>JANUWF010001190.1:1407123-2814246 GCA_026120185.1 Voacanga thouarsii
TATGTGAGGGGTAAAAGTGGGACTTAATTAGAATTAAAGAGAAAGAATATGATACGTTCGGAGCATATGAGAATTTTTGAAAAACGAAAATTATTTAAATTAATATTATTTTAAATTAAAGTGAATTTTTGGATTGGAAAGAATTGCTTCCCAATCACACCCTGAGTTTCTCCAATGGGTTCACCATTTATAATACCGATGCAGCTCAGTTACTGACAAATATCACATTCCTGTCTCATATCATAGTATATTTCAATATGATAACTGCATGCCTGGAGGTCAACCAGTTTGCATGATATATAATTTAAAGCAAACAGTCAATTTCTTTACACCCACCTTAAACTCAAAACACTAACCAAGCAAGATTTTGAAGCTAACTTTACCGGCAAATTATGATGGTTTTGCATGTCAGTTAAGAAACTTTTCCACCCCGCCCCCAACACCCAACAAAGAACAAAAACTGAAATGGAAAAAGGAAAATGATAATATCTAATCTATGTTGAATGAAACAAAATTTAACTTAGTTCCCCCCCACTCCCCCCCAAACCCCAAGAATAAAAGGGATAAAGAGAGAAAGGAATGAAACAAAATTTTAGGCTAATGTAATCTTAGGATAAACAAAAATCGGGAAAACAAAGTGACAGAAACAAAGCATGCTATGCAACTACATCTCAAGAGGTTCCCAACATTTATCAGTCTATGTACAGGCTGTCTAAAACAACCAAAAGCACGTCTAAAAGGCAAGCCAATTCTTATATTAATGGTGCCTCTGTATAGATATCGGACTATGGTTGTTGTTTGCAACTTATCCCAAAAAATCGGATATAGTTAGCCAACAGACAAGCATGTAAAGCACTGGGTAGCAAAGAGAAATTAGCAGGAGAATATAGCAGGCAAAAAATAAATAAATAAATAAATAAATAAAATACAGCTCAACCCTCCTTGATTCTTGTTTCAGTTCTCTCCAGTTCCCCTCTCTTGTAGAAAGTACAGCATCTCCATCCATGATAAATAATTTTTCTCTCCCAAAACTTCTTCTTTTTTTTTTTTTTCCAATCCAATCAATAATTAATAAATCAAACTCCTTTTTACTTACCTTTTGTCGTCTTTTTGCATCTGAATAACATGTAACATGAAACACGGAGAACCATATACAAGTTTAGTTTATCACTTTGGGCGCAATCCTACATTTCTTTTCCAATATCACCGAAGGTATACACTGGAACAGCACCAAAGAACACAATCCAGAAATGAAACAACAGATGCTAAAAGAAAGCAATTATTCATGTCACACATAAAAAGAATGGGAATGGATGCACCTACATATTGCAATGTCGAAAGCAATGCTCGTAGATTCCCTTCTTTCCCACTTGACCATCTCCTGACTTCAGCATCCAACGTTTCTGCTAATCTCTGCAGGATGCACAGGTATCTCAATGTAAGACGATAAGCATAGCAATGTAATAGCTCCAGAAGTTAGTCATCAAAAGGATGCATACACTTCTCTCTGCTTGTTCTCTTTGAGCAAGAAGATCACGCATATTTTTCTCCGCAAGAGCTTTAGCCTGAAATGGCAGCGGAAACAGCTTGAGGTCATGAAATAGCAAGTAGATTGGAAGCATCAAGATGTACACTTTTGCAAGGGGAAAGACATACAGCACGCTCAGCTGTTCTACGGTATCTTTCTAACCGAGCTTTACACCTCTGAGGTGATTCACCTTCAACTCCTACAAAGCAATCAAAGTTCAATGAAGTTTCACAAAGGAGCTTAGTTTTCAAAAGAAGGAATAATACCAATTATTTTTTTCAAAATGACAAATGTATAGTAACAATAAACGTATATTCTATAAAGCAACAGAAACTGCTGCTAACTTCCACATAATACATACCAGCATTGGCTGAAGAATATGAATAACGCAACACATTTGAAGTTCCTGCGCTCTGATTTTGAAGGTCCGGCAAAACCTGCCATTCCATGCCATTAATTTGCTATCACTTTGCAATTTGACAATAGGAAAAAGCTAGGTATACTCACAGAGGAGGAAGAACTCTGTCGCATTTCAGCATTTCTGGAAGACCCGTAGAATTTATCAGAAACTGATCTTTCAACTCTTTCTCGTGCCTCAAAGGAAGCCTTCTCAGCCATTGTTTTTTCAAAAGCACGCTGCCGAGCCTCTGCAGTAGCTCTTTCTACTGCAGCACGCTCGGCCCTCAGCCTAGCCCCCACAGATTCCTTGTCTAATCTTCCTCGAGCTTCCACCATAATTCTTTGGCGTGCTTCAGCAGTGGCTCTTCCCATAGCAGCTCTTTCTGCTCTATCTCGGGTTTCAGTAGATGACCTTTCACGAGCTTCTAGAGCTGCCCTGTCAACAGCCATCCGATCTTTTTCTCTTTCCCTTTCTCTCTCCCTCTCTTCTTCTATCCTTCTTAAGTGCTCCTTTTCCAGTTCTCTTTCCTGATGCAATCTTTCTTCTATTTTCCTCTCCTCTGGAGCAAGGGTCACATTCACATGTCTTTCCTTTGTTTCTGCGTTCTGGCTTGTGCCCCTCTGATGGGTATTCAAGGTGTTCTTTCTATCACTAACCACACTGGGTAAAGCAGCACCAATTTTCTCTTCAGTCCATTCCGTGAATACCTTATGTGTTGTTGATGTTTCCTTTGTAATTTCCTCACTAAACGACGTTTTAACCCCATTGACTACTTTCCCTGTCTGTCCTTTATCATGAGTGTTCACTTTCATTTTCTCGGGATCACATGCCACTTGCGAGACTTTCTTCTCCTGTTTATGGGCAGAATTTTCAATTTCAATGCCAGCTCCATTTGAATCTATCACATGATCATGAAAGCAAGGTAATTCCATATAATCTTCCATCTGGATGTTATGATTTTTTTGCTGCAAGTCATGCTGATTCTTGCCAAATGAGAGGGACATTTCTTCAACCAGAAACTCAGATGTTCTTATGTCAAGTCCCTGCTCACCATCTTTAAAATTCGTTTTTGATTTTTTATCCTTCCCAAATGAAAGAGCAGCTTGAATTGCTTCAAGAGTTTCATGTGTATTACAGTTTAGTTTGCATTGCCCAGCTAATGAGTTGATGTTCAACCCTTCACTGGGATCATGAATTCCTTGGTCTAAGTTCACCATTCTGTCACTTCCATCCCACTTAATCACATTGGCACCTTCAGTCTGTTTACTCAACTCTTCATGCTTAAATGCACTTTGACTCATTTCCTTCCTTCCTTCCAAAGCACTAGTTAATATAGAGTTCTCTTCAGTAACATCCTCCTCAAAAGCCACTGTTGAACCACTTTTACCCAGATCCTGCTCCCAAAAATCTGAGAGTCTGGCATCAAGTTCACCAGTTTCACAAGCGATTTCGCACTGCTTCTCATCCTCAACCAAATTATGAGTCTCTAGTACCCTCCTCTTCTTCTCCTCCATTTCACAATCTAGCTTCTGACGTCTCTCCTTATCTTCTTGCTCACAAGTCCTCAAATTATTCTCACTCTCTTCATGCTCAATGCCCACATTGACTCTCTTCACATAGTCTTCCTGCTCAATAGCTTCTTTCAGTTTGCTCTCATTCTCCTTTCCCTGATAAACTTCCTTCTGTTTCTTCTCGTTTTCTTCTATTTCACAATAATCTTCTTGCTTCTTTCTATCTTCCTGCAGCATTTCCCACTTTACGTCTTCCATTCTTTCAGCAGCCTCTTCAAGTTTTTTATCACATTCTTCACTCACAATACATACTATATGTCTACTTTCATCTGCTTGATTTGCATGGACATCAACAGTCACTTCATAAGAGTCTGCTCTTTCACTCATACCATTTGGATTATCCTTAACTTCAACTTTCATGACATCCCACTCAGCTTTTGCTAGGTTTGCTACGCTCTTATCAGCATCCTTTTCTATTTGTTTATCTCCATGCTGTTTAGCCTTCTTTATTCTCTTCTTACCCATATCTAAGTCACAGCTATCAAAATCCACTTTTACATGCTTCTGATTCTCTTTTTGGCAGCTTGATTCCATAGTTTTGTTTGATCTTTCCCTATTGTCAACCCATTCGCAAGGGTCTTTTCTTATTTCCAGTTGATTCCTTTTTTCTTCAAATTTAGGAGCCTCCTTTGATGCTTTAACTTCCTTAATGACTTCTTGTGGCTGAGATGTCTCAGTGGCAGCTTCAATCCCATGTCCGTCCTCCTCTGAGCCTATACTTTGCAAGACATTGCTTTCATCATCTTCCTCCCCAGCCTTCAAGGACATATCTGTTTCAACCACTTCAAAATACTCCATTTCTTGCCTCCAAGCAAAAGTACCTTCAGTTTTATGAGAAACTTGGGGTGATGATTCTTTGGCATTCGTTCTGCAGATTGGTTTTTCAACTAAATCAATGTAATTTTCACCATCAATCAAATCTGAAGCCTCTAGAGTCATTTTAATTACGGTTGGCTGTTCTTGTGCAACATGCTGCAGTCCACCGCAGCCTATTGCAAACATTTCCTGTACCATGTCATCTTTACAACTGTTACCACCACTGGAGGTCTTGTTCATCTCCTCCTCCACAACTTTCATACTATCATCCTGTGCTGGCAGTTTTAAATGGCTCTGAAGAACCTCTTTTCTCTCCAGTGATTCTTTTGCACTTCTGATCTTTGCTTGAGCTTTCTCCATTGCAACTTTCACAGCCACAGATGCCGCTTTAGATGAACTTGCATCAATTTCTACATCATAAAATGGTGGCGAACTCTCACCCGCTATTCGTTCAAATGCATAACTATTTGAAGGTCTCAGCTTTGAATTTAGTTTTGTAGGCTCACCCTTTTTTACAGCAAAAACAGGGGGAGGTCTTGAAGGTGGTGGTAACCGAGAAGGCCTTGTTCTGAGGTTGATGTCATTCACAGTAACAAATGGCTTCTTCTGTGTGAAAGCAGATCCACTACTTTCCACATGTTGGGGATCACTTCCCGGTGCTCTCAAACCACTGTTTGTGGGTAAAGATATACTCTTCTTAAAACATCTTTTGTCTACTCTTCTGCCAACAAACTCTGTATTTGATTTAAGATCACCTGATGCCCGCAGTTCTGGTCCCTCATCTTCTATGATTGGAGAAGCATGAGCTTCATTGATCATGCAAGCATGTCCAGGAATTGTTTGTACTTGAGCTATATGTGCCACCCTATCTGATATCTTTTTTTCACTAGTTTTTTCATTAACCTTGTGATATGAGACATTGAACTGCCTAGCATCACCAAACCGACAGCGAGCATCAGCATTCGGCAAGCTTTGGCTCCTTTCACAAGAAGCAGGATCTGATTCATCTGAAAGAGATTCACTTTGATCTGGACTCCTGTGAGGACAGATAGGATCAAATTCTAGTATTCTAATAGTACGGTAAAGAAGAGCTTCAATATGGTCTTTTCATTTATATCCACAAATTGAAAGGCAACAGATTAGCAAAACGCACAGTCCCTTAACAGATTCCTCGTTTGAATATACCATATACAAAATGTTTTCACGTTGGGGAAGTCGTGCTTGGTCCTCAATATGAAAACACAAGCAACTAGGTAGGGAAGAGAGGATAGAGAACCAAAATGTGAACTTTTTTAATTTAGCCTACAACAATAAACAGGAAGCATAGACAATTGTCTTTGCCATTAGCGTTACAAGCATACAACTTCCTTAACAATAAAATTAGCTAATCCAGAACCATGTACACAGCTAGCTTTCTTACTTAACCTCTAATAATAATTTAAAATGGTTTTTTTTTTTTCCGCTTTTACATCTCTCCCTTTCCTTTTAAGGAGAACTGCCCCTTTAATACACTTCAGCCTAGTAGTTAAATGTCACAAATATTATTAACTATCCAGTCCATGTCGCACAATGCTGACACAGCATGTCCATCACTGCAATTCCAAATATAGCACGTGGCAAAAGCTCACACCATCACCAACACCAGTTCCTCCACCTTATTTTTCTTTTCGTAAAGAAAACGAAATGTTCCCTTCGTCCTCTCATTACTTCCTTTTTTACCCATTCATGGTACATCTAGCATACGAATACGAAAGTCTAGAAGTATTGCAAACAACTGTCTTTCTCTGTCTTCCATAAGCTCCAAACACAAAGCAAATGAGGAAAAAGAAGCCAACTTGCCTCAGTAAGGGGAAGAAATGGCAAAAAAGAAGTAGAAAACGAGAAAATATATTTGATCGTTCTGGAAACTTATGCTAATAGTAACACACAAGTAAGGACAACCACGAAAAAATTCAAAAAATCAGTACACTGAACTCTACAGTAGTGCAGCGAGTGGATAGACTATAAAGTTAAAAGCAAAAGCATACATACCATGCATTATCACAAGAATCATCTCCACCGTCAGATTTCCTCATCAAATCCTCAAAGGAAACCGCAAAATCCAAGCCGTCAAAACCTCCAAATACTTCAGAGTAGTCCAACCGGGAGCTTCGCACGTCAAACGCCAGCTCCACTTCTTCCACCACCGGAAGATCCAGAATCGGTATAGACGAGCCTCTGGACGAGTGAAATCCTCCAAAAATCTCACTGTAATCCTCAAACCTCGGCGCCAGAGTCGGCACTCCAAACTTCGGCGGACCTCCAAACACATCATCGTAGACAGACTTATGACTCGACATTCCAAAGCCATTTCCACCGTAACTTTTTTTCGACAGAGAATGTGTTAGATTCTCCATGAAATTGCAACAGCCTCCGCCGGAGCTCCGTCCGGTAAGTCCTCTCTCAGTGCAGAGAGTGAGCGAGGGACGATGGGGGCAAAAGGGGAAATGGAAATGAGGTGAGATTATTTGTCTTTATTGAGAAGGAGAGGGAAGCAAGTTGGATACGCTGACGTATTGAGTTGGTGACAGCGGTCAAGAGAGGGGGAATGACAAGTTGGGGAGTAGATAATGGGTCGGGTGTGAAACAGGCGCGGGTGATTGGACAATTTGGGCGGTTTATGTGGGGCAATTTTGAGGTTGACGTCTTGAGTTTGTTGAAATTTTATCAGTGAGAAATTTTTAAATGCATCCATTATATTATATATGTATTAAATATTTTAAATAATATTATACGTAAAAATAAAATTATATAATATATTTATTTTATAATTAATATAATTATCTAATAATTTTCCTTCCCGAAATAGTGCCGCGGGTTTTGTTTTGAATTTCGGATAAAATTTGTCTTAAAACAGTTGACAAGTATTCTCACGTCTTCATTAGTCATGTTCCCCACCACCCGCGCCTCTAGATTTGGAGCCAGTCAAATTTTTTTTTTTTTTAAGAACAATCAAATTTGTAATAATTGTGAAAATGAAAGTTAGAAAATACAGTATCTATTATGAATTATTGGAATCTTTATTAATTAGTGGAGGCTCCACTAATTATGGATTTATGTGAATTATTAAAAGATTTTTATGGATGTCCACCATTTAGTGGAGACACCATTAATTGAGATTAGTTGAAGATGATGTATGCCATGATGTATTTCACTAATTAGAGCTCTATAAATAGAGCTATTCTCTAAGCTTGTAATACACCATCATTTTGTGAAAGAAAGATTAGTGAAAGAAAGATTAGAGAAAGAATTGTGAGAGAAAGAAAGAGAGAAGTTTGAAGAGAAATTCTTGTGCAAAGAATAGTTAGAGTTTTCTTAGTGTGTAGTGTGTAGATTTTATTCTAACACTACCCTAATTTTATAACACGTTATCGGCACGAGTCTCTGCAGTTATTAAAGCCGAGAAGACAGTACGCATTTATTGATCTCGCTAAATTCGAATTTGTAGCCCTTGATATTTACGAAAAAAAAATTTATATGTCATACAAAAATGCATCTAAATGCTAAAAAAAGGAGATCCATATGTCATGTGGATAAAAAGAAAGATTTGACCACTGAAGATGGTCGTACTACCCATTGCACGGTATGAATGGTTGCACCTGAAGTTGCAAGATTGTAAAACCGTGAACTCCGTGATGTATAAAACTACATCTTAGTTAAAAATTTTACGGAGAAAAAGTTGCTGATGAAGTTATATTGGAGAAGACATTCTCCACTTTTCATGTTCTACAGTAACAATATCGAGAAAAAGGGTATCCAAAATTGACAGCTTTAACATGAGTTATTATTGAGAAATCATGAAGCCGGATGAGCCGGCTCAACGGCACTCCCGAAGTGAATGTTTGTTGGCTCCAGTGAAAGCCATCGTTATAGTCGTAGTTGTGGCGGTGGCCGTGGTTATGGTCATGGACACACTCGATATTTCCCTTATCACGGAGAAATACGGCCACTGAAGTGGAGCGAGAAAAGATAATAAGGGAAAAAGATATTTCCATTAATAATAAGCATCACATCTTTTATTCATATCACTAGTGTTCATATGAACTTGATGATACATGCTTATAGTTGCTCTTTTGTAATTGAGTTGACAAATGTAAGATGAAGGTTTGTAATTGTTCTTTTTCAATATTTACATTAGAGGACGACAAACAATTAGTAATTATGGACTTCGACTCCTCTTTTTCGACATCCTCCTCCTTTTCTTTCCCCTTTGAGCCGGCATCGAGACTAGCGGCGGAATTAGCAGTAAAATTGCTTGCGAAATGAGTCTTGAGATTTTATGATCTCCTTAAGTTTATTATATTTCTTATTATATTTGGCCTTGAAGCATGCTTGTCTCAATTTACGTGTTTGGTCCTCTAAGCTGCGTATTAGGACTTTCTTCTACCAAGCTTGTTTTTCACATTCCGAGTATCGCAATGGCTTCTTTTAATTTCTTCTCGGCCATATGTCCTCCTTCTTCTTTATTTTGCATATCCTGTAAATCGAAGTGATATCATCGGTTATTTACTTATAAATCTTTCATAGTTTCATACTTGCAAATAATAAGTATGTATGAGAGAGAACACTGGACATTCTTGATTATGGTCTCCAAGCTCACCAATTTCTGTGAGGCCATCGGCGAATTCCTAACTCCCTACATCTTTTCTTGAGACGGGTTATGCCAATATTCGGTTCTTTGGCTGCGCTCTTGATTGGTAGGTAAAAATCTTTGCGAAATTGTTTCTCTTGATAGTGTCTGGGAGTTATTGCCCTTCTTCTCTCTCTGCCTCTTAATCATCTTCTTCTCCCCAAGAATTTTATGCTGCAATAATATCTTGAACTTCGATATTATGCATTTCATGAGTACTTACTCAGACTTCGTTGTCAAGACCACTCATTATTTCTCCTAGAAAAATAAAATAATATCGGTAAAGGTAATACCATTCAAAATCCATGTTTAAATGGATAATAACACTGGAATCATATTACGGCTTTGTTCAAAATCCATTAGAGAGTAGAATGGATCATGCACAAGCATATCCTCATTAAAAGGAATAGCATCAAGAGGAACGAGTATCAAAGCGAGTCTCTTGTAGGGGCGAGATCAACTTGGTCCAAAGCGGTATGTTCAAAACTTCCACTGATTTACATAAAAAACAAACCAAAAGAGAGTTTAATTTCATTATCAAGCACACTAAAAACAAATGGAAGCCATCAAAGGTATCTCACACGAAATTAGGAGGAAGCGGTTGGTTTGGAAAGGAAAACATATCAAAATCTTACGTGTTCGAATTAGGCAAAAGCGGTTGGTTTGGAAATGAAAATACATCAACATCTGCTGCAGAAACTAAGTCAAAATTTGACCATGTCTCAAATGAATTACGAGTCTCCATATACGCTTTGTGATTTTTGTTTTTGATGTTTACTAATGACTGATAAGCGAGATATATATCGATACATATATATATATATATATATATCGTATGAAGAAGAAGAAGAGGTAGATGGTAGGTAGAGAGTCGGAGGAGAAGAAAAGACAAGAGAGGAAGATGAAAAGTCGGTGCGGGAAGAGTGAAAAAAAAAATAGATATTTTTCTTGGCATTTCTGCTTGTCATCATTTTCTTATATTTATTTTCTTATTCTCTTATGAAATCATTATTCCCTAAATTAAGGGAGAAACAGAAACGAGTACAAGAAAGATCGTGATTGGACAACATCATTAAATTATCTTGATCCGCATACAAGCGCATGTGAACTTGAAGTTCAAAAGATAATTCATTTGTAAAGCATTGCAAATCAAATGCCGAGACGCTTTTGTTGACTCTAGAAGAGTAACAAAATCGCATATGCCGACTATAAATGCTCCTATTCGAATTGAAGTTCCAGCGAGAACAAAATATTATACCTATAGCTGCTTGAGCCAAAAGCATGCCGAAGCATGGCCGACCTCTTGGTTCTAAAGATAAAAATCCTCGAAAGAAAAGAGGATTAAATGATCCGGAAGATCATATTGAAGAAAAGAATGATAAAGACCAAGAGAGAAGCGATGACAAAGAACCGGAAGTTGATGAAAGTAACACTGAAATTTCTATCAATTATACCACTTCGGTAGAAGTTGGAATCGGATAGAAAGCGTTATTGATGATATATTTGCATACAATATATCTCTTGATGTTACACGGGATAATGATGATCCTGAACCAATATCGATTGATGAATGTCGGCATAGAAAAGATTGGCTGCAATGGAAAGATGCGATTCAATCGGAGTTAAATGCATCGACAAAACGTGAAGTCTTCGGACTGCAGTCCGAATACCGGAAGGTGTAAAACCTGTTGGCTACAAATGGATATTTGTGCGAAAGCGCAATGAAAAGAGTGAAATCGTTCGATATAAAGCGCGATTAGTAGCCCAAGGTTTTTCACAAAGACCAGGTATTGACTATGATGAAACTTATTCTCCTGTTGTTGATGCTATTACACTCAGATATCTTATCGGTTTGGCGAGTACATGAAAAGATAGATATGCGCCTATTAGATGTTGTCATCTGCTTACTTGTATGGAAATTTAGAAAATGATGTTTACATGAAAATCCTCGAAGGATTTCATATGCTCAAGCATATAAACATTATCCTCGTGAAAATTACTCCATCAAGTTGCGAAATCATTATATGGCCTGAAGCAATCAGGCGCATGTGGTTCACACGTCTTAGTGAATATTTATTGAAAGCGGGATTTAAAAATGACCAGGTATGTCCATGCGTTTTTATTAAGAAATCTGGTTCTAAATTTGTGATATTAGCTATATATGTTGATGATATTAATCTTATTGGAACTCTGAAGAGCTCCAAGAAACAATTGATTATTTAAAAAGAGAATTCGAAATCAAGGATTTTGGTAAAACCAAATTTTGCCTTGGTTTACAAATTGAACATTTGGAGAGTGGAACATTTATTCATCAATCAACATATACAGACAAAAGTGCTAAAAAGATTTTACATGGACAAAGCACATCCATTGAGTATTCCAATGATCGTCCGATCATTAAATGTGGATAAAGATCCTTTCCGACCTCAAGAAAATGATGAAGAACTCCTTGGTCCTGAAGTACCATATCTCGAGTGCAATTGGTGCATTGATGTATCTTGCTAATAACACACGACTCGATATTGCTTTCGTTGTCAATTTATTAGCAAGATTTAGTTCTTCACCAACACGACGACATTGGAATGGAATTAAACAAGTCCTTCGATATCTCCAAGGTACAATTGATCTCGGATTATTTTATTCAAATAAAACCAGTCCAACATTGATAGGTTATGCGAGATGTCTGGTTATTTATCTGATCCACATAAAGCACGTTCTCAAACGGGCTATCTATTTACATGTGGAAATACTCGCTATATCATGGCGTTCTACGAAACAATCTATAGCAGCTACTTCTTCAAATCATGCTGAAATTATAGCCATTCATGAAGCAAGTCGAGAATGTGTATGGCTAAGATCCATGATTCATTATATCCGAGAAAGTTGTGGATTATCATCAATCAAAGGTATTCCAACTCCTCTTTATGAAGACAATGCAGCTTGCATAGCTCAATTACGAGGAGGATATATTAAAGGAGATCGGACAAAACATATTTCACCAAAATTCTTCTTTACTCATGAACTCCAGAAGAAAGGTGAAATTGATGTGCTACAAATTCGGTCATGTGATAACCTCACGAGATATTTTCACGAAGACTTTACCGATCGCAACATTTGAAAAGTTGAGATATAAAATCGGTATGCGTCGGTTTAAAGATTTAAAGGAATCATCTCATCAGGGGGAGTAATAAATGGACATATAGAATAGTGTACTCTTTTTCCTTCACTAGATTTTTTCCCACTGGGTTTTTATCTAGTAAGGTTTTAACGAGGCATATTCTTTATGTAATGGATGGACATCCAAGGGGGAGTATTATGAATTATTGGAATCTTTATTAATTAGTGGAGGCTCCACTAATTATGGATTTATGTGAATTATTAGAAGATTTTTATGGATGTCCACCATTTAGTGGAGACACCATTAATTGAGATTAGTTGAAGATGATGTATGACATGATGTATTTCACTAATTAGAGCTCTATAAATAGAGCTATTCTCTAAGCTTGTAATACACCATCATTTTGTGAAAGAAAGATTAGTGAAAGAAAGATTAGAGAAAGAATTGTGAGAGAAAGAAAGAGAGAAGTTTGAAGAGAAATTCTTGTGCAAAGAATAGTTAGAGTTTTCTTAGTGTGTAGTGTGTAGATTTTATTCTAACACTACCCTAATTTTATAACAGTATCAAATTATTTCAAACAAATTATATATGTTTATTAAATTTTAATAAAATAATTTTAAAAATATGTATAATATTATAATAATTATATATATATATATATATATATATATATACTTGTAATCCTTGTAAATAAATTATTATCTAATTCTTTATATAAACTTCACATAGCATGAATTCTTTATTTTTTACTTTTTTTAAAAACTATAATAGACGTTAATATATACATAATATTTTAAATAACGAAAGATGTTTTCACGTCAAACTATTAGATAATTTATATATTATACTTTAATAATTTATTTTATAATTGAAATAATAATTTTAGTCCAATGTGTGACTAAGTTAGCTAGATTCTCTTTTTATTTTTTAAATTGATCTAAAGTTCAATAATAAATAAATCTTTATTAACGACAAATCTAGAGGTGAAGTTCTATAAAAATATATTTTTTTTAAAATAAAGATTTTAAGAATAGAATTTTTTTTTTTTTTTAAATATATGTGTGAATTTTAACGTTTTGTTTCCCAAGAGTTTTTTCTAAAAATGCATAATAGTAACTCATGTCATATTGTTCTCGAATAGAAGGGGATTTTAGCGAGGGTTGTGGATTGCCCGCAGAGGATGATGATGTTGAGAGGTTTGGAAGGAATCAAGAAATAATTGAAATTGAAGGAAAGGTTTTCAAAGGGAGTTTGAGACTTTAATTCCAAAGATTGATATCTTTTGATTTGTCTATTTTCATAAATGTATGTAGATTTTCCGTTATAGAATAAGAAGTTAAGTATTATATTTACTGCATCAGACTGTTTCCCTATACAATGGCGGTAAGAAAGATTTTTTCTTTTCTTTTTATTTTCTGTGAAGGATGACTTATCCACGGTGAAAGAAGAGACTTACAAAATGTTGAAGGTGAGAGAATGCTTCAGATCCTCTCTCTCTCTCTCTCTCTCTCTCTCTCTCTCTCTCTCTCTCTCTCTCTCTCTCTCTCTCAACTTATTCTCCTATTCTCAAAAAATCATCATGTGTACCTTTATTTCGATTTTTTTTTGTTTTTTTCTCCTTTTTCGAGTATTATTATTATTATTATTATTATTATTATTATTATTATTATTATTATTATTATTATTATTATTTAACAAACTATGGTGCGTTGCATTTGAATTTGAGTAATTGTTAAGAAAAATCTATTAAATTAAATAATAATAAGTGCGACTATAGATTTTGCAGTACGGTCAATTATTTGATTATCGTTTTCGCTGAGGCCGAATAAATATCTCAAATTGAAAATAGATATTTAGATCCACTCTTATATATTATTCACACTTTTTATCCTAATCTCATATGAGATTGAAGTATCATAATAAGAGAATATGTGACCACTTCTTGAGAGTAAAGAATAGAGTAGGGGAAGAAGTTGGAGGAGAGAATTCGAAGAGGAGAAAATGAACCTCAACCTATAGTCTAAGAATAAGGTATGCTCCTCTAAATAAATAAATAACTATAAGACTTGACAAGGGAACAAAAAATATAAAAAAATGGAGAGATGAAAGAACTCTTGCAAAAATATGTTATTATCAAATGATAAATTAGAAATATTTAACAAATTGCATTACATTTGTTATATCATGATATAGTCAAGAAAATATAAATTAAAGAAATGTAAAATTAGTCTGTCTTCCTACAAAAAAGTATTAACTAAATATAAAAAATGTATTATTAATTAAATATGAAAAATTGACATAATATTCTGTATCATGTTGTATAACTAATACCTTCAAAATTTTCTTGTTCAATATAAGACAATTTTCAAAACACATTAAAAAGATAATAATAATAATAATAATAATAATAATAATTTTCTTGTTTAATATAATTTCATTTTTTATTATTTTAATTCTAAATTCAAGATTCTGACAGTATAATTATCTGTAAATTATACCGTTTAATAATATAGAAGAGTCGAGGAAAGGTTAGAGTGCCAAGAAAGCTGCTAAGAAATAGAAGCAGCCTCCTTTGAAAAGTTTATGATGATTATCCTTGAATTTCACTTCTTTTTGGTTGGAAGTTACATTAAAAAACAAATATTCAAATGGGACATTTCTCCGCCTTTTATTTTCATTTGCTGAAAACGAAGATTTTGTTCTCCTCCTCCTTGTTACTCACTCTTGTCCCCAACATCCACTCATAAATTGCCACGTATACTTGAGTGAATACTTTTAGAATTAAGAATAGGGAAAAGGAAAATATCAATTATTGCAATCTGCAAATGGGACCTTTGATTAACAAAGACTCATAAGGGGAGGGGAGGAAAAACAAAGAAAAAAAAAGAGAGAGGGAGAAAAAAAACCTGCTCCTTGTGCTTCTGGGTCCATTGTGTTGGCCACTTTTTTGCAAATTGCACCTACCAAAGGTGAAAGGTTTAATCATTAATTGGATTTTTTTTATTTTTGTTCTTAATAAATTAGCCATTAATTCAGTGACTAAGGAAGAGTAAAATGATTGCATGCCATTGGAGAAGCAATATATGAATATGAATGAGACAGCACGCACGCATGCCGTTGCCTCAAACACTAGATTCCATTATAGAGATATAGATCACTGTTCTTCCTCATAGTTTGAACTGCTCCCCCTTCTGCATTGGCTCATAAGTTCATAACTACCTACCGGGTTGGTTTGCAAAATTATAATGGGTTGCATTTGTTTACACAGGGAAGGGGAGAGGGGAGAGGGAATGAGGGGAGAAGAAGACATGAGAAAGGATGAGATAGTTTAAATTCGAGACCTACATATATTGAATAATAACTTTTTTATTATTAGTATAAATTATTTTCGACAATTATTATATGTTATTTAAGTGATACTTTTTAAAATTCATATACACAATAAAATTATTTTAAAAAAGATTAAATAGTATGATACGCTCAAGCCGATTAATTCATAAAAAACGGGGTTTGGAATTGGACCACTTTCTGCATGGATTGTCATAACCTCACATTAGAATCCCAGATTTTGTGGATGTCAAGAATGGCGTGGTTCATTTTAAGAACTTAGATGAAAAGGGAAAGCAAAATATGGCAGATAGGTTACTTTCAAAAGTGTACGGTGCTGGAAATGATTTACCGAAAAGAGTAAAGGCATATATTGTTACATTCTCATTCTCATTCCCACTTTTCTTGGGGGAAAAAGCTGAATCATTATTTCCATTCTGAGTATAACAGTAGAAAGTTTCATGGTGGTTTGGATCTGACTCTATGTAATGTTGAATATTGTCTCAAAGATAATTGAGCATCAATTTGCAACTATTGGGTTTTGGAGGATTGCTATAATAGCCCATGTTGTGATTGCGTTTTTCTAAGGTAGTATGATTTCAATTTGTACCCTTGATTCTTGGTAAAATAAAGCTGGATTGGACAACCTTTTCCTCTTTCAACTTTCTGTGATTCTGTCTGCAAAAATGTGATGGAAAAGAAGATTCTCCATGTAGAATTATAAACAAATTAAACATTCTCAAACCAAAATTCGTTCGAATTTATTTGTGTTACGCTCATTGTTTAATAAAATGAATAAATTCGAATAAAATATTAAATTTAATTAATAAATAAATATATTTACAAATATATTTGAACTTTTATAAATATATTTTTTTTTTCAAAAATTAATTATATTATGTGTATTATATTTATTTATATTTTATAAAATAAATTTTATATTATAATATTAAAAATAATTATATTATTATATTTATTTAATATTAATATTATTTAATTATTTTTATTAATTTTTTAATTATTATTTTTATTAATTTTAAAATAAATAAACTTTAACCATTCAAATTCGACCATTAAACTTAAACAAATCATATCATTATCGAATAATAATTAAACAAACTCAAATAATATTCGATTATATTCATACTATACCATGCAATCCCTTCACTGAAATACCTAGTTTCCTTTTTCGTAAAGCGGTTTTGGCACATACGATGCGATGGTTAAACAGGAACAAATTGGATGATTCCTTTTTTCCTCTCTTCGCCTGGGAGATGTAAGAAATGATCGCTCCTCCTCAAATCTCTTCTTTTCACCCCGAACTTGTCCTCCTAAACTGGCTCTTACCACGTAATCCATGATTTATCTGTATAGATATCTAAACTAAAAATCAAACCTTAAAATTTCTCTAATCCACTAGCTTTGAAATAGAAGAGATAAAACCACAAAAAATTGATATGAATCTCTCTGGACTACGACCATTAAAACATGCCAGTTTTCAGGAAAGAAAACTGCTTCATGCAGGGAGAAACTTGATATGCGATAAAGGCTTTGATCACTGAGGTTGATCCTTTAACTTTAACCTCAAAAAGAAATATCCTATTCTAAATCTCCAATGCTCTAATTTTTACAACAAAAAAAACTACTAAGTCAATCAAGCAATATGTTTCCATGGGGAGTGGCGGAACTAGTATATAAAACCAAGTAGATAAGAGTCCAATCCAATGAGTTTGAATGGTTAGAAATCCATGACTAGTACATCACACCGCTGGCAACAACAGCCAGTCAATTAAAGTCACAATCTCCTTGGTATTTGCAGAGAGATGGAACCATAGTAGATTACAAAGTAAACAATATATAGATGGCAAAACGAGTAGAAACACAATGACAACATCTAGATTCAACTAGCCAGAGTCCCTGCTTGGTACACTGATTAATACAAGATTGATCAGGCCAAGGAGAATAAATCAATCACCACTTGCGCAACCCCTACAGCCACAGTGCACACATTCAATAACCTCCTCCTCCCTAAGATGTTTAGGAACACGACAAACACATGTCGTCTGGAAGTTGTGATCACGCGGTTGCATGCATCTTAAACAGCAGAGACGCTCATATCCAGGCTGCCATGATCACATAAAATACAATAGTTACTCATAAAAGCATGATGACATAGAACAAAAGACTGCAACTATGTATAAAAAGTACAGAGCTTAGAGAGGACGGCATCGCTCTATGAAGAAAACTTGGGATGGCCACCCACATTTAAAAAAAGCAGCCCAAATCTTTCGAACACGCTGAAATTCATTTATGATGTAGTTTCCCATCCCCAAATTCACAAAGTGAATTCTTATCATTTTAATTGCAGTCAAGAAAAAGATCTATAAATTGTGAAATGTGTCACAAGATGACCAAATTACACCATAACTGTCTCACTCACAATGAGAAATCCTTTTCAACTTTTTTATGATAGATCTCCCTCCCAAAAGACAAAACATTTCAAAAAGTAAACTGGAAACAAAACTATCAAGAAATTTTCATTGTGAAGAAAACATACCTTTTTCCACTTTGCAATCAAATTGCGATCTGCATAGCCCTGGTCCAAACAAAATTCATACAATTCCTTGGAGATCTCTTTTCTCCTATGGTAAAGGTCAAAAATGTATCGACTCTTCTGGTGGGCTATCTTAAAAATAGGCCACAGTGCCTCACATTTTCTTTTACCATCATGTGGATCATTCTCAGCTGTTCATTAGAATTAATAGTAAGGGGGAAAAAAAGGAGTTTTACTTTACAAACTGAGAAGAAAGAGAGACAGAATATCTAGAAGAGTTTGATAAGACAATACTATATTTAATCAAACCTTCTCTCATCTTAGCTTGTAGTTCACGAAGAGTAGGTTCAATCAACTCCCATCCTTCAGGGTATTTAACACGGTTAGTCTTCACCTTTGGCATGACTGCAACTATCTCATGCATAAACATAAATGTCAATCTTCATGAATAACAATAACTTCATCAAACTTAAACATTCCCAAACACACTACATCAGCCACCCCGGGATTCTAGATTTAAGTATTTAATTCAACTCTGAATATGCATTAGCTTGAAACACAGAGCACACAAACTGAAAACATAAAAAAAATTGTAAGGAAAAAGTGATTTAGTGGAAGGAGAGATAATTAATTGATGAACTCAAGAGAGACAGACATTACAGCGAACTACAATTCTTAGCTATGAATAAACTTCAGTGAATTATCCCTATACATACTGTTAGACGCTTTTCCAGTAGGTTTGAACCCTGAGTATCATATAAAATGTCCAGTTTATATATCAACGCAAAAGACTCTTGAGAGGTTTAAACTACTGGAAAACAATTTAAATGCCACTCTACCCTAATCTCTAATACTAAGAAGCTACACAAACAATATTCAGATGGCAAACTGTAACAGCTGAATTCTCTATTGTTTTGGGAATCAACTGCAAACCAGAATAGCATCAAAACATAGTTAGCTCAAACTTTGGAAATTTACTAACTTTGCAGACTAAATTTCAAGAGATAAACAATCAAAGCCTGAATTAAGAAAGTCTAAGGCAGAACTAGGGTTCTTTACTAGTTTCTGAAGGAAAGAGTTACAACTTCAGGAGGGAACAAAAGAAGTGCATACCGCTAAGAGACCGAGATGTTTGTAAGTTGTCAGCCTGGGAGACCGGAGGCGCTGAGACTGAAAGTTTAACGGCCTTCGAGTTTTGCAGTACGGCGTCCGTGCCCGGCGAAGATGCTCCCGTCGCGGCGAGAGGAGAGAGAGGATTCAAAAGTTCTAGTTGGAGAGTAAGAGGAAAAAAGTTCGGACATTGGTTCGTACAAAAAACCATTTCAATGACCCGGAAATAAATCGCGAAATCCTATTCATGGGCCAGCTCGTGGGCCTTTTGGACTATTGGGAAAGCTCCAGAGTTTTCTGGATTTTGGGCTCCCGTGCGAAAAAACCGGAATAGAGCTTTCCAAATTCAGACTTCTTCTTAGGTTGGTTTAATAAAATTAAAATTTATATATTTAAATATCAAATTCTTAAAATTAAATTTGAATCTAAATTATAAATTAATTATAATTTATTTTTATGTTATATTTTATTAAAATTTAAATTAATATAAAAATATTAACAATTATATATTCAAATTTTAATTTTAAATGACTTTTATTTCATTTAAAATTTATAATAAAATTTCACTATATTCTAATCAATTAAACGCTAACAAAAAATTTGTTATTAAATACATTTATTTAATTAAAAACTTAATATTATCAATTATTAAATATACTTAATAAAACAAACATTTAATTGATTAATTTTTAATATTTAATTAAATTATCAAACATATTTTAAACTTGTTTGATAAAACTTAAATCTAAATATTTAAATTTTGAATTACACATGAAAATAGATTCTCATCGCCGGCCTGAGTTCTGGTTTTTCAGTAATGATTGCAAGGAGGGAGGGAAAAATAAAAAGGCCAAGAGAAAGTATGAGTTTGGATTGCTGGATTAAATCTTAGTCCAACCCCTGATGGAGATCACATGGTATGTGTTAAAACATCTTTATTCCTATAGTACAAACTCCAGTCATATAATACTTCAATTAGCAGCATATATACTATTGAGGTATCAGAATGGTTTCCCTCGGCATAAAAATGACTGCACATATAGTTAGCTGTAAGATATTAAGTAGGTATAGTTTGCCAGAATTGTCAATTTAGACTATCAATTCAGAAAGAGCCTCGTGCCCAGAGAAAATTGAAGATTCTCACTGCCTCAAGCTTTCCACAATGTAGGAAGCATACAGGTCCCTGCATGGTAGGCAATGGTACCATGTAAAATTTTCCAACATCAGAATGTTCAACCGATACATTAATTTCAAGATGCTACCTGTGGAGGGAGAAAATATATGTGCATGTTTCGGTGTTGAAAAATTAGAATAACTCACATTGAATATCCGATCGCTTCAATAAGTACTAATGGAGGGAGAAAATATGTGCTTGTTTCGTTGTTGAAGAATTAGAATAACTCACATTGAATAGCTGATTGCTTCAATAGCAGCTTCAGCAGGCAGGAAGTCTTCGACAGCAACGGACTTGTTCTCGTTCTTTTTGTCTATTCATGGAAGGTAAAGGGATATACAATAGCAAGAAGCATGGAGTTCTATCAAATGATTTCATTTTCTCCACTCGGAATAAATGGAAAGCAAATGCATAGGATTGATGCTATCAGTTTATATGATTAAGCCCATCTTGAAACAACTGTGTGCTGGGGATGGACACTTGACTTTGTTTCCTTACAGAACTTTCAATGCCTAAAATTGTGAACCTAAATATGCAATGACAGTGCTTCAAACTGTAGGCATCATGCACTCAAGTGATATGAGCACCAAAAAAGGTGGGTGGATACAGTCCTCAAAGAAGCGGCGGATTTCAGCAAGCCGATGTGGAGGCAGCTGCTTAATGTCCGTGTAATGGCGGAACTCAGGATCATCAGCACAGACAGCTATGATTTTGTCATCCTTTTCACCCTGCAAAATGATGCATTTCTACTTCAGTACAAATGCCACTAACTTCAACAAAGCTGGTGCCGCTGTTATGCACTTGATTCTACTAGTCTAGCTCTATTTTCCTCTTCTACCACATTCTGGTAAAAATCAGCTTTTAAGGATTCTGAAGGTGATGCATCACACAAGTCATCAAACGTTTATAAAGTCTTTAGTACTAAAGCCGAGTTCTACAAGGAAAGTATTGACATAGGGTATGAGCCTGATTTGCTAGCTAAATAAAGCATGCCACCACCTTGAGAGCACTTCATCTACAGTTTCAGGATTTAGGGTCAGGATTTGATTCCCCATATGGCCATTCCCTGAAATGGCAGCAAAAAGTCTCCACCCAAAGAGAATGCTAAATATTAAATCATCAAAGTGCCACAACCCATCATAAGATTCTGTACCTGATCAATCATAGGCATCAACCCAATTGCACGTGCACGAAGAAAAGTGCCAGGCAGTACAGGTTCCTACGAAAGTGGAAATGATTCATTGCTGTGTCAGTTTTATTGGAAAAGGTGGCCATTCGACTACAATGTTAGAAAACGAAGCATCAAATATTTTAAACCAAGAAGATGCAGAAAAAGAAAAGAATCAGTGTATTCAGGAAAAGAAAAGAAAACAAGACCAAACCTGCATAAGAATCAGAACATCCATGGGGTCGCTATCCTCACAAATTGTTCGTGGAATGAATCCATAGTTATGTGGATAAACAACTGATGAATAGAGAATACGATCAACCTATAAATGAATAGAACACCTCCAGTCACCTTCAACTCTCCATCACAGAAGAAGAATATCTATGATTGCGATAGACACCAATTTCAGGAAATAAATCATAGAGAAAATATCTTCATATTCCCCTCCCTGAGGATGACTAAAAGAATCCAAATTATCAATTACAGATCAGCACTATTTGAGAACTTCACATCCACATTGTAGACTGTAGAAAGAGTAATACAAGTACATAAGTGTTTCTTTTAACAGCTGAATTCGGTATGATTTTATATCATAGAATCAGCGTATTCAGATAATGCAGCATAGCAATACACAACCTGAATTTCATAGAAAAATATTAATTATATGACTAGATAATAAGAACATATAAAAGGGCTATCAACTTCTTTCCATAATTTAAAGTTATGTCACCCTGCAATTGAAGAGAACCAATACTATCAGAAATTATACATAGGATGATCCGAGGGCAAATAGAAGGGATAGAAATGCACACCTTGATAAGGCCACTAGCCTTGTCAAGTTCGTACTTCACTTTGCTTCCTTTTCCGATTTCAACCACCTGCCAATTTGCCACACATCTTTGAATCAGGATATGATTCAATTTCATCATTTCTCAAAGACACTCCAATATGCAATCTTTCATTTGCAATGTTAGGTCGATTATGGAAATTATGAAAATTATCCATTATGAAAATTCAAAACTCTTCATAAGAGAGTTTTCTAACACACAGGGCAAGTTAGTTGCCCTATCTATACTTCTTGAACACATGCTTGAGACAAAGGTATTTGCATAATAACTACACTACAGGATGCAAGAGATATATGCAATGTTACAGACAAAAATTTATGTAATCAACAAAAATAGTCATCAATGCTACTCTGTCTTGTCAGGTTCAGAATTTGAGGGAGGCGCCCATGGAAACAGAGTTCCAATAGCCTGAGAAGATTCCTGAAAAATGTTTGGCAATCAGCAGGGAAATAAAGAAAAGAATGCTTACACAGTTAAAAACTGATGGTGCTCCAGGCCCTGCATGAACGTGGATACATTAGTTTAATAATCAAAGGCATAAAAGTACAAATGCAGTGGCATTACAGAAAGGACAAGATAAATAGAATCTACACGGAGCAAGGATGTGAAAACAGGACAACTCCAGAGAGTAGATTCAGATACTGAGTAGTTCCTCCACATGTAACTTGATCAACATCAAGTAACAATCACTTGAGGCTGACAAAAGTTTGGCAACAAAAAGTAAAAACAGATTAAAACAGCATACCAATTTCCAAGTCATGCCAGGGATGTGCAGCAATAGATCTGCGTGACATAGAGGAGAGAATTCTTTCATTGAGGACAACATGGGAGTTGCCTGAACTTTTTCCAGACTCTTGTGCACTGTTGTTGGCCATATTCCACTTAACCAAGAAAACAAATTAGAAGTAAAACATGTAAACTTAATGTTTCCTCAGTAATTAAAAATAATTAGCAAATCAGCAAACATGAACATCAGAGAAAGAACACTATGCATTCCAAAAGGTACTAGGAACTCGTGTGGAATAAAAACCTTTTCCAATTAAGTAGAAGAATCACAGGGTAATCACATTTTCAAGAACTCTTGGACAAAATGCACCCAAGAATTTCTTAATCTCAGTAATGCAAGACAATTTTAGGATTCTACCACAAAGCCAAAGAAAAAATCAATTGAACAATCAACCAGTAGATTGGACACAAGAAACGGAAAAACACGCCGGTCAGAAATTATAAAGACTGAGCAGTGAGTGCCATAGCAAACTAAAACAACAGATTATTTTATCAACTATACTATTGGCGGTATGCCCTGTCACAGGCCGACCTGTGACGGGTTGTTCGCGTGGGCATGACCTTGCCCACACCCAATCTTAACATCCAAGGTGGAGACGGAGTGCTCATGTGTCCTTGGACTTGTCTAGGAAACCGGAAGGACTAAACGTTCCTAAGCGTACTTGGCCACCGTCTATGGTCGGGTCGAGTACCCCTAGGAACGTTTGTGCCCGTGTCACGGAGTGCTTAGCTAAGCTTGAAGACACCCGAACGTCCCAAACCAACGGTCCTCCCAAAGGGCCATGTCAAGTGCCGAACACCCGTGCCAATGCCCAACGCCCAATGCCAGACAGTGCCGAGATCGTGCCGTGCGCCCGCTCTCCCCGCACCAGTCCGTGCCGAGACCGTGCCGCACTCCCGCGTGCCCAAAACCAGACTGTGCTGCACGCCCGCGTACCAGTGCCCAACAGTGCCACGCACCCAGAGCCGGCCCACGCCTGCGCCCGCCCAGCACCAGCCAACAGCCAGAACCGTCGGCCCCTCCATTTTCTTATGTAAATACTTAGTTAGTCTTTTGTTATATTTTTGTAATTTTCCTAAGGCCTTAAACGCCATGCATATAAATTTTCATAGGTAGATTCCATGTACTTTGCCCTATAGAAAATCAACAAACTTTTCCCACCTCCTCGGAAAAACGGTGTCTATTGCTGGAACATGGGAAAAGTTTACCGCGGCTATTATAGGGGGCATACAAAAATGAGATCGGGTAGAAGCAAACGAAGTCGGTTGTAATCATTGGTGTTCCCCCTCACCAATACACATTGTAAATACTTTGTACAAGCTTTCTTATGAATGAAATGAGTTCTTTCAAGCAAGCGTCAGTTAAATGCCGTTTTCTGTCGTTTTTACTTCGTTCATTGCCATTTTCCATCGTTTTCATAGCGAACCACTGTGAATCCATTTAAGCTCACTAAAAAAAAACCTTCAAACAAGGTTAGAGAAGGCCGGTGTGACGTTGGCTCGAGCCTAGCCAAGTCACAAGCATCACGGTTAGTCTAAGTGCTAAAAGACGACCCGTGACAGTTGGTATCAGAGCCATCAAAGATATGGCTTCGAGTTCAGAGAATGTTGGCCCGTTGCAAGGAACGGGAAGTAACAAGGATCGGTTGCAGGCCCTTGAGGTCGCTATAAATAAAATTCATCTTCTGTGCTATGGAGAAAGCGAAATGGACGGTGACTCTATGGTGAGACGATTGTCCCTAGTGGAGGGAGATATCATGAGACAAAGTAAAAAACTAGAGGCGACTAGTTGGAATCCAGTATCACAGTGCCAACAAGATTCCCTTACGGAGCCCCAGTCCTGTTCCGGAAGAAAGCAGATGGTTCTCTTCGTATGTGTGTAGACTATCGAGCTTTGAACAAGATCACGATCAGGAACAAATACCCAATTCCCTTACTTGCAGATTGTTTTGATCAGTTGAGCAAGGCAAAATACTATTCCAAAATTAACCTTCATTCCGGGTATTGGCAAGTCGGATAAAGGAAGGGGATGAGTACAAGACTACTTGTGTTACCCGATAAGGGGCTTTTGAGTTCTTGGTCATGCCCTTTGGACTAACCAACAGTCCAGCCACTTTTTGCACCCTTATGAACGAAGTGTTGCGGGACTTTTTGGATCGATTTGTGGTGGCGTATCTTGATGACATAGTGATCTATAGCAATAGTTTAGAAGAGCACATGGAGCACCTGAGAAAGGTTCTGACCCGGTTGAGGGAAAATAAGCTGTATGCAAAACTTTCAAAGTGTTCTTTTGCCCAGCAGAAGATCCACTTTTTAGGGCACATCATTGAACCAGGGCGTATTCGGATGGACCCGAAGAAGGTACAGGCAATAGAGGCATGGCAACCTCCTGAAAATGTTTCAAATCTGAGGTCTTTCTTGGGGTTGGCAAACTACTATCGGAGATTTGTTAAGGATTATTCCAAGATAGTCCTACCATTCACTGACTTGCTCAAGAAGAAGAAAACTTGGAGTTGGGATCAAAATTGCCAAATTGCTTTTGAAGAGCTAATGCGGCGTATGTCTACGGACCCAGTATTGGCCCTGCCTGACCACTCAAAGCCGTTTGAGGTACACACTGATGCTTCGAATTTTGCTCTAGGCGAGGTACTAGTACAAGATGGCCATCCTGTGGCTTTCGAGAGAAGAAAGCTGAATGATGCGGAGAGACGGTATTCTGCCCATGAAAAGGAACTCCTAATAGTTGTCCACTGCCTCAAAGTCTGGAGACATTACTTGTTAGGAGCACCTTTTTCGGTAAAGACGGACAACACTGCAGTCAGTCACTTCATGACCCAGCCGAAGCTGACAGGACGCCAAGCTCGGTGGCAAGAACTATTAGCTGAATTCAACTTTGTGTTGGAATATCGGTCAGGGGCAACGAACCAAGTGGCCGATGCTTTAAGTCGAAAGTCAGAGTTAGTGACCCTACACCGTCTAGCAAGTCTCGCAGCAAGTGAAATCACCTCCTGCATAAGGACACAAATTCGGGAATGGATCCCAAAAGATCCCACAGCCAAGCGCTTGTTGGAATTGGCGAATCAAGGGACAACCCGAAGATTTTGGATAGAAGACGATCTTCTGGTTACCCAAGGGAATCGCTTATACGTGCCAAAAGGAGGGGACTTGCGTCGGATTATCATTCGTGAATGTCACAGCACCAATTGGCCCAGCCACCAGGGGGAAGAACGCACACTAGCCCTAGTGCAGCGGGGCTATTATTGGTCATTAATGCAAACAGACGTGGGAGAGTTTATAAGGACATGTCTTGTATGTCAGCAAGACAAGATAGATCGACAAGCAAAGGGCGGGCTTTTACAACCATTGCCAATACCCTAAAAACCTTGGGAGAGTGTCTCGCTGGACTTTATTGTTGGTTTACCAAGAATTGGTGAGATTGCAACCATTCTGGTGGTGGTAGATCGCTTCTCGAAGTATGTTACTTTCATCCCCGCGCCCAAGTATGTATCGACCGAGGAAACTGCTCAACTCTTCTTTAAGCATGTTGTGAAATATTGGGAAGTACCAAGGGACATTGTTAGTGATCGGGACTCCCGGTTCACGGGGAACTTTTGGAGAGAACTTTTCAAGTTGCTCGATTCCCAGCTAAGCATGAGTTCATCCTCACACCCCGAATCTGATGGACAAACTGAGCGGTTCAATGGAATGTTGGAGGAATATCTTCGCCACTTCGTGACCAGGAACCAGAAGAACTGGGTGGACCTCCTGGATGTTGTGCAGCTATGTTTTAATGCACAGAAGAGTTCTTCTACTAATAAGAGTCCCTTCGAGATTGTAACTGGGCAACAACCCACGCTTCCGCACGTAGTGGATGCTCTCGCTAGTCGTAAACCAACCAGAGCTGAAAACTTCTCGAGAGAATGGCGATTAAATATCGAGATTACTCGAGGATACCTTGAAAAGGTGGAGAGACGAATGAAGGAGCAAGCCGATAAGAAACGCCACCCTGTCGAGTTCCGGGTTGGAGATCTAGTGATGGTCAGAAGGTTGCTCAAAAGAGAACAGAAGAAGACCAAGGGAAAGGATCCTCGATTCATGCCAAAATACCTCAGACCCGTACCTATAATAAAGTGAATTGGAAAGGTGGCATACAAGGTCCAACTTCCCCGAGAATTGGGAATGCATCCAGTCTTCCATGTCAGCTTACTGAAACCATATCATGACGGCCAGGGTGAAGAACCACGGGACCTGGAACCGGATCAAGCTTGGAAGAGAGTTGCGGAAGCTATTGTGGAGGATCAGATAGTGGGACAACCAAAAAGGCAGCACAAAGAACACTTGGTAAAATGGCAAGGCCGGAGCTCAACGGAGAATACTTGGGAACGAGCGTCTAATCTCAAGGCATTTCAACCCCTGATCGATGCCTACAATCAAAATCGAGGTGCTAAGGACGTCACCATGAACAAGGTGGGGGAGGATGTCACAGGCCGACCTGTGACGGGTCGTTTGCGTGGGCATGACCTTGCCCACGCCCAATCTTAACATCCAAGGTGGAGACGGAGCGCTTGTGTGTCCTTGGACTTGTCTAGGAAACCGGAAGGACTAAATGTTCCTAAGCGTACTTGGCCACCGTCTATGGCCGGGTCGAGTACCCCTAGGAACGTTTGTGCCCGTGCCACGGAGTGCTTAGCTAAGCTTGCAGACACCCGAACGTCCCAAACCAACGGCCCTCCCAAAGGGCCATGTTAAGTGCCGAACACCCGTGCCAGTGCCCAATGCCCAGTGTCAGACAGTGCCGAGATCGTGTCGCGCGCCCGCTCTCCCCACACCAGTCTATGCCGAGACCGTGCCGCGCTCCCGCATGCCCAAAGCCAGACAGTGCCAAGACCGTGCCGCGCGCCCAGAGCCAGCCCGCACCGTGCGCCTGCCCAGCACCAGCCGACAGCCAGAACCGTCGGCCCCTCCGTTTTCTTATGTAAATACTTAGTTAGTCTTTTATTATATTTTTGTAATTTTCTTAAGGCCTTAAACGCTATGCATGTAAATTTTCATAGGTAGATTCCATGTACTTTGCTCTATAGAAATCGACAAACTTTTCCCACCTCCTCGGAAAAACGGTGTCTATTGCTGGAACATGGGAAAAGTTTACCGCGTCTATTATAGGGGCATACAAAAACAAGATCGGGTAAAAGCAAACGAAGTCGGTTGTAATCATTGGTGTTCCCCCTCACCAATACACATTGTAAATACTTTGTACAAGCTTTCTTAGGAATGAAATGAGTTCTTTCAAGCAAGCAAGTGTCGGTTAAGTGCTGTTTTCTGTCGTTTTTACTTCGTTCATTGCCGTTTTCCATTGTTTTCACAGCGAACCACTGTGAATCCATTCAAGCTCACTAAAAAAAACCTTCAAACAAGGTTAGAGAAGGCCGGTGTGATGTTGGCTTGAGTCTAGCCAAGTCACAAGCATTCAGTCTAAGTGCTAAAAGACAACCCGCAGCCCCCACTGCACAATTCATGACTCACGAAATTCACAGCATCACAAGAAAAAGATGCGTGCAAAAGCAAAATCAAAAGTTCTAACAAAAGGGCCGTCACGAATCGTAATCGACAAAAAAAAAAAAAAGGAAGCAACAAATAAGATCATCAAACGCCGGGGGGGAGAAGAAACCCGACAAGATTAAATTCCTCCCCAAAAAATTCAACTTACGAAACCAACACCCCCTTATGCACCATCCAATCACTAATCAACTACAAGGAAAAATGAAAACAACAAAGAAACAGTAAAATAACAGTCAAAAGAGACAACCCTGCAACAAAAATTAAAAAAAATAAAAGAAGATAGTACCATAGAAGAAGCATTTACCATCAAGAATCTACACACATTGAAAAGCCAAGAAATAGCTGCATGCATACTGAATTCAAGAAAAACTCCAAAAGAACTCGAAAAAATGGAGAGAAAGTGGGGAGGTGAGACTTACAGTACCTTAGAGAGAAGAGAGAATGAGGAGTATTCGGTGAGCGTTATGAGGTGGTGAGTGAGAGGCAGGAAGGTAGGTCGTCTTCTCTATTCTTCCCTTTTTGCTGAATAAAACTTAAAGTGATTCCCACAGCACTGCATAGTATTGCTGAGCTGATGAGAGAACGGGATTTATTCGGTTCGGGCAACGTTTCACCGGTCGGTCAGTGG
This sequence comes from Voacanga thouarsii, assembly GCA_026120185.1. NCBI lineage: Eukaryota > Viridiplantae > Streptophyta > Magnoliopsida > Gentianales > Apocynaceae > Voacanga > Voacanga thouarsii. The sequence goes on from JANUWF010001190.1 coordinate 1,436,380, forward strand.
TCAATCTGAGTCGTAGGATGGTCTGGCCATATTGATCGGACGGTTGTTAAGGTGCCTATTGTCGGGATTCTGGGAGAAGCAAATTTTCTCGAGAGAAGGGGACTATCTAATATAAAGTGCTTTGAAAATTAGATATTTGGTTGAATGGTACTAGTAAATACGAGAATATACCCCTTTTGAGGTCCAGTCCCACTTTGCACAAAATTAATATTAGTATTTTTTTACTATATAAGTTATTCTCTCCATTTCAAAATATTTATTTATGAAATATTTTGTACACAAAAAATTAAAATTAATATTACAATTTAGATAAGGTTTCTATTTTACCCGTATTAAAAACATGATAGTTATTGGTTAGTAAAAATTCTCAAAGAGTTAGAAGAGAAAAAGAATTTTGAAAAATTATACAATTGATTTAGAATAAATGAAAGTAAAATGAGAGGAAACTAATCATTAGTTTTAGAAATATGTACATGAATAAGTATTTTGAAACAAAATAAAAAAATTTTATAAACAAGCATTTAAAAACGGATGAAGTATTTTAGACTTGAATTTTTTTTTTATAATATAAGTCATTTCATAAAATTTTATAAAAATGTATTATTTTTTTCCATCTATATCTCTCCTTACAATATCTTTCTTTTCACTAATTATGATCTAACTCTATCCAATTATCAAAGTAGATAAAAACTTAATTAGAGAAATTTTTAGAAGTTTAATTTTAAAATTTTTTGAAATTTATGAACTCTTAATTCTTATGCATAAATCTAAAACAAATTATATTATGAAACGGAAGTATTATTATGTTTGCATTTGAATCGTATGTAGTTTTGATAATGTTGTATATAATATGTTTAATTTTAAAAAGTTGATTGAAACTTTAATTTATATATAAGTTGCATTTTGCCATATTAAATTAAGATAATAATATTTTAAATATAAAAAATTATTTAAAAAAATACTATAAGTCTACAAAACAAGTTCTTTTCACCAAAAGATTATTTTGCACATCTTATAATTGATGTAGGTAAAATAGACACTTTATTACAAAAATAACTTTTATTAGTCAATATCGACTAACGATTAATTGATTTCTAATGTTCTTTTATAACTTATGGTACTAAAGTATCACTACTTCCTAACTTAATAAGGGTAAATTGTAATAAACTTTTTTTGATAAAGTTTTTGACAACTTGTTAAACTTTTCAATTTTGGACTTTTTTTTTTGGTTATTTTTTTAATACTTCATGCTTTATCAATCTCTTAAATCTTTAAACAATCTAGATTTTTTTCATGAAAATAAATTTTAAAAAATTATATTTTAATTTATAATTTTTATAAATATCAAATGTAATCTATGTAATACACGCAAGTGCAATTAACATGTATTGAATAAAATAATCTATGAGGCATTCATCCTTGGTATTATTATTTTTTATTTTTTAAATAACATTGTTCTTGGTAAAATAAATCATAAAAGATTAAAAAAAAAAAGTTATCAAACAAACAGAGAGAGAGAATTAAATAGATAAAATCTTAATATGATAAGTATTAATTTCATAATTTAAATTTTTTTAATTTTATTTATAATTAGGAATGGTAAAAAGAGTTGGATAAGGAAAGGAAACTCTTTTAAAGATATCTTAATTGATTTCTAACATTTATTATTTAATATTTATAATTTTACAAAGTTAATTTTCATTTTAGTGAGGTAACAAAATTACAAATTCTGATATTTTTGTCCAAGAAAAATGAATACAATACTAATATGCTACCTTCACGTGTGTGTATAGCAGCATGTGATCATAATTGCGTAGAATATACCCCCATTGTTTACAAGCTTTCTTCTCCACCCCTTCAGTTGTTTGATTGTTCTTTCACTTTCATAATGGTGAATAATTGAAACTTAATTGCAGGAAAAGTGCTTAGGAATAATGAAAGAGCAAGTTAGGCATTGATACTTTGCTGTTTTGCCTCAGAACTGCGAAATGTGGAGACCAGTAAACAATGTTCTTTCAGCCAAAGGCACAAACAAAACATGCGGGCACAAAAGGCCACTAAGAGAGTGGCTCAAGTCTTCCTGAACGTGTGGAAAGTGGAATTTGAACAGAAGCTACAGATTTGCCTGTATCAATTCTTCATAACTCAAGTAGCATTTGTTTGACATCAAAAAGGGACACTATGATGATGGTTTGCAATGAACTTTACATGTCTAATTCAGCGTAGATTGTGGACACAAATATTTCTGACTTGTTGCAGCCAAAAACTGATCTCCCTTGTGCAATATGTGGACTATCATACCTGACGCTGATTGTAGCTCTTCCTGTATATGCTCATAATCTTGGCTGTAAATTCTGTAATTGTGCATGAAATATTGATTAGCTACTGGTTATTGAGAAATTCTCTAGGGGAAACCTTTCATATTGTTGCAGATTGGTGCCATTTCTGATTAATCGGTGTTAGAATTTGGGTCCTCCAATTTCAGGAAGGATTTTGCCAAATATGGATGAACTTGTTCTGTTCATCAAGATTTTGACGATGATAAGTGGCTTTCTGCTTGGCTTAAACAGGTTGTTTTGGTTGTTAATGTAGTTCAGTTTCCTGACGTTTGTGCTTGAAATTTGGTGGTAAAGAACATCTCTTCATGACTATGACTAGCTATTCTGTTCATATCCAGTATCTTTGTTCTACTGCTGGAAGTTAGTCTAGGATACAACACTGTGCTTGGATTTATAGACAAATCATTAGTAGTCAAAGAAAGACACTGTCCATGGTCTTAGAATGCTTCTCCTATTTGTATACTATTTGTGGTGCTAACCAGGTGAAAGTCCCCTCTTCCCTCTCTTTCTGCATTTATTGTTCTTTTTCTGCATTTAATAATCAAGAGTCGAAAATTTTTCCATACAATATGATCATATTTCTTCTATTATAGCAACTCTAGACTAACTAGATTAAGCATGCAGTTCTTTTATGAGGTAAAAATGCATAAAATAAACTGCTTGTGGTGCTTACCTTCTAACTTCAGTAATGCACTCGTTCCTGCAGGGAGTCTCTTGTCCTGCAGACAGATTTTGAGTTATTCTTTCAACGTCACTTTTTAATGGAACTTTCTATAACAAAGACAGAACTTACATAATAAGCATGCCAATAATAAAATTCCTTCTTTGAACCAGGCTCAACTCTCCTAAGAAATTGTTCAACTAGCTTCTGTGGCATTGAAAAATGATAATGTTAGAACTGATGTCAGCTATAATTTGGTGGAACAATCGGTACAAAAGTGTCATATGCCTTACCAGAAGAATCAGCTTTGGATGAACAAAATCCAGTAGGAGCTTTTGGAGCTTCCCTCGGATGAAGAATAATCTGATGAAAGCAAGCATATGGGTTTTTAATATGGATAACAACCATAGTTGTTCCTAACTCAATGCTAAAGGAATTCTCAATATGACACCACAACCCATATATCTGTTATGATGTCACTAGTAAGTTTCTTGGATCAAGCAACACTCTTACTACACTGAGAGAAAAGAGTCAGAAGCTTTACTTCTTAGGAGATGGATCAGCAAGAATTTCTGAAGCAACTTCCACAAGGGCCTCTTCCCATCCTACCGGGATTGGTTGGTCCTCAGAAAAAGGATAGCTACAAAAGGTTTGATTCTTAAGAATGTATATACAGATGATAGTCTTAAATGCATTCTCCATTGATTAACCTTACTTGTGTGCTTTGCAGGCTTCGAGAGCCATAATTGCTTTCCTCATGTTTTGCTTTGCTTTGTTGGCTACTTTAGCTGCAAAGCTCATGGGCAGTTCAAAATCTTCTTTTCTTGCTATCTGAATAAGGACCTCCATTATCTAATCAAATGGAGGAAGGAATTAGCCCAGAAAACTTCAAATGGCAGGTATAACACACTGAGGTTAGTTAGCATACTTACTTCATGAGTTACAGGAGGTTCAACCTTAATAATTTTGCAGTGGCTTTTAACATGTTCAAGAATGCTTGCATCATCTTCACAGCAGAGAATGAGTTTACAAGCATCTGAATAACCATCCATGATCCACTTTACTAAATGCTGTATGTTATCAGAAGCTTTATCAACGTCATGGAGAACTATAGCTGTAATGCATCAGGCATAAATTAACAATAGAACGTTTACTGTGCTGAATCAAAGATATTCAGAGTGTTCAAAGGAATCAACCTTTGTAATCTTCCTTCATAGTTACATTACTGATCTCAGGGATGACAGCATGGTCAGCCCTTATATGCTTTACTATGGCCATTAAGGCATATATGGCATTAGACTCTAAGTTCACATTGAGCTCAACATGGTGAGGACTTGAGCTTATTGGAACTGCTACCTCCCTTGTTCTTGTCTCCTGTCAACAGATTGAAGAAACACAAATTTTATCATTTCATGTGCGATGGCATCATCAATTAAAGACAGACATTGTTTGCAATATGATTCTTGAAAGTCTTTATTGTCCCTTCACCTGCAAACTAATTGGTAGTAACTTATATTTACATATGTGTTCACGTAAAGATATCATATTGTAAGTCTGTTTGTTGCTTAACGAGTTAGACAATAAAAGAGAGACAAAGTTTTGAAGAAAGAAAAGGGGGAAAACAAAAAGGAGAAATGCATAAAATTAACAAAGATTAAACTATCTTTTCTGGCACTGCATATTTAGAATTGTGATAATCAGATTACGAAGTTACCTGAACATGGAAGTGCCACAAATCATGAGATATCTGGATAAAGGAAAAGGAGGAACACAAAACTTTGAATATGATCGTAATGGACTGGAAAAGTTTTGAACTTGAGTAGTTTGTGAAAAAGAACATACATTCCAAGCAGGGGGTCCATATATTTCACGCAAGACAGCCCTTGTCAGTGCCTTTTTCCCGGAACCAGGAGGTCCCTTAAGCAAGATGTGTGAAAAGATCTCACTGGATACCTAAAAAAAGACAGAATAAAGTCAAAATATAGTTGTAATCAGTGTTAAATGTATGTTTATTCTTTTTTTTGTTCAATTTTCTGTTTGATTTAACGATTCTTAATAAAAAAAAGTGCACAAGACCTGCTGTTATCTGTACTTTTTCTGCATGTTTGATGCTAAGAGCCTTGGAGTAACCAAGGTTTTACTACTTCTGTTGGTCATAATTGGTGGCATAAATGAATTGGTCATGGCTCTATTTTTTTCCTTTCATGATGTATGATGATTATTCAGTCTATAAGTTTCGTAGAAAAAAGAAAAAGGATGCAGACACTTACAAGCTGCTTAAGTAGCAGAGCTTCTTGCTTGTGGCAAGTGAATCCGCTTAATGAACCAGGTTGATGCTTGTCAGCCCAGAACTGTCTCAAGCTTTCAACCACCGATGCCTTCTCAATAACTGAAGCCTCATAAACTTCTCTTTCTTTTTCTGGAGATCTCCTTGAGTTTCTGCAGGATCCCATCTTGATGCAAGAAAACCATGCTTCACTATGGTTCTTCTGTCTGTTTGCTACAAATTTTCTAGTACTTCCGTTCGTCCTCCCGCTGTAATCGCTAAGACTACTACTCTGCCGACTTACAGGAAAACTGGTGTTTGTAGTCATTTGTGTTGAAACAGTGGCTGAGGGCACTCCGTTATGCTGATTGAAATGGTAATTTCCTTTGGTTGGTTGATGAGGATCAGGATCTCTCTGAGCGTAGCTTTCTGGTTTTTGGCTTAATTTGCTCTGAGTGCTACCACTTTTGGAGAAGATATTATTTTGCATTGGAAAGGCAGCATAGTCCCGAGAAAAGAAAATATCACCAGGTGCTATTGATTCTGTGCTTTCAAAGTTGGGAACAGAGCCAGGTGGAGCTTTTAAAATCTTCACATTAGCCAGCATTTCATTGATCTCACCACCTGAAGGATTATGCTTGTAGGAACCATCCCTCTCCTTTCTGGAAGGATTTCTTGGTAATGGAGACGGATTCCTATCTGCACCATTTTGCCCTTTATCACCCTCATACTTGAAAGATTCATACTCTTTCAGCCTGGCTCTGGGAGCGGAAGCAGCCCTGCGACCGTAATTTGATTTTTCGCTTGCCTTTCTGGCATCGTTATTAGCCTGTTTGTGTTTCCTATTGGAGTTCACGATCTCGCCATCATCTAGCCACTGATCCTCTTTCCTGGTTTCATAAGGAGATATATGCCTGCGGTGCTCAGATGTTGAGAAAGGACTGACATTTCTACGACTATCGGAATCAGGCTTGACATCATCTCTATTGTATCTGGGACGCTCAGACCTTGAGAATGGACTAAAAGTTCTACGACTATCAGAATCGGGCTTAACATCACCCCGATTGTTTCTACGATGCTCAAACTTTGAGAAAGGTCCATCAAAATCAATCTTACCATCATCCCTTCGTGATGCATATGGTGACTTGCTGTGTCTCCTTCGAGTAGGGCTGACCATTGTAGCTCGCCGGGGAGAAGAAGCCTCGTTCTTTAGCTTTCCAGTGATTTCTCTAACGTGCTTTAGAGGGCTTTTGATTCTAGCTTGACCTTCAAGCACATTTAGGCCTTCATATTGATCCGAATCTTCAGTCTTTCGATCAGGTTCACACCATGGACTCTCCTGCCATTCAGTCTCTGTATCTGAAGGTTCATATCCACTTCTTCTCTGATTCAAGCTTGATGAAAGGTGAGAGTGCAAAGCCCTTCCATAACGTGGTGTGCTCTCCATTTCAGCTTAAAATGGAACCAAATTCTGTTAACCCACCAAATTGTATGTTAAGGGCTTTGAGAAAATCCCTTAGGTGAACAAGAAAAATGTTTCCCTGCAGAGTATGATGATCAAGAATAAGGAGTGAAACTGGTGTGAGATCACAAAGAATTTCTTGGAAACGAGAGATTGATTTTCATTTTTTGCGAAGTAAAATATTCGAGGGAAGATTCTGCTGGTGAACGGTGGGAGATTAATGACTGTAAACTTGTTGATTGCAAAGGCATTGGCGAGGAAGCAAGAAAAATGCTTATATTTGTGGAAGCGATTTACACTAGGTGGAGGATAATCGATGAAGACGATGAAGTTGGCATGTAGCGCAGCATGTTGGAGCAAGCTATGCTACAGCTTTTTTAACAGCTATAAAAGTTTTGAATGAAACTGAAATACATTACATTATTTAAGGAATGCACCGCTTCAAATCCAAAAATCAATGTACAAGAAAATCTAACCATGGGGAACCCAACAAAAAAAAAAATCGTACTCATTATGTAATATATCATCTGTTCTGCAATTTCCATGTCGCATGAAATCTTGTCTGGAATATCTGGATTTAGCTACAACCAAAAACAATCTAACAGGACTATTGTGCCACCAGTGTTGTTGGTAACAGAATCCCGCCTGGATGACTTTGCGAGATACCTCCGAGGTTTGCAGGACTATGCTCTCTGTATTGCACCCCCAACCCCTCCTCCCTCCCCCAAAGCACACAAGAGGAGAAAAAGTTTTGCTTCAATTGATTCAGTATCCAAGTAAAAAATTCATCTATCCTTAGTACAACAGGAAAATGAAGGGGGAAAAAAAGGGACTATTTCTCTTCAGAAGAGGCCATCCTAACCACCACACTACAGAATGGAAGGTCTGGGTTCTGACCTCTGTGTGTATCCATCTCACATTGCATCAGCTTATGCTAGAAAATTGATTTCTGTGGCTAGTGTATATACGATTTGATTACAAATGAAAGTATGAAACCTGTATGAAGATGCAAGGTTGTCCATTGTAGATTCAACATCTGTTCATGCTGTTTCAAGCGGTGTAGATGCCAAACTTGTTACCCAATCCAATAAAGCTTTGTTGACAAGCTCAGGAACTTCATCATGGGGACAATGCCCTGCTTGTAGATTCACAAGGGAAGTATTGGGGTAGAACTCCTTGATACGATTAGCCTTGGCAGAACCAACCCAGGGATCTAGATCTCCCCAGAGCAGTAACAGGGGGCAAGAGAGTTCACTCAAGACACTGTCGAGAGTGTACTTCCTTTGGTTTGACATGAATTGTGTCATTAGTCTGCCAAATGCCAAGAGGAGGAAATTATGCATCTTTTACACAGAAAATTGAATCAAATTAATGAACTTGAAAAGTTAACCTGCTGATGAGAATCTGCAGAGATTTATAAACAAATTCATTTATATTACATCTAATAAAAATGCAAACATGAACATTATCTGATGCACAAGAACATCATTCTTAAGACTGATCAGCACTTGGTTCATAAACTGATATAAATCATTAATGATTAATATTTCCAGCTGTTAGAATGTGGATTATATTAGTTTCTTGGATCGTTCACTCTCTCTTCTAGCGAAGATTTTCTGCTATTCTTGTACCAATATCCATAACTGTTCTACAAATTTAACAACCGAACTTCCTTCAAGCAGGAAAGTGGGGGAAAAAATATGTAATATCCCAGAAAGCAAATACAGATAAGGAGCTCCAAAAAAAAAAAAGGAACAGCATGTTGCAAGATCCATACCGGTAATAAACTTCCCCTGCATTGGGGTCATCTGCTGGCCTTGTAATTGAATTGATGAGATAGTCATCCACATTGGAAGAATTTATATACACCTGGAATAAGAAAATAGAAGACAGTAAAGAAATTAAAAGACTACCCTTTTTAGGGTTTAAGTCTTTGTGGATATGATAGAACGAACTACTTGACTTTGAACACTCAAGCCACTGTACCAGATAATTAGGCTAGGGAAGAAAATTGCTGAAGATAGAAAAGGACTTGACATACACTCTTTAAGACGGATTGAATTCGAGCTGGTTGCTTGGCTTGCCAGAACAAAAATCCGAGCACTATACGCTGAAATATCTCTTTCAGTGGCTTTAGGATAAACTTCTGCAGTGCAGTTTCTTTAGATTCATTATTTTCATTAACTGCATCCCCAAACTGTCCTGCAGAATTTAGCAGTGCAACCCCCCTGACCTGCTCTGGTAATGCAGCTGCTGCCACCAAAACAGTAAATCCTCCTAGGCTGAAATATCAACATGGATAACGTGGTGATAAGTTTCAATCTCCAGTCTTGAGAATTTAAACATGCAGTTCTGGAAATGAGAGAGTTTGCCTACTATGTGAACTGATTGGTGGCATAAGCAACTAAACTTTTTCACCTGTTACCAACCAAAATGGCTGGTTCTTTGACTATCTCTTTCAGAAAATCCATAACCTGATCTCTCCAAACCAAAGCATCATACTCAATTAGTGCCTTCTCACTCCACCCAAAGCCTAGCAAGTCCAGAGCATAAACTTTGTAGTGTTTTGCCAGTTCTGGTATGTTATACCTGAAGAAAAATGTGGAAGCAAATGGACCTCATTATAATTCACAAGCTAAAGTTTGTGGATGAGAATTGACCCAAATCTGTTATGAAAAGCGCAATCACTAATCATGATGAACCAATAAAACAGTATTAATCTATTCAGCTGTTTACAAGCTTGTGTTGCCAAGAGCCAACTAAGAAAGAAAGTGATAGAGCAATTGAACATTGTCGCGTCCAACACTCCCAGTCCCAAGGCATGTACATTGGCAGTAAAAAATACATTACAAAGACATTAACATGCTTTCCTTGTAGAGTAGCTATTTTCCTCAAATCCATTGAAGAATCCTACATTAGTAGTAAGAAGCATTACAACCTAGCCCAAATTAGCAGCTCAAAGAGGAGCTTTGACCACCATCATAAGAGATTAGGCCAAAGCTGATAGAATTTGAACTTCTACTACTTTAAATGGCATAGCACGACTTGTGTTCTGCAATCGGAAACTAGGAATGGAGTCTGGGACATAATTTTAACTAAGAAGTTTCCTAACATGTTTTAGAGTTGCTTATAGAAAAAATGAACAAGTTTTGCATTTGTTCTATGCAAAGTTTGTTATTCACAACATACGACACCAACTGTTCTTAATTTAAGCTAAGCACCATCGACACATAGAAAGGAGACTAAATACAAACACAAAGCCCAATCCAGATCAATAGAAAAGTACCTCCAGTGAAATGCAGAGGCACCAAATCCATGAACTAGAACAATTGGCAATCCTTCTCCTTCTACAACATAATGTATCCTTCGACCTTGCCATTTCCAGAAATTGTAGCCCTCAGGCTTAAATGGCAGTCTCTCCAACCCTACTACAGCAGTTATTACAATTTATAAAATGCACGGCATTAGCACTCAAATTTCCATTATCAGCAACCAATGTGCACTGAAATCTCAGTAAAACATCAACAATACGAATAAGAAAAGGAAATCAATTAACCTTGCGATGGTTTTGTCACTACAGAAGGGGCAACTACAGAAGCTCCAGCAGCGACAATTCCTTTTAGAGCAAAAACTCTTCGACTTAATTGGCACCTGCTTTCTGCAAAAAGAGCGAGCAAGATGTTGATACTGTTGGAAAACAAGAAATGCAATACATTACTAATCAAGAAAGAAAAAACAAATAAATAAGAAGAGGAATACGAACTTACTATCCTGCTGAATCCTCAGCCTCAAAGGAGCAACGAACCTGCTACTAGTACTGGGATTGAAGAGCTCAGTCCTCACAGTTTGGGGCACAGTGGCACATGAGGTTGACATCGATTCAATTGCAAGCCCAAAAAGGGCTTAGGTTCAAGAAGGAAGCTTTTGAGTCGTAGAAGTGAGAAATGTTGAAAAATGTCTATGAGTTAAGAGAAAATTTATGAGAAATGGCAGTGGGATGGTGGAGGAAAAAGCAAATTTTTGCTGAGAATTTGCAGGAAGTTTCTTCCTAGCATCTTGAAAATATTTTTGCTGGATTTCTTTTTCTGTGGTGGGAGGGCGATCTCAACCTGTGGCTTATTGCAAGCCAATTAATGCTTCTTCCCGGAAAAAATTCAAATGCATTCTGTTGCAATTTTTTTCCTTTAGATGTATTTAAAGAATAATACTCATCCGATTGTCCTGTCCTGCACCACGTGGCACGATCATACCACTATAATTATAACTTAATAATACAAAATCATACATCAAAATTTAAACAATCAAATATATTTTCTTCAAAAATGATAACTAAAAAAAAAATTCATAATTAAATCTTCCCCAAGAAATTATATCAAAAACTCATAAATGTTATGAATTATTGGAATCTCCATTAATTAGTGGAGGCTCCACTAATTATGAATTTATGTGAATTATTAGAGAAGATTTTTATAGATGTCCACCATTTAGTGGAGACACCACTAATTCAGATTAGCGGAAGATGATGTATGCCATGATATATTCCACTAATTAGAGCTCTATAAATAGAGCTATTCTCTAAACTTGTAATACACCATTATTTTGTGAAAGAAATATTAGTGAAAGAAAGATTAGAGAAAGAATTGTGAGAGAAAGAAAGAGAGAAGTTTGAAAAGAAATTATTGTGCAAAATAGTTAGAGTTTTATTAGTGTGTAGTGTGAAGATTTTATTCTAACACTACCCTAATTTTATAACACGTTATCAGCACGAGTCTCTACCGGTACAAAAGCCAGAAGACTAAGCACGAATTTTTGCCGTTAACAAAACCAGAAAACAGGTACGCATTTATTAATCTCTATGGCTAATTTCGCTAAACTCGAATTTGTAGCCCTTGATATTTCTGGAAAAAAATTATATGTCATGGGTTCTCGATGCAGAAATACATCTAAATGCTGAAGGCCTTAGTGAAACTATTCAAGCAAATAATAGTGCATCTGCACAACACAAGGCTAAAGCTTTGATTTTTATTCGTCGTCATCTCGATGAAAATTTGAAAATAGAATATCTTACCGAAAAAGATTCATATGTCCTGTGGGTAAATTTAAAAGAAAGATTTGACCACCTGAAGATGGTCGTACTATCCACTGCACGGTATGAATGGTTGCACCTGAGGTTGTAAGATTTTAAAACCATTAATGAATATAACTCCGCAATGTATAAAATTACATCTCAGTTAAAATTATGCGGAGAAAAAGTGACTGATGAAGATATGTTGGAGAAGACATTCTCCACCTTTCATGCCTCGAATATTGTCCTGCAGCAACAATATCGCGAAAAAGGGTATACAAAATTTACAGATTTAATTACTGCCCTCCTCATTGCAGAGAATAATAATGAGTTATTATTGAGAAATCATGAAGCCAGACCAACTGGCTCAACAGCACTCCCAAAAGTGAATGTTGTTGGCTCCAGTAGATGCCATCGTTATAGTCGTGGTCGTGGCCGTGGTCGTGGTTATGGTCGTAGACACGCTCAATATTTTCTTTATCACAATCATAATCAAACTGTGAGAAATACTGGCCACCTGAAGTGGAATAGAAAAGATCATAAGGGAAAAGAAAAAGAAATTGAAGAAAAGCATGAGGATATATGTTATAGATGTGGCATGAAAGGTCATTGGTCACGAAACTGTCGTACGGCTAAACATTTAGTTGAATTATATCAAACTTCATTGAAAAATAAAAATGTGGAAGCAAATTTTTTTCAACATCCAATAAATAATGCTGATGATGATGATATTGATCCTGAAGATCTTAATATCAATATTACCCATATGGATGTATCGGATTTTTTTGAACACCCGGATCGGTAGGATAGACCATTTAATTGGTGATGGCAGTGTCCAGAAGAACTAAAGTCTCACCCTGATATTTTTGTATTTTCATTTTTATTCTATTCTAATAATATTTATGTTTGCATATATATATTTGTGTTCAGATGGCTGTTGTTAATGATGATGTATGCATTATTGATAGTGGAACTACACACACCATACTAAAAAATGAGAAATATTCTTCTGATCTCAAAATGGGAGAAATAAATATTTATACGATAAACGGTAGTGCAAATGAAATTGAGGGCTCCGGAAGAACTAGTATATTGTTGCCTAAAGGAACAACAATTATTATTGATAAGGCACTATTTTCCTCAAAATCCAGAAGAAATTTATTGAGTTTTAAAGATATCCGCAGAAATGGATATCATGTTGAAACAAATGAGGAAAATGGGATTGAGCATCTTTTTATTACTCAAATGCATTTGGGTAAGAAATCTGTATTAGAAAAACTGTCGTCTTTTTCTACTGGCCTATATTTTGTAAAAATACGTACAATTGAAATTCATCATCTAATAAACCAGAAGTTTACTGATCCTATTACTTTTAGCATTTGGCATGACCGGTTGGGTCATCCGGGATCTACCATGATGAGAAGAATCGTTGAGAATACACATGGTCATCCTTTAAAAAAATAAAATGATATTAACATCAGAAATATTCGCATGTACTGCATGTTCCCTAGGAAAATTAATTGTTAAACCATCACCAGTAAAAGTAGGAGCTGAAAGTCCTACATTTCTCGAACGGATTCACGGAGATATTTGTGAACCTATTAATCCACCATGTGGACCATTCAAATATTTTATGGTCTTAATTGATGCATCATCCCGATGGTCACATGTATGTTTATTATCTAATCGCAACCTGACGTTTGCGAGATTACTTGCTCAAATAATTAAATTACGAGCACAATTTCTTGACCATCACATTAAAAATATCCGTTTGAATAATGCTGGTGAGTTTTCATCACATGCTTTTGATGCATATTGCATGTCAATTGGGATTAATGTTGAACATCCTGTAACTCATGTTCACACATAAAATGGTCTTGCTGAATCTTTGATTAAACGATTACAATTAATTGCTAGACCATTATTAACGAAAACAAATCTCCCAACATCTGCCTGGGGACATGCTATTCTACATGCTGCAACACTTGTACGTATAAGACCAGCTAGTTATCATAAATTCTCTCCTTTGCAATTGGCTTTGGGGTCAGAACCAAATATTGTTCATTTAAGAATTTTTGGGTGTGCTGTATATATTCCAATTGCACCAAACCAACGTACAAAGATGGATCCTCAAAGAAGAAAGGGGATATACGTTGGATATGATTCTCCCTCTATTATCAGGTATGTTGAACCCCTGACAGGAGATGTATTCACAGCAAGATTTGCTGATTGTCATTTTGATGAATCATTATTCCCTAAATTAGTGGAAGAACCAAAACAGCATAAAAATGATCTTGCTTGAACAACATCATTAAATTATCTTGATCCGCGCACAAGCGCATGTGAACTTGAAGTTCAAAAGATAATTCATTTGCAAAGCATTGCAAATCAAATGCCAGACGCTTTTGTTGACTCCAGAAGAGTTACAAAATCGCATATTCCAGCTATAAATGCTCATATTCGAATTGAAGTTCCAACAGAATAAAATATTATACCTATAGCTGCTGAGTCAAAAACACGCAAGAAGCGTGGCCGACCTCTTGGTTCTAAAGATAAAAATCCTCGAAAGAAAAGAGGATTAAATGATCCAGAAGATCATATTGAAGAAAAGAATGATAAAGACCAAGAGAGAACTGATGACAAAGAACCGTAAGTTGATGAAAGTAACACCTGAAATTTCTATCAATTATACCACTTCGGTAGAAGTTGGAATCGGATAGAAACTGTTATTGATAATATATTTACATACAATATATCTCTTGATGTTACACAGGATAATGATGATCCTGAACCAATATCGATTGATGAATGTCGGCATAGAAAAGATTGGCTGCAATGGAAAGATGCGATTCAATCGGAGTTAAATGCACTGACAAAACGTGAAGTCTTCGGACCTGCAGTCCGAACATCATAAGGTGTAAAACCTGTTAGCTACAAATGGATATTTGTGCGAAAGCGCAATGAAAAAAGTGAAATCGTTCGATATAAAGCGCGATTAGTAGCCCAAGGTTTTTCACAAAGACCAGGTATTGATTATGATGAAACTTATTCTCCTATTGTTGATGCTATTACACTCCGATATCTTATCAGTTTGGCAGTACATGAAAAGATAGATATGCGCCTATTAGATGTTGTCACTGCTTACTTGTATGGAAATTTAGAAAATGATGTTTACATGCAAATCCCCGAAGGATTTCATATGCCTGAAGCATATAAATATTATCCTCGTGAAAATTACTCCATCAAGTTGCAGAAATCATTATATGGCCTAAAGCAATCTGGGCGCATGTGGTTCACACGTCTTAGTGAATATTTATTGAAAGCGGGATTTAAAAATGATCAGGTATGTCCATGTATTTTTATTAAGAAATCTGGTTCTAAATTTGTGATATTAGCTATATATGTTGATGATATTAATCTTATTGGAACTCCTGAAGAGCTCCAAGAAACAATTGATTATTTAAAAAGAGAATTCGAAATCAAGGATTTTGGTAAAATCAAATTTTACCTTGGTTTACAAATTGAACATCTGGAGAGTGGAACATTTATTCATCAATCAACATATACAGCAAAAGTGCTAAAAAGATTTTACATGGACAAAGCACATCCATTGAGTATTCCAATGATCGTCCGATCATTAAATGTGTGGATAAAGATCCTTTCCGACCTCAAGAAAATGATGCAGAACTCCTTGGTCCTAAAGTACCATATCTCAGTGCAATTGGTGCATTGATGTATCTTGCTAATAATACACGACCTAATATTGCTTTTGCTGTCAATTTATTAACAAGATTTAGTTCTTCACCAACACAACGACATTGGAATGGAATTAAACAAGTCCTTCGATATCTCCAAGGTACAATTGATCTCGGATTATTTTATTCAAATAAAATCAGTCCAACATTAATAGGTTATGCAGATGCTGGTTATTTATCTGATCCACATAAAGCACGTTCTCAAACGGGCTATCTATTTACATGTGGAAATACTGCTATATCATGGCGTTCTACGAAACAATCTATAGCAGCTACTTCTTCAAATCATGCTGAAATTATAGCCATTCATGAAGCAAGTCGAGAATGTGTATGGCTAAGATCCATGATTCATTATATCCGAGAAAGTTGTGGATTATCATCAATCAAATATATTCCAACTCCTCTTTATGAAGACAATGCAGCTTGCATAGCTCAATTACGAGGAGGATATATTAAAGGAGATCGGACAAAACATATTTCACCAAAATTCTTCTTTACTCATGAACTCCAGAAGAAATGTGAAATTGGTGTGCTACAAATTCGGTCATGTGATAACCTCGCAGATATTTTCACGAAGACTTTATCGACTGCAACATTTGAGAAGTTGAGATATAAAATCGGTATGCGTCGGTTTAAAGATTTAAATGAATCATCTCATCAGGAGGAGTAATAAACAGACATATAGAATAGTGTACTCTTTTTCCTTCACTAGATTTTTTTTCCCACTGGATTTTTATCTAGTAAGGTTTTAACGAGGCATATTCTTTATGTAATGGATGGACATCCAAGGGGGAGTGTTATGAATTATTGGAATCTCTATTAATTAGTGGAGACTCCACTAATTATGGATTTATGTGAATTATTAGAGAAGATTTTTATGGATGTCCACCATTTAGTGGAGACACCACTAATTGAGATTAGTGGAAGATGATGTATGCCATGATGTATTCCACTAATTAGAGCTCTATAAATAGAGCTATTCTTTAAACTTGTAATACACCATTATTTTGTGAAAGAAATATTAGTGAAAGAAAGATTAGAGAAAGAAAGAGAGAAGTTTGAAAAGAAATTATTGTGCAAAATAGTTAGAGTTTTATTAGTGTGTAGTGTGAAGATTTTATTCTAACACTACCCTAATTTTATAACAATAAAACTAATTCTTATATTTGTCTCATCGAGTACTAAAAAAAAAATAGGTAGAACTTAAAATAACATAAATCACTGAACAAAATCTTAGAATTCGACTCCGTACTATACGTCCAACATAATCTTAGTAGAAATGGATTTTGCACCACTGATCATCATTAAAATCTAAAAAGAAGAATATTGAAAGGTGAGCCAACCACATGCTCAATAAATAGTAATAAATCACTTTTCACGAATAAAGTTTTTTGCAACCTTTATATAATATACATACATGTATACCACATTAACAATAACATTCATAAATAATAATAATAATAATAATAACAACAACAACAACAACTATTACTAAACATTTAGTTTTAAATTATTCTTGTCACATACTAAGGAGAATAAAAACTTTTGTTTATATAAAAAGAACAAACTCAATAAATCTCAAATTATTTTCATGGGATATAAATTTTAAACATTAAAAAAATATACTAACTAGTTTATTTTACTTCAAAACTCATACCAATTAATTTAACAAAATTAATATAAGTATACTTAGTAAACTTCGTAAAAGCATGCAAAGATATCTTAGGTCGCAACCTCTGACACCTAATCTAAATGTATATTCTAAATGTTAATAGGGGATTGAATTGTCTATATTATTTTTTTAAGAATTTTTTTTTAAAAAAACAAACTTTTCAACTTCTTTAATTAATGGTATAGATTTTAGAATCCTTCCACCTAAGCTTTTTAATAGTTGAGATTAATTTGGTCGTTATGGGTAAAATAGTCATTGAACATATATAATATTATTTTTAATCAAAAAATTATGAAAAATATTTATAACTATTAATAACTATATTAATAACTATACACTTTATTCTATTATTAACTATTAATAACCATATTAATAACTCATAGAATGTCAAGAGGGGATTGAATTGTCCATATTATTTTTTTTAAAATTAAAAAAAAAAATCAATTTCCTTAATGAATGATATAGATTTTAAAATCTTTTAGCCTAAACTTTTCAATGGTTGAGATTAGTTTAATCGTCATGGGTAAAATAGTTATTGAACATGTATAATATTATTTTTAACCAAAAATTATGAAAATTATTTATAACTATTAATAACCATATTAATAACTATACACTTATTTATTCTATTATTAACTATTAATAAGCATATTAATAACTCATAGACAATAATACTAAAAAACCAATCATATTAATGAATTTGTCAAAATGCATAGAGAATTCGGACAGTCTATAAAATAAAAATTCTGTTATAAATGTAATTAGAATACCAATGGATTGCTTTTGAGTAAGTGGCAAAAAAGTCAACATTTTAACATATATAAAATATAAAAATAAAAAATAAAACACCACATAACAAAAAAAAAAATAGACATACTTAGTTTAACAAAGATTATAGAACATATGCACACACATATTCTGATGAGAAAAATTAATTATGAAAATTTCTCAAAAATAAAGATACCATCATGACTTTAAAAGTCAAAAGAATTGTCCACAAAACAAGAACAGATGAGGAAGTAAAATAACAACAAAACTCAAGAAAAGAAGTCAAATACGTAAAATATACATAGACATATTTATAACATTAAAAAAGTAAAAATACCATCAATAAATTCACAGGTCAACAATACTCAAATAAGACAAATGCTCCAATTTAATATAATTTTATGACAAAAACATAACTAGAATAAATATAATTAGAATAACTCCAGAAAAGATATAACAGAAAGAGGAAAAACAGTGGACAGTAATCATATAAAATATTTTATAAATATTTATCAACCTACAACCGTGATAACAAATATTTCTACTATTTTTTAGTTATCGTGACTCGTTGATTTCTTAGTTTATCTATAAGTATATCTTTTTATTATTAATTAGTTAGCTCATCTATTCTATCAGTTCATATTGGATGATTGTTATTATTTCTTTAGAAGTTTTAGATTTCTGTCATTTTTTATCTAAGTTTCTTTTCTTTCTGTTACAATTTTGTTTTTTTTTTTCTTGTTTTTTATTATCATTTTTTCCTGGTTAAGTGAAAAGGGAATTAAATTATCCAAGTAAATTTTCAAAATAAATTTTATTTTCTCTAATTAATGGTGTAGATCTATTAAAATATTTTTGTATTCTATTATGAATTATGTTAATCTAATCAATACTTCCACCTAACTCTTTTTATGGTTGAAATTAATTTGGTTATCATGGATAAATTAGACATTTAACAATATTGTATAAAAAGATATATGAGTATTATTATAACATAAATGAGAAAGATAATTTATGAAAAATAATTAAAGAGTCATATAAGAAAAATAAAAAGACACATTATTATTTCGTAATAATACAAACTTACAAGTTTCATTCTTTATTTTATTACACATTATTAATCTTTTTGAAAAAACTAAAAGCGAAAAGGGGATTAAATTATTCAAGTAATTTTTCAAAGCAACTTTTTTTTTTCATCTTCTTCAATTAATTGTAAAATTTAGTAAAACCTTTTTGTATCCTTTTATGGATGATGTTAATCTCTTAAATAATCTCTTCAATATAATTTAAGAGTCAATAAGAAAAACAAAGAGATACATTATTATTTTATAATAATATAGACCTACAAGTTTCATTCTTTAATTTATTACACATTATTACTGTTTCAAAAAATTTTCATTCTTTGATTTATTCACGGAATGACATTTAGATGCATTGAGTTATCTGTACTATACAGGAGGCTGTGCCATAGTGTATGTTGTTTGCGGATGATATTGTATTAATTGATGAAACTAGAGCTGGTGTAAATGCTAAATTGGAGTTATGGCGGCAAATATTGGAATCCAAGGGTTTCAGAATTAGTAGGAGTAAAACAGAGTATATGGGATGCAAGTTTAGTGGTAGCAGAAACATAGCCCAAAGTGTAACTTTGGAAGGTAGAGATATACCGTTAGCTGATTGTTTTCGCTATCTAAGATCTATTATTCAGAAAGACGGAGAGCTCGATAGCGACGTGCACATCGAATTAAGGCGGGTTGGTTGAAATGGAGGAGTACGACTGGTATTCTTTGTGATCGTAATGCACCGTTGAATTTAAAGGGAAAGTTTTACAAGGCAGTCGTACGACCTGCTTTGTTATATGGTACGGGATGTTGGACAGCTAAAAGGTGTCATATTCAAAAAATGAAAGTAGCTGAGATGCGTATGTTACGGTGGATGTGTGGATATACTAGGAAGGATAGAGTTAGAAATGAGATCATTAGGGAAAAGGTGGGTGTGGCATCTATTGAGGAAAAGATGAGAGAAAGTCGTCTGCGTTGGTTTGGACACGTTCAGAGAAGACCAAGGGATGCTCCTGTTAGGGCGATGGAGAGAGTGAGGCAGGATAGGTTAGACAGAGGTAGGGTAAAGGTAGGCCTAAAACGACATGGATAGAGGTAATTAAGAGAGATATGTCTCTGTTAGATTTGGATGAAAGTATAACGTTTGATAGAAGAAAGTGGCGAGAGATGATTCATGTGGATGACCACACGTTGCCTGACGTTGGTTCATGTAGCCGACCCCAAGTTACTTGGGATTAAAGCTTAGTTTGTTGTTGTTGTATTCTTCATTTAATTGAAATTATAATTTTGAGTTTTCATTATTGATGATCATATACATTTTTTGTCTATGGATGCAAGTATAATAGGTAGAAGACAAAAATTGATGATTTAGAAAACCAACTCCATGAACTGAAGGCTGATAGACATGAAAATGAGAGGGATGCTAGATTTTTCCAAACAGTTGAAACTCTCAAATGTCTCTTTCTTAGTGTTCATGGTCATTTAACTCATCTTTGAAATGCAACATAGAATAAGTATAACCTTACTGTTACTAGTGCAATTGGCACATTTATGAATGCAGTTGTAGTAGTTGATGATTTACATATAGGGTATCAAGATATCATACATAAATATTTAATTTGTCTATTCATATTCAACTTATTCTCTTTTTATTTTGGATTGTCAACTTCTTTTATTTTATCTAATATAATTTTGAGGAACCTCTCCCATATATATGATAACTCTTTGTTCTTTTCATTTTGGATACAACAAGATTGATGATCAGGATGCATTCGAACGTAATTTTTTATTTTCTTTTTGGCTTTTTTTTTTCTATTTTTGCGGGGATACATTTATGTAGATTTTATTTACTTATTTATTTGTTTTTTGAGGAAGTTTGGATACCAATTGATAATAATAATTTATAATATAGGTTTTGCTTATCATTATCCTTCAATTTTGATGGAGGTAAGAAAGAAAGAAAAGAACTAAAACTAATTATTTCTATCTTATAATACTGCTTTATCTGTGATTGCACGTAAACAAATTTTGAGAAGGAACGAAAGTATAGAAAAGTAACTTATAATACTGCTTTATCTGTCTTATAATACTGTTTTGTCTATGATTGCAATTCTCATTTTAACTGTAAGTCTACAATTTTAAGTACTTTTATATAATTTTACGAGTAACTTGAATAATTATTTTATTTATCACTTTTTAGTACAATATTATTTTAATCTCTTTTTTTTGTTTAATATCTATTGCTGCAGGAGATATTTGATAAAAAAAATCATAATTCATACAAATGCAAAAATTATATATTGATTTTTTTTAATTGAAATAATATAACTTAAGAACAGTTTTTCTCACAAATTTGAATTTTGTGTAATCTCTTTTCTCCATTCCATACAAATAAATACATATAGAAGATAATTGATTTATTATTTTTTAGATTGATTATTAAATCGAAGAAATTTATACTTATTCGTTTTTTGATTATATCTCTCAGTTAGTGACAATAATTATAGAAAATTTCATAAAAGTATAGAGAGTCAATTGTTGATTTTTTTATATTTAAATGTATATCATCTATCAATAGCAGTTGTAATGTATGTACATTAATATTTGTTTTATACTCTCTAATTAATAATTTATTTATAAATTTTATTTATTTGTAGATATTTGATAAATTTTATTTAATCGTCGGGCAAAATCTCCGCGCGTAGCGTGGAGGTGTCAACTAGTTAAATCACAAGATTTTAAATTATCCTCAACTCACAATAACGTCAAACACTTAAAATACATCCAATTAATTTTTATTATTTACTTCTAAAAGTCAAATTAAACAAATACAATAAAACCCATATTTATTATATATATATATATATATATATATATTTATTGTTGTATATGTATAAAGAAAATCAGACTAAATGTAACAAACCAACTAAGCAAACAAAGATGTCCAACACGTGACACCAACCACTAACGTCAAAATCTTTTCTCTTTTTTTTTTTAATTTTTTTTGTGCAAGCTTGTAGATGCTATGAATATGAAGTGATCACTTCGATTGCTATCATCAACGCACGGCTTCTATTCAAGCCATAGATTTTGGAAAGTTTTTTTTTTTTTTTTTTTTTTTGGGAAACAAAGCATCAGAATAGCATGAAATCATGCCTTGGCCACACACCTCTTCCTTGATAATTCATGTCATACCCCAAGCCCGCACGACGTGACATGATCATACTACCAGAGTCGTAACTCGATAATACGAAGCCTTACATCAAAACTTAAAATAACAAAATACATTTTCTTCCAAAATGATAATTAAATAATTTCATAATTAAATCTTCCTCAAAAAAATTATATCAAAATCCATAAAAATTAATTCTTACATTTGTCTATTCGAGTGCTAAAAAACATAGGTAGAACTTAAAATAAATAAGATAACATAAGTTATTAAATAAAATATTAGAATTCGACTCTGTGCTATACATCCAACACAATCTTAGTAGAAAGGGTTTTCGCACCATTGATCATCATTAAAATCTGAAAGGATAAAATATTGAAAAGTGAGCCAACCACATACTCAGTAAATAGTATTGAATCACTTTTCTCAAATAAAATTTATTACAGGCCCTTACATAGTATACGTACATGTACACCATATTAACAATTACATTTACAAATAATAATAACAATAATAATAACATCAAATATTACCAAATATTTAGTTTTAAATTATTCT
Source organism: Voacanga thouarsii (assembly GCA_026120185.1). Taxonomy (NCBI): domain Eukaryota; kingdom Viridiplantae; phylum Streptophyta; class Magnoliopsida; order Gentianales; family Apocynaceae; genus Voacanga; species Voacanga thouarsii. The sequence continues at coordinate 1,459,156 of JANUWF010001190.1, forward strand.
TATAACATACTAAGGAGAATAAAACGTTTGTTTATATAAAAATAGCAAACTCAATAAATCTCAAATTATTTTCATGGGATATAAATTTTAAACATTAAAAAAAATATACTAACTAGTTTCTTTTGCTCCAAAACTCATACCAATTAATTTAACAAAACTAATATGGGTATACTTAACAAACTTCGTAAAAGCATGCAAATATGTCAAACATGTCGAAACATTCGTTCACACCAAATTCATACAACCATTACATTCTTCTAACTGAATTAATTTATTCAGTTAGAAAAATTAAAAAATGTTTAACCCGGCCTTAGAAGTTCAAAAAGATTAAAAATTTGTCTTGCATTAATTCCAATAAGACGAATTCAATCGTAACATTATTCCAAAAAGGTTTAGCCCACTTTTAAGGCATCATATTCAAATAAATATAAACAGATCCATCGTACCAAATTCATCAAATATATTCATACAGAACCATATATCTATATAATATAAACACCAAAATACATATCATATATTAACCAATCATTAAAACTTATACTTTAGAAAAATACAATACTTTATTCAGGAATTTTGAACAAAAAATAACATTTTATTCTATTATTCGTACAAGAAAACCGAAGAGATTCATTCATACTTATATCTTTATATCGACGCTTGAAAACTATAATAGCTTACGGTGTTCTTTCTTTCAGATCCTAATTGAACTCTCCTCCTCTTTCTACATCGGTTGGCGGCTATTGGAAAACAACGATATTTTCCATAAGTTTTCCTATTTAATAAATCGAAGGGTTTTTCCAACTCTTAAATAATTTCAATTAAGTCCCTACTTACTTAAAATATTAACCAAATAGAATTATAATTCTTATTATATTAGGATTTAACCCTTAACAAATTCTAACATATCTCCATAAATAAAAGACTTCCAAAAAGTGTGAGTTTTACAATCCATTCATCAACCAGAAATACATCCTTCAAAAAGAAGGAAATCTTCTTTTCTTTTTTTCCTTTTCCTTTTTCTTAGTGGAGAAAAATATAGGAATTTAAGAAATAGTACCTCCATACTATACAACAGTAAACAACCATAAATACAAAACATATCGAAATATTCGTTCACACCAAATTCATACAACCATTACCTTCTTCTAACTGAATTAACTTATTCAGTCAGGAAAATCCAAAAAGATTAAAACTTCATCTTGCATTAATTCCAAAGGGATAAATTTAATCTTAACATTATTCCAAAAAGGTTTAACCTACCTTTGAGGTATCATATTCAAATAAATATAAACAGATCCATCATGTACCAAATTTATCAAATATATTCATACGGAACTATGTATCTATATAATACAAACACCAAAATACACATCATACATTAACCAATCATTAAAACTTATACTTTGGAAAAATACCATACTTTATTCGGGAATTTTTAACAAAAAAAAATAACGTTTTATTATATTATTCATACAATAAAACCGAAGAGATTCATTCCTACGTACCTCTTAATTTCGACGTTTGAAAACTGCAACAACTTACAGTGTTCTTTCCTTCAGATCCTAGTTGAACTCTCTCCCTCTTTCTGCGTCTGTTGACGGCTATTGGAAAACAACGATGTTTTCTATAGGTTTTTCCTATTTAATAAATCGTAAGGTTTCATAACTCTTAAATAATTTCAATCAAGACCATACTTACTTAAAATATTAACCAAATAGAATTATAATTTTTATTGTATTAGGATTTAACCCTTAACAAATTTTAAAATATCTCCATAAATAAAAGACTTTTAAAAAGTGTGGGTTTTACACCCGTTCTTATCTATCTGTTACATTTAATTATTTTTCACATCTTAAAAAAACTAGTTAATCTCTTAAATTTAACAACTTTATTTATATATCCTAAAATTAATATTCCTCACAATTATTTTCTTATTTCAAATTTTATTTGTTCCATTCTCTTTCTAAGGTTATTGCATTCCCATTTCCTAAAACTATTTAATACTACAAGAGTATAACAATAAAATTAATATTAATATTACCTAAATTTTTTTAAATAACATATAAAAAGGGACAACATAATTTTTTAGTTGTAATAGATAAATAGGGACATAGGAATTAATAATTATAGTATACTTAAATTGTTATTCAATGCAAATTAAAATTTTAATTCATTTAAAATCTTAATTTAATTAATTTATATTTCTCAATAATAGTCATTTATTCATAAAAATTATATTATTTCTTAACCCCACATTAATTTCATAAATTCTTCTAAAAAAATTGTAATTCAATTATTTTTTACAAAATTTAACTACTTTTTCATATTTTAAAATTAATATTAAATTATTACTCAATTAATTTAAATTGGGATTTGACTATTATATTATCACCAAAATTTTCCTTTTCATAGAATTATGTGTAGAATTTATGACTTAATAGTTTAATTTTTATAAAATTTCTTAATCATTTGCGTAATTATTAGGTTTTTTATATTTTTATACTTGAGTTATTGTGTTTTTTTTCTTTTCTTAGCTAACTATTTTTAGAACTATGAGTCACTATTTTAGATCCATAATTATATAAATTTAGTACTGATTGCATTTAAATTCAGGAACATCTATTTTGAAATAGAGCAAGTAATTAATCTTCTTATTTTTAACTCTTTCTCCTAGTTTGACGTCCTGTACATTGCAGGAGTTGTTAAGTTCTTAAAATTTAATGTATTATTAATAAATACATATATATCTTATTAATTAGTTTATTAGTTAAGATTTTAAATAATTCATCTAACATTCAAAGAATTACGCATTTTATAACAGTAACCCAATAAAATATTCAAAGTTACCGAAACAAAAGATAATGATGTATTATTTACTATAAAATATAAAGTCATATGATGCACCAATGTATCTTGAATAAAGTGTTTACATGAAGATAAACACACAATCATGCCACGTGTTAATTTAAGAACATGTAAATATTGCCACGGGTCAATGCGATATCGACTTGTAATCCAATTATTTTTCATGAATTTTAACTACTTTTTCATATTTTAAAAATTAATATTAAATTATTACTCAATTAATTTAAATTGGGATTTGACTATTATACTATCACCAAAATTTTCCTTTTCATAGAATTATGTATAGAATTTATGACTTAATAAATTAATTTTTATAAAATTTCTTACTCATTTGTGTAATTATTAGTTTTTTATATTTTTATACTTGAGTTATCGTGTTTTTTTTTACTTTTTAAAACTAATTATTTTTAGAACTATGAGTCACTATTTTAGACTCATAATTATATAAATTTAGTAATAATTGCATTCAAATTCATGAATATTTATTTTGAAATGGAACACGTAATTAATCTTCTCATTTTTAACTCTTTCTACTATTTTGACGTTCCGTGCTTTACACGAATTGTTTTAAAATTTAATGTAATATATATATATATATATATATATTATTAATTAATTTAAGTAATTAAAATTTTAAATGAATTCAGATAACATTTAAAGAATTGTATATTTCATAACAGTAATTTAATAAATGTCCAACGGTTACTAAAACAAAAATTAATGATGTATTATTTAATGTAAAAATATAGAGTCATCTTATACAATATATTTTGAATAGAATATTTACATGAAAATAAACAACAATTATATCACGTGTTTATTTAAAAACATGTAAATGTTATTACGTATCATCGCGAGAAATTCCATTTGGATATATATATATATATATATATATATATATATATATATATATATATATTAATGGACTACTTTAATTGGGTTTGGATCAAGATACCTTTGAAACGGGCGGTACCTTGTTACCCACCCGTTTGCCCATTGCAAAAGACTGGCGGTTAGTATCCAGTTTCCATTCTACACTCCGATTCCAACATCTTCGCCTTGAATGGCCCCCTTCCCTGGGAACTCCGTCCTCGGTCTTCCATCAACAATGGAAGCATCTGTCCGAATACTCTGCAATTCCTCTACTCGTCTTCGTCCCAGTTTCCTCCCTTTCCTTGAAAACTCCCTGCTTAAAACCTTGCCAACAACCCAGCCTTCTTCCCTTTGCTATCCTCACCATCGCTCCATTTCCGTTGCTCCACTTTCAGTTCTTGGTGCTCAAAATCAGCTCCACATTGTTTCTTCGAATGTCCACGTCTCAAACTACTCTATCCCATTTGGGTTTTCAAATTCCCTGTGTTCTTCACAGCTTCTGCTTAGCTCTGTATTGTCCAACTCAAATTTTACCCGCATTTTCTCGAGTCCAAAAGGCGAGGGCTTTGAGTGGAACTATGCTGAAAATGGAAACGGGGGAAGGGAATATGGGGTGGCTGGAGAAAAGGGGCCCATGGTGACTGCTGTGTTGCTGGGATGGCTTGGGGCGAAGCCTAAGCATTTGAGGAGGTATGTGGAGTTGTATATTGCGAGGGGCATCCATGCTGTGACTTTTGTTGCTTCTGGAATGGATGTGCTTTCGATTGATCTTGGGAGAAAATTACAAGAGAAGATTTATTCGTTGGCTCATCAGCTCACTTCGTGGCTTTCTGAATCAGAAAAGGATGGCCGCGAACGTTTCTTGATTTTTCACACCTTCAGCAATACTGGTTGGCTTGCGTAGGTTGAATCCATTTTATTTTATTTTTTTTTTTTTTACTTTTAGTAATTTAGTTTGTTGATGTCAGTTATTTAAGCTAAACTTGTTCAGAGTTCTTGCAAGCGAAGCATGCAATGTTGTTGTAACATATCTTTATCACGAAATTCTATAGTTGAAAGATTATATTTTTGGCACGGCAATAAATTTGTTGGAGATTTTATGTATGGATTTGATTTGAATACTTTTGTCTTCTTTTTTTAAAATAGATATGGGGCCATTCTCGATAGTTTGCGGGAAAGACCAGATTTGATGCAGAGGATAAAAGGATGTATAATTGATTCAGGTGGTGATCCTAATATAGACCCCAAGGTTTGTATATAATCATTCTCATCTCTGAAGTTTGGGTTGCTTTGTGTTTGTTTATATTCCATATGTTGGGAGCCAACCCAACAAAAGTCAAAGGTGTGGTTGTTAAACAAAGACTTAATCTCATCGTTCATTCTGGTTCTCCCCCGTCAGTCAGCAAGTCAGTAGTATATGCTTATTTGGAGAATACTGGTTCCTCTGGCAAATCTGTAACCGCTAGAATTTGAATATCAGTAGCATCATCATCTGCGATATCTAAATCAGCAACTGGTCTATGTACCATCAAGATTATCCTGCTGCACATTTGTCTGTATTAGGATAACGATGTCTAGTCTCTGAATCCAAATCAACCAGATCATGTTGAACTTGTGACTTTGTCTTCTAAGCTTTCTCAATGTCATCAATGGTCTGATCCTTGAAGAACATCACATCTCTGCTTCTAACTAGCTTCTTCTCAACTGGATCATAAAGTCTATATCCAAACTCATCCTGGCCATATCCAAGAAAGATACACTATCTTGTTTTTACATCCAATTTAGACCTTTCATCTTTTGGAATATGAACAAAAATCCTGCAGTCAAAGACACGCAAGTGATCATAAGACAAGACAGTGATCATAAGACAAGACAGTGTCTTCTAGAGCAACAGTGGGAGATAGATTAATGACATGAGCCACTGTATGCAACGCTTCACCCTAAAAGAAATTTGGTAACTTAGCCTCTGAAAGCAAACACCTAACTCTCTCAACTAAAGTTCTGTTCATCCTTTCTACCAAACCATTCAACTGAGGTGTCTTAGGAGGAGTCTTCTGATGTCTGATACCTTGCTGCCTGCAGTACTCATCAAATGGTCCACTGTACACACTACCATTATCTGATCGGATGCACTTAATCTTTTTTTCAGTTTCTCTTTCAACAGAAGTCTAAAACTGCCTAAACTTATCTAAAACTTGATCTTTAGTTATCAAAGTATAAGCCCACAGTTTCCTTGAATGATCATCAATGAAAGTCACAAAGTAATATGCACCACTGAATGACTGAACCTTTAATGGACCACAAACATCAGAGTGAATCAACTCCAACAACTTAGATTTTCTTGAAGGAGGGTTAGTCTTGAATGACACCCTATTTTGCTTCCCTGCTAGACAATGCGTGCATTTTTCTTTGCAGTATTGACTCTAGAAATTGCATTGTTTCTGATTAAACAATTAAGTCCTTTCTCACTGATGTGACTGGGCCGCTTGTGCTATAGTTCAGGTGAGATTTTGTTGTTCACCATTTTAACACTAGCACCAGAAATCGAAGACTACATTAAATACAGATTAGAGCATTTTTTCCCTCGAGCCACAACAAGAGAACCTTTGGAGAGTTGCCACTGTCCTCCATCAAAAAAGTTATTGCAGAAACCATCACTGTTTGCCAACTGAAATAAGATTTAGTCGAACATTTGGAGCATGTCTGACATCTCTAAGCAATAACTGACTGCCATTACTAGTCTTCAAGCAAACATCACCCATGCCAATAACTGACTGCCATTACTGGTCTTCAAGTCACCAGGAGTATATGTAAGGAAGAAGTCTCTCTTGGCTGTAACATGAAGTGAAGCACCTGTATCTACTACCCAATAAGTGTCATGAGATGTATAACTGATCACATCCTCGTCAAACACAAGAACAAGGTCTGCTAAAGAAGTAGTAGTAGCAACCTGATTTCCGCTATCATCCTTTGCTTCTGAAGTACTTGTACCTTTCTTGTTTTCCTTCTTCCATTTGAAACAGTTTCTTTTAATGTGTCCCTTCTTGCTATGGTGATGACATTAAACATCCTCGTACCTGGACCTAGACTTCCTTTTGCTCTTGTCTCTGTTTATCTGAACCTTAATTGTACTCCTTCCTCAATTTTCAGTAACAAGAATCTCAGACCGAGAAGATGAACATCTTGAAGTTCTCCTTCTAACCTCTTCATTAAGGATACCATCTTTAGCCTATTCCAAAGACATGGCACCAATAGAAGTAGAGTTAGTATAAGAAACCCGAAATGTCTCCCAAGAATCAGGCAAACTGCTAAGCAACCAAAGTTCCATAATCTCATCATCAAATTTCATTCTCACATTTGACAACTGATCAATAAAACACTGAAAGTCATTTACATGGTCCATAACAGGAGCTCCTTCTCTGTATTTCAAATTTATCATCTGTTTTAATAGGAACAACTTGTTGTTACCAGTTTTTGAAGCATACAAGTTTTCAAGTTTCTTCCATAATTGCTTGACATTAGTTTCATTTGCAATGTGACTACGAAGATTCTCCTCAACCCAACATCTAACATAACTACAGACTTGTTGATGCTCAAAGGCCCATTCTTCATCAGATTTATTTTCAGGCTTTTGAGAAGCAAACACAAGCAAATGAAAACTCTTTACAAACAATAAATCTTTCATTTTTCCTTGCCAACTATGATAGTTTGAACCATTTAAAATAATCATTCGACTAGCAACATTCTCCATAATTAAAACAAGCAAAATGCCCCAAGCACCAATCAGGAGCACGCTCTGATACCACTTTGTTGGGGACAAACAGACCAAAAACAGGGGAACGTACAAGCAGTGAAACAAAAACAGATTCAAACCTCCTATAAACCCCTACTCCTTAACAACCCCACACTTGAATGAAAATTAGGAGCTCCAAGAAAATGAAAAATGGCAGCAATAATGGAAGACAAAAACACAGCCAAAACGCAAGAACAAGGCACACTAAATTTTTATGTAGAAAACCTCTCCAATGTGAAGAGGAAAAACCACGGGACCTTCGAGTCCACGCTAAATGCTCCACTAATCAACAAGAAGAATACAAGATAGAGTTTCACAATATACAATTGAAAATACAACCACAATGAATCTATAACTTCATTAAAAACCAAAATATAGAGAAGAATAATTGGAGAAAATGCACCACAATTTCGTCACTGTTCGGCAGTAGTATTTTTGAATCCGATCGTCAAAAATTGATCACCACCGTTCAGAATGTAGTTCTGCCTCTCCTCTACAACATATCCAAAATTGAGCCAAATCGGAGAAGAAATCACTGTCCGATCGTGCAGTAAAAGTAGACTGCTCAAACAGAAATTTCTACAACCTCTCCCTTTCTATCTCTATTTTCTCCGGCTGTTTTCCATTTCTCTCTCTGTATTTTTCATACCACACACACCGGCTTCTCTCTATCTTTCTATATCTCACTGGCTTCTTCTTTGTGTTGACCAAAAAAAGCAAAAAGCTTTTTTCTCTTTTGTTGTTTTGTGGTTGTTTATATTCCATATGTTGGGAGCCAACCCAACAAATCTCCCCCCTTCCAACTATGTGGAGTAACTTGCCATCCCGGCAATAGAGCAACAAACCTCAAACTTCCATTTAGGCAACGCTTTTGTCATCATATCAGTCCGGTTATTATCTGTGTGAACCTTTTTAAGTTCTAGCAATAGGTCATCCAATACCTCACGTATCCAATGATACCTCACATCAATGTGTTTGGATCTTGAATGAAAAATTGGATTCTTACCAAGATGAATAACACTCTTACTATCACAATATAACACAAACTGCCCTTGAGAGTGACCAAGCTTCTGAAGAAACCTCTTCATCCAAAGCAACTCTTTACAAGCCTCTATAGCTGCAATGAATTCAGCTTCTATAGTAGACAATGCAACACATATTGAGAGTGCAATGATACAACTCCTCCTGCAAAGGTAATCAAGTAACCAGAAGTAGATTTTCTCAAATCAACATCTCCAGTCATATCTGAATCTGTATATCCATAAAGAACATGTTTCTCACTGTCAAAATAGATTCTCAAACTATAAGTACTATGGAGATATGTCAAAGTCCACTTCACAGCATCCCAATGTTCTCTTCCTGGATTAGAAAGAAAACAACTAACAATACTAACAACATGAGCTATATCAGGCCTCATACAAACCATAGCATACCTCAAACTACCAACTGCTGAGGCATAGGGAATTTTCTGCATATCTTGCTTCTCTTCTTGAGTGGAGGGGCATTGTTTTACACTTAATTTGAAGTGACTAGCAAGAGGAGTACTCACAGCTTTGGACTTATCCATCTTGAATCTCTGGAGCACCTTTTGAATGTAGCTTTCCTGAGATAACCAAAGTTTCTTGGCATTTCTATCACGGGAAATCTTCACTCCAAGAATATGCTTAGCTGGTCCTAAGTCTTTCATAGCAAAAGACTTGCTCAACTCTTGCTTTAACTTGTCAATCCTGGAAGCATTTTTACCAACAATAAGCAAGTCATCAACATAAAGCAAAAAAAGAATAAAATCATTATTAGAAAACTTTTTCACAAATACACAATGATCTGAAGTAGTCTTCCTGTAACTTTGCTTCCTCATAACAAACTTAAACTTCTTATACCACTGTCTTGGTGCTTGTTTCAATCCATACAAACTTTTCTTCAATTTGCAAACATAATCTTCTTTTTCTTTTACTTGAAATCCCTCTGGCTGTTCCATATAGATTTCTTCTTTAAGATCACTATGAAGAAAAGTTGTCTTCACATCCATCTGCTCAATCTCCAAGTCACGACTAGTAGCTAAACCAAGCACAAATCTGATAGATGATATTTTTACAATAGGAGAAAATATCTCTGAGAAGTCTATACCTTTCCTCTGACTGAAGCCCTTGACAACTAATCTAGCTTTGTACCGTGGTTGAGAAGAATTCTCTTCTTGCTTCAATCTGTAGACCCATCTATTATTTAAATCCCTTTTGCCCTTAAGCAACTTCACCAAGTCAAAGGTGTGGTTGTCAAACAAAGACTTCATCTCATCTTTCATTGCATTGAACCACTGATCCTTCTGCTCACTTTCCACAGCTTCCTGATAGCATTCTGGTTCTCCCCCGTCAGTCAGCAGTATATACTCATTTGGAGAATACCTTGTAGAAGGTTGTCTTTCTCTGGTAGATCTCCTAAATGGAGCGTCCTATGGTTCCTCTGGCAAATTTGTAACCGCTAGAATCTGAATATCAGTAGCATCATCATCTAGGGTATCTACATCAGCAACACCATGGTCATTAGCATCAATATTATCCTGCTGCACATCTGTCTATGTACCATCCTCAGCTGTATTAGGATAACGATGTCTAGTCTCTGAATCTAAATCAACTAGATCATGCTAAACCTATGACTCTGTCTTCTGAGCTTTCTCAATGTCATCAATGGTTTGATCCTCAAAGCAAGAGTTGAGCAAGTCTTTTGCCATGAAAGACTTAGGACCAGCTAAGCATATTCTTGGAGTGAAGATTTCCCGTGATAGAAATGCCAAGAAACTTTGGTTATCTCAGGAAAACTACATTTAAAATGTGCTCCAGAGATTCAAGATGGATAAGTTCAAAGCTATGAGTACTCCTCTTGCTAGTCACTTCAAATTAAGTGTAAAACAATGCCCCTCCACTCAAGAAGAGAAGCAAGATATGCAACCACCATGGTCATTAGCATCAAGATTATCCTGCTGCACATCTGTCTATGTACCATCCTCAGCTGTATTAGGATAATGATGTCTAGTCTGAATTCAAATCAACTAGATCATGCTGAACCTATGACTCTGTCTTCTGAGCTTTCTTAATGTCATCAATGGTCTGATCCTGAAAGCAAGAGTTGAGCAAGTCTTTTGCTATGAAAGACTTAGGACCAGCTAAGCATATTCTTGGAGTGAAGATTTCCCGTGATAGAAATGCCAAGAAACTTTGGTTATCTCAGGAAAACTACATTCAAAATGTGCTCCAGAGATTCAAGATGGATAAGTTCAAAGCTATGAGTACTCTTCTTGCTAGTCATTTCAAATTAAGTGTAAAACAATGCCCTTCCACTCAAGAAGAGAAGCAAGATATGCAGAAAGTTCCCTATACCTCAGCAGCTGGTAGTTTGATGTATGCTATGGTTTGTACGAGGCCTGATATAGCTCATGCTGTTGTTATTGTTAGTCGTTTTCTTTCTAATTCGGGAAGAGAACATTGAGATGCTGTGAAGTGGATTTTGAGATATCTCCGTAGTGCTTCTAGTTTGCGGCTCTGTTTTGACAGTGAGAAACTTGTTCTTGATGGCTATACAGATTCAGATATGACTGAAGATGTTGATTCGAGAAAATCTACTTCTGGTTACTTGATTACCTTTGCAGGGGGAGCTGTATCATAGCAATCTTGATTGCAAAGATGTGTTGCATTGTCTACTATAGAAGCTGAATTCATTGCAGCTACAGAGGCTTGTAAAGAGTTGCTTTGGATGAAGAGGTTTCTTCAAGACCTTGGTCAATCTCAAGGGCAGTTTGTGCTACATTGTGATAGTCAGAGTGCTATTCATCTTGGTAAGAATCCAATTTTTTATTCAAGATCCAAACACATTGATGTGAGGTATCATTGGATACGTGAGGTATTGGATGACCTATTGGTGGAACTTAAAAAGGTTCATACAGATGATAACGGGGCTGATATGATGACAAAGGCATTGCCTAAAGGGAAGTTTGGGGTTTGTTGCTCCATTGCCGGGATGGTAAGTTATCCACATAGTTGGGAGGGGGGAGATTTGTTGGGTTGGCTCCCAACATATAGAATATAAACAACAACAAAAGAGAAAAAAGCTTTTTGCTTTTTCTGGTCAACACAAAGAAGAAGCCAGTGAGATAAAAAAAGATAGAGAGAAGCCGGTGTGTGTGGTATGAAAAATACAGAGAGAGAAACAGAAAACAACCAGAGAAAATAGAGAGAGAAAGGGAGAGGTTGTAGAAATTTCTGTTTGAGCAGTCTACTTCTACTTCACAATCGGACGGTGATTTCTTCTCCGATTTGGCTCAATTTTAGATATGTTGTAGAGGAGAGGCAAAACTACATTTTAACGGTGGTGATCAATTTTTGACGGTCGGATTCAAAAATACTGTTGCCGAATAGTGATGAAATTTTGGTGCATTTTCTCCAATTATTCTTCTCTATATTTTCGTTTTTAATGAAGTTATAGCTTCATTGTGGCCATATTTTCAGTTGTATATTGTGGAACTCTATCTTGTATTCTTCTTGTTGATTAGTAGAGCTTTTAGTGTGGACTCGAAGGTCCCGTGGTTTTTCCTCTTCACATTGGAAAGGTTTTCCACGTAAAAATTTGGTGTGCCTTGTTCTTGTGTTTTGGCTGTATTTTTTGTCTTCCATTATTGCTGCCATTTTTCATTTTCTTAGGGTTACTAATTTTCATTCAAGTGTGGGGTTGATAAGGAGTAGGGGTTTACAGGGGGTTTGAATATGTTTTTGTTCCGCTGCTTATATGTGCCCTTGTCCTTGTTCTGTTTGTCCCCAACAGTTTGGTTATTTTATTTCTATTGGAAAACGTAGTTTGACTATAGGTGTTCCACTTAATTGTTTTCTATCTGCATCTTTTTCTCTCAACTAATTCGACTGTTCTGATGGGAATTTGAAGCAACATTCACCTTGGTGCATGCATAGTTGTATGATATTTCACCGATAGTAACAATCTGCAAATTTGATGTCGCTATGCAGTATTGCATTGTTATGCAATAAGTTGTTTATGTTCTGCTAGAAATCTTGGTTTCTTGCGGAAATGAAATGCAATCACTGACCTGGGCATCAGTTTGTTTCCTTTTCTTTGTCAAGGTGAATTTAGTAATCTGTCTTTGTTTATGTTGAAAGTTTTGCAGCCTGAACTCACATATTTTCATTGCATTACAGCAACTTTTGCCTATTTTGAAAAGCAGCTTTTTTCATATGGCAATGACTCATTCTTTCTTTGGCTTTATTTTTTCAAAAGGTAGAGTAGATATATGTGAGGCACCAACAGGGTGCGACCTGTAGGCTTTTTTTATTGGAAAGTAAAGTGGATATCATATGTGAGACATCAGCAGGGTGCAACCCATAGGCAATGACTTCTCAAGTTAAGGTTGTTACTTGATCAATTTCAGATATGTTACTAAAGTTTAGCCTTCTGTGTCGAATCTTTTTGCTATCAAATTATTCATTTCGCTTTTGCTGCTGGAGATCCAAAGCTTGTAGTGTGCCTTGAGGATATTTTGTTTAGTGGCAGCCTTTAAATGTCACTTACGACATTCACTAGCCTCTTTTTTTAATCAATAAAGAACTTCATTCTTTTGACATTGCCTTTGAAGTTTCCATTTATTTGTCACTACATTTTGTATTTCTGGAACTCAAATGTAAAAGATGGTCCTTGTTCTTGAACATGCACAGCAGTTATGCTCTGATCTAATTGATCCAACCTCAAACTTCATGGGAAACTTGAAAGTTTTGATCCGGGCTTGTGTTACTTAATTTGTGTTTTGAGAGTTAAGGCTATATACTTTATCTATGTCCAATTTTACATGAACCGTCAGTCTTTGAATCAATGCAAGGTGACAAAATTCTGAGGTCTTGCTTGAACTGTAGGAACATTGCATATTACAATATTCATGCGTTCAAATGTTAATATTGTGGTGTTCAGGTGGTAAAATAGAGAGTCTGCTTGGTAGTTGGTAATTATTGATTATCCGATCTTGCCAATGGTTGCTATTATGACATTTATGAATGTAATACTATAAAGAAGACTCCTTGGTAGTAACTGATCTTTGCACTTTGTAGGTCTGGGCTGCTGGATTTGCTGCAGCCCTGCTGAAGAAGCACAGCTCCTCTGCATATCCATTAGTTGAAGCAGGAGGAAGTAAATTGGGAGATGGCACTGACACATCAAAGATGCAAGGAAAAGACCCTATATTAATTGAAACCTTGCTCTTGTCAGCCTTTGAGAAACTATTCTCATTTCTTCTTAACTTGCCTGACGTCAATCAGTAAGTTTACCAAGCATTTCCAAAGTATGTTAGTTTTGTTGTTTAGGTAGGTTCTAAGGATTAAAATCACAATACATAAAATAATGGTTCAATATAGTAATTCTAACCCCCTCCTTTTTTTTTCCGCACCGCAAAAGAAGCACACAAGACACATCCTTCTGATATGGTCACATCTTTTGATTCTGTAACAGGCGATTGAGCAAGATCATCTCAATCCTGCAAAAGCACCACCCTACTTGTCCACAGCTTTATCTGTATAGTACAGCCGACAAGGTCATTCCCTTCCAGTCAGTAGAATCATTTGTTGAAGACCAAAGAAGAGCAGGGAAAACTGTGAAATCTTTCAATTTTAGGTCATCTCCTCATGTGGACCATTACCGAACATTCCCTGATCTATATACATTACAGCTCGAGAATTTTCTGAACGAGTGTTTGCCCCTGGTGAGAAAATTTTAGCAAGACTTCAGTGCAAATGCTCGTACAATAACTGCATTGCCTATTGCAGTTGCAGTTGCAGTTTAGTTCAATTGCTGTTGCAATTTTTATCTAAATATACTTAAAAATTATTACTCATGAAAAGACCATATACCAATCTATAATTCGGGCTATTAGGAAATCAAATTTACTCCAAAAAATAGATTCAGAATTGTGTAATTTAGTGTATGAAAATTATGCCATAAGTTGTAAAAAAATATTATTTGGATTGTATGAACATCACATGTAATTATAAAATTAGTCACACACTAACATGAATTTTAGTGCTGTAAAAATTGCTTGATTCTATTAAAAACTTTTTAATATACAAATGCTGTTACTACCATTAAATTTTTACAAATTTTAATTAATGTGATAAAATAACTACCCAATTTCTTTATCCAAATTGTTTGGCTCCCAATCCAAAAAGAACGGATTCGGGACTGTATAGTTTTGTGTACGTAAATTGTGACGCAATCTATATACAATTATTTATAATTATATAAATAATAATTATGATTACATAAAATATTATTAAGATTATATAAATATTACTTGTAATTATAAAAATAATTATGATTATATAAACATTACTCATTGTTATATGAATATTATTGATGATATGATAAATACATTTTATTTTAAAAAATAATATCATTTTATTAAAAAATTAAAACGTAATTACTTATATTTTATAATAATTTTTAATTCAAATTAAGAAAACTTATTTGAATTACAACTTTTAATTTATATATATTATTTTATATAATTTTTATTTTTTAAAAATTATTATCTATAACACATTATATTTTTTACTTCTAGACTTTACTTAATTTTATATATTTAATAGTTTTTATAAAATTCATTTTAAAGGAATCATCTTATCGTTTTATTAAGACGCTTTTAAGTCCAGGTTCAATGTACTTTGATATGTCAGTGTCTTGTCATTGTTGGAAACTGTGGAGGTTGTTGGCCGCCATAGGCTCAGAAGCTAACCCTTTTTGCTTTTCTTTCTACCGGTCACCCTCAAAGCTCCCGTACTGCCAGAGAAATTTCCCTCCTACCAGACCACAATACCTTTCTTATGACAACCATATCCTTCTGGTGAATTAGTTGCATGGAATTTTGATTTTTTTTTAAAAGGAAAGTTAGCATCCTCTCCTTCGCAACTTAGGCTTGTTTTGGTTCTTGAATGCGAGACGGGAGGAAGGTGTAGGAGGAGTGACACATGTTATTTTTATTAAAAAAAATAAATATTTTTATTTTTATTTTATTTAATTAGAGTAAAAATAAAAAAATAAATATACTTTCTTTTCAAATTAGAAGGAGAGAAGAGTGATGTGGAGGACAACTACTCTTTTTTCACATATACTTTTTATTCTCTTTACACTCTAATTAAACTAGGTAAATTTTAAATTTACTTTCTCTCATTTTTTCTTTCTTATTTTCACTCTAATCAAATTAAGTCATGGTTACTTTAAAATTTTACAAAAATAAAAAAATTATATTTTCTCCGTTATTATTAAAATTGATAATGATTGACTTGATACAATATTTTATATAAAAATAAAAATAAAAATTTAATAATAATATAATATAATATAAATAAAAAATATATAGATTTTATAATATTTTATATTAAATTTAAATATATAAAAATAATATATATAGTATATTTATTATTTTATAATAAATTATATAATAAAATTTTTTATTTTAAAAAAAATATTAAATTTTTTAATATTGTTTAAAATAAAAAGTAAGTAATTTTGTTTGAAGGAGGGTAAATCTTTGCTTCTTTTGCTTCCTCCCCGACTTTATAGCATAAACTTGCCTTCCTTGATGGTGATTTTCCTCAACCCAACTGCTTTGCCAACCGATTCCATAAAGGTGGGCATGTGTCTTATTCATCATTCATCAATCTTTCTCCCTGACGGTTGGTAGTTGCTGCGCCAAATTAAAGTAGTACATATCTATGTACCCCTGAATCTTCCACCTCTATTGTTCTGTCGTCTCTCTAATACGACTTTCAAGATTTGAGCTTTCGGCTGAGAAATGGTGATTCCGAATGAACCCACCTCAGATTCTGTCCTATCTCTGCAAAATTCATACGCAGCTGTGGTTCTTGGAGGTACCTTCGATCGCTTGCATGATGGCCACCGCCAGTTCCTCAAGGTTTTGTTGTTCTTATGTGTAATTGCTGTGCTGGTACGCATATCTTACTTGTTGAATGTAAACGGTGAAGTTTGAAAGTGGTTGATTTTGTAGGCAGCTGCGGAATTGGCCAGAAATCGTGTTGTAGTTGGCGTTTGTGATGGGCCTATGTTGACTAAGAAGCAGGTACTTAGCATCTCTTTCGACAGCACTCTTGCATTTGTTAACGGTAAGGCGTCATCGATAGATAATTCTTGTTCTGTTAACTGCTAAACGAAAGGAAGTGCATCTTTTCTGTTGTTTCTTGTTCAAATCTAATTCACTTCTTGGAAGTTCGAGTTTATGAATTAGTTGCAAACAATCTGCAAAAAGTAGGTTTAGCTTGGGGAAAAGGCAGGGGGTGGCAACCAGGTCTCCCAACTTTCCATGTCTCATTTTTGCAACAACCATTGGCCGCACTTCAGGATTATTTTATACCAACGGAAATCCTCCCGTATGCTCACCCCCTTTGCTGTAAATTCTGCGATAGTTTGCAAATCTACAGATCAATTAGTTAGTAAATAATGAGAAATTTCTTCAATCATTGTTTGCATTTGTCCTCTGTTTGAGACAATGACCAAAGGTGTGTTAGCTATTGATTCCACTTTTTCGTAGCTTGACAGATATTTGCCTACAGCAGCAATATTTTGCTAGGTATTAAGTTTGCCCTACATCATGCCTAAAGGGTGGAAGCTATTTAAGGGTCATTTAAGTGGATATATTCTGGGGAACAGAAAAATGCTCTTTGCATTTTTTGTTTTATTAAGGCTGTGCATGTGTTGAATCCAAATCTTTATTGCTGAGAGTATAGATGGAAAGATTTAATATCCAAATACTAAAAACACACTGAAGTGTCTTTTTATAGCTTGATAGATATTTGCTTACAGCAGCAATATGTTGATGGGGTATGAAGGTTGCCTTACATGATGACTAAATGGTGGAACCTCATTGAGGAACATTAAGAGGATATATTCTGGGGGGGAGCTAAGTGTTCCTTACATTTCTAGATCTTTATTAATGAGAATAAAGATGGAAAGATTTAGTATTCAATAGTAAAAACACATTGAAGTATCTTTTTTATGGCATGATAGATATTTGCTTAGGGAAGCAATATGTTGGTGGGGTATGAAGCTTGCCCTACATCATGCCTAAAGAGTGGAACCTACTTGAGGAGCATTAAGTGGATATATTCTGGGGAGGAGAAAATTGCTCTTTACATTTCTAGTTTTGTTAAGGCTGTGCGTATGTTGAATTCAAATCTTTATTACTGTGAGTAAAGATGGAAAGATTTAGTATTCACTACTAAAAACAATTGAAGTAACTTTTAATGGGCATACATGCTAAACCACATAATATCTCAAGCAAGTTTCAAGATGTTCCATGTCTATAGCTATTAACTGGTCTGTCACATTAATAATCATATGAATAGAAATCTCTACAACCTTTTGTCATATGAAGTGTGTAATAATAACTTCTGTGATCTTAGGAGTTCGACTTCTAGGTGGATGTTTAGATGCCATGTTAGAGTCCTAGACAACCTTATTTCAGACTTTAGGAGATAACTTCTTGTGTTTGTTTGAGTTAATTTTCTCTTGACTCAGTACTACAGATTCTTTGCTTACCTGACATATTTTTGCACTCACCTCTCACAAGATGTTCCTGCAATTTTGTGCAGTATGCTGACCTCATAGAGCCAATTGAACAAAGAATGAAAAACGTTAAAGAATATATCAAGGTATTCATTAGCATTTTTGTGTCAAACTGTTTTCTTTTTCTTGTTTTTTCCCTTTCATTTTCCTGCTCTTATGCACTTATTTGTGAGGGAAGCATTTGCTAATGTTGTCGAAGCTCATGATATGTTTTTGCTGAGATGTCATTATTCACTTTCTTCTCACAACTGTCTCCTACCTCCTCTCTCATCTTTCTTCCATGGTATAGAATGCTGAAAAATTTTTCTCCCATACTTTTATGAATATAACCTATATTCTTTCTTGAAAATTTTATTTCCAGTCTGTTAACCCGGAGCTGGAGGTGCAAGTAGAACCTATAGTGGATCCGTATGGCCCTTCAATCATTGATGAAAATTTGGAGGCCATTGTTGTCAGGTGGAATGCCTTCAAGTTCTTCTTTTTGGGCTTTTAGACATCTCATTCTTGTTTCGGGCTTCTGTATTGATGTTAATAGACCGCAAACCCTTTTCTCATGAGACCTCTGTGCATGTACATACACATGGTGCATGGATGAAACTGATATGTGCAATCCATCTAGGACTTATTGGAACCATTGGCACAATCTAAGGGCATGTAAAATATAGACAAATAACATCTGACTATCAGCTTCTACCTGAAAGCAATTTTGATTTTACTTAACTACTTTATGTTCAAAATGAGAGAGTAAAATCAATTGAGATCATCTGGAACCAGGATGTTTGTAGTGGGGAAGGGATTGAAAATTTTTGCGAGCAACTGAAAAGGGTTGAATAAGAAATCATCAAAATATTTTTTTGCGAACTTTGAAAATAACTAGTTTTCTCGGGTCATCTTAATCTGGGCTCAAATTCAGAAATAAACATGATGTAAATTGCCTACAAATAGTTCAGAAAATGTTTCACTAAAAGTATATGATTGGACTTTTTTTTTTTATTGCTTAGGGGCTTCCTCGGGGAGGGGAGTTGTGGTTATTGCTACTTGCTTATGCATGTTTCAAATAAATGTACTATTTCTCTTGTTTAAATCTCAGATTTAGAGCCAGCATTATCTTTATGACATGCTGCTTATATCATTAATCATGATTAGCTGTTTATTTTTGGGTTCTTATCCTAATATTCAGATATTCCATGTTTGTATGGAGTTAAACTCAGCTCTTTCAAATTTGTTAAGTCAGCTCCTAATACTTGAAACTAGCTCATTTGAACTGTTATTCTTGCAGCAAGGAAACATTACCTGGTGGGCTCTCAGTCAATCAGAAGAGAGCAGAGAGGGGCCTTTCACAGCTAAAGGTTCAATATTATGCATTGACACCCCATATCTTGTCTCATAATTTGAAAACTCATATGGAACAGGAAGATTCACTTTGGTTTTTCCTTCGTTTTTGTGGTTGCAGATTGAAGTTGTAGATCTAGTACCTGAAGAATCTAGTGGAAACAAGCTGAGCTCTTCAGCCTTGAGAAAGCTTGAGGCTGAAAAACTTGAGCAGATTAAGCCAGAATGCCAGGACTAAATTTTGATTGGAATCAAAAAGCCAAAGGGGCTGATTCCCTTTTTGATCATAACCAGATTGGAAGAGTTTTTTGGTCCAAAAATACATTTTGATTGTGTTGAAGTACTGTACATGAATCTTGTGGATTCTCCACAAGCAGCCAAAGTGTCATTTTACTTTATTTCGCATAAATAAATAGTACTGCAGGAATAGAGGATTATATGCTAGTAGTAGTTGATTTTGGCTTGGCATTGTCCAGCTGACTGCTCTTTTTCCCACTCTATGTAATTTTTGTAACGTTGGCTATGTTAATTTCTTTTGAAATATCATGGTCTTGAAAATTAATTTTCCTATCTTCTCTCTCTATTTTAGTGTGTTATAATTGTTTTAGCTTTTTTTCTTGGGATTGGAAATACAATTTTTCTTTAAAGGAAATATGTATTACAATCAGTGTTTATTAATTCCAGTAAAGAACTATTGACATTTACCCCATATAAAAAATATATATTACAAAAGAAAAAGCACGACGACGTATTAGCCTGAGGTGATGAGATCATTTCATAAGGTAACTAACTAGCTGACGGACTTCGCGGGATACAGAAGTTAACGGCTATTCACATCTTCAAATATTTGAAACCAAAAAGATCACGCCTCTTCCACCTCCCCCTCTGTCCTCTGTAAAACTCACTAAATAGGGGAAATTTGTTTCCGCTGTTTCACTTTCTTTCCATGCCTCTCATACTCTCTAATTCATGTACAGAACCTGACAAAGAAAGAGGAAGGAGAAGAAGACCTTCTAATTTGTGTAGAAATCATCAACCCCCACTACAACTTGCAAGATTAACTACATCTGGTTAGTTTCTTTTGGTATTATCTAGTTTTCTTGAAATATTTCTCGAGTTTCTGTTCTTATTCTGTTTATGTTTCAATGTCTTTTGAAGACATCAAAAAATTTGGTGAAATTGTTTTATATCTGTTATTTCTAGTACTGGTTCTTTAATTTCAGATATTTTTGCCGTGCATTTGGTCTTCAAAATTCACTTTTTGGGTGTGTTGTGTTCTGAAGATTTGTTTTCAGGTTGATCTGGGGAAATTGATGCAGAGATGAATGATCTCATGACAAAGTCGTTTCTTAGTTATGTTGAATTGAAGAAACAAGCCCAGATTGATCTTGAAGCGGAGAGAGATTTAGAGAAAGGCCAACTCAACCACACTGATGGCGATAATCTTTCTCTGTTCTTTCAAGAAGTGGAGATTATTAAGGGCGATATGCAAGAGATTACAAATATCTTGGTTGATCTTCAAAGCTTAAATGAAGAAACCAAGTCCACTCACAGTGCCAAAATACTTCGCGGGCTTAGGGATCGGATGGATTCAGACATGGTTGCTGTGCTCCGGAAGGCCAAGATTGTCAAGGCAAGACTTGAAGCGCTTGACAAATCAAACGTGAGCAACCGCAAAATCTCGGTGGCTTATGCAGAAGGCACTGCTATTGATCGAACCAGAATGTCAACTACAAATGGATTGAAAGTGAAGCTCAAGGAAATCATGTGTGAATTCCTAGATTTGAGGGAAAGGATTCTTCAAGAGTACAAGGAGAGCCTGCGGAGTCGATACTACAATGCCACTGGTGAGGTGCCGACAGAAGAGGTGATTGAAAAGATGGTTTCTGGGAACGGAAAAGTCGAAATCTTTGAAGGAAGAATGGAATCAGATTTGGAAAACAAAGAGAGGCATGAAGCTGTGATGGACATCCAGAGGAGTTTGAATAAGCTTCATCAAGTGTTTCTTGATATGGCTGTTCTGGTAGAGACACAAGGCGAACAGATTGATGACATTGAGCAGAACGTTGCAGTTGCTGGCAGTTTCATTGCTGGTGGAACAAACAGTCTTTTCTATGCTAAGCAGATGAAGAAGAAGGGCAAAGAGTGGGTTTTCTGGGTGTGGGCTGTAGGTCTAATTATCTTGCTCGTATGCTTCATTGCTATGTTAACCTCTTAGGCATATGGATCTGAAGTAGAGGTAGAACACTATGTATGTGCTAAGTTGCTTGGTTAGGAGTTTGGTCTCCCAAATTGCACTGTATTTCTGGTCTGGTCGGGCTTCGACTAGTTCAGAATAAATGCCAATTTGATGCAGAGAAATGGTTCTTATTTCGTGCTACCTGGAATGTACTTGATAAAATGAATGCGAAATGGAGGATACAAAATTCAGAAGCGAAAGAAAGAGATGACTAATTTAAGAACCAGGGGAGGCGTAAGCTGAATCATGCAGCTAAGAAAATAGTAGATTGCTGCGTTCAGTCATTACTACTTTAATTGTCAATACATCTGACAAAAATATTAGAGGGATTTTTCTATTGCGAAGCACATTACAGATCCAAAAAAATAGCCTTGATAAATTGGTAACAAAGGATAAATTTTACAGGGGAAAGGAAATGGTCAGACTTCTACATAAGCAAACCAAAACTGACAGACCATGAACATGATTAGCATGTCCTTCAATCCGCCTTTGATTATCCACAATCTCACGTCTAAAAAAAGAAAAGATTTTTCTGTGAGTGTCTGAAGGAGGAAAGTTTGAAAGGTCAGCTTTCTTCCTCAACCAACCATTTGAACATTTGATTAAGTGACTCATTATTTGACCATAACAATCACCTTTTGTTAGGGAACAAACAAGGCAGTTTCACAGAATTTGGAAACAATTATATGTGGATTCTTTCTCTTACAGTTTTCCTATCTCTGAATCATGATACTCCAATAGCCTCCCGCCATCTTTGTATGAGGCATAAACCAATTGCAATTTTACAAGATAATTATATTTTCTTTGTACAAGTAAAGCTTGGCCAATGGTACATGTAATGTGAAAGAGATACAGAGATGGTATTTTAGAGCAAGAACAGGGAAAAATAAATCTCTTGATACACAAATTTTCACATAATTCATTATCTGTCAAGGATTTTTTAAGCTGAACTAGTACTCATCAATCACTAGAGAGAGAGTGTGTCTGATTGGGAACTAGCATTTAGTATGGGAATCCAGTCCAACCCAGAAAGGAGGTGAAAGGGAGGTTCCTCTACAAATCCAAAATGCAGATTGCATACTGCCTCACTTCAAGTAACACTCAAATATTGCACTGCAGTCCAAGATTGTTTAGGCTCCAGCTGAACTTTTCCAATCTGAGGGTACCATATAAAGACAATAAAAATATGAATATCAGAGCATTAATGTCCCAAGACTATTCCATCTGTTTTCTCCTACTTTGCTGAATCAGAGAGGAATTATTGTAAAAGATTAAATCATCAAACTTGGATCATTGTCTTGGGGTTTTGGTTTGAGTTTTTCAATAAAAGAATGAAGAAGGAAAGTAAAAAGGAGAAAAAAATAATGCTCATTGCAAAGATGTTGCAGTAGAAAAATCTCTTACCTTTGCATTTTCAACACAAACAAAATTTTTGTATGATGCTTCCATTGTCAGGTGTGGGTTCCAAAGTACAGTATCTGACCAACTGCAAATGCAAGAAGGATTCAGAGCGAATGAATGTAATTTGAGAACATATGGACAGAGGAAAGAGGCAGTGGCAGATTTAGGGTAAACGTGCATTAGCACCAAGATGTATCATATTTCAGACAATTGCTCACTTAGTATTCTTGATGGATATTGTATCACCCAACCCATTGTGTAGATACAACTCATTAGGCGCATCAAGATATATGCAATCAACAAATCCAGGAAATGTCACCGTATCCCTGAGGTATGAAAAAGAAAGATTACTGGAACTCCTATATTGAGGTAATGAAACATATGTAGAATCCTGTTCAGTGTAAAAATAGCTGATTGAAAATCAGGAACTGAAAATTTCACAGGTTTAAGCAGTACATGCAGATATGGAATAGGCGTTGACATTGTGGTTCCTGTGCTTCAAGTTTATAAAATAGAAAACGTCAATTAAAATAGGAAGAAAAATGAGAAGAATATTTCTGTTCTTACAGCAAGTTTTAATATACAAGCACCTAATTTCTAACACGTGAGACGATAAAGCAGTACCTGATGGTGACACAAGAAAAAGATCCCTGTGTTCTTTCAATCCAATTAATTTAATTGTTAATACATTGCAACAACTATTAGAGAGGGTTTTTGTAACTTTAAAAAGGGAGAGGTTACAAATAAGAATTGCGTTGATCTTGGAGAAACATCCATGAAATGGTACCATATTCTTTTTCAGCTGAAAGAGAAGATTTTTGGTTGATTATCACTATACCAACCTTTCTTCCTTACCCTCCACAGGATTTTTGGGATCAGGATCTTTGTTGAGTGTTTTGCAACCTTTTAAACCTCTGACTGATACCTCTGTTACAGAAGCCTGCAGAAAACAATATCATTGTGTTACACTTTTAAGGAGATAATAAAAGAATGGAGTTTAGTGGCATTTTCACCAAAAAGAACATGATTGTGTCATGAATAGGATATGTATTCCAACTTCTTATATTAGCCTTGCGCTACGAGGTGTTGCAAAGTGAAGTTAGTCAAACTTTGAAGCAACTTTTTGTACACACGCATGGCTTAGAATAATCCTTTGCTCTCTCACATCCACTCCCTAAAGAAGAAAGGCAAACAAAAAAATTGAGGCAACAATCACCTTTCAGAACCTAGCAGCCAATTTTCTTTCAATGCCAAGAGACAGATCCAAACATATATCCATAATGACAACAAGAAGGGATGCTCAGCAGCACTTAACTTCCCATGTAGTATCCTAACAGACTTCGTTACCAATGTTGATAAATTTGTTCACCTCCACTAAGCTCAAAGTTTAGAGAAATCAATATGTATCATATGAAAACTGTAAATAATGCTTACGCTGAAATAAGTATGCAAGGCAGTAGTAAAGGAGAATGGATTCTGATCTGTATTTGTGACTTTTAATTCTGTTGAAAGCATCTTTTTATCCAGTGTGACCTGCAGGTAAATAAGAAAAGCATGAAGATAAGACAACATTCTGGCAGTAGGCTCAGTTACCCATGACACAGCCTTCTACAAGTCTTTGGACTCTTAATTCATAACTGGACTAAAAATCAAGATGGCTAGATGACCAAACCTTGTACAGCATTTGGAAACTGTAGTCCCACATTGAACGGCTGTATGGACCATCAGTTAGCTCCAGTGTAACAATAGGGTTTCCTTCCACATTTTCAGACTCAGCAATCGACCAGTCCATATTCCTTGCAAAGCCATGCTGTGGATTTATAAGGATCCTTGAGGTTCACAATTTCTACTGAAAATATACAAAAATACCAACAAGATGCTGAAGAATCTAGTGAAGCTAAGTCATAAGTTAAACATGAGAAATTGCTAGTCACCACCAGCTGCATTCTGTCTTTGGTCTTATTTGTCTATGTGATATACAAGAGTGAACATCTCTTGAAGATACCCTGCCAAATCTAATGCAAGACCAGAGCTTGTCACAGTAGTAGATATGTGCCTTTTTCCCTCAAAAATCTCTTTCTCCAATGACAATTAAAACATAATGGACGTTCGAAAGTAAACAAACTGCCATCAGTAACGGACCAGTAGCAATAAGTACCTGTTGTATTGCACCTGGTCCAAACTGTGGGAAACAATGTGGAATTCCTCCACTGCACCAAGGGGAAACATTTAGTAAAAGTAAAATTTTTTTACTAGTTATGTACTTTGCCTATTCAAATTCATGCTCGCAAGAAGTATGAAGGTTCCAGTCTCATATGACTATTATTGATATAACAAACTAAAAGACTTTTGCATTCCAAAGCCAAGTCCAATAAGTGAAAGTTTTCACTTCTTAGCATAGAGTAGAAATCCAGATGAATGGTGAAGGTTCATAAAGAACTGCATATATACCAAGTGATCCAAACTTTATGATAAGGGAAAACCTGATAGGCTTCTGCCCATTAAACACAGCATCTGGCCGAACAAAAAGAAGATCTTTACCACCTACTTTCCAAGACGTGACACAACCTCCAAACAAGTACAACTCCGCCTCACTGAAGATTGCAAAAGCATATCAAGTAACGTTAAACTACTGCACGTAGGAAACAGTATTGCATTGTAAAAACACAGAATCTGGTTTTCAAATACAATAGACATCAGATACTTGGTGTTGTGAAAATTTACCATTTCACTACAGCACATCCCATTTAAGGGAACCAATCAAGTCGGGCCTACGTACAGAAGTAAGTATAGGGTAAACTATTGCTGGCTGATGGACCAATCCCCAGAATCAAAATACACGCGGTTTTATTTCATTCCATGCCTTAATTACAGATCATTCTTCTCTTTCTAAGAATGAAGTTGAGGAAAGATTTCCTCTTGTCCTAGTTATTCCAGTTGGAATTAATACAATTGATGCGCTAAAGCCAAGTTAATTTTATTGAATATCATCAAACCACATTTGCAGAGCTAATTGATACGAACCAAGAGCATCTAGTAGGAATCAAAGTAACCTAATTCTTGTCTTCTTCATGAATCAAACGAAAATCGTTAATGACAAGAAGGACCAAGAACAGAAATTTCCAGCATTTAACCATTGACTAAACACATAAAGAAATACTAAGTAATCCAATTGCAGGAAATTACTATTCCAAAACACAGGTATGCAGTAAACTTTGAGAACTGAAAATGAAGGCCAAGAAGAATATACCTTCCATGGGAAGAAGTTAAAACAACCTTGGGCAGATTTCCTTGGCCTTCAGTAATTTTAACTCCCAGACAAGGATTTTCTCTGCCAACAGTGCTTGCAAATGCCATGCCTGAATATCTGCAGGAATGTCAAGAGCTTCAACTCGATCTTGATCAAGAAACCAAGGCCCAGAAAAAATTAATACATATGAAAATGAAGGGAGGATGCTCACCGGTTGACTCGCCGAGGTTTCTTTGAGGAGGTTAAGGGAGTAACAGACCATTTCATCAACAATGTCGCCATCTTTTTATGCTAAGAAAATGATTTTTCTCTGCGTGTGTGTTTCTTCTTCAGTTACAGCAAAATTGAACTTTGGACCTCTTTGCCTACTATACGACATGTAACATCATTTGTTCTTTTCTGATTCATGTGCCTCTCGAGAAATTCGGATATTCTTTAACTGAATTTTA
Organism: Voacanga thouarsii; assembly: GCA_026120185.1. Taxonomy (NCBI): domain Eukaryota; kingdom Viridiplantae; phylum Streptophyta; class Magnoliopsida; order Gentianales; family Apocynaceae; genus Voacanga; species Voacanga thouarsii. The sequence continues at coordinate 1,485,978 of JANUWF010001190.1, forward strand.
TTTTATTAGTATTTGAGCTTTGTGCATTTGTTCATCTAACTTTAGAGAACAATAATATCATTCAACTTTTTCCTTGTTTTCGTTGAATTTTTTTCTTTTTTTTAATTTGAAAGGGCTAGTCTATTCTTTTTTATTACCTTTTGGCAAAGCAACAAACTTTTTTTTTTTTTAATTTGAAAAGATCAATCTATTTTTTTTAAACCTATCTTGCAAAATTTTTATGATGTGTTTACTTATAGGTCAAATTTTAATTTTTGAGTGGAGTCAATTTAAAAGTTCAGAGGAAATTTTTATAATTTTTATAAGATTAACTGAATTCATAAGTTGCCCTATTTCTCCTCCATGATAAAAAAATAGAGTTTTTGCTTTTGCGGGAATATAAATTGAAATTCAAACTTATTAATTTAATACCGTAATTGTAACTGTTTTTTATTCTTTTATTTTAATTACTCTATTTCTATAATTAAAATTAGTATGTAAATTGAATCGATATTTAATTCTTAAAAAAACAAATCCGAAAATATCACAGAATTTGAAAACAATTATACATCAAAACAAAACACAACAATAATGAAAGAAAATTCATTACCCTTTCTTGTTGGTGTCTTAATTACAATTTGCTTTTGAACAAATTCATTTCATTTTTTTGCTGTTTTCCTATCTCTGAATCATGATAATTGACCAGCCTCCGGCCATCTTTGTATGAGGCATAAACCAATTGCATTTTCACAAGATAATTGTATTTGTTTTTGTACAAGTACTAAAACTTAGCCAAGTTTCAAGCTAGCATCTTGGAAGATCTTTCGGTGGAGGCAAAATAGACTGCTCTGCTCCAGGTCCATCTTCTACCACAAATGCTGTCTTCAATCCCCACCCAGTATGGAGCTCCAAATGACAGTGAAAGAACCAGACTCCTATACATTTTCATTCAACAATAACACATCAAGAAATCTTCTTGGGCTAAATAATTTCTTCTTTTTCAATCTTGGGGTGTTAAATTTGACTATTAGAGTGAAATGGATTTGCAGAATGCGCATGGTGAAATGAAAGAAGATGAGGACGTACCTGGATTATCAGCTCTGAAGCGAATAGCAGTCCAACCACCAGTAGGGACACCAACTGTGTTTCTTTCAGGAGGATCAACCAAGTTATAGTTTGCTGGATCCTTATTAGGATCAAAATTTCCAATCCCAGTTCCAACAACAAAGAAGTTGTAACCATGGAGATGGAATGGATGTGATTCAACTGTGAGCAGGTTAGTGTCCTGCAAAACCAATTCCACTGTGGAATTGAAGGCAATTTTACTAATCCTTGTCGCTTGCATGGTCCCAAGATTGGCGGTAAGTGGTGCTCCAGTATAATTGAAAGGCTTAGGTGGCTTATCAGGGAAATCAGTTCTGAATACTCCTTCAATGTTGGAGAAATGAGCTTGAAGAAGTGCAATTTCGGGCATTACAAAGGAGATGTTGTTCAGAGAAGCCGTTAATCGGGTTCCATTAATACAGCTGGGACAATGATTCTTCCCCAGGCCAACGGTGTAAAATAGGTTCCTATCAACATTTAGAGGAACAGCTGCTGGATATTGAGGAGTGTTTAAGCTTCTGAGCTTCTTGTTGTAGCTCAAGAAAAATCTTGAATCATTTGAAGCAGGTAACTGAGGAAGTGTTGGAAGAACTGTATTGGGGATTCCCTTGTATTGAAAAATAGCTGTCGCAGTTTTGTTGTCTACTGCGATAGGAACGTCTATGAAAGTTCTTGTAGCCATGAAGTATCGTCCTGGAATTTGATTTGCACGAACCAGAACGTTAGTTGTCTGTCCTGGAGCAATCAGCAGAGCCTTGGTGGTAAATGATTTGGTATATACTGCATCAATTTCCACCACTGTCATATCGTGACCGGCAATTCCAAAGAAGAGCTCGTCGTTGAGGGCAGCATTGATGATTCTTAATAGGTATGTCTTTCCATGTTCAACTTCCATTGCAAAGGTATCTAAGAAGGAGATTAGAAAATTTCTCAGAAGTTAGTATAATGCAGCTTTATATCCTTTGGTGATAACCAAAGTCTGTCTTCAACCTTCGCACTCTTTAATTGTATTCTAATTTCTTACTTTTTTCGTAGCAAGGGAACAATGGCCCTGGCTTTCCATTGATTGTGTGTGCATCCGACGTGTTTGGGGGTAAACCCAACTTGTTTCCTTGATTCTCAACGGCTTCAACATCTGCATTCCACCATTCTCCTGCACGAAGATTGGAACTACTAGTCATATATGTTCTTTGGCGGTTCTGTAGAAGAAAGATAAAATTATTCGAAACACAACTAATTTCTTCAAGAAATGGAAAATATATTTTCTTAGCTTCTTCTTAAATGTAAAATCTTTCTTGAAAGTAAGCTATGACTTTCCCTTAAAGGCTTTAGCCCAACCGCTGAAAGTATTTGGCAGAAATCTTTTACTTCATATCTTTGCAGGCCACCACAACTTTAAAATAAAGAAGTAAAATTACCAGAACATGAATGAGGCTAACCTAGCAAAATTATTTCTTCCCTATCTGGCTGTGGGAAGGGAAATGGTTTTCCTTGTTCCGGCATGATCACAATTGCACCATAAACTGTGGCTCTTAGCCAAAGAATATGGGCATGCCACCATAAGGTACCTCTTTGTCCTGTCACATTGAAGTCATAAACGTAGCTAGTGCCTGTCTGGATTGGACATTGAGTAATGTATGCAGGTCCATCAGCCCAACCATTACGATATTGTGTTATTCCGTGCCTGCATGAAAATCAACCATATGATCATTTAAACATTTGAAATCGATGATCAGATGGTGTCAGAACTCAGAAGCTAGACTGTAATTTTGATTAATTAATGTATTTCCTATACCAGTGAATGGTCAAGTTGTATCGTGCATGATTAGTAACATTGACTTGAACTCTGTCTCCTTCCCTAACATATATTGTTGGCCCTGGAAATCTTCCATTTACTGTCACAATCGGTTTTGCATGGCACAGCCTGCTCACATTGTTCTCTTGAATCTGCATTCATCAGGAAGAACCGATTAGAGAATATCACCAAGATTTTAAGTGAATGAGAAAAGTTGAAGCAAAATAACTCACATCAAATTGGTATGTCTTAATTGCAGCCTCGGCAGGCAGAGAAATGAACCACATAAAGCCAAAGAGAAGAAGGCTTAGATTCTTCATATTTATTGTTCCTTGCAGTGAGAAACTTTAGCAGTAAAACTTGTGAATAAATGGGAAGAGACGAGGTTGAAAGAAGAGAAATCACTCCATATATTTATATGGCTATGAATAAGCAGTTGTTGATCATCAGTTCGTTAAAGGAGAAGAGACAGAGTAACCTATTAGGTAGAGAAGCTGCAAACGTGCTGTATACCAAAGCTTGTAAGCAAAATTTTGATAGGGAATTTGAGGCCATTGGCTAACTTAGAGACATAGAAAGCCACCAAGAATAAGTCAGCACTCAAGGATAATGGAGAAACCATTTTGATTTAGCTTTGGGGGAAATTATGGAAACTTTGGGGACATGAATGAGAGGTACGTAAGGCCACCTAACTCCTGCGCTTGCTGAGCTTTACAGTTAAGATAAAAGGAATAGCTTTTCTCCATTTGCCAAAGATTGCATATTAGTACTGAAAGAGGAGACTTTTTGACGACTGTTTCTGTCAACCTTTCAACTTTGGGTTAGGCAATTTTTGTTGCTTTTGACCTTAGGAATTGGCAAAAAGTTCAGTTCATCACAGGTTCTCTCATTGGTGCTAAACTGGGTCCTAATCAACCAGCAAGGATGTCCAAAACCTGAGTTTAGTGTAGGTTGCAATATTAAATAATTCAAGTTATCAAGAACTTACTTTGAAGCTCTTGTTGCATTTCTTTGTACTTCAACTTTTGGCCACTATGTTTATGGAAGACTTTCATCCTAATTTATATCACCTTCCCCCATCCCATCCCCCCCCCCCCCCTGCCCAAAAAAACAAAAAAAAGGGGAAAGTCTTTCACTTCAACCTAGCTCGGACCAAAGCAAACTCATAGATAACGAGTGGTGGTGTCACGCTCTGCGCTCACAGGACATGACACGATCGTACCATCAGAATCGTAATTTAGTAATACGAAATCGTATATTAAAACTTAAACAACCAAATATATTTTCTTCCAAAATGATAACTAAATAATTTCATAATTAAATTTTCCCCAAATGAATCATATTAAAAACTCATAAAACTAATTCTTACACTTGCCTCATCAGTACAAAAAAAAAAAAAACATAGGTAGAATTTAAAATAAATAAGATAACATAAGTTATTGAACAAAATTTTAGAATTCGACCGTGTGTTATATGTCCAACACAATCTTAGTAGAAAGAGCTTTTGCACCACTAATCATCATTAAAATCTGAAAGGAAAAAATATTGAAGGGTGAGCCAACCACATGCTTAGTAAGTAGTAATGAATCACTTCTTTTGAATAAAGTTTATTATACTTTTACATAATATACACATATAGATACAATACCAATTCTCTCATTACACAGAGATAATAACCTTTACGTAATATTAAGTTCTAAAATACTCTTATAACGCATTAATAACATAAGATTCTATTACATAAATAACTCATAAATTTTTTAATTACATTCAATTCTAATATATTCCATATATTAAAAACTATACCTACGGATTCCTTTACTTAAAAAAAACTCCAACAACTAATATAATATAATAAAATTTATACTATATATAATATATAATAATGTAAAACTATGTTCTTGAGTTCCGAAGTGCAACTCATTTCAATGCCCAACATTATCTACTGAATGCTTCATCTCTTGTTTATTTGGGTTTCAAACAAACGCCCTGATGGAATGATGAGAGGGAGGGAGGGCCGAAAATGAGAGGAGAAGAGAGATTAAAGTTGCATCAAAAGACACATGAAAATTCATTTTTTTTTTTAAACAATCAAAATGCATGCAATCATTTCTTGGCCGAAACCGTAAACATCTGACCGAAACCATGTCCTTCTCTCTCTCTCTTTTTTTTTTTTCATTGCAAGCAAAATATCAGAATTTAAAGAAACAAGGCAAATAGCATATATACAGGTAAAAATCACAAAATATGTAAAAATATTTGTTCACACAAATTCATATAATCATTACTTTTTTTAACTGAAATTAATTTATTTAGTTAGAAAAAAATAAAAAGGCTTAACCCGACTTTAACCGTTCAAAAAAGTAAAATTTCGTCTTGCATAAAATTCAAAAAGACGAATTTAATCTTAACATAAAAAGGTTTAACCTCCCTTTGAGGCATCATATTCAAATAAATATAAACAGATTCATCATGTACCAAATTCATCAAATATATTCATACGAAACTATATATCTATCTAATATAAATACCGAAACACACATCATACACTAACCAATCATTGAAACTTATACTTTGAAAAAATACCATACTTTATTCGAAAATTTTTAACAAAAAAAAATAACGTTTTATTCTATTATTCGTACAAGAAAATCGAAGAGATTCATTCTTACCCACCTCTTAATATCGACGCTTGAAAACCGTAATAGCTTACGGTGTTATTCTAGTTGAACTCTCCCACTTTTTATGTCTTTTGACGCGTATTGGAAAACAACGATGTTTTTCATAGATTTTCCTATTTAATAAATCGCAAAATTTCTCTAACTTTTAAATAATTTCAATTAAGTTCCTACTTACTTAAAATGTTAGCCAAATAGAATTCTAATTCTTATTATATTAGGATTTAACCCTTAATAAATTCTAAAATATCTCCATAAATAAAAAATTTTCAAAAAGTGTGGATTTTACAGGTGGTCAATCTAATCTAAACAATATATATATATATATATATATATATATATATATTTAAAATTTATGATTTGATAAGAAGCATTTTTAACTAATTAATCTATTTTAATTATTTAAACGTGTATAATAATTATATTAATATAATACGTAGTACTGTATAATCTCTCATTATTATTAGTATGTAGGCGTTGGGGTTCCTTGGGTCAAAACCAGAAGGCATGCAGCTTGGCCATCCCTCATTATTATTGGTATGTACGCTATAACAAGCTTGTAATGGCGTTGCCTGACGCCATTGAAATCCTTTGATTAGTATTCTGTCCATTAGAATTTTATTTAATATAATTTTTTTAAAAAAATATTTGATTATACTTAAATTACCACCTTACTTTTAATAGGTTATGAGGTTTATGTGTTAGGACAGTCATGGCTTCTAAATAAAATAAAGAGAAATTAGCCTGTTGGATCCTTAAAGTATAAAATTTATAATATTTTTGTTTTTAATGTTTTTTTTTTTTACGATTATGATCTTTAATAAAATTATAACATGTTAAATAGTTTCCAACTATCTTTTTCGATATAAATTCTAAAAAATTGCTCCAATTGCATGTGAGTAATTGATATACTTATTTTTTTTCTTTAAAAGAAAAATCACTTACAATAAAAATAATTTCTTTTGACCAAAATTTACACCGAAAAAGAGAGTTTGTGATCACTTGATAGATTATAAATTATAACGGTAAAAAAAAAACCATTAAAGACAAAAATACTATAAGTCTTAAATTTTAGGGATCAAATAGATAATTTTTTCTATAATAAATTAGTGGTGAAAATTTTAATTAAAAATCATAAAAAATATCATCAAACTATTATGTTTCGCGATGTATATACTTACATTTTGAGTTGTCAAAGATAAATATGTACTTTTAAAAATAAATATATATTTTTAATTGAGAAAATCGTGAAATATACCCTGTTTATATTTCATGATTTATATAAAGTTAAAATTTATAATATAATAAAATGTAAGTAACTTATGAAAATAATATAAAAAATAATATATAATGAGCAGATGGAGAGAGGGAAATTTTTATTTTTTTTCTTAGTGAAATTAAAATTTTTTAAATTTTACTGTTTGTCCTATAAAAAACATTTTAAAAATTTTTAAATATATTTTTTATATAATTTATCTCCTAACTCTAAATTTCTGATTCCATTCCTAATAATAAGAATATCAACTTTTTTTTTATGATATATAACATATTAAAGTGAATTTTTTTTATAAGTATTGTCAATTTTTTTAAATATTTTAATATAATAAGTAAGTCTGTTTTAATAAGATGAAGAATAATTCCACACGAAGAAGTTTGGAAGGGAATAAAACAAATAGGACTATTAGTAGATGGCTTCCCTCCGTATGGCCTCACTTCGAAATCCAAGTCTTATATTGGGACTAGAGCTGTATTCGAATATGAATGAACCGAACATCACATTTTTGAGTTTGAGTTCGAATATAATTGAACATTGTTCGAGTTCGTTCGTTTATTATTCGAGTTCGTTCGATTATTGTTAGATAATGTTCGAGTTCGTTTAAGTTTGAATTCGAAAAACTCAATTAATGTTCAAGTTCGTTTATTTTATATTTTTTATTTTAAAATTTATAAAAATAATAATTCAAATTTTAATTAAAATAATTGAATATTATAATATTAAATAAATATATATAATAATATAATTAATTATAACATTAATATTATAATTATAATATAAGATTTATTAAGAATAAATCTTAATATTATAAAATATAATTAATTAATTTTTAAATATATATAATATGTTCGCGAACGTTCGAATATATTCGTAAACATGTTCGAGTTCATTCGTTTATTATTCGAGCTCGAATTCGTGTTCGAATTTTTTCGTTTATTAAACGAACGAGCCTTATTCGAATACGAATGAACTCAAACGAATTTTTATTCGCGAACGTTCGGTTTATTTACAACTCTAATTGAGACCAACTAGTGCGGAGTCTCCCTATGCTAGAAGAAATGAGGGCGCTTAGCAATATGTGTTAAAGAAAGAAAGTCTAGAGAGAGGAGCTCTTAACTCTTGGTATATTCCTAGAGTGCTGCCTCCACCAAACACATCTACTACAGATGCAGTTAGTGTCATTAATGCTCTTTGTGTTTTTCTTGCTTGTATTTAGCATCTATTGTGTCGTACACCCTAGCAACTCTACCTGTGAGTTCCGTGGATTTTGTTTGTGGTGTTTATGATCGGTCTCAAACTCGGATAAAAAAGATACTGGAAATCAGGGGCATTGTTCTTTCAGGTGTGGGTTTACCTGCAAATGTAGTATTATTGCTTGATAGATGGGAACATGGTAAGAATACATTCACCTAGGCCGCATGTGATTACTTCAGACCGCGCCGTAAGCTAGTTGCTTGGCACAAAATGGTTTTGGAGCAAAGTGATAACATCGAAACATGCCTTCATTCTCTGGCTCGGAATCAAAAGGAAACTCAAAACTAGGGACAACCTTCCGTTCGTCCCCAATGATCCATCGTGCCCGTTATGCCAAGGTCAAACAGAAACACTCAATCATCTATTCTTTCAATGCTTTATTACGCAGCATGTTTGTAATGAAATCAAACAATGGATCGGAATCAGGGGGACCATGTCCACCATCCCAAGTGCAGTTAAATGGCTCACCAAGGAAGCGAAAGGCTTGGCCTGGACATTCAAGGTTAAAGCCTCAGTGCTGGCAGCAACGGTTCACTGTATATGGAACATTAGGAACATAGTCACTTTTGATGGGGTGTAATGCAAACCAATTGAAGTGCTGAATAAGATCAAAATACATATATACATAGTTATTTTCTCATTATATCTTTAAATTTTGACCTATACGAATTTAGCGTTTCTAGACATAATTTGTAACTTTCACTTAATATATGTAAACTGTTAGACAACGAGTACTTTATACATTTCTTTTTTATCAATATATGTTTATATTTTTTATTCAAAAAAGAAAAAATGAGGGTGCTCTGTTTCATATTTTAGAATTCATTTCACAGTTTATGAGCTTGTGTAGCCCTCAAAGAAAATATTTAAAATATTTATATAAACCTAAATTTTTATGAATCACGTGCTTTGAAAATATTCAAAGCAATGGTATATAAAGATTTACCATTTAAATGTCTACCCTTATTATTTTCTCCATTTCATTTGAATGTCTACTCTTATTTTGATTTAAAAAAAAAGGATATAATTAATTATAAATAAATTTCCAATTTACGCTTATTAATTAAAGAATTAGTGGTAAAACTCATATATTAGTTGAGATGGATTAGCTGGGGAAAGTTTAGTGGAAAAATATTCTTATTTTACAAAAGTGAACATCCGTTTTAAAAAATCTCAAAATATAAATTGAAGGTTTTTTTATGTATTTTAGTTTTACTTGAGTTAGGAATATTGGTTTAAGAAGTTGTCTAATCAGTTTAGAAATATTACTTTAGAAAATTCCATTTGTATTTATAATTTTATTCCCACTTAATTTTTTCATAATCAGGACGTGTTAGTCTTAAATTCCTCTATAAAGAGGCTTTTGTAAGAGTATTGGTGTCTAATGTTAGATAGTTAAGTTAAATATGTAAACTACTTTGTTAAGTTTTTGTTAGTTTATGGGTTTTTAAGTATAAGAGTATTTTAGTTCCTACTTTTATATCTCTTTCGTATTATTTTTTGTTGGTAAAGATTATCACGTAAGTTATGTTAATCGAATCACATTAAATTCTAATATCTTGTTTTTTTTTCTCATACTTTATTGTTGATAATTTATTTATTATCAAATTTTTTATTACTTACTAACAAGTGACTTTAAAGTTAACAAATGGTATAAAAATTAGATCAATCAGATTTAAATTGTCTAGATCTACTAGAGTTAGGCTGAATTAGGAATTTACAAAGGTTAAATTTTTTAGGTTAATTCTTTTGTAATTATGGGATCAATAAAGTTCGAATATATGAGAAATTTGTAATGACTTGAGTTGGAGTTCAGAAGGCTAATAAATCTATAACCATTATGGCTGAAGAGTTTAATGACATCTATTGGAAAGCCCATTTAGTAATCCTTTTTTTTTTTTTTTATGGGTAACGACGGGGGAATTTAGACCCCTACCAATTTATTAATAGAAAAACGATTACATGGGGGGAGGCCTCCAACCAGAGAGTACAGTCGTTCTTCTTATATTAGGAACACCCGACTATCTAGGATACAAAGCCCTTATACTCGCTTTGGAAGGCGATAGAAATGAAAGAAATGTTGGTTGCAACCAATAGCACAAGCTAGGTTGACTAAGGCATCAGCTACTTGGTTAGCCTCTCTATACTGCCTAAACTTGATGGTGTGAAATGAATTGCATAACCATTGTACTTAATGTTGAAGTTGGTGGAGCGTGCCAGTTATCTCCGTGGATAAGATGAGGCTCTGCAAAGATTGGAGTAGAATGTCAAGAAATCCAATTTTTCGGGCCATTCTCAGACTTTCACAAATAGCTAAAAGTTCTGCTCTCCGATAGTCTTCAAAACCAGTATGTCTAGCGAATGCCATAAAAAAATCTCCCTTATTGCCCCGAATGATACCTCCAACTCCTAAGAGACCTCAACTCTTAGCTGCCCTATCAACAGTTACCACAATAGTTGCATCAGTACAAGATCAGCAAGTACTAGTATATGTCGAATTCGCGACCTTGGTGTGGTGCTAAGCTGGAACCCATGTAAGCTAGCTATGTTATGGAAAGTGTGGCGAAGCGGGAAAGCTGTTGTAGAGAGCTTTATGAAAGATATAATATTACATCTCAGATGAGTTGAAGTGATAGAGCATGTATCATACCTAGCCTTATTCCCCCTTTCCAAACTTTCCACAAATTAACAGTCAAATATATGTGAGTAAAGGGCTTGCATCGCGAGGGAGCCGTCCACCACAAATGCCAGAAGCTACTAAAGGAAGTGGGAGCCGAGTAGGAAAGACTACTACGCACAGTAGGAAAGATGGAAGACCATAAACTTTTAACAACCCCACAATCAACAAAAACATGCCATGAAGACTCCATAGCTTCATTGTAGAGACTGCACTTGGAGCATAGTTGCACACCCAGATACTGTAATTTATCATCAAGAGGCAGAAAGGTATTGAAAAGGCGTCACAGGAAGAACCAGACATTAGATTGGACTCCCAACTTCCATATGTCCTCTTTTACCTTGCAAGCAGCTTTGCGCCTTCTAATTATCTCCCAAGTTGAAGATAAAGAGAAGGCACCTGATGGAGTAGGAACCCAAAGCATAACATCTTGAGTTTCGAGTTGAAAAGGGGGCTGGATTTTGAGAATGGAATATGCCAGATGGTCATCAAGCAGTTGCAGAATCTTTTTAGTATTCCAAAAGCCATTGGAAAGGCAATCCTGAACTGTAATCTCCGAAAAGCACATGGAGGAATTGTGGGTAACGAGGCTACCATCGCCGGTCCAGTTATCATACCAAAAAGATAAATTGCCAGATTTTAATGAAAAAGCAATGTTTGATTCTGCAATCTTGGAAATCAGAAGGATACACTTCCAAATCATTGAGGACTAGGAAGACGGCTCAAGCAATGTTGGATGGATGTTGGCTGCGTTGTATTTGCTCTACATAAACTTAGACCACAAGGTATCCCTTTCCCTAAATTTCCACCACAACTTGAGAGAAAAAGCTTGACTTAGTTCTTCTAGGAACCTAAAGTTAAGTCCATTCTCCTTCTTAGGAAAACACAAAGAATGCCAGCTCATCCAATGACGTTTTCCCCCGTGAATTGAGCTTCCCCAAATAAATCTGGCCAAGTGCCTCTCAATGTCCCAAAAACCTAATTTTGGAGGATTGATGACCTACAATAGATGAAGAGGAATAGAGGATAATACTAATTGAGCAAGCTGCATTCGACTTGCTTCAGAAAGATGCTTGAATCTCCACCCTTGTAGCCTTTTTTTAACTTTGTCAATAAGGGGTTGAAAATATAGCTTCCTCCATCTACCTTTGAACATAGGACAACCAAGATATGTGAAAGACTGAAACATTCTTGTAAAACCCAATATTCTATGCACCAAAGAGGATCTTTGTGTAGAGGCTTTATTTGAAATAATATAGGAGCTCTTGGCATCATTAATGAGCTGTCCCGAACATTCTTAATATTCCAGGAGAATGGATTTCATTATAGTTATTGCTTTCTTTGAAGCATGTAAATACCAGCATATCATTAGCAAAGCTAAGATGAGAAACAATAAAGCAAGGAGAAGGTAGCTTAAAAGGAATAAGTCCGCTCGTAGCCATCTTCTCATTCAAGCCTCTAGCAAATAATTCCTGGGCAATGATAAAGAGTATCGGAGATAAAGGATCCCCTTGTCTTAAGCCTTGCATGGATTTGAAGTAGCCACAAATTTCTCCATTTATCACCACAGAAAACCAGCAATTGTTAATATAATTTTCCACCAGCTTAATAAAATGAGCATTAAAGCCAAAATGAGAAAGCACCACACACAATGAAGACCAAGAAACTCTATTAAATGCTTTAGCCATATCAAGCTTGAGAGCCACATTATTCCCCACCACTCTTCTGTCTATAGAGTGAAAATTTTCATAAGCTAAAAGGACATTATCAGAAAGATTGCGCCCTTTGATGAAACCCGACTGATTAGGGGATATGATTTTGAAGAGAAAAATACTAAGTATTGAAGCTAAAACTTTGGCGACAATACTTTTGCGGTAGTTACAGAGACTGATAGGCCGAAAATCTCCAAAATTTCTAGGAGAGGCCTTTTTTGGAAACAAAACAAGAAGAGTACTACTAAAGCCTCTCGAAAATGGCACTCCAGCAAAAAAAAAAAAAAAAAAAATCCCAAAACAGCATTCATAACCTCCAATCCCACAATATCCCAATAATGAGTATAAAAATTACCTGAAAATCCATCTGGCCCTAGAACACTATCAACTCCCAGAGAAAAGGCAGCCTTTTTAACTTCATCCAATGACGGAAGGTCTGAAAGAGAAATATTATCTTGGTCAGAAATGATAGAGGGGATGCAGTTGTACATCCAGGAAGAATTGTCCAAGTTGGTGGTCTCAAAGGGTGCCAACAGCTTAGAGAAATAACGCACCGCTTCTGCCTTGATCAATCCCATGTCATGGAGCGAAGCTCTTGACTCCTATTGGATGCATGTAATGCATAATTTTTGCCTCCTGATGCTACAATAGTTATGGAAGAAAGTAGTGCTTGCATCTCCTTCTTTTAACCATTTAATCATGGATTTTTCCCTCCAATAATCTTCCTCATTCTTTAAGTGAAAAGCTAATTTGGCTTTGCTCTCTTGAAGGGAAATATAATCAACTTGTGAGTGGCTTAATTCATAAGCAACTTCAGCCTGAAGTACCTCGTCTTCAGCCTTGGAGATATTATCAGTAATATTACCAACGTGCTCATGGTTCCATTGTCGGAAAGCAACCTTTACTGCCTTCAATTTGCCCATAAGCCTTTGCATACTTTCCCTATGAAGATCAAGAGACCAGACTGTTTTGAAAGTTTCCCTAAATTGCAAGTGATTGGTCCACATCTTCAAAAATTTGAAAGGCTGGGAAGATGTGCTAGGAGCTAGGATCTCAATAGAAATCAGAAGAGGTGAGTGATCTGAGCCATTCCTTATAAGATGTTGCACTTTGGTAGCATGAAAAACCTCCCTCCACATACTATTAATCAGAATTCGATCTAATCTTTCAAAATAAGACCGCTCCCCCATTCTGCACCAGGTATATTTACTCCCAGTGAAAGGCGGGCTATACAGTTGACAATCATCAATAAGTTCCACAAAATCAGTAATTGCAACAAGGTTTGGGGTGGCTGAACCCAAATATTCACTAACATCTGCAATCATATTAAAATCTCCCCTAATCAATCAAGGGGCTTCAATCGAATGTTCAGCTATATGACGAAGAAAGGCCCACAAATCAACCCTGCCAATCCTGTTACAAGCAGCATAGATAATGGAGCAAGTAACAAATATGCCAAGTACAGAAATATGCAGATGCACAAATTGAGAGCTATCTTCTAAAACCGATAAATGGATGTGATCTCTCCAGAAAATTCAAATTTTGCCATTGAGATTAGAAAACCCACAATAAAAACCCAGCTTATACACATATCGTTGCAATTTGTCTATAGATATTAGAGGTTCCAAAATCGCAAAAAAATCAATATTATGACTGGGAATCAGTTTTTTAAGTCTTCTGAACGAGAAGGCATTAGCAATTCCTTGAATGTTCCAAATGAGAGTATTCATGTTAACTAGCTGATGAAGGCAAATAGGAATACTTTAATGGTGGTCTTCTCCTTCTGGGAGGCATCAAACGAATGTCTGAAGCAACACCCTCCTTCTTCTTCTTTTGCCTTTTGCGAGTTATCTTCTTTTAGTCTACTACTGCCTGGAGGAAAAGCAAGAAATCATCTCTGAGAGGGGGCCTCTTCGTATCAAAGTTGCACTTCCTGCGAGCATCTTGGGTCTCATTGTCACTGGACTAAGAAATCTCAGAGATCAATTTGTTTGTATATGAGCAAGGCATGTCATCAAGAATCTCACCTAGACGTCTATTCTCAGAAGATGATAATAGAACCACATCAGAACTTGATGCCTGTTTAGGATTGGAGTGTAACCTATGAAAGACCGTTTGCTGTCCTCTAGCAACATTGTCTCCCAACGTTTCAGTTGGGTTATGAGTAACTGCATGCAATGATCGGTTCGAGGGGGTGGAGTTTAGACTATTAGGGATCACGGCGGGTAATGCGGGAAGTATGCCTAGTTCTGAAAGAGGAAACTGCAATGTAGCCGAGGAGATTTCTTGCTGGGTCTACAGTTGCTGTGGCAGTATTGGGACGTCTAGGGTTTCTAGGCAATTTGCAAGAGCTGTTGGGATAGGTGTCTATGACTTAGGAATCCATTGTTCCTTAGTCGAAGGAGGGGCAGGCTTAGGCACAACCTTCTCTTTGAGTCCGCAGCAAGAGACGTCATGCCCGAGTCTAGAACACTGCCTGCAGTAAGATGGCATATTTTCATAAGTCACTGGTTGAAAAAACCTAGATTCACCTTCGTCTATCGAGATGGACGATGGGTTTGATTTAATCAAATCCACTTAAATGCAAATTCTTGCAACACTGGGCCTCGAGAGATTACCGTGGCTTCATCAAGTTTCAATGGCTGCCAGATCGTAGAAGCTATTGTGAAGAGAACATGCTTTCTGAATAGGTAAATCGGCAGATGCTCAAAGGAAACCCATAGTGGAACGATGGAAGGATCTGATGTAACTCTAAAGTCCTTAGTCCATTTCAGAATGCGCATTGGAAACCCCTTAAGAAACCAGAGATTCTTCATCCAAAGCCAGAGATAGTCTTCCTCCAAAGCAGGACAGATTAAAACATGCTTCGCGTCTAAAGATCTATTAATAACTCTCCTACGCAAGCCAATAGTTTTAATCTCTTTTTGAAGATCCTCCATTGATGACCGACCTTGAGCAAATTTTCCCACCAAAGCAAAATGGTAAGGAGCAGTAAGTGAAGAAATCTCTTCATCAGAGAAGCAAATTTCTGGAAATCCCTTGTAAGAGGAAGGTTGTGTGATAGAGGAGTAGACTTCACCAGATTTAGTAAATAGATCTGCAAAGGACTTACGTCCCCATGCAGCTGTAGGGGGCGGCACCGATAGCGGCTCAGCCGCTATGCTAGGGTTTGTCGTCACCAAGATTCGAAAAAGCAAAAGCGAAGGGTTGTAAGAAGCTTTTCTCAGTTTCTCCTAATCCATTTGACAAAGAAGGTTTTGTGGAAGTATTAGAAAAAATTTAGAGGTATTTTGCACGACAAAGAGTATTGTTGACTAACTCAATTTAAAATTATATCTCCTTTTTATTCGTATGACTAAAGGTATTTTCGCTAGTCTACATCACTTCTTTTGATTTTTTTGTTGTGGATTTAGAAAAATTAGATATCATTAGCGATGACATATTTTTGTGTTCAACACTTCGAATATATACTTTTATACATTGGTTTAAAAGTAAAAAGTTAGAAAGAACAGTTCAAATTCTGATAGTTTAAAATAGGGGCGGCAATATTGAATACGACACGCCAATATGACACGAACACGACATGGTTATAGCGGGTTAGAGTTGGTGTTTCGCGGGTTTGAGTCGAAACAGGTCGACCCGTTTAACTTTAAACGTGTACAGGTCATAAACGGATTCAACCTGTTTTAACCCGTTTCAACCCGCGAACCCGTTTAACTTTTTTTAATATTTATATTTAATATTTTTTGTAATACCCTACAAATTTTATTATAGAAAATTAGATAATTTAATTTTTTACATGAATTAATTGAATTAAATTTTATTATATGAATTAATTAAATTGTTTGTGTGTCTATTTTGTTTAATTATATGAGACATCTTAAAGAAAATAAATGATGCTAATGTGGTTATTTGCTTAATATATAGTAAATAAATCATTCTTAATTAATTATTATTTAGTGTCTATAATAATAATATTATTACGAGTTGGTAAGCAACGACCTTACGCGAGTCTAAAGGGGAAGGTTAGACCTTTAGGAAATAACGTATGTAATATGTCTACAGGCCGAATCGAATATAGAATGAAAAGAAGCTCGTGTGGTGCATTTACCAAAGGGTAAGGTTCACTCAGTGTCGATTGACCAGTTTGTATACTATGCTATTTCTGACATTGGGACAAAGATAATTTGAATTATACCCTACAAGGACAAGCCTTCCTTTCGTGCTCGTTTTTTGCTCTCCATTTGCTCTTTAAAATTCCTGGCATGCTACGACAAAATTGTTGTTCTAAATATCTAGAGAAAATAATTTCTTGAATAATCCAATTTTATTGCAAAATTACATTTGTTTAGATTTTTAAGATTAAATCTTATGAATTTATTAAGATCTCTAGATATTTAGCGGGATGGTTTGTTATTCTATTGGTTATTTATGACTTTACGGTCTGTTTTATTAGTTTTTTAATTTTATATGATTTGATTTGATTTTTTAAAATTTTTTGTGTAATGGTGCACAGATTGATAGGTTTAGTAGGTATTCGGGTTGACGAATTTAGTAATTATCTATTTAATTTTTGTGTCTAATCGTGTCAACCCATTTTATAACACGAACACGATACGAAAATAAATAGGTTGACACGACACAACACGTTTATTAATTGGGTCGTTTTCGAGTTGGCATGTCAAGTATAATTATCTCAAGTTGATACGACCCGCAAACCCGAACACGACACGATTGCCACCCCTAGTTTAAAACTTAGAAGGAAACGTTTTTCCACTAAAATTATTGTGTTTGGACACTTCTGAATCTTTTGAGTGTGCATTTATAGCTACAAGTGGAATTTTGAAAGATAATGATGATTTGAATGTTATTTTGGGAGTTTATAGTTTTAAAAGAAAAGATATACCTCCCTTATTATACTTGATTGTATCTATGAATTTAGATGAATTTTTTTAATAAAAGTTATCTATTTCTCTCTCTATTAAATACCTCCTTTAACCATTAAATTTTATAAGTTTCAGAAGACTAAAGCTTCGTAGAAATAAAGAAGGGCAGAGCATCAATAATATGACAGTTAATTTAAAAATACAAATGACTTATAGAAATAATGATTGAAGTAAAATTTTAAAATAATATATTATTATACATAAACTAATTAAGATTATAAAAAAATAACAACCGTTTACCTAATTTATATAAAAGAAAAGTGGAAGATACAATATAAATAGTCAAGCATAGCTATAAACGGTAACACGGCTGGCAAGAGGAACAAGGAGATGCACAATGGGCAATTTTCATGCACAATTTGAAGTGTCAGCCCTCTCATCTCCATGACTCCATCTGCTGCCCAATAATAATAATAATAATAATAATAAGTATGTAAGAAATGGATAGCCCAAACCTCCTCCGACGATGACAACAAATTTTACACACAAAATGAGGGAAAGCCCACATGGAATGGTCACCATCTTCCATTCCTTTACTTGGCCCTACGAGAAAACAGCACAGTTTCCTTCCAGGCTTCCAGCTAATATCTCCATAACGCAACAGGAGTAGAATTTAATTTAAATAATTTTTATTTTTAAAAAATTATCATTAATTCACAACATATTATTTATTTTCTTTAACTCATATTAATCTTATTTTTTTTTTAATTTTTTTGTTCAATGCAAATAAATTCTTTTAAAAAAAATTATAATATGAATATCTAGACTCGAGGCCACAGCCAGTCAAAGGGTGGGAGAGAACTCTTAGTCTTAGGTTGAACCTGCAAGTACATCACTTTACAATGATTTTTTGTCCCAGCCCTTATGTTTTTTCATTTTTTAACGTTGTAACTATGATTGACAAAACAAAACTAGGATGAAAGCTGTTGTTTTCTAGTGGCCATAAAACACGCTTAGAAACAAATATTGCTATAATCCAAACTAATAGAATCATGATAAACTTGTTGGATTCCATAATGGATTAATATTTTATGTACCAAAAAATTTAGTAAATATGACCGTGCATTTTTTCTAACTTTTTGTCTGATAAAAATATATATAATATGTTTGAGTAAATATTTAATCAGTATGTAAAATTATTAAGATAGTAATTTTGTAGTATTGGTTCAGTTTTTATAGATTTTAAAATTAAATTTATGTATAACATAATAATTAGTGAATTAGACATCTATTTTGTATGCATTCACAATATTTTCAATTAGATAATAATAAATATAAAATTGGAGCGTTATCAGGATAAGTTTTTTTTTTATATTTTTGTAATTTAAATTATACTATTCAATGGAGTGACGATTAATATGATTTCTCGATGGAAAATTTTCTATTTATTGATTTATTTTTCTATGTAAAAGGTTTGTTCTTACAAATTCGGAATATCTAATTCTAGTGATCACAATATTTTTATATTGAGCTTATTTTTCATTGCTATTGTTTCTACTCTCTTTTATTTAAGATTTGTAAATTACTAATAGATTAGATGAAATCTCAAAGAATTCTGCTTTCAATGTATTAATATCTCATTAGTTAATTTAGATAATTACTTATTTTGTCATTTAATTTATTTTTATCAAATATTTAATAATATATGATTAATTTACTTTTTGCATTTGAATTCAATTATGTGTTACCACAATAGTCTTCGACGCCGTGTCATTATATGAACATTTTGTAATTTCTCTTTATATATATGTATATATATATATAATATAATCATCCATTTATCTTCTTTCACATATTAAAAAAAAATAGTACAAGAAAGATCAATTTTTTAAAAATTAAATATTTAAAAAAAATAAAAAATTTGTTTGCGTTGCTAAAGGGGAACAGCTATGCATACTTATACTTCACACTGCTACACGTGAATTGTAATTTTTTTTTATCTTTAATTTAAATATATTATTATTTTATATAATTTTTATTTTTTAAAAATTATCATCTATTTATAATATATCATAATATATTCTTTTGGACTCCACACATATTTAATAAATTTTCACACAATTCTTACCCAAATAGGAGAATCTGAATTGGTATATTTGTAGAGGGTGCATTGAGATAACAACAACAAAACAAACATGCCTTAGTGCTTCACTATGAAACATTTGCTAGAAAACAAAATTAGAATGGAAGTAGCACCTTTTCGTGTACACAAGTCTTGGACATTGATTGGATGCATTCCAATTTTGATGAGTTTTTGTTTTCCTTTTTTGAAAAAAATAAGTCAATGAATTTGATGGCTGTGAATCCTTCCAATAACAACCATTCAACATTATTGGTAATTTAAAAGCGATGTTATACTAAGAAATATTCATTTTTTCTTTTCTTAGAAAACTTAAAAAATAAAGATAAACATTACTTGTATGGCACATTTATAACGTTAGAGGAATTTATGTCGTTGTAATAATAATTAAACAGTCAAATATTTAAAATTGTATCTTTAAAACAAATTATATTTAGTGTGTAAGTATTTTATTTTTTAAAAATACTACATTTGAGTTCTTTTCAAACAAAAAAATAACCTCTAAAATCAATTATAATATTAATTTTTAAATTTATACTTTAAAGATTCAAAATTATATTTATATATTTTTAAAAAGTAAAGATAACCCCAAACTAAATACACCCTACGTAAACAATTCAAATTTTTTTCAAAACGTCATCCTAATAAAAGTTGAAATGAAAAATGTGTCATTTTTAACTTCTTCAAGAAGTTTTTTTTTTCTCCCCTTTTTTCCCTGGTAATAAACAAATATAAAGCTCCTATCTTGTTATCTATCCTTGGATTCCATTCTCGTTTGTAATTCTCCATTCTCACCTAGGGATATGGGTAATTAGTGTAGGTAATTGATATTTACATCTTAACAAATAAATTGATTGCATTAGAGCAACCCTCGTTAGTTGGTATTCACTGTATTTACAAAACTCACCTCCTTCAAAGGCCTCGCCTAGTCAAAGTTTGCAGATTACATCAAAAAAACTATTTTTATAATTTATATTCTTGGATGAAATAATTTTGTGGTTTGAAAGAAATAATAATAATAATTGGAGATTATGTGTTTGTTTGACTGAAATATCCCATTTTTAAGGGCCTGATGATATTGGAGATGTGAGAAGAAGTTGTTGATAAAGAAGTGGAGGAGAAAAGGAGGAGCGGTTGCCTTCTCTGATCTGGTGACCCACTTCCGTCGGGACGGCCAGAGGAGGCGGCGGTCGTTGCTGGTGAGGTGGGTGACTAATGCGAAGCCGATTTGGTTTTTTCATATACGCCATGCCGGAGGAGGAAAGAACTGCATTGGTCTCTTAACTCTGATCTGTTTGCTCCTTTCTCCGATCTCGAGATAATAGGGCTTCTCCTTTGTCATTTGCGTAATTGGCTCAGGTGGGCTCCTCTAAATTTTGTTTACTTGTTGCTGAGAGTTTTTAAATTCGTGGAATGCTGCTATAGGGCTGAGATAATTTTGGTGTTTTTTGCTTTGTTTTGTTTTGTATATTACATTAATTCTTTTGTGTTTTTCCTTTTGGGTGTTCGTGGATCTTCTTCAAAGCTACTGGTCTTAGATTTTAAAATGCAGATCACGAAATGGATAAAGTTCCAATTTTTTCTTGGATAGTTGAATACTTTTTAAAATGGTGTCCATTTTTATGCTATTTACGTATTAGTTCTTTGGGTTAGAACCGCAACGACTCTGGTTGATGTTACCAATTTAGTGCTAATTGATAAAAGGTTGATCATATGTATACCCTTTTTCATGTCTTTAATCTTTTCTTACTGATGAGTGGATGCTCTTCTAGATCTCACTTTGGAGGTAACGGGTTTTGGTATTAAAATTGAAAATTTTCTGGTCAGATCTAGTGATGGAAAATCAATCTTTAATATTAAAAAAAAAAAGGAAGTAAGAAAAGATAAGATCACAAACTAGTATGTTTGAGAGCATTAAGTTTATGATGTTGCTTTTGCATTTTATGCTTCTTAATGTTGTTGCTACCTGATTTTCTTTTACGTTTACAGATAAAAGATTGGCACTTGAATTGAATTATAGGAGTAATTGTATGGTAGACCATGTCGTTCAAGAGCATTATGCGGGAGCTGAGAGAGATGAAAGAGGGAATTGGGAACATATCAAAAAGAGGAGCGGAAGGAAAGCACTGGCGCCACCGGACCAGGTCACATATAGCCCCTGATGTTGTCCCATCTGAACTGATTCAGCAAGGGCAGTGGGCAAACTTACCCCCAGAACTGCTTTTAGATATAATCCGGAGGGTTGAAGAGAGTGAAACATCATGGCCTGCAAGGGTTGTCGTCATTTTTTGTGCATCAGTCTGCAAGACATGGAGGGATGTCACAAAGGAGATCGTGAAGACACCAGAGGAATGTGGGAGGCTTACCTTCCCTATTTCATTGAAACAGGTGAGATTTACTAGCATTTTAGTTAAACGGGCCTCTCCTATTACTAGTATTAAGGCAAATTTGATTCTAATGTTGCTTTTCACTTATCTAACCCTTCTCCCTTTTCAACCAGCCGGGACCTCGTGAATTTCCAATCCAGTGCTTTATCAGAAGGGAGAGAACAACATCGGTCTATCGTTTGTACTTTGGCCTCACCCCATGTATGTCATTGCATTCACTAGCTAATTTCTTGTTTACCTTTCCTTCCTGTGTTATTTCCGATTCTGTAATACATGTTCCATTTCACGATTCATCTATAGAATCTGCTTGGGTATCTAGCTGTGTACTCTGTTTTTAACTAATGTATAGAAGGGTGATTATTTCATGCCAACGATAGAATAACCTTTATATTACTTTGAGATTCTGAGTAAAAGCATTTCTGTCATTAAGTAGGCAATATCTTTGTGATGGGCATACATTTACATTCATATACCTTTGTTGACATGCTTTGATATCATGTGACAGATATTGCTTACTGTTACTGGTTAGAGTTCTGCTGTGGATTTGCTACTTAAATGCCACTTCTTGAATTTCTATATCTGCATATGACCTTGAGAGTGTTGCTGTACCATTGGTCTATGAGAATAGGAAGCCTGGAAAGCAAAGATTTTCGTCTATATGGATGCAAATAAATTCTTTGCATATTTGGATAAAGTTGCATAGACCTAACCTATCCTAGTAACCTTGTGGTGATAGGATCCCGGTGTAGGTGAGTTGTTGTTTCCTTTTCCTGTTATCTTGTAGTCACATGAAAATCCTTACTAAATTCTAGCACTGATTATATAATATTTACTAAATTTTACTCCATTTTGACATTTTTCACCTAAATTTTCTTTCCTCTCTCTTTCATGACTTCAGATTTATATGTTCTTTATAGGAGAGTAATATCAAATATTACTCATCTTTTTTGGACTTTTTGTTAATATTTTTTTAAGAAGGGGAGGGAAGATGGGTTTTGGGGGGGGGAGACAAGAAACGGGAAAGAGGATAAGGACAGAGTCTCGTGTCAAATTCGAAACTTATGTTTCGAGTAACAATTTTCTCACCACTAAGATAAGTTGTTTTTGACACATCTTTTTAGACATCTAAATGTTGATGTACAACTCTTTTAGTTAATTTTTAAGCCAATTGGTTGCAGTTTTAATTTGACGGCATATTCCCTTAACATTGAAGCTTCCACTTATTTTTCGACATGAATATCATTTTAGGAGAGGCATCTGGGTCATCATGCAAGATTAGAAATTTTATGCATCGCAAAAGTAAACATTTGAAGGAGCAGCCTTTTTGAATAGTTAATTTCATCAGCCTTTTTGAATATTTAATCTCATGCAAAGATGAAATGCAAATTGATTGGCTTCTTGATGCTTTGACACTAACCATTTCATTTTAATCACAGCTGAGGACGAGAGATATAAACTTTTGTTGGCAGCCAAAAAGATCCGACGGGCAACAAGTACAGACTTCGTTATATCCTTGGTTGCAGATGACTTTTCGCGAGCCAGCAATACATATGTCGGAAAACTGAGGTAAGTCATGCCAAATACATGTTTCATATGATCTTGAGATGACTCCCTTGCTTCTATCCATTTTCATTTTCCCCTTTCTAACCAGTAAAAGTTCACTAGGTCTAACTTTCTTGGTACAAAGTTTACCATCTATGATAGCCAGCCACCAATTAACGCTCCGGTCCACCACAGCAGTCGCTTGAGTCGAAGATTCAACGCAAAACAAGTATCTCCAAGATTACCTGCATGTAACTATAGTGTGGCAACCATTTCCTATGAACTGAATGTTCTTCGCACCAGAGGACCCAGGAGAATGCGCTGTATCATGCACACAGTTCCTGTTTCTTCAGTTCAGGAGGGTGGCAGTGCTCCAACACCGATGTCATTTCCACTGCCTTCTGATGAGAAGTCTTCTCCCCTGGTAGTCTCTAAAACAAAGGAGGCAATAACAGATTCAAGTTCCCTGATTTCTTCAAGGCTGCCAATCCCTCCATCACCGCATGCAGGAGAGCCACTTGTGCTTAAAAATAAGGCCCCTCGATGGCATGAACAGTTACAATGTTGGTGCCTAAACTTTAAAGGTCGTGTTACAGTAGCTTCCGTTAAGAATTTCCAGCTTGTAGCAGCTGTTAGCCCTTCTCACAATGTATCGGCTGCAGAACAAGAAAAAGTAATTTTGCAGTTTGGTAAAATTGGCAAGGACATCTTCACCATGGATTATCGCTACCCACTGTCTGCTTTCCAAGCTTTTGCAATCTGCTTGAGCAGCTTTGATACCAAGCCAGCCTGTGAATGATTTATGTTGATTGTAAATCTTGATCAGCTTTTGTTTATTTTGGGATTATCTTCTCTTCTCATATGAAAGATCTACCTCCCTTATAAATTGACAACCAGTCAGAATCTTAGCTCTGCAATGAATAGTTTTATCTGCGAGCTGCTCCGGAGAAAACAATGTTCCTCGAGTGCTGTGCATGTGATATGTGCTTAAAGTCCTTTCATCTTCATGTCATTCATGACCTCTGGTAATAATGAAATTCTATCGAGATACTTATCAATCTATATGCACAATGGTATCATTTCGAGCTGAGTTGCCAATTGTTTGCTAGAAGGCAATGCAGGACTCGAGCAAAACCTGATCACCTTTTCTCTCTCCCTCTCTCGGAATGCACGGGGTGACACCATTTCTGATAGCACGTTACATTAAGTGTTGCCGTTGTCGTGAGCTTAATTGCACCCCATCTGGCTAAACGAGTCTGAAAAGGTCAAGGGGGGGTTCCAAGTTGAAACATTTTGCGCTTTAGAATGCAGATATAGAATAGGCCAAGCTGTATATCTTCTTGAAGCAAATTAGTGGCATTTTCCTCGAATACAAAATGCTGTTTAGGAGCTTTATGCTAGATGCAGTATTTACCGAGAGGCATCGTGTACGTGCGCTAGTTCTCAGTTGTCAAGTAGATCAAGTTACCCGAATGAGGCGCAGGGAAAGGCAAAGTCAAACCAAATTGTGCCAAGTACATCACCATTCTCATGCAAAAGAAGTGACGGCAGACACATACATATATTCTATGAGGAACCGAAAAAAGTACAATGAAAAAACAGAACAGTTGACAGCCAAGTAATGATCAACCTTTACTTGGAATGGGGGGAAAAATCAATGATTATTAACATTAAAAATGAGAAATAGAATGGCATGGGAGGTAAAACCACAAGAGCATCCAAAACAGAGCACAACCAGAACACCAGCATACAGAGGCAGGCTCAGAGAGTGTGTTCCACAGTCGATACAACCGGAACAACTGTCTCCTTGAAATTCTCATCATCACCTCTCCATACTCATAACATCCATAATTTTCTTTTCCAATTTGAAACACAAGGTCTCAAGCTTCATCTCACAGTTGAGTATGTAATGAACTCTCTAGAAGTGAACTGGAATGGTTGATGCGGAATCGGATTTCTGAAACAGAGAATTAATCTTCAGTTGAACAGTTACCCCTATTTATGAACTTAATGGAGGAGAAAGAATTTGAAGTACTTACGGACGAGGCCCATAGACTTTGATTTGGCGGACATGAGTATCCCTCCCGTTAAGATGATTTGATAATACTGCTATTTGCAACATGAATGTGTGTACAAAAGTTTCACTGCCAGATTTATAAGCAATGAGGACCAACAATCAACCACTTCACCAAAAATGATGTGTGAAGAACAGTGAAAGGGTTGATGCATGTTTTCTTCCTTTTTCAATTCCTAAAAATTAATCTTACTTATTGAGAACAAGTATAAAGCTAAATGATCTTCAACCAGGATCCTATATAGCATTTCCCAAGGGAATCTCAAGAAACAAACGAGAGAATCTTCTATTGCATTGTTTATATTAGTAGCATTCCTTGCTCGTTTCTCTACCTTTCCTAAAACTCTTGTTCTCAGTTCTCCCAAGTCTATCTTCCAGATGAAGAACCTATCAACATAACTCACAACCGCAATTTTGCAGTACAACTAATGCCTAAGGGCTAAGGGGATCACATACAATAGCTGAATCAAGAAAACAAGTACTTCATAAGTGATGATAGATATATTCAAGAATTTAATATCTCCAAACCTTCCAAAATTTTCCCAAATCTAAAACCAGAATCTTGTTTACCATCCATTTGCAGAACTCTGTGTCCTTATATTAAAAGCAGAAAAATTGAACATCGAATTATCAAATGTACTTCAAACAAACTAGAAAACAAAAATCAACAAGAAATGAGTCAAGGATCAAAATTCAACAATAAAGATTAGCTTTTGTGCTTACCTAGGGTCACTCCCAGACAATGATATGTACACCCAACCAGTTGGCTTGGCAAGCTCAACTACCTTAATCTCCTAAACACAGTGCAAGGACATAAATTTAATTAAAATTGATCTGGCATGCCAACGCTTCATATCCACTGTCATCAGAGTGAAACTTTGAATATTAAAAGGTTTAACTTACTTTCAAGTTGTGAAAACCATCACCAGCTCGAACTGAGATCTTACTAGGTGTATAACTCTCATCAAGCTTGAAATCCACATACAGTACCACTAGCTAGCAGCAAAATCATTAATCCAACAAAGTATTAGCAGGAATGTCTATAAATACAGAAGGCTTAAGAAACTATTACTCGCAAAAGAAATTTACTTGGAGTTTCACTTTCTTCTGAAATTGAATGTTCACAAGATGCGGCTGTGCTCCATCTGACCTAAAATCCAACAACACGAAAAAAAAAATTCAAATTAAAAAAAGACGAGTTCTTCTATAGGCACTGAAGCCGCATAACAGTTACACAATTTAAGAATGATAGAAGAGGGATAGGTGAAATAACTGCCAATAGGTATCGAGATTGTCGTCTCGAAGAGCTAGCACGCCATTCCCGGGTTTGCAAGAGCTGACGCTCCAAGCAGCTTTATTGGCCATCTCGCGGAGGTCAGCATCCACCACCAGCTGCTGGTTTCCACCAGTGAGCTTCCCGTCTTCCTCTCCCTCTGATGATTCCGCCATCTCAATTGCTCACTGGTTTAATCAATCAAGACAGGGCGCAATTGCTCCTTATAAACCCTAGCTCACAATACTCCACCGAATTACAATGCTCCACCAAATTACTGTTTGATGTTAACAGATAAAAGCAAAGATGCAATCATCACAGAAGCTCCTCCAACATTATTCAAATCAAGTGCTGACTGGTTGTCTACAACAACTCTAAGCAAACCGATTTCAAATGAACAAGAGCGGGAATCAATATTTTTATTTTTTTCAACTAAATTGGTAGGAATCACTTTATATCTCTTCACCAGAAGGGAATTTTAAAAATTTATCTGTCTGCTGACTCTTCATTTCTCCACGCCACCGATCCACCACCACCCATCCGCCGTCAACTCTACCGATGAGCTCTTCCCAGAGAAGACTCAGTTCTCCACAGGCTGAGACTTGCTATTTAGAGCCAGCAGAAGCAAGACATGTGATTGGGCTATATTAAAGATTGAAATAAAGTCCGTCCAGCCCAACGGAGGAGACGATAACCCACTTGGGTTCTGTAGTCCATGACAGCGGTCCATGTTTGGAACCTTTTTGTAACCTTAATTTCTATAAGAATGAGTCGGGCAGATGACAAGATGAAACTGAGGGCACGCCGCAGCACCCCCCCCCCAAAAAAAAGGGTGTTTATTTAGATTTAAATGAAATTAAATAAATCCAATCTATTTAAATTCAATTCATTTAAATTTATTTTTAATGGATTTCGACAAATGCATTTAAGTGGACGGTGGATGTTTGTTTACCCATATTTATCTATTTATATAGTTTTGTATAATAAATAAATATTTTAATTACTTTTTATTAATTTAAAATATTAATAGTCGAAAGTAAAATGTGTCATTTAAATTAAATAAATACACATTTTATTCTATCACTTTGATTCTTACTAATAGAATAATTAAGTAAGGAGACTCGGTAGAACTCATTTCTCAAATATTGATCGGATGGATATTCAATTAAATTCACTAACATAGAATTGATCTTAGATTGGCCAGTTAACATAGAATTGGATTTCTTTTGTGAATAAGCAAATGAAACCCAAAAAATAAGACAAAAAAGAGACTTTTTATAAACTTAAACCTCCAATTACACTTTTAAAAATACAAGTAAATTCTCACAAGAAAATTGTCTCGAGATAATGCACATGAGTTGAAAATAATAATGAAAACAATGAAAACATAAATTGAAAGTAAGGGGAAAATTAAGTTAAAAACCGCAGAAAAATGATATTTGCCAGAAGATTTTTCTAAAGTGTCAGTTGTGTTCCTTTTCTTGATTCCTTCCTAGTGACTTTAAAGGGATTTGATAAACTTATGTTTAGCACTTTTGCCATTTCTGGTTATCTCGTTCCCTTTGATACTAATGGAAAATATGGTGGGAAAGTAAAATCTTGGTCGGTCAAAACTCTTGCAACATTCCCTAGATTTCAGGTATTATCCCATTTAAACTCAACTTATTAAAATTTTGGTTATGTCTGTCAATTGATCTGCCAATTCAATCGGAAAGCCATCTTTTGGGTCGACTAATCGAGCTGTCTAATGACCCTGGCCGTCTGCTATTTGTTCAGTCGTTCAAGCATTTTGCTTGTCAATAGTTTACCTTCCTTTTTGTTCTTTAAGACCAACTGGGATCAGAGAAAAAAAATATCTCTTCAAGTCTCATACAATTGTTCTCGGAAGTTGAAGTCAATGATGAGTTCTCTCATGTTGGTAACTTTGGCTGGTAAGACTCCAATAGCATTGAACAATCTATTTGAATATGATGATATTGCCGGTTCTTTTCATTTTTACATCTTACACCTCAAATAATCTCTTTTTCTCTAGAAGCACCACTTATAAGTCCGAGATAGCATGCCTGGTTAATCCTGCTCGACTGTATCATTTAAGTAAGGTATCAAAATTAACAAGATCAACTACTCGTCATTGAAATAGAACGTTGTCTTTCTTTGTTGCTGCCTTAAGTTGAGCTTGGCCACATATGTTCTCAATATTTGGAAGACTGAGGAACTGTTCTGTTGATTTCCCTTATTGTCCGTTCAGATCAACATTTCCTCTCAGATGGCTCTTGTACGAGTTCAATTGGCCTCTAAGATCCAGTTGTTCAATCTATCTTTTCTACCCATACCTTATTCATCTTTGGAAGGTTGCTATCTATGATAGCTACCGTGTTGATAATGGTGTGAATCAACAAATGATTCAGAGGCAGTCTTGTTCTCAAACGCGAGTCATCTTTCTTGAATGACCTTCTGGATGACATTTCTAAAAATAAGGTAACTGTTAATGATATAAGTAAATGTGTTATGCTACTTAGAATACCTTTTCCCTTTGAGCTCTTCATTGAAAGAATTTGCTAGGCTTCCTGATTTGTCCATCCTTCAGTAGATGATAAAAAATCTGATCAGCCTTTGCAATATCAAGCAGATAGCCATCCTTGTCATCTTTACTTCTAGTTTTGATTACCTCTTTACATTTGGGAGGTTTCAAGCCAGGGCATACATAGGCTTTTTTGGCTATGATCTTAATAGTCACAATGTCACTAGCCTGATTTTTCTTTGACTCCAATAAATCATCAACAATGGATATGCTGGACTTTTTTTGAACCTGGATTCCCGTTTCTTTTATTTTTTTCTTTGATGAGCTCCTTAATTCGAACTGCATGCAAGGCTAAACAAGAAATGTAGGAAAAATCTTGCAAAATTAAGGCTTCTATGAGTTGAGGGAGCATTTGACCGACTGTGATCCTAGTATACTCTGACTCAAGCAATAAAGTTGAATACTTCCCTTTTTACCTCCTAAATTGTTCCAAGAATTCTACCTTAGTTTCTCTGAGCTTTTGATTGATAACTAGTGGATCGGTTATAGAGACATCTAGGATTGGCCCGTATAATCTCTCATGAAACAACTGCTCCATCTTAGTCCATGTATGTACCAGGAACAAATTTGTGTACAAAGTGAATACTGTACATGTTAAGATAATGTAAATAATTACAATTTTTAGTATTCACTATTATCCAACTCACTATATTGTGTGGTGAACCTCCCTATATGTTCCATGGTGGTTTTTTTATTGTCTCTGGAAATGTGGTGAAATATGATGTTTTAAATCTTTTAGGTAGTGTAATGGCTGAATCAATTCATTCAAGGTACCGACTTTTCATAAGTTGGTTTGTCAAATCCAGTAATATTTTAGGCTGAACTACTTCCTCAGAACAATTGTAATTGCCTGTGAGTCGACCTGTTGTTGGGAATTACTAACTTAGGTTTGGTCAACACTCCATGAACAACTGTTGTTTGGTTATTTGAATTCCTTGGTTACGGAGCCAGTCAATAGTATGCATTAGGGATATAAATATTTTGAGGTGTTGTCAGTTGGAAGTTCTATCAAAACTCGACTATTGGCATCCTCATACTAGGCCAAGGCTGTCCAAAACTTATTGGAATGACTCCAATTGATGTTTGCCCCCAATATAAACTGGTGGTTGTCTTCTAACAGGCATGAACGGTTACCCCCTACATATATGAGTGTTTGCTCCCCAGTGTAAATTGATAATACAAATCTATAGTAGCCCACTTATATCATTCAAAAGGGCTAGTCGGCTGAACGATTGGAAAGATTGAATTGACCATAGGAT
Source organism: Voacanga thouarsii (assembly GCA_026120185.1). Taxonomy (NCBI): domain Eukaryota; kingdom Viridiplantae; phylum Streptophyta; class Magnoliopsida; order Gentianales; family Apocynaceae; genus Voacanga; species Voacanga thouarsii. The sequence continues at coordinate 1,516,595 of JANUWF010001190.1, forward strand.
TGGAAATACTCAAATTCAGGTATACAACCCTTGTTGAATTAGATTCACGATTTACCAACGTAACGGATATATGCCTCATTTTAAGGTGATCCTATTTTTTACACCCAATAGTGTTGATCGTCAAAATTTCAGTAGATCGATAGAGAAATGATTACTTGACAAGCTAAAACTCTAATCTTATATTGGACGGTTAAACAAAATTGGATTTCTTTTGTGAATGAGCAAATGAAACTAAGAAAATAAGGCAAAAAGAAAATCTTTATGAACTTGAAACTCCAATTACACTTTTGAAGATACAAGCAAATTCCCACAACTAAGAGGGCTGTCTTGAGATAATGAAATTGAACTGAAAGTAGTAATGAAAATAATAAAAATAAAACCGAAAGTAAGGAAAAAACTAGGTTATAAAAACTCTAGAAAGACAATAGATAATAATTTGCTCGAAGATTCTTGTGCCCCATTTCTTGATCTCTTCCTGGTGACTTTAAAGGGATTTGGTAAATCCATGGTCACTACTTGTGTCATTTCTAATTGTTTTATTCCCCTTGATACTCATGCCTAATATGATGGGATACTAGGCTTTTGAATCAGTCTGAACGCTTATAACATTCCCTAAATTTCAATCACTATCCCATTCAAATTCAAACTTCCTAAAAATCTAGTTACGTCTGCAATTTAATCCACCAATTTAGTTAGCAAGCCGTCTTTTAGATTGGCTAGTCAAGTTATCTAATGACTAGGGGTGACAATCGTGTCGTGTTCGGGTTGGCGGGTCGTGTTAACTTGAGATAATTACACTTGACATGTCAACCGAACACGACCCGATTAATAAATGTGTCGTGTCGTGTCAACCCATTTATTTTCGTGTCGTGTTCGTGTTATAGAACGGGTTGACACGACATGATACAATTAGACACAAAAATTAAATAGATAATTACTAAATTCGTCAACCCGAATACCTACTAAACCCGTCAATCTGTGCACCATTACACAAAAAATTTGAAAAAATCAAATCAAATTATATAAAATTAAAAAATTAATAAAATAGTCCGTAAAGTTATAAATAACCAATAAAATAACAAATTATCCCGCTAAATATTTAGAGATCTTAATAAATTTATAAGATTTAATTTTAAAAATCTAAATAAATGTAATTTTACAATAAAATTAGATTATTTAAGAAATTATTTTCTCTAGATATTTAGAACAACAATTTTGTCGTGGCATGCCAGGAATTTTAAAGAGCAAATAGAGAGCAAAAAACGAGCACGAAAGGAAGGCTTGTCCTTATAGGGTGTAATTCAAATTGTCTTTGTCCCAATGTCAGAAATAGCATAGTATACGAACTGGTCAATCGATGCTGAGTGAACCTTACCTTCTGGTAAATGCACCACACGAGCTTCTTTTCATTCTATATTCGATTCGGCCTGTAGGCATATTACATACGTTATTTCCTAAAGGTCTAACATTTCCCTTTAGACTCGCGTAAGGTCGTTGCTTACCAACTCGTACTAATATTATTATTATAGATACTAAATAATAATTAATTAAGAATGATTCATTTACTATATATCAAGCAAATAACCACATTAACATCATTTATTTTCTTTAAGATGTCTCATATAATTAAACAAAATAGACACACAAACAATTTAATTAATTCATATAATAAAATTTAATTCAATTAATTCATGTAAAAAATTAAATTATCTAATTTTCTATAGTAAAATTTGTAGGGTATTACAAAAAGTATTAAATATAAATATTAAAAAAAAGTTAAACGGGTTCGCGGGTTGAAACGGGTTAAAACAGGTTGAACTCGTTTATGACCTGTACACGTTTAAAGTTAAACGGGTCGACCTGATTCCACCCGAACCCACAAAACCCCAACCCAAACCCGCTATAACCGTGTCGTGTTCGTGTCGTGTTCAATATTGCCGCCCCTACTAATGACCCTGGCTATCTACTGTCTGGTCGTCCAATTGTTCAAGCATTTTGCTTGTCAACAACTAGTGTATATGTATTAAGTTGATGCTAATCTCCCTCATGAGGCAGACTCTAACCTCATATGGGAGCCCAGTAGGCTAGTATGAAATTGGCCATATGGCAAAGGCAGTTAGATTTTAGCAAATGCGAAGTTGGGACTCAGTTGTAGGACTCTCAAAAGGTTTTGGTCCGTGTGAGTTCGGCTCGCCTAGTCTAATTTAATTTGGGTTGAACTTCAAGTGAGTTCGAACTTGAGCAACCTCAACTTGCTATAAATTTGACTCGATAAATATTTATATATATAAATATTAATTTTTTAGTAATTACTTATTATTTATTAATTATACTTCTTTTTAAAAATTATTGCATTTATAATATTTAATTATTATATACTTTTCTTTTAATTTAATAAAAAATGATCACATGATAATCAAGATTTCTTTTTGTTAAAATATATGTAATTAAAAATATATTATTGCTTAAAAGAATCACCATAAAACTATTGCCAAATCCTTTCTGTATCTTTACAACCTTTAATAAAATATCAAATTAAACAACCATATTTACTTGATTAATCATAAATCATATATATATATATATACACACACACAAACGCACAATTATTAAGCTTATTTTTATTTAAACTATTCAATGACAAATTATAATTAATCTAACTGTTTCAAAAATAGTTTAAGACTAGATCTTTTTGCATAGAAGCCATAAGTTTTTTTTTAACTAATTGTACAATATTGATGGATATGATCAATTTTTACTCTCTAATATTAAATATTTTATATTTAATTTTTCACATTTGATATTAACTTAAATTTGTTGTTAATCCTAACATAATATATCGCAGTAAAACTCTATAATGAAATTAATCACAATGTATAACTATAGTTTAATAATAATAATAATTAAAGTTTGATTTTTTAAAATTCTAAGATTAACTAAATAAATATTAATGATGAACTTATTCCCTCCATATTAAATTTTTGTATTATTATCACTTTGTACTCTAAATATAAGTTTTTATATTTTTTAATATAATAATATTAATAATTACATTAAGTTATTATTATGGTATTATAAAGTTATATTCTGATTATGGATATTTATGTTATGAAAAATTATTATTTGTTTTTTTTTTAAAAATTTATCTTGCGTTAGTTCGAACTCATTCTTTTTACATTCAATTCGAGTTTAAACTCTTTGTGAGTTTGAACGAGTCAAACTCAGGACCGAAATATCCATTTTGGGAGTGGGTCAAGCTTGGTCTTAGCCAAACCCGACCCGCTAGTATTTGTTAGTTAAGATAAACACCAAAACTTTGGGTCCTATCGACGACGTTTCCCTCACTCCACGTCTTCTACCTCCTTCCCTCTCTTCTCTTTCCAGGGCCTCATTTTTTCCTTTATAAAGTATTTTTTTCATATTTGGAAAGAAAACAATGATTGATCATTTTTGTTTTTACCTATCTCTCCAATCTAAAAGTGTGAATCACAGGAATTATCGAAGGAAGCTTACAGGGGAAGTAAAAGTCAAGGTTCTAAAAATTTAACCGATCATCGAATTGGGTAAAATAATAAGTTTAATGATTTACAAATTTGATCGGGTTGAACTGTGATTGAATCCGAACGTAATTAAATATATTTTTTAATATTATTTATATATAAAAATATAATTTATTATTATATATAAAAAAATAATAAATAAATAAACAATATAAAAGATATTTCTTAAAACTAATAGATTTTAAATAAGAATAACTTAGTTATTTGTCAAAAAAGTTTAAAATATAAGAATAAATTTATTTTTTTTAAAAAAATTTAAATTGATCGATTCTTAACTGATTTTTTCACTGTCAATTTATAATATAGAGTCTGATTGGATCAGTGGTCAATTTTTGATCCAATTAGTTGAACCGGCCAGTCCGATTTGACTATCAAAACACAGTAAAAATACTAACAATTTGTTTATTTCTTTATCGGGGAATAATAATAATAATAATAATAATAATAATAATAATAATAATAATAATAAAAAGAAAGAACAAACAGTATAATGATATTGGTGGTGGGAGAAAGAGAATTGAAGCATATCTTCCATCTGCATGAAAAAGACACGGGACGAAGCTGCCCCAATATGTGAGCAGCCTCAAGCTACCACCCATCCAAGAAGAAGAGGGCGTAAGGTGCGACAATCTAATCTCATGGCACTCTCTCCCCTCTGAACTTTCTCGGACCACAACAACAGCTGCTGGCTGCTATGAAGCCCCATATCAGATTGTCCCTTTTTAAGCGTTAAAATTCGAACCCCAGACCTTTTGAATGGTGTAAATTCCCTTCATTCAGTGTACTCAAAAAGAGAGGAGAAATGTTTGTCGTTGGCCCATAAGAAGCAGACACAACTAAGCTCTTCCCCCTCTTTTCCTACCTTGAAGCACAAGGCAGTTCGGTTGTGTTTGGAGTGCCGCCTCTCATTTGAAGAAATGTGTGGTAAAGTATATATATATATAATAAGTTAATAGCATCGATTATAAATATACATATATGAAAAATAAGTTGAAATATTTTTATAAACTATCTAGTGAGACTTTAATAAGAATCCGTCCAACCTTCAAGATACATCTAAAGAAGGAGATGGAGAACTAGTCCTCGTGTCATGGCTTCTTGAAGAATATCAAAATACGAGGGAATTCAAGAAGGATTTCATGCCAATAATGTCTACAAACCGAGAATAAAGAAGTTTGTCAAGAGATAGATATCAAAAGGAGGACTAAAATGAGCTCAAAGTAAATACAAATACATATGGAAGATCGAGAAGCCTTAGAAGGCAATTGAGGATTCAAAGGGCTTATTGTGAAGATAATTCAAGTAGAGGATCAAAGAATGGATAAAAAGATCCAAGAAAAACTGTTTGAGCAAGTTTTGAAGCTTGAGAATAGGGAATACACGGTTTGGAGCTCACCCACGCACCAAGTCGTACCAGAATAGAGCCATTTTGCAAACTCTCAACAATTTTGCATAGCTTGTTACATGCCACTTCCTGCACGGCCGTGCAAATTGCAGGCGACCAAATGCTGTTTTCCTTCGTTTTTGCTTTATTTTGACTTTATCTTTAATTCTATGAGCTGTAATATTCGTTAAAGCCAAAAGACATATTTAATAGGCCTCCTAAAGTAATTAAGGTTTTACAACCCTAAGTAGTTTAGGTTATATTTTTTATATATACACCATTATAATATTTGTAATATAATTTGATTGATATATTTTGAATCAAAAAATTCTTTGTGAGTTTTTCTTTTTAGATTCTTCTTATAAACATTAAGACTAACTTAGAGTTCCAATCCTTAGTTGTGATCGAGTCTTTAAATTCACTAAAGATTTATCAATTACCTCTCTAATTGAAATCTATCTCTTAATTTATATAAGATTACTCTTAGAAGACCAAATTGATTACCTAAACCATCCTAACTAAATCGTTATTGGCTCTTAATTGGACTGAGAGTGTTTGGATGATAATTTAGTAGATCCAATTCACTAGTTCTTAGGATACTAGTGTCTCTAATGTCCTAGGGTTTAAGTCTTTTGGATAGAATATTGTTTGTTCTTCAATTTTCACCAACAAATACAACAATTGAGTTTTGTTTTTTGTTTTTTTTTTCCTTCAATTGAGTCACGAAATTCACTTGTAAAAGATCCCAAGAAATTATATCAGACTCTTAGGGTGAGTTTGGTTAGAGTGAAAGCGGGAAGGAAAAGAGGAGGGGAAGTAAAATAGGAAGAAAATGTGTGATTTACTTAGTTTGGTTGGAGTGATTGGAGGGGGGAAGTATATGTGGAATGGAATTGGATCCCTTCTATCTCAGATTTTTCTTCCTCTCCATTTTGGAGGGTTTGAGAAGTAAAGGAGGGTTAAAAGAACCTTTTGTCCTAGGGTATTTATTTTATTACAATTCTACCATACTTTGCAATTTTTTATAAATTAATCTTAGAGGTATAATAATAATTCAATAATTATTTCCTCCCTATATACCTTACAACCAAATAAGGTGAGGTAAATCATATTTACTTTCCTTCCACTCTAACCAAACAAGATGAAAGTAATTACATTTACTTTCATTGGTGAAAATAAAATGTTCCACTCTCCCTTCCCTTACCCCTTTCCCTTCCCTTCGCGAACCAAACTCACCCTTAATTCGATACAAATGAATCCAATATTCGTAGGCTACCGAACGAACTCATGGCTGCATGATTTTTTGTTTACTTGTCACGACGAAGAGAAACTGTGTTAGAGAACATGGCAGGTGGTAGTACAGCCAAATACTCCAATAGTTAAGGTAATGAAAGAGGAGAGAGTGTTTAGTTTAATGTAGCTCTCGAATAAGGTGTCTGTTTCAACTTACATAGGCAGCAACACCAGCATGGACAAATTTGTGACTTCAGGTTGAAATTTTGTCAGTTTTCATGATGGCATGTGCAAGTGAAATGATGCCGGGTTCTAAGCGAATTTACTAAGGAAAATGTTGTCATGATCCTCAGTGTTTTCGTTGGTCTTGTCTATTGCCAATGCCAGTGGCAGCTATGTGGCCTCTGCGGCAAGGAAAGCCACTGACAAGCAAAGCAACGACTGAACAACAATTTGGACCACTAGACCACTGCTGGTCTTCTCCTTTCTTTTTCATTCACCTAGTCCCCCACCACCTTAGCCCGACTCTGCTTAAAGTTCCCAACTGTAATACCTTAACTCCTCCTCCATCCAACCTAACTTCTTTTTTCTTTTTCTCATTTTATTCTGCTCTCCTTGGTGAAGAAGAGACGTGATCAATCCACTTAATAGTGTGAACCATACTCGAAACGTGAACAATCAAGATGCATATGCAAACTTTATATTTTTAGGTAATGGATAATGCTCTATGTGGATAATATTTTATCGCGAGCACTTTCACCACCGGTATTGGAGCTCCTATAGAAGAGGGAGTTAAGAATTGAACCTAAATAAATCACGAAATGTACAGCATAAAATTAGAAATTGAACCTATGATTTTACAGAAATATCACGTTCTGTAGGCTCGCCTTTTACCAGCAAATTCTATATTTAAAGTATATTGACTTACATCATTAATTCACACTAAGCCAATTTGGCCAGAAGTGGGAATGCTGTTGGGGTAAGGGGCTGGGATTTGGTGCTGGTTGCGGTGAGGTTTTGTTCTATCCACGTATACTTGATATGAGTGAGAAACATGCATTATTCATTCAACGAGAATATGATTAAAAATCAGAACTATTATTGAAACTATAACAATGAAATCTTGCGAGTTACAACTCTGACCATACGTGGATATAATTTGCTCTGCCAAGACTACATTAGGAAACATATATTGCCGGAGCTTCATGGAAAAAATTCATCATCAAATTTGTGATCCTTCATTCTTTAGTCTTCATATTAGTTTGCTGAACTCTGAACCTATGTACAACAGCAGTGACTGATGGCTGCAAACATATCTGATCATCTGTGATCCGGGCTGCACAGCCGTGAAGCCAAAACCGTAAGAATTATCAAATAATTGAGTCTCTAACCATACTAATCATTCCAAAAATAGGTACTTCATGTCTGATTTAGAGTTATAGGCCTACTAACCATCTGTGCACATTGAATCCCACACTAATTATCTCATCCTTAATGAAAATTGACGTTGTAAATGCTCTGCCAATCACTAACCCATGTTTGTGTTTGCTGAAGTTGCTGTAATTTAAACAAAGACAGAAGACGATATTTAGCACCTGGGTAAAATTGAGTTTGATGTTACTAAAAGGAAGTGGAATTGAGTTTGATGTTACTAAAAGGAATTGAAATTACCTGGAGACTAGAAATTGAATCAAGATATGCTTCTGGGAATGATATTGACGATGTTCCAGTTCTCTGTGGAACCATTTGAGCGGGAGTAGGGGTGGTTGATGTATCAACTGAACAACTATTAGATCCTTGTGGATGAGGCCCTTGATTATAGTGATGGTAGGCCGATTGGATCAATTCTAGAGGTGTAGGTGCTGTTGAAAAACTGGCGATGCAAGCGGGAAACTCTTTTTCAAAGAAATGCTCCATGTTGAAGTCCAGCCTTGGATTTAAAGCAGCCAGTTTCATTGAAAGGAACTGCCAGTTTCAAGCAAGTGAATTCTAAAATCAATAATTCAGAATAATGATGTTATGCACTACCGGTCACTATCAAATGGTGACAGATGACACTATTCAAAAAGTAAAAGCAATTCTGGTTTTACCTCTACTTGTTTTTGAAGAGATTGAACATAATTAATGATTTCATCGAGCATCCCTGCCTTTCCTGTCACTTTGTTACACCCAGGTACCAAATCTTGTAGACATTTCATCTTCTTGCTGATTTTCTCCCTCCTAGCCTGAAAATCATTTTCTCAAATTTAGCAAGAGCAATGCAAAGAAGTGTGTCAAAATTATATGATGTTACTCACTCTTTCTGCTAAGCTATGGCTATCAGTGGCCTGGCCACGACGAGCTCTGACATGAATATAATCAGTCTTCTGAAGCAACCCTGAGGCCTTTGAACTCTCCTTGCATGTTTTCCCTGAATTTTCCTTTTCACTTTTTACAGTCAGCCCTGATTGCACTTCTCCAGCTTCTTCTACCCTTTTCTCCTTACACTCCTCTTCCGCATCAAACTGCAGAAAACCAAATCAGTAAATCACACAGTTTCTTGCACTTGCAGGGGAAAAAAAAATAAACCTGTTAATTAAAGCAAATCAAGACCTCTGCTTTGCGTTTTCTAGATGAATTAGTAGCAGAAATAGTAGACAAGGATCGCTGGTTCTGGTCCAAGTCCAGAGAAGTATTACTGGTAATTTCGGAGCAGGCGAAACCGAAATTCGGCGAGTTCTCATCGAGAGGGTTATGAAAATTCATAGAATTCATCAAATCCTGATACCGATTAAAAGAAGGCATTGCATTTGTACCCAGCTGCGAAGACTGTTGGTGGGGTGGATCGGGGTACATACGCTGCAACACTGCTCTCTGTCTCTCAAGGACACTCATATCAGTATTACTCCCGACGACGGAGAAATTCTCCGACGTCGACGATTGTACACAGTGCAGCATGATTGAAGTTCAAAGACTGAGTGCACGTTAGTGTTGGTTGCGTGTTGCTGTAAACCTTGGGTGCTAACAAGCGCCAGTGGTTTATAAAGAAGAAGATGAGAGTGGAGAGAAGAGGAGGCCACGGAATGGGGCGAAGAGGATCATGAAGGAATATATGGAGGGACAAAATGGTGGGCCACAGGACCATTGCGCCAGAGGTGCAACTACCATGTGAGAATGTCCGGAGATTTTTAACGGTAAACGGACTGACTGCCTTGACGGCGTTTTGATCCGGCGCCTTTAACGGGGGGCGTCCATGTGGAGCAGTTTGCTTCCCAAAAAAAAAAAAAAAAAAAAAAGAGAGGTGTTACGAAACTCGAACAACATGTTCTACTCCATTTTCAGAAGTGAATGATGTTAGAATTCGTAATTTTGGTCCTAGAAGAGGTTGGGGCCGTGGACATATATATGGTTGTGATAAAAATATTCATTATGATCGCAACAGTCAAAATAAAGTTACGAGAAATAATAACAACCATCAGAAATGGCCAAAAACTAACGTGAAAGGAAAAGGAAATGATATTATTCCTAAAAATTATGAAGATAAATGTTATCGATGTGGCATAAAAGGTCATTGGTCTCGTACCTATAGTACTGCAAAATACCTTGTTGATCTATATCAGGCGTCTATTGAGAAGAAAGGCAAAAATGTTGAAGTAAATTTTACTCTATAACATTCTCTTCATGATGATGACGATACCAACCTTGACGATGTTGATGTAACTCATTTGGACGTGGCTGATTTCTTTGAGCATCCTAAAAAAAGAATTGAGCATTTAATTGGTGATGAAAATGTCCAGAAGAATTATAAGTTTACTTTTAATATGTTCCTTTTATATTTTACAGTGTAATAGTAATTAGCGTTTAAATTTTTTTATTGTTTGAGTATTTAATATTTTGTTATGCCCAAATGGCTATTATTCCACTTACTGGATACACAAGTGGCATTGAAGATATATGTCTAATTGATAGTGGTACAACACACACCATATTGAAAGACAGAAAATATTTCTCTTACCTGCAGATGGGAGAAATAAATGTTAATACTATAAGTGGTAGTGTAAAATTGATTGAAGGCTCCGGAAGAGCTAATATTGTATTACCCGGAGGAATAAATATTATTATTCCTAAAGCGTTATTTTCTTCCAAATCTCGAAGAAATTTATCAAGTTTTAAAGATATTCGCCGAGATGGGTATTACATTGAAACAATGGAAGAAAATGGTTTTGAGTATCTCTATATTACTCAAATAATGTCGGGTAAGAAATCTGTATTAGAAAAGCTACCATCTCTTTCATCTGGCCTATATGGCACAAAAATCCATACAATTGAAGTGCATCATTCAGTAAATCAGAAGTTTACTGATCCTGCTACATTTATCATTTGGCATGACCGTTTGGGTCATCCAGGAGCTATTATGATGTGAAGGATAATTGAAAATACGCATGGTCATCCTTTGAAAAGTCAAAGGATTTTGACATCTGATAAATTTTCATGTGCTGCATATTCTCAAGGGAAATTGATTGTTAAACCATCTCCAACAAAAGTGGGGTTTGAGTCTCCAGTATTTCTAGAAAGAATTCATGGTGATATATGTGGACCAATTAATCCACCACGTGGGCAATTCAGATACTTTATGATTTTAATTGATGCATCGACCCGATGGTCGCATGTTAGTTTATTATCAACTCGCAACCTGGTGTTTTCGAGATTGCTTGCCCAAATAATTCGCTTAAGAGCTCAATTTCCAAATTATCCTACCAAAATGATTCCTCTAGATAATGCTGAAGAATATTCCTCACAAACCTTTGATACTTATTGCATGTAAATTGGCATTACTATTGAACATCCAGTAGCTCATGTTCATACTCAGAATGTTATAGCTGAATCATTCATTAAACGGTTACAATTAATTGCTAGACTGTTATTAATGAGAACAAATCTCCCGACAACTGCTTGGGGACATACTATTTTGCATGATGCAGTACTTGTATGCATAAGGCCAACAAGTTATCACAAATTTTCTCCCTTACAATTGGTTTTTGGTTTCGAGCCAAATATTGCTCATTTGAGAATTTTTGGGTGTGCTGTGTATGTACCGATAGCGCCAAATCAACGTACCAAAATAGATCCTCAAAAAAGGTTGGGGATATATGTTGGATATGATTCTCCCTCTATAATCAGATACGTTGAACCATTGACAGGTGATGTATTCATAGTAAGATTTACTGATTGTCATTTTGATGAAACTTTGTTTCCTAAATTAGGGGGAGAACATAAACCACATAAAAAGGAGCTTGCCTGGACAACATCATTGAATTATTTAGATCCGCGCACAAGCACAAGCGAACTAGAAGTTCAAAAGATCATTCATTTGCAAAGACTTGCAAATCAACTGTCAGATTCTTTTACTGACTCTACAAGGGTAACTAAATCGCATATTCCAACTATAAATGTTCCTATTCGGATAGAAATCCCAGTAGGACAAAATACAATTCCTATAACTACTGAATCAAAAACACGTCAGAAACGTGGACGACCCATTGGTTCAAAAGATAAAAATCCTCGAAAGAAAATATGATTAAATTATTAGAATGATCCAATTGAAGAATTAGGAAAAAAAGATCAAGTAGAAACTGATGAAAATGTTCAAATATCTGAAAATAGTGAACAGAATAGTGAGATGTCCATTAATTATATAACTTCTGGCAGAAGTTGGAATTGGACAGAAATAACTGTTGATGTTGTTTTTACATACAACATAGCACTTGAAGTGTTAAAAGATAATGAGGATTTTGAACCAACATCAGTTGAAGAATGTCGTTACAGAAATGATTGGTCAAAATGGAAAGATACGATTCAATCGGAGTTAAACTCACTTGCAAAGCGTGAGGTTTTTGAACCTGTAGTCCGAACACCAGAAGGTGTAAAACCCATTGGTTATAAATGGGTATTTGTGCGAAAGCGAAATGAAAATAATGAAGTCGTAAGATATAAAGCATAACTTGTGGCACAAGATTTTTCTCAAAAATCGGGTATTGATTACGATGAAACATATTTATCTGTAGTGGATGTAATTACACTCCGATACCTTGTGAGTCTAGTAGTACGTGAAAAGATTGACATACGTTTAATGAATGTTGTGACTATTTATTTATATGGGAACCTTAATAATGATATTTATATGAAAATTCCAAAAGGATTTAGTATGCCTGAAGTATATAATTCTAACCCTCGTGAAAATTATTTCATTCAATTACAAAAGTCATTATATGGCTTAAAGCAGCCTGGACGCATGTTGTATAATCGTCTTAGTGAATATTTATTGAAATCAGGATATAAAAATGATCTACTATGTCCATATATTTTTATTAAAAAACCTGGATCTAATTTTGTGATACTTGCGATATATGTTGATGATATTAACCTTATTGGGACTTCAGAAGAACTCCAAAAGGCAAGAAATAGCCTGAAACAAGAATTTGAAGTCAAGGATTTTGGCAGAACCAAGTTTTGTCTTGGTTTATAAATTGAGCATCTAGAAGATGGTATTTTTATTTATCAATCAACATATACAACAAAAATTCTTAAAAGGTTTTACATGGACAAAGCACATCCATTAAATTCTCCAATGGTCGTGAGGTCGTTAGATATAAATAAAGACCCTTTTCGACCTCGGGAAGATAATGAAGAATTACTTGGTCCCGAAGTACCATATTTTAGTGCAATTGGCGCATTGATGTACCTTGCTAATAATATTAGACCTGATATAGCATTTTCTGTTAATTTATTAGCAAGATTCAGTTCTTTCCCAACACGTCGACATTAGAATGGGATTAAACATGTCCTAAGATATCTCCAAGGGACAATGGTGAAGGCAAGGAAAAACAGGGGAGCATGCTTCACAAGAAAAAACACAGAGAGAAAAAAAAACACAAGCTTTAATGGCCGCACGGAAGAATTAAGATCATACATTTGCGCACTTTAAACCTATTATGTTGACTAGGAGTGGATTGAACGACAGGAATAGTTTCGCCTTGCCCACTTGAAGAAGCTTCTGGTTGATAATCCGCTAGCCTCCTACTTCGTCTTGTTTGCATGAACGCCAAGCTTTTTAGCTCTCAGAATATGCCACTGCCCAACTTCTAGTCAATGAACACAACAGTGAAGAAGAATGGTTTTAATTCTCCTTAGTTCTCTTGTTATTAGTTAGCAAAGAAACAAGAACAAGAGGCAGCACAAAACTCACGAAAGAAAGAGCTTTTGTCAACAGAGAGACCTCTGGGAGTCCTACGTGAGGCTAGAGAGAAAAGTTAGGGAAAATTAGGGGTTTTTATCTACCAGAGTCTTGTTTTATTGTTAGCCAAAAGTAGGTCTCCAATATCTGATAAACATATTCCCGAGATATCATATTTCAAATACCCAGATGTTATTCGGAGAATAAGTTTGGCTTAACCCTAAACTCATCTGAATCGTATCTGAAAAAAATCCTACGGTCCAAGCTATTGGACCGAAATAATATTTATTATTTTTCTTGGACCCAAAAGACCCAAAATAATAAACATTAATTATTTATTTTCTGGGCTTATAGAAATAATCCAATAAATAATTAATGAGCCCAAATGAACCAAAATAATTAATTTTTAATTATTTATTTCCTGGACTTATATAAATAATCTAATAAATAATTAATCATTAATTATTTTCTCTTAATTTAAGTCTAGGTTAATTTCTTAATTATTCAAACTGGACCTAGACCCTGAATAATTAATTAACTAAATAAACCAGAAAATTAATTTCTCTCAACTCTTTATTTTATTTTATTTTATTTATTTATTTTATTTCAGTCTAATAATGAATTAGACATCCTGAATAAAATAAAATAAAATAAAATCCTCTTGAACTAAGACCAATTCCTCAGCCCAAAATTAATCAGGACTTACGGGCTATTCTAAAGACCAAAAAGACACATCGCCTTGCTGCTAAAATGACCAAAATACCCCTACTATATAAATAGCTGTATTTTGCATTTTAAATATTTCCTAATATTACCATAAGGAAATATTGACATCAAGGACAATGCTGCATTAGCAAAGTCTCTGACCTACAGGTGAAATGACTAAAATACCCCTCTACACATCGCCGTACATTTAGAGAGGAAGAAGTGTACTAACACCCCTCTAAATGACATCTACCATACTTAGGCTTCTAATCCAATGATCCACGACTTCTTGGAGTGTTTCTGCTTTTCAAAGGAGCTACTCTAAAGCAAACATTCGAGTCATGTTTCCCAAAGCCCTAGACATTTTAGACCATTCGGACAACCATAAGGGGCGATATAGTATAGAAACTATCTTGTACAAGTCTATCTTAACTAACTAGTCACATATACCCAATACACAAGTATATTGGTTTACTATAGAACCTCAAGTATAGCATATCAAAGCATATGCTTCTAGCTTCGTCAGACCACCAACTCATACTCAAGTCGTAGAGCATTAGTCCACGCTGTAGCGGTAGTAGTCTAAATTTCTATCATATAGTACTTTTAGAAACCACTACTACAGGTCATGTCCTACGTATTCGTAATATGCTTATGTTATGAAGTGAGTGGACTACTCACTGGTTAAAGGTAGGCCATTCCCCATTTGAAATTCATAACATAATAATCTAAACATGATGAGATTCTCATTCTCATCAATAGGTTAAGTACAAATGTTTATGTGTTAAATAACCCATGATCCATACCTCACTGTGAAAGACCACTATTCACATGGATCACTTATTTAAACATAATGGGTCTGTTCCAAACGAAAATTGTGCACAAACAAAAAATATTTTCACAAACAATTTCTGAAAATAAATTCTTTTATTAAAATATTCGATTTTGCATCAGAAACCTAGTCTAAGAGGGCATACAATCCAACAATCTCCCACTTGCACTCTAAGACTAGGTAAGTCCATAGGTGCTCACCCCTATGTCGTCTAAGTGTCTCTTGAAAACTCTTTCAACCAAAAGCTTAGTGAAGGGATCTGTTAGATTATTTTCTAAGGCAATATGTTCCACCATGACTTTCCGCCTCTGGATGAAATCTCGGATCAGGTGGTACTTCCTCTCGATGTGTTTCTCCCTCTTGTGGTTCCGAGGCTCCGTAAATTGCGATACCGCTCCAGTGTTGTCGCAATACATCACAATCGGCCTGTCCATATGTGGTACAACTCCAAGTTCTGTAAGAAACTTTTGGAGCCAAACTGCTTTCTTAGATGCCTCCGAAGCTGCCACATACTTAGCTTCCATGGTTGAGTCAGCAATACAAGATTGCTTGATACCTTTCCATGAAATTGCTCCTCCAGATAAGGTGAGGACATATCCACTAGTGGATTTTCTCTCATCCTTATCCATCTGAAAGTCTGAGTCTGTGTATCCTGTAGGAACCAAATCATCAGCCTTGTAAACCAACATATAATCTCTCGTTCTCTTGAGGTACTTGAGAATATACTTTACAGCTTACCAATGAACCTCCCCAAGGTTTGACTGATATATGCTAACTAAGCCCACAGCAAAGCAAGTATCTGACCTAGTACACAGTATGGCGTACATGAGACTTTCCACAGCCGAAGCGTAGGGAATCCTACTCATTCTGTCATTTTCTTCTTGAGACTTAGGACAGTCCTTTGTAGAAAATGACAACCCATGTCTGCAAGGGATTAGAGCTCCCTTGCATAAGTTCATGCTGTACTTGGCCAGCATCTTGTCAATGTATGTTGCTTGGGATAATCCTAACATTCTCTACTTCCCATTTCTAAGAAGCCTAATCTCGAGAATGTAGCTGGCTTCTCCCAAGTCCTTCATACTGAATTGACTAGACAGCCAAACCTTTGTAGACGACAATGTCCCTATATCATTTTCAATGAGTAGAATGTCATCCACATACAAGACAAGAAAAACCACATTAATGCCTTCAAGTTTCCTGTACACACATGGTTCATTTTCGTTTTGAATAAAACTATAAGACTTTACAGTCTCATCAAAACGAATGTTCCATACTCTCGATGCCTGCTTAAGTCCATAAATGGACATCTTAAGCTTGCAAACTATAAATTCCTGACCTTCAGCAATGAAGCCTTCCGATTGGGACATATAGATGTCTTCGCTAAGATGGCCATTTAAGAATGTTGTCTTGACATCCATTTGCCATATCTCGTAGTCATAGTGACATGCGATGGCAAGGAGGATGCGGATGGATTTAAGTATGGCTACTGGGGAAAAGGTTTCCTCATAGTCGATTCCCTCTTTCTGAGTATACCCTTTCGCCACAAGCCTAGATTTGAAGGTTTCTACCTTCCCATCCGCTCCCCTCTTTCTCTTGTACACCCACTTGCACCCAATGGGTTTTATCCCTTCAGGTGAAGGTATAAGATCCCAAACCTGATTGAGGTACATAGATTCAATTTCGACTTTCATTGTTTCATGCCATAGATTTGCATCAGCATCAGCAATAGCCTCCTCGTATCTAGTGGGGTCTTGTTCCTGATGGTCGGAGACCAGCTCAAAGGCTTCTCCAGTCCATCTATCCGGAACCTTAGACACTCTCCCGCTACGACGAGGCTCCATTTGTACAGGCACTTAAGGCTGTGCCTTTTCTTATTCTACAATCGGGTTAGAAGAAGTTGATTCCGAAGATAACTTCTCCTCAAGTTTCAACCTTGTTAAACCTTTAGTGGAAGTACTTTGATCATCTTCCAAGTAACTAGCATTGGTACTGACTAGTACCTTCTGTTCCTTAGGATGATAAAAGTAATCTCCTTTTGTCCCTTTTGGATACCCAACAAAATAACATAATTCTAATCTTGGTTCCAACTTGTCTCCCTTGACCAGTACATAAGCTGAATAACCCCAAATCCTGAGATGATTCAGACTTAGCTTACGCCCAATCCACATCTCATAGGGAATCCTAGGTACTAACTTGGAAGGCACCAAGTTCAGAATATATGCTACTGTCTTTAGGGCATATCCCCAAAAGGACACAGGAAGAGTAGCATGAGACATCATGCTTCGGACCATTTCCATCAATGTCCTATTCCTTCTCTCAGCTACTCCGTTTTGATGGGGTGTTCCCGGCGCAGAGAGTTATGATACTATCCCATGATGTACCATGTAATCCTTGAATTCACCTAGAAGGTACTCTCCACCATGATCCGATCGTAAGGTTTTGATTAATTTACCTGTCCGACGCTCCACTTCAGCCTTAAACTCCTTGAACTTGTCAAAAGAGTCAAACTTGCGTCTCATCAAGTAAATGTAACCATACCTTGTACAATCATCCATGAAAGTGATGAAGTACTCAAAACCTCCTCTAGCTGGTGTAGACAATGGACCACACACATCAGTGTGAACAAGACTCAACACCTCTTTGGCTCTATCCGCCTTTGGTGTAAATGACCTTTTGGTCATTTTTCCCATCAGGCAGGATTCATACCGAGGCCAACTTTCCAATCTCAATGAGCCCAAAGGCCCATAATGAATTAGCCTCTGAATCCTGGTTGAGTTAATATGACCCAACCTTAGATGCCAAAGGTATGAATCATTGATATTGGTCTTTCTCTTCTTAGTTAAAGGTTCAGACTGAGCGTTATTTGATTGGTTGTTAATAGGATTTAAAAAGAATAAATTTCTATACATGTGCCCAGTACATAAAATTTTTCTATCTCTACTGACAGAAATACCAGAATGGAAAGATACAAAATATCATTGATTTATTAGATTTGCAACTGAAATCAAATTCTGACGAAAACCAAGTACATATAAAATATCTTTTAAAACCACTATCTTATTACAATAAAAAATAAGATCCAGCTCTCCCACTGCAAGGGCCCAGACTTGTGCTCTATTACCCACGCGTAGCCCATGTTCACCCTTCTTGAGTCTTCTAATCTTTCTAAACCCCTTCAAGGAGTTACATATATGATTAGTTGCTCCTGAATCAACAATCCTAGTGGAAGTTGATCCTACCACTGATATAGACTCTAGATAGAAAACATTACCTATAGGGTTTTTCTTGGCTTGAAGATCTGGACACTCATTTTTCCAGTATCTCTTCTTCCCACATTTGAAGCACTTGCCCTTTGGTTTGTCCTTGGGTTGGGTCTTGGGCTAGGCTGCTGCATTCCCCTTCTTCCTCTTGAACTTTCTGAGTTTAGGCCCAATTCTTGAGAAAGAAGCCTTAGCAATCATTGCCTTTGATTGCGGCTTCATGGCCTTCTCCGCCATCTGGAGCTCCTTCATCAATTCAGTCAAACTCATGTTCAATTTGTTCATATTATAGTTCAAATTGAACTGTGTGAAGGAACCCGATAGAGATTCGAGAACTATATCCACTTGGCTCTCGGGATCAATGACAGTCCCTAAAATTTCTGCCTCCTCGAAAGCAGCAATCATCTTGAGCATATGCTCTCGGACTGATATTCCCTCAGCCATCTTAATGTTTATTATTGTTCGAAGAGCCTCCTGCCTTGCGGGCCGGCTCTTATCTGCGAACATAATAGCCAATGATTGACTAATGTCATATGCAGAAGCCATGTGCTCGTATTTTGACTGGAGCACATTAGACATGGCAGCTAACATATAGCAACGTACCATTTCGTCAGCCTTCTTCCACGCCTTCTCAGCCTCTCGCTCTTCGGCGGTGGAACCTTCCCCGATAACAGGTAAGTCTCATAAAGGACATACTTGTACTCTTCGGCTGTGACTATTATGTCTAGGTTCCTCTTCCAGTCTACATAGTTTGGACCCGTTAATTTATTCTCCCTAAGAATAACAACCAATGGACTAAAAGAACCTCCTACCATTTATGAAAATCGAAAAACAAAAGAAATAATTTAGTTTGTGAAAATAAAATAAAATTTGTGCATTGAAAATAATTTGGCTCTTAGGAAAACGGACATAACTTCTTAGGAAGATTAACAGTTACCTAAGCTAAATGTATTAACCACCACAAATTAATTTCCTTTCTAAGTAATGATCTAGAAGATAACTCCATCGTGGGATGGCCGTTTCCTCTCATTTCCTATGGACATACCTCGCACTATAACCTCCAACGTGGGCTGGCCGATCATAGTACGTGCCCCGGGTTATTAATTACATCCTTCCATTAGATCTAGATCCTTGTGGTATCTCCATCCTATATGGGTTCACTCTCAGGGTGACGCGAGGGGACCCACGATCTCTAATGAAAATCGTGATGGAAGCCATGGGGCCGTTGGAACCCTTCTCCCACTTAATCTTTTAAAATAAAGTTTTATGGAAAAATATCCTTTTGAAATTTCCATTAAGTTTTTTCTTAACTCAAAATAAATTTTCTAAATCCACTAAAATCTCTATGTCAAGGCTTATATCCTTTGAGAGATTTTTCCATGAACTAATTTTATTTAAGTTAAAATTGAATGATTTCAAAAATTTTCCAATTAAAACTTTCTAGAGACTTTGGTTTCAAGTTTATTTGACAAAAAAAATTTTCCTAGTGCAAAATAAAACAAAATGGCTCTCCATTTTAATTTACAAAAATATCTAAATCTAATATATTTTCTATGTCAAGGATTAAATCCTATAAGAAAATATTCAATGATTAATTTTTATACAAATTAAAATAACCATTTAATTTTTTGAAGAAAAATATTTTTCTTGTCAAAAAAGTTCCCAAAGACTTTGGTCTTTGAGAAAAGGCGCACATAGGTATACAAAAAAAATATGCTTGAAAACAGTAAACGTTTTCATGCTTTTCTAATTTTAAACCTAAGTGTCCAAATAATAGAATTAAATACATTAATTAATAAATTAATGGTCTTGTTTAATCCTAAAATCCCTTACTAATATTTTTCATGTAAATATATTTCAAGAATATAAATTATTGCAAAAATATTAACTTCACCTAGTATAGGACCCAAAACGAAAAAGAAAAAAAATGCAAAAAAAATAGTTGGCGGTCCACGTGCACCCGATGCACCCGATCCGGGCCCATTTGGCCTGCGGTCCACTGCGGCTGCGGTGAACCGCGCCGCACCAGATCGCCTTCCAGTCACAGCCCATGGATTCGCCCGCGCCCGCAACCCGCTTGCCCTCTGCTGCTGACCCGCGCGTTGACTCGCGCTTTCACCCGATAACCCGCCGCTCGACCCGCGCAATCTAATTGCAAATTTGCAATTGAAAATGGCTGGGATTTCACGGAATTGGCTCGGCTTACGCGGCTCCTCTCACAAAAATCTCGACTCGACTCGGAGCGACCGGCGGCTTAGGAACAGTTCTCCTTCTGCGTTTTTTTTTTCTCTTTCGCACGGAAGTTGCAGAACTTCTTCTGGTTCATCTTCTACTTATTTCTTTGGCTTCTTTGGACATTTTTACTTACAAAAACTCATCCAAAATAAAAACACAATCACCTATACCCATTTAAATTGGGTTTACACGATCAAACATCAAAGCAAAAAATTTTTACAGTGAGTTCTATGCTTCAACCGTGAAGCTCACAGTCATCCTATCCCATACCAAAACAGCGAAGGATAACAGGTATAATCACCAAACAATCATCTTCTCCATTTTTATTAACTGCCATGTGCTTCCTAAGTTGATCAAAGAACTTGGCTCTGATACCACTTTGAAGGCAAGGAAAAATAGGGGAGCATGCTTCACGGGAAAAAACAAAGAGGGAAAAAAAACACAAGCCTTAATGGCCGCATGAAAGCGTTAAGATCATACATTTGCGCGCTTTAAACCTACTAGGTTGAGTAGGAGTGGATTAAACGACAGGAATAGCTTCGCCTTACCCACTTGAAGAAACTTTCTGTTGATAACCCGCTAGCCTCCTACTTCGCCTTGTTTGTATGAACGCCAAGCTTTTCAACTCTCAAAATATGCCACTGCCCAACTTCTAGTCGGTGAACACAATAGTGAAGAAGAATGGTCTTAAATCTCCTTGGTTCTCTTGCTATTAGTTAGCAAAGAAACAAGAATAAGAGGCTACACAAAACTCACAAAAGAGAGAGCTTTTGTCAACAGAGAGACCTCTGGGAGTCCTACGTGAGGCTAGAGAGAAAAGCTAGGGAAAATTAGGGTTTTCTATCTACCAGAGTCTTGTTTTATTGTTAGCTAAAACTAGGTTTCCAATATCTGATAAACATATCCCCGGGATATCATATTTCAAACACTCGAATGTTATCCTGAGAATAAGTTTGGCTTAACTCTAAACTCATCTGAACCGTATCTGAAAAAAATCCTACGGTCCAAGCTATTGGGTCGAAATAATATTTATTATTTTTCTTGGATCCAAAAGGCCCAAAATAATAAACATTAATTATTTATTTTCTGGGCTTATAAAAATAACCCAATAAATAATTAATAAGCTCAAATGAACCAAAATAATTAATCTTTAATTATTTATTTCCTGGACTTATATAAATAACCCAATAAATAATTAATAATTAATTATTTTCCCTTAGTTTAAGCCCAAGTTAATTTCCTAACTATTCAAACTAGACCTAGGCCCTGAATAATTAATTAACCAAATAAACCAAAAAATTAATTTCTCTCAACTCCTAATTTTATTTTATTTATTTATTTATTTTATTCCAGTCTAATAATAAATTAGATATCCTAAATAAAATAAAATAAAATCCTCTTGAACTGAGAGACCAATTCCTCAACCCAAAATTAATCAGGACTTACGGGCTATTCCAAAAACCAAAAAGACACATCGCATTGGCTACTAAAATGACCAAAATATCCTTGCTATATAAATAGCTGTATTTTGCATTTTAAATATTTCTTAATATCACCATAAGAAAATATTGATCCCAAAGACAATGCTGCATTAACAAAGTCTCTGACCTACAAGTGAAATGACTAAAATACCCATCTACACATCGCCGTACATTTAGAGAGGAAAAAGTGTACTAACACCCCTCTAAATGACATCTACCATCCTTAGGTTTCTAGTCCAATAATCCACGACTTCCTGGAGTGTTTCCACTTTCCAAGGGAGCTACCCTAAAGTAAACATTCGAGTCATGTTTCCCAGGGCCCTGGACATTTTAGACTATTCGGACAATCACAAGGGGTGATATAGTGTAGAAACTATCTTGTACAAGTCTGTCTTAACTAACTAGTCATATATACCCAATACACAAGTATATTGGTTCTATTATAGAACCTTAACTATAGCATATCAAAGCATATGCTTCCAACTTCGTCAGACCACCAACTCATACTCAAATCGTAGAGTATTAGTCCACGTTGTAGTGGTAGTAGTCTAGATTTCTATCATATAGTACTTTTAGAAACTATTACTATAGGTCCTGTTTTACGTATTCGTAATATGCTTATGTTATGAAGTGAGTGGACTACTCACTGGCTAAAGGTAAGCCATTCCCCATTTGGAATTCATAACATAATAACCTAAATATAATGAGATTTCCATTCTCATCAATAGGTTAAGGACAAATGTTTATGTGTTAAATAACTCATGATCCATACCTCACTGTGAAAGACCACCATTCACATGGATCACTTATTTAAACATAATGGGTCTGTTCCAAATGAAAATTGTGCACAAACAAAAAATACATTCACAAACAATTTCTGAAAATAAATTCTTTTATTAAAATATTCGATTTTATATTAGAAACCTAGTCTAATAGGGCATACAATCCAACAAATGGATCTTGGATTATTTTATTCAAATAGAACCAATCCAATGTTGATTGAATATGCTGATATTGGTTATCTATCCGATCCACATAAAGTACGTTTTCAAACTGGTTGTTTATTTACATGTGGTGGTACTGCTATATCATGGCGCTCTACAAAACAATCTATAGCAGATACTTCTTCTAATCATGCTGAAATTATAGCTATTCATGAGACAAGCCGAGAATGTGTGTGGTTGAGATCAATGATCCATTATATCCAAGAAAATTGTGAATTACCTTTTGAAAAGGAAATTTCAATATCTCTTTATGAAGATAATACAGCTTGTATAACTCAATTAAGAGGTGGATATATTAAAGGAGATAGGACAAAACATATTTCATCAAAATTTTTCTTTACTCACAAACTCTAAAAGAGAGGTGAAATTGATGTGCAACAGATTCGATCATGTGATAATCTAGCAGATTTACTCACTAAGGCATTGCCAACTGCTTCATTTGAAAAATTAGTACATAGAATTGGAATACGTCGGTTGAAAGACATAAAATTATCTTGAAGATATTATTAAGAGGGAGAGTATGTATATGTACTCTTTTTCCCTAACTAAGATTTTTTCCTATTGGGTTTTTTCTTAGTCAGGTTTTTAATGAGGCAGTATTCCCTCCAGAACGGAAAGTGTACTCTTTTCCTTCACTAGGTTTTTATCCCACAGGGTTTTTCCTATGAAGGTTTTTAACGAGGCATTTTTCGAAGTGGTTGAAAATGAACATTCAAGGGGGGGTGTTATGAAATATGAAAGGTTAAATGGTTGTTCATTTTCCTAACAATAGTAAGTGACTATTCGTTATCTTGAAGATAATGCGACTGTTTGTATACTGTGACTGTTCATTTACTGTGACTCTTTATTTTTTTAAGGTTATTTTCTTAACCTTTTAGATTCTATATCGAAACCTCTATAAATATGGGTCATATGTAAACAAACGAACAATCAATGAAATCGGTATCTAAACGATTCTCTCTCTTCTCTCTAGTATCTTTACTTTACGTTTTATATTTACTGATTATATTCTGAATCAAATTCACAACAAAAGGCGATTATTATTATTATTATTATTATTATTATTATTATTATTATTATTATTATTATTATTATTATTATTATTATTATTATTATTATTATTATTATAGCTAGGATCATGCAGGATAATTTATTACTTTTTGTCTAAGCCAAAAAAAATGGTGAAAAAAATATCCTATACTGTGAAAAACAACAAGTTTGGAGGTAAAAATAGCATTTTTCTCTATTTTCTCTTCCTTGAAAAGAGGAAAAAATATGATTCGCATAAGAGAAAAGAAAACTTTACAATTTTATATTTAGGAATGAATGACTATTTTAATTTTAATATTTATTTGGAGAATATAGTTTTATTTTTGGTAAATAAAGATGCATTGATAAAAAGAGAAATTAGGTAATGGTACCTCAGTGGTGGGACAGGAAAGTTATAAG
The DNA here is from genome assembly GCA_026120185.1 of Voacanga thouarsii. NCBI lineage: Eukaryota > Viridiplantae > Streptophyta > Magnoliopsida > Gentianales > Apocynaceae > Voacanga > Voacanga thouarsii. Next base: position 1,540,951 of record JANUWF010001190.1, read on the forward strand.
AGTAACCCTTGAAAAAAAAAAAAAAGAATTCCTTACTGATTATGAGGTATATGACCTATTCCATTAGCTCTTGAAATGTTACTAATTGTTTTTCTAATTTTTTTTTTCAATTTTATATGGACATAATTAGTAATTACTATCAATTATTATCTCGTGTTATAAAATTTAGGTAGTATTAGAATAAAATCTTCACACTACACACTAATAAAACTCTAACTATTCTTTGCACAAGAATTTCTCTCTCTTTCTTTTCTCTCACAATTTTCTCTAATCCTTCTTTCACTAATCTTTCTTTCACAAAATAATGGTGTATTACAAGTTTAGATAATAGCTCTATTTATAGAGCTATAATTAATGGAATACATCATGGCATACATCATCTTCCACTAATCTTAATTAGTGGTGTCTCCACTAAATGGTGGACATCCATAAAAATCTTCTCTAATAATTTACATAAATCCATAATTAGTGGAGCCTCCACTAATTAATGGAGCTTCCAATAATTTTAAGATATTCGTAACACTCCCCCTTGGATGTCCATCCATTACATAAAGAATATGCCTCGTTAAAACCTTTCTAGATAAAAACCTAGTGGAAAAAAAATCTAGTGAAGGAAAAAGAGTACACTATTCTATATATCTGTTTATTACTCCCCCTGATGAGCTGATTTCTTTAAATCTTTAAACCGACGCATACCGATTTTATATCTCAACTTCTCAAATATTGCAGTCGGTAAAGTCTTCGTAAAAATATTTGCGAGGTTGTCATATGACCGAATTTGTAGCACATCAATTTCACCTTTCTTCTGGAGTTCATGAGTAAAGAAGAATTTTGGTGAAATATATTTTGTACGATCTCCTTTAATATATCCTCCTCGTAATTGAGTTATGCAAGCTGCATTATCTTCATAAAGAGGAGTTGGAATATCTTTGATTGATGATAATCCACAACTTTCTCGGATATAATGAATCATGGATCTTAGCCATATACATTCTCGACTTGCTTCATGAATAACTATAATTTCAGCATGATTTGAAGAAGTAGCTGCTATAGATTGTTTTGTAGAACGCCATGATATAGCAGTATTTCCACATGTAAATAGATAGCCCGTTTGAGAACGTGCTTTATGTGGATCAGATAAATAACCAGCATCTGCATAACCAATCAATGTTGGGCTGGTTTTATTTGAATAAAATAATCCGAGATCAATTGTACCTTGGAGATATTGAAGGACTTGTTTAATTCCATTCCAATGTCGTCGTGTTGGTGAAGAACTAAATCTTGCTAATAAATTGACAGCAAAAGCAACATCAGGTCGTGTATTATTAGCAAGATATATCAATGTACCAATTGCACTGAGATATAGTACTTCAGGACTAAGGAGTTCTTCATCATTTTCTTGAGGTCGGAAAGGATCTTTATCCACATTTAATGATCAGACGATCATTGAAATACTCAATGGATGTGCTTTGTCCATGTAAAAAATTTTTAACACTTTTGCTGTATATGTTGATTGATGAATAAATGTTCCACTTTCCAAATGTTCAATTTGTAAACCAAGGCAAAATTTGGTTTTACCAAAATCCTTGATTTCGAATTCTCTTTTTAAATAATCAATTGTTTCTTAGAGCTCTTCAGGAGTTCCAATAAGATTAATATCATCAACATATATAGCTAATATCACAAATTCAGAACCAGATTTCTTAATAAAAACACATGGACATACCTGGTTATTTTTAAATCCCGCTTTCAATAAATATTCACTAAGACGTGTGAACCACATGTGCCCAAATTGCTTCAGGCCATATAATGATTTCTGCAACTTGATTGAGTAATTTTTACGAGGATAATGTTTATATGCTTCAGGCATATAAAATCCTTCGGGGATTTTCATGTAAACATCATTTTCTAAATTTCCATACAAGTAAGCAGTGACAACATCTAATAGGCGCATATCTATCTTTTCATGTACTGCCAAACTCATAAGATATCGGAGTGTAATAGCATCAACAATAGGAGAATAAGTTTCATCATAATCAATACCTGGTCTTTGTGAAAAAACTTGGGCTACTAATCGCGCTTTATATCGAACGATTTCACTCTTTTCATTGCGTTTTCGCACAAATATCCATTTGTAGCTAACAGGTTTTACACATTCTGGTGTTCGGACTGCAGGTCTGAAGACTTCACGTTTTGTCAGTGCATTTAACTCCGATTGAATCGCATCTTTCCATTGCAGCAAATCTTTTCTATGCCGACATTCATCAACTGATATTGGTTCAGGATCATCATTATCCTGTGTAACATCAAGAGATATATTGTATGCAAATATATTATCAAAAACTGTTTCTATTCGATTCCAACTTCTACCAAAAGTGGTATAATTGATAGAAATTTCAGTGTTACTTTCATCAACTTCTGGTTCTTTGTCATCAGTTCTCTCTTGGTCTTTATCATTATTTTCTTCAATATGATCTTCTGGATCATTTAATCCTCTTTTCTTTCGAGGATTTTTATCTTTAGAACCAAGAGGTCGGCCACGCTTCTGGCGTGTTTTTGACTCAGCAGCTATAGGTGTAATATTTTGTTCTGCTGGAACTTCAATTCGAATAGGAGCATTTATAGCTGGAATATGCGATTTTGTAACTCTTTTAGAGTCAACAAAAGCGTATGGCATTTGATTTGCAATGCTTTGCAAATGAATTATCTTTTGAACTTCCAGTTCACATGCGCTTGTGCGCGGATCAAGATAATTTAATGATGTTGTCCAAGCAAGATCCTTTTTATACTGTTTTGGTTCTCCCCCTAATTTAGGGAATAATGATTCATCAAAATGACAATCAGCAAATCTTGCTATGAATACATCTCCTATCAAGGGTTCAACATACCTGATAATAGAGGGAGAATCATATCCAACGTATATCCACTTTCTTCTTTGAGGACCCATCTTTGTACGTTGGTTTGGTGCAATTGGAATATATACAGCACACCTAAAAATTCTTAAATGAGCAATATTTGGTTCTGACCCAAAAGCCAATTGCAAAGGAGAGAATTTATGATAATTAGCTGGTCTTATACGTACAAGTGTTGCAGCATGTAAAATAGCATGTCCCCAGTCAGATGTTGGGAGATTTGTTTTCATTAATAATGGCCAGCAATTAATTGTAATCGTTTAATCAAATATTCAATAAGACCATTTTGTGTGTGAACATGAGTTACAGGATGTTCAACATTAATCCCAATTAACATGCAATATGCATCAAAAGCATGTGATGAAAATTCATCAGTATTATCCAAACTGATATTTTTAATGTGATGGTCAGGAAATTGTGCTCGTAATTTAATTATTTGAGCAAGTAATCTCGCAAACGTCAGGTTGCGAGTAGATAATAAACATACATGTGACCATCGGGATGATGCATCAATTAAGACCATAAAATATTTGAACGGTCCACATGGTGGATCAATAGGTCCACAAATATCTCCGTGAATCCGTTCGAGAAATGTAGGACTTTCAACTCCTACTTTTACTAGTGATAGTTTAACAATTAATTTTCCTAGGGAACATGCAGTACATGCGAATTTTTCTGATGTTAATATCCTTTTATTTTTTAAAGGATGACCATGTGCATTCTCAATGATTCTTCTCATCATGGTAGATCTCGGATGACCCAACCGGTCATGCCAAATGCTAAAAGTAATAGGATCAGTAAACTTCTGGTTTACTAGATGATGAATTTCAATTGTACGTATTTTTACAAAATATAGGCCAGTAGAAAAATACGGCAATTTTTCTAATACAGATTTCTTACTAAAATGCATTTGAGTAATATAAAGATGCTCAATCTCATTTTCCTCATTTGTTTCAACATGATACCCATTTCTACGGATATCTTTAAAACTCAATAAATTTCTTCTGGATTTTGAGGAAAATAGTGCCTTATCAATAATAATTGTTGTTCCTTTAGGCAACAATATACTAACTCTTCCGGAGCCCTCAATCACATTTGCACTACCGTTTATCGTATAAATATTTATTTCTCCCATTTTGAGATCAGAAAAATATTTCTCATTTTTTAGTATGGTGTGTGTAGTTCCACTATCAATAATGCATACATCATCATTAACAACAGCCATCCGAACACAAATATATATATATATATATATATATATGCAAACGTAAATATTATTCGAATATAATAAAAATAAAAATACAAAAATATCAGGGTAAGGCTTTAGTTCTTCTGGACACTGCCATCACCAATTAAATGGTCTATCCTACCGTCTGGGTGTTCAAAAAAATCCGATACATCCATATGAGTAATATTGATATTAAGTTCTTCAGGATCAATATCATCATCCTCAACATCATTTATTGGATGTTGAGAAAAATTTGCTTCCACATTTTTATTTTTCAATGAAGCTTGATACAATTCAACTAAATGCTTAGCCGTACGACAGTTTCGTGACCAATGACCTTTCATGCCACATCTATAACATATATCCTCATGCTTTTTTTCAATTTCTTTTTCTTTTTCCTTATGATCTTTTCTGTTCCACTTCAGGTGGCCAGTATTTCTCACAATTTGATTATGATTGTGATAAGGGAAATATCGAGCGTGTCTACGACCATAACCACGACCACGGCCACGGCCACGACCACGACTATAACGATGGTTTCTGCTGGAGCCAACAGCATTCACTTCTGGGAGTGCTGTTGAGCCAGTTGGTCTGACTTCATGATTTCTCAATAATAACTCATTATTTTTCTTTGTAATGAGGAGGGTAGTAATTAAATCTGTGTATACCCTTTTTCTCGATATTGTTGCTGCAGGACAATATTCGAGGCATGAAAGGTTGGGAAGGTCTTCTCCAATATATCTTCATCAGTAACTTTTTCTCCACATAATTTTAATTGAGATGTAATTTTATACATCGCGGAGCTATATTCATTCACGATTTTTAAAATCTTGCAACTTCAGGTACAATCATTTATACCGTGCAGTTGGTAGTACGACCATCTTCAGATGGTCAAATCTTTCTTTTTATCCACATGACATATTGATCTCTTTTTTTTAGCATTTAGATGCATTTCTGTATGACATATAATTTTTTTCAGAAATATCAAGGGCTACAAATTCGAGTTTAGCGAGGTTAGCCATAGAGATCAATAAATGTGTACCTGTCTTCTGGCTTTGGTAACGGCAGAAACTCATGCTTAGTCTTCTGGCTTTTGTAACTGTAGAGACTTGTGTTGATAACGTGTTATAAAATTTAGGTAGTGTTAGAATAAAATCTTCACACTACACACTAATAAAACTCTAACTATTCTTTGCACAAGAATTTCTCTCTCTTTCTTTTCTCTCACAATTTTTTCTAATCTTTCTTTCACTAATCTTTCTTTTACAAAATAATGGTGTATTACAAGCTTAGAGAATAGCTCTATTTATAGAGTTATAATTAGTGGAATACATCATGGCATACATCATCTTCCACTAATCTTAATTAGTGGTGCCTCCACTAAATGGTGGACATCCATAAAAATCTTCTCTAATAATTCACATAAATCCATAATTAGTAGAGCCTCCACTAATTAATGGAGCTTCCAATAATTTTAAGATATTCATAACATTTCGAAACTTGTGTTAGATTTATTGTATATTATGCTACTTTTAAAAGAATATAAATTTTCTATAGGATGCATACATGCCCATCTACAAGAAGACCTCCCATTTTATAACTTTCAAAGGATTGAACTGTAAAGTTCTTGACTGCATATATTAGTTCAACAATGTGGTCCTTCCAATATGAAACGAAAAAGGAAATCAAACTTACATTTTATATGATTTCAAAGAAAAAGAGATGATCAATAACAATTTGTATTAATGGTAGAAAGATTATTGCTCGAGACATTAGTCTTGAACTTATCATTGAATTATATCTCATCCTTTTTTCCTATTCCTTCCTGATTCTTGTCTTCTTCCTCTTCTTCTAAAAAAAATTTTAAAAAATAAAAGGTGACTTCTCCCCTCTCCTTACCAAGCCCCCGCCCCCCCCCCCACAAAAAAAAAAAAAAAAAAAAAGGAGGAATAAGAGGCGACATGGTGTTTACATAGTTTTTTTTTTTTTTTGGCTAAATATGGTGTTTACATAGTATACTCAAACGCTATTGTTACAATTTCTCCTTGTTGCTTCTTCCTTCCCAGAAAATGAAATATGATTTTGGATCTTATATTATATCAATGTATTTGTCAACATCAGGATATACACTATTCGTCTTTCTATAAATTTCACATGCAATGTTGGTAGGGGCTGTGGAGAAGGCTTGTGGGGACATAGAGACAAACTAGTGCAAAGAATTCTTTGCATTATAAATGGATACCATAATTTTATCTACAAGAAATGTTTTTATATCCAAAACAGTAGTATATGGATAAGGGGAATAGGCAGGGATCTTCAATCTTGCTTATTCATGATGAATTCCTAGAGAATGCCTATATTGGATAATGTTGTTGGCTCTTTCTTTCTTCAGTTTACCCAAGTTGCAGTAAAGAATATGCCAAATAGAGGCAGCAAGAGACAACCAAAAGTCAGCAAATCCTTCTTCGGCTTAGGTTTTGTGCTAAGATTGTAACTCAGTTGGAAAAGTTGTCTTTATCGGACCAAAAGATCCCAATTTGCCTGTGCTAGAATGGCGTTGGTTCATAGGATTCCAATTTGTACGACAAAGGTGTGAATGAGGGTTTCAGTATCCAAATTCTTGCACTTTAAAACAGGAAATGAGTAAAATGGGTAATGAACCAAAGATGGATTTTGCAGCCAAAAAGAGCAATGCTAGTTCGATATGTGAATCAATGAAAATTTGGGAGCGTTCTATTTTTATTCTACCAACCCGGTATATGCAGTAATACCTTATAATGCATGTCTCCAAGAAATCAATGTTTGTCTAATGTATCCATCACTTAGCATTCAATTCCATAGCCACAGTTAGACGACAACATTACTAGCCAGGACCAGAAGGGTTCTTCTAGTTATTCTTTTTTTTTTTTTTTTTTTGGGGGGGGGGGGGTGTGTGCCGGGGGTGGTGGTGAGAGAGAAAGAAAGTGAGATGAGAGCAAAAGAAAAAGGGGAAAAAAAAAAAAAAAAGGGTTGTGAAAGGCACTGAAAGCATATCCTCAAAGAAGAGAGACAAGATCACATTAGTTTGATAGAGACAGATGCAGCAAGAAAATTTAGCCGCCCCTGCAGTCTACCAGTCTTGGCCAAAATCAAATTAAAAACTCCAAGAAATCATCTCTAAAATGATTGTCTGAAGATAAGAGATGGGTTTGTGTTGGAAGGATCTCATCATCTTCAAATGGGGTGTTTCTTTTCTTGCTTCATCTTTGAAGTTTCCCGCATACCTAATGCTTTAACAAAACTGTTTTAATGAATCAACTCAAAATAAATTGCTTTTGAACTTCAGATCAGGAGGAATTTGATATGGGACTTATTGTCCTACCATCCACTAACCCCACACAATTAGGCACATATGATTCCCATCATCTCTTGTAACATATGTCATTATGATACCTAATTAGTCATGTCTGAAATTGCCTAACTCTGACCCGAATATATAAAATATTCCTTCAATAATGAGTTTAGTTGTTTTTATATCATGTGAAGAAGACGAATTTGCCTAAAATCCTATTACTATAATGTGGCTTGCCAAGATTTTTATCACATGAGATAAGATCCAAAATGATTGCTTAATGCATAAATCATGAATTAAAGATCTCAAGCTACAAGGCATTGATCTTCTTGCCTAGGAAGCTGCTTAGTCACCGTGATTTACTTCTTTACACACTATGGGGCTTGAGTGTGAGGTCTATGGGCGAGGAATTTCTCCTTTTTGCACCCAAAGAACTCAAACCACCATAAAGTCACTGCATTATTAGATTATCATGAGCTTTTGGAGCTCTCAAGAAAGGCAATCCCGTATCCTTCAATGATCTCCTCTTATTCGAAATCGAGATTCCCTGGAAAATCTTGGCCGGAGAGGTTTTGATCAGTTCATTTCTGTTATCTTTACTCCCAAGCCTGCTTGAGTTTTATCAGAAACTTAAAGTAAGCAAGTTGTTAATATGAACAGAACTCCCAAATGAAAGCGATATAAAGAAAAACGTGAAACAGGAAGCGGGTCTAAAGAAGAAAGTGCTGTCAGTATGGACAGGGTTCCTTAAAGTTCTTCGATATTTGACTGAGTGGATGCCAATGAAAAGCCAAAGCCACCTGAAGCGGCATTGGAATTCCATTGCGACCAGACACGTAACCGAACACCAACTAAGAGTGGCTCAATTCTTAAGTTATTGATCCAAAAATCATTCCAAGGGGGATGAATCTTATGGTAAGATGGTCCTACATGCATGGGTCTTGGTCCTTCAACAATAGGACCTCTTCCAGCTAGTTGCAGGGCTGTAGGTCCTGAGACTCCCGAGTCCTGAATATGACCAACAGGAGGGGTATCCATAAAAATTATGCATGATTGTAAAAACTAGAGCAATTGATGCACTTGTAGTAAGGGATTCTCCTGCAGGCATGTACGTACGCAAGCCTACATGATGTCTTCCTCTTACAGAAAGAGAGAGGGAGAGCTTTAATGGATTATCAAATTTCTGTAACCCAACAAAATTTTAGCAGAAGCACTGGCATGATAAGCTTAGTGGGGACGATTTATCAGTCTTTCCCTACAGGGTCCATCTGTTTCCTCGATTGTTTCTCTGGATGCTTCTGTGTTATCCATATCAGCAGATGAGCTCCTCCATTGACTGACCTTGCTAGAATCTCTATAATCTTCTTGCGTTCTAGTTTTTAACTGTTAATACTCTCAAATGATTAACTGGTTGACAATTGTAATATACATGGCTGAGCAGAGATAAAAGCTTTTTTGGTAAAGCTCCCTTTCTCGTTACTAGAATTGTAAGTTCCAAGTTCAGTACTTACTAAAAGCACAACAATTTCCCTCCCCTTTAATAGTGCCAATGCTTGTACTCTCTTATGCAAGGTGTGGACCTATTGTGGCGCGCCTAACCTCGCTAGATATCCACTAGACAGGAAAAACTGGATGGAAGAAAACTGCTAGCTCCTAACCTTCTTTTCTTATCATGCTGTCTGTGCCTAGCCACAGCATTTAAAGCGTCTCTCACAAATTGCTTCTTAAACAAATGAAAAAGTAGAAATCACCATCAGATTGTTATGGATACTTCAACCTACCTTTCTTTCAAAACGGAGCAAGTCTGTTTGATCTTTTTTATCCAAGAGTGGTCCAGAATGAAGTGATAACAAAGGATATGGTGATCTTATGTCTGCAGTTTACAACTCCAAGGTGTGTATATATAGGCTCAAAATAGTGAAGGCTTAAAAATACCAAGAGTTTGCAACTAGGATCATGAAAAGAGGAAACCTGTACAACTTCAAAACAATAGAATATATAATATTTGCCTTATCAATGACACTTTTCTTGGTACAATCAAGAATAGAAGAAACTTTATACACCCCTTTACTCAAAGCTGTACATGCTTACGTCTATAAAACTAGTAAAACTCTAGTTGTCATGTCATGAAAGATTATCATAGCCCTAAAAGGAGAAAATGCCATCAATTAAAAGGTTTAAAACTACCACTCAGCTATTCACTACCTCAGTTACATCATAATATGAGAATATCCTCATCTACATATACATATCACCCAGCCAGATGCTTACCTTGGTCACATATAATTATAAAACCCTTCAGCACCATGAGAAGTTGAGTTCTAAGATAAAGAACGAGCCAAGTCCTATGCTTTTGTTTTTGTGGAGAAAGGACTGCGTTTTGAAAATATGGACATTTTCCTGAAAATTCCGGCTCCCTTGCTACTAGATTTCCTCTCTGTAGAATGGTTGCCAAGGTCTCTTGCGTTCTCAAGGTCTAGTTCAGAGCATTCTCCATTATCCTTGACTTCATCCCTCAATAGCCGTAGTAATTCTGTTGCCATTGCCTTCCCTTTGTTATTCCCACTGTTGGATACAGCAACAAGAGAAGGGATAATACCCTCATCCATGACCAGCTGGCAATATTGAACTCGTTGAGAGCACAAAGAAAGAAGAACAGCCACTGCATGTTCTTGGTCATCTTGACTGTCACTCTCAAGTAGTTTAGATATGGAAGGAATACATCCTTCGGTCTCAGCAACAAAAACTCTAGCATCTTCACTGTAGCAAAAATTTTCCAAAATAGCTATAGGATAACTTGCCAGAGCACTATCTTCTAGAAAAGGTACCAGCTTAGGGATGAAATCAGACACTAACATAAAGGACCTAATATTATTATTTGCAGACAAATTGCACAGTATTCTTAAGGCCAGTTCCTGTATTCGTTCAATTTCTTTGTCGAGTATTCTCAGAATGCAGAATACTGCACCAGATGTTGCAAAGTTATAATTGCACAGTCCATGGCCTGACAACACCTCCAAAACACGAAGAGTTTCTTCAATAATTTCAGTGTCAAGAAATGACGCCAATAGACCATATGCTTCTTCTTCCAAGTATGGTATACTGCTTCTGAAACAAACAACCCACAGAAGATCAGTACGAGAGTACTGGAAAAACATCATATTCAAGTAATGCTATAAAAGCAGAACCAAAGTTGCATAACCATAGTCAGGGTGGCTGCAATGGAACAGAGGAAACAACAATAAAATTTTTATGATACACACAACATTACAACTTGAGCCAGCGTATCTTATGCATCTGCATGGATCAATTATTAATGCCAGAAAAAAGAACAGACTGTACAAATCACAGGTGATCCCTGTTCTAGATGCCATAAGCCAAGAAGAACGCAGAATATTTTCAACTGCTAAAACTTGGTAATGCTTAACTTCTCTGCATAACAATCAGAAATTTATGTCCTCTCCAAGAAAGTTAATACAGTTTACTAAAAAGAGCTATTGTTAGCATCTATAGACAAAAATTACCACAGTACCTGCAGTTATTCAGAAAAGATAACAGCAAAAGACATGCTGTTTTCTGAGCCTCCACGTCATGAAGGTCATATGCATCCTTCAGAAATTTTAAAATTGTCCGCACCAAATTCTTGCATGACATGTAGTTGCAAGTTTGATGTTCATGATTCTCAGAGATCTTAATGTCTTGAATAACTTTGCACCTCAATTCCCAGGGACGTGAATCCAATTCAAATAAAATCTGCATATCTGTTTCCTGTGTGTTTGCATTAGATTGAAATCTATGAAGATCCTCAGTGTCCGCTGAGTTCATATTCAAGCCATTAGGGACATCTGGATAAGAGGAATCAGAACGCTCTCTGGCGTCTGAAGATCCCATAGAAATGTCACTGAAATCTATTGGAAGAGATAGGTCATCATTCATGAAACTACTCAAGCTGGCAATGGAACAGGATGAAGTTTCCAATGGTTGAAATACTGCAGCCGAACTGGGGTCAGAAATGCTGACTTTATTATCTGTGCACCACTTTGTAATTAGATCCTTTATGGAAGTATTTGGAATCAATGACAAGTGGGGCAACTTCTTTTTAGTCTGCGGACATGTATCATGACCTTCGTCAAACCACTTCTGAACCCACATCCTTTCAAATGTTTGCCCAGAAGCAATAACAACAGGGTCATACATGATTCTCAAAGACAAAGGGCACCTGAATCCTTCAGGGACTGGAGGCACACTCAACATTTTAACTTGAGCATCATCTTGTCCACCAGATAGACGAGATTCGACTTTGACAGATTGATGGCAGGAGCCTGAAAATGGAAAAGGTTCTTCATGCTGCAAAGAGGTAACCTTTTGCTCTTTCACAATCAATTTACCATACTTATTTAGAAAATTAAGGAAGAATAATAGGATCTTTCTCTTTGGATTATTTTCTCCAACTTCATCAAGCAGCTTCTTGATGGATCTTTTCTCTATCAGGAGAGATTTCTGGGAAGTGATGCCAAGCCTCGATGCAGCAACTCGAACAGCTTCAAAAGCAGTTTCTTCCATAGAATATGTGGCAGTGCCATGCATATGAAGCAAATTCCGCAAAACCTTTCCAGCCTCCTCTTCAGATGGATCCAAGCAAAATGCTCCATTTCTAATATCAGAAATAACTTTGGAGATCTAAAGGAAAAGGTTAAACAACAATGTTATATACATCCATTTTGATGCCTACAAAAATTCAAATAGAAAATGAGGATCTACCACAGAAGGAGAGAGCAAGGCAATAAAAACAAAATAGAAAAGAGTAGGAAAAGTGATCATCTTAAGTGGGTAACAGCGGACATCCTTAAATACAACACTCATGAAAATCTGCAGGTGCGTGGTGTTTGGGGAAAGAAGGGAAAGTGACAAGATCCATGAAATAAAGAGGCAACAAATAGAGGGGGTCCTTCTGCAATCTTCAAAACTGGAAGTAAATGTGCCCCACTTGCTATCAAATTTTCTCTCTTTCTGAAGTTGAAGATAAAAGGTTGGCAGTGAGGAGGAAGAAGAGCTAGATCTTAAAGGGACAGTATAGCTCAGAAGGTGTTTACTAGAATAAAATGAGTGAGAGAAACTGACAACAGTTAGCATAAAAAACCACATAAGGGGCCAGGTTGAATCCAGCAAGAAATAATTGAGCAAAATTGTTAACAGGACACTGATATTGGATGTAAAACATGAGGCAAATTAATTGGTATTATCTCCTAATGCATAAAGACGCACTCATTGACCTTTCTTTCAGAATTAGGTCAAAGATGAACCGTAGTAAGAAAGAACTTCATGCAGTTGAAAGTAACAAAAGTGAATGTGAATAAAGTATGATACAATCATCCTTCATCAAGTGAAGTGACTATTCAGCAGGTCAAAATAGAAATGAAAACCTAAAATGGAGAAGAGAAAAGGAAAAAGAAAAAGAAAAAAAAAAAATTCCTTCTGACCTTTGAAGCCAGCAACACAGGAACAATATGTTGCATCTGACCCAGACTTTGCTCCAGCAGATTCCTTGCTTTTTTGCATCTTGATAGTATAGCATCTCCAGTAAGTGCCTGAAAATGTTATGCAGAATGTTCTATCAACCTTAAAATGGAAATCCAAATAATGGAACCTTGCCGGAAAGTTCTCTCAAAGTACGTACCAGGTAGAGCTTACTGGACTCACTGCAATACTGAAGAAGTAATTTTGCTTTGATAATTGCATTGTTCAATAAGCAAAGTGCCTCAATTCCTGATGAGCATCGAGGCCGGGCTGCTTCTATTTCTGGAAATATATTCGAAATGCTATTAACCAACTTCAACAATTCTTTGCACATGAGTTGATGCACCTGGTACAGTGGCAACACTGGTCAGCTAACCATATCAGTTCTTATAAAAAGTATTGCAAAATGACTAGATAGCACAAAGTGACCAGGAAAACAAAAATTAACTAGAAACTGTAACACCAAAAAATAGAAGTAATGCAGTTGATAAAAAAAAGAAAATAAATCACATTGGATACTAGATTCCAACTCCAAGTAACAGACAATTTTATCAGGAAAAATCCATTAAACTTCCACAATATATGCATGTTTTAGTGACATCAAAACTTGTTTGGACCTATAATTTCATATCCACAGCAAGCAGACAACAGCAGCATAATTCATATTTCACCATCACCCTCATAAAAACTTTTAGATTTTATCTTGTTAGTACTTAGCAGCAGGGTGCCATGAACCCCATCCCATGCAAAAACATGACAGACTAATATTATAAGTCAGGTATATTGGGCTTTTCTAATGGGATAGTTATTATTTATAAATAAAGAACTTCACTTATACATAGATGAACTGCATTTGACACAAGTAGTTTGAAATTTCTTTCGTAAGAACATTTTGCCTCGTACATCTTGGACAAGAGCTCCTCAGACCATCAACTTGGATTCAAAAGCAGAAACATACTTGGGCAAACTTACTTCAGTCGAACAACATATCCATACCTTTATGACATAAGGAGATGGCAACGGTTCTGTAACTTCAGTAACATCAGTCCCCATGAGTTAAAGAATTATCTCGAGTCTGCAACTCGTAAACTGCAACATGATTAATGAAATATTTTACTATTTTAATAGTTGACAACTTTAAATATGCCAATTGCCAATTTTAAACAGGTGAAAAAGGAATACAAATTTCTTTGAGGATTGCAAAATTGGCTAGCAACAATCAGCTAGAGTCACAAAAAGTATCAACTAATCATCCCACCCAAACAAAGACACCTGTATCAAACTGACTGGTAATTGGGCATTCTACTCATAGAAGTAATTTATCACTAATTATACTCTTGAAACACAGATCTTTTCAGAATATAGCTAGCTATAGACTTTCTGATGAAACTTGGATCAAAAGAGCAGCCAGGGTATGCTGATATATATTTCCTAAAAGTATGTGCAGTTGTTTATTTTCGTGGTGAGAGCAAATTGAATCGTCACAGTAGTTACCAAGGGAATGTAGTCAGAAGTAGAAGAAAGATGCTTGAGATCCTTGATTTCACTGAGAGAACCAATAATTGTAAAATTTCAATTACACACAAAGAGAGCCTCATTTATGTTCTTGATGAGAAATGAATCTCGAGTGATCTCTTCAGGATTACATGAGGAGCTCACAACAGGTTATCCTCAGTTCAAGTAAGACAAGGCAATAATTCAATTGGTATAAAACAAGTGTAGAACAGTTTCGCCGGTTCCACAATCAAGGGAAATTTTGCCGAAACCGTTTGGATAGATGAGAGAGTTTATATTCCATAACAAAGAAGAAAAGCAGAATCTTAGCGACAATAAGCAACACACCACAAATATCAGAACAGTTGTACAAAAGGCAGGTAAATAATTTGGACTGCCTGACAGTAAACCCAATGAAAACTCCTACCAAGGAAAGAGAACAGCAGAACAACGATGATTTCCTCCTTTGCTCAACAAGAGGAGCACCTTCGACTCAATTCCATTTGCTCTCTTCCATTACAATATCCGAAAGACACCATTCAGGGCAAGCAGTGGATCAGACACCTTGGCTATATTAACGTCTGCAATTCCCTTAGAACCAATGAAATTCCTCCAAAGATTTGAACTTCAGAACTTACGTTTCGTTTTTTTCCACTGTGCAAGAAAAACAATCGACGGTTGAAGTGCATAATCTTCTATGCTCAAAAAAGCATATCTATTCAGACCTCAAGAACCCACTTTTCCTTCCCGCAGAAGTACAGAATATCACAAACAGAAACCCCAACTAAGAAGGAAAAAAACAGACCAAAGCAAGAACCAAAGATTGTTCATGAACCAAATTCAAGGCACCAAAGCTCATTCGCCCTTTAGCCTCACCTTTTCCAGTAGTCACTCTAACCAATACCGATAGAGGAAATTACTCCAAATTTCCTGACCCAAAGAGATAATTACGTTTTATGTTTGACAACGGCCAAGACTGCAATTCAGCATAGGCTAGTGAAAAAGTTGACAACAATATGATGATGTGAGCATCCTCTTCCTTCTTCACATCAAATGGAAAGACCCAAAGAAAGAAGAAGACTCAGCCCGACACAGAGAGGACAAACAATCAAACATTGGAAGAGATGTTTCTGAAATCAGAGAAAAACAAACAGTTACCAGCCCAGCTGCCCGCAGTCTCTCTTGAATGCCATTCCCATAATCATTATTGACATTTCTATCTTTACTCATGGACTGTGGTTTTTTTTTTAATATATTATTATAAATGATTACAAAAGAAAAGAGAATGAATATTTTCTTCTAAATATATATATATATACACACGGACGGAGATAAGGCCGGAGGTGCTGCCTGCCACTCCAAAATTTTTTAAATTACTATTTTTACTTCAATAAAAAAAAATGAGAAAATACCTTTTATTCTTAACTTTTCAATTTTTTAAAAAAATTATTTAATATATCTTTATGTATAATTTATCTTTCTAACATTAAATTTCTCATTTTGTCCCTGCATATATGTTGGATACTTAATGAATTTTTTAATTTTGATAAAATATTTTATTAATTTAATAATTATATCACATTTACTTTATAAAGTCTAATACTATTTTACTTCGTATATATTGAATTATAAAAAATTTAAAAAATAAATTATAAATATTTTTCATAGTATTCCATCCATCCCATAATATAAATCGTTAGAAAATACTTTTGTTGTCCCAAATTATAAGTCGTTGGAGATTTTTCAAGAAGGTTTTAAAGTTACTTTTACAGTTTTGTCTTTATTTATTATTCTCTTTTTCTCTCTTTCTCTCTCTTCTCTTCTCATGTTTCTAATATATTTAAATAGGGGTATTTTAGAAAGAAAAAATATAAAGTCATATTATTTTTAAAAATCTTAATATGTATAAAATTAAGTCAAATGACTTGTATTATAGGATTAGAGAGAATATAAGATTGGACCATAAAGTCATTAAAATGCCCTCTTCCTCTACTTGCTCAAATTAATGCATATTATTAGTAATAACAACTAATACACCTTGCATAGAGTAAGATTTGGTCAAAAGGCATCCCGATGCCCTCTTACTCTACTCGGTGGAATTAATGAAGATTCTAGGCTAAGTTTGGTTCATGAAGGAAAGAGGAAGGAGAAATAGAAGGAAGAGTGAAATATTTTACTTCCATTAGGAAAAATAACTGTAATTACTTTCATCTTATTTGGTTGAAGTGTAAGGGAAGTAAATATGATTTACCTCTCATTGTTTGATTGTAAAGTATATATGGAAGAAATAATTATTGAATTACTATTATACTCATAAAGCTAATTCATAAAAAATTTGCAAAGTAGGCTTTTTTTCTTTTTTGTTTTTAATGTTATATATATATATATATATATATATATATATATATATATTATGCATCATCGTCACTGAGAATGAATAATATCATGTCAAACTTTCATAAATTATCGACAAGAATATTTCTCTACTATTATTAATTTGTTTTAGAATAAAATAAATCAAATAAATTTCATAAATTAGAAGTCCAATTATCTAAAATAATCAGCTTTAACTACCAGTCTAATTGTTATAAATTATTTCATTGATATATCTAATTAAAAAAATACGAGTATGATTTGAAGGCAACTACCATACTATACTCTCAGGAGGATAGAAAAAAAAATCAACAATTTTATGAGTCCAAAATCAAGACATTGCATTGAGAGTAGAATTGTAATAATATAAATGCTATAGAACAAGAGGGTCTTTTTAACTCTCATTTACTTCCCAAATTCTCTAAAATAGAGAGAAAGAAAAAGCTGATATACTTCCCATCCTCCAATCATTCCAACCAAACGAAGTAAATCAAACATTTACTTTATATTTTACTTCTCCTCCTCTTTTCTTTTCCACTTTCACTCGAACCAAACTCACCCACTTAGTTAGAAAGTAACATAGATACAGTGTTGAGAATAAGTACATGATTAACCTTTCAAATTTACTTTATAAAGTCTAATACTATTTTACTTCGTATATATTGAATTATAAAAAAAAATTAAACAATAAATTATAAATATTTTTCATAGTATAAGATTGGAGCACAAAGTCATTAAAATGCCCTCTTCCTCTACTTGCTCGAATTAATATATATTATTAGTAATAACAACTAATACACCTTTCATAGAGTAAGATTTGGTCAAAAGGCATCACAATGCCCTCTTACTCTACTCGGTAGAATTAATGAAGATTCTAATTAGCTAGAAAGTAATATAGATATAGTGTTGAAAACAAGTACACGGTTTGCCTTATATATATATATATATATATATGGAGGTTGTTGTTGAAGGGATCAAGTTTGAACTCTTCAAGAAGGAACATAACAATTATAACTAATAATATTCTAATAGGAAGAAATATTTTTCTACCTGCTAAACATTCAACACCATTTTTTCAATTAAAAGAAAAACAAATAGTGCTTGATGCTAAGATTCCATAAAATAAAAACCTTTATTTTTTATTAGTTTATAGTAATTGAAATAGAAATTAGTGCAAGTATTTTCCAAAAGGATTTTGGAAGAGTCAATTTTTATTATTTTATGTCTCCGAGTTGGTTGAATTAGTATTAAATTTTTTATATTGATACCGTTTAAATCTTTTTTTGACATGAGTCAATGTGTGAAATTTCAATATCGATTGTAAATTTTTTATTATTAAAAATAAAAAATATTACTATTATGCGTATAAGCAAACAACAGGAATTGTGTTTCCTCATTCCGGATAAGAACAAAGAAAGCATAATTTTTTTTTTGGGCTGCGAAATCTCCTTTGTGGAGTTTTTTTTTTATGTCCCTTTTTATCTCAACTTAAGTATTTGACTATTGGTGGGCTTTTCCAAAAGCTACAAAATTCTATAATACAATAACGAGGAAAAAGAACCCTTGATGTGATTGTGGGCCCTGTACTTTTCCTGTGGCCTACTATTGGATATCTTTCGGTTTCAGCCCATGGAGCCGTTTGCCATTGACCGTCCCCGTGAGGCCGTCTGAAGAAATTAAAATAAACATAGTTTTTCCAATAACAAATTATTTTTATGGCTAAATTCTTTTTTTTTTTTTTGAAAAAACTAGTATTTTGATTATTAAAGATCGAAGATGTGAAGGTGCTTAATATGCATTCTCTCTCTATTCTTTTTTCTGGTTCATCTAGCGCGCACACCTTTTAAACATAGCTTTATTCAGAGTTTAGATCTTGATCGAATTTTTTTTTTTTTCATTTTTTTTTCACAAATTACAAATATTTTTTCTTTTAATTTTATTTATTCATATCTACAACTCTTTTGTATGATTTCTTTATTACTTCTTGGAGTTAGTTTGTTATCCAAACTTACTTTGGACCCTCTTTCCATCTTTCTTTTTTTTCTTAGATAATTTTCAAGACTATTGAAAATAAAGATAATAAATTACTTATTATTATATATATATTTTTTTAGTGGCCTTGTGACCTTGAATTGAAATTGAATGTGAGTTTAGATATCTCTACCGGAGCTATCAGTAGATAGAGATAAAAAATTTACATGAAAGATTTTTAAGTGTTTAATTTTTATACTAGTTTGATACTTGTATTGTTGTATAAAAGGATGCAAAACAAAATACGTTAAACAGATAATTTTATTTATAATTTTATGATTTAAAAAAATATGTTAAATAAATAATTTTTATTTATGATTTTACTATTTTTCAAAAGCTTATAAGAATTTACAAATCTCATAATATATATTTATTATTTTTTTATTTAAATTTAAAGTTGATGTGTTTACAAATATCACAAAATGAGATGTAAATGTCGCCACGTATTACAACAGAAATATTATGTAACTCTTTATATATATATCTCCATGTAAGATTTGAAGTAACCATATAATCCATATATATAACTTGTTTATATTTTATAAATGAATGATTTTATTTAATAAAAAATATTTAAAATAATAATTTACTTTAGATATGGTTTAATATTTTTTAAAAATTTTTATACCAAATCTATAGAGATTGAGTAATAAATTGGTAATGAAATCTTCACTTGGTGTGCAGGATGAAGTTTAACGAAGTCTCCCCCTCTCTTTATTTTCCCCCCTACAAATTTTCATGGCAAACAAGAAAAAAACGAAAATTGTTGACAAGAAGTTTTTCCTACCTCTCACTATTTATTTTTCCTTAGCCGCGTAGTGGGGTTGTTATTTGTTATGGCAAACAATTTCAATAATTTTCAAATTATTTTAAATATATATATTTTTTTTCAAACTACGAAAACCCCTTTTATCAATTTATTAATAATTAATTAACAATTCTGTCAATCACGAAACGTGTGCATATATTTTTAAAAATATTTAAATTTTTTTAAAAAATATAAAAAATCAGACTTTTATATTTAACTTACGAATTAAATACTATTTGTTTTTATTATAGGGGCAAGAAAAAGGTTGTACTAAGAATAACGAGTGTTATATATTGCATGGAAGCAGCTAACCACAAAAAGGGGTTGAGAATCTTTGACAAAATACCAACTGATTTTAACCGGCATGGACTTATTCAATTCTTTTTCAATGTTTTGGCTTTTTCCTTTTCCTCCCGTCGCACTCTAAACCACCTTTGTCAACAAATATTCAAATAAGAATGACAGAGAACTGAGAACCTATTGGTTGAATTGAAATTGGAAAATTTTTATTATATGCATCCATTGCACATATATTGATATATCGAGAAGTTATACCATTTACAAATAATATTATACATAATATTTATTGTATAATCTTTGTTACAAATAATATAACTACTCAATACATTCGATACACGTGCATCGAATGCATATAAGAATTTTCCGAATTGAAAAACTTTCATTATCATCGTGTCTTCTTATTGAACTTGTACCAGAAGGCATGTTTACTAAATCAAGATTTCAAACGCGTTTTCCCATTACATTTTTTAACCTTAAAACGTATGTTAAACTTTAGGCAATTATGTTGTGTGGTTTAAGCATGAGTTCAATATTTGGTCATTTAAATTTTCTTGAATTTAATAATAATCAAATAATTTAATTAATTAGAAGAAACACTCTTTATCAAGTGAAAAGTCATGAGTGTCCGGAAAAGAACCGGAGGGAAGGGGGCGACTCCGGCCTCCAACTATAACATTGTCCCTTTTATATAACTTGCCGTTCCTCTTCCCCTCAATTCCAAGATTATTATAATTTATCGTGAATAGAGTTAATTAATAAGACACATATAAAAATACAAATTCAATAAGTCATTATTAAAATTTTATAACAACAAATAAAAATATAATTTATTTTCTTGATCCTCTTTATTTGTTACATCTAACTGCTTCACACAATTTAAAAAAAAAATAGTTAATCTTTTAAATTCATACGACTTTGTTTATACAGTCTAAAAGTACTATTAGATTCAATGTTCTCTACAACTGTTTTCCTACTTTGTTTATTCAATCATCTCTTTAAAATTATTACACTTTCATTTTTCAAAACTATTTAATATAAGGGTATATAACAGTAAAATTAATATTAATGACACCTAATTTTTTTAAATGTGACAGATAAAAAAGAGACACCAAAACTTTTTAATTGTGACAGATAAATAAGGATAAAGAGAGTAACAAAAAATTATGGGAATTCGAGTTGAGCTTATAAGACAATTATCATTCCTCTTCTAATAGAATAATAGGATCACATAAAAAGAACAATATCATACAAGTAGTCCAATTAAATTTCTAGGTGTTCTAGTATTTTAAACATAGATATTTACAAAATTGGACCTTTTTTGCTGGATCAACATAGATAATCCAGAATTAGCAATATTGATAGAGACAAATACAAGTTATTAGGTCTTTATGGGTGCTATGTTTCTCTCTTGATCATCAAATATATGTAATACAAAAAAGAAATCCTATTATATTATTATATTCTTGTGTTTATTCTTGTCCCCCTTCCATTGTTTATATGTATCTGCGTGTATCTAATGAATCATTCTATTTCTATTAATATACTAATTGATTCATAGAAACAGAAAAGGAAATACTTATATAGATATTGATATTTATAGATTATAGCATAAAAAAGGATAAATCACTTTTTACTAGATGATACTATAGTATATCTATTCTTTAGTATCTTAAGGTTTTCAAATCTATTTTTTATTCCCTTCTATTTTGGACTAAAAAGATAAAGTTATTGATTTATTATAAAATTATTTACACTGACTTCCTTTTAGATATATTTTTTTAATATAACAGGGACTGCCATGCTATTCAACTTTTGATGTTATGACTATAAATTGCTATAAATTATTTTTGTTTTTAATCCCATCAAGTATATATTTACTTTATGTTTTAATTTTTTTAATTTTAAAAATTCAAAAAATAAAGATAAAGATGATACTATTACATGAATTTTATAGTAATTTGTTAAGAGTAAAATATAAAAATAAAATTAGTTAAACAAATTTTTTAAACATTTATATTTTATTTTATTATATATATTTTACCCTCTTATAAGTAATATTTTATTTTTATTTTTTTAACTTATTGATGTACGTTAAAATAAAACTAATATTATAATACAAATACTAAATTATATTTTCAATAAAAATGATAAATGTAAAAAGTATGCGAGTTAAAATATTGAACAATGCAACTATTATCAACAAGTTAATATTAAGACAAAATTATGGATCATTGAGTAAATATATTTATATTAAATTAAGATGTTTCTCATATGTCTAATATGAGTTTACAGATGATTAATTTTTATACATTTCTTTGTAACTTATAAATAAACAAAATTTTTTCTAAAGGATAAAAAAAAGAATAATATTTTATACTAAAAGGTAATAATAAGGGAAGTTGGTGTAAAATTTTAAAGCAGATAGAAGGTTTCTATCATATAGTTTTTTTTTAAGAGATATCAATGTAAATAATTTAATAGATTTACTTTTTAATCTAAAGAAGATTGGAATAAAAGGTGGGTTTTGAAACTTTAAAGTAATAAAGGGTAGGTATATTATAATGTAAGGTATTAAAGCTAATTTACCTCATAAAAAATTTAAATGGCATATATTATTACGTATTATATTTTATATAAAATACAAAATTTTAATCTACCCGATTCATGAGAACTAAATTTATATAAATATGTTTTTCATAGGGAGGCTGGGGGGGGGGGGGGGTAATGGCGTGTTATACTAACAAAGAATTTTGAATCATCAACTAGGCTACAGTACTGTTACTGAAAACACACAAGTAGTTGACAGATGAATAAGAATGCTTCTTCAGGGAAGGTTGCTGGGGATTCGTATACAGTTCATGCAGCTCAAGATAAAAAAAAAATAAAAAATGGTGACAATAGTTAGGCATTAAACGGTGGATATTCATTCTTTTGCATTTAAAGATGCAGAGTATTGAATACATATTGTTCCAAAGTTAATTTGTAAAGGCAAAAGAGTTTAATTCAACATATCTTGACATTCCATTCGATTGATCGATTAATATGACTTAAATTCAAACTCACATTAATGGTAAACGGAATATAGAATAAATAATTATTTTATCATATCCTATATTTAATTCACAAAAGAGGAAGAAGAAAGAGAAGGGGAGGGGAGGAAAACTTTTACTTATATAAGGGAGATTAAATGTAATTTACATTTATTTTATTTTTTTAGATAGAAATGAAAAAAATAACAAATAACATTTTAATTTACATTTTAATTCGTTTAAATTTACATATGCTGTTTCATTAACATGGAGGGACATATATAATCCTTCTAATTTACTTTCTCTTATCTTTTTTTTTTATTTTTAATCAAATAATATAAATAATTTATTTACGTCCAAATTTACATTACCTCTACTTTTTCTCCTTCTTTTCGTCCTAACTAATCCTATGTTTGGTTTACAAAAAAGGAGGGAAAGGGAGAAAAAGAGGGAGAAGGAAACTTTCACCTTTATTAGAATGAATAAATATAATTTATTCCTATTTTATTTAGTTAGAGTAGAAAAAAAATGATAATTATTATTTTGATTTACGTTCCAATTTATCTAAATTTAAACGAATTATTTTTTTAATATAGTTGAAGAGCTTTCTTCAACTAATTTACTTTTCTTCAATCGTTTCTTTTTAACTAAATGATATAAATTACTCAGTCTAAATTTATATTTTCTTCTCTCATGTCATGTTATCCCAAACAAATATACGTACGGATAAGCTCAATTTTATTTTTATTAATTAATTCAAAATATCAACAGAAAAGTACAAAAATAGGGGGAAAATGAAATACTAAGAAAGTTAAAAAAAAAAAGAAAATGGAAACCACAAAGAAACGTTAAGGTGGAAGGAAATGGACAACCGACAACCATTCATGATTAGTCTTCCGGCGGCTCCATTCTATGTATGAGATTTGGACAAGGTCCGAGAACGCGAAACTTTCAAAAGTAATTCAACTGCATTGTTTTGATGACGATTCAGATATTTAACAGTTCAAATTAGTATGAATAGGGATCTCTTGTTGTTATATGCAAGCGAATTAGATGAAGTCGTTGAAGACTTGGTGTATGTGCTTTTTCCAGGGGAAGGCTAGTCGATGGAGGTCTCCTATGTTTGCACCTTCTATACGATTTCATAAGGGTGCATGTCTTCTTCTTAGTCAATGATCCGAGATCTGAGTCTAGCAGCCATCATTTTCCTAACTGTTTTCTGTTCACATTTCTTGAACCAGAACCGTTTTCAACTACCTTTGATATATAAGTTGAAAAGCTGGTCTGTAATTAACAGGGAATAGGGATGCATTGTAGTTGGACAGATATGGAATCTAGGTTCAAATATGGTCTCTCTGTGTGTGTGTGTGTGTTTTTCCCTTTTTTTTTTTGAGGGGAGGGTGAGGACGAGGGAAATGAGCTATGCCTATATGGCATATCCATGCATGTTAGATGGAAGTATATATTATACAAAAGAGGTGGATAGAAATATATATTACATAAAAGAGTTGAGGGATATGATAATAGTTTATATATATATATATATATATATATATATATATATATATAAATGACGATTGTATATGATAAATATACATATAATCATCATAATTATATATATTTTTTGAAAATGTATAAAGTATTGTTTAAGTTCTAATTTCAAAACATTTATGTAAAAATAAGTACATATATATAAAAAATGG
The DNA here is from genome assembly GCA_026120185.1 of Voacanga thouarsii. Lineage (NCBI taxonomy): Eukaryota > Viridiplantae > Streptophyta > Magnoliopsida > Gentianales > Apocynaceae > Voacanga > Voacanga thouarsii. Next base: position 1,565,677 of record JANUWF010001190.1, read on the forward strand.
AACTTTTTAATAAAAAAATCAAGTTTTTGAATTGAATGTTGGATTGTTAAATTTTGCCTACCTTCAGTGCGACCTTAAATGCCCTTCGTCTAGTTAATTCTCAAAGGTAAAAGAGAGAGAGAGTGTCCCAGAGAGGAAGAGGTAAGAAATATTTTTGATAAAAGATTCAAAGGGTTTTTTTTTTTTTTTGGGAGGAAATGATCAATATGTATTATGAATAAAGATTAATTGTTGATATTTAACTATGCGTAGCATATATTGTAATTTACTTCCTCTACAAAATTTTGCATTTTATATCTCACGATTTACCTCATTAATAGGTTTTAGAGTAGGAAGAAGAAAAGCACTCGTAAAGAATATTATTCAAAAATAAAGATTAACTGTTTACATAGGAGAGAGAAGGCTCAGCTGTCCATTATGAAATTCCTTAGAGAAATGTTTCCTTAATTCCCATACCCTATGCCTAATTTGATCTACAAGGAGTGTTCGCAGAACATTATTTCCCCAATTCCTGAGTGTTGGAAGGAGGTCGAAGCCCTATCTTTGATGGGCAAACTGATTCCGCCTTTGCCAAAATAGGAGCACCACTTAACCAAATATATACTTCCATTCGGTCTCAAGGACTGCCAAAGATTCAGATCAACCCAATGCCAGATTCAAAGCAGTCTCTATTGTATACTCACTCCGTTCCAATAAAATTGACCTACTTACTATTTTAAATTGTCCCAAAAAATTTGACATTTTCCTTAAAAGGAAAATTTTTACTATATAATTTATTATAAAATAATCAATATATCCCACATATATTATTTTTATATACTTAGATTTGACATAAGAGGCCCACATATTTCTTATTTTTATTATACTATATTATATTATATTATTATTATATTTTAACTTTTACTTTTATATAAAATATCGTGCAAAGTCAACCACAGTCAATTTTAGTGGGACGGAGGGAGTAATATATTTTATTTGAATCATGTATATTTGGGCTCCCATTTGCCCCAAAATCTGGACATGGGCTTTTGAAGTCTTGAAGGAAAGAATTTTTGTTTTCCTTGGATAATCGTTCGATCAGAATTCAGAACCACAACTTCTGCTTTTTGGGTTCTCACTGTTACTGGGGATTGGATGGAATCTTGGGGGGTTTTGGGGGTATTCAGTCGGTCCTCTTGGCAAGTGGGCCAGTCCAGCCCACGGAACCCAAAGGTCGGTCCGTGCAGGTCTCACCCCCTTATGGCGGGCCGACTTCCGATCTTGTCTCGCAAGCCAATTTGCGCTAGGATAAGAAAAAAATATCTTGGCCCGTGGACTGCCTATGGATCCGCGGATAGACCCATCAAAAGTTAAATTTTTTATTTTTTTACATTCCTCCCTCTTAATAGTCATATTTACTTTTTCAATCAAAAACTCTATAAATATCTTCAAATTCACCTCAAAACTTATCAAATATTCTTCTCAAACCTCAATTCTCTCTAATTTTTATATAAAAAATAGTTGAAATAGAATTTATTAGGTATATATTTTCAAAATTCTTCAAATATCTTCTTTAAAATTTAAAAGTTTATTAAATGGTAGTCAAACATTGATAGTTTAAGGTATTGTTATATCTTAATTTTAAATAATATAGTACTTTTTAAGAGATTTAGGTATTAAATTCATTTCTTATGTAATTTTTATTTTATTAAATAATAAAATCGATAGGAGTTTAAGTCAAACCTTCTGCCACTCTCACTTCAAATAATCTTTTCTTAAAGACAAATAATTATATTATTTAAATTATAAAAAAAAGCAAAATTAAATTTTCTAAAAAAAAAAAGGACGAGGCTCAATGATCCTACTCGCGGGCCTCGTATTCCTTGAGACCGGTCCGTGCCAAACCCAAGAGTATTGGCCCAAGGCCAGCCCAACTCGGTTCAACTTTAACTGAATTGACCTACAAAACAATATTAGTATACAATGAAAGGCAAAACAATATTATTTCAACGGACCCTTTTAACCATTTTGTGTAATCTATGAGTTATTATAGAGAAGAATAGAATTTATTCACTACATCTCTGAATAACTGCGGCAGATTCCCTCTTATCTATTAGAAAAAAAAATGCTTGTTTTAATCATATTGATAGAATTTGAGACTGCACTAGTCTATTTGAATAACGTCTGTTGTTTAAGGGTGAGTTTGGTTCGCGAGAAGTAAATATGATTACTTCCATCCGGAGAAGTAAATATAATTACTTTCATCCTATTTGGTTGGAGTGGAAGGGAAGTAAATATGATTTACCTCTCATTGTTTGGTTGTAAGGTATATAGGGAGGAAATAATTATTGAATTACTATTATACCCTTATGATTAATTCATAAAAATTACAAAGTATGGTAAAATTGTAATAAAATAAATACCCTACGACAAGAGGGTCTTTTAACCCTCATTTACTTCCCAAACCCTCCAACATAGAGAAGAAGAAAAATCTGAGATGGAATGGATCCAATTCATTTCCACATATACTTCTCCTTCCAATCACCCAACCAAACTAAATAAATCACACATTTACTTTCTATTTTACTTTCCCTCATCTTTTCCTTCTCACTTTCACTCTAACCAAACTTACCCTAATAATGAATTATGAATTGGAATCAGATAGCAACATTGAAATTGGGCGGTACAGCCGGATGAGGACAAGAAACAAGGTTTTGGATTCTTTTCTATGAAGCTACTTATCATCTTCCCTGAATATACAATGCCTTTACTAAACCAGGAGAGATAAACTTTCTCAGTTTTGCAACTTTTATAGAAGGCCCTTATTGATTTTTTTTTTTTTTTTTTTTGATAATCCAAGTATCCAACCAACTAATCGTGGCTCCAAGGCTCCCCTGGGAGGAGTTAAATAACAAGATATACCTTATCTGACTTACATATTTTCTATTCCACTGTATATATTAAGGAGATACACTATCGTATACAAAGAGAATAACTCTTATCCCCCAATAAAAATCCCGCATTACTGTTTGTAGAGAGGTTTACTATGAATTGGTCAGCTAGCTGAGCTGTGGGGGCAAGGCCCTTACTGTTGAATTAAAGAGATTTGGACGGGGACCAGTAAGAGAATTTGAGAGTTCAATGTTGAAGGAGATGCTGCCGACTAATTAAAAATCCATGCATTGCAGGCCAAATCATCAGCCAGTAAAAGAGACAATATTATAGCCTTTATCTTTGGGGAGGGAAAAAAACAAAGGGAATCCTATGGTGTAACTTTTGTAGAGAAAGATATGATAAAGATTCCAACTAACAGAGAATGATGATGTATCAAGAGGACCGCCACATATACAAAATCCTTCAACATTCTCTCCTGTCCTCATGATCTTACTCTTTTCCACCTTTACCTCATCTTACAAGCCAGCAAGATTCATTTACAGAACCATGTAAATCTCTTACTATTACTTCATCTCCTCTTATCTGCTTTAACAGATGTGAGAAAGACTTAATGAGATAACTAGTGAAATAAAGAGACACAGATTTCCCTACTGTTTAAGGAGATTATTCATGATCAGCAAGAACCTTAAGCAGTACAAATGGATTCTCACCTTCATTTTGTAAAACAACTCAAGAATGTTTAGTGTGACCTTACAATGCAGAACATGCAATAGTGTGCCTCCACCAGCAAAAGCATTGGTGCCTGCAAATCTCAATTAACTCTTTTAAGGAGCAGATCACCAATGATATTAATATTATTTTTACTTGAAGCAGATTCTTTTATAGAGTATCCTATTGAAAAACGGAAAAGAATTTGCTTCTGTTCCACTAGCAAAAGTTTTGGTGCTTGCAGTCAACTTGTTCAACAAATAGCAGAAGCAAATTCCCGGCTATATATTATCATTAAATACAGATTCCTCCTAGGGATCATTATAAAGAAGAGCAGATAAAGATTGTTCTTCCACTCACAAAAAGTACGGTTCCTGCAATCAACTTGTTGGGTGAGCAGAAGAAATTTACACACAATCATATCTTGTTACCTAATCCAGATGCCTAAAAATACTGGTTATAGCAAAAAATAAAGTAAAACTGTGCTTCCATTGGCAATAATTTTGTTGCCAATCAAATAGTTTGTTGAGAATATAAATCAATGTCAGTTGCATTTTGGTACATACACCTGCTTAGGATTCTGGTACCAAAGGAACAGACAAGATTGTGCTTCCACTAGCAAAAGTTGTGGTGCCCAACCAACTTGTTTGATAAGCAAATAAGATTCAACATTTATGCAAGGACGTTATATCAACCTGGAGAGAGATCTTGAGATTCAAGGAACCCCTATAAGCAAGCAAGAGGAGCCTATAGAAATGGAATAGCAAATGAAATATCAGAATAGATTAGACCTATGATTTGCTTTGTACAGCCCCCACGCTTCAGTCTCCAGGTATGTATGGAGGACTCAACCAGCAGAAAACAAGTTGAGACTCTAACCTGCTTCACAGCAATACAAACTATCATTAGAAAATGCAAGTAGTAGGAAGAAAACTGTTATTAGTGAGCATCTTTGACCTTTTATGATGCCTTCTGAGGTAAAGGAGTGGACAGAGCGATTGTCTATAAATCGCATTCACCTTCTTTTCCAATTTAATTCTTTTGATTAACGTGACCTGCAGTCATGGACCCAGTCACGTATTTCAAATTCCATTTTAGAGCAAAATTTTGCAGCTGTGTATTTCTCTGTTGGGAAGTCTAAGCTAAAAACTCAATAACTTCTCACTTGGATTTGACCCCAAGACGGGGACAATGAAAAATGTATGCTAAATAACATTCAATCAGCAAAAATGTGAAAGTAAAAGTTTAGTGATGTTTGAGGTTTAGTCGGCTTCCCACCACCCACCTTTAAATGAATAGATCTCCACAAGCATATGAAGTCGCATTTTCAAGCCTGCTCAGACCTTAGGTTGAAACTACCTGAGCCATCTTCAACACTGTGGTCAGGGGCAAGGTTGTTGACAAAATGGAAAATTTCTTCAGCAGGCTTCAACTGGCTGGCTGGCAGGCTCCAATGCATGTTTAAGAAAAGTACGTAAGACCACCTGATAGCACCCTACGTTATCAAGCTTAGAACTGGCCTCAAGCTCGGACTCAACACAACTAAAAGCAAATCAAGGACATACAGAAGATCAGTTTCCAGAATCGTAAAATTTGGCTTTAAATTTAGCATTGTTCATTGTTTATCACTAGTGTGTCACGTCATTGGTTTAATTATAGCATATGCTGCTATCATAACCACATCATAAATCAACTAATATTTGCCAATTTTCATGGCATGAGACAGAGCTACTTCCCATGGTGTTCAGAACAGCAAAAGGGCAAATTGTAATGTTATGCAGTTCCAACTTGCATTTGTTCCATCTGACATAGCCCTGTTGGTTCCTTTAGAAAAGTATCATTATGGCTTAGCCTCATATAGCCCATGAGTTTTAACAGAAAGAAGCATCAGTTACTCACAGGTTCAAATGCTCACAAACTGCTGTCAACAATAGTTTCGGGTCCTCAATCTAAATTCTATCAGTTCCTGGACCAAAAGGATTCAAACGTATGGTAATCATAACGCAAGGTACAGTATGTCCTTTGATACCGATTCTCCATCACTTCTATGTTGATTTCGTTTGTGGTCTCTAAAGGTGAGGAGTCACTTCATATCCTCCCTTTTTGCAAGATATATTCTCCAACTGGCAGATCCCCACCACTTTTCTCTGGTTTATAAGCAGCCCCCTTGGAAACATATCTCCGTAACAACATCCCTGGACTTCCCGTTTTCTTCCTTGACTTGCACAATCTCCCTTTTTCAGCTCTTGCACTTTTTGCAGGATTCACCCCAGCATCCTAACAATTCAGGTTCAGGTTCAGCCTATTTCCTCCGATCTCTTTCATCAGTCAGCATACAGATACATTTTGCCAGCTTTGGCTTCTCAGGTAGATTTTAAACTCGTCAGTCAATGGCATCAGATTCCCTCTCTTCTTCCCGAAGCACTAGCTCTTCTTGGACATCCAAACAAAACAAATTATTTGAAAAGGCCATTGCTCAATATGACAAGGACACTCCGGATCGCTGGCAAAATATTGCCAGGGCAGTGGGGAAATCTCCAGAGGAAGTAAAAAGACACTATGAAATGCTTGTAGAGGATCTCAAACACATTGAGTCTGGCAGCGTGCCCTTACCAGACTACTGGTCAGGAAGAAACAACCGCTGAGACGGGGTTTGCTGACTGAAGGTATTTAGTACGTTTATTTCTTTCCTCCTCATTGCAGAACTGAAAAAAACTTGCAACCAGATTTTCATATTCGATGTCTGCCTCTTTCTTTAACCCTCCATGCAAATTCATGAGCAGGTTCCGTAGGTATCTTTTCAACAGATTGCTTGCTTTTCACTTTAAATTCAAATAAATGACATGAAGAGTCTTTTAAGCGAAAGCCCTGCCAAAGTCAAATCACGTTTTCTTAGAATTTAACAGGATGGGGCACTCATTATCACGTAATGATTCCTTGCACAAACAAAATTTGGGTGGGACTTGTTGGAAAAAAGTGGAATTGACACACTAAACTGGAATTAACATAAGCCCTGCCATTTGGAAACATGGTGAACACAAAGTTCACATCAGCATATCATCAAACGGGTAAGAATTAAACCAAAAAGGTAACCTTAGCTACTCAAATTCTTATCCTGTCACGAAGTTCACTAAATGCTCACATGAAATCTAATCTCGGATCTAGGGATGGTAATGGGGTGGGCCGGCCGGGGATTAGAAATTCCGGCCCCATCCCCACATATGTATCCCTATTCCTGATTCGTCCCCACTATGGAGAAAGGCAGGGATCCCCGCCCCCAGCCCGTCGGAGACAAAACAATCCCTGGTCCCGGCTCGGGAAAGCGGGGAAGCGGGAACCCATTTGGACTCGGAAATAATTATAAATATTTTTTTAAAAATTTTTTTTGCCTCCAATATATTTTTATTCAAAATTTTTTAATCATATAGAAAACTTTTGTAGTGATTTCTAATAATTCACATATTTATCATATCACTAGATTAGTAAGAGTAAAATTAATAATTAATAATTTTTTTCTTTATTATTTTTCCTCTTCTTTTCTATTTTATTTTATATACATATATAATCTATCTATAATTTATATAATGTGTATATATATATATATATATATATATATAGGTGAATTATATATGTATTGTATATGTATACATATTATATAAATTATATATATATATACATATATATATATTATGTATACATATTGTATACATAATATATATATATATATATATTATATCTATTATATATGTATATATAAATATATATCCACATATATTATATCTATTATATATGTATATATAAATATATATCCACATACATATATATATATATATATATATATATTTATATAAAATATATGTAAAGCGGGCCGGAGGCGATGATCATGCAATTCTCGTCTTTAACCCGGCCCCGGTTGGCGGGTCGATAAATGAAACCCGTCCTCGATTCATCCCTGTTTAAATCGGGAAATTCCTGACCCAATCGAATCGGACCGAATCAAATCTCCTATTTAAACGGAAAAATTACCATCCCTACTCGGATCCTTCCTGTGACCGTGGATAACGTAACTAGTTCAAACTATTCCCCGTGGGGTATCAAATACCAACCTCTCGTTTTCAATTCCAATTCAGATACTAAAGCAGGCTCTTCTACTCAATAATTTATACCTTCCTTTCCAAATCATTGTGAACTTTATGTAACTATCATCCTTGTCGACCTCAACCAACGTATGCATTCTTACTCCAATGGGTATGAGACTCTTTTGCAAAAACTTGAATTTTCTCCAATTTCTGCCAAACTTTCGGCAGAAAACTTCACCTTAGAACTCTCAAGTCTCCAACTTTAGCTCTGATTCCTTTATATTCTGAAGCTTGTGTGTTTGCTGCTAATTGGGTTCTTCTTTATATATCTCTCTGACTCCTTTTCCTACCATTTCCGCAGATGCAGCAGGCCCTGTGAAGTACAAGAATCGTCATTGTAAGGTGAAGAAGCATGACGTGTTAGAAATTACTAGTAGCAGCAGTACAAATAATGTGTTACAGAACGAAGTGTTTGGGAAGTCTTCACTACCCCTTCCAGACTAAGTTGTTACAGATTTTCTAATACACCTTTCTGTAATACTTATAAAAATATAAAAATGTCTATTATTTTAATAAATATATAATATTTCGTAAATATCTAATACACGTATCTACATATTATAGAATTGAATAAATATCTATTAAATCAGTAGACATATATTACACGTTTTTAATGATGTATTAAAAAATATTACAAAAAAATATACTAAAATATCCTGAACCCATAGTTTGCCTTCTTTCTTCTTATTTAGGGATGTGAAAATGCACCATGAATAAGAGAAATGTTTGCTTTAGCATGCCAACTCTTATCATGAATCTTCTGCTCACTGTTGTTGGGACCGGATCAGACAGGCCGGTCCAACCATAGATCGATCTAATATTTCAAATTGATTCTCTAAAAAATCGATGATTTTTAAGAGAATCTAATTAGACTGGTCGATCCAACCGGTGAACCAGTAGATTGGCCAGTTCAATATTGAATCGATTTCTTTTTAAAAAAAAAATTGGGGCCAATTTTATAATTTTTGGGAGATAAATTAAATTATATAATTCAATAAATTACTTTAATATGTTAGATTGTTAGTTATAAATTAAAAATGACTACTTTCAATCATGAATTTGAATATTTATGTCTTTATGGACTTAAATTACACTATATTATTAATCAATTTTCTTTAAAAAATAATTATTTTTTAAAATTTTAAATTATAATATTATCGGTTCAATTACAGTCTAATTACGATTGGACTATTAAACCGTAAATCAGTAACTTTTTTTTATTCGATAACTGGTCGATTCTAAAAACATTGCTTCTACCACCACTCTTACCCTTGATGTCTGCAGCAAGATAAAATGATGTCTTTGTATCAAGGACATATTTTATACCACCTATTGTTCCCAATTGAACTATTGTTGCCTTTCCCATAATTGATCAAATGCCGCATCTGATCAGAAGAAGCCATTCGATAGCTAGGAGGCAGAAAGCTGTTGCCTTGTTGGTCTATCCCTGACCCCTGCAAAGCACAATTTCTTCAATTTCTTTCCTTTCTCTCTTTCTTGGGGTGCTTCGGATTGCAATTCATTAAAAAAAAAAAAAAAAGATTGTTTGAATTAAAAAAATTAAAAATATGTGAGATCAATGTTGGATTAAGAAAAAATATATATAAGTAAATAATAAATTTTTAAAAATATAATCCCACTTCCGCCTTGATAAAAAAATAAAAAGAGAGGTGGGGGTAGATAGAAAGTGCTTTAACTATTGGATTTATTATTATTTTTTTAACACTACTAATGAAAAAGTGCACAAATCAAAATTTTCAATAAAATGGCTAAACCTCTACAAAACTATCCTACTGTATAATTTTTCGACATGGATTTTCAACATGGAAAATCAAAACGTATGCTTTGTCAACGCAAGAAATTATCCTTTTCAACACATTAAAAAATGTGGGCTACAAGGTTTTGGCTCTTGACTGGTTAATTTTCTCGTATTCTTTGTTATGCTCTTAAGGTTGGCTTAATAGTGAGCCTCCATCTGTCCCTTGCAATGGGCTAATGTATCGACTCTTCCATCCCTTAATATAAATCGTTAGATTTAATTTCATACATATTAAAATTTTTAAAAATAAAATGACTTTATTTTTTTTTTCTAAAATACTCCAATTTAAATGTTTTAAAAATAAGAGAAGAAAGCAGAGAAGAAGAAAAAAAATAATAAATAATGACAAAAATGAAAAGATAGCTTTAAAAACCTTCTTACAAAGTTCCTAATAATTTATAATTTGGGATAGTAAAAATAGTCTCTAACGACTTATACTATGGGACGGAGGAAGTATTAGTCTTATAAAACTGACAAATAAGTACTTATAAGGCTAACCTAATAGCAAGACGTTAAAAATAACACAAAATTCAATATTTTATATAAAATTTTGAACCTCATCTGCTTACAATTAATTTTGAGTTGAATATCCATTATTTATTAAATAACATGATACAAATATTAATTGTATGTTTAGTTAGGTGAAAAAAGAGAGAGGAAAAGAGTAACATATGTAAATTTTGAAATAAATGGATAATTTACTTTGTTTGATTAGGGAAAAAAATAAATAGGAAGTAAATTAGGAGAAAAATATGTCTATGTTAAAACAATATGTTCAATACAAAATTGACGGAGTATGGTGTAAATAAAGATAGTATTTATTTTTTATTTTTTAATTAAATAAAATAAAAATAAATTACATTTATTTCTCTTAATAGGAATAAGATCTCCTTTCCCCCACTTTCTCTTTCCTCTTCCCCTCCTTATTTGTGAACCAAACAAGGTCAGGATCTTCTAATATATTTTTTTGTAATACTCTCTACTACACCATTAGAAACGTAATACTGTGTCTACTGATTTAATAGATATTAGGGTGTTATCGTGCAATACACGAGAGTAATATATTTATTTATTTTTATTATAAATACATTATTTTTAAAATATATATAGTGAAAATATATATAGATATATATCATAAATAATATTTATCGAATTAGATAATATATTACTTCTAACCAAGTAACCAAAAGGAAAAATGAACTACAATTTATGAATTTAAGGTGAAGGCATCACGAAGCATATTCTGCACCTATGCTATTCCTTCCCCACATCGACTACAACAGCTCCAAGTTTGTCCTCAATTTCAGCACCAAAGTGCGGGTGACAACTAAAATTATTGGCTGTCCCCTTCACCAAATTTCTTCAATCTCATTAAAACGTATACTTGGATTGCAACTCTCATTAGGAGCGTTTATTTACATTAAATAATAAATTTATAAATATATATATAAGATTAGTGTACTTGGATTGTCATTCTTATAAAATATATTTAGATTTCAATCTTATAAGAATAATTTATTTAAGTTGAATAATATATATATATATATAATATTAATATAGGATTAAAGAGAGAATATAATATATTATGAATCAATAAATATTCTCGATAAATAAAAATAATTTAAATTTAAAATTTTAAATTAAATTAAATTCCAATTCAAATACACTATAAAATTTCGGCAGTATAGGTGCTCTCTAAATCCTGCAATCAAGTCATGATTATCCCATTCTTGAACCAGGCTGTGATTGAATTCCAATGGGTTGCAATATTCCAACAATCAGTAGATATTGTTCCTTCATTTCTAAGACATGCAGTAGTTATTGGAACAACAGATCTCCTTAGCTGTATGCTTCATCATGTTAAAATTCAATAACACATGGGTAATAGATGGTTTAACTCCAGCAACAACATTACTTCAAAATCATCTCTACGGCATGTAAAGTTAAGCGCTAGACAAATACTTAAAAACATATTATAGGCCTTCTAATACATCAGCCACAAATACAAAAGTTTATCCGTTTCTTATCAACAATGCATCTTTTTTTTTTTTCTTTTTGGAAATATCGTTATATTTTTTAAGATATTGGCTAAGAAGAAAATGTAGCATGGTTTTTATCCGTCATAAGTTCTCTTCCTGTGAAATAGAACTACTTATTCTGTCCTAAAGATATTAGATTAAGGATGTGGAAATAAGTTGCTTCTTAAAATTTTAAGACCTCTAAATGCCTCTAAACTTAAGTGGTATTAGATATAATAGCTCCTATGGATATGTCTTAGAATCGACAAACTCATCTAATTACAGCTCAAAATAAGCTAAAAGGATAGTCTTGAAGCTGACAGTATGGTAATTTCAGTTTCAACTATGCTCATTAAAGCTGTAAAAATGATCATGCCCACCAAAAATCTAAAAATTATCACATAATCACTGCAACACTACGCACATGAAAAAAAACCAAATCTAAGCATTATGAGAAGCAATTGTATACTTACAGAGGAAAAATTCTGATTTAACAAAAAAGTAATTGATTAAAAAAATAGAGAACAGACTCGTCCACACACTGAAAGAGCAGGGAAATAGGTCAACTACCGTCGTGGTTGCGAATGATGGCGTAGCGACTATTAGCAAGAGGGCAAGAACTCCGGTTGGAAATCCCAGTAACATTATACGAGTTTCAACAAAATTTTGCGTTTCAATTCTACCAAACATTCGAACCCGCTAAATCAAAATCCAAAGTACACAAAAAAGAAAACTCAATCAAACGTAAATTAATCAAAAAGGAACTTACTTGGCCATAAAACTGCAATGGTTGTGTCTAATAACTTGCCAAATGACTTCATCATGCCGCATCGTTGAACCCTAATCACTCTTTCCTTCGTTAATTTTCTTGCCTCTTCCTTGTTTAATACTCTATGTTGAGGGACTTGGGGTTTAGGGTTTTTTTGACTTCTAATACCTGTTTGAACTTACATAAGAACGCAAACCCAATTTTTAGCCAAAAAGGGAAAAAAAAAAACAGCACAAATGCAAAAGAAATACTACAAAATCCCAAATTCTCTATTGAGAGCTTAGGTTAAAAAATAAAACACCTACGCACACCTCTAGTAACAGAACAATAGCAAAGATAAAGAAATTAACACCCATTAGAACCCAAACCCAATATTCAGCCAGGGGGGGGGGAAGATAGATGCCAAAGAAATTCATGATAGAATCCCAACCTCTTTATTGTGATAAAGCAGTTACTTAAGCACACCTCTAGCAAACATAATATAAAAAATAGTATAAATTAACACCCAACTATCGAAGAAAATTTGCTCAACACTTCAAAGATTCATGCTTTATGTCCTGCTGCAGCTACCAAATCAACAATTCAACCAAAATAGGTAACGAAAACGCAAGGAAAAAAAGTCAAGATGATACGATGAATGGTCTAACCTTATTTTGGTATAATGTTACTGGGATATAGATTTCTTACCCAAATTAATTTGAGTAATATAAAAATGTTCAATACCATTTTCCTCATTTGTTTCAACATAATACCCATTTTTACGAATATCTTTAAAACTCAATAAATTTCTTCTGAATTTTGAGAAAAATAGTACCTTATCAATAGTAATTGTTGTTCCTTTAGGCAACAATATATTGGCTCTTCTGGAGTCTTCAATCACATTTGTACTTCCGTTTATCGTATAAATATTTATTTCTCCCATTTTGAGATAAAAAAATATTTCTCATTTTTTAGTATGGTGTGTGTAGTTTCACTATCAATAATACACACATCATCATTAACTACAGCCATCTGAACAAAAATATATATGCAAACGTAAATATTATTAGAATATAATGAAAATTTAAAAATATCAAGGTGAGGCATTAGTTCTTCTGGACACTGTCATCACCAATTAAATGGTCTATCCTATCGTCTGGGTGCTCAAAAAAATTTGATACATCCATATGGGTAATATTGATATTAAGATCTTCAAGATCAATATCATTATCCCCAGCATCATTTACTGGATGTTGAGAAAAATTTACTTCAACATTTTTATTGTTCTTTTTCAGTGAAACTTGATATAACTCCATTAAATGCTTGGCCGTACAACAGTTACGTGACTAATGACCTTTCATGTCACATCTATAACATGTATCCTCATACTTTTCTTCCATTTCCTTTTCTTTTTCTTTTTCTTTTCCCTTATGATCTTTTCTGTTCCACTTCAAGTGGTCAGTATTTCTCACAACTTAATTATGACTGTGATAAGGGAAATATCGAGCTTGTTTACGACCATAACCATGACCACGGCCACGGCCACAGTTATGACCACGATTATAACGATGGCTTCTGTTGGAACCAATAGCATTCACTTCTGGGAGTGCTATTGAGTCAGTTGGTCTGGCTTCATGATTTCTCAATAATAATTCATTATTTTTCTCTACAATGAGGAGGGCAGTAATTAAATTTATAAATTTTGTATACCCTTTTTTGCGATATTGTTACTGCAGGACAATATTCGAGACATGAAAGGTGGAGAATATTTTCTCCAACATATCTTCATCAGTAACTTTTTCTCCACATAATTTTAACTGAGAAATAATTTTATACATCGCGGAGCTATATTCATTCACGGTTTTAAAATCTTACAACCTCAGGTGCAACCATTCATACCGTACAGTGGGTAGTACGACCATCTTCAAGTGGTCAAATATTTCTTTTAAATTTATCTACAGGACATATGGATATTTTTCGGTAAGATATTCTATTTTCAAATTTTCGTCAATATGACGACGGATAAAAATCAAAGCTTTTTGATTTTGTTGTGTAGATGCACTATTATTTTCTTGAATAGTTTCATTAAGACCTTTAGCATTTAGATGCATTTCTGCATCGAGAACCCATGACATATAATTTTTTTCAATAATATCAAGGGTTACAAATTCGAGTTTAGCCAGGTTAACCATAGGGATCAATAAATGCATACCTGTCTTTTGGCTTATGTAACGGTAGAAACTCGTGCTTTAGTCTTCTGGCTTTTGTAACGGCAGAGACTCGTGCTGATAGCGTGTTATAAAATTTGGGTAGTGTTAGAATAAAATCTACACACTAAACACTAAGAAAACTTTAACTTTTTTTTGCACAAGAATTTCTTCAAACTTTTCTCTTTCTTTTTCTCACGATTTTCTATAACAATTCTTTCACAAAATGATGGTATATTTCAAGTTTAGAGAATAGCTCTATTTATAGAGCTCTTAATTAGTGGAATACATCATCTTTCACTAATCTTAATTAGTAGTATCTCCACTAAATGGTGGAAATCCATAAAAATTCATAATTAGTGGAGCTTCCACTAATTTTCTAATAGTTCACATAAATCCATAATTAATAGAGCTTCCACTAATTCAACATATTTACAACAATTTAAGAATTTTTAACTCCTCGATTCTTTCTTTTTAATGATTTTTCAGGAAGATCAATTGTATTAGTCTATTAGATTTCTTTCTAAATTAAAAAAAAAAACATCTCAATTCAAAACAATTATGTGTCAACATAACAAACGGTCAGGTGTTGCTTCAGAAGTCTTCTGCAACTGCTATTATATATATAGATTTACTCATTTCTTATTTAATATTTTATGAATATCTAATACATATATCTACTGATTACAGAATTGAGTAAATATCGATTAAATCAGTAGATACGTATTACGTTTTTAATGATTTATTAGAGAGTATTATAAAAAAATATATTAAAAGATCCATAACTAACCAAACATATTATAAAATACTAGTGCCAAAGTCTTTTTGAAATGCAACTGTTTGGACAATATAAAATGAAAATGTTTAAAGTTAAAGTAAAGGAAAACACATAGTATTTCACAGAAAAAATAAAAATAAATTTAAGAGAGAGACAGTGATGGGCCTTCTTAAGAGGCCCTTTTTCATATCCCCCGATTCAATGTCGGCGGTTGCTGAACGTGCAAGAAAAGTTGGTAACCAAACCAAAACGTCCGTCGCCAAATTACGCAAATATCCCCGTTGTCGCGCGACGTGTTAAATTCGCATTGGCTAATTGTCCCAACGGATCGTTTAAACCCTAAATACTTTGGACAAGCGACCGCAAAAGGGTTTATGGTCTCCCGCGCCTGAGCATAAACCCTCCGTTCCCGTTTCCGTCCTCGTTTCCATTTCCGTTTCAATGTCGTTCCCAATCCGCCATTAACATCAACAAAATTGAGCAAAACAGTACCTAATTTAAGTTCACAAACCAATGGCAGCTTCGAGGCTATCTCAATTGGCGGCATTGACCGCTGGGGCAGTAACCGCCACAACTTGTTCGACCCGCTCTAACCGGGCTTATGCAGATGGTCCGTTCCGTTTCTACCCCTTTTCCTCTTCTTCTCCGGATACTTCTCAGACGCCTCCCCAGGCGGGTTCTTCTTCTGATTCAGATTCTAAGGAGGAGTCCAGGGGTGGTTTTGACCCAGAATCATTGGAAAGGGGTGCTAAAGCTCTTAGGGAAATCAACAGCTCTCCTTATGCCAAACAGGTTGGTTTTGTGGAAAATATGGTTGAATATGTTTCTTGGGCAAGAAAAATTGAGATTTTTTTTAATCCCTTAATTGTGCAATGAAGGTGTTTGAAGTGATGAGGAAGCAGGAGCAGACAAGGCAAGCGGAATTGGGTGCTGAGAAAGGGCATTTTGAGGCCATTCAGGCTCACCAAGATATTGTGAGCACTTGCGATCAATAGGAGTTTGTTATTTTTCATTTCAATTACTAATACTGATGTGGTTCATTTGCAAAATAAGAAAAGTTCACTTTTAAAAAAAAAAAAAAAATCATTTGACCATGTCGATTACAAGGCTCAACCTTAAATACTCACAATGTATGACTGCTTTAACATTTGCATCTGAAATGGTTTTAACGTTCCATTTCAGACCTTAATTTGATTTTTGGTTGTGGCACTTAAGCTTTTGAGAGATTAATCTAGGAGGAAGTAAGAAATTTTCTTTATTGCTACCAAAATAAGCTTCTTTAAACTATCCTTTCATATGAAACTAGAAGCTTCCCCTGGATACTTCTGAACCTGTTTATGTGCTGCAATATGCACTCCCAGTGGACATATGCAGGACAAAAATATAGAGCCCAAGAGTTGAGTAGGTGGCAAAAGCTAAACAATCTCCCATATAGATATAGTTGTTTGATTCCCTAAGAGCCCCAATTGTCAAACCTGCAGTGCTTATCCGGTATTGTTGCAGAAGCTAATGCACATTGTTTATTGAGTAATATCCTTATTCTTTTTGCTCTGTCTTTGTCTTCTAAATTGTACATTTTTTTTCCCTCTCCTGAACTGCAAATATTTGTTTATGAAGGAGAAACAGCGGAAATGGGCAGAAGAACAGAGGAATCTATATCAGCAGCAAGCACAGACAAAGGCACAAGTAATGAGATATGAAGATGAATTGGCTAGGAAAAGGATGCAGGTGTGACAGGGATTCTTTTTCCTCCATATTTTCAAGCTATTTGATTAGAATATTTCTAGTCATCAACTTGGTCCTTAGTTCTGCTAGAAGTAAAAAGAAATCAGTTTTGGTCCAGTAGTGATTTAATATTTTCTAAAAGCACTAGGCTACATGCCTGCGTCTTTGTTCTCAAATCTTGGAGCAGTTATTGTTGTGGAGAATAACAAAATAGTTCATTGAATATTGAGTCCAGGGAAATTCTTGAATGGTGGACAATTCATTCACCATATCATTCATTTCAGACAGATCATGAGGCTCAGAGACATCACAATGCTGAATTGGTAAAAATGCAAGAGGAATCATCAATAAGGAAAGAACAGGCAAGGCGTGCAACTGAAGAACAGATCCAAGCTCAGCAGAGACAGACAGAAAAGGAGAGAGCTGAAATTGAAAGGGAAACAATACGAGTAAAGGCAATGGCTGAGGCAGAAGCTCGGGCTCACGAGGCAAAACTGACTGAGGACCATAACAGGAGAATGCTTGTAGAGAGGATCAATGGAGAGAGAGAGAAGTGGCTCGCAGCCATCAATACAACTTTCAGTCATATTGAAGGTAGCTAACAATGAATCCAGTTATGTATGCCTACTAGATAAAAAAGGTAGTCAAAATATATGAGCTGCTTGTTGCAGTTTGCTCAGTTCTGGCAGTATTAATCCTGTCAGCATATTATGAATGCATGCCCAAGATGTTCATGCTTGCTTTCATCTTACCTGTTGAATGATTTTATTATACCTATTATCTTTTAAATATTATCCTGGAATTCTCTGTAATTTGTTTCCTAACTAAAATGCATTAAAATGAGTTTTTATCTCTATTTGGAACCTGTACCGATACTTCCAGACCCTGCCCTCTTTGACAAGTATGATAATTTAAGCTAGTCCACATCCAACAATGTTTTGATTGTTATAAATATCTAACAAGTAGTTTTGTGGCTTCTAGGATTACATTGTGAGGATAGTTAGCAGATATCATTCTTGATACTTCTGGTCAATTGGTTAAATTGGCTATGTGTGGATTTCATGTAATGGTTTTTGTCTGCATTACAGGGGGTGTTCGTGTTCTGCTGAATGACAGGAGTAAATTAGTAATGACTATTGGAGGAGCTACTGCATTAGCTGCTGGAGTTTATACTACTAGGTTAGTGTTCTAGGACTTCCTTTTATGAATTAAACTATGAACTTTTCTCAACAATTTATTTATCCAGTTCCACAAAGTGATTGTAACATTTTTTAAAATTTTTAATAATTTGCTTACATCTCCATTCTTCCCGTCAGTTATTTATTTAATTTTTCTTATTGTTGAGTGTCAATTTGCTGTATCTCTTGTATTAAATAATTTTTAATACTCATTTTCAAAACAGTGCTAAGTTTTTGGTGCCATAGCATTTAAGCCACAGGGATTTAACTCAGAAAAATGATTAGTTGTCCTTGGGATTTTGAGAACTATTTGGAGCTGCCTTTCTTTCCTAGCTGCCCAAGCAGAAAAATTTTAGAAAGCAAAGAAGAAGAAAAATAGTGTATCTAAGTGCATACATGAATTGCAAATTAATTTTTTTATATGTCTATTGGTGTGTGAGTACATGAACAGAGATAGAGAAACATTGTAATAAGGTCTAAGAAGAACAGAAGCACTAAAATTTGTATTGAGAGAAAAAATGGAAAGTAGAAGAGTAATCAAATATTCCCAGCTTGTTTGAATTTCATAACAAGTTGAAACAGGATTAAAAAAACATTACATACGAAGAAGGGTCATTATTGGAGAAGTGTGAGGAGTAAATGGTACTTGGTACTCATGAAACAGATTGTGACTGATGCTGGCTGCATTCTATCATTCATAGGGAAATTTAAGCACATACGTGCTATCAATATTTGCGAAATGAATTTGATCAAGCTCTTGGTATTGAATTCTATGTCAAGCAAGTTTCTTCATATATAAGTTTTGATGGTGTGTTGTAAGTGATCAATTTTCATTTATGACTGGCTAAGAACTTGCTGCTTTTGTTGGTTGTCATTTAAATTTGATTTATTTACTTTGCATCTGAATCCCTCTTGTGCTCTTAGGGAAGGTGCCAGGGTTACTTGGGGATATATCAATAGGATTCTGGGGCTGCCATCATTAATTCGAGAATCATCTATGAGAAAATTCCCATGGTCAGGGATAGTTTCTCGTGGAATGAACAGAGTGTCAAATTATGGCACAGTGGCAAATTCACAAAGTAAATCCAGCTTAGGAGATGTTGTTCTACATCCTTCACTCCAGAAACGAATTGAGCACCTTGCTCGGGCTACGGCAAACACCAAGTCTCATGAAGCTCCCTTCCGTAACATGCTCTTTTATGGGCCTCCTGGCACCGGCAAAACTATGGTTGCAAGGGAGATAGCAAGAAGATCGGTAAACCAGTCATCTTTCCCTAGTTTTTGGCCCTTGTAATGTGTGAGCCCTGCAATTTTGACCCCATGGCTTGTGGAGGTTTGCACCAAAACATTATATGCCGCAAATAAGTTGACATGCATAAGAACCCTCCCTCAGCCGTGTGTGTTTGAAAACATTTGAATTTTGTATGCAACTGGCCTATCTAACAAATAAGCAAATAAAAAGATTAGACCTAGTCATTGTTTTTATAATTGAGTAGATCAAATTTGAACCTCTGCTTTCACTTTTTTCTTCATTTTATGCAATGAATTAGAAATTGTCCCGAAGAACACTGATTATAACTGCTATATACGAGTTTTATCATGCTTTTGTTAGGAGTTTTGGTTTCTTCTGCAAAAACAAAAAGGTCAAATAAGAGAAAAACTAGGGAATACTTGCCTATAAATTTTACGATGGACTGAATAATTATGCTTTCTTGGAGAAAGGGGAAAAGAGAGGAAGTGGAACAATTCTTTGACTTCTTTTCTTCCTGAGAATTCTTTGAAAGAAAAGGTGTGGGAGCAATCTTTTCATCAAGGCTGCTATGTGTGGTTTGCAGGGTCTTGATTATGCCATGATGACTGGTGGAGATGTTGCACCACTTGGTCCACAGGCTGTCACCAAAATCCATGAGATCTTTGATTGGGCAAAGAAGTCAAAGAAGGGTTTATTGCTTTTCATTGATGAGGCTGATGCCTTCCTGTGCGAGTAAGTTAATGTTCTGGCTTAATAAGTGTATAATATGCAAATAAGATAAAACCAAAGTACTTGGAATTGTTCTTTGTGAAGTTTCTAAATCTGTTGGATTCTAGGCAGTAAGCCTAATTTTCACTTGGTAATATAAGCACACCAGATGCGTTTAGTCTGGCATGTTTTCTTGACAGTGGAAATCATTATCTTCCATTATAGCTCTCATGTGCCTATATTGTTGTTCTGATTGAGCTTGTTGTCAAAGATTAAAAATGCTTCATATTTGGCACGTGGATTCATGACTGATATTTGTCTTAGCAATTGCTTCGTTTCACATTTTTTGTTCTTGTTCCATTTTGAAGTGGTGACCTTATAGAACTTTATTCGTTGCAGACGTAACAGCACCCACATGAGTGAATCTCAACGAAGTGCTTTGAACGCCTTGCTCTTCCGAACTGGAGATCAATCAAGAGATGTGGTACTTGTCCTTGCCACGAATAGGCCTGGGGATCTTGACAGTGCCATTACTGACCGCATTGATGAAGTAATTGAATTCCCCCTTCCCGGTGAGGAGGAACGATCCAAATTGCTTAAACTTTATTTGAATAAATACGTATGTGGTGAAGGTGACGGGGAAGGTGAGTCTAGGTGGGGCCATTTGTTTAAGAAAAAGTCACAAAAAATTAGTGTAAAAGATTTGTCCGATGATGTGATTCGAGAAGCTGCTCAGGAAACAGAAGGGTTCTCTGGGCGTGAGATTGCAAAACTGATGGCTAGTGTTCAAGCAGCAGTATATGGTCGTGCAGATTGTGTGTTGGATTCCCAGCTGTTCAACGAGATTGTCCATTACAAGGTTGCAGAGCATCACCAGCGGGCAAAACTAGCAGCTGAAGGTGGTGAACCAAATAAGTTGCAAAACTAAAACTGAGGTGCACTTGCAGCACTGAGTTGGGGGGTTTGTAAGGTCAGTGCAAGGAAAGATTTTGTTCTAAACCATTTTTGAGTGAGTCCTGTGATTTATATAAGATCTATTTATTAGAAGCAAAATATTTTTGGGCTAGGGATAAATATTATCTAACTCGTTGTCTTAGAAAGCCTGAGGATGTTGTGCTTCCATTTATTGGTTCTACTGACTAATCACTGAATTCTCAAGGCAGAAGGAAAGGTGTCGGAAACAACTTATATTTTCTTCCTGTATGGGAACATTTGTATAGTCAATACTTGATCCCAAAAAAGAGAGGAAAATATTTACACAGGCTCTGTTTAACAGACTGTTGCATTAAAATTTTATACTATATGTTTTATTTACACAAAAAAAAAAAAAAAATGAAAGATAGATCTACGTAAGTATAGATATCACGTCTAAATTAAGAATTTGAATCAAAATTTTTATTTAAGTAATGTCTTATCATAAACGTTTTTATACTCTTGTTCCCTGTGGTGGAAGAGGTAAATTAAGAATTGAATTTGTGACCACATGGAGATATTGTCATTTACAAATTTATTATTTATGATTATGCGATATATATTAGGAACGAATTAAAATTTTTATTTAAATAAATAAATTGCGATGTTTAATTAAGGATAGTGCAATGGTGCACACATCCTTGCAAATCATGTGGTCCTACACATGTTGGACTAGTTCGTGCAAATACAATGTACCGAATAAATATTATAAGTACATTTAACTGTATTTTTGAAAAAGTTGTCCCAGTTGAATAATATTCATTTTATTAAACCAATTTTACATATTAATTCATTATGTATGAGGTTCTAAAAGTTTTATTATTTTTTTTTTTTTAAAAAAAAGCCCCTTTGCAGTTATGGTACCCCAACCCCTTTTCAACAATCCAATTTCTTGGACAAGCACCCTAGTAGTGATATTAAACCATTTTCTTGTGTCTTTAGCAATTTTGCCCTAAAATATTAGTATTTGTTTAAGCACTCATACCTCTTTTTAGAAAACTTTGAACTCTACCCTCTATATAATATTTCTTCTTTAATTTTGTCCCTTCTTATGAAAAATACTCAATTTTTACCTTCAAAATATTAAATAATTCCAACGTTACCATCAAATATGGAAAATATGATCCCTTTCTCTCCCATTCTTGCTATAAAATAAAAAATCTATATTCCCCTCACTTAAAATCACTGGTTTACTTGAACATGAAGAAGAGGCCACACTTAAAGACCATGATACGCATGAATAATTGCTTCAAAATATTACTAAATAATTTTAATTTTACTCTTCAAATATAAAAAATATTATTAACATTATTCTTTTTGGTACTAAAGTGGAAGGATGATATTGTGACTACTATAATATTTAAAAGAATAAAATTATGAAAATAATAGTAATTTTAGAAGGTAATTTTTTTTAAAAAAAAATTATTGTCAAATTAAAACATTGGAAGGGCAAGATTGTCAACGAATTCAATTTTCCTCCCCCCGACGTATTATCAAAATCAAAAGAGAAGATGACGGGGGTGAGGCCGGGGAGTCGGGGACTTGGTGGTTACGAGCAAAACCCGCAAAACTGTCCGAAATTATCCATACAAAACGAGCGGAAATGTCACGTACGATATGACATAACATACGGTAAAAGTATGGCCTTGTCATGACGGACGTGGCTGAAAGGGAACGAATCTTGTTCCATGCACTTCCCCAAGAATCGCCACGTTTTCCTATCGAATCGATTGGCTGCTTGGAATCCAAACCTTGTATCAGTGGAAATTGGAGAGACCTTTTAGTTTCTGTGCTTCTAATATTAAAATTTGGCTTCTGCTCTTGCAAGAAGAGAAAGAAAAAGCTACAGGGATTATGGCGAAAAGAACAGCCCTTTTTGTTCTATGGCTGGCGGTAGTGACATCTCTATGCTGGGGTTGGGGAGAGGAGGCAATGGAGAATGTGAAGAATGGAGCGAATTTGGCTGCTGAGAAAATGAAGACCGTAACTAAGGAGGCCAGGCAAAGTGCTTCCGAGTCCATGCAAGATGCCCAAGAGATGACTAGTTCTTGGGCTGATTGGGCTTCAAATAAGTTCTCAGAGTAAGCAGTTCTTTCTTGTCAAAAACTGCAATTTTTGCTACTCAAATACTCCTCCAGCTTCAGCTGTATTGATTCTAGTATCTAGCACTTATTCTTATTGCAATTCTGATTTGGACCTAAGCCAGTACAGGGACAAAATGTTGTCATATTTTGTTTAGATCGATAACACGTGTTTGCTTCATGCAAAACGATAGTGGGTTCGATGTTCTAATATAGCTGAATTGTTGGCTTTCCCTTTTCGAGATCACACTAACGTTTTCCAATGCAATAATTGTATCATTATCAAAGGGCGTTGGGGTTGACAGGGAGATGAGGTATTAGGTGGTCTATGTTAAGAATTAAAATATCTATGCACTCAGTTCAGGCCCAAATCAGAATTCAAGACCATGGTTTTAGAGCTTGTTCTTGTATGTTGGAGCAGCTTGAGAATTAGGAAACTTGAATTTATGTAGGAATGTGATTTTGGAGGCCTAATCTATGTTCACATTTGTCTCTGAGCGTCTAAGTAATAGTTGCATCCAAGAAAGAAATAAGTATGGTTTAGAAATAAGTATGTCTCCATTGCAAATTCGTGGGATTTTCTGCTTGTCTAGACATTGAAGTTTCTGATGTCAATTTAAATCAAGATGGTGATATCTTCAAAGGGAACTAATGGCAACATAGCAAAACGTATCGTGGGCCCATGGTTCTGTAGAACTGCGTCTCATTTCCAGGAAAAGAGCCAGTTGA
This sequence comes from Voacanga thouarsii, assembly GCA_026120185.1. Taxonomy (NCBI): domain Eukaryota; kingdom Viridiplantae; phylum Streptophyta; class Magnoliopsida; order Gentianales; family Apocynaceae; genus Voacanga; species Voacanga thouarsii. The sequence goes on from JANUWF010001190.1 coordinate 1,589,613, forward strand.
ATATCGCCTGATTTGCACGATTTGTCTACCGCTGACACTTTTTCCTTTTTGGTGGTGAGAGAGAGGAGAGTTAAATACATGTAGCCTGCTTGTTTTTCCAATAGACAAAAGTTTAAATTGTTGTTGTCATCTCTTATTCAATACATATTGCTTTTAGGGGAGTTGGACTGAATCAGGACAATGCCAAAGATGCATCTCGAAGATTGATGGAAAAAGCCAAGAATGTTGCATCAAAGGCCACCGATACAATGAACTCTGTTGCTAATGGTAAGCAATTTTCTTGTGCCCCTTTTGAAGATAAGATCACATAAGAGCTTTCTCTGAAAAAAGAGCAAAAAACCAAAAATAAAATAAAATAAAATGCAGAGGCTTCCAGGTATGCTTCTGAAAAGGAAGACGAGATGGCAGATATTAGCTCCAGGAAAGAGAGGGATGCTAAAGACGCAGGGGAAGAGAGAGTTCATGATGCCTATGGTTTCATCTCCAACAAAGCTAGTCAAGCCATGAATATGGCTTCAGATATGGCGGCTGACGCCTGTCATTTTGCTACAGACAAGACTGATCATGCCATGGACTCAGCTTCAAAAATGGGTAGTGATGCTAAGAAGAATGTGAAAGATCATAAAGCTTATGATGCCTACTCATATACCGCTGATAAAACAGCTGAAGCAATGGACAAGGCTTCAGATATGGTCAGTGACATGAAGAAGAGTGGTAAAGATGACGCATACAGAGCATACTCATTTGCCTACGATAAGACTGGTCAAGCTATGGCTATGGCTGCGGATGCAGCTGGGAACGCCAAAGAGAAGCTAAAGGATAGAGCTTCTGGTGCCTACTCGTATACCTCGGATAAAACAGGTGAGGCAATGGACATGGCTTCAGATATGGTTGGTGACTTGCAGAAGAGTGGTAGAGATAAGGCATACAAAGCTTATGCAGGTCAGGCTATGGATATGGCTACAGATGCTGCTGGGAATGCCAAGGAGAATCTAAAAGAGAAAGCTCCACATGCCTATGCCTCTGCTTCTGACAGGAAAGATGACACCATAAAGATGGCTTGGGAGAAGCCCAGTGGTGCCAACGAGGCAATGGATGGTGCTATGCAGAATGGAAAGGATGAAGTATTGGATCAATATGAGCGTGGGAAATCAAATGCTCAGGAAACTTACAGAGTTGCCAAGGACACTATGACAGAAAAGGCCAAGGAGAACTATGAAGCTGCTAAAGAGAAGGCCTCACAAGCTGCAGGCGATCTAGGAAAGAAAATGAGAACAGATAGTGAGGATCTATGAAAACTAATGACATCTGTCTTGAAGAATACTGCCAACTCTTGAGACCCACAGTGAGTCATCACTAGTTTGTTTTTTTCCTGATTAGGACGTTTATTTCAGCATTCTAGCTCAACAGCTTGTTTAGTTAGAGTAAGAAGTCACATGTAGAGCTGCTTTGTATGTTTTGCTCTTTGGTCCTCATGGCCTGCCTGATATATGCTTTCAACTGGTAGCCTACTGTTGTGTTTTAGATTGTTCAGTGCTGTGGCTGCAGAATCCACCAAAAGAATTAGTTAAAACTATCCACAACCTCAATTGAATGAGCAAGGGTTCTATCTTGCTTCATGTATATATGTGTGTTTCTGCTTTACTTGTAACTGCAATATCAATTCTGAATGTTGCTCTCCTGCAGATACTCTTATACAGTGGTAAAATGTTAACCATCAAAGTTGGAGGAAAAATGGATACAGTTCATCCGTCATGGACACAGTAGAGTTTGAAATATTTCTCCCCACTAAAACACTATAGCACACTATCCCATGCTAAGAATTCTTAATGAGTGCAATCATTAAGTACTCTTTTAGAATGCTTTTTGAGTTATCTTGCTAAATCATAAGGAGAATAGATGCCTAGCAGTTTAAAAAGACACTTCGTTGGATGACCTGAAGCATAATCAGTTTCCCCGTACCAGTGCTGGGCAAATCTTTTATGCAGGACTTGATGGAGTTCCTTAATCGAGTAAGATATGCTATAATTTGTCCTAAAGGCATAGCTGGATACCATGTCTAGTGCACACAAAGCTGTACAGATTTTGCGGAGAAACAGTAAGAGCCTTTTACATTTCATTTTTTTGGTTATACTTGCGGTTTCTTTCTGTGCTCAATTGAAAGATAACTTAGAAGTTAGAATGTTCAACGTAATTAAAGACCGTGGACAAATGCCGGAAACAAACATATACAAGAGAGCGGCTATCATTTCCAATTGCATTGAACTTGGCTTTACTTGACAGAATTGGTGCAGGTTTAACATATAACTTTGAGGATACCAATTTATGATACTTGTCCTTTTCCAGTGGTCTACATGCTTTCAAATGTTATGGAAGTTGACAAGATCTTGATTAGCAACCTTTGAGGAGAAAGTAGGAGCTTTCTTAGCAATGGAGCTTAGATTGCTTTCCGTGGTTGTAGAAAACTTGATTGAATGCATCATCGCTAAACTTCTATCTGTTTGTTTTGTATCTATTTCCTTGGCCTTGCTCTCTATGTAGTCCTTTGAACGTAATTCTCCAGTATGTTCCAGGGGTTTGGAGTCATTTGCTGGTACTGGGGTATGAATTTCTTTTAGTAGAAGCATAAAGCTCCATCGTTGGAAGTGTAATTCTTGTACATATAATGATAGTATATCGGCTTCCCCTCTAATTCACTAGCACATATATATCCAGTTGGAATGAAAATTCTCTTATTTTGATTTGTACATGTATATTTTCATATTAGGGGAAGAAACAAGAAGATGGCCATTACTCTAACGTGCAAATCTTTATCACATGACATCTCTTTTGTATTGACTGATAATCGATCTATATGTGCAATCTTTATGTTTGGGTGTTCCTTGGTAATATTATGCCATATTTACCGAAAGCTAACTTCTCATCCGACTTGTGGGTTTAGCCCTGGGAAGATTATTCCTGTCTGGGAGAAAGATTTATTTGGCTTTCCAGTAACATAGCTATTTATGCTGCAACATAAGGTGACTATTTCCATGACTGTTGTATTATTCGTACTATTTCAGTTACCAGAAACTTTGTTTACATCTATAGGCTTTTCCAATTGTTGTATTCTGGTAAATGGTTGAACTCGGAATCCATCATTTTCTGGGAACTCTAACTAGTTAATCTCTTCTATAACTTTCCATATTTATGGCTACTTATCCCAATGTGAACTTGGATCTTTCACCGCAACTCAAGCCTCTCTTTCCGAATCTCTCACTGTGTACTTAAATAAGTGATTTTGACTGTCCAAAAGAAGCAGCAGACAGGCATATGGCAAAGGACTAAAAACTATCAGACAAACATGGTAATACTATGAACTAGAGTAGCAATCTTCCAGCGGTAAAATGGGAGTATACTACCAAGAAGATACAAAATTGAGTTTGAAGTCAAGCTCATGGAACATTGATTGTCATTGGTCTGCATTTAACTGCCATCAACTTTAAGTACTCCAAGAAATTAGAGGAAATTATGAATACTTACTAATATTAGAAACATCATTTTTTTTCCTTTAACAAAAATGAAAGAGAATCAAACTTGTTTGGGTAATATAGGACAAATATGGAAACGTGTAAGTGAACCATCTCCTATGTAATTTACTTTCCTATATGAGTAATGAGTCGTCTATCAAGAGAATCAATTGGTGATCAACCTTCTTATTGGCAAAATCTGCTAGCAAATGATGCTTGAAAAATGATTAGCTATCTAAATAATTATATTCATATGATTATGCACACAATTTGGCTATAGTCCTTAGTAGTAAATTTAGAATCTCAAGTGGGTTTGCCCTTGTCTTACATTTGTTTCCTCTTCATTGCTTGCTTGTTGTTGTGCATCCAAACCTTGAAAACCTTCCTCGCTACTGCCACCTCATTGCAAAACTGCTGCACTTCTTGTTCATCCTGCTTCTGAATCTTCCATCCCAGCTTCTCAGCAAATTCATGCATCCTTTCTTTCTGCTGTTGAGTGAATTTCGTCCTAAACCTCTTTTTTGATACTGAAAATGATTGTTGAGCTCCTCCTTGTGCTCCGGCTTCATATTGAAACATGTTGAGATCTTCACTGGAGGACTCAGCTGGCGCTCCACCGCTTCCACCAAACGTCATCAATATAGGAGCTGTTGGACTAGTGGTGAAGCCACGGGAATAACCATGAGAGTACTTGTGGTGGTACTGCTGAGGCGGCAATGTAAGGAGATTAGGCTGAGTCTGAGTGCGAAAGACTGAGCCCTGGGGTGCAGTATTATTGTGTCTAGCGTGGGTTTGTATGTAGTAGCTGTTTGTGCCAGTTTGAGGATCACTATCGCTCTCTTTGCGATGAAAATTGCGATGGCAATCACAAGCTGCACATCTTAAGGCTTCTGGGGTCCCTTCTTCTCCACTCGGCATGAATTCTCCACAGCCATCAACAACATGCCCTCCCTTGCTTGCAGCATGATTCTTGAGGCATTCGCGATATCGAACTGAGGTACTACTACTAGCTGCTGAAGCTGCCGGTCGGGGTGGTGGAGTCCTTGAGTGCGATGCATTTGTGGTGGTTGCATCAGCCACTTGAACTGGATCTGGATCTGGGTTTGAATCTTTATCGTGGTGGTGCGGTTGTAGTAGGTGCGGTTGCTGGTGCGGAATAAGATGTGGTTGATCTAGGGTTTGGCTAGGACCGAGAAGTGTGGGCTCATCTCTTCTTCTTTCCGATAGGGTTGACACTGCAGGAGCTGAAGCCAGCTTGGCTGAGGATTCTTGGTTAAGTGAAGATGGATTGTAACCCATAGAGTTTGGTGACATACTATACTTTTCTTGTCCTCTTAGCTCCATAATTTGTTAATCTGAAATGACCCTTGATCTTGGCTGCTCTTCTGTTAATCACTCCTGGCCAGATTACATCATCCCAAAATCTGTATCGAACCTGTGAATGTCCTCATCAAATTTCCTCGACCATGAAGCCATCAACTCGATTAGTCTAATCCTTTGATGCATTTAACCGAAGAGAAGATGATCAAGTAAGTAATTTCAGACTTTGTGCTTTCTTTTCTTGTGATATCGACGTTTTTTGTGCTAAAGCGACGGTCCCATTTACTTAATTTTCAAACTGAGTCTCGATACGTAAGAAGATTTAGTGGTGTAAAATGTCCCAGATGACTAAGGTTACAAAGTGATTAATGTGAGAAAATTAGAGGAATCTGAGACAAGATTGAAGATGAGACTCAGATGGGACCCTTGGAGCTATAGAGAAAAAGAAAAAAAAAAAAAAACTCACCAGGTGTCCTAAATTAAAATGATAATGCAGACAAGTATAAACAAGCAAAGCTATAAGGTTTTAGCACTCACTGGTCACTTGAAGAAAGCTAGTTATTGAAAAGAAATGATATAAGACTAAGAAGTAGTAATTGAAGAATGAAGAATTTGTGTCTCCTAACAGCCCTTCAAGCCCATAAGATCCACCCATCAAGGGGAACAGATGGCTGAGACGCTAAATGCACTCCAAGGTGAGAGATAAGATGAACTTGCTATGGGACTACAATGACACTCAGACGCTCACTCCACAAAACAACCGACAAAGTCTTGCTCGTACTCTCTCAACACCTGCACACTGGTCCAGTGTCTAATTATTGCTTCAACTTTGTGTTTCTTCACCTGCGTCCTCCCTCCCAAGCCCAAGAATCAGAAAGAAGAGAGAGAGAGGTGCGTGAATGATGTGACCTTAATCTGGGTTGCTTGCAAGAATCTACTTTCTCGCATGCCAAAATCCTTGGCTAAGTGAGGTTAAGTTCCATAAAATCACACACACAGTCCAGTAGCTACAAAGGGTTATTGAACTGAGAACCTCCAAACTTAGTAGTTTTAGAGAGAGAGAGAGAGATAGAAGAGACCCTTTGTTTTTTTCTTGGTGGTGGACTTATAAAGTGAAAGTAATGGTCCACAGCATAACATTTTGGTCCAGTTAGTGTTTGTGTCAGATTCTCCTCTTTTCCTCCTCAATACTCTCAAAGGGCTCTCAAGTCTCAAGTAGCATGGTGCAAAAAGGCGTTTGAACACCAGTTTTCCTTCAACAGATGGCTTTAGGCTTGCAAGTCTTTTGGCAATAGATGCTGTTTGGTACTTGGCTGCCATTGTTGGCTAATTTGCATCCATCCATCTTGAATTGTTCCGGTTCTGTGCATGTTTTGTGGTACAGTATTTGACGTTTAGCCTGTTGTTGTTGTTGTTAATAAAGAGAAGGCTAATGGAGGTGTCAGCACTCGGCAAGGTACAATACAACCACCACTTTAATTGGTCACTGTTGGCGTTGTCCTTTCCCTTTTTTTTTTCTTTTTCAACTCTAGGCCGTGTATTAATTGTTTCTTTTGTCTAAACCTCAGCAGATGCTACTGCTACCTATTTTCAGCTAAGTTTTGCTTCTCGATTTCAAAGTTGGTTTCATTATTGATTTTGGACTACAATGGCCACAGCTATTGAAGATTTCATTGACCAAATACCCTAAGAATGCATAGTGGCATAGTGCATTACATTCTGCTATCTGCATTCAAGAATTTCAAGACACGGAGGAGGAAAAAGAATCGTTCAAAAAATGAACAAAGAGGAGATTTCTCCTGTGTTCTTGTCTTTTTCTCCTTCATGTAATCATGGTGGATTAGAGAACTTGTTTAAAGATTTTGGTTTGATGAAACCAAAAATGCTTTCCATGTCTTTCGTTTTCGTTCCACTTTCTGTAGTCATGGTACAAACAACACAAAATGCCCGTGATGAAACAGGGAAACGATTCATTTTCTACTTCATAAAGATTCCGCGTACCTACCTACCTACCTAGTCTTTCAAAATAATATTGATAATTATCATGTTTGGAGATAACTTAATAATATTTATTTCTTAATGACATACACGTAACAATAAAAATATATGTTAACATAACTCTCTCAATTTATCTATCGAAAAAAATACTGTAACTTAATTAATAAAAATTTGAATCCATTTTTGATTTGATGGTTATTCCCATTGCCATTCCCATACCACATATGAGAAGATGATTTATGCATACACATATTCTTCCTTTATAGATTAGTATACTCATTAGAGCATGATCAGTGGTTGCTTTCTCCTTTATGTTTGTCTCTCGTGGCACAGCAAGAGTTACAAATCAGGTGTCATCACAAAGATCTGTACTGCTACTTAGTTAATCCTTTTTTATTGCCCAAACCATTGAAAAGGATTGGGAGATCGAAAAGAGGATTGGATATGATTTCATATGGAGAGTTAATATTAAAACAAAGGTAGAAAAGCATATCGGTCTCTGGGTATTGCTTTTTTCTGTGATTGAGGGGGAACAAGTTCCAAGCAGCTAATATGGTTTATAATTAATAAATATATCCAAATAAGAGGTTAAAGATTTGAATAATAACATGAGAAGGCCATTTCTCTTCATGATTGGTAGAGAACAAGTTGCTGTCCATACCATGGTCCCCCGCCCCCTGGTGGAAGCTCAACCCAGTCTTCTTCTTCTCTTTTCTCAGTTTTCTATTTCTTTTGCTGGTGCCCCCCTTCTTCTTTTCTTCTTTTTCCAAGTAATTTTGCATCTTCTCTTCTTTTGTTTATTTAGAAAGGACTCTTATGTAACAAACGAGTTGTCTGCTATGAATTCGATCACCTATCCCAACACTAAGCACCCCTTGGCTTAGAATTTATAGAATTTTAAAAAAGAAAAAAAGAGGCCATGGCCCCTTACCTTAGGCTTGTGTCCGCCACTGTATGCAGCAACTAGTTGCCTACCCCCAAGTCCATGCTATAATAGAAGACATGATAATAGAGGTCTTGGCATCTGCCCAAATATACCTTTTAAGTCATCTACAGTATAATGGTCACGAGTTCTCTCCATGAAGAACTTTTACTAGACCAAGAAATATAATTGCCACAATTGGATGTCACGCTGAAAACCTTTCACCAAGCAAAGGAAAACAAACGATGATTTGCATATACAAGACTGGCTAGTAATAATAAGCAATGGTTAACTGCGGATGGTTCTGAGCAAAGGGCGGAAAAGGGGCCAAGTTTTAGAAGTGGACTTTGAGAGCGTTCAACACACACACAAACACGCACACACCACGGAATGGGAGACCAAAAGTTGCAAGTTTAGAGTGCAAATGGAAAATGTAATAATTTGAGAGATTGGCCCTTTTGGTAAAGGTAAATCTAGTTGAAGATTATGGACAAAGTCACGTCAACATTCGCACGCTTTGTTGTTTTATGTACGTGAAATGGGATGATACATAGATTATAGGTGGAATATAATCATAAGCATATATAATGCAATTGGAGGAATCCCAACCCAACAAAGCTCTCTCAAATACAACAGTGCAATTTGCAGATCTACCCCCCAAAATTCACATTATAACATACCCTTATCATTAATCCCAAGTCATTTCTTCTATTAATCAAACAAATGAAACACGATCAAGTCAAAGATTTTGAGTCGTGTAAGAAATTGTAAGTAATAAACTTTGGTTTTTCGACTAATTTGCATAGGGTGCTGGTGGTTGTCAAAGGCCCCCCATGAGGGATTTGATAGGAGACGATGCAAAGGGATTCCTCAAATCTTCTTCCCCCAAAAGACTTGCACGACTCATTCCCCGGGGATCAGAAGCACCTCATCTAGTATCTCTGCTCTGCTGCACATGGACGGAAGGCCTACGACCCTCTGACTTGATGACTGAGAAGATTTCCATTTCATTCTCTTCCCCCGCCGAAAGCCAGAGCATATATTCCTGACGTTACTGATAATGAGTTTGATGGACGTTGATATTACACATGACACCACGCTTCAATCTTTGATGGTTATCGAAATCTTCAGGCCAAAAAATTTCAAATCATTCCGTCCAACAACAGTTTTCACCCATGTTTCTAATTTCTCAAAGTAAAGGGATTATTATGACTTCCTATCATTACCCATCACCTCCTACAAGTTGAAGATTCTACAGAATTTTGAGCACTCCTTGCATACCACTGAATGAAAATGACCAAGAGCGGGACTCATCAACTCAGAGCTTAATCTCCATGGGCCTAAGAGGCCTATTAGTCTTTTGTCTCTTTTTACATGCTGCAATCGGGGGAGAGTCGGGACTCGGGGAAGGTAGTCCATATTATGCACTCAACAAGCTCAGTGCTTAATCTATATGGGCCTAAGGGACCTATTTGACGCAGCTACTTGGACTGAAAGTAGGACAAGCAATAATATCTAAAACTTCAAAAAGAAAAAGGCATCGTATTTAATAGTTCATGATAACAATTCGGCAGCAGAATCTAATGAAAACTGAAGAGCCAAAGGCTCTTCTTCCTCTGGTACAAATCCTTTCAACATCTATCCTATTCTAACTCTATGAAAACCTCAAATACTAGCGAACTTGTTTTCACAAGTTTGCAGACTATGCTACAAATACAGCCCCACAGTTTGCTATAAAATGCCGGAGCGCTATGTACCAGGAATTCATTTGTTCTCCCAAACTGCATTTCTTGCATCATTAAGGTGGAAATTCTCTCAAATCACCGAGAATGAATGCTTTCTTTCCGGTCATTGGCCCCAAATGCAAGCCCTATATAACAGAATGGTCATATCATCAACATTGTACTTGCCAAAAGATGAAAAATGTATTGCACCATTCAATTATGAACATCAGAGAATTCTTAAAAGATGAATTTTCCGACACAACGAAAGTGACAATTCAAATACACGAACCAACAGAAGAAAAGAGAATTAGGGAGGACGGGGAGCAGAATTGTTCACATGTTATAGAACCTAATAAGAACACTAACTTTGAAAACCATCAATTTTCTTCAACAGAAGCATCATTTGAACCTGTGTTCCCTGCTGTCTAAGTTTCATAGCCCCAGCTATTCTTAGATCTCCCAAACTCTTTGACCAAACGACTTAAAAGCAGAGAAACATGATTTATGTGCCAAATTAGATCTTCAGTTTAGCTTCTTTTAAAAAGAACCTAGGATTTTCTAAACATCCCCTGTTCTAGGTTTCTTTTGGTTTCCCCTCTAAAAACAAAAAGCATCGATATGGCCTAAGTTTGAATTTTTCTCATCGTGCTTCTGCCATCATCAAGAGAAGCACTGAAAGTTAGAAGAGTATGATTTGCAGAACAACACCTAATGACATTTAACTTCTACTAAGCATTCCCCATATTTTGAAAATTTTAATCTATAAAAAAAGGAAAAAACTTTCCCAAATTTATGAACACTTGAATGACCTAAGATACTCTTATTTTCCAGTTACTTAATAGGACGTGAAAAAGACTTCTTCCAAGAAAGCCAGTTCAAAAGTTTTCAATTTTTAGTCAAGTAGTTTACCATATCCATGCAAGTATTCCAACAACAAACAGTTAGACCACAGGACAACAAAAAAATAGGAGAAGTCCCTTCATTAACAGGCTTACAAGGAAGTAACAAAATCCAAAATGCACTGGTATTACCATAAATTCTTATTTCATTTTAAGGAGGAAAGCCCCAGAGTCACAACCCACCTAAACCTAAACCTTGGTGCTCTTTCTGATCATGGTGTCATTCACAATTATAAAGACAAAACTTTTCTAAATGCCATAGAAAGATTGATATAAATTTCTTTAAAGGGGGAGAAAAGTTTGATGAGATCCAAGAATAATCTATGATTTAACAGAAGTAACCACTTTTTTTCAAAAAGACGAAGAGCTTGATAGCAACATTGCACACCAAGTTAAGCAAGTTGATTGAAATAGAAGAGCATGACTGGCATTCTGGATTGAAATATACCTTTGAGCCTAAAGGAAAAGTTCTATAGAACAGCCGTAAGACCTGTTTTGTTATATGGTACAGAATGTTAAACAGTTAAAAGGTATCATATTTACAAAATGAAGGTAACTGAGATACGTATATTACAGTAGATGTGCAGACATATTAAAAATGATAGAGTAAGAAACGAGACCATTTAGGAAAATGTGAGAATTGTATCTATTGAAGACAACATAAGAGAAAACTGTTTGCATTGATTTGGACATATACAGAAAAGATAGAGGGATGCTCTTGGTAGGAGGATTGAGGGATGGAGGCAAGACAAGTTGGATAAAGGTAGAACAGGCCTAAGACAATATGGATGATGGTAATTAGAAGAGATATGTCACTATTAGATTTGGATGAAAGTATGACGGTGGATAAAAAGAAGCGGCGGGAGAAAATTCATGTGAATGATCACACATAATCTTGTATTGGTTCATGTAACCGACCCTAAATTTCTTGAGACTAAGGCTTAGTTTTGTTGTTATAACCACTTTTTTTTTTAGCATTGCCAACTAGACAAGCATGTTGAAGAGAGAAAATTTTCCATTCCTTCCCTGCTTTTCTTTGGAGATATTCTCTCATGTGAATTATACCACTAATGAAACAAAAATTTATAGTTTGAACTTGTCAAAAAGAGGAAAAGAAAGTATAGCTGCAATTCTATAGTAGAACAGCCGCACAATTTCCACCTTTTCTTTGTACCACCAATAAGCATAGACATAATATACTCCAAAAAGTTCCAAAAGTTACCCAAACTAAAATGTTCACTAAATTCAAATCTCTTAAGAAACCCCACAAAGTGTCCATGTGATGGTACTCAAATTCCCTGAAACTGTTTTATGACACCATCATAAATGCTCTCCTTTGGGCCCATGAAGAAAAAACAGTACCTACAATTGCTTCAACTTGTCTTAGAATGCTAATTCTTTTTGAAATGAAGTTCTACAGCTATTTTCAAAACTTGACTAGAAGCAGAATCTTAGCAGGTGGAAATTGACCTTTAGATAGTTCCATGATTGGGTTATTAGGATAGCTTGAGGGAAAGCGTGGTTCTGTCCTACAAGCTATCAGCGTTGAGCACTGACTTAGAGACGGAGTCAACTTATCTTATTTCTGATCAATCTCTAAAGCAGGTTTCTGCTGAGAACAGCATAGTAATTGTGTCAGCCACCAAAAATTGGCAGTCTCAAAACCAATTCACTTGAGTAAGGCAGAGGAAAGTAGTTAACTGCACTATAGATGGGTTGGATATAACAACATGCACATCCAATTATCCTACCAAACAAAAGAGGGGGACCCTCAATCGAGTCAATATGTAACTGCCTGGTTGATGTGCAAGTCCTTGGCACAACCAATCATCTACTATCATCTTAATCCAACTAGAGTATCAAAAACAGGAAGTAGTCATTTCTCCCTGCCACAGAAAATTTTCAGCAAATGACCCAAACAGAATGAGCTCTCCACAGAAGGCAACTCCACCATTTATAAAAACCTTAAAATTTTGGAAAGCTAAATTTCTAATACAGACTCAATCAAGTTATTGGAGTAGAAGGGAAAAAATGCACAAATTTTTCCACAACATGAGAGTCCAAGGTAGTTCTTAGGCACACAAATGCAGAAGATGAGGCTATTTCCATGTCTGAGACTATGGCCTCGCAAGTCTAAATCAAGCAACCCTATGACCAACAACCTTTATAATAATTAGACTTCGTTCTTCTTTTTATAATTTTGAAGCTAACACTAACTATATATCCCTGAGAATAACTAACATAAAATGAATGACAATGCCTTCTCGTATAAAAGGCATTATGTTCCTTTCAAATTGCAAGGTGCAATCTCATGAGAAACTAGCATCAATTGAGTTATTTTTATATATTTTAGATGAAAGGAGTAATCTTTTATGTTGAAAAATAGCTCAATTCATTAATTTCTTGTACAATGAGTATATATTACACAACAGCAGAGCTAAGATACACATGAGAAACATCAAAGTTAGTAACTGAAAAACGTCCACCAAACACAAATTACTCAATTATATGTTAGTGATCAACCAAAAAGATAAAAACAGAGGGGGCATTACCCAAGATTTCCCATGCCGTTGATGGGTTCTAAAAGCTGCAATTGGTGCTGTTGTTGAGGATCCTCTTGAGGCTCAATTTGCTGCAACGGCTGCACAGTTCCAATCTCAAGTGAGGAAGCTCCACCAGCATTCTGCGTTCCCTTAAACTCTGAAAGCCGCCACATGTACCAAGCTCCTACTGACCTGTATGGCTTCCATTTCTCACACAACTGCTCCATTTGTGAAGGCCTTGGCATCTCCTCTAATCCATATAACATTTGCGCTCCCTTCCTCACCCCCAAGTCACTAACTGGCAAAACATCCGGTCTATGTAGCGAAAATATCATGAACATATGAACAGACCACGATCCAATTCCCTTGACCATCGAAAGCATAGTAAACAATGACCGATCATCCATCTTTACCACAGTGTCATCAGACAAAATCCCAGATTTATACTTGTTTGCCAGGTCATAAAGATAGCTGGCTTTTCGACCAGAGACTCCAACTTGCTTAAGCTGTTGCGTGGATAGGGCGAGAACATTATCGGGACGAACATTATCCTCCCCGCCACAGAGAGATACAAAGCGATTGTAAATCGAGGCACCAGCTTTATAGGCGAGTTGCTGGTAGAGAATGCTCCTGGTGAGGGCAAGGAATGGGGAACGGTGGGTTTCAAATGTTGGCATTGGATAAGTATCGATTAAGGTCGCAAGCAAAGGGTCTGCACAACGGAGGTGACTGAGGGCAGCCTCAATTTCGCCGGCAGCTGTGAGCGGTTTGATGATTTGGGGCAGAACCCTGGAGGACTGGAAAGCACTCCGCCGGCGGTTTTTGGGTGTGGATGACGCAGTAGCGGTTGTGCTGGTGCCAACGGTGGTAGTTGTGGTGGTGATGGTGAGGATTGCTGTTCCCCCCGGAGGGGTGGTGGCGGTGATTGTAGGGGTTGAAGCAGGAGAGGAGGAAGAAGAGGGAGCGCAGGTAGAATTCACAACTTGAAGGATCTCCTTTTCTGATGTTTCCGCGGTGGTGGCTTTGGCGGTAGCGGTGACGGCAGGATTGGAATTGGACGAGAGCTTCCTCATCTTTTGCGGTCGAATTGGGATTTTGGAAGGATTGGATGACTTCGGAGGAAGACTGGAATCCTCAACAGAGTTGATCGCCGGATTGGGCATTGGCAAAGGAGATATGAGGTCAGAATTGGGTTGACACTTAGGTGGAGATGAAGAAGAAGAAGACGGAGGAGGTGCAGGAGGAGTTTGAGATTGGGTCTGCGGTTGTGCTTGGGTTTGTTCACCCATGTGCGCTCTGGATTGGACGGGCCGTCACACAAATCGTCTTTCACAGGCGGTGGAACAGCAAACAAAATTAAGATTTGACGGCGGCCATGGAAGGTCACAGCGGCGGAGGGTGGTGGGGAGACTGGGGGTTGGATGGGGAATACGGGTGCTGCTGCTGGTATTGCAGTGCTGTTGCTTTCGTGGTCTTTTGTTGTGCGGTGAGAGAAGCAATTTTGTGAGTTTACGAGAAAAGAGAGACACGGTGGGAAAGGTCAAAGCAGTGACGAGAGATAATGATACTGAGAATTAAGGCCGTGTTTGGCCATTGACTTTGCTTCGTAAACATGGGATTTTTGTTTTAGTTTTTTTTTTTTTTTTCCCTCTTCAAACTCTATTAATCGGTGTGCAATAACTAATGGTTTAAGTTATTTTGGTACATTTAACATATACTATTATTTACATATTTAGGTTATTTTATTATTTTTATATATCAATGAAAATATTTTAAGTTTGATTTCTCTAAATTAATACATACTCTTTAATTATTATTATTATTATTATTATTATTATTATTATTATTATTATTATTATTATTGTTGTTGTTGTTGTTGTTGTTGTTGTTGTTTATTTTTAGGAAAAAAAATCCCAAGAAATTGCATATAATTTGATAAATAAAAGTTTTACCAATGAAGTTGCAAGTAGTTTTACTTTTGTATGCTTAAAGCTTCTAGTTGGCTAAAATGAATTGATTACCAAACAAAAACTTTAGATTTAATCAACTTCCTCTTCTCCTTTATGATTTACCCAATAACAAATTTTGATAAACTATAGAGTTCTGCACTATTCTGGCTTACTTATATTTTAGAATCGAACCAAATTGAATCGAAGAATTCAGATCAGTGTCATTTTTCCCTGAAATTTTGATTCGATTTTCAGTGTTATTCAATTAAAATTCAATCCAATCAAAAAAATAAAATAAATAATTATATATATTATTTATTTATTTATATAATAATTTAATTAAAATATCAAAATTTAAAAATACTACTCCATCCGTCCCATAATATAAGTCGTTTGAAATTATTTTTATGGTCCCAAATTATAAATCGTTGAGAATTTTTAAGAAGGTTTTGAAACTATTTTTACATTTTTACCCCTCTCCTTTACTTCTCCCCTCTTTTCTGGTTTCCCAAACATCGGTTGTTTTCCAGAAGTCTATTGACTCTCAATAACTCTCACTCCTTTCTCTCTCTTTTAATTTTTCATTTGATGGGAAAATTAAAATTTTACAGGAGAAACTTAAAGGTTACAATTTTGAATGTTGTGTGGGTTTTAAAGTTGTTCTAGTTTTAAAGTTGTCTTGTTTCTAACTATATGAGTTTTTAATCCCAATTATTATCACAAACAAAATTTTACTAGGGGTATTTTAAGAAAAAAAAAATATAAAACCACCTTATTTTTAGGAATCTTAATAGGTATGAAATTGTCTAAAACGATTTATATTATGAAATGGAGGGAATATTCAATACTCATCTTCAAGCTTCTATTGCTCAGCAGCCGCCTCCTTCTCCTCAGATCCTCCTCATCATCAATCACAAAATTATACCATATGAAAACATAGAAGGCAAGTGTTGCTAACTCCCTGGCTATTGATAACGGAGTCTGAAATTCTATCTTTACAATTTATATTTGTGATCGTAATTTTATACTAATTTAACTTCTACGCCGCCCTGTTATCGACTATTGTTACTTGAGGAAAGGAAAGTTAGAATTTTTTTTTTTTCTTTATTCTGACGGATTTGAGTCTCTAACCCCTTTTAATTACTACTCACTTTCTTCTCTCTGGCTTAATCACACACAAGTCCCAACATATAAATTTGGACATAACATACTCCTTGCAATTCACACAGTAGGGTAATTTCGTCAAGTATAGAATTCACTTCTAAAGGACATTTCAAATTCAATCAGCGCATCAACTCCAATTCCTAATTTGTCACTATGAGCCCACGGTCCAAATCATATGTTGGGACTTTTCTTTTTATGACTATTCAGCCTATTCTGGTGTGGACTTGGGTTCACATAGTGTGAAAGGCTTAATTATGAAAGGAATTAATTTAGGGACACATTAACAATTAGTACCATTTAAATCTGACTTAGGCTATTGAATTTTGACAATTATTTTGTTTCTGACTCCACATTATAATTATTTTATAATCTTAATTTTATTTTATT
The DNA here is from genome assembly GCA_026120185.1 of Voacanga thouarsii. NCBI lineage: Eukaryota > Viridiplantae > Streptophyta > Magnoliopsida > Gentianales > Apocynaceae > Voacanga > Voacanga thouarsii. The sequence continues at coordinate 1,606,028 of JANUWF010001190.1, forward strand.
TTGAATAATTTGATACATCACTATTTATTTGAAAAGAAAATTATTGCTCATGAGAAATTATTTTTCCTTTTGGGAAATTTATTGATATATTGTTCAAAAGAAATAAAAATGCAATTAAATTGTGAAAATTTCTTTAAAAGGGAAAGAAAAATAGTGTTCCTCATTTTTATTCTTAATTTAGATGGTACTTTGTACACTAGTATAATTTATTTTTATATTTTCTCTATTTATAGTATTTTATAAACAAAAAATATCTAAAATGGGACAAAGTACTAATATACAAAAAAAAGATTTCTTTATTGACCAAAAAACTTTGAAATGACTAAAACTTCTTCTTGGAATCTCAAAAGAAAAATAAAAAAAATAGATATTGTAAAGTAACACTTACAAAAGGAGATAAGTGGACAAATTACATTAATAATATATATATATATATATATATATATATATATATATATCTTTATTTTTTAAAAAAATACACATGTAACGTATAGTTTTTTCATTCTAGTTGGATCTTGTGCCCCACTGGGATGCATGTGGCTTCGCCATTGCTTGAGACGGAATGCAACTTGTCTCGTGTTTAGGTAATTTTATTGCGTACACTATATTAAGACGGAATAATATAATTTATTGTATTCTTTCTTATATCAAAAGAGTAGTTAATATTTTGATTCATTTATTCATTGGTTTACCTAGAAGTGATTCTTTTATTATATTTTTTACGATTAATACAGACTTTTATTATAATGAAATCTCTCTTATAGGGTTTATTATTATTATTTTTTTAAATGATGCTTATCCGTCTCCTTTTGGTTCGTTGTGTTTACTTTAAAATTTTGTAGTATTGTACTTAGATAAGGATTGAATTGAGATGAGTTTATGAAAATTTAATAAAATATTATTAATTGTGAGATTAATAATTAATGATAGAAAGAAAATATGATGTGTTTTAAATATATAACAACTTTCTAGAAACAAAAATTATTTAAATTACAATTATTTTAAAATAGAGTTTTGATTTGAATTGAAAATAGTTTCTATCCAAGTACAGTCACTAAGAAGTAACTCTAGTTTTAATTGATAAATAACTCTTCATAATCCAAACTTATATTTTAATTTAAAATAATGATAATTTTTTAAAAATTATCATATACTCAAATATATTATATTATCTCACTTTGACCTCTCCACTTAGTAGGGGTGTAAATGGGTCAGGACCATCCCGTATCGGTTCTGAACCCGTTTAACAAAAAGGGGGTCACAGACCTAACCCGTATACTCGGTGAGTCTAGAGTAAAAAAATTCATACCTTACCCGTGTTAGAGTTATGACCTAGAGGTAATCACTTGTACATTGTATATGACACATTTTATTTTATAAAAAATGCATTATTTATCTTGTAGTTTCTTTTGATTACTTTTGCATAATATAACTGTTAGATAAAGTCCCTAATACAACAGTGTGTTAAGGAAACCGTGATAAAGATCATGATATGATATTCCTACTATATTGTATAGTGTTAGTACTTAAATAATATCTAATTATAGTATAAATGAGATAGAACATCATTAATGCGTTAAGACTAGCATGTGTTAAGACTTCCTGATTTGATTAGGCGGTGATTCCTATATCTGTAAGTATTGAGATACTCAAAGTTAACGCATGGATGCTTGTTAGTGGAATAAGTTCATTGGATGATCTAGCTATAAAATAATCATATGAATAACTGTTTAGTACTAGTGATATAATCTCAATATAGCAAACGTGCAAGTATCATTAAATTTGAGATCTCCAAAGTACTTTGTTTATTGAGCATTGTGCTTTGATTCCAATCTTTGGAGCTCGATTGAGGGCTGCCTATGAGATGGATATTGGGTACATTGTGAGGTAAACGAAAGTAGTTGAGAGGGTCAATAAAGGATTTATCACTCCTAATAGTAGGGGGAATATCTCACGGTCATTTGTAGGAATTACTACTCGAGAAGTCCTTGGCCAAGGCGTATGTGCATTGAAAACAGTTCCAATTGATACACATCTAGAGTAGTAAGTTCCATGTACAAGTATAATTATATTCGAGTCAGAATTAATATATATTCTGGAGGCAGTTAGCACTAATTCCGTACTTTAGACCGAATGAGATATTGTATGGTGAAATGAGTTAATTACACTGTAATTTGTTATTGAAGGGTTTATGTCAAGACACTTGACTTCCTGGACTCTTGGGTGGTCATAATGTGTTGCTATATACCGCTCATGATTTGGGAATATGGGTTTATTAATTGATGAACTAATAAACCAATCATTATTAGAATTAATATGATTAATTCTAATTAATTAAAGATTATTAATCTCAAAGACGTTTGGATTAATTTATGTTTGCTACCAATTGATCGAAAAACCTAATAAGTCACACACAAAAGAGAAATATATACTCAATATATTATTTGATAACATAGTGGAGTTTATTGCGAGAAAAAGAAGTTGGTGTGGCTAAATTATAATTAGTTATAATTTATAAGTCAATTTGTAATTCTGTGAACTTGAGGAGTTCTAATTACAAATAGATAATTTTGGAATTCTCAGATGTGAGGACTATTTTTTCATGTGTGTCATGACTTGTTTACTGCCTTTTATTAAACCAACACACGCATGAAGGAATAGGTGTCAATGCTGTTTTTTATCAACACACATGAAGGAATGGGTGTCATGACATGAGATAATGTGTGTTGGGCCATTCACACAAGAGATAAATAAGGATATAATCTTTATGTTCTAAAGACAATCTTTATGTTCCAAGAGTGACACCAGGACTCTTCTTCTTATTATTCTTTCTCTGGTTTTGCTTATCAAGAAAAATAAGGAAGAAAAACCCCAACCACCATTGTTGTTTTCTGTTAGTACAGAAAATATTGGTACTTGAGTGAGATCCTTTGTGTGGATTTATGTTAGAGATAATCACACACTGTGATTATAGTGGTTGGACATACAACTCTCATGGTGATTCTTCAAGAGGGTTGCTGGATCGCACCACAATTATCATACTCGAAGAAAGAAAATTTTGTTTTCCACACAAACAAAGAAAGGTAAAAGCTGTTATCTTTATTTCTTTGTTTTATTTATATATATATATATATATATATATATATATATGTGTGTGTGTGTGTGTGTGTGTGTGTGTGTGTGTGTGTGTGTGTGTCTTGTTTTTCACACATATCTGGATCTTGGGATGGTATCTCGTTTTTAATTTTTCGCTGTGCCGTTTATGATACGCATGAGATACCTAACAACCCGATAGGTAACGGACCCGACTCGAAAATTCTAAGTTATAGAAACAATATTCCTATGTAAAAATCCCTATACAAAATATTAAAACAGTTATAATTTCAAATTCTAAAAATTTCAAATTTACAACGAAAAAAGAAGAAGTCAAAGTTCATAAATAACAATATCATACAACATATATAAATTAGAAACTAAGCATTAAATAATAGTTTACAATAACAATACGAAAATATTCATCAGTTTATAACTATTACATAATATAAAATATCCTTAATTCATTCAAGAAGCTAAATAGTTAAAAACTTAAAATGTTAAGTTAAAAACTTATATATATATATATATATGTATATATATATATATAATATTTCATATAAATTTTTAAATTAATCGGGTTCGAATTTATAATATCTGAATTTGGATCCGGACCAAATTATATAGATTAAACGGGTCGGATTGAGTTCGAGTAATAAAATAGATATACCGAGCCCGTATAAATAGATAAATAGGGCAGGGTGGTCTGGGTAGACTCGACCCATTAATAGGCCTACCACTTAGGCCTCACCTTCACCCTTCCAAATAAATTTATCTTTCTGTTTCTATCTACTTACACTATCAGTATAAAAGTTAGCACTTATTCTAATTTGGAGCTAATTTAGGCTGTAATTGGATAGAGATTGAATTGAGATGAGTTTGTTAAAATTTAATAAAATATTTCCCCCATCCCATAATATGAGTCGTTAGAGACTACTTTTGCTATCCCAAATTATACTCCCTCCAGTCCTTATTAACTGTCACATTTTTGTCATTTTTTTGTCCAAATTATCTGTCACTTTGTGAAATCAATGAGCTATTTATTACTTTTTTTTTTCAAGTTTACCCTTATTCTTTATTGATCCACTAAACTCTCACATTAATTGGTTTAGAATTTATCAAATTAGTATTACATTTTTCAATACAAAATTACCCAATAAGCAGTCTTTAACTAAAGACTTGTGTCATTTGGTTAAATGAGGAAGAGAGAGAGTGTGTGTGGGTTAAATGAGGAAGGAGGTTAGTTTTGTCATTTGGTTTTAAAATTATATGGGAGTTTATATTTTCTTAATCTATGTGAAAACTCAAAATATAACACTTAATAAGGACCAGAGGGAGTAACTCGTTGGAGACTTTTCAATAAGGTTTTAAAGTTATTTTTACATTTTTGTTCTTATTTATTGTTATTTTTCTCTCTCTTTCTTTCCTCTTATTTCCAAAATATTTAGATATGGGTATTTTAGGAAGAAAAAAAATATAAAGTCACCTTATTTTTAAGAATCTTAATATGTGTGAAATTAAGTCAAACCACTTATATTATGAGACGGATGGAGTATTATTAAATATGGAATAAATGTGGGATCTAATAATTAATAAGAGAGAAAATATGATGTATTGTGAGTATATGACATGTTTTGATAAACGAACATTATTTAAATTGAAGTTTTAATTTGAATTAGGAAGAATTTCTTTCCAAATACAACATTATAATGACATTTGATCCATAATAGTTACGAAATTGTCTTCATTTTAGGTGTCTTGCATAGGGGATATTGGTGTAGTTCAAGAGACCTTTGGTCAATTTTTTTTTTCATTTTTTTAAATGAATAATACTTATTCAATATGAATATGAGAAATAGTGGAGTTATTATGTAGGCTTTACATTTTCCCTTGGTCGTCGATAGTATTGGGAATTATTAGAGTCTCATATCAATGTTAAACTTTAGTGTGGAAAAAGGATAAAACTATTTGCACATTAACTAAAAAAAAAAAAAAAGGAAAAAGAGCTTTTTTTTGGGCTCAAACTCGAGTTAATTGAGTTTGATTTGAGTTAGGATGAATTTAGCACAAATGATTAAACTCCAACATTTATTATTATTATTATTATTATTATTATTATTATTATTATTATTATTATTATTATTGACGTCAAATTTTGTCAAATTGACGCAACGGTAACATGAAGCTGATGTCGATAAGAAGGTTTATTTGAGCTGACAAAGAGGTCAGTTACTTTGTAGCTAATGCCCCGAGTTAACATTGGAACCAAAAAGTCATTGGGTCGTTAGACATGTTTCCTTACGTCTCGACGTAAATCACTGACCATGATCTACAACCGCTGTGGCCTAAACCACTAACCGAAGGTTGCTCCACGATCGGATAGTGGATTTTATCGTGATAGCATGTATAAAATGGGAGAGCATTTCAACTAAAGGGGCAACAACATCACTCAAAAGTCCAAATTTCCTTTCAAGATTTACATACTTTCTTTACCGCTTTATTTAGTTTAGGATTCTCGTTATTTCCAGTTATATGTCCTTTCGTTTAACATTTAATTATTCGCAAAGTTTATCTTCTTTACTTCAATGCACATCCCTTTTCAAGTTTATTTAGCTGTGTGTGTAATTTACTAGCCTTCTTAGACTCTTTTTATAGTAAGTTCAAGGACCTCATACCTTAAAAAAGATCTGATTCTCACATTGTTCTCCTCATCAGATTGTTTATATTCATCAGAAGAGTTGCCGGTCTAATTCTATCGGCTCCCATTTTGTATAGCAACAATTATTATTATTATTATTGTTGTTGCTGTTGTTGTTATATGAGGGCCAACAAAAATTTTATTAACGTATACTAACCTTTATTTTACTTCATTTATTAAATTATCATATTAATTAGTTTTTTAAATTTTGAAAAAAATATATTTTTATGTTTTAAAATAATTATCATTATTAAACAAATTACACAAACTAAAAAAACTTTTTCTTCTATGGAGTATTTAGAGGCTCTGGATTTAAATACTAAAAACATATAATAATCAATAAAATTATTAGATAAAAATATGTTTGAGTATATGTTAAATAAGTAGACATGTGCTGTATTTTTAGTGATATAATAAAAAATATTAAAAATAGTATATTAGAGGATTCAAAATCGTATTTAGGAAAAAAAAAATTTTGAATTATCTTGATTAAAAATTGTGAAATTATTTAGAATTTAAAAATCACTTAATATGATATTTTAATATACTAATAAATGACAAATGAATAATTGAAAAAAAAGATAATAAATACATTTTTAATTTTATAAAATAATAAATAATTCAAAATATAAAAAATCTCTAAATATGAAAATCATTTTGAAGCCTAAGAAATAAAATAACTTTTTTTATTTTATAATTCAAATTATTTATTACTATCTTTATTTCATAATATAAGTCGTTTTAGATTTAAATTTTTTTTTCACAATATAAGTCATTTTATAAAATTTAATAAAAATTTATTACTTTTTTACCGCTCTACCTCTCCTTGCAATCTTTCTCTTTCTATTAATTATAATCCAACTCTCTTTAATTATCAAAAGAAGATAAAGATTTAGTTAGGAGTATTTTTAAAATTATTTAGAATTTATGAATTCTTATTTTCTGTATATAAATTTAAAATCAATTATATCTAATATTTTTTAATTCGTGTGAAAAACCTGATACAAAGGTGGCAGTTCTAAGCAATGTTTGGATGAACGCGTAACCACAACTGCAATAAATGTACAGCATAAATGCTGACGTGTACAATCGTTTTTCCAAAACAAATAGTAACAAAATACTATAATCATAACCACCTTAAACAAAACGAAAAAGTGCGCCAAGGGACACGTGGCCTCACCCCACTCCCCCTCGCCAGGCCTCTGCCGTTCTTTTCGCATTTTACTGTTTCTACTTCATGTATAAATCATCTTCTTCCTCGCAGGGCTTCATCGTTTCTGAATCGTAGAACAAGAATTCGCATCGGAGAAGCAAGAAGAGGTTCCGATGAGTTCCAGAGACGACCCAGGTTCCGAAGATGGGCTTCGAAAGCCCTTACTGCACACCGGGAGCTGGTACCGTATGAGTTCCAGGCAGTCCAGCATGATGGGATCCTCAGCCAATATAATCCGTGAATCTGTCTCCATTTTCCTCTGCGTCTTCGTTGTTGCTTTGGGTCCTATCCAGTTTGGCTTCACTGTAAATTATTCTTCATTATTAACTTGCCATTTGTGATCAAGAAGTAGAATCACATTGGGAAATTAATTGATATTTCTTGTTCTTCAGTGTGGCTACTCAAATCCTACCGAATTTGATATTATTAAGGATCTTGGACTTACAATCTCTGAGGTTTGCTGTCCTTCTCGTAGTGATATTTTCCGGGTTATATGACATTTATTGATTAATCAAAGATGTGTTTTTTTCTCTTGCTGATTTTGGTGGATACATTTTAGTTTTCTGTATTTGGTTCATTGGCAAATGTGGGTGCAATGGTTGGTGCAATTGCAAGCGGCCAGATTGCGGAATATATAGGACGAAAAGGGGTATGAGATTTGGCATACATTTCTCGGATTTGCATTCTTGTTCTTGATGCAATAATTTAAGTGAATGTTGAAAATGCAGTCATTGATGATAGCTTCAATTCCTAATATAATTGGATGGCTCTCCATTTCATTTGCAAGAGTGAGTTATGATGCGTGATCTGGTTTAGTTTCATTCTTTGAGTTCATGATTTCAAATTTCTTGTGATAATTTTACCTACAACTACATACTTTTATACAGGAATCATCATTCTTATACATGGGAAGGTTGTTGGAAGGGTTTGGTGTTGGCATTATTTCCTATACGGTAATTCTTTATGTGCACACAATATCTTGAACTTCATCTTAAACTAGAAATATAATTTGGGGTAACAAAGTGGTTTTAGGCGGCAATTTTACTCCTTACTTCTCTAGGTACCTGTATATATAGCAGAAATAGCACCTCAAAACATGAGGGGAAGTCTTGGATCTGTAAATCAGGTTGGTTTTGTTTGTGAATTCTTTTTTCAACTTCATCCTACTATGCTTCTTATCCATTGATTTGATGTCATAAAAGGACGTTAATTGAGACATCTGGTTTTCATTTTGTAGCTTTCAGTGACAATTGGAATAATGCTTGCCTATCTATTGGGAATGTTTCTGCCCTGGAGAATTCTTGCAGTGATTGGTGAGTCATGGATGATATATTCTATTTGAGCGAGGATGCTCAAATAGAATTTTCTAGCTGATTTGTACTATGTCTTTACCAAAGAAGTTAAAAGAAGGAAAGAAAAATGGAGGACTGAAGGATCTATACTACTAATATTAAAAGGGGATACTTTCATATTGAGCAAATCTCTTGGATTGACTTGAGTGATGTCAAATGAAAGGCTATCTAAGAAAGTATTCCTGAGATATAGGTCCTAAAGAAAAGTTTTCATAGTTTTACTAGCAGCATTTGGAATAATTACCATACAGTTTCGTTGCATCTATATTATTACTTCTTCCTGGAAGAGGAAAAACTTTGAAAATGCTCTACTATCTAAATAATGCATGTCATTTGCTTTGGTCCAACACTTCAAAAGGCTCCATTCGTATTTTATTTTGGTTCTTGTTGTCTCTGACAAGAGGTTCATTTTCAGGTATTTTGCCCTGCACAGTGTTGATACCTGGTCTCTTTTTTGTTCCGGAATCTCCTCGTTGGTTGGTAGGACAACTGATTCAAAGATGAATGTTTCTGGTTTTACCTTCCTCTAATCTTCGGGTAACTTCAAAACTAGGCTAAAATGGGGCTGACTGAAGATTTTGAAACATCTTTGCAAGTGCTGCGGGGTTTTGATACAGATATCACCCAAGAAGTGAATGAGATCAAGGTACAGATTCGAACTGCCATCCCTGCATACCCAAACTTAGGGGGATTGGAATTTTCTGAAAAATCAAAGCTTCATGCTAGAAGATTTTGGTATTTTATGCTTCCTTTGAAGCCCTATCTCAGTCTAATGCTCATTTATCATGCATGTCTATTCCGTTGCAGAGATCTGTGGGATCGGCAGGGAAAAGAACAGCCATACGTTTTTCTGAGCTTAAGAGAAGACGATATTGGTACCCGTTGACGGTACAGTGCATTCTCTGAAACTCCTTGGCTCACTGTTATAATTATGATTTTTTTTACAGATTTGGAATTTGAGAACTCGTGGGATTCCACTTGCCTGCCCCCTCCAACCAAGTTATATATCTTTCATGCTTAATGTGCATTTTGCAGCTTGGAATTGGACTGCTTGTGCTTCAGCAACTGAGTGGTATCAATGGTGTTTTATTCTATTCCAGCAACATCTTTAGTTCAGCTGGCAAGTGCAACCTTTTGGTTCTGAAATTTGAACCAGTGCTTTCTTTTTCTTTTGCCTTTTTCCCCTTCCCATTTCTGGTATCAGTTGAGTAGATTTGTACAACGGTAAGTTATATTTGAAACCCGAAAGGAAGAATAATGCATATGACTCAAAGATAAAATAATTTTAATTCATCTAGCATGGATCCTTCATATCAACAGCATGGACCTAAGAGTACTGTTTGATCGGCACTGGCATCCAAACTGCAGAGCTTCTATTTTAATATTCTAATTTCAGAGTTACTGTGCTATTTTATTCCCACTTTTTGTTCCATTCATTTCTTTTGAAGAAATTTGGAAATGCATAGGAATTAGGTTTCGTAGGATTTTTGTAGTTCATGACAAGCCCTTTGCTGGTTAAATGCTTTGATGTTACATGATTTTATGTTATGTTTAAATTTGATAGGGATTTCATCCAGCAAAGCAGCAACTTTTGGACTTGGGACCATTCAGGTAACAAAAAGCTATTCCATGTATAGTGTCCATTGTAATATACAGATATTTATATTGTTAATCAGAGCATCTTTGATGTAGGCAATTGTGACAGGAATTACAGCAATGTTGGTTGATAAAACGGGTCGCAGGGTGCTTCTCATAGTGCGTGCACCTAAAATTCTGACTTGAAACTCTGTTATTGGCCTAGCTGAACAGAAATTAGAGAAATAATTTAATCTAAATTCGCTGTGCAGATTTCCACAACAATGATGACTGCTAGCAATCTCCTTGTTGCAATTGCATTCTATTTGGAGGCAAGTAGTTTTCAGAATTTTCCTGTCTAGTTCGAGTAACAGTTTTGAGGGGATTGACTTGAGCATTTCTCATGACAATTTCTGTCTCTCCTTTTCTCTCTATGCACTTCACTATTACTAAAAAGCAGGATGTTGTGCCAGAAAATTCTCATTACATCCTGGGAATAATCTCCATGATCGGTTTGGTGGTATGTGTCATGATAAATCCCTCCGCCGTCTCTATGAATGTGTGTCTCCTCTGTGCACGTTTTCTCAGTTTCTTTCTTTTCCTCTCTATTTTTCCAGATCTTGGTGATTGGTTTCTCTCTAGGACTTGGACCTATACCATGGGTCATAATGTCTGAGGTATGTCAAAGTTAATCTTATAGCTCAGTTTTGTGCAGAAATCAGAATCAGGTCTTCAGATATTTCATGTGCAGTAAACAGAAGGTTTTCCATATTAGAATGAGAAATTTAAGTGCCTAATTGATCTATAAACTTGAATTGGATGCAGATACTTCCAGTGAATATTAAAAGCCTTGCTGGCAGTGTGGCAACATTGTTCAATTGGCTGACTGCATGGGTCATTACGATGACAGCACCCTTGCTTCTGAGTTGGAGCACAGGAGGTTCTCTCCCTCTCTCTCACTCGCATAAAAACACACCTCTGTGAAACCCCCCTGATAAAATAAAATGAGGGGAAAAAAAATTATAACAAGCCCAAGCAGGACATGTACACTCGTTCACTCCTGTGTTTGAGATGCTCTACTGATTTAAGGTAATTTGTACAGGAACATTCACTATTTATGCATTGGTGTCAGCTTTCACAGTCATGGTAGTGAGACTTTGGGTTCCTGAAACCAAAGGACGAACCCTGGAAGAAATTCAGTGGTCCTTCAGATGATATTCTTCATTCATATACAAGTCAGCTGCAAACTATACTCTTCAGAAAAATTGGTGTGAGTATCATCTAAATGCATTTTGCTTATTCAGTTATTCTATTGCTTTGCAATCCCTTTTATTGATACCCAGTTCTCTTTCTACTCTGTACAGAACTAAGATCAGGTAGAAAGAAATTTATTTTTCGATGAATGCACCAAGTTCATACTTGGAGTAGAAAAACAATAGATTTAAATCAACATTTCAAGATATTACATGAAAAAAGTGCTACGGTACTCATGAGTCTATGATAAAAGTTGGGAGTAAATCAGCATTGTTTTGCTTTATCTTCTTTCAGGGAAGCAAGGAACAGCTTGAGATGCCTATTGTAGACACAAGGTCGCTCTAGGTGAACCAGGTGACCGGCTTTTCCTATGCCTTGATACGTAGCCTTATCTCCGAGTTGCCTGCTCATTTTTACCATAAGAATCAAATGCATCAGTCAGTTGCTTATATTATTTTCAGTGATTGATTTTATGTAAAATGGAAATATGCAGTAGTTTCAGTCCAAATCTTTGTCTAATTAGGTACTGCTGTCAAAGCTGAAATACTCTTTGAGTCATGATTTGATCATCTATAAGGTTTATCTATTGAAACTTACTCTTTCATGGTCTGGGCAAGCTCAAGATTGAAAATCTGATCATCTTCACCCCACAAAAGGTGTATTCTCTGCCAGCAAGGGGGAACAAAAAAAAAGGGAAAAAATAGAGTATTCATCATCGTTTTCTTTTCAGGTAAAGCTGGTGAAATGACTGTGAAAAGAACTACATTATTTATTTCTTTTTCTTTTTCTCGATTTGGAGGAACAGTGGAGGAAGATGATCCTTCACAGAAGCAATCACCTGAGAAAAATTTGGGATAGTTGTATCTTTGTTGCTAACTATTAAACCTTCAAGTAGTTCTCCTCTCTCATTTCTGTTGTTGAACATCACCTGCCATCATTGACAATATGTAATTAGTCAATTGGTTCCTAATTGGCCTGACCCATGCAAAACCAAGTGCAAAAGACCATTTTATTTATTTTATGCAATCTATGAATATAACAAGTTCAATATATAAAGTTTATTTACGTAAAATATTTATATATTTCGGTTTAACTATTCTTTTGTTTCATGCAAGACACTTGTTGTTATTTGAAGATTATATATACACAGAGATGGAGACAAAAATTTTTTAAAAAATTCTATTTTTATCCTAAAAATGATTTTTTTAAAAAAAACCTTTAAATTTCTCGTTCTTCTTCTAAAACTTTTCAAAACTTATAGTATTATTTTCTAACACATCTATTCATATAATTTGTCTCCAAATATTAAGTTGGTAGTTCCGTCTCTGTATATAAATAAAATTATATATATAAAAGCATTCCCCCATTCCACTGCTGGTAGGTAAAATTAGTTGAACGAATTGAAATGGATGTTGCGGACCAAAACTCTGGCCCATGTTGACTAAATTCACCTATTAAAGTGACGAAATCTTTGAACTGATGGTGTGGTGGAGGGTATCTATATATGCCGGCCGTTTATTTATTTGATCCATCCAAATTCTAAAATGCAGTAGTTAGATGTTATGGGCAACCAGCAACAGTTCAATTGGTGCCCACAATGTTCATTATGAAACTTTGTTTTATTCATGTGAAAGCCCGATTTGTGGTAGAAAGCCATGCTCAGATATAGGCCTAAGAAAACATGTTGTAAATATAAATGATATATTCTAGTTAAATATATTTTTTATTCATCTATTAAATCTTAATCCCGCATTTAAAACAACGAAGAAAATAAAAAAATTCATATGGTTCAAGAGAATTCTCTCATTATATTTTAATTATTAATTGTTTTGCAATATATATAAGAAGTCCTCTAGTATTCCTTCTCTTGATCTAAGATTTGCTGCCTTGAAATTTCGAAGTAAATAAAAAAGGACTACCTTGGAAATTAGTTTTAAAAACAGTCCCATTTTATGGAATTTCGGTGCATTTCCTATCTTTTATTTACAAAAATAATATATAAGTTTATTTTGCACTCTCCCCAACCAAAAATCTTGTTCATTTTCCCTATGATGAGTTTTTTTAATCCGCCATATGAGTTAAATGTATGACGTGAATTTAATAAAAAAATTAGTATCGAAACGTTTAAGTTACACCATGCATAAATGATTGGATCGGTGTGGAAAAATAGAAAAAGAAAAATAAAAAAGAAGGAAAGATAGATGATTCAACTAACCTCAAGAAAATCTTTATGAAGTCGATCGGGGAACCAAAGCTTCTTGTGAGCAGCCACTTTCAGAAGTGCCTTAAGGCCCTTGACGGAAGTTGGCAACAACAGCTCCGAAGATGAACTGAACCCTAAGCTATTCAGTGTGGTTGTGCTAATAGAATCTGTCATGGCGAGTATTGAGCCCGAAACCACAAGAGCACGAACCAAGTCTGGATACAACTCCGCCATCTTGAACGCCACCATACCGCCATAGCTGAACCCAACCAACGTACACTTATCAATTCCCAGCTTTTTAAGCCCCTTAGCTAAACATTCAGCTTGAAACCTCGGTGACCGGTCCAAACTATCGGTGATCGAACCACCAAAGAAGAGGAGGTCCGGCACGTAAACTGAATAATTCTTCGTCAGAGCACCAACCTGAAATTGCCAAGTGACAATGCCTTCAGCAGCAAAACCATGGACAAGTACTACAACTGGCTTGGTAGGTTTAGGTTTGGTGGTGGCGCTTTGACATCCTTCGCTGCCATTGGTTTTCTTGGATTTTTTCTGTTTTATAACAGTTTCAGAAGGAACCCAAAAGTTCATCACTGTCCCTGCTTCGATCTCCACCGTGTGAGGTACAATGCCAGCCATTTTCATCAGTCCATGGAGTAATGGCTTCTGAGCTGCAACAAGATTAACCATCTTTGTGTTTGTGATGGTGTAGATATGAAGAGAGAAAGAGAGGAAACCCCACAGCAAACAAGTGTAAGGTAGATTTGTAAGCTGGAGAGATGATTCCAGAGCCCATTTTTAAGTATTACTGGGAAGACATGGTTGGTGCCGGGTTGTTATCTGTTGCTGCCATTGAATGTGGGAGCTATTTTATTATAGAGAAAATTTATTGAGGTAGCCAGTTGACATACTTGGATCGATGTTGGATCTTCTATATATTACACTCCTTGTGAAAAACATAATATTAACCCTATTATTCTTGTAGCCAATTAAACAAAATATGGTGTTATATATATATATTGTATCTCGAAAATAATGAGTTAGATATCTCTAATATCATAATTGGCAAAAAACTGAATTTTTTAAAAAGAAAACAATATTTTTGTGGCTCATCCTCAAGGTGGTAGCATTTGTTCTCAAAATTTTTAAAACTAATTTTTTAATTTAAAAAAAAATGTATAAATCTTACCTTCTGTCCTTTATAAGATTATTCTTTTTTTTTTATTCGACACTAATTTTATTAAATTAAAAATCTCATATTATATTATATTATCAACTAGAAGGGATAACTCTTTAAAAATATTTTTATCAGAATATAAAATTTTAAATTTATTCTACCTCTTCCGACTCTACAATGTATGCATGATCACCTAGAAATGTTGGAGCCGAAATCATCATCCTATCCAAAAGTCAAAATCTTGATTTTGGCAATTTCTTGCACGAAATATTGGTACTTCGTTGTCTTACTACATTATCTAATACAAGGTTGGTGAACTTTGATGAACAGCATGGCCTACTTTCCACGGCATCCTTTTGTATTCTGTATGAGGAATTTGATCTTCATCTAATTTCATCGTCCATATGACGTCTCCCAGAATTATAAATATGTATGTTTTCTTGAACAATTTGTTAATGATTTGTGGTTCCTCTTTCATTAAGGTATTAGTAGATGAACAGATGCCCGACCGATTTTGTTAAGGTTGGCCAACCTACTATACTCAAATAGGTTGAATTCAAAGGAAAGAACCTTAAATCATGTTAATCAATTCACCATTCATGTTAAGGATCGATTCCAAGAGTAGCAAACACTAATGATGGAAATTATATTAATGCATAAATATTTATATTCTTAGAAGAAACATTTCTTGTATTGAAGAAGAGAGATGATAGAAATCATCAAAATACTATCTAATATATGCCACTTGAATAAGGTTTTATTGGCTATATAATATATAGTTTTGACGAATAAAAAAATTTTAATTTTAATATGCATCCTCTCTATCTCTCTCTGGGGGTACATCAAGAAGAAATATTAAAGAAGACACTTGCTTTGACTTTTAAAAAAATTATTTTAGAAATTTTTTAAACGAAAAAGTGACTTAATATAAATAAATTATATTTATTAAATATTGATAATTTTATTATTTATTTTTAATAAATTATAATATTAATCTTTACATTGATGAAAATTTATAATTTTTTTAAAAAATATATGCTTAAAATTTTCTGACAATTTCTCAATCCAAGTCCACCTTAGTAACAATTTCTAAGATATTTTGTTCCTGATTCTCAAACCACTGTCCTTTGGGCCTTAGATGAAAGGCCCTAATCGTCGTGGTCGTGTGGGCAACCCAAGCAGTTCTTTCCCATATGAACCCACCGCAATATTTTGGGCTGGATTCTTGAGCCTTGGATTTCGTGTAACTCAAAGTTGGGCTGAGAAGCTAAAATATTCGCTTTAAACATTCAAGTTAAAAGCAAGAAGTCCGATAAAACAACTATTTTTATCGTTTCACGATATAAGTCGTTTTGAATTTAAAATTTTTTTTTACAATATAAATCATTTTGTAAACATTTATTATTTTTTTCTAATTTTATCATTCTCTACAATCTTTCTCTTTTTACTAATTATGACCAACTCTCTCCAATTATCAAAGTAGATAAAGACTTAATTAGAGGTGTTTTTAGAAGTTTAGTTTTAAAATTGTGTGGAATTTAAGATTCTTAATTCTTGTACATAAATCTAAAATGACTTATATTGTGAAACGGAGGTAATATTAATTAAAAAAGAAAGTTTGGAAGCACATATATATATATATATATGTGTGTGTGTGTGTGTGAGAGAGATCATGAGAACCTCCATTTGAATCAATATTCCTTTGTATACGATGGAAAAGTAAATCAATGAAATTCAAAAAATCTTACCTTCATCATATACTTGTCTGAAAATACGAAATAAAATTAATAGATGAAAACATTACTTATTAAACGATAAATTTGAATTCGATTCATAATTTTATTCTCTCTATATCGTGAAAGTAATTACTTGTAGTGTACAAAAATTGCTTTCTAGGCATTATGTGGTTCCCAATACTAGTTGCAGGGATGCCTTGTGCAATTTTATTCTCATTATCTTTTTTTTGCCCGATATTTACCGAAGAACTTTTTCTTTTCCCCCATTCATATGCCAGGCAGCACCCTTTCTTGGTACACCATATATATTTGAACTTCAATTTCTTTCATTTTAATCGGCAGAAGAACAAAGAATCGCGTTTAGTTTCTTTAGACTATGATCTTAAAGTAGTTGCTAATTAATTAAGTTAATTAGTGAGAAATATTCTACATTCAAAAGAAGAGAATTGAGAATTGAGAAGTGAGAAAAAGAAAAGAAAAGGAGATGGATAGGTACAGCAGCATTGCAAAAAAAGGAAGACAAATCTAAGTTTCCTTTGGACACAAGACTAGACCTCCTCACAGGAGACAAATCGAGGTTACAGTTTATGCTTTACATGTAGTAGTGTTTGTTTGACCACATTCCATCTTTCCATATAGGTCTCCCCTTATTATGGCCTTCTCCAACCAAAACTTATCCCTTTTGCTCCCCTCTCTCTCTCTCCCTCTCTAGATCTCTATCTTCACTTTCTTTTCCTTTACTCCATCTCCACACACCCCCAAGAAGAAAAACCCTCAAGAATGGAATCAAGATTCTGCTGCAACAGTACTATTTCATCATCTTTAACGTTACCTGGAAAAGTAGATCCTGCCAAGAACAACAAAAAACTAGACCAATCCCTAATAAGGACCCTAACTCACTCTCTCTTTCTCTCTCTAAAGCTAGAAAGAGCAAAGACTAAGGACAGAGAAAGATGAGTGAGATTCATTCTTCCAGTTGTATATCGTTGCTTTTGAGGGTTTTCTTTTATTTATTTATTTAATTATTTGGTTCCTTTGGGGTTCGTGGGTGGGTTTGGGATATGTGGTGTTGTGTGTATCCAAAGTGGTTGTTTTTTTTAACTTCTCAATGCTTTTGCATGCAAATGCATGCATGCAAAGCGTTGTTAAGTGTAAATATGGCTTCCACGTGGCACGTCTATTAATGCTAATCATTGATTCTTTTTGGGTTAGCCTAATAATTACTGAAAGCACAATTAGATACACCTGGAACCCTCTTGTGTTAGTGATTTAACAAGTACCTTTCAAAGCTTGGGTAGATTTGAATGGACCAGCATATATATATATATATATATATATATATATAGTAAAAAAATAAAAGTTGAATTAAATTTTAAAAATAATAAAGATAAATTATATGAATAAATACGTTAAAAAATAATATTATAACTCTAAAAAAATTAAAAGGATAATAGTACATAAAATTTAAAAAGATTTTTAAAAAAAATTTATTTTAAAAATAAAAATAACATTTAATGTAATATTCTCTCCATCCTAAAAAAGATATCAAAATATTTTATTTTTATTATACCAAAATACTTGTCAATTTTACAAATTGTGAATGTATTTATTACATATATTCTTAATTTACCATTTTTTTTCAATTACTGATTAAATATTTGACTCATTAAATATGTGTATTTTCAATATAAGTAATGAAGATTTATTTTTATTTAAGAATATAATAGTCTTTTTTATTATAATTATATAAATTATATAAATTTTTAATTTGTGTATTATTTATTAAATTGATATTTTTTTAACACGGAAGGATTATTATTAATTTTAAATAGAATATGCAATGTATATGGAAAATTGGTCCAACCAAGGGAAGGGACCCACTAAATCCAACGAGCCACATAACATCATGATTGAAATCATGGTATGGTGTGTTAGTGAGGGAGGGTGTATGTTGGTATTAGTATTCCAATGTGTGTGTGTGTTTGTTTGTTTGTTTTTTTTTTTTAAAGGCTCTCAAAGGCTGTGAGAATTAGTAGTAATTTGCGTTCGTGGGGTTTGGCTTGAATGATTAAACAAATCCCAGAGTTTCATTAAAAAGGGTATAAACAGAGATCGCATTAATTGCCAGAATTTTCATAGACATTTGCGACGACTTAAATTCCTCCCCACTCTCTTTTCTCGGCGCTTGCTTTTACCACAAACACACTATCTCACTCTTCTTCTTTTTTTAATTATTATTTTTATTTTCATTTTTTATTTGAGAGGAAGAATACTATTATATATTGAAAAAAATATATTTAAATGAATCTAATAATTTGCACAAACTTCATCTATTCAACATATATTATTGTAAAAGACACGTACAACATGTAATACATAAAGTGTAAATTTTATTAAAATAATATATAAAGATTAAATTTGTGTATCTCTTTTTTTATATATATTGCAATACTTTCATGTTTCAAAAGAGGTAACTGGCTAAATTGTACCAGACAAAGTGAATATATTCATACCACAAAACACCATCTTTATTATTGTTATTATTTTTTTAATCCCTTACGAGCAACCACCTATTTTTAATATTATGCATTACTAACTATGCTTTTCTGCCTCAAGAGAGGTAGATTACCAAACAACATGAATGATTTTTTTTTTTTAAATAATTCAAATGTTTGAGCTTTATTCGATTGTTCGTGAGATCTGTCAATTGATTTTACAATACTAATAGATCAGGTAAATTTGAAATATATCTCAACTCGATATGAATGATATTCTTAACTATTAATTATAGTTCCAATAAGCATTTAAAATTTATAAAAGGGTGATTCAAATAGTGACTAGCCTTGCTTACAATCTATTTGTCTTGATTCAAGACAATATTAATTATTAAAAACTATTACTATTGATCTTTCATATTAAAATAATTAAATATAAAAAAATCAATATAATACTAATTTGTAACTTATATAGTATATAATAATATCATTCAATTAGCTTCTCTTATCATTCTTCACTATGAAAAGATTTTAAAAATTAGTAATATCTTCTTTTATATATTCCTTTAAATTTTTTGTTGTTGGTGTGAATAATAAAACTATTATTAATTAATTTATATACTATTCTTTTAATACGACAAATTTATCATAAAAATGATAAATTAATTAATCAAAATTATTTTAGCCAAATTAGCAGAGTCATGTTTGATACTTTCGTAATTCTTGAACGTTCACTTTATAATTTTCAGTATAGTTTATTTTTAAAAAAATAAAGGGCAATAAATAAATATAGTATGATTATAAATAGGAATAGTGAAATTCACGCAGGGTGGTGCTGCGTGAGGTGTAAAAATCAAACAAACGACGCAGGTAAAGGGTAGTCATCTTGTCTTGGGTTCATCGTAGTTTGTTGGTTCCTAGTTTACAAAATGTAGAGAGAGAGAGAGAGAGAGAGCATCTTTTGGAAAGCGGTGGTCGTCCCGTTTGTCGAACTGTATGGTCTCCAATCTCTAGACGATCTGATTCTCCAGCCCCTCCCCTTCTTCTCTCTCTCTCACGTTTTTTTTTTTTTTTTTGGCTGTTTGAATCTTTTGATCGAATCCAATCGTTATTCCAGAGACGTTTGCCCGGCCTCGGGCCATCATGAGCTTGTAGGGTCCTTCTACTAGTTTTCATGCTTTCTATTGTAATCATTTATTCTTTTTCTTTAATATGGCATTTAGAAATTTACTCTAAATTATAACAGTAATAATAATTTTATTAATTGAGTAATTTATTCGTAATTTAATATGTTTAATTTTTAAATTTTAAAATTATGATGAGAATTTGAGCTTATTTTTTATAAAAATATATTATTTAAATAACATTTTTAATAAATAATAAGCGGATTATGTATTGATTTAGATTAAAAATATAGAAAGGAAAAATCTATAATGGTAGGAATTGGATTTAAGTAATATATGTCAGCATGCATTCTTTCTTTTCTTTGATCAATTTTGCTTAGAGGTTTTGCTACAGTGGGGGTGCCAAAATTGAGTCAAAGGTACCTCAAAAACCAGAAGAACATAGGTTGCTTTGATGATTGCGGAGTATCCCATTTGAATGATGGTACCTTTATCTCTCTTTCGCTTTTCTCTCACCACCATCAAGAAAATCTAAGGATCTTCTTCTATTACTACCAGTACAAGAAACCAAGACAGAAGATACAAAGTAAGAGTGAGTGTGTGTGTTTGTGTGACTAGTGTCACAATGACTACTACTACTACTTGGTAGAACCAAAAGAAGGCAAAGCTCGAACGCATGAGGCTATGATTATGATGACTAGAAAAGAACATAGACTATAAACATATTTTGGCATTGTCCACTTCACGTGAATCCACGGTACGGTCGCTGATTGCCGGAGTATGCCCTCATACTCTTCAAACTGGTCGTTCTCCGATCATCATTCATGGGGTTTGCCTAGTTCTTGCATCTCCCATTGCTCCATTTGATGATGGGCTTATAACAATCAGTATCAAATTGAACTCTTTGCCATTCTCACATCTCCCCATTGTCCCCTGTAATCAAGAAATCTATATATTATAGTGAAATTTCAGTCATGGTTAAAGTCATTATTGAAATTGACAGACTTGTAATATTGGGATGAAATCTTATGTAGACTAGTGTTGAAATTGATCTAAATGGATTCTTTACTAGTGGTGTGTTGTATATTCTTGTTTATTTAGAAAATGTGGTGGTACTAAAACTAAAAAGCCATTGAAACGGGGAGATTTGGGCCCGTGAGATGGACGTTATAGGGAGGGAGAAGAGAGAGGTGGAGGCCTCTGAGGGCAATGAATTGAATTCCATTTTCCTTGGGAGGCTGGCAGTGACAGAGCAGAGGGGGCAGAGATACGGATACGGACAGAGGTTTTGATGTATTGGGTTTGAGACTGTTGCCTCGTGATCGGAGAAGGCAGATCCATGGAAGACTGTTCCCGCTAGTCACGTGGGTTCTTTTGACTACCCGATGACCAACTCTCCTCCGTTCAGGGCCCCCAGCCCTATGCCACCATCACCTCGTCCTCCTTTCCTCCATCACCCTAGTCCTCCCCTACCTAGCCCCCTTGTACAATTTCTTGCACAAATATATACGTATCTTCTGCTTTACGTGGAGTAAAATATTCCAAGTCCAACGTAGAACTTCAACTAAAAATAACTCGTGCACAGGTATGCACTGCTAGTGCTATATATAGAGACTCGATGGAGACCAGTCCTACCCACTTGAACATCGTCGCTTGTTCACTTTCACTTGGCTCTCTCTCGAATCCTCGATCACAGCTCAACTGGGTTTTAGGTTTAGTTAAACTCAAAGTCCTTCCTTCTCCAAGGTCCAAGCTAAGCTGAGCCTTACAAGTACTAGTGTATAATTTGGGACCCTCTCTGATTAGATTATTTCTTTAAAGATATCAGAGGTCTCTTACTATATTCGTTTCTGATAATTTATATACTATTCTTCTCATGGCAACTAAAATTGTTCCATTTGACGACAACGTGGTGGACTGCAGCTGCTGACTGGTATTTCGCCATTTTATTAGCTTAAAAAGCTAGCAGACAACACCACATCCCAGCTCTCTTCGTACTCTCAAAGCTCTCCCTTCTAAGCTTTAAACTTACTCATTCAAACCTTATATTATTACATATCGCTCTCAACATACTATTTGCTCGTACTCTCTTTCTGCCTTGCCATAATTTCACCCTAGCTCTCTCTTGTGCTCTATACTTTCATCACCTCCATTTCTTTCTTTCACCTCTTCTTTTCATTGCTTTATAAATTCAAGATCAGCTAGCACCAACCATACATACATTTGTCTGTTACATAGAAGAGTAATATTGAGTGAAGAAGAAAATGATGCATCGGTGCAGTGGTTCTCATGGAAATATGGTAGGGGGGCCATGTTCGTGTGGGCTGTTTCATAGTCAGGGCAATTCCTTCTCAATGCTGTTCTCAATGCCCAACAGCCACAAGCCTTATGACGAAGCAGATATGTACTCCTTCGCATCTTCGCCTTCTTCCTCGGTTGATTGCACTCTTTCCTTGGGAACCCCTTCAACTCGCTTGGGCAATGACAGTACTGAAAAGAGACGCTCTTCTTGCATGTCTAACTTCTGCTGGGATATATTACAGTCTAAGCACTCATCTCCACATCAGTCAGCCCATAAGTCCAACCGCGGAAGTAATAGCAGCTCTAACTCTGGCGGCGAAACGCTTCTAGCCAGGCGCTGCGCTAACTGCGATACCACTTCTACGCCTCTATGGAGAAATGGTCCAAAAGGCCCCAAGGTATGAATAAGTTCTTTATCCATTCATTTGCGTTTACAACATTACGTTTTCTGATCTCTATTGCTAAATGGAAATGGAGACTAATCATTTACTTTGAACTGCAGTCCCTCTGTAATGCCTGCGGAATTCGATTCAAGAAGGAAGAAAGAAGAGCCTCCGCAGCAGCCGCCACCAGTGGCAGCAGTACTGGTGCCCCCGGAGCAGTTGACGCCCAACACATGCTAAACAGTTCATGGGTTCACCACTCGTCACAGAATCAAAAAATGCCCTACATTTCCTCAGCATATGGCAACGAATTCAGGTTCATAGAGGACGATGATCGTGACTCTGATGCTGGGATTCCCTTCCTTTCTTGGCGGCTCAACGTTACAGACAGGCCGGGCCTTGTTCATGAATTCACAAGATAGAGGAAATCAGTCCATTTTCCGAACGGAGACGTTGAAGAAAATCAAGAAAAATGAAGCTCCCCCATGATGTGTCATGCTGATGGTGATGGTGTTGAAAGCTACGAATCACGAAATTCCTTTCTTTCAGCTGTTTCTTTTTTGTCCATCTCACATAGATGGAGTGAAAATGAGTTAATTCTATGTTTTCGGTTGCTTTTGTTTTAGTTCTTTCACTTTTCACTTTGATGAGTCAATATATATATATTTCTACTTTTCAATCTTATATATAAGTATATTTTTCACTTTTTCTGCGAGTCGATTTCCTACTTTCTTTGAATATGATAACTCTGATTGCTGCATTGTTCAAACTTGAAAAGTTCAATACCTTGTCGCCTTCATGAACTGGAGATCTTGTGTTTAATCTCAAAGTAGTGTCAATGACTGCTAAAGCCGATGATCCATTAACAAGACCCCCTTTCTTGCAGCTTGGTTCCCTTCTAGCTAGGATGCTCATCATTGTCGCATTGCTATCACAAGAGATGTTTTCAATATTTCATCAACGTTATCACTATTCTGTGTCTTTTTGGGAAGGAGCACTGTGTGTGTAGTCATGGAGATAAGAACACATGAAGATAAAATCGGCTGCGACAAGTCTGACTGTCTTGTTAGACTGATGTGATATTGGTGATGCAGAAGAACATACAGAAAAAAGGTGGGTAGTAGGACTGTAAAAGCTAGGCTCATGGTAGATTCCCCCCCAAAAGAAAACCCAAAATTTGACTATTATTAAGATCTTGGTGGACTTGTGGATCTTTTCCCAATCTTGAGTTGGCTACCTCATTCCCAATCCTAAGTTGGTAGTCTGTATAATTCAAGAACTGAAACAATCTTACAAATTCATCATGTGCTTGAAGCTGGCGTGTACTTTGCTGTTTGAGGAAAAAGAGAGTACTACTCTGACAAAAACAAGCTTTAATGTAGAGTACCTAAGTATTGAGAAATCTATAATAGCAAAGGTTAGATTTGATCAGGTAATGAATTTACCGGTGTGTATGCATTCAAAACAACAGAAGAAGAAAAGCATATACAGATGAACAATTAGTTTAGCAGATTGTAGTCTTTACCAGAACTCAAATGGTTGATTCCATTTTTTTGAATTGAATACGACCTCATGCAACTATCTCTTTTATTTGCAACGTACATTACTGGTTGGGCGTACCTTTGGGAGCCTGTCTTTCCGTGCCTTTTATTGTCTTTGTCCTTCTACAATGTGAAAAACCTGTTAACTGACTCCATGCCTGTGCAAGGGGTAAAATGGTAATTAACATGCCAACTTTCATAACGATTTTCTTTTTTTAGATTGTAAAATGTTTAATTTGAGTTATAACATTTTTTTTGGAGTTTATTAGAGTCTTTTCGAATTACAGTTTGAAAAATAATATTGATAAATATTTAAAATAGTAAATACTATTTTTTCTATTTCATATTATTTGACTTTTTAACCTTTGTATTTTGTTTAATAATATTTAACTTTTTATATATTTTCATGCATTAATGATTATATTTTTCAATATTATCCTTAGGTTTAGTCAAACTATATACTATATAATGAAGAAAAAAAATTCGTAATTGATTACTCATTCTTATATTTATTATAAGTAAATTTAAAAAAATATTTATTAATTTCAGTATTCTTAATTTATGTGTAAATAATTAAAAGATTAAATAATATAAAATGGATTAAGTTGTACATTATTGAACTCGACGAATTCAATGCTAATGGGATGCCAAATATTTATTCTTAATCTATGTGTAGATGATTAAAAGTCCAAATAATATGAAATAAATAGAGTAGTACATTATTAAACTCGAGCCTTTCGAGTTCAATGCTAATGGCATGCCAAATATTTGTTGGTATGTATACTCTCTTAGATTAGGTTTTTGTGTAAATATCGAATATTTTAATAAAAGAATTTATTTTCGAAAATCATTTGTGAATTTATTTTCTTTATTTATGCACATTTTCGTTTGAAAAAGACTCATTGTGTTTAAATAAGTGATCCATGTGAATGGAGGTCTTTCACAATAAGGTATGGATCATGAGTTATTTAAACATATAAATATTTGTTCTTAACTGATTGATGAGAATGAAAATCTCATCATATTTAGGTTATTATGTTATGAATTCCAAATGGGGAATGACTTACCTTTAGCCAGTGAGTAGTCCACTCACTTAATGATATAAGCGTATTTCGAATATATAGAACATGACCTGTAGTAGTGGTTTCAAAAAGTATTATATGGTAGAAATCTAGACTACTACCGCTACAGCGTGGATTAGTACTCTATGACTTGAGTATGAGTTGGTAGTCTGGCGAAACTAGAAGCATATATTTTGATATGCTATAGTTAAGATTCTATCGTAGGGCCAATATACTTACATGTTGGGTATATGTAACTAATTAGTTAAGGCAGACTTGTACAAGATAGTTTTTACACTACATTACCTCTTGTGGTTGTTTGAATGGTCTAAATATTCAGGGTCCTGAAAAATATGACTTGAATGTTTGTTTTAGGGTAACTCCCTTGGAAAGCGGAAACACTCCAGGAAGTCGTGGATTATTAGACTAGAAGCCTAAGGATGATCGATGTAATTTAGAGAGGTGTTAATATACTTATTTCTCTCTAAATGTACGGCGAAGTATAGAGGGGTATTTTAGTCATTTTACCTGTAAGTCGAAGACTTTGCGAATGCAACATTGTCCTTGGGGTCAATATTTCCTTATGGTGATATTGGAAAATATTTAAAATGCAAAATACATCTATTTATATAGTATGGGTATTTTGGTCATTTTAGTAGCCAAGGCGAGGTGTCTTTTTGGTCCTCGAAATAATCCGTAAGTCCTAATTAAATTTTGGGTTGATAAATTGATCTCAATTGAGAGGGTTTTATTTTATTTGGGAAGTCTAATTTATTATTAGACTGGAATAAAATAAATGGAGAGAAATTTATTATCTGGTTTAATTGGTTAATTAATTATTCATTACCTAGGTCCAGTTTGAATAATTGGAAAAATTAACCGGGATTTAAATTAGAGGAAAATAATTAATACTTAATTATTTATTATGTTATTTATTTAATTAATCCCAAGAAATAAATAATTAAATTTTAATTATTTTTTGGTTCATTTGGGTTCATTAATTATTTATTGGGTTATTTATTTAATCCCAAAGAAAATAATTAATGTTTATTATTTTGGACTTTTCGGGTCCAAGAAAAATAATAAATATTATTTGGCCCAATAGCTTGGACTATAGAATTTTTCCAAACACAATTTATAAGAGTTTAGGGAGAAATCAAAATTTATTTTGTTAATAATATTTGGATATTAAATCTCGGAAATATTATTTTTAGCAAAATAATTATTTTTGATTTCATGACTCTTGATTTTCTGTGAGGAAAAATAAAATGAAATAAAAATAAATATAAATATTCTCTCCGTGTGACTCTTGGTTTTCTAGCTTTTGGGTTTGGTTCATGCATGAAGTCAAGGCTTCAAAAACCAACCAAGAGGTGAGAAAAAAAAGAGAGATCTGAGAGGCTTTTCTTCTTCCCATTTTTTGTGCTCACCAACGTTTGATTAGGCCGTGGAATATTTTGAGAATTGAAAAGGCCAAGCATTATACCGGAGTGTTCATCCCATGGGGAAGAAAGAAAGCTATCGGAGTGTTCATCCCAGTGGAAGAAATAAGCTGTTCTTGAGCTTCAATCCATTCTACTTCAATCTTCAAGGTTTAAGGCTCCAAGAAGTATGTTTTTCATGCTTCCATGCTGCCACAATACTTTGTTTAATGTTTTTGCTGTCTATTTTTATTTCTACCGTGAGCATGCTCTCTGTTTTTCAATCCTTCAATATTCATTATATTTTTTCTCATAATAATATATAGTCTGTGATTTTCTAAAAGGAAAAAAAATATTTGTTCAAATATGACAGATAAAAGGAAGTTAAGTCTTTCTTTGTTTCTATTTTTTGAAATAAAAAATAAAAGATAGCATAAGAATTCTTCTTAAATTGGGGTTTAAGAAAAAGTTATCTTAAAATTGGGAAAAAAAAAAAAAAAAGTTAGACCAGAAGGGGAGAAACAAAGAGGCCAAGTGGCCCATTGCTCATGGGCCACCAGGTTGGACCGTGGAAGTAAAATTGGACCATTACGATGGAAGTTTAAGCCCATTACAAGAAAGGCCATTTTTTAGGGTCTTTGGACGTCTTTCCATGTATTGTGTCCTTACGTCCACCTTCAGCAGGGGGTTTTGGAGGGGTTTTAGTGCATACTTGAAGTGGTCTGTAGTTTGCATTCCCTCTCCCCTTCCGTCTTCCCTTCGATTCGCGGCATCGGAATATCTTCAATCAGATATCTCTGAACAAAGCTCACCTTTATAGCATGGGTTCCTCTTTTGAAACATTCACAGACACGATGAGCTTGAAAGTAAACGAACTCCTAAAGGAGGTGCAGCTCGATTACTCTCCGGCGAACACTAAAATTGTCGACGATGTGGTTTCCTCCATCAAAGATGCCATTGCTGAAATTTCCGAGGATTTACAGGTCTATTTCTGTTGTTTTAGGAGTAAAAGCTCATTTTTTTGGGCGTTTTATGCTCTTTGCTTACATTATGGGCTAAATATTAATTTGCAGGTTACAGCTGACTTGGCTCCAGGGTTTGTTAGAGATATTAAAGCTGATAAGGTTGATTTTAAATTCAAGAGGCCGAAATTTGTTGAAATTGGTGGTAGTTATTCAATGCAGTGTGTTGTGAAACCGGATGTCAATGTGGATCTTTTTCTCCAATTGCCAAAGGTATGATGAAATTAAGTTTGGTTATGATTTTACGGGAGGATGTGTTGTTATAGAGAAAATTTTCTTTACTTATTTCCATGGAGCAATACTTAAGGAAGCTTTTAGTGGAGCATTGAATATCCTAATGTGATTTCCAAGTAACCTTGTGTAAATGTGTTATCTTTGCAAATATTACTTGTTTGGGAGGCCCTATATTGTTTCAAAAACTTGTCTTGATATTAGAGTCTGGTAGCCTTACAGATTGGTGATAAAAACTATTGCGGCATCTTTGTTAGTTGTTGTTGTGTTCTATGTAATAAGATGCTTTGGTAATCTTTTCCATCTTGACAGGAGTGTTTCCATGAAAAAGACTTTCTAAACCATAGGTACCATGCCAAAAGATTCCTTTATCTTTGTGTAGTAAAGAAGCATTTGAAATCTTCTTCGATGGTTTGTGACATTCACTGGTCTACCTTCCAAAATGAGGCCCGGAAACCTGTACTGGTAGTACATCCAGGTTTTTGTTCATCAACTTGACTAATTAAATTGGCTTCTTTATCAGTAATTCGTGTGCTTGGCTTAATAGCGTAAGTGGTGTATCATATTTCAGTCTGAAATGAAATTTCTCTCGATAATGCAGCTGTGAGGTTTTCTGAAAATACTGCTTTTATTGTAAGACTAATCCCCACTGCGACATCCTTGTTCAGTATCTCCAAATTGAACTTGGGCCGGAACAATGTTCGTACTGTGAATGAAGGTAGGCTATAAGATTATGTGTTAGTATAGTATTAAGTATTTTTAAGCTCCATGTTTATGTGAAATTATGCCTTTGATAATGCCTCAGGGGGTACGCTACAAGCCACACCAAGATATAATTCGAGTATCTTAGAGGACATGTTTCTTGAAGATAATGCAGGATTCATTAGAAAAACTTTTCTAGGACGGAAGGAATTGGCAGAGGCTTTAATGCTGCTGAAAGTATGCAGCTAGTAGGGTGAATTTCAATTTCAATACCTCACTTTGTCCTTGTGAGTTGGAATGTGATTCTTTGTTTTCATGGCATAGGTCTGGGCACGGCAGAGAAGTTCGGTATATGCACATGATTGTTTGAATGGGTTTTTAATTTCCGTTATAATGGCATACCTCGCAACAGAGTCGGGAAGGAATCGCATAAATGATTCAATGAATGCAATGCAAATATTTCGTGTGACTTTGGACTTCATTGGTATGTATGGTTATTTCTTATGCTGATCAAGCTATAAGATCTTATTTATTCTTATTTTTGAATATGCTTGGGGAGTTATATGCGATGTTTATTTAACATTTCATGAATAAGCATAGTGTTTGTGCTCTTTAATGAACTATTGATGCAATGGATTACAGAAGAAAAATTTGTTGACAACGAAATCAATTTTTTTACCATCTAAAAGTTCAATGTGGAATTTTGCAATACCTTTGCTTGTGAGATGAAGTGGTTTATTCTGGTCTTAAGTCCCCTACTAAAACTCATCAAGCTCTTGTGCTGCCTTTTGCAGCCAATTCAAAAATATGGGCCAATGGGATCTTATTTGAACCACAAGATGGGAGAAATGTATCAAACAAGGTATGCTTTTTTATTATCATTGACACTATGATAATTATTTGGTGACTTTAAGTGATGTGGAAATTTCCACCAAGTGAAACGGGCACTTCTCGGATGCTATAAGGGGGTTGCATTTCATCTTTAAGTTGTCTTTCTCCAGTAATACCCTTTTATCACGTCATGCACTGGTAAACTTGACTATTGTGTTAATTCTAAAGCATTCGTATTGGTTTGCATGTGATTTTGGAGGGTCTTGAGGGGCCCGTTCTATTTGGCAAAACTCAGGAAGTGTGACTTAATCCACCATGAAATGTTCAGATTTATTGATTATACATTGTTTCTTATCCAAATCCTGTTTGTTCTGGGGTAATTTTTATAGTTTCTTATGTCCTCTTTCTTGTCGAGCTTTTCAACTGAAGTTCACTATCAATTCCCAAACAGAACATCTTTAGTGGAATGTCATTTTGTTTCAACTTGAGGTAGATATTTGCTGGAGAATTTGGATTCATTCTCAGACAAACAAAAGGGGATCCCTAAAAAAGGAAAAGGGGATGGGGAAATGGGGAGGAAACTGATCTTTGGGGGGGAAAAAAAATGTGATGCAAAGATGCTTGATTATTTGTTTCAGTTCTTTAGCTTCATTGCTGGTCTTTTTCTCCTTTCTTTTTTCTATACTATCTCGTATTGGACTTTCTGCAATACAGGATAGAAGGATGTATACGCAATCATTTCCTGTGGTTATATCTGATTCATTTGCAGACTTCAACATGGGGTTTCGCATGTCACAGAATGCTTTTCAAGAGGTACTTCAGCAGAATATCTTCTGATTTATTTGATTTCAAACTTAGACTTGGAAACCTAACATTTCTGCTGTAGCACAATCTCCCAAGCATATATTTATGTATTTGTATAATCTTTCAGCTCCAGGGCGAGGCTGCTCTGGCACTTACTTGCATGAGCAAAGGTAGAGATGGCGGCTTTGATGAGATTTTCATGACTAGGATTGATTTCCCAGCGAAATATGACTATTGCATTAGGTATTATTCTCTAGTTAAGGACTTGCACTTTCATATACCTTTTCCCTATGCGATGGTCTTGACAGACAAAATGCTGTAGAGGCTAACCCTAATACAAACATTCGATATAGTTCTTGTTTTTAAAGAATAAGTGAGGGAATTTTTATTGTATCCACTGTCGTTGTTATGCATTTGACTTTGGAGGTCAGCTCTGCATAGAATGCTTGGTACTTGGCAGAAAATCAACTAAATCTCAGAATATGTAAAACCTTGTAATACCTATCTGATCATCGTCATGGTAAAGGATTATTTAATTTGAAAGAGAATATTGAATTTCGTAATTGGGAAACATGAATTTGAGAAGTGGAAAACTTGATTCTCAAAGACTGTTTAAGTTTCTGAAGATTATCAACTTATAGTATATAAATAAATTACAAGAAATTTTAAACATCACTATACATTAATCCCATATTTTTTCAGTTTGAAAAGGAAAGAGAAAAAGTTAAGGCCCAATGCCTAGTTTTGTTTCCATGCCTACTACTTTCCGTGTACTAATGAGTGATGGAGTAAACATGTAGCTTATTGACCAAAGGCAATGCAGCCACATACACTACAGTCAAATTTGAATGTTACAAAAAACACGCTCTGCATAGCTTCCATAATGATGCCAATTTGGCATATCAATTTAAAAGCTTCATTGTCATGAGTCATTCATTTCTTCTCTAAAATGAGTTAGAGAAATGCAAAATACAGCTCCAAGATCGCTGACTAAAGAAGTTTTTTGGCCATTGATACTTAGATCTAGTCACCTTGATCTAATTCAGATATTCTGTTGGTTGGGACATAACATTATCTTTGATCTTATGCCTAATGAGAAAACAAATCTAGAGGGCTATTCATTCTTCCTATGAAATTATAAGTTAAATAGTAGGAATTTACTTCTTGAAATTCAGGGTAACCATATATAGTTTACCACTTTAAATAACCAATAAAGGCACTCAATTTCTCCATCAAAAAGCATACATGCAGTATACATATTGGGTGTCATTCGCATAACTTTCTCGCTACTTGCTTCACGTGTTGGCCCTCTCCAGATTGAACTTGAAGGGGAAAACTGATGGTGACAAATTAGGATTCTGTTTGGATGATGAATTTTGGAGATCTTACGAGCAGAAGGTACTTTCACTCATGGTTCAAGGATTCAAAGATAGAGCTAAGTTTGTTCGTGTTATCTGGAGGAATACTGCTGCTGATTTCAACCTCGAAGATGTATGATATGTGCTGCAATGATCTTTAAGATATGATTCCATTAATTGGATGTGTTCGAGTCTTTTAACTGATTTTTGTATAATTATAGGGTTTGTTCATGTTAGACAGAGAGCCATTATTGATTGGGATTTCAGTCAACTCAGTGGAGGAAACCTTTAGACTGGTTACGATGGGTCCCAGTCCTGAGGAAAAGGAAAAGGTATTAGCTAGAGGACGTCTTTTATTCTTTGTACTTTTTGGGGCCCATGTGGGATGTTTCTGTTATATAACTTAATTGGTCCTCATTTATGTCTTTTCTAGACCTTGTAAATGCAAAATCTTGCCCACTTGGGGTTCTCGGTAATTTGGCCTCTTATGTGTGTTGTTGTTGTTGTCTTCAATGTTAACCAGGCTTTAGAATTTCGAAAATTTTGGGGCGATAAGGCAACTCTTCGACAATTTCGTGATGGTAGAATTGCAGAAGTTGTAGGTGAGGTGCTTTTAAGTTCATTCTTTTCCTGATTATGTTTGAAATAGCTTGAAAGTTACCGTATGTATATCTGAAATAGGACTTGATGAAAATTGATAAAAATAGTATAACTTGAAGTCACTTATTGATCTACAGTGTGGGAGTGTAACGAATGGGAACGACATCTCATCCTGAAAGACTTAGCTGAGCATGTTCTCATGCTTCATCTTTCCCTTCCAAAGGAAAATATTGTCCCTATTGTAGATCAACTTGATTTTTCTCTCCTGAATGCAAATAAAGGTATTTGTTTTTTGTCAATTAGTGCTAATGGATATAAACTTTGTTCACTCATCTACAATTTATGGCTTGAGAGTTTTTGATTACAAAGTTGATTTATCAGATCCTATAGCTTTTTATAAGAGTCTGCTGAAAGCATTTGATGATCTATCAAAGCGGTTGCGGCTTCTAAATGACATTCCACTGAAGATATCCAGTGTGCAGCCTCTGGCCTCAGGTTCTCTCCTTCTCCCCCAACCCCCAACAAAACCCATAACAGAGGAAAAAAAAAAAAAAACTGACCACGTTGTATCTGATTATTAATAAATACTATGCTCTATGCTAATCGCACTGATACCTCAGTTCGTTCTCTGTTAAATCGCCTAGGGTATTGCACATGGTCTATCTTTTAGAAATGGATGTAGCCATTGCTTTATATAGTTGATGACTCAAAGGATTCATACATGCCATTGGATAGGTCGCAGATCCGTTTCTTTCAATTGCCATTACTATGATACTTGATAACCATACATGCATGATTTCCCTTCTGATGTTTCACTTTGTTCTCCAATTGAACAGAAATTAAAGAATAGGTGGCATCTTCATTACTTAAAGAGAAACAGATGAAACAAAGCCTCCCTTTAAATGCATCCAAAGAGGCTTTTTGCCTATATGTTTGTGAATGCATCACAAGGATTGGATCAATGTATAATCGGTATACCACAGATGAGGAATGGTCTCATTTGCTAAGGATCCAAAAATGGAAAAAGTTTTGCCTTCCATTGTAGTTTGAACATGATTGATTACCAACCAGTGTTGTTAAGGCATACTCAGGTCCAACTACTAAAATTAATTGTCTTAAAAAACTAAAACTAACATCTAAAGATGATGGAGAAGAGAAAGATGCTCCACTAGAAAATGAAGCTCAAGTGGAGGAAATTGTTCCTGGAGATTCAAAGGATTATGATGATTATGATTAGGCATTAGTGATTAGACTTTTTTGTTGTTTTCATTAGACTATGCTATTTTTGATTATCTACTACTGTTATTATTATTATTATTATTAGTAGTAGTAGTAGTAGTAGTAGTAGTAGTAGTAGTAGTAGTAGTAGTAGTAGTAGTAAGAAATGTATATAATGTAGACAATGTTTTAGGCTAAAAGTGCACCTTTTTGCAAAAAAGGCACAAGCCTTTTTGCACCTTGCGCCTCAAAGCTCTAGACCCCCCTTGTGCTTTTTGCACCTTGTGCCATTAACAACACTGCTACCAGTATTGTCAATTGAATGAAGCAAATCAATATAATTGTTACTTCATATCTCAGAATGGTAAAAATTTGCTTGGTTCTTGCCATTGAAAACAGCCTTCAGGTTGACATCAGTCTACCCTCCTGGACCTCATCCCCTGGCATCTGAAAACTGTATGGATATTAGACGAGGGAGGCTCACCTCAACCTGTATAGAGGCTCTTGAAGTCATGATTCAGGTGTGGGTGACTAAGTTGATACATTTGCAATTTCGTTTATCTGTTAGCTTTTTAACACTGATTTTTAAGAATATTTTATTTTATGTAAATAATTCTTTTACATCTGTTGTAGCTGGAAGGTTCTGGGAGTTGGCCAGTGGATGATGTTGCATTAGAGAAGACGAAGTCTGCATTTCTTCTCAAAATTGGAGAAAGGTTGGTCATTTTAGGTTCCACTGAAACAATAGATAATTGCTATAGAACTAACTTCTCTGATTATACTGTGATGACAGTCTTCAAAAGAATTGGGGAACGATGTGCACCGCTACAGAGGATGATGTGGATATTTTAATGTCAGGATTTGCATTCCGCCTTAAAATTTTGCATGAGAGAGGCCTAAATTTAGTGAGAAAGCAAGGTAACAAACTCTTTGGTCTGCTATTATGATTGATAAAACACTATCTGTAGGACCAATTAATTTTTCAAAAACTGTCCCTTTTAGGTGGAAGTGGTCAAGTGAAGCGAGTCTTATCTTCGGACAGGAAACTTTTTATCTGCAATCAGCACTCTAGCATGATCAATGGACTATGTGGTCGTTATCCAATATATGGGCCTGTAGTTAGGTGAGAATTCAATTCCTTGCCCAAGCTTCATTTTCTTGCTTCTTATTCCTCCACTCATGTAATTTTTTGCTACTACAGGCTTGCAAAACGATGGGTATCTGCCCATCTACTGTCATCCTTGTTGGCAGAGGAGGCAATTGAGTTGTTGGTTGCTCATCTCTTCTTGAAGCCCTTGCCTTTCAATCCTCCTTCCTCCCGTGTATCTGGATTTTTGAGGTTAGTCCTCGTATTGATCCTCGGATGCATATTCCTTAACTTTGTAAATCCTTGTTCTCTTTCTGTATATAAATAAATATACATACAGAAATGTATGTATCTTGCATACGAGAGACAACTCAGCTGAGCTGAAATACAGGATTTGTGAAAAGTAAATTACTGATTCAGATTTATTTATTTTGCTAATCCAACTGTAGAGCATCTCTTATAGTGCTGCTGACATCTTGCCTGTAAATATATGGGGTGCTTGCTTCAAAACAAATGACAATAGTTTTAGCCTTTTTTTATTTGATTTTTTTCTCCCTGATATTTTTGTTAGTTTGGTTATTGAATTGATTATTTCAGAAATTTGATGCAATTTGACTGGTTGGTGAATTTATATGGTGCTCACTGCAATGTGAATATTTTCTTAGAGAATAACATATGGCGAAGCATTCATTATACTTGCAGGTTCTTACGACTACTGTCAGAGTACGATTGGAACTTTTCTGCCTTAGTTGTTGATATTAATGGTGATTTGACTGCCAAAGATGAAAAAGAAATCAATGTAAGTGCAAAAACAACGCAAAAAAATACATACACAAATCATTATCTTTCCTGATTTAGTCTGTGATCTCTTCCCCCTCCCTCTTTTCTTTTGGGGGGATTCCTATTCTGTCCTAAATGATGGCATCATACTTCAACTTGAAAGGAAAATTTCTCATCAAGTAGAAGAATAGCTGAAGATAACCCACAGTGCACAAGCCCAGCCATGTTCTTGGCTACTGCTTATGACAAGGCATCTGATGCTTGGACTAGATCATCACCCACCACAGCAGTGAGTAGCTCTAAAAACTGGATTTGCTATTTTGAACTTTTCAATATTTGAAGTTTTAATACCTTGTCATAAAAACTTGGGCCTGGAATTGAATTTTGTGCACTTCGCTTTATACATTGCTCTTGTTTTGAATCCAAGGGGAAATTTGTCCACTTATATTATTCAGCTTAATGATGCAATTTACAGATTGTCTTGGTGGTATGTGTTCCTTCCTTCAAACCATGCCAACCCTACTCCATGTCTTACAAAGAATGTAATAGTAGCTGTCATCAGTAAAATAGTCATTTTCTTCTCCTATACAAGTGCAGATATGTACGAAGGTGTTTACAGTTCCTGTTTTGAGCTAAAGAACTAAGACCTATCTTCCAGGCTTTCATTTCATGATCTGGAAAGTTTTGTAAACTTTTGATTATTCTCTATATCTTGATTATTGATATGGCGGTTGTGTTGTGCTAGGAGCTGAGACGGGCAGTGGCCTATGCAACAAGCAGTGCAAATTTGTTGACCAAGCTCATTTTACAGGACCAGTTTGATTCTTACAGATGGGAGGTGGATAAAGCATTTTTCTTTTGGATATTCCACTTTTGTTCTAAGTTTGAGAGTTTTGAATCTTTCCAAGTCCTGATTTTGTAATTTTTGTCCTTGCAGTGTCTTTTCCGCACACCATTGAACAATTATGATGCGATTGTTCTCCTCCATAGGGATAAGTTGCCTAACCCCCATCGTCTTCTGTTCCCATCTGAAACCAACTTAGGTCTTCTTTTCACCATTTTTTCATTTTCCCCAACTTTTGGTGAATTGTATGCTTGCAATTTTTTACGCATATCTCTGATCCACCCCTCATCTGCAATCCTATATTTACAAATATAAGTATATTTTTGGCTGCCTATTCCTCCACTCTTCCGCAGTCTTTTTTGTATGTTTTAGCTGTATGATTACATAAAGCTTCCATTTTTTGCAATCTGTTAGGAAGGCTTGTTGCTTGTGGGCAGTCCAGCAAAAGTTTTAATCCCTTCTTGTTAGCTGGAGACGGGAAAAACATGAAAACAAGCATAGAGGAACTGAAAAATAAGCTGATGGTAGACTTCGATCCGGTTAGGTGCTTTATCAACGATATAGAGGCAAGTACCAGCACTAATGATAGTTTACTAAAACTGACAATCCTGTTGTTGGCTAACATAACATATCATTACACAAGTTCTTTCTCGTCCGTTGTGTCTGCAGAAAGGCTTTCCTGACATGTTCAAGGTGTGGTATGATTACTTGGGTGGCGATGCTATTGGTCTAACATGGGGCAAAGCAAATCCTAAGGTATGTGCATTTGTGACTAATGTTGCGATAAAATTTGATTACCAATGACTAATCAAATTACATGCTAAGAGGATATTGGCCAAGTTTCTCATACCCGACTTTCCATCTATGCAGAAGCGAGGACGAGAATCGAGAGGGGAGGACAATCAAGAGTTGATGGATGTATTAAAAGCTGTTGGTGAAGTTGGGAAAGGGTTTGTAAGGAGTATTCATTTTCTCAAGGCTCCAAAATTAATCAACTGAAAATTCAGCTCAATGCAGTGTAAATTAAGAGCAAAATTAGAATGTGTATATTCTGTGGCTGCTGAGATTTTGGTTACATTAATGATTGATCTCTGGCCTTGTGGAGAGGTGATGGGAAATTTTTTGGTTATAGTCTAGGGTTTTTTGTTGCGGCCTTACAAACCAGCTGACTTGTATTTGTAGTTCCTCTCCTGTTGTGGTATCAATTTTGAACCTCCAACACCAGGCTGAGTGGTGCATTTCAATGCAATGTATGTTTCCTCCTAGTTGTCTAGTTCCAAAAACAGTGAAAAGGAATGAACATTGTCATATTGATGGATTTCAGAGAACATTCATGATTAGTCTATTTGAATTATCTTTACCATAAAATTTTAGTTCAAGTTACATTATCATTTATTCATGGATATCAAAAGAGCTTAAATATGAAAACATTAAAAACAAAAAATAATAATTTTATTATTAAAAAAATCGTAATATTGAATAACGTTTTATTATAAGTGTTATTATTATTTTTTTGATTTTAAAGATGTATAATGTAAAGTTTGAGATTTTATGGAGAGGTAAATTGCGAGAATGGGATAAATTATAAAACATGCAATGTAAAGTCAGAAATTAAAAATTAAATTTGTTAAGGTATCGATATTTATAAGTTTGTTATTTATAATTGTGTCATATGTTTTAGACAAAAAATTGTATTTTTATTTTTACATTAGTATTAATTTTTTATTAAATTAATTTTAATAATTATTTAAAAAATAATTATTTAATAATGTATTTCTTTCGTTTCATACTATAAATCATTTGATTGACGTTTGATTTAATTTTGCACATATTAAGATTTCGAAAAGTAAAGTAATTATATATATATATATATATTTTAAAATATTTTTATTTAAATGTTTTGGAAATAAGAGAAGAGAGGAAAGAGAAAGAAAGGGAAAGAAAATAATAAATAAGGACAAAAATATAAAAATAGTTTTAAAATTTTCTTGAAAAGTTATAATTTGATATAACAAAAATAATTTTTAACGATTTATATTATGAGATGAAAAGAGTATTTGATTTATAAATTAATAAAAAAAGAATGGGGGAGGGGGTGGGTGAGGAATTAAATATGGTTTAGTTTCTTTCTTGTTATGAATTCAGACAGTAACGAATGATCAGTCGTTGTCCCCCTGACGTCGTCTCCTTAAAAATTGAACGTGGAGAACCGGGAAGAATCAGATTTATTCCGGCGGGAGCAAGAGAACTCTGCATTTCGATGCATTATTGACCCGAATCCATCAAATTCAAGTGATTTCTCATCGATTCTGGAGGTGCCTTTGCAATGGGTTTGCTCAGTATTATCCGCAAGATCAAGCGGAAAGAAAAGGAAATGCGCATTCTCATGGTGTATGTTTCCGATCCCAATTGCTCCACTTTGTTTTACTATTTATCAAGTAGTCTCTAGGTTTGTTAAATTTTGTCGGTTGATTCGAACAGGGGTCTTGATAATTCGGGGAAAACAACAATTGTACTGAAAATCAACGGGGAGGACACCAGTGTTATTAGTCCGACGCTTGGCTTCAATATCAAGACCATTTCTTACGATAGGTAATTTTCTTCTATTTATTTTTAACCTTATGTTTACATAGTTTCAGCTGTGTTTTAGATCAACGTAAGGTGGTTTAGTGACTAATTCGGGTAGTTTTCCCCAGTAGGCTTCAACCGGAATCTTCTTTGAAATTGAATTAAGGCCTCATTTGGGACGTAGTTAGTTTTTCGGTCCGTCTCTACTGGTTGAAATGTCTGCTCTAAGAGGCAATTTCTCGAACAGTTGGTGTTTATGGTTTCTTTTTAACCCATTTATTGTTCTATTTTGATCCATATATAAGTAGGTGAATTTGTTTTCTTTCAAAATAAGAATCTAAGAATATACATACCTTTCTCTATGTGTGTAGGGGGAGGGAGTCTAATATGAGTGGACTGTTTTTGATGGCCTTTTCTATTTCCATTTTTCTGTGATCTTGAAGTATTGAGCCGCAAGGTTTCATCTTTGTTTTCACCATTCTTCTGTAAGCTTATTCTTAGCATCTATATCCTTTTAAAGCTGCTTCAAGATCTTTGTTCTTACATTTATTTTAACTTTTGATTTTTGATTCTCCAAAACGTCTGTATTCAATCTATGATGGAAGTGTTTGAGTAAAGAGCAATTTGAGAGTACTTAGACCTCAGTCCCCATACTGCTTTGGGATTTCATAGCAAGTAATTTTTGTGGATATGCAGGTATACTACTTAGACTTCAGTCCCCATACTCCTTTGGGTTTTCATAGCAAGTAATTTTTGTGGATTTGCAGGTATACTTTAAATATTTGGGATGTTGGTGGGCAAAGAACAATAAGGTCATACTGGAGAAACTATTTTGAGCAGACTGATGGACTAGTTTGGGTTGTAGACAGTTCAGATCTTAGAAGGCTAGACGACTGTAAATATGAACTCCACAATCTTTTGAAGGAAGAGGTATACCTTATGTTTATTATCTTCTGATACCTAGGATGGTCTTTATATTTAGTGCTTCAATTATCCAAATGGTAAGAAATGGCTTTAAAGTGCTTACTGTTTAATCAATCTTAACAAAACTGAAAACATTGTCTTTTAATGATGGTAATTTGAAATTTCTATTGACTGATGATCCCTTTAGTTAAACAATGATCGTGAAATTAAAAAGTTGTGCTATGCCAATATTCTCTTTTCCTATTAAAATGTCATGCAACTTAACTTGGATGAGAATTTAAAGGCTGTCAAGGAATGATTCTAAGGCATGCCACAAGTGGTGATGTTGCTGGAGCTGTCCTGCTGAAAATTATATTATTGAAGGATTATTCTCTTGGTATTTGGAATTTGTTTTGAGGGATCTTTAACAAAAGCCCTTTCCCTTTGTCTTCTTCCACTTGCAGAGGCTATCAGGAGCATCATTGTTGGTCTTTGCAAATAAGCAGGACATACAAGGTGCTCTTTCGCCAGATGAAATAGCAAAAGTAAGCATTCAAGCTATTAAAGTTGTACTTCATAGCTTTTGAGCATCTTTTTTAATTAATAAACAGCAACTCAGGGTATTTCTGCTGCACTTTCATTCGGAGCATTCCTTGCTTTTCTGGAACCAACATTTATGTGTCGGCTAAATTCACTTCCATTGACTAAATCATACAAGCCTTCCTATTTCAATACAGCCACCCTTAATGATGGAAATGCATTTTGTATTAGAGATTTATCATGCTTACTAGTTTCTTACAAGTTGCTAGTATTCAATTTGCTACTTTTGCTTCAGTTTGGTTTCTTTTCTTTTTTGTTTTGTGAAAAGTCAAGGTGAGGATTCCATGAACATAGAATTTTGCTTCTCTCTCTCTCTTACATAGGCCAATGTGTTCTTATGATTTTGATCACCATGTATTAGTTCTTGCATTCATCACTTTGTTGTGTCAAGATTCACCAAGGATTTCATATTCTAGGTACTCAATTTGGAAGCCATGGATAAAACCCGACACTGGAGAATTGTGGGATGCAGTGCATACACTGGGGAGGGCCTTCTTGAAGGATTTGATTGGTTGGTTCAAGATATTGCCTCTCGGATCTACATGCTTGATTAGGCCATGCACATTCCTAATTCTAAATTTTCAGTCAGATCTAGACATCTCGGGAGACATGCCTCTGCCATTTAAATTGATTTTGATTTGACCATTTGCATGTTGTTATGCCATAAAATTTTGAGGTTTACTCCCGGATATGGTGTCTCGCCAAAGATCTACATTGTAACATGAGAGACAGTGATCTTTGGTGATTCTAAGTTTGATAATTACTTGTTAGTGATGTGGGATTCTGGATGAAGGATTTTGATTTGACCATTTGCATGTTGTTATGCCTTCTGTTATGGCTGTAGTTCATCCTTTTTCAGCACATGGTTATAACTGATTTTGCTGTAATAAACCGTGCTCTGGCAATCATGCCTCTGCCATTTTAACTGATTTTGATTTGACCATTTGCACATTGTTTTGCTATCAAATTTTGAGGTTTACTACCCGAAATGCTAAGTTGTTTCGCCAAAGATCTGCATCGTAACATGAGAGAGTGATATTTAGTGATTCTAAGTTTGATAATTACTTGTTAAGTGATGATCAGTGTATTACCTTGTGTTTTGGTTGTAGTTCATCCTTTTTCAGTACATGTTATAATTGATTTTGCTGTAAAAGAACGGTGCTCTGTTGGGTAGACATAATATTTTGCCCCCCGCTGGGTGGTGTGGGGGGAAGAAACATTCTGATGTAAACTCTTCTAGATATACTGCACATTTGTCATGCTAGAATTGGCATTTTATCCGTTGAAGTTTTTCTTCCACAACGGTTTAAGTGCGCAACAGACAGCTATTTAAGCATGCCATGATGTTGTTTAGGATCCCATTTAGCAGTTTATGTCGCTGCTCTGCACATAGTAATTGATCCTATCCCTTGAATTCGAACTTTGAACTTATTCCAACTTTTTGTTACTTTATGATTGCTTATCAGATTTAACTTGTATGGATTGCGCCTACTAATAATTTGACAGCGTGTATACGTTATAGTTGACAGAGACTACAAAAATCTTCAGGGAAAATGATTCATAGAATGTTAAT
Source organism: Voacanga thouarsii (assembly GCA_026120185.1). Lineage (NCBI taxonomy): Eukaryota > Viridiplantae > Streptophyta > Magnoliopsida > Gentianales > Apocynaceae > Voacanga > Voacanga thouarsii. The sequence goes on from JANUWF010001190.1 coordinate 1,647,776, forward strand.
CCATGTTTATTACAATTTTAAATATTTTCGTTGATGCCCATCACCGATGGAGGTGAGCTATGCCTTGGTTTCCCATTTCCAGATTTGACATTCCCACCAGCCTTTGCCGCAAATGTATAAATGACCACCCCAATTCTAGACCCGACGGAGGGAGTGTCGGTATGTATAATTTCGACATCAAAGAGCCTCTTCGCCTTCTTGAAGAAAGCTGATTCCTTCTTCCACCTTCTCAAATGAGCCATCACAAACACAATCTCCTTCTTAGTGCCCAACAAGAACCATCTCAAGGTCTCAAGCAGGGGCTTGTAGAGATGATCATGGTACACCACATCAGATGCCAATATGTAGTCATACTTTTTGCCAATAGCTTCCATTTGCGCAGTGTCTCCCCAGCAAAGTGGTGCAGCGTTGACTGTCCCGCCGTTGACTTCAACAATTCCAGCATTAGCCTCAATGTTGAATTGGAGGTTAGGCAGCACATGAGGGAGGTCAGTGACTGTAACATTAGCACCAAGCATAGCAGCAGCAGCAATCCCAACAAGACCGGTGCCGGAACCCAGCTCTAGAATACGGTAATGGCGCGTATCTCGGCCCTTAAACAAAGCAGAGAGAGAGCCATTGATGCTAGGATCACAGCAAAGCCGGTTCAGGAGGGTGACAAGAGTTGTTGCAGCAGGCCAGAGCTGAAAGGAGAGGCCTTCAGAGGGCAGTTGTCTGATGACAAGAGCAGAGTTAATCGAGCTAAGGAAGTGCTCCTGCTCCTGAAGTTTTTGAGGTGTCGTTGCAACCGCAGAATTGTTGTTTCCCAGTGAGGTTGGTGATGGTTCTTGGAATTGACCTTCTTCTTGGTGCTGTGGAGGAAGCATTGTGAAGGGGTTGATGTCGATGTCTGGATCGTCAATGTCATTGGATTGGGTGGCGGCCATTGCGGCTTCCACTTCAGGGTTTTGGGTTTTGAAGAGTGAAGAAACAACCCTTCCAGTCTTCCCAGTTATATGCCTTCTTATTAGGGTAACAGTTGTCTCCATTTTAGATAGTCAAATACGTGTGGATAACCTTTTTTTTCTTTCTTTAATTTAAATATATTACTATCTCTATTTTAAAGTATTTATTTATAAAAATTTTTTATTTTATTTTAAAATATTATTTATATATATATTTAGAATTAATAATTAATTTTTTCTTATTTTATTCTCATTTATTCTAAGTCAATTACATAATTTTTTAATTTTTTTTCTTTTTACTTATTGAGAATTTTCACTCACCAATAGTTATTATATTTTTAATATAAGTAGAATATGAACTTTATTTAAATTATAGTGTTATTTATTTTTTCACAATTAAAATCTCTACCTTGTTCTCCTTTGTCCATAACACCTTTAGGACATTTAATCTATTAAATTTTCCTTCAACACACCTTCAAACTCAATAAAGCATATCCAACAGGACCAAAAGAATAAAAAGAGTAGAAAGTTAAGCAATACTTATCAAGTGCAATAAACTCCAAAAAAATGTAAAAACTTGGACGGCAAGAAACAAGGAGTTTATCAGAAAAACAACCCTAAACAGAAACCTTCAGAGAGTAAGAGTGAAGAGGTAAAGATGTATCAATATCTAAAAAATGCCTTTTGGTGGCCTCGGAATGAAGAAAGATGTTGTTCAATATATTTATACGTGCTTGAAATGTGAAAAGTCAAGGTAAAACACAAAAAGTCCGGGAAGATTCTAATCCTTCAAATAAAAAAATATTAAATTATAATATTATTTTTAACATTCTTAATCTGTGTGTAAAGAGTTTTATAAACAAGTATTTTAAAACAGAAAAAGTATTATTTTACATAATTTTTATTTTTAAAAATAATTATTTATTCACAATATATTATATTTTTTCTCTTTAAATCTTATTTAAAATCATATATTTAATATTTTTTTATAAAACTTATCTCAAACTAATTTTTATCTCTTATACCTTTACTATATCCAAATTCTAACTACGCGAAACTACATGAAAATTCACCACCCTAAATTTACTTAATGAAGCATGGTGTAAATTGATAGTGAATTCTAAGGATAAATTTAATTCACATTTTTATTTTTAAATGTATAAAACGATGGATCGTAAAGATTTAAAGAAAAAAAATGAATAATTTTTATTTATTTTTCAAATAAAAGTTATTAATCATTAAAAAAAGTACTTAACGTATTTGGATTAAGATTTTCATTTCAATTCAAAATTATTTTAATTAAAATTTTATTATTTTATATATTTTTATTTTTAAAAATTTGCCATATGCTTACATATTTGATTCACTATGAAATGTATAGATAATCATATTTAAAAAAAAAAAATCACGATCCTGATAGAAAAGATGGAAAATTATTTAAGAAACGGAAGGATTCTTACAGTGGAAAAACGTCTCTTTGAAGTCGTGGTGGCATAGACACGACTACCCCCGCGCCCTTCGTCCCCTCAGTGCATGAAAGGAAAGAGCCGACAAAGCGAAGAACAGCGAAATCCTCTGACGTCTTTCTTTAGTTTCCTCGTCCTCGATTTGCCAGCGAAGATAAATCATTAAAATATATACGACTTTATCTGTCTGTAGATGCATCATGCACTTTTTTTATTCTTTTTCTTTTGTTTGGGATTATCATTACTATTTTTTATAATGCTCCATTATTCAATAGTTGATTGAAGAGGTAAAGAAAAGTTATCCAGAAGAGAAGGCAATCTGAAGCAAGAATGATAAGGGCAGTAATGGTGATCAACACCCTGGGCAAGCCTCGCCTTTCCAAGTTCTACGATTTTCAGGTTCTCTTTCTGTGTATCAATCTTTCTTGAATCCAATTCCATTCTGTTTCTTTTACCTTCTTTTTGTTTGGGTTAGAGGTTACTGAAATCAATTTCCTGACTTTGTTCATTTGAGGTTTTGTTAGCCTGTGGAGAAGCAGCAACAACTCATTCGCCATGTCTATGCTGGTGGGTTTTCTAATTCATTGGCACCGTTTACGGCTACTTGATTTCGGTCTTTGGTCAACTGGGATTAGGGACTCTCTTTGGTTTTAATTTTTGCAGTTTTGTCTAGTAGGCCAGAAAAAGTTAGCAACTTTGTTGACGCTGAATCGATTTTTGGTCCGGTAATTCTTGCTTTATCGAAACTGAGCTCAATATTGATACAAACGAGTGCTGGCAAGTAAGAGTTCAATGTAGTTGATTTGTTGTACTGTTTTTGTTAGGATATGCGGCTTGTATACAAGCATCTTGCAACATTATACTTCGTATTTGTATTTGATAGTTCAGAAAATGAGCTGGCCATGCTTGACCTTATTCAAGGTACGGACCTAATCATTTGAGTTTCATTGATTGGAATCCAGTGTTGAAATAAGTTGAATCCTTGCATTTCTCATATATGTAGTAAAACAATTTAGAAAGGTGCAAATGCTTTAACTTTGCAAGTGAATTCTCCAACACCTGCCACTGTTTTGAAATTCCTTTTTCCTTTTACCTTTTATTTGGTTTTGAAGGGGGGGGGTTGGAAAGGATATTGACCTGCATTTGAATTGATATTGTGTGGTGCTGAAAGTCTTGGAAACTGGTTTATATCTCAAAGAAATGGTTCATAAAAGCACGAGAGTTAAAGGAACTTTGAAATTGGTAGATGATATTCTTTGGAATTGATGTGTTCTGTTTCAAAATTACTCAAATCTTTATTGACACAAACTAGAAGAAAATGCTACTTGATGCATGCCTTTCGATGCTTTTCATGTATTAACAGTAATATAACCTTGTATTAGTACCCTGAGCACAATTTTTGAGAACTATAAACTATCCTATTTTGTGAAAATGAGTTCAACTAAGTCTATGCTTAGTGAGGATCACAAACTTTTGGTCAGTCCACCCATTACATATATACATAATCTTGCATTTTTGCAATGTTGTTAATAGCATACCAGTTTTTTGTTTGATTTGTTGTGTTTTAACCATGAACTTTACTTCAGTCTTTGTAGAAACATTGGACAAATGCTTCAGCAATGTGTGCGAGCTGGATATAGTGTTCAATTATAGCAAGGTGGTACAAGCACTCTTGTTCTCTTTCTTTTCTTGTATATATGTTACATTTGGATGTAAAAACAGTATGCCCTCAGCAACGACAACTTTCTTGAAATTGATAAAACCTTTTGGCTGGAGCAATATTATACTCCAAGAATCTATTTTGATGGAACGTTTTTCCCATAAATTGAAAAAAAAAAAGAAAGTGTTTCTAAAATTTAGGCTTGAAGTTTCTTTTGATATGATGAACAAGTGCTAAATGTATTTAAATCTTCTCCATCATCTTTTTCTGTCTATGTGTGTATTTGTACGTGTGACCATGGCTGAAGATATCTTATGTAGAATTTCTAAAGGAAAATACATCCTTAATAATTGTTTTAACTTGAGGAAGTTGCAATGAAATGAGAAATCAGGGCAATTCTGTGTTAATCAATTCTCTTAGGAATTTCATTGTTTTAATGTACCTATTTTTCCTGCTGCTTGCTGGTGACCTTTCTATTTGGGGTTGTTTTTGTTTTCTATGGTGAACTAAGCTTCAGATGTACGTTGCAGACGCAAACCATCTTAGATGAAATTATTTTTGGAGGTCAGGTGCTAGAAACAAATTCTACCAAAGTGATAAAGGCTGTTGAAGAAATCACAAAGTGCTCTTTCACTCTTCTATATTTGTAATTCCTTTTGGTTGGATTTTCGAAGTGCCCTACAAACTTCTAAACACAGCAATTGCTATTTCATGCAGGTTAGAATCAGCTTCAAGCAGTTCCTCACTGATTCCTAAATCTCTTGCTGCTTGGCGAGGTCAATAGCAATTTGTTAGAACTGATTTCATTATCATCAAAATGTCACACGTTGGAGAAGTTATACCTTTGGAGCCTTGGATGTGGAACAAGGTGGTCCGACACCTGTGAAAAAGCCACGACCGGAACAGCTATAGTGTATTTTGAGGAGGATGGGGCTACCACTTTTCTTAACAATAGGGTCTGGTGTTGTGCAAGGTAATGGTTACCGTCTCTGTGATGCATTTATTGGTTGATGCCACTACAACATGGAAATGGAATTTTCTTCCTGCTCCTGTAAGTCCTTGTATCCCGTCCAAAATGTTGGATACGAGATGGTCATTGATCTGCATAACAATGAATCTTTGTCTTTGAAGGAAAACTAATTGACAGTAGAAAATCCGGAAATGAACAATGATTGTCTTGTTTCTGATCTATTTATTTTCTATTCCATAGTGATGCTATAAGATTATCTCTGGTGAATTGCAATTGTTTTCTCCTTTAGAACTCAATTTTCTTGATAGTATACTTGGTGTCTGCCCTCTCCTTTCGTCCATGTTGAAATATTGTTGCAAGGTGAAGTGTGAAATTTCTCCAAGTGCAAAAGTCGCAGCAACACCCTCAAGATTTCCCAGAACAAAGAAAAATGCCATGTTGGAAGAAGAGAAGTGTTCAAGTAAAGGAATAGGAAACTAACAGTTGCAGTCACTTATGACGGGGTAAAGTATGGTACCCATGCCAGAAAAGCTAAAAGCTAAATTCCAGAACAAGATGCAAGGAATCCTTCATCTTTAAGTCTTCGATGGAGATGCGACTATTCTAAATTGGGTTTAACTTAGATGTACGAACAGTGTAGGAATATCCTTATAAAAAGCATGATTGGATTATTGCCACATAGTTGATTACAAGATTTCAAGACATCATGTATTGAACTTAGCAGCAATCCCAGTATGTTCGGGAGAAAAGATCTTTGTACTGCCAGCAGTGTATATAAGGTCATTCTAACTAATCATTGCAGCTCCTTCACATCTTGAATAACCACTCTTGCAGCATTGCGTCCCGGAGCTCCCATTACACCACCACCAGGATGAGCACCGCTTCCACACAAATACAGACCCCGCACTGGAGTCCTGTAGTTGGACCTGCATCAAAGTAAATTAATTGCACAATCATTGCACTAAATACTTATTCTAACGGCAGAATCCTTGACTAATACTTTAACGCAGTCAATTTACCATCCTTTGACAGGCCGCATAAGAAACAAAGAATCCAATCCCATGGAGCCATGAAAGATATTACCTCCTGTCAAAATTTAAGAAATTTTCGTATAGTGAGTTTCCGAAGAGCATAATCTTCTTAAGCATAAGAGGAAACTCAGAAGTGACTCAAAACACTATTTCTGCTTTTCCATTTTTATCAACACTCAACATGCACACTTGTGGTGGGGTAAGGTGGGGAGGTGAAGGGAGGGGCGGGGCGTGGCATGGCGTGGCGGCACAAAGCATAATTGTCAATTGAAGACAATACAATTCTCAGCAGGCGCCCCTGACTTCTATGATAAGAAAATACCAGAACATTAAAGTGAAAGCACCTGTTAAACCAATTTCCCTCTCAAGATCTGGGGGAGTCAACATATCATAGCCAAGAATTGATGAGCTAAAGCCAGGGGCATATTCATCAATTAAGGTAAAGCATCTTCGTGCAAATGCTTCCTGGATCATGGATTTTCCATTAGTGATGAAGGCAATGGTAGTAGGCAAGAGAATCTATGATTGAAAAATGTCAACTTAAATCCGAAACAAAGAAATTTTACAAAAAATCATTTTTGAACGTTAGGTATTTGAAATTTTACAAAACATGCTTATTGGTGCAAAAACTACAAAGACAAAGTAACTTAAACAACTTGTGGTTTGATCTCAGGAATTTCACTTACCCTATATGCAGGGTCTTCCCAGCTGCCATCTGAGGGTTTATAAGGTGTGTACTGAATGAATAAGTTGATAACATGCTTACCTGTGCAGAGACAAGCAAATTTCATTCAGAATCCAATAGTACAATGATAGACAGTAGCAATCCGTGCATTATTGCACTGGTAGAAAAAGTGAGAATTAATCTTTTTAAATAAGCAAGCATAGATAAACATGAGGGGAAAAAAAGTCTGAATAATCTCATCTACTTCCAAATACTGGCTAAAATTATGATGGAAATGGTCTATTCCCTCAAATGACCTGCCTAGGCCCTAAGCCATATAAAGTCAAAGTAATGTTGGTTCTGGTGCCCCCAATCTCCCCAAATAGTCACAAAGATAAGCAAAAATAAAAAAAGCCCCCCCCCCCCAAAAAAAAAACCACAAGTAGTTTGCAATCATTATTAGGATTTCCAAGGGAGTTCCACAATACCTCATAACCTTTTTATTTTTCTTCTGTCCTTATGAATACATTGCAGGGAAAGAGAAAAAGGAAAAAAATCTGCATGCAAGGTGATGCATGGAACTGGAATAAGATTAAATTAGTCAAATACCAGGTGGAGAGATAGTCTTGTCCAGGACAGAAGGGATTGTCATCTCAATTACAGGTCTTCGTGATGGCAATCCATTTGTAGCATCCTGACAGGATGAGTGAATCTCTTCCATACTAAACAAGAAAAGATCAATCAGAAGTTAGACTTAATTCAATTATAGTTCTGAAGTGACCCTAATACATGAACAGTTGAGAAAATGGATCATTCAGCTTTAGAATTCTCCTACACAACACCAGAATATATCAAGTAAAGATGTATTAGAAATTCTTTTATGGACCGAAAATATCTATATGCATAATGCATGTCTTGAATGTAAAGCAAAATTATTTAACTCATGACGGCTGCCATCATGAATACCAGCACTATCATTATATCAGGTTGCATATTGATCCTTCTGTGTGAAGCAGCAACAAATGCCATGAAACAATCAACAGAAATAAAGGAGGGCAAAAGATCTCAGGTAAGAATACACCATAGCAGAAATTTCCTTTAGGAATCAAGGAAAATACAAGTATCTGAATATCAGGAGAAAGGAAGGATCCTGTGGACACAAATGCCCCTATTCCCAAATTATTGGACTGTGATGAACCAATAATCAGAAGATCAAATAAAAGTGTAACCTTCTCATGCAATCTCTTAATGCATCTTAAGCTATACCCAAAAAAACTCAAGCAGTTCATTTTCTCCGTCCCCATTAGTGAACTGATCAGCTTGGAAAGGATGAATTTCCAACAGAGAAGAATGGAAACTTGAAGCAAACCTCTCTGAACCTATGTGAATGGTACCCATATGTTGAGGGCCACCATGGGGATGATTCAACTTGCAGCACTTAAACTGAGGCAATTGGTCAATAGCCAAATTGATTTTGGTTGTTGCCTGTTCAGCAAAAAATGTGAACTTTATCGTAACTCAATTAATAGCTAAACATCTACAACTATACAGAGAAGAAGATAGTATGGGATGTGAGAGTCCTATATTTGCAACCTTTTTGTACAATTCTAACAAGCCCAACTACTTAATTGCATATACAGTGCATGGGAATGCAAGATTATGCACGGATGAATCCCTTTTGGATTGGAATTGTGAACAATTAAGGAATATTCTATTGCACATGTATACTATGTTAGCCAGAACAGCGCTTTGTATGAACTTGACAAAATTTAATAACATTTACACATTAGTCTCAAATTTGAATCTGAAAGTAACTCATAGTTTGGACCAGAGATCAGAATGTAACACTAACATATACATTTTGCAGGTTTTTTTCCAGCAAAAAGGTCATGGGATTCATCACATATTCTTTCAAATGTAACCAAACCAAAGATAACAATCATTACCAGAAAACAAAACGATTTTGTCCGTATGATATTCTTCAATCCCAGAGAATAACAAAATTTTGATTTTTCTTTCTTTCTGTTTGAGGCACACAACTTTATAACTCAAAACATGTTGCCCTCACCCAAAGAATCTAGCCCACATTTGAGGGGGTCCATTAAACTCTAAAGTGCACAAATAAAAGCTTATTCTCCTGTTTTAAAGCACAAGTTTTTATAGTCCTTTAGCATTACTATTTTGAGTATAAGTCTCTGTTTCAGTCAAATCTTGTTGGAAATAGTGCACTAATGCTGCATAAAAAATATCCAGTTACCAAGAGGCATATAGAGCAGAAATTTCTTTTTCTGGCAGATCAAGAACAAATGACCAATTGTTATGAGATCTTACAGAACTGTAATCAGAGTACTTGATTCCTCTAAGAAAATCATCAGGAAGAAAAGTTTCAGGCACTAATTCCTGTGGCAGAAAAGCAAAATAAAAGGTAACTATTAGCGCTGAAGACAAATGATAACTGATGTGCCATTAAGTTAGAGAATTTGATAATTCCTAAAATCCACAACCCAAACACCCTGTCACCAAAAAAGTTATGATAATAAATGGTAATAAATAAACTACTACATGGTTTAAAGTTTACCATGAAAGTTTTGTATGGTGTTGCATTTGACAAGACAACAGAAGAATGCACTTGACTACCATCAGCCAACAACACCTGGACAATAGAATCTGGTTTCATTATTTAAATCAGACAAGTATAAGCTTAAATTCACATAGAGAGAACTCATATATAGAAACTAACCCCATGTACTTCGCCAGTATCAGTAATCACCAATTTTGAGACCTACACCACAAAACTAAAAGTTCTCAGGAATGTTAGAAATTCCTTTTATAAACAACCAGCATCATCAAAAAACAAAATGAAGATCTAATCTCAATGACCAAATAATGAGAATATCTGAAGAAGCAAAAAGTTGAGGTTGTCACAACTGTTTATCTCGATAATCAAAAAATAGATTGCAATTTCATCATAAAATTTAGAATAAATCATAAAAAGTTCAGCATAATTTCACTTAATGGAACATTAAACATTCAGTAAGCTGAAGCTGTTCAAAACTCAATGCATGATACCAAAAAGCTATGCAAAAGACTTTAACTCACAAAAGTTTAGTACTTGGGGAAATAATAACACAAAATTTTTCACGCTGCATGGCAGAAAGATAGCTCTTCTTCCCAACATTGAAATAGAAATTGTGCAGTATTCATATAACTTCTCAAAAGAAGAAACTGAAAAGAAACACTTCTAATGGTTAAACAGAACTCAATTTATGGAACGAACACACACACACACACACACACACCTGAAAATTGGATATAGGAACAGAGTAAAATATCAACTGAGAAGAAGATATTCTTTGAGTAACATCCTCTTTTACACAAAAGATGAACATGGTTATCAGAGCAATTCACGTAATCATACCTCAGCCCCTGTGACTATGGTTGCCCCAGCTTCCTGTGCAGCATTACGAATAGCCGAGGACACTGAACCCATCCCACCTTCAACATACCTACAACTTGTATCAGTTCTTAAGCATGCATGTCATAAACAAACAAATGACTTTAGAAACCACAAAGTCAGATTTGATGCCAAGAGCAGATATTGACAGCTAAGCATTGCTTTAAATACGAGCTGCTGGTCCACTTTATGCACTTCCAGAAAATAAGACCCAGCTTTTTACATATTTCATTAAACTGAAGACGCTGCATTTTCTTTTGCTTTATACAGACAGGAACATTTAGTGCTGGTTCCTCTTGACCACCCTTCACTAGGAACTGGGAGGGCAAATGAGAAGGGATAAAAGGTTAAAAGAAATAAGGAAAGTGTATGCGATAAGGATCTGAATTCTTCTGCTCAGATGCAGCTTCGAAAATGGTATCTGAAGGAAACACCTTAATTCACTTATGCCGATGCATTTTTAACACAATTGAACAGATATACTTAATCAAAAGGATGATTAAAATCATATATAAAGCATAGCTACCGCTAATTCAAAATATAATTAGCAACTTGAGATAATAGAGAATGCTTATTTTACATACGAATGAGGTAAAAACCCAATTATCTAATTTCTCATCCTAAAAAAAAAAAAAGAAAAAGAGGTAAAGTCATATCATATCTTGCAGAAAGAAACCATAAAACCATGTATTCATATACTTTCTTCTTCATTGCTAAAGGAGTAAATTGACATTCTACAAATGAATACGTACGACCAACTTCCACGGTCACCCTCAGTTTCTCCCATCACATGATGTAGCAAAACATATCCACTCCCAGGTGTATGGACACTTGCCTAGGAGAAACAGGTTCAACAATTTTCAATATGATCAGCCAGCAGTCTCGTAAGCTTGATTGTAATATATTGATACAAGTTTAAATATTAAAAAAAAAAAAAGGCTTATTTACAACAAAAGATTATCTGACCACGACAAGAATGCATATAAAATAGAAAATAAATGCACGGAACTGACTTTCAATGCTGTAGAATTATGGCATAAAGGAAGAATCAGGCAATCAATTATGAAGGCATAGAACTTTAGAAAATCTTCAGTGAGTAACACAGTGAATAGGATCAAAAGGTTTTCAAAAGACCAAATCAGCATTATTATGCCAATACAGAATGTAATTGAAGTGGAAGCTTAATTTTACTGAGATGAATCCTGGACAACCACATGAACTCCATCATCATGAAAGTCATGTCTTTGCCTAATGTGCATTCAAGCATTGATGTGAATGTCTAGAATTTACAGATGACAAATCTTACTGTTGCTCCAATTACTGCATCTGTTGCAAGTGTTGCCTTCAATACTTCAGTCTGTAAACACAAGAACATATGGCAGAAAATGAATGAGTTGAAAACACATAATGTTGAGTAACTGATTACCACCATGTCCCCCACACCTCTAAGAACATGAAGGGTGGAGACATCCCAGGTTCCCAACCAATTTTAGTTAATATAGATATGCACCAATCAAGCTAATAGAATGATAACCAACCTCAGTTAATATAAGACATACACATTCATACATATATAAATGGATAGAATGAAGGTTCACAAGTTAGCTAATGATGCACTGCAAACTAGTAGGGTGCTCAATTGCATTAAAGGGGTTGTAACATCAATAGATAGAGTAAAGCATTAAAAATCATGTAAGAAGAAACAATGTACAGACCTCGAACCAATTGTTTAGAACCTTTGAAGCAGGCGACAGTAAAAGGTCCATAAATTCGCTGAAATATAAATTATTCAAATCAGAAAAGATGGATCAGAGTAAAGAAAGCAAAGCATAATTATATGCCACGTTCCACTTTCTTAGGGGTAGCAAGATAATGTAAGAACGACCACCATGCAATATAGAAACAACTCTTACACCATGTCTTTTTGTCCCAAGGAAACTGCCTGTCGCAGACACTGAGCCCAAAAAGCAGCTTTGTCTAACTTATTCTTCATACGAGCATTAACGGAGGAAGCATGTTGAAGAGTTTCGGGGGTAGATGAATCTATAAGTGGATCCATGAACTTGCAAAAGTTCTCTAGCTGAAGCTCATACCTGATATTGCAGAGAAAAGATGCAAATATGCAAGTTAAAACCACATTCAAGTCCATAATCGCAATCTGTATCAAAATGCTTGTAGTAGATACACCAACTAAGTTCTGTAAGCACAAAAACAATTGTTTGGAGACCTAAACATATCACATCTCAAATGCTTTAACATGGTAGCAAATTTCAGACTAAGCACACTTCTTGGCCTCGTCTCATGATCCTACAACTTGCTTTAAGACGAAACATACTAGCTGAGCATAGACTGTCATTTTGTTTCTCCACTCAAACAGTGTCAAACACATAGAGATTACATATGTCCCCAAGAACCAAGGATTGAAGGGGCCAAAAAGGCAGAAAAAAAACAACCTTGGATAAGCCTCAGCATCCCGTTTGGAGAACTTAGAAATTTCAGCATGGTTTAGCTCCTTATCAGGACCAAGCAGTAGATAGCGTCCATCCAGACAAGGCGTAAACGATGAAGGACTTCTCTTCAACAGCTTCAATCCATGCCTCCCCAACTCCAATTCTCTTTTGAAAAATCGAAATGCATAACCCAATAATCAATTAAAAATCTTCCCACAAAATTGTTAAGAAATTCAACGATAGGAGAAAACAGACCTAATAACACAAGGACGGAGTAGACTTTGGAGATAGCTACAGCGGGAGAACTTAAAGCCGGGAATTAGTTCTTCGGTAACAGCAGCACCACCAACAAGGTGGCGGCGCTCCAGGACGGCGACAGAGAAGCCAGAGCGAGCTAGATAGGCGGCGGCAGTGAGGCCATTGTGGCCTCCACCGATTACAAGCGCATCCCATTTCTTTTCTTGCAACAAGCTCTTAGGATTCTCAGTGGCACTGCTGCTCAACTTCCTTAATTGTCTTCCCCACATTCTTCACTCTGTTCTCACTCGCTCTCTGGTGACTACTCTAATTTCTTGATGTGACTTTGGTCGTCCTGTTCGGTTTCCTTACTGCGAGCAATACTATATGATATTTTAAATTATTATGATATTAATCTCAAATTAAAATACTATAATAATCTCTTATAAAATTGCTCAAGCAGATTTAGAACTTTTAATATTATATTTGAAAAGAAATTCTTTTTAATTCAAAATAAAATTTTAATTTAAATAATTTTATTTATATTAATCATCTTATACTCCTAATACATCATATTTTTTTTCTCTTATTAATGATTGAACTATATTTTTACTCCACATTTAATATTATTTTATTAAATTTTAATAAATTTATTTCAATTTAATTTTAATTCAAATATAGCTTAAATTGTTGCACGCATAAGTAGGTTAATTTAGACGTATCATATCCCTGATGTTGATATTAGAGAATAGATGTAAAGAAGTTAAGGGAAAGTTTATTGTATAATTTTATTTTTTTTTTCATAATTTATCTACTTAGAGTTTGGGACACAATAATTTTCTATTACCATAAATCTATTTATTTCTGTAATTTATTTACATTATGAATGAATAATCTTATCTAATAAAAAAATCTCTTAAGTTCCATTTTTTTTTTAACTAATTTGTAAAATAAATACTTAGATTATGGTTAACTAATTACTTTTTCAATTGCATTAAAAATAAAATAAAAACATTTTTAAAAAATTTGTATTCATCGAATATTATATTTTTTTCTTTCAAGATTTATCAATTCTCTTTTGTTCTTCAAGCCTAAAAATTGAATATATGATTTCTTTTTTTTTTTTTTTTTTGAGGTGGCTCCAGATGAACATTTACTTTTATAAATAAATATAATTTTTATTTAAATCTTTCATAATTAACCGTCTTTAATTTTACATGTAGTTTATCAAAATAATATAACTTTTATATATACAGATATGAACATTTAGATAATAAGGCGAATCAATCGCAGCGTACAGGTCCCATGGTCTAGTGGTCAGGACATTGGACTCTGAATCCAGTAACCCGAGTTCAAATCTCGGTGGGACCTTTTTTCTCTTTTTCTGCCTTTTTCCTTTTTTTTTTTTTTTTTTTTTTCACAATCCCATTTTTCTTTTAGTTTTTCATTTTCATTTTCTATAACATGAATCCAAACACTACCTCTGCCGTTATATATGTGACAATATAATGAGAAGTTTTTGTGTTATAAATCCATAACACAACGAGCAAGTTTTTATATTATAAATTTAATCATCAATCCTATTATTGTATATGTGAATTGAGCTCATATATTATTGAATGATCAAAATATTTATAATTAATTAAATTATCGTATATAATATTTTTCTTTTTCTTTTTCATTTTTCATTTTCATTTTTATTTTTCTTTCTGTGTTCCTTTTTCTTTTTTAGATTTACTTTTTCTTTTTTTTTATAACCCCATTTTTCTTTTCGTTTTCTATGTTTATTTTATATAATATGAATCTAGTTATCAACTCCACCATCGTATATGTGATAACATAACGAATAAATTTTTTATGGTACAAATTCACTACATAATAAGCAAGTTTTTATACCATGACTTCATTCATCAATTCTGTCGTTATAAATGTGAATTGAATTCATATACTATCTAGTGATATAGAATATTTGTAATTAATTAAATTACCATATTATGAGATTTAATAATTAGATTTTTAGCTAATTGATTTTAAAATAAAATATCTTAGACAATTGAATTATTATTTTGTGAATTATGTATTCAAATTTAATGACTATATTTTTGGTATTAACATGCAAATATGGAGAAAAAAATAAAGTTCTTCTTCACTAATACAGTATTGTCCAAGATCATCTAATGAGTGAAATTCATGAAATATGCAATGCATCATATATTTTTTGTATTAATATCCAACTGAAGTGTCTTCTCATCTCATCCCAAAAGCCTATATAATCTATGCCCCTATGGGAGGCAAATGGCACCTCATCGGAAGTATAGTCCTCAATCAAATCGATCTGTTAATTCATCAGAAAGTATTATCACGAAGCAAGAAACAACAATGATTTACAACTATTTCGTGGAGACAATGGTCTCACTCCTCGGCGGCCCACTATTCATCGGGATTTTCTACAAGAAGTTCTGCTTGTATGGCTCTAATTCCACAGCCGTGGCTGCTCCTGGCATATCACCCATTTTCGGGTGACATGGTATCGTCAAACAGTTTGGTACATAGTTGAACAACCCCTCCTCCCCCACCCCCCTCTTTTGAAAATAATAAGATTGTAATGGCATTTTGTCTTGAAAAGTTCTAATTATTGATTTATTTTTATATCTTTATCTGTTGCTAGTTTTTTATTTTGTGAATCAAATATTTTATGAGCAAAATTGCAAATTTTTTTGTCCATAGAAGTGGATCAGGAATGTAATATTTATGGTTTTGTTTTGTCCTCTGGAAATTTCCAAAACAACAACACAACGCGTGTTCTGTGTCTCACGTTGAAGATCAAAATGTCGACCCGACCAGATTCTCTTGACATTTTTTTGATTAAAGAATTCACCATAGCTGTGCGTGCTCATTTCTTCCAAGAGGCTTTTTATTTTAAGATAAAGAGAAGTTGCCTGCTATTCAACTAAATAGACTGCAAGATAAATGATCCTGGAAAAACGCAAAAAGAAGACTAAATCGATTCTTGAACTTACTGTATTAAACATTAATAACATTGTTTGTATATTTTTATTACAATGTTTACACTGATCTCCCTTATTTCCTTTTAAATTAAGAAGTTTCTAGTACAATGAGATCTCTCAATTTTTTTTTGGGAGAGTGAGGTGGGAGGTGGTTTCAAATTTCAACATGCTGCCTCAGAAAATACTGGTTGGGATTCAGGCACATGGTCACTAAAATAATCAGCTGGTCAACAAATCTTGCTTCCCGATAGCCAACTTGCATCTCCAATTGGCAGTCCATCTATGAGATATAGCCTGGCTGCACCATTAATCCATCATTAATGTCTTCACTTTTTCATCTAATTCATGTAGTTGTTTCTCTGCTCCCATGTCACCTATTAGGCTATAATCACCATTGATTCTTCCGAAGCTTTTGGCACAGACATCTCTAAGAATGGAATCTAACTCTTCTTCCTTCAATACAAGCCTAAACTTGGCTTGGACAGCAAAGCAGAATAAATTGTTCGAAATTGCTCTAGCAATGTACGATGAGGATACTTCTGATCGTTGGCATAATGTAGCCAAAGTTGTTGCTGGGAAAACTCAAGAAGAGATCATGATGCAATACAACCTTCTTCTGAGAGATATTGCACTAATTGAAGCTGATATAATTCCCCTCCCCGAATACAAGGAGTAGACATTACAGCAATGAATCAGGCAAGAGGCGCAGTTACAAACATGGTAATGAATGCACTCTTTTCTTGCAAAGCAATATAACCGCAAAGATTGCGGAGAGAAAAACCTGCGTCCTTCTTATTTTCCTTCCTTTCTTCCTCCATTTTCTGCAAGTAAATTTCATCTTGTACCTAGGATTTGCTTTGGATGCTAACTGTTTGACTGTTTTAAGGGCAAATAAATCAAATCGAAGTAGTTGCCCCTTCAGGGCAGTGTATGGATGGTGTTGGTACAATTGTTCTTGCCGGTCAATGGTGTGTCCTAGAACAGATATGCAAACAATCCTTGTTCTATTGTTTGAGTAGTAGGCTGGTAGTGATGATTCTGTGGAAAGCATTGAAAAGGATGGCACTTTTGTTTATATCAAAAACCAGATCAGGCTAAGGAAATCACACATACAGCTCAAAATCAGGTCTTACCCCAGCACATTGTACAACAGACAAAATAGATAATGCCTCATCATGTTAATCATTCATTCAGTTCTCCAAAGTAACGTACTAGGAATATGTCAATGGCATTGAATTGATATATTGGGAACTTCTTCTACTTTATTTGGCTATCTTTATGTTTGAAATCCCAAGTCTTGTATAATTGTATTTCATTCACTTCACAGGATCTCAAGAAGCTGTAAGCTATTACCATAGTGATTCAGACAAGAAAGAAATTTTTGTGATCCAAGACCAAGAATTTTACCATAACGAGTGACACCAATAAATAGAACTCGGCAACCTCAATTTCAAGAAGTCATAAATCGAGTTTAGCTAGCATACTCTGTTGTCTTGACTCTCAAGAAATTAGAAACAATAATGATTAAACGGAAAGCTTAAGGTGAAAAAGTACCAAAAAGAAAGGAGTTAACATGAAAAAGTACCAGAAAGTAAGGAGTTAACAATGTTATAATGTACTACAGAAACTAAATTCAGAAAGTACTACTCATAAACCGGTAGGCTAAACATCTCCTTCTCTCTTTGGAGCTGCCGCTTGAGCCTCCATAGCCAATTTATTCTCACTCTCTTTCGGAAGCGAAAATTTTCCAACCATCTGTATTGAACGAAAAGAAATTCATTAGCCCTTCAAAAAGCATAGTCGGTTTATTCTTGTTTTTCAAATTAGAGTACATGAACAATCAATTACCTTCTGAATTGTTGTTTTGAAGCAAGCCTTGTGTTCATCCATGGGAGAATGGATGAACCCAGAAAACCGATCCTTAAACTTGGTCATAAAGCTGCCATCTTTGGTCTCATGCTTCATCCGTCCACAGGAAGCCACAGCAGAACTTGGAGCAACTTCTGATTGGCATTTTTCAGCCTCCATTGTCGCTAAAATCTAGCCTTTCATCAATAAATGAATAATATTATTATACAGGAAAAGAAATCACTCTTCAACCAATGCAGAGGAACAAAGGAATTCAAAGTATTGATCAATAAATATTAAAAAATAGTACTACATACCAGAAAAAAAAAACAGGATTCTTGAAGAAGAATGATTGTGGACGAGGAGTACTGAAACAGTAATTAACAATTGAACAAGAAATTATATGAGGGTAGGCTGTATTTATAATTTGTTTGAAGGTTGTCGACTTCTTTCGCAAGAAAGAAGCCCATGTTAATCTCTTGTCTAGTTGTCTTGGCAATAAAGAAAGTTAAAAGGGGCCTGGTGGCACGAAACCGTAAAGAGGGTACGTCTAAAAATGGAAAAAGTTGGAATCCTTTTTGCTTCTTTTTTTGCCCTTTAATTAATTATTTATTTATTTGAATTTCTGTGACATAGTTTCTATTTTGCTCACTTGAATATTTTTTATTTAACTTTTACCTTTTAGTCACCAGAAATATTTAAAAAATATTTTCTAATTGTTTCAAGTTTTGTGTCACTTAAATCCTCAAAAAAAATAAATAAAACTGCAGCATTTAAAAGAAATTCCTATATGATTTTGAAAAACAATACACCCCGCTTAGAAAATTAAAAAATATTTTAACTAACAATTTAGTAATTAAATTCTTTAATCAAAATGGTGAGATGAATTTAAAATTTTTCACAAAACTCTAATCAAATCAAAATTGGAAACCTTTATATATATATATATATATATATATGTATATATGTATATATGTATATATGTATATGTACACGCTATTTCCTTTTGGAAGCATAAGTTAAGCTCAAGTAAAGGATTTAATAATCTATTCAAGCTTTGGTGTGAATAGCACTATTATTAAACCTTTTTTTTTGTTTTGCTTTTTTAGAATTGTATCGAAACTCAAGCAAATTAATAATCAAATAAGATAACACTTCAATTAATAAACTGTTTATCAAATTAATTCATCATGAACGTTTTTGTCCCTTTCTTTAGAGGAGAAATTTGTCCCACTATTTTTTCACAATAATTTAATATTTTTAGACCCAAAAACCCCAAACTATTTGATATTTTATTTATTTATTATTTTTGAAAAATAAAGTCACTCTCTAAAATAAAAAATGAGAAAAAAAAACTTAGATGTATAAATAAAATAGTTTATAGTTTCATATAGAATAAGTAGGGAAAAAAAACTATAGATAACTATTCAGGTAAGAGAATACTCAAAACAAAATAAGGAAAAAAAAATAGGTCCCTCTTCCTACCCCAAAGTTCAATGAGTAAAAAAAATATAAATTTATATAAATAATCCTTAATTTATTTTACTTGTCATACGATAGTTCCTAATTTTTTCTTTCAATTTCTGGAATCCTCAATCTATATATTTCCTTTTTACAAAGTCCTTTCTACTCAATACGTGGAGTCCGGAGGAACATTTCAAATGCCTTGCATATTAATGAACGGTAAAGTTGGCACAACACTTGCAACAACTTGATCCAATTGGTAACTTGATAGAATACATTTGAATAGTACCAAAATAAGTCTCCATTCACGGTAGGACGAACAAAACTTTTGAGAAAAAGTTAACTGAAATGTCTTCCTCTAAGGTAATTGTAGCAAGTGAATGTGTTTGCTTCTGTAGAAAGTTGGCAAAAATTTACACTTCTTGGATTTGTACAAACTCGGCAAGAAGATTTATGGGTTGCACAAATTATGAGGTTTGTAGATCATTCTTCTCTAGAGTTTGTATCTTCTTCTGTACATTCATAGGAAAGGGAATGTGTACTCGATATAGGAAGGAGGAGGTTGTGGGTTTTTCTAATGGTTTGACCATCCATTGTGTGAGAGAAGTATGAATGTCATCTCTGGATTGCTAGGGAGGATGAAAAGCACTGAAGTTAAAAATCAATTTTTGAATAAACGATTTTGGAGATGTCAAGTTGTTAGATTGTTGTTACAGTTGGTTTGTTTGTAATGCTGTGTTTTGTTAGTGTTGGTGGTGCATGTAAGAACTTTTCTGTTTATTCACTAACTATGATCCACTGGGTTTTAAGAACTTTTTGCAATCGTTTATTGCATTTTCTTACTTTTGAAATAGCAGAATTTGTAAATGCAAAATGTTACTTGCATCTTACTTTTGAACATCATTGATGCTATCAATTAGACTTCATGCGATTCCGTTCATTTCTCCATAAAAATTGGTTTTAGAATCATAAAAGGCGACCCCATGATTGTAAACCATATTCCCATCTATTGTGTGAACTATAAAGAAGAATACAATAGATAAAATTTATGCTCATGGACAAAAAAAAAAAATTGCGATATTACAACAGCATATCCCAGTTTGAGGCTTAGGCAAAAAAGAGTGGATGCCATATAGCAACATATACACAGACATTTATAGTACATAATAAGTTCTCGCCATCCCACAAGCTAAATATACATAAAATGCATCAACACATTTTGCTACTAATCATTTTCGGACTCCTCTACATAACTGCGTTACACAAGTTTGTCCACAAAGCATCACCATTCTCTTGTTGACAAAAAATCATCCTAATGCATGTCTCTCCAAGCCCGTTTCACACACCAATTTCTTGCATTCTCAATTGGACATTTTTTCCTACTATGGCCATGTTGGTGGCAAAAATGGCATCTCTTTCTCTTCCTAATTGAAAAATTCTCCAGTTGAACCCTATTTTAGGACTCCAAATGAGGACTTTCATTGCAGATAGCCTATGAATGGCCTTGGTAACCAATCATATTCTTACAAGGAACACATGTAATGTATTGACAGCAACCTGAGAAGCGTCATTCTCTTATTGATTTTGAGCACTCATAGACTGCTACATTGATTGAATGGCAACATCAACATCATTTAGCCAGTCAGAACTCAACCCATCCATCTAAGGATCATCAGCAGTTACCTATTGAGAAATAAGTTCATCATATAATGCCATTACATAATAAGTATCGGATATCAAAGAAAAAAAAAAATTACTCACAAATTGGTTTTCAAGAACTACAGAAGTAGTAATTTGATTGTCTAGACCATCTTGCAAATCAGAACATGTAAGATATGTAAAAATGGCTTTTGACACTTGTGGTGCATTAGTTTGCTGGCCATTAACCTCAGAGTGTCTTTGTCTGTGTTCTTCTGTATCTCTTTCTGGTTGTATGACATTGCATAACCTTTTATTGTGACCCAATAAATCACACATTTGGCACTTGTTATTTTTGCATTTTTGAATAGTACATACAATCTCTCCATTATTATTCACTGACCCCATGACTAGACATCATCTCATATTGTAACCTCTTACCCCATATTTTGTACATTTCAAATGGCCACATCTTGATTTTAATAGCTTGGTACCATTATTTTTTACCCTCTTCACTTTGCCTTCATCTAGTGCTTTTTTTCTTACTTTCTTGGGTTTGCTGGGGAACCTTAATTTCTTCAGGAGTAAAGGTAGATCCTTATCCAATCTAGGCCACAAGTTAGGTCTATTGATAGGGTTGACAATAGGTGCATAGACAACCTCATAAGTTGATCTTTTATAGCACTCATGCATATAATCTTCCAACTCTTCCCCTACTAAAGCTATTACACTAATAGCATGCAAACATGGAATCTCAGATAGATCCCATCTCCTATATGAACAAAGTCTTGCCTTTAAATTAACAACAAACTGCTCCCCATCACCACTACCAACTTGATATTTCATGTTCACTGCCCCTTTTGGCATGAAAATGACTAAATCTCCTTTAAATTTCTCAACTATCTTGTGGGTTTTAGGGCAAAATGAACCTTCTTGTCTTTTGATCCATTCCCCCCTAAACTCCATCTTCAATAACCTATACAATCATCTAGATTCCAACATTCCCAATATTGGTCTAGATCTTACTTGCAGGATCTTTGAATTAAAACTCTTGGATATGTTGTTCAATAAGAAGTCACATTTGGTATTTCTTTAAAAAATGTCCTACACCAATGATGAGATGGATGGTTATTTTGTCTAACCAATCATAAGCCCCTTCATCAATGTACTTGAGTTTTGACATTCTATCTATGAATTGATTGACATATGTATATCTAGCACATGTCGAGAGCTTCGATGAAGAATGGACGAAGAAAGGTTTGGGAGAGTATTTTGGTATTGATTAATACCGGGTTGTTATTTAGTTTGAATCACATAGATTGGGTCATTGTAAGTATTGTACTAATTTTGTCATTCACTAATATACACACGTGCAAGGCACGTGAAGTGTTCAGCTGGATTCTGTTGGGTGAATGAGACTTTGTAAAAAGGTAATATATAGATTGAGGATCTTGAAAATTGAAAAAAAAAAAAAAATGAGACTATTGTGCAACAAGTAAAATAGACTAAAGACTATTTATGCAAATTTATAGTATTAAAAAAGAAACAAAAGAAAAGAAAAGGAAATATTTGGATCACTGCCAGAATTTTCAGCCACTGCAGCGTTGCACAGCTTATCTCTTCGACTCCTGAGTTATGGGTCTGGGAGAGACGACTACGAAGAATGCTCCATTCAAGGTTTGGCCCTCCTCTTATTCTGTAATGTAATGCTTTGCCTAATATCCCCGTGTTTCGTATTCCTCTCCATACTGTAAGGATATTCAGAGCCATTTCTAGTTATGCATTTTTTATTAGGACTCTGGAAGCTTTTCTTTGCTTTGCTTCATGAATCGTGTATTTGAAATATACATTCTTGATGTGAATTACAAATTCTATCGAAGATGGGCTAGTAATTCACAATCACGGTATGTTCTACTTCACAGACTCCGCGGTTATTTCTGTACTAGCGCACGTCCACTATAACATAACAAAGTCGGGCACATCATATCTCAAAACTAAAGAGATTAGTTTTTAAGGATTTTAATAGGAAATAATCTCTGTATATTAGTTGTATAATCTTGTAGAGTAAGAAAAATATTCTCTTAATTAGGTAGAGATTTTCTTTCTTTTATAGGTAGAGATTTATTTTCTTTTATAGAGGCTAAATTTATTCCTGATTCACAGGACTATAATCCTATATATATGCAAGCTTTCTTCATGAATAAAACACACTTACCTTCCCCATCAAATTCTGTCTTGTTCTGAAACTTTTCATGGTATCAGAGCTATGAGTGGGGACGGGAGTGGTGATAAAAAGGGAGGCAGTGATGTCTCAACCAGAAAGATTGATGTCTCCATATTTTCTTTCAACAAATGATAACCCAGGAAATATCATTACACAGGTTTAGCTGAAAGGAGAGAACTATGACGAATGGGCAAGAGCGATAAGAACGGCGCTCAGAGCCAAAAAGAAATATGGATTCATTGATGGTGCTATAAAACAGCCTACTCTTCAGAGATGGAAGATTGGTGGACTGTTAAGTCCATGTTGGTTTCATGGATGTTAAACACAATAGAACTAAGTTTGCGATCAACCATCTCATATATGGAAATCGCAAAAAATCTTTGGGATGACATTGAAGAACGATTTTCTGTGGCGAATGGACCGCATATTCATCAGCTCAAAACCGAGTTGGTAGAATGCAAACAGCAAGGAATGGCAGTAGTGAACTATTATGGAAGATTGAAGATGATATGGGAAGAATTGGCAAACTATGAGTAGAATCTAGTGTGCAAATGTGGGAACTGCAATTGTAATATTGCTGCAGAATTGGATAAGAAACGAGAGGAAGAAAGGCTGCATCAATTCTTAATGGGATTAGATGACTCAATTTATGGAATAATACGTTCTAACATTTTGAGTACTGAACCATTGCCAAATCTGAATCGAGCATATGCTATGGTGATTCAAGAAGAATGAGTTCGCAATATAACTCGTGGAAAGGAACAACGAAGTAAGCACTTGGCCTTCGCAGTACAAACAGGTTCGACATCAAAAGGACGAACTGAAAATAAAGATAAGTCCATAGTCTGCACCAACTATAACAAAACGGGCCACAATGTTGAGTCATGTTTCCAACTTGTTGGTTATCCAGACTGGTGGGGAGATAGGCCAAAAGGCAGCGGACGTCGTGGACAGAGAGGATCAAAACAGACCACTAACCCAGCTGGTAGGGGACGTGGTGGATCAATTCGAGCTAATAAGACATGTACACCAGGATAGGGTAATGATGTAACTGATACAAAAAAAGGAGAATTTAGTGGACTGAGTGGTGAGCAATGGAATACGTTGATCAATCTTTTGAATGCACAAAAGGATGGAAATCAAGGAAAATTGAATGATACGTATAACACCATGAGATGGATAATTGATAGCGGAGCTTCACACCATATGACTGGAAGTCTTGAATTGATGAATAATGTGAAAGATACTCATTCCGTCCCGGTTGGATTGCCAAATGGAAAGGAGATTATGGTGAAGAAAGAAGGAGCTGTGATGTTGAATAAACATTTAAAATTGAACAAAGTTTTATATGTTCCTGATTTGAAGTGTAACTTGATTTCTGTATCACAGCTGACTAAGGAAATGAATTGCACAGTTCTATTCACTAATACATTTTGTGTAATGCAGGACCACAATTCGAGGATGCTGATTGGTATGGGTGAGAAGCATGAGGGGCTCTATTACTTCAAGCAAATCGGAGGAATGAAGAGTGCTATGGCTTTGAAAAAGGTGCGAAATAACAGCTTTTAAATTTGGCATCAGAGGTTAGGTCATCCTTCTAATAAGATTGTTAGTTTGTTACCTGTTGTTGATGTTAGTAGTGATAAGTGTGATAGTTGTGAAATTTGTTTTCGAGCAAAATAGATTAGAGGAGAGTTTTTATCTAGTAACAACAAAGCTTCTAGCATTTTTGAAATGATACATTGTGATTTATGGGGTCCTTATAGAACTCCAACTCTTTGTGGTGCACATTATTTCTTGACGATAATTGATGATTTTTCAAGAAGTGTGTGGGTTTATTTGTTATGAAATAAATCTGAGGTGGGATAGTCTCTTCGTAATTTTTTTACATTAATACGAAGACAATTCAATGGAAATGTGAAAATAGTGCGTAGTGACAATAGAATTGAATTCACTTGTCTACATGAGTACTTTGAAGAGAATGGTATAATGCACCAAACAAGTTGTGTTGGGACGCCTCAACAAAATGGAAGAGTAGAACGAAAACACCAACACATACTGAATGTAGCTCGTGCTCTTCGTTTTCAGGCACTTGCCTATCGAATTTTGGGGAGAATGTGTGTTAACTGCAGCCTATTTAATTAATAGGACTCCAACGATGTTGTTAAAAGGAAAAAACGCCTTATGAATTATTGTATGGTCAAGCTCCATCATATGGAAATATTCGAGTATTTGGTCGCTTGGCGTATGCTCATAATCAACGATGAGAAGGAGATAAATTTGCCAGTAAAAGCCGCAAATGTTGATTTGTTGGATATCCTTTTGGAAAGAAAGGATGGACTTTGTATGATGTTGAAACAGGTGACTTGTTTGTCTTTCGAGATGTGATTTTTGTGGAAAATCAGTTCCCCTATATACAAAAATCTAACGATGAACCAAGAATGGCTAACAATACACGTGATGATCTTTTAATTGAAGAAGAATTGGATTTCTTCGATAAAATGCCTGAACAGAAGAATAATGATAGAGCAGATCAAGCAGTCATTGAGTCCAACAATGAGCAAGATCAAGGTATGACTACAGCCGGGGGGAGGGGGGGTACAACTGAAACTGAAACAAGTCAAGAATTACAATTCGAAGAGATGTTTGGCTGTGGTCACAGGGAAAAACGTGACAATGTTTTGTTAAGGGATTTTGTCTTACATACTGTGAAAGTAATAAGCCTCTCTGCAACATCACTTGATCATCAGCATTCCTCAGGTAGTCCTTATCCTCTTACATATTATGTGAACTGTGATAAATTTTCTTTGTGTCACCGTGGTTTCTTAGCAGCAATTACTACAGGAGTTGAACCTAATTCTTTTGCTGAAGCTATGAAAGATAAACAGTGGAGAGATGCTATGGCAAAGGAAATACAAGCCTTGGAAGATAATGAAACGTGGACAGTAAAGACATTACCACTGGGAAAGTAAGCAATAGGATGCAAATAGGTGTATCACATAAAGTATAGTGCAGATGGAACAATTGAACGTTACAAGGCTCGATTAGTTGTTTTGGGAAATAGGCAAGTTGAAGGAATAGATTACAATGAGACGTTTGCACATGTGGCAAAAATGACTACTGACCGCACTTTTCTTACAGTTACTGTAGCTAAAAATTGGGAACTTCATCAGATGGATGTTCAAAATGCATTTTTACATAGGGACTTACAAGAAAAGGTGTACATGCGCATGCCTCCTGGTTTTTATGCTCACAAACCAGGAATGGTGTGTTATTTGAAGAAATCTTTGTACGGGCTACGACAGGCTCCTCAATGTTGGTTTGCGAAATTAGCTTCTACGTCGAAGAAATATGGTTTCAAGCAATCTTATTCTGACTACTCTCTCTTCATTTTGCACCGAAACCAAGTGCAAATCCATGTTCTTGTTTATGTTGACGACATTATTGTGTCAGGTAACGACCACTCGACTATATAAATATTTAAATAGTATTTGAGTAGTTATTTTCATATGAAGGATTTGGGAGTCTTGAAATATTTTTTGGGCATTGAAGTTGCATGTAGTTCTGAAGGAATTTATTTGTGTCAACGGAAATATTCCTTGGATATTGTTTCCGAAGTCGGTTTACTTGGTGCTAGACCAGTTTCTTTCCCTATGGAACAACATCATAATTTGGCAATGGCAAAAGATGATTTTTTGCCTCATCGAGAAAGTTATAAGCGGTTGGTGGGTCGACTTATTTATCTTTCGGTCACCCGACCTGAATTATCCTATTGTGTGCAAGTGTTGGCTCAGTTCATGCAGCAACCCCGTAAAGAACATTGGGAGGCAGCCTTGAGAGTAGTTCGTTACCTGAAAGGGAAACCTGGTCAATGTATATTGCTACGGTCACAGAATAATCTGCATCTTTCTGCTTGGTGTGACTCTGATTGGATGAGTTATCCTCTCACTCGTCGTTCTTTGACAGGCTGGTATATTCACCTTGGTGGTTCTCCCATTTCCTGAAAGACCAAGAAGCAACAGATTGTTTCTCGGTCATCGGCTGAAGCAGAATATCATTCTATGGCTATGACTACTTGTGAATTAAAGTGGTTGCAAAGTTTGTTACTTGATCTTGGTGTCCATCATTCAACACTTGTACAGTTATATTGTGACAGTCAGGTAGCCTTGCATATTGCCTCAAATCCAGTATTCCATGAGCGCACCAAACACATTGAGATTGACTGCCATTTTGTTCTTGATGCAATTCATCGTGGGGTTATTCAATCAATGTATATTCCCACTGGTTCTCAGTTAGCTGATATCTTCACAAAAGCATTGGGTGGTCGTCAATTTGAACATCTCCTTTGCAAGTTGGGCATTCTTAATCTTCACGTTCCAATTTGAGGGGGGGTAATAGGAAATAATCTCTATATATTAGCTGTATAATCTTGTAGAGTAGGAAAGATATTCTCTTAATTAGGTAGAGATTTTCTTTATTTTATAATAGAAAATAATCTCTGTATATTAGCTGTATAATTTTGTAGAGTAAGAAAAATATTCTCTTAATTAGGTAGAGATTTTCTTTCTTTTATAATAGGAAATAATCTCTGTAAATTAGCGGTATAATCTTGTAGAGTAAGAAAAATATTCTCTTAATTAGGTAGAGATTTTCTTTCTTTTATAGATAGAGATTTTCTTTCTTTTATAGAGGCTAAATTTATTCCTGATTCACCGGACGGTAATCTTATATATATATGTAAGCCTTCTTCATGCACTACAGGAAAAATCGCGATTTGCGACGAATTTTTTGCGACGGCTTCAATACCGTCGCTAATAGCGACCAATTTGCGACGATTTTCAAACAAGTAGCGAGTTGACCAAAACAGTCGCAAAACCGTCGCAATTTGCGACGGTTTTGCGACGGTATTTATGCCCTCGCAAATTGCGAGGGTTTTGCGACGGCGAGTTATTTTAAAAAAAATATTTTTAAATAAATTTTCGTACGTCCGTCGCAAAACCCTCGCAATTTGCGAGGATTTTGCGACGGCCAATAAACCCTCGCAAATTGCGAGGGTTTTGCGACGGCGAGTTATTTTAAAAAAAATATTTTTAAATAAATTTTCGTACGTCCGTCGCAAAACCCTCGCAATTTGCGACGGCTAATAAACCCTCGCAAATTGCGAGGGTTTTGCGACGGCAAGTTATTTTTTAAAATAATATTTTTAAAAATTTTTTTGAACGACCATCGCAAAACCCTCGCAAATTGCGAGGGTTTTGCGACGGCAAAACCCTCGCAATTTGTGAGGATTTTGCGACAGATATTTAATTTTAAAAAATATTTTTTAAAAAAATTTGAACGTCCATCGCAAAACCCTCGCAATTTGCGACGGCCAATAAACCCTTTCAATTTGCGAGGGTTTTGCGATGTGCAATTTATTTTTTAAAAAAATTTTTTTAAAAAATTTTTTGAACTTCCATCGCAAAACCCTCGCAAATTGCGAGGGTTTTGCGACGGTAAATAACCCTCGCAATTTGCGATGGGTTTGCGACGACAAATTATTTTTTAAAAAAATATTTTTAAAATTTTTGAACGTCCATCGCAAAGTCCTCGCAATTTGCGAGGGTTTTGTGACGGTAGTTAGCCCTCGCAATTTGCGAGGGTTTTGCGACGGTAATTTATTTTTAAAAAAAATTGAACGTTCATCGCAAACCCTCGCAAATTGCGAGGATTTTGCGACGGCAATAACCCTCGCAATTTGCGAGGGATTTGCGACGATCGATTATTTTTTAAAAAAATATTTTAAAAGTTTTTGAACATTCGTCGCAAAGTTCTCGCAATTTGCGAGGGTTTTGAGACGGTCAATATTTTTAATTAAAAAATAAATAAATGGCAAAATGTATAGAAAATCTCAAAACCCCAATTCGTCGCAAATTCGTCGCTAATACGTCACTAATTGCGACGAATTTGCGAGGGTTTTACAACAAAATAGGGTTTTAATTTTTTTTTTAAATTTCTTTATGTGTTTATGTGATGGTGTATTTTGACAAATTTACTGAAATATTTTTAATAACATGTCTCAATTAGTGCATTTTATTATAATTTTGTATATGTAATTATGTCATGTTATACACCTAATGTATTGCATAAGTAAATGTATATAGTTAATTATGTTATGTTATATACTTATTCTAATATATAAGTATATGTATATAATGTATATAAGTATCTGTTTAGTTTAATATATATATATATATATATATATATATATATATATATATATATACTATAACATGTAGGTATATATATACATATGTCTAATTTTTTAATCTATCACTTTGATTAAGTAGTGTATAAAGAAAAATAATTCAAATACTGTTATTATTGTTGATATCACTAAAAAAATTATGAAATTTATAATGTAGAGATCAATTTGTAATGTTCTTCGTCTCCTACATGTTAATATATATTATACTAATTTAGCTATGTATATACATATGTCCAATTTTTTAATATATCTATTTTGTTAAGTAGTGTATAAAATAAAATATGTAAAGAAAAACAATTCAAATACTGTTATTATTGTTGAGATTACTAAAAAAAATATTGAAAATTATAATGTAGAGATCGATTTGTAATGTTATTCATCTCGAACATATTAATATATATTATACTATATAGTTATATATATACATATTCTAATTTTTTTATCTATTTATTTGATTAAGTGGTGTATAAATTAAAATATATAAAGAAAAATAATTTACATAATAATATTATTATTAGAATCACTAAAAAATAATAAAAATTATAATGTATAGATCGATTTATAATATTATTCGTATTAATTTATGAGAAATTAGCGAGGATTTTATTTTTTCGTCACAAATTGCGACGAAATAGCTAGAAATTTAAAAAAAAATTAAAAATTTCCAAAATTTTTCACTCCCTCTTTTTTTTTTTTTCCCCTCCTTCTTCCCCCTTCCTTCTTCCTCCTCAACTCCCCTCCCTCACCTCCCTCACGGCACCCCCCCCATCCGGCGCCCCCTCCCGCTCCCCCTCCCTCTCCCCGCCGGCGACCCCCCATCCCGCGCCCCCTCCCGCTCCCCCTCCCTCATCCGCGCCCCCTCCCGCTCCCCCTCCCTCATCCGCGCCCCCTCCTGCTCCCCCTCCCTCATCCCGCGCCCCCTCCCTCAACTCCCCCCATCCCGCAGCCCCCCCCTCAACTCCCCTCCCTCAACTCCCCCACACCCCCGCGGCCCCCTCCCCGCGCCCCCTCCCTGCCCCCTCCCCGCGCCCCCTCCCTCAACTCCCCCACACCCCCGCGCCCCCTCCCTGCGCCCATCCCGCAGCCCCCCCACCCCCGCGCCCCCTCCCTCAACTCCCCCCGCTCTTCCTACCCCTTCGACCCGCCTCGCTCGGTCAGCGCCTGCCATTCCTGTGCTGTTGCTGAAGCTGATTCGTTTGGGTAAGTAGTTAGAATTTATCTCTTTGAGCTACTTCATTATCTTATAAACTTTGGGCAGATTTGCATTTCCCCTGAAGCTTTGAAATTTGGGCGATTATTTGTGAATGAGCAGTAGTTTGAATTGATGTATAAAAGTTGTATTGATGTTGGGGTTGAGTTTGAGGAGATTGTGAGTGACATGATGGTGGTTTGATGTGAGAAAAACAATTTAAATTTGGAATTGTGAACTGGAATTGCTAAATTGTTAGTTGGAATTGTTGTCCTTTTTTAACATTCAATGTGTTTTGATCTATACTTATAGTGCACTCTTTTTTACCCTTTTATAAAAAAATTACTACTTTGATCAAATTATATGAGAACTATGTTTTAGCTATATAAACCCTTATAAATTAATTTGATTGGTTATGATGCCATAATAGGAAGGTTGATTTCTAATTAGTTTAGTAATCTTATTACTTGATTATAATAATATATTAGTCTCTCTAGTGGAAGATTTAACTCTAGTAGAATGCTTTGAAGGCTCTTTTATGTGAGAAATCCGTTTCCTTAGATTATGAAGATGTAGGATGTGCGTGTTGTTCATATAAATTGCCTTTTTGTTGAATTCAAATGTTGGATTCCCCGTGAGTAATGGGTGATTACTCCTCCTGGGTAATGGGTGATTACCCCTAGTTATCCTTTTATTTATTTATTTATTTTTTTGTATAAATGAATGATCTGTCTTTGTTGTTTGCAATTGCATTTTGATTGTATAATTTTGAGGTGGCCTTGTGCCTGGAAAATGTCCAATTACAGGGAGACTCTGTCAAAATTTTTTCAAAATCAGCCGCTACTTAATGTGGAATAGAATAACTACCCTTATCTTGGAGTGTATTATTCGATTGAGCATGAGTATATATCCCATAATAGCATTATTATTAAAAATAATATTGCTAATAAGAATAAGAATAGGAGTAATGAAATGAGTAATAATAATAATTTCATATATAGGTCGATGTTAATAATAGCAGGAATAATATACGTTATAGAGAGAGTTTAAACAAATATAAACATTGGAATGAAAATAAATAAAATGTTATTATTTAACCATTGGAATGTGTAAAATAAGAATATAATTAGCTTTAATAGTATTTAATCTTAATCAAATTCCTCAATTAAGATTAAATACTTGGTTAAAACGTATATATTGAAGGTGTAACTGTATCCAACGATAGCAATTGTAAATTCTATGTTTTGGACCTCTTTTTGTTAGATAATAGAAAGGAAAATGTAATTATACTTCTCTTCCTTTTGTTTAAGGGGTGATTTTAATTATTGAGTTGATTGTTATTTTCTCTCATTTAGACGTCATGGAGGATCGTAGTTGGATGTATAGAAGGCACGCTTCAGGTGTAAAAGGAATCACTATTGAATTTGAGGAAGGGGTTAAGGCATCATTACTATCCCATGTCAAATTTTAACTTACAATTTATTTGTTACTTGAATCTACATGCCTTGAATCTTTTAATTTTTATTATTTTAAATTCCATCACATACAATTTTGTTTCACAATTTTGTCTAATTGTCGGGAATCTCATCTCCTTCTTTTTTTTTGCAGGAATCTTTCGTTTAGACTTGTACAGCCCGGAGGATTTTTGTTATTCCTTATTATATTCTTTTGTGGTGTAAACAACAAGGTAGTTTATATATTGTATTGTTGCTGTATTGACAGACAATTCACAAGGACAGAGGCATTTATAATTTTTAGCTTGATTTTAACTATATCTAACATTTTAATTGGAACCCCGTGAGTGATGGGTGATCATTCCCCGTGAGTGATGGGTGATCATTCCTCTTGGGTAATGGGTGATTACCCCTAGTTATCTTTTGAATTTTTCTATATTTAAAAGATCTGTCTTTGTTGTTTGTAACGAGTGTTTTGGTTGTCAAATCTTGAGGTGGCCTTGTGCCCGGGAAATGTCCAATTATAGGGGAGACTCTGTCAAATTTTTTTTAAAATTCAATTTACAAGTACAATGTTTATTTTGACATATCCATCATCATGCAAAGCATTATTATTGTATTACTTTAAACTAGCGAATAGATATAACGTTTCAATGTTATTATTCTTTTATCATTTTTATTCACGGTTATTTACATCCTTCTTTTGGAGTGGGCTTCGTCTTTATTGGTTACTTATTTTTCTTTTTTCATCTCCTTTAGCAATGTCTTCTAATGAAGGATCATTGAGGGAGGGGAGTCAGGAGGGTCAGGAGCCTTATACTCCATCCCCTACTCAGCTACAAAGGCTTTCAGTGCCTCATTCATTACATGGCTCTATTGGAGATGAGGGAGTACCATCCCCGGCTTTTCAATCATCCGCTGCTTCAGCTTCGCATTCTGTTGGGTTGCAAGTTACGGACTCCCGACCTTGGATTGTTCCACGGGGAAACGGGTAAGTAACATATTCATACTTTGTAAGATGTTGATTATTAGTTCAATTATTATTATTATTTTTGAGATTAACATAACTATATTGTACATTGTCATTGCACCAAAAATAGGTTCACTGCTCGGACAAATGTGTCCGAGAAATTTCAAATATAATACAACGAGTACTTCACCGGTTCGTATCCGACATACACGCACGTCCCGATAACCGTGCGAGACTTATGGTTTCAAGAATTTGGGGTAAGCAATTTTTGAGTATTTTTTATCGTTTAAGTACTATGTTATATGTTAATCGTAAATCTTAATCATGATCATGCAGAAATATTTTCGGTGGAAGGAAGAGTATGCTTCGCTAATTCGATCAAATTGGGAAAAGAAGTGTCGGACGCGATTTTCGGACATAATGTCTAGGCTGAGGAAGAGGGATGATTGGGTATGTCCTCATTGGATAGAGGCACAGTATTGGAATGACATTTGCGAGTATCGGAGATCGTAGAAGTATCGAAGCTCTCATCCACCAACAAAAAGAATCGTGGGAGTAGTCGCACCCATACTCGGAGGGTCTATTTCGTTCACGTAACACGAGGACCGTTTGGTAATTCACCTACATGCCTTAATTAATTATTAATCTAAATTGTTTTATTACAAATTTATGTAAGATTGTAATGATTACATTGTGTTAACATAAATGTAGCGGGCCAAGGAGGGGAGTTCTTTTAGCTACACGGACATGTTTGAGACATTACATGTCTTTCGGAGCGGGCCACAAAAGGGTCGGCTTTGTCGGTGAGCGATCTCGCCGTACATTGGTACTATATAGATTAAATATGTTGAAATTCTTTATACTCGTGTGGAATTTGTATTTTATTTTGATAATTACTATTGACAATTCTTTTTTTTTTTTTAGGATGAGGTGCGAAATCTCATACGTAGCACTCCTCGATCCGAGTCTAGTGACTCCGTAAACTCGTTGTTCCTCTTGATGAAAAAGCCATGTTTGTAAAGGCACAAGGCGGGTTCAAAAGGGGACGAGTTTTGGGTTAGGCTCGGAGGCGACACATGTTCGAACTAGACTCGTCTCAAAGTGGATCGCATGCATCTTCTCCTACACAAGTTGATATTGGACATCTAGTAGAGCAAAGGGTTCAACAGCTGAGCGGAGATTCAATCGACAAATAGACTTGTACCGGGACTTCATGAGGCAACAAGCAGCCTACATTTGGTGGTTGGATGGCGACTATGTCGGACAAAATGGGTATTCCCGCACCATCTATGCCATCCATAGAGGAGATAGAAGCGCGCATTGCGGCTGCTAATGCTCGAAGATGAAGATCCAAATGTTGACGATGGATTTGATCCAGACTGATGAGCACCCGGCCCACGTAGTGGCTCTCGTTCCCCTCCTCCACCTCCTTCTGCACTGCTCCTTCATTGCTTACATAGACTTGTTATATTTATTTTATATTCTTTATACACTATTACTTATTTTTGTGAATTATTTTACTTTTTTAGATACTTATTATGTATTTTATATTATATTTTAATATTTAATTATATTTATTTGGGTTTATTTTTAATTTTTTATAGTATTTTTTTGGATTATGAACATACTCGTTGATATTTATTTGTATAATATTTCGTGGTTGATTTATAGGGTAATAATTTAAAATAAATATAATAATAAAAAAATTTATTGCAAAACCTTCGCAATTTGAGAGGGTTTTGCGAGGGTCGAAGTCGTGGCCCTCGCAAAACCCTCGCAAATTGCGACGGTTTTGCGAGGGTCACGACTTGGGGTTAATTGTGCCCTCGCAAAACCGTCGCAATTTGCGAGGGTTTTGCGAGGGCACAAGGTTGGCCTCGCAAAACCCTCGCAAATTGCGACGGTTTTGCGAGGGTCACAACTTGGGGTTAATTGTGCCCTCGCAAAACCGTCGCAATTTGCGAGGGTTTTGCAAGGGCACAAGGTTGGCCCTCGCAAAACCCTCGCAAATTGCGACGGTTTTGCGAGGGTCACGACTTGGGGTTAATTGTGCCCTCGCAAAACCGTCGCAATTGCGACGGTTTTGCGAGGGCACAAGGGTGGCCCTCGCAAAACCCTCGCAAATTACGACGGTTTTGCGAGGGTCACGACTTGGGGTTAATTGTCCCCTCGCAAAACCCTCGCAATTTGCGAGGGTTTTGCGAGGGCACAAGGTTGGCCCTCGCAAAACCCTCGCAAATTGCGACGGTTTTGCGAGGGTCCAAACTCATAGCCCTCGCAAAACCCTCGCAAATTTGCGAGGGTTTTGCGAGGGCACAGGTTAGCCCTCGCAAAACCGTCGCAAATTGCGACGGTTTTGCGAGGGTCACTTTTTTTCGTCGCAAAATCGTCGCAAAAATTGTTCCTCTGGTGAAGTTTGACCAAAAATATTCGTCGCAAAATCCTCGCAAAACCGTCGTAAATAGCAACGAATTTTTTTGCCCTCGCAAAACCGTCACAATTTGCGACGGTTTCCCATGGCCGTCGCAAATTGCGACGTCGTTTTTTGCGACGGCTAAAACCGTCGCAAAAACGGTCAGCGACGGTTTTACGACGGTTTTTGGCCGTCGCAAATGGCGATTTTTCCTGTTGTGATGAATAAAACACATTTACCTTCTCCATCAAATTTTGTCTTGTTCTGAAACTTTTCAGATTTTAATTAGATACCTGGGTTCTTGAATTTGTTGCACTCTCTACTCTAATGGGGTTAGTAGTGCGAGATGGTCGCGGACTCAAGGACGGTGCTTGTGAATTTCTTACGCTTTATGCTTTCGTCCTGTCGAACGCTTGTTAAGAAAGTTCGTAACTTTAAAGTAGAAAGGGAAAAAGTTTAATTTCTTTAAATCTCAGTATTACCAGTATAACTCATTAAATGACTTTTGAGGTGTAGACCGCTGATATAGATGAGAAAAGCATAAGTAAAGAAAAGCCCGAGGAACTGGTAATGGCTCTAGTTGAGGCTAAGGTATGCCATTAATTCTCAAATTTTCTGTTTCCGTTATACATGGAGATATTCTTGTAAAGCTGTTGTATTTATGCATATTTTGAGTCATGCTGTTTCTTGCTTCGCCTTCATTGTGTTCTGAACATAATTCTACATGCTTTCATGTGGTCTGAAGTTTGAAGGATACGATTACGTAGAAACATAATTTGGGAAAGAAAGCATCTGTGAACCTGCCAGTTACACAGACTAGGTAACTAAATCATTCTGGTTTCTAGCGTTTCTGCTATCATAGGAATGAGTAAGTTGAGAGCCAATTCTTAGAAGCTTTCAAGATTGTTAAATTGGTAGAATATGGGACTCTTATGGCAAGTATTGGTTTTCCTTCTAATAGGTAACTGGTTCAGAAATTTTGTCAGTCCATGTTTCTGAAGGACCAGCTTCAATATCATTTCTACCATATAGTAGTCAGCCAAGGTAGTAAACCTACAGATTTGAAAACATCAATTGCTTATCCTGACATTTACGTTAAATATTTAAGTGGCCTGAGTCTTCCAACTCCCATTATGTAACCATCACATATTACAAGAAGTTTGCTCTCATTTAATACTCACTGCATCACCCTCAACTCCTTTTAAGTGTTTACACAGTTCATAACATATCTGTTGCAAGAGCATGGTGCTACTTGTTCAATGACCTAACAACAATTGAGGCAGGCCCTTGTTCATGGATATCTATTTGTTTATGATTGGTCAAAGTTTTGATTTTTTTTATGAAAAGGTCAAGTCCCTTTTTAAGCCCCGTTTCCATTCCTAACACCATCACTTTGCCCTTGCACCTTGTTGGGTCCAAAAGATGCATTTGTTGCTAACTGCTATATTTCTCTTGTTACCTAAGAAAGCAGTTTTGTGTTGATATTTTATTCTTAGGCAGATGCTATTATGTCAAGGCTCAAGAGTACTATGGGGTTGGAGAACAATTGACAACTGACAACCCTTGCTGTTAATTACTGCAGACACAGTATGTTTCTGTTTTTTGTCATCCCTATCTGGGATTGTTCTTTTATTATTCTTTTCTCGTTCATAATTCAGCATATATACCAAGACTAATAAACCAGTGGATACATGCAATGATTATTTTATATTAGTTTTATACATGAAAATATGAATGCAACTCCAATTTTACTATAAATATGTGACCAGCAATTACTTTTACTGGTCTGCAGAAAAATATTTGAGACTCCAGAGCATCGATCAACATGACAAGTAGGAGTTGGATATTCGGTGTTCCAATTTTAGCATTTAAGAAAAGGAAATTGTTGTTTAAATTATCCCAGGTGCGAGCACTGTGGTTTTGTTTCATCTCTGTTGCTACCGCTATTTCTATTCCAAATATGCTCATATCTTAAATTGGAAATGAGACAGTAGATGGATATAAGAGCTTATTCCAGGTTTAAAGATCACCACTAATCACTTTTTGTTGACCGCTTTAGGCTCTTGTATGACTAATCACTGAAAGAGCTAAAAGTCAAAATAATAAAAAAAAAATTCAATCACTTTGAAATATAATCATGAGACCACCTCTTTCGAAACATAAACTTTAAGAATCCCCACTATATATATATATATATATAAATCGAAAATGAAACCTACTATTACGACACGTGGAAATAGTATAAGGTGATACGTGATTAAATGATTTTTTTTAAATATAATATATATATATATATATATATATATATATATATATATAAGTCAAAGATGAAACCTACTATTACGACTCGTGGAAATAGCATAAGGTGACACATGATTAAATAATTTTTTTAAAAATAAAAATTATATTTGAATTTATTTAAAATCTTAATTAATTAAATTAATTAATATATATATAATATTAATATATTGAAATGCGTGATTCTTTGAATACTATATAAATTTATTGTAAAATTTTAACTAATTAAATAATTAATTTAATTAATATGTGTGTGTATAAGTCAAAGATGAAGCTACCATTACGACACGTGGAAGCAGTATAAGGTGATACGTGGTTAAATGATTTTTTTTAAAAAAATAAAAATTATATTTGAATTCATTTAAAATCTTAATTAATTAAATTAACTAATAAAATATATATATTAAATATTAATATATTGAAATATGTGATTTTTTGAATACTATCTAAATTTATTAATTAATTATTTCCTCCATTTCAAAATACTTGTTAATAAAATTACGACAGATTAAGGGTGTTGAAATTTAAAACTATTAATTATGACAAAAGCATGAAATTACGACAATTTAATAATTCATGAAGCCTTTTGTGCACAGATTAAGGATGTTGAAATCAATATTATAATTTAGATAAAGTTCCTATTATACCCATATTAAAAGCATAATAGTTATTGGTTGGTGAAAATTTCCAAGAAGTAAGAAGAAAGAAATTTTTAGAAAGTTGTGTAGTTGATTTAGAATAAATGAAGGTAAAATGAAAAAAAAATAATTATTAATTCTAAAAATATGTACACGAACAACTATTTTGAAACAAAACAAAAAATTTTCATGAACAAGTATTTTGAAACGGAGGAAGTAATTAATAATATATATTTAATATTAATACATCGAATCTTAATAACATAACAATCCGTGCAACGCACGGATATCAACCTAATTTTTTTAAAATTGGCAGTCATAAACATTGTTCCTGTAGCATTTTTCTGCTTCTTTACCCACACCCAAGAGTGAACCAGAGATTGCACAAAATTTTGATGGAAGTGTCTTGATTCTGATTGTTCTTTTCTTGCCTTGGAAGCTAGATAATTTGAGGTTTAGTCTCACCCACATCTAATTGGTATTGAGGTGGTGGTGTATCAAGGGATCATCAGGGAAAAGCCTTCAAGTAAGGAAGACGCTCAAAATTTTATCAAAGGTCTCTTAACTGACTTTGGTACGAGCTGTTTCCAGTCTCTACTCAAAATCATCTGGGCTAATGTTCTTATTCTTTACAGGTTATTCTGGTGGTCATACTGCTGTTGTGTTATCTGCAGTAGTAATAGACTTTACTACAGGCAATAGAAAAGGAGGATGGGATAGAGCAGGGTTACTTTCTTGGCCTTCTAACTTAATTTGCAAACAGATGTAGTTCATGGGCCTAATAACTTAATATGCAAAAGGTGTATACAAATAGCAACCAATAAGCACAAATACAATATTGGATCTCATAATCAATGTATAACCATATCTCAATCTTAAATAGAATATGACTCGTCAATCGTCATTTCATCCTAGTGATTAGTCATGTTCATTGTTTGACATCTAATAGAGCTTCTTAGGGTACCGAGACATGGAAAGTGAGCTTCTAATTTCTTTAACTCGACACTATTCATCACCCTTGATTGAACCATTTGTTTCACACTGCAGTGCCTTACTTGCATGTTTTGTTGTGTCTATGTTGCCGACTCCAATATTCTTTAGCTAATAAACTAATACATGTTGGAACTTTTGGCACCTTATATAACGGGAAATAGTTTAAATTTTAGAGTTGTGGACACAATGTAGACACTTCCCCCCCCCCCCCCACCCCCCAAAACAACAAGAAAGTCCTGGTATCACCTATGACTAAGGTTTATTTATCTGTTGGAAAAAAAAATTGGTCGCATTTGCTCTTTTAGATAACAGCATTAACTTTCTTACTGGACTATTTCCACGAGATACCAGATGAAGTCATAGATAGCCTGGTAAATCAGACAGAACATGCCCTCAGAGTATTGATTATTCTTCACTGTCCTCAAAAAACAAGTTTTTTCTCAGATTTAAGACGGAATAATGCTCAGCGTGGCTGGGGTTTGATGCTTGAACATCCACCAATTCCGCAATATGTGACGTCCTTTCCTTTTCTTTTCTTTTTCATTTTCATTTTCTATTTTTCTTTTTCTTTCCGTTTTCATTTTTTTTTGCTTTTCTTATTCTGTTTTCTGAGCTTTTCTTTTTCTTTCTTTCACAATTCCATTTTTCTTTTTGTTTTCCATTTTCATTTCCTGTAATATGAATCCAATCACCAACTCTGTCATCGTATATGTAACAACGTATTGAGCAAGTATTAATACTATAAATTTACTATTCACAACATAACAAATAAGTTTTTATACTATGAATTCATCTATTAATTTTTTTGTTGCATATGTGAATTGAACTCATATGTTATTGAGTAATAAAAATGTTTGTAATTAGTTAAATTATCATATTAAGAGATTTAATAATTAAATTCTTAACTAATTGATTTTAAAATAAAATATTTTAAACAATCGAAATACTATTTTGTTAATTATGTACTCAAATTTAATGACTAGATAGTTGGTATTAACATGCAAACATGGAGAAAAAAATGAAGATCTACTTGATTAGTACGTATTCGTTCAAGAGCATCTAATGAGTGAAATTCATGAAATATGCAATGTATCATATATTTTTTGCATTAATATCCAACTGAATTGTCTTCTCATCTCATCCCAAAAGCCTATATAATATGTGCTCCTATGGGAGGGCAAATGGCACCTCAAATAGTCTTCAATCAAATCCATTCAACAAAAGCATTGTCACCAAGAAGAAGCAATAATGGTTTACACCTATTTCCTGGAGATGGTGGTCTCACTCCTCGGCGGCCCGCTGTTCTTGGGGGTTTTCTTCAAGAGGTTCTGTTTGCATGGTTGATCCCACCGGCGATGGCTGCTGCTGGCATATCACCCATTTCTGGGTGATACATCCACCACAAATCATGTCTTCTATTGTTGAAACTGTACCCCCCTCCCTCTCTCTCCCCCAGTCCCCTCCACCCGCACTCCCCCATTGAAAATAATAAGATTGTAATGTACAATCAAATTTTGTTTAGAGAAGTTCCAAAGTAAATTCCATTATTAATTTATTTTTATACATTTACTGTTACCTTTTTTTCAATTCGATATTTTGTGAATCAAACTCTTATGACCAAGATTGCAAAATTTTGTTCCTATCGAAGGGCCCGGGCAAGAAACCATAAGGAATGGAGCCCTGGGGCCGTCTAAAAAATAAAAAGTAGGGATTTTTAAATTTTTTTTCTGCACCTTATTTAATTATTTGAATTTTTGTGACATAGTTTCTATTTTGCTTAGTTGAATTTTTTATTTAACTTCTATATTTTAGTCGTCAAAAATACTTAAGAGTATTTTCTAATTTTTTCAAGTTACGAACACGGATCTACAAATCTGTGTTACTTAAATCCTCCCATAAAAAAAAAAAAATTGTAGCATTTAAAAGAAATTCCAAAATTCTTTTAAATGCAAAATTCTAAGATGAATTCAAAAATTTTCATGAAACTCCAATCAAATTCAAACTCAAATCTAAATTGAAAGAGGTTTTTTTTTTTTTTTTTTTTTTGACATGCTAGTTCATTTTGGAAGCATAATTTAAGATCAAGTAAAGGATTTATTAATAATCTATTCAAGCTTTGATGTGAATAGCACTATTATTAAACTTTTTTTCCTTTTTAATTTCTTTTGAAATTGTATTTAAACTCAAGCAGATTAATAATCGAATAAGACAACACTTCAATTAATAAATTGTTTATCAAATTAATTCATCATGAACGTTTTTGTCCCTTTCTTTAGAGGAGAAAATTGACCCACTTTTATTTTCACAATAATTAAAATTTTTTAGGCCAGAAAACCTCAAACTAATTGATTTTTTTTTTTTTTTTAGAAACAAAGTCACTCTCTAAACTAAAAAATGAGGGGAAAAAACAAAGTTAGACGTAAAAATAAAATAGCTTATAGTTGCATATAGATAAATAAGTAGGGAAAAAAAACTATAGTATTATAAAATTTGAGTAGTGTTAGAATAAAATTTACGCACTACATACTAAAAAAATTCTAACTATTTTTTACACAAAAATTTCTTCAAATTTCTCTCTTTCTTTTTCTCACAATTTTCTCACAATTCTTTCACAAAATGATAGTATATTTCAAGTTTAGAGAATAACTCTCTTTATAGAGCTCTTAATTAGTGGAATACATCATCTTCCACTAATCTTAATTAGTGGTGTCTCCATTAAATGGTGGACATTCACAAAAATCTATAATTAGTGGAGTTTCCACTAATTCAACAAATTTAAAACACTCCCCCTTGGATGTCCATCAATTACATAAAGAATATGCCTCGTTAAAACCTTACTAGATAAAAATTCAGTGGGAAAAAAATCTAGTAAAGAAAAAAGAGTACACTATTCGATATATCTGTTTATTACTCCCCCTGATGAGATGATTCATTTAAATCTTTGAACCGACGCATACCAATTTTATATCTCAACTTCTCAAATGTTGCAGTCAGTAAAGTCTTCGTGAAAATATCTGCGAGGTTGTCACTTGACCGAATTTGTAGCACATCAATTTCGCATTTCTTTTGAAGTTCATGAGTAAAGAAGAATTTTGGTGAAATATGTTTTGTCCGATCTCCTTTAATATATCCTCCTCGTAATTGAGCTATACAAGCTGTATTGTCTTCATAAAGAGGAGTTGGAATATCTCTGATAGATGATAATCCACAATTTTCTCGGATATAATGAATCATTGATCTTAACCATACACATCCTCAACTTGCTTCATGAATGACTATAATTTCA
Organism: Voacanga thouarsii; assembly: GCA_026120185.1. Lineage (NCBI taxonomy): Eukaryota > Viridiplantae > Streptophyta > Magnoliopsida > Gentianales > Apocynaceae > Voacanga > Voacanga thouarsii. The sequence goes on from JANUWF010001190.1 coordinate 1,690,322, forward strand.
GTATGATTTGAAGAAGTAACTGCTATAGATTGTTTTGTAGAACGCCATGATATAACAATATTTCTACATGCAAAGAGATAGCCCATTTAAGAACGTGCTTTATGTGGATAAGATAAATAACCAGCATCTACATAACCTATTAATGTTGGGTTGGTTTTATTTGAATAAAATAATCTGAGATCTATTGTACCTTGGAGATATCGAAGGACTTGTTTAATTCCATTCCAATGTTATCGTGTTGGTGAAGAACTAAATCTTGCTAATAAATTGACAGTAAAGACAATATCAAGTCGTGTATTATTAGCAAGATACATCAATGATCTAATTGTACTGAGATATGGTACTTCAGGACTAATGAGTTCTTCATCATCTTCTTGAAGTCGGAAGAACTTTATTCACATCTAATGACCAGACGATCATTGGAATAATCAATAGATGTGCTTTGTCCATGTAAAATCTTTTTAGAACTTTTGCTGTATATGTTGATTGATGAATAAATGTTCTACTTTCTAAATATTCAATTTGTAAACCAAGACAAAATTTGGTTTTACCAAAATCCTTGATTTCGAATTCTCTTTTTAAATAATCAATTATTTCTTGAAATTCTTCAGGAGTTCCAATAAGATTAATATCATCAACATATATAGCTAATATCACAAATTTAGAACCAAATTTCTTAATAAAAACACATGGACATACCTGGTCATTTTTAAATCCTACTTTCAATAAATATTCACTAAGACGATTGAACCACATGCGCCCAGATTGCTTCAGGCCATATAATGATTTTTGCAACTTGATGGAGTAATTTTCACGAGGATAATGTTTATATGCTTCAGGCATATGAAATCCTTCGGAGATTTTCATGTAAACATCATTTTCTAAATTTTCATACAAGTAAGCAGTGACAACATCTAATAGGCGCATATCTATCTTTTCATGTATTGCCAAACTGATAAGATATCGGAGTGTAATAGCATCAAAAATAGGAGAATAAGTTTCATCATAATCAATACTTGGTCTTTGTGAAAAACCTTGAGCTACTAACTGTGCTTTATAGCGTACGATTTCATTATTTCATTACGCTTTCGCACAAATATCCATTTGTAGCTAACAAGTTTTACACCTTCTGGTGTTTGGACTGCAGGTCTGAAGACTTCACATTTTGTCAGTGCATTTAACTCCGATTGAATCGCATCTTTCCATTGTAGCCAACCTTTTCTATGCCGACATTCATCAACTGATATTGGTTCAAGATCATCACTATCATGTATAACATCAAGAGATATATTGTATGCAAACATATTATCAATAATTGTTTCTATCCGATTTCAACTTCTACTGAAAGTGGTATAATTGATAGAAATTTTAGTGTTACTTTCATCAACTTCTGGTTCTTTGTTATTAGTTTTCTCTTGGTCTTTATCATTCTTTTCTTCAATATGATCTTTTGGATCATTTAATCATCTTTTCTTTCGAAAATTTTTATCTTTAGAACCAAGAGGTCGGCCACGCTTCTGGCGTTCTTTTGACTCAGTAGCTATAGGTATAATCTTTTGTTCTGCTAGAATTTCAATTCGAATAGAAGTATTTATAGCTGGAATATACGATTTGTAACTCTTCTGGAGTCAACAAAAGCGTCTGGCATTTGATTTGCAATACTTTGCAAATGAATTATCTTTTGAACGTCAAGTTCAAATGCGCTTGTGCGCGGATGAAGATAATTTAATGATGTTGTCCAAGTAAGATCTTTCTTATGCTATTTATGTTCTCCCCCTAATTTAAGGAATAATGATTCATCAAAATGAAAATTAGAAAATCTTGCTATGAATACATCTCCTGTTAGATGTTCAACATACCTGATAATAGAGGAAGAATCATATCCAATGTATATCCCCTTTCTTCTTTGAGGGCCCACCTTTGTACGTTGGTTTGGTACAATTGAAACATATACAGCACACTCAAAAATTCTTAAATGAGCAATATTTGGTTCTGAACTAAAAGTTAATTACAAAGGAGAGAGTTTATGATAACTAGTTGGCCTTATATGTACAAGTGCTGTAACATGTAAAATAGCATGTCCCCAACCAGATGTTGGGAGATTTGTTTTCATTAATAATGGTATAGCAATTAATTATAATTTTTTAATAAAAGATTCAGCAAGACTATTTTGTGTATGAACATGAGTTATAGGATATTCAACATTAATCACAATTGACATGTAATATGCATCAAAAGCATGTAATGAAAATTCACCAACATTATCCAAACGGATATTTTTAATGTGATGGTTAGGAAATTGTGCTCGTAATTTAGTTATTTGAGCAAGTAATCTCGCAAACACCAAGTTGCGAGTAGATAATAAACATACATGTGACCATCGGGATTATGCATCAATTAAGACTATAAAATATTTGAACGGTCCATATGGTGGATCAATAAGTCCACAAATGTCTCCGTGAATCCGTTTAAGAAATGTAGGACTTCCAGCTCCTATTTTTATTGGTGATGGTCTAACAATTAATTTTCTTAAGGAACATGCAACACATGAGAATTTTTCTGATGTCAATATCTTTTTATTTTTTTAATGGATGATCATGTGTATTCTCAATTATTCTTCTCATCATGGTAAATCTCGGATGACCCAACCGGTCATGCCAAATTCTAAAGGTAATAGGATCAATAAACTTCTGATTTACGAGATGATGAATTTCAATTGTACGTATTTTTACAAAATATAGGCCAGTAGAAAAATACGACAATTTTTCTAATACAGATATCTTACCCAAATTAATTTGAATAATATAAAGATGTTCAATACCATTTTCCTTATTTGTTTCAATATGATACCCATTTCTACAGATATCTTTAAAACTCAATAATTTTCTTTTGAATTTTGAGGAAAATAGTGCCTTATCAATAGTAATTATTGTTGCTTCAGGCAACAATATACTAGCTCTTCTGGAGCCTTCAATCACATTTGTACTACCGTTTATTGTATAAATATTTATTTCTCCAATTTTGAGATCAGAAAAATATTTCTCATTTTTTAGTATGGTGTGTGTAGTTCCACTATCAATAATACATACATCATCATTAACAATAGCCATCTAAAAAAAATATATATATATGCAAACGTAAATATTATTAGAATATAATGAAAAGTCAAACATATCAGGGTGAGACATTAATTTTTCTGAACACTGCCATCACCAATTAAATGGTCTATCCTACCGTCTGGGTGTTTAAAAAAATCCGATACATCCATATGGGTAATATTGATATTAAGATCTTCAGGATTAATATCATCATCCTCAATATCATTCCCTGGATGTTGAGAAAAATTTGCTGCAACATTTTTATTGTTCTTTTTCAGTGAAGCTTGATATAATTCCACTAAATGCTTGGCCGTACGACAGTTACGTGACCAATGACCTTTCATGCCACATTTATAACATATATCCTCATACTTTTCTTCCATTTCTTTTTCTTTTCTCTTATGATCTTTTCTGTTCCACTTCAGGTGGTCAGTATTTCTCATAACTTGATTATGACTATGATAAGAGAAATATCAAGCGTGTCCACGACCATAACTAAGACCACGGCCACGACTATGGTCACAATTATAACGATGGCTTCTGCTGGAGCCAACAACATTCACTTTTGGGAGTGTTATTGAGCCAGTTGGTCTGGCTTCATGATTTCTCAATAATAACTTATTATTTTTCTCTACAATGAGGAGGGCAGTAATTAAATTTGTAAATTTTGTATACCCTTTTTTGCGATATTGTTGTTGCAGGATAATATTCGAGGTATGAAATATGGAGAATGTCTTCTCCAACATATCTTCATCAGTCACTTTTTCTCCACATAATTTTATACATCGCGGTGCTATATTCATTCACGGTTTTAAAATTTTACAACCTCAAATGCAACCATTCATATCGTGCAGTGGATAGTACGACCATCTTCAGGTGATCAAATCTTTCTTTTAAATTTACCCACATGACATATGGATATTTTTCGGTAAAATATTCTATTTTCAAATTTTCGTCAATATGACGACGGATAAAAATCAAAGCTTTGGCCTTTTGTTGTGTAGATGTACTATTGTTTTCTTGAATAGTTTCACTAAGGTCTTCAGCATTTAGATGTATTTCTGCATCGAGAACCCATGACATATAATTTTTTCCAATAATATCAATGGCTACAAATTCGAGTTTAGCCAGGTTAGTCATAGGGATCAATAAATGCGTACCTGTCCTCTGGCTTGTGTAACGGTAGAGACTTGTGCTTTAGTCTTCTGGCTTTTATAACGGTAGAGACTCGTACTGATAATGTGTTATAAAATTTGGGTAGTGTTAGAATAAAATCTACACACTAAGAAAACTCTAACTATTTTTTGTACAAGAATTTCTTCAAACTTCTCTCTTTCTTTTTCTCACAATTTTCTCACAATTCTTTTACAAAATGATGGTGTATTTCAAGCTTAGAGAATAGCTCTATTTATAGAGCTCTTAATTAGTGGAATACATCATATTCCACTAATCTTAATTAGTGGTGTCTCCACTAAATGGTGAACATCCACAAAAATCCATAATTAGTGGAGCTTCCACTAATTTCCTAATAGTTCATATAAATCCATAATTAGTGGAGTTTCCACTAATTCAACATATTTACAACATATAGATAAATACTCAGGACAAAGAATATTCAAAATAAAACCAAAAAAAGAAAAAGAAAAACCGTTGCCTCTTCCTATCCCATAGTTCATTTATTAAAAAAAAAAAGGAAATTGGATCGTTACTAGTATTTTTAGGAGTTTTTTTATTAAAATAACATATTTTGGAGTCATTCCATTTCAATTGGCCCAGAAAGAACTTTTCATTTGGCCTTAACGCATTTCTGAAATACATCCTCATTTCCCGGATACATTAGCATTGTGAAGTGGAGGGTTTTACAGCAAACATAGAAGGCATTCTTAGAATGCGTCCTACGTTACTGCCTCCATCAGAGGCCTAATTGCCTTGATTTTTGCTTATAAGCAAATGTACACAAAGGAAAAATGAGTCTGATAGAAAGGCGTTCATAATATTACTTTTCCGAAACAAAACACAAGAGGCTCTCACAAACTACAGCCTATGAATCAAATTGAAATTCACAGCAGAAAGACCTTAGACGGTGGCTTTCTATTACTCATTCGAATTCTGCAACTTGGGATGACAGACTTGGTGGATTGGCATGCTTCAGCTCATCATTTTCCTAGAGTTGAAAGAGTGGTCATTAAACACTGCACTAGCCTCTACGAGATTCCCCATGGCTTGGCCGAAGTGTCTGCTCTTCAGAACATGGAGGCTGATCCTATATTGGCCTACTCCAGCCGCAGCTTCTGCCACGAGAGATAAAGCAGCAAAAGTAGCAAGACCGCATTTTCAATCTTAACATATATCTTCCAAATATTTGAATCATAACATCACAGAAGTTCCCCTCTGAGGAATTTCAAATATTTGCCTCACCACAAAATCTTAGCTCCTCCACTTCAATGAAATCAATCCCTTCAAACATTTCTTGAGCTTTTTGATGGATGTCAAGAATTTGATTCATTTCCTTCAGTCTGATAATTGCCTTTATTAATTTGTCTTTGCTTATAAGAACCTCCGCATTGCATCCATGTTGCTACAATTAGGCTACTGATGGAAACAGCATGTGAAACATAAGACCTTTCGTTTTGCACATTAAATTTTTCGTGAAATGTGGATGCATTTTAGAAATACGTCTTTATTTAGTTAGGAACAGTTCTTAAATGCATCAAGACCAAATAAAGAGTTCGGGGTGCCTGGGCAAATTGAAGCAATATGGCCCCTTTTGATCAAAAACCCTATTTTCAGCCATTGCAGCGTCGCACAGCTTATCTCTTCGACTCCTGAGCGATGGGTCTGGGAGAGACGACTACGAAGAATGCTTCATTCGGTTTGGCCCTCATCTCATTCTGTAATGTAATGCTTTGCCTAATATCCCCGTGTTTCATATGCTTCTCTATACAGTACGGATATTCAGAGCCATTTCTAGTTATGAATTTTTTAATAGGACTTTGGAAGCTTTTCTTTGCTTTGCTTCATGAGTCATGTATCTGAAATATACATTCTTGATGTGAATTTCTATCTTCTTCTTGTTGTTTTTCGAATGGACATGAAGATAATCTTGGGCTCGTCTTCAATGGCTCGTAGATAAATTCTATCGGAGATGGGCTATGAATTCAAAATCATGGTATGTTCTACTTCATAGACTCAGCGGTCTTTTCTGTACTAGTGCACGCCCCACTACAAAAGAACATAGTCAGGCATATCATATCTCAGAACTAGCGAGATTATTTTTTAAAGATTTTAATTAGAAAACTGGGTTCTTGAATTTGTTGCACTCTCTACTTTAATGGGTTTAGTAGTGTGAGATGGTCGAGTACTCAAGGATGGTGCTTGTGAATTTCTTATGCTTTATGCTTTCGTCCTGTTGAAAGCTTGTTAAGAAAGTTCGCAACTTTAATGTACAAAGGGGAAAAAGTTTAATTTCTTTAAATTTCAGTATTACCAGTATAACTCATTAAATGACTTTTGAGGTGTAGACTGCTGATATAAATGAGAAAAGCATGAGGAAAGAAAAGCCCGAGAAACTGGTGCTGGCTATAGCTGAGGCTAAGGTATGCTATTAATTCTCAAATTTTGTGTTTCCGTTATACATGGAGACATTCTTGTAAAGCTGTTGTATTTATGCATATTTTGAGTCATGTTGTTTCTTGCTTCGTCTTCGTTGTGTTCTGAACATAATTCTACATGCATTCATGTGGTTTGCAGTTTTAAGGATACGATTACTTAGAAACATAATTTCGGAGAGAGAGCATCTGTGAACCTGCCAATGACATAGACTAGGTAAATAAATCATTTTGGTTTATAGAGTTTCTGCTATCATAGGAATGACAAGTTGAAAACCAATTCTTAGAAGCTTTCAAGAACGCTAAATTGGATCTCATAATCAGTGTATAACCATATCTCAATCTTAAATGGAATATGACTCGTCAATCGTCATTTCATCCTACTGATTAGTGATGCTCATTGTTTGGCATCTAATCGACACCACGGGAAAAATTGAATTTTGCGATGGTCGCATGACTGTCACTAATTGCGACAGATTTGCGACGGTAATGAAAACAGCAACAAGATATGGTTAGCCGTTGCAAAACCATCACTAACTGTGAAGGATTTGCGATGACTATTGCAAAACCCTCGCTAATTGCGACGAATTTGCAACGACTATCACAAAACCCTCACTATTTGCGACGACTCAAAAGAATCGTCGCAAAATTCTTGCAAATTAGCGACGGTTTTGCGATGGAATTTTGTAATTATAAATTAAAACTAGACAATTTAAAAACCCTTCACAATTATAATTGCGACGGCCTGATAATAAATTTATTTTTTTTAGAATTTTGAAAGAAACCCTCGCAAAACCCTCTCAAAATTGCGACGGATTAGCGACGGAATATTGTAATTATATATTAAAACTAAATAATTAAAAAAATTGTCCCAAAACCCTAGTAAATTAGTGACAGTTTAGCAACAGCTTTTAGTAATTATACTTAACACTAAATATTTAAAAATACCATCACAAAACCCTTGTTAATTGCGACGGATTTGCGACGGCCTGAAAATAAATTCAATTTTTAAAAATTTTTTTAAAGAATTGTCGCAAAACCCTCTCAAAATTGCGACGGATTAGCGACGGAATATTGTAATTATATATTAAAACTAAATAATTAAAAAAATTGTCCCAAAACCCTAGTAAATTAGTGACAGTTTAGCGACAGCTTTTAGTAATTATACTTAACACTAAATATTTAAAAATACCATCACAAAACTCTTGTTAATTGCGACGGATTTGCGACGGCCTGAAAATAAATTCAATTTTTAAAAAAATTTTAAAAGAATTGTCGCAAAACCCTCGCTAATTGCAACGGATTTGCGATGACCCGATAATAAATTTAATTTTTAAAATTTTTTTAAAAGAACCGTTCCCAAACCCTCTCAAATTAGTGATGGTTTTGCGACACTTTGTAAAATCCTCGCTAATTGTGACGGATTTGCGATGACCCGATAATAAATTTAATTTTTAAATTTTTTTTAAAAGAACCGTCGCAAAACCCTCACAAATTAACGACGGTTTTGTTACGGCTTGATAATAATTTTTTTTAAAAAAAATTTAATAAAATCGTCACAAAACCCTTGCTAAATAGAGACGGATTTGCAACACCTCCCAAAGCCCTCGCTAATTGCGACGGATTTGCGATGGCTTAATAATAAATTTTTTTATAAAAAATCGTTGCAAAACCCTCACTAATTAGCGATGGTTTTGCGACGCCTCGCAAAACCCTCGCTACTTGCGATGGATTTGTGACGGTCCAATAATAAATTTAATTTTTTAAAAAATTTTAAAAGAACCATCGCAAAACCCTCGCAAATTAGCAACGGTTTTGCGACGACTTAATAATAATTTTGTTAGACGGCTTAATAATAATTTTTTTAAAAAAAATTAATAAAATCGTCGTAAAACCCTCACTAATTAGCGACAGTTTTGCAATGCCTCGCAAAATCCTCACTAATTGCGATGGATTTGTAACGGCCCGATAATAAATTTAATTTAAAAAAATTTAAAAGAACCGTCGCAAAACCCTCGCTAATTAACGATTATTTTGCAACGATATATTTTTTAAAAAAATTAATAAAATGTATATATGTATGTTAATAAAATGTAGATTTATATATATATATATATATATATATATTAACATAAATAAATATGTATATATGTACGTATATATTAATTTTTGTGAATATATATATATATATATATTATATTTATTATATTCAAATATATTAATAAATACATACATATATATAAACATATATATATACATACATAAATATATATATATATATATATTTATGGATGTATATATATGTTTATATATATGTATGTATTAATATATATATATATATGTATATAATATATATATTAATTATATGTTATATTATTTATATATATATATTATATTATATATAATGTATATATAATATATTATACTATATATAAATGTATATATAGTATAATATATTATATATACGTTATATATATTTATATATTATATATATAATATATACATAATAAATGTATATGAAGCATAGACTTAACTTGTTATGAAGCACTAGATTCTATGGACCTTTTGTGTATAGACTCTTATACAGATTATGACTAGATCTCAGGACAAATCTTGGAAGATTTAGACTCCTACATAAACCCTAAGATAGTCTTGAGAGACTTGCAGCTTAATTCATCAATTGAGGATATTATTTCTAGACTGGAAAAACTAGAAATAATAGGTGAAAACCCATTGAAATACTGGGATAAGGATAAGGATAAGGTTTTCTGTAAACTTGATATTATAAATCCTGATTTAACTATTAAAGGGCAGGATTTGAAGTACTCAAACTTTGAGCAACAGGAATGCAAAATGCACACTAAAACTTTCAGTTAAATTCAATAACTGGTTTACTTCTTTCTCTTGGGCGATCTTTACAAGAACACCAAGAAAAATTTCTCAAAATTATTGAGCATATCCATAAATCTTTGGTTTCTAGAAACCAAATGATTTTTGAAATTTCTCAAAAACTTGATTATATAAAAAACTCTTTAAATACTTTTGATAAACTCAAACTTGCAGATCTTGTAAAAACATCAGACTTACGAAGTTTTTCCGAAAAACCAAGAGAAATTGAGTCCCAAACAAAGCTTCTTTTGGAAGAAATAAAAACTCAGATAACTTTACATGAAACTAAATTGGATGAAGAAATCCAAAAGGTTCATGACTTGCTTTACAAAATTCGCTATGAATAAAGTCAATTTTGAAAACTCTTACTATGATGAGGCGGTAGATTATACCACTCAATACAAAGGTAATCAGACTTTTGCAGGATATACAAAGATTTCTGAAGTATCCAACAAAGGAGATCAAATACTTACTCGACAAAATAATGTTATAATTGCATTATTAACTTCTCTCCATTACAGGATGACTAGACTTGAAACTGAGGTTATTAAGGTAACTGATACCCTTAGAGGCCAAGAAACTACTGGCTGGAAGGAAGCTCTTGATAAGATCAATTTTGATCTTACAAAGTTATCTATAGGACAACCTGTTAGGCACAGGCCTAACCAAACTAAATTTCCAACCTATAAAAATGAAGAAATCTTTTACAGGTACTTCAAGAACTCTGGCTAGAACCCAGAGAATAGAATTATGTCTATGGATAATTTCCTTGGACGATTATTAAGAAGAGGATCTGGATCAAATTCAAAAGCTTCCACTAGCACTCTAGAAGATATGATTGATGTCAATCAAGACATGAATACATTCTCCGAACAACAACTTAGATCTATGCAACCAAGAACCCTTTTATGGTGTTAACAGGTTCAGCAGATCTACTTCTTTATTCAGACTTCGAAGAGCAAAGCCTTTACATGTTCCAAAAGGACAAGAAGTCAGAATGACCTTGATGACAGAGGATTCATCAAGACTTCTCAACTCTAGAGGACATAGTTATATTCATTTGGGATTAATAATTATTGGCCTCAGAGGACTTACTATGAAAAGTAAAAGAGGTAATGTATTACTTGTCCTTTATGACTTAAGATTTTCAAATCAAGCAGATCAAATTATTGGTATGCTTGAAGTTGATATGAACAACAATCTTGGGATTACTTATATATGCCCAAATTTTAATATGACAATAAAGGATTTTTGTAAACATATTAAAGTCTTGGTAAAAACTCTTGGATATTGACAATTTGAAGGGTCTAATATTCAACTTGATATGATTTTCTTGGGAAAGACTATGAATAACATGTCTATTTCTTATAAGCTTAGGATAGATGACATCATTCATGTTTTAACTTCAAAAGCAATTAAATTTATTCCCCCAAGAAGAATTGATTCTGAAACTCTTGCAGGTTTAGAATGGACTTTTTGTCTAAGAGAGTCTGGAGGGACCCTTAGACCTACTGAAAATATTACTTATGCAAATATTGATGGTACTTTAAGTGTCAAGTTTACCAACTATATCAATTCAACTCACCAAAACGAAGATGAGTTTGAAGATGATACTCAAACCCAACCATTAGTAGATGGAAGGAGGATTATTTGATGATTTAGATGAATACCTATATTTCCCTAAGGAAATAGGTAGTTACTTTACTCAACAAGATTTGTCTCAGCAGGAGAAAAATAGATTTAGAATCTGGAAAACTCCTGCAGGGATACAGACTTAGATTTGGAATCAATCTTGAGGTAATAGCTTACAAACTACACCTCCTAGATTGCCAACAAGCTACTCAAATAGATGACACTATTTCAGAAGATCTTTCTGAAACTGACACAGATATGACTCATATCTCTGTCAACGATTTTATGGAACCCTCCACAGCATCGACTTCCCAGTCTAGGCCATATAATGTTTCCTATCAAGAAAGCGAACCAAGACCTATAGTTTATGACCAAGGAGGACATCCACCTAGGACTGCTGTAAATCCTTACACCAATCCCAACCCATTGCTCAAAACTACAGGCTGAAGAAGACTACCTGAATTAACCTTTTTTGGGAAAGATGCAGTACTACTGAACATTACTGAGTGTGATCCTCAGTTGTTCGATATTTATCTTGAGCAATGGATAGCCTCTGTAAAAAGAGACTATCAACAGAAACATGAGCTGGATGTTTACTCAGGAGAAGCAATGATCAGGATAGCAGAAAACTATCTTGGGGATGTTGCAAGAGCAGCCTGGGCAGGCTTTAAACATAAATTCCCAGATGAGGTAACTAGTATTGCCCAACAAGGCAATAATATACCAAATGCTTTTATACCAAATGGTGCGTACATACCAAATTATGTAACTAAAATGGTGCTTACATACCAAATGCTTTCACACACTTCCCATCAGAGTTGTGAGCTAAGCGTGGTGATACCCCCCTGACTCACAACCCACCAAAGCCCAAACCAAATCTGGCTCTAATACCAATTCCCTCTACACCTGAAACTAAATGCCAATGTGAACCCTCAGGATCATGTAAAAGGAAAAACACTTGGAATGCTAAACTTCAGGCTGAAAAGAAAGCCGCCTGCAGTTATAGCATAGACTCAACTTGTTATGAAGCACTAGATTTTATGGACCTTTTGTGTATAGACTATTATGTAGATTATGACTGGATCTCAGGACAAATCTTTGAAGATTTAGACTTCTACATAAACCCTAAGACAGTCTTGAGAAACTTGCAGCTCAATTCATCAATTGAGGATATTATTTCTAGACTGGAAAAACTAGAAATAATAGGAGAAAACCCCTTGAAATACTGGGATAAGGATAAGGTTTTCTGTAAACTTGATATTATAAATCCTGATTTAATTATTAAAGCGCAGGATTTGAAGTACTCAAACTTTGAGCAACAGGAATGTAAAATGCACACTGAACAACTGCTAAGTCTTGGAGCAATTCAAAGATCAGACTCCAGACACAGGTCCTCTACTTTTATTGTAAACAAAAGCTCAGAACAAAGGAGAGGACAAACAAGAATGGTCTTTAATTACAAACGTCTTAATAACAATTTTAATGAAGGTGGGTACAAAATCTCAGATAAAGACCAACTTATTAACAAAATCCAGGGCTCTTCATATTACAGTAAGTTTGATATGAAATCAGGATTTTGGCAGGTAAGAATGCATTCAGAATCTATAAGCTGGACTGCATTTTCTTGTCCTGAAGGACACTTTGAATGATTAGTTATGTCATTTGGTCTGAAAAATGCACTACAGATTTTTCAAAGAAAAATGGATAATATTTTCAGACTATACTCTACTTTTACTTGTGTTTACATTAATGATGTTTTGGTTTTCAGCAAAACCAAAAATGAACACAGGGCACACTTACATACCATCTTTTCTTTGTTTGAAAAATATGGTTTGATTGTTTCTAGAAAACAAAATGGCTTTGTTTAAGAAAAACATTGATTTTCTTGGAGCAGAAATTGGCCATGGTAGGATTAAACTCCATCCTGCCATTTCTAAAAAGATTTTAGATTTTTCAGACACAATGGAAGATTTAAAAACTTTAACAAGTTTTCTTGGATTACTTAACTATGCTAGACCATATCTTAAAAATATTGGAAAACCTACTGAGCCACTTTATAATAAAACCTCTCCCAAAGGGCAGAGACATTTTAATCAGGAAGATATCGTACTGGTTAGAAAAATCAAGCAAATGTGCTCTACTTTGCCTGAACTTACTCTTCTATTAGATTCTGACTATCTCATAGTTGAAACTGATGGATGTGAAACTAGATGGGGCGGAGTTTTACTGAAAAAACAAAATAAATATTCCCCCAAAACTTCTGAACAGATATGTAGGTATTCCTCAGGAAAATTTAGAGAAAAAGGACATCTTACTTCTCTAGATTATGAAATATTTGCTGTTCTTTACTGCCTTGATAGTTTTAGATTTTGTTTGCTTGGAAAACCTGAAATTACTATACGGACTGATTGCAAAGCAATAGTTAAATTTGTAGAACAATCAAAACTCACTCCTAAAGGGTTATCTTATAAAAGATGGCTTAAATTTACAGACTGTTTACTCAAGCAAGGACTAAAAATAAATTGGGAGCATATTAAAGGCTCCAATAATAAACTGCCTGACATTCTCTCTCGTCTTATTATCTGAATTTTGACAGAAATGGTGGATAGAGGAAAGAAAAAGGCCTCTACACTTAAGACAATGAAGTTTGGTCAGCATGAGCTTGTGATTCACCAAAATCCCAAGACTTAATTCACTTTTGAAGCAAGAAAACAACTTGACGAGGTACAATGCTGCCTTATTGACAACTTATGAAATTTGATTAACTCCCCCAGGACAATCCAATTCAAAAGTAATACTTCTTGCTGCTTTGGCAAAGTATTTTCTGGGTATTTCTGAAAAACCCCCAAGAAAGAAATTCTCTTGCTATGCATTATTTACAGGTGAACATGCAAGAGTATACTCAGACTGGGTTGAAATAAAGCCCTACTGTGTCAAAGGAACCTTTTTCAAAGGATTCTATGATTTCGCATAAGCTTTGGAGACCACTCGTCAGTAAGTGGGCCCAAACTTCTTCATTTCTCAAAACTTGAAAAATAGACCTTATGGTTTAATGTGCCAGTAAGGTAGGACTTTTGTCCAAACTGTTTCCACTTCATCTTCTGAGACTTAATCTACTCACCAGGTATCTCTTTCGCCTGAGCCAAATACTAAATCTACTTCTTCATTAGAAATAGTGTGCGAAAAATACTCGTGTCTTGGCAACCCATCTAAAAGGGAATCATCTGCCACTAAGCCAATTAAAGTTTGGGAGAAACTCCTATCTCCTTTATTTGGTAAAATCAAAACCCTAGTAGAATATACTACTATGGAAATGATGACTATTCACATGAACTTCCTCAGAGAAGTTCACAGGAATTCAATTCCTGAATTAGTGGGCATTACCTTCTTTTATAAAGTTGAGCATGCTTAGAAAAAACCCTGCACTGGACGTTTTAAATAGTGTATGGTGCAGACTAAAAAGGACTTACTTTCTTATTGCATATGTTAATTAGTCTATTCCATTCGCCGGGCTAATATTGATATCACTTTGTTTCCTACTCTTAGATTCTTTGGAGTATAAATCACTCCCCAGTCCTTACCTTCTTTTGGGTTACTCAACTCTTTGGTTATTGATGATGTAACCTATCTAATGGATTTCTTTCATCCGTTAGCATCAATTTTAAGAAAAATTTTCCAAATATTCAATGGACCGCTTCATTTGTTCATAAATAGTACTCCCCCTGAATGGATTGCTAGCCAAATTGAACCAGCTAAACATTTATTCAAAGAGAAGCCAAGCTTGTGAATTGTACTAATTGTGACTTGTTAGAAGTAATGTCAGATGTCTCTGACACATCTTCTATATATTCTATCTGTGAGATTGACTCTTATGAACAGGAAGAAGGGACATAAGCTTATTATGCTCTGGTTAATGAGTTAACTAGACCATAATCAATGGTAGAAAAATATGGTCTGAATGACCTAAGGTATGATTCTGCTACTTATAACTTTCCTGATCTTGAAGATTTATCTTGCTTATATGAAAAAGATAATGGAACAACTAATATGATGTTTTCTGAAACGAAATCAGTTCCAACATCTACCACTTGCTTACATACTTGGATTTTAAAACAAGGAACTGAGCATATTCCCTGTTTTAAATGTAACTATTATCCTCTATTTTAAGCAGAGCTACTTGTTTGAGTGATAGTGGTGCACAAATCTCCAGTACCATTTTAGATACTTGGCTTTGTTGTTGATCACCAGTTCCGCAAGGGTAACCTGAGCACACAAGCTCAACTGGCTTGGTGATCTGTTTCCAGCCTATATACCCATATGGATAGGAGATATGTGTATTGACAGATATAAGTAACGAAGTGAAGCAAATCAGTATGCATTCATAAGAAAACATTCGTCTACTATACAGTGGCTCTAGAAATAAGCCTGAAAACCTACCCCAGAGTTGTACAGTCTTCCTACAAATTTCAATCATATAGGGTGACTGGATGAACAAGTATTTTGAAGTAATAAGCTTCTATGGTTTTGAACTAATAAAATCTTTCTCAAGTTTAATAGTTCTATAAGTTTTAGTTCAACCTCATCTTCATAAGATATGAAATAATTTAAGTAATTCTGAACAAGTCATAATCTGCCTTCAATTAGTTCAGTACGGAAAGTTTTAAATTTAGATCTAAAGACCTTAACTTGAGTTTGTAAGTAAATAAGTTCTTGATCACAAGATTCGATATTAGTTAAGCTATTTAGCTTATCTAAATAATAGTAAAAACAAGTAGGAGTGCGCATCATAGACTCACACATTTGTATTTGTCTAATCTGGCTAAAGTGAAGATGGTGTATCCATCTATACTCTACCCTAAGAGCTTTAGGGCACATGTTATCTAAACACAAAATTTAAGCAGAGAGAATTTGCCTTATAAACCATTCTCACAAGTAATCACAAATAGTATGTATAAAAATCTAGATCAAGACCCAAATTCTTTTATGTTTTGTTTCTCCTTTAGATGAACTTTAGCATAACTATTAGGATTCAGATCAACTTACCCTGTCGGAGTCAGCGGATGGTACTATTTTCCTTTTGGCCTTTCTCTTCGGCTCTGGCAGTACTTTTTCCCTTTCCTATTTCTTACATCTTTTGCTTCTTTGAATATGCATAGTTATGTTCTTGGACTCTTTAAAAGAGAAGAAGAAGATACAAGAACTAGGAGTAAATATTTTATTGATACATAATATAAGTGAGCACAAGTGGAAAAAGGTGTCTAAGACCTTATCTCTCTATATAAAAGTTTAGCTTAAGAACATTATGGATGTATAAGAGGGAATGATGGAATGCTTCTTCTTATGCCATCCAGTTTACAAATAAGGTTCTTATATAGAAGAACTTAAGAGACTGTGGATTTCAAAGTAGAGTTTTTGAAGTCCGTTAGTGTTTGCAGACGTCATGGCTTGCGTCTTTAGTTGAGTGGAGGACAGGTGTCTCGTCCTTTTGGAAGTGATGCCTTCTTTTTCCTGGAATTCTTTTGTTTGCTTTTGAAAGCAGAAACACGTGATTGGGGTCCGCTTTTAAGATAGTGGAGTAGGTGGAGCCTTATCTTCATCAGTTTGGCTAGTAGTATCTAATTTTGACATTGAGACCATATCTCAGTCTATCCTTGGATATTTTTCTTCATAGTGAAGAATTAAGCCTAGGTCAGCTGTCAAATGTTCAAAAGGTATGAACTGGAGTTCATATTCTTTTGGCCAAAGTATCTTTTCTGTAGAGGTTTCTCCTGCAAGACAGAAATCAGTCTGATCTCCCACAGAAAAATAGTATTGAGATCCTATCATTTTAGCACACCAATGCTTTAACTGATAGTCTAGTGAAGTTCCTGCTTCCCATTCATTATCTGGATCAGAGTCTGGAAGTAAACTAGACTCTAGGGTGCTGATTCTGAATAAATCCTATAGTTTTACTTCTCAACCTACTATGTGTAATTCTAATCTTACACATGTTGGGAATATGTCCTCTTAGACTAGTTTTCTGATGAAAATATCGAATGTGTTAATAAAAGGATTTATTTATTGGAAATCGTTTGTGAAATAATTTTCTTTATTTGTGTACATTTTCGTTTGGAACAGACCCATTGTGTGTAAATAAGTGATCCATGTGAATGGAGGTCTTTCACAGTAAGATATGGATCATGGGTTATTTAAACACATAAACAGTTGTTCTTAACCGATTGATGAGAATGGGAATCTCTTCATGTTTAGATTATTATGTTATGAATTCCAAATGGGGAATGGCTTACCTTTAGTCAGTGAGTAGGCCACTCACTTCATGACATAAGCGTATTTCGAATACGTAGAACATGACATGTAGTAGTGGTTTCTAAAAAGTACTATATGGTAGAAACCTAGTCTACTACCGCTACAGCGTGAACTAGTACTCTATGACTTGAGTATGAGTTGGTGGTCTGGCGAAGCTGGAAGCATATGTTTTGATATACTATAGTTGAGGTTCTATCGGAGGGCCAATATACTTGTATGTTGGGTATGTGTGACTAGTTAGTTAAGACAAACTTGTATAAGATAGTTTCTACACTATATCGCCCCTTGTGGTTATCCGGATGATCTAAATATCCAGGGCCCTGAGAAATGTGACTTGGATGTTTGCTTTAGAGTCGCTCCCTTGGAAAGCGGAAACACTCCAGGAAGTCGTGGATCATTGGACTAGAGGCCTAAGGATGGTAGATGTCTTTTAGAGAGGTGCTAGTACACTTCTTACTCTCTAAATGTATGGCGATGTGTAGAGGGGCATTTTAGTCATTTTCACTTGTAGATCGAAGACTCTGCTAATGCAGCATTGTCCTTGGGGTCAATATTTTCTTATGGTGATATTAGGAAATATTTAAAATGCAAAATACATCTATTTATATAGTATGGGTATTTTCGTAATTTTAGTAGCCAAGGCGATGTGTCTTTTTTATCCTCGAAATAGCCCGTAAGTCCTAATTAATTTTTGGGTTGAGAAAATGATCTCAGTTGAGAGAGTTTTATTTTATTCGGGAAGTCTAATTTATTATTGGAATGGAATAAAATAAATGGAGAGAAATTTATTATCTGGTTTAATGGGTTAATTAATTATTCAGGACCTGGGTCCAATATGAATAATTAGAAAATTAACCGGGACTTAAACTAAAGAAAAATAATTATTACTTAATTATTTATTGGGTTATTTATTTAATTAAATCCCAAAAAATAAATAATTAATGTTTAATTATTTTTTGGTTCATTTGGGTTCATTAATTATTTATTGGGTTATTTATTTAATCCCAAGAAAAATAATTAATATTTATTATTTTGGAGTTTTCGGATCCAAGAAAAATAATAAATATTATTTTGGCCCAGTAGCCTGGACCATAGGATTTTTCCGGACACAATTTAGAAGAGTTTAGGGTGAAGCCAAAATTTGTTTTGTTTGTAATATTCGGGTATAAAATCCCGAGAATATTATTTTGATCAAAATAATTATTTTTTGTTTCAGGACTCTTGGCTTTCTGTGTGAAAAAATAAAATAAAATAAAATAAAAAATAGAAATATATTTTTCGGATGTCTCTTGGCTCTCTGTCTTTCTCGTGTCTCTTGATTTTCCTTCTTCTGGCTTTTGGTTTTGAAACCAAAGGAAGCCAACCGAGAAGACATTTGTGTTTCTTGGTTTTCTGGCTTCTAGGTTTAGTTCATGAAGACTGCCTATAAATGCCTACCTAGGCAGTGAAGGAAAACCCAGTGAAAAGTGTGAAAGACATCTGAGTGATCTTCATTTTCTCTTCCAAAATTGTGTGCTCACCAACTGGATTTAGGCAGTGGTCATATTCCGTGAATTAAAAAGCTTAGCATTCCACCGGAGGAGAAAAAGAACTGGAGATGGAAGAAAGGAAGCTTCACTGGTGTTCACTGGACGTTGAAGGAAGAAGCTATTTTTGAGCTTCAATTGATTCAACCATGTTCTTTTTGTTTTTAAGGCTCCAACGGGTATGTTTTTATCCCACCATGCTATGTCAATACTCTGATATATGCCATGTTCTTCCATTTTTATTCACTGAAGGTTGCATGCTCTGTTATGTTCAATCCTTCAACACAAACTCAGGTTACTTGTCAAATCAATATTCATGGTTTCACCAGAATATTAACTACTTTTATAGATAATGGTGCTTCTAAGTCCACCATTGATCTAAACTTTCTTTTAGAATTTGTTCCTAACAAATATTTGAAAACAGCAAAAATTCCTTTGCATAGTACTCAATTTGATGGTACTAAATTACTTATGGATACTTATATTTCCAACTGTCATATTTGATTTTTGGATAACTGTGATGATTGGTCTAAACCTATTTTCATTTCTGAATTATGGGTCAGACCTTTAAATCATAAGGATATCAACCTTATACTAGGCTTGAACTTCCTTCCTTACTCATAACAATAGGGCTTCCTTACTCATTGATAATATATATATTATGTATATATATAATATAATATATGTATTATATATCATATATAATATATAATATTATATATATATGTGTGTGTGTAATATATATAATATATAATACATATAATATAATATTATATTATATGTATTATATATTATATATATACACACACATATACATATATACATATGTATATATATAATATATAATATATATATACATGTATATTATACATATATATATATAATATTATACATAATATTATATATATGTATATATATATATATATATATATGTATGTATGTATATGTATTTTATATATACTCGGAGTACATAGATGTATAGGAAGGAAGGATTGAATGCTTCTGTCTATGCCATCTAGTTACAAATGAGATCCTTATATAGATAAAGAGTATTGTTGTGGATTTCAAAACTTTGTTTTTAAGTCCGGATTCTAAGTGGAATGTCCTTTATCTTCTTGGTAAAGTAAGAGTCGTGTGCCCTTTCGAAAAAGTAGGGGTCATTTGTCTCTTCAGAAAAGTAGGAGTCATTTGCCTTTTCAATATATATATATATATATACATATTTATATTATATGTATACATACATATTTATTTATATATATGTATATATAATATATGCTATATAAAAAATATATATATATAATATTATAATATATTATATTTTATATATAATGTAAAGGGTGGTTTCGGCCAAGCATGTGGGGTAGTGGGATGCTTTGTGGCTTGAAAGTAATTTATTAAATGATGAGCATATTACTTATTGATTTGTTGAATGAGTGGGAGAAAGTCCATTCACGTGAGTACATATGTATGTGTACGTGATGGGTGGTGTAATATAATCTATTATTGTATAACCTTAATATATTAGTAAAGTGAGGTTGGTGTATTGGATATGCTGCTTTTTGGTATAATAGGAGTTTAATACTTCTAACTTTAGGGGGAAGTGCATGGATATTGATTTACAAACATACGTGAGTATGTATGAGTGGTTTTCTGTTACTTGGAACAAATGTAAAGTAAGGGGTTTTCACACTCAGTACTACAAATCAATAACAATTTATTGAAGACAAATGTGTGTTATTTTAACACTTGTTGAAGCCATGAGGTGATTTGACATGTATGTTGTTTTTTCCTTTTCCTCAGTGTTATAGGATTTGCAATTCTACATCTTTTCTGAAGATTTTTACTCTTTTGCCAATGTTTGATTCTCCTTGTGGAAAATTGGGAGGAGGGATAGTATTTCGCAGGGAAGGCTGAATTCAATCTAAGGCAAATTCTTTTAGTATCAGCTTTTGATTATGGAACAACTAACAAAAGCTTTTGGTTATTAAAAACAACTAACGAAATAACATCTGTAAGGGGAGAAAGGGAATACTTGAGGAAGTACTTTTTTCAACCACTTTGATGATAAAGCAAAAGGCAAGATAAAACGGTTCTGGAATAGCTGGGTTGAAGGGATGCCTAAAAAACCTTTATTTGAGTCTTAAATATGATTTAATTTTTTTCTTCTTATAATTGGCCTTGAAGCATGCTTATCTCAGTCTTTTAGCTCAGTCCTCCAACTGCATTTCAGGGATTTCTTCCATCAATTTCTTCTCATATTCCAATATCTCAATGGCTTCTCTCAAGTTCTTCTCAGTCATATATCCTCCTTCTTCTTCATTTCGCATCTCTTGTAAATCCAAAGACATATTCTCAAATTATTAGTTCTTTATCATCTTAGGAGCATATAATTAACTTATTTACAAGTGTGCGCGTGTGAAAGAGAACCTGAACTTTCTTGATTAAGGTCTCCAAGCTCATCAACTTCCTGTGAGGTCATCGACGAATTTCCAACTCCCTATATCTTTTCTTGCGAATGGTTAGGCCAATATTTAGTTCTTTAGTCGCCTGAGTGAGCGGCATATAAAAATACTTCGACATAGTTGCTCTTGATAATGTCTTGGAGTTACTACTCTTCTTCTTTCTCTGCCTTCTGATTATCTTCTTCTTTAGAAGAACTTCGTCTAAATTGATAACTTCAAGATGCATTTCATGAACCATATTTTGGCTTTGTTCAAAATCTATTACGAAGTAGAAAGGATCATGCGCAAGCATATCATCTATCAGAGGAAAAGCATCAAAATAAGTCTCTTGAATGAGCATATCAAATTAGAAATCCAAAGTAATAGCAGTCTCTTGAACGGGCAGATCAAAAGGAAATGATTGGATTGGAAAGAAAAATACATCGAAATCTTCTTCTTTGGAAACTAATTCAAAGTTTGACCACCTCTCAAACGAATTATGACTATCCATTTCTGAGAAAGGGATATGTGTGTGTGTGTGTGTGCGCGCGCGGGAAGAGGGGAGGGATAATTGAGGAGAGAAAGAGTTAAGGGATGACTAATGACTGATGACTAAGGGATATATATATCTGTGCGGGAAGAGGGGGGATGACTGAGAAGATAAAGATACAAAAGAAAGAGGTAAATGACAGGTTCTGTACGAGAAAATGAGAGGGATGACTGAGAAGAGAAAGGGACAAGGAGGAAGGGGATTAGACGATTGGTTTGCTCATTTTACATAAAATATTTTGATTGCATTGTCTTGTCTTTTATTGGAGCCACATTAGTGCACAAAATATTTTAATTACACTGCCTTGATATTTTTTTTATTATTGTGACTTTAAATATAATTCGATTTTGTTGCAGAATATGCACATTAGTTTCATATTTTAGAAAATTTATGTCAGTATATATCTACATTTTAATATTCTAAATTTACACTTGTACTTTATTTTTTTATAGATGATGAGAAGGTTTTCTATTTATTAAAATTATTTCATTGTCGAGACCGATCTCCGATTTGTGTATTGTGCATGTAAGGAGATGTTCTAAAACCCAACGCACTGACCATATAGCAACTATGTCGAACAAGGTGGGCATTCTTGCACCATCTATGCCATCCATAGAGGAGATAGAAGCGCACATAGTAGCTGTTAATGCTGAAGAAGAAGACTCCAATACTGATGATGGATTTGATCCAACTGATGAGCACCCAAGCCCACGTAGGGGCTCTCCTTTCCCTGCTCTACCCCCTTCTGTAGCTAATCATTCTTTAGCTACATAGACTTTATTATATTTATTTCTATACTCTTTATACACTATTACTTGTTTCTGTGAACTATTTTATTCTTTTAGATACTTACTATGTACTTATATTATATTATAGTTCAATATTTTAATTATATATATTTATGCTTAGTTTTAATTTTTTACATTTTTTTTTAGATTATGAACACAGTTTTGGCATTTGCTTGTGTAATGTTTTAGGATTAATTTACAGGGAGCTGATAATTTAAAATAAATATAATAATAGAAAAATAAAAAAATTCATCGCAAAATCCTCACAATTTGTGAAAATTTAGTGAGAGTTAGAAAACTTCATCACAAATTGCGACGGTTTTGCGAGGGCAAAAAATATCCCTTGCAAAATCGCCGCAAATTGCGACGATTTATATCCTTCGCAAAACCGTCGTAATTTGAGACGATTTTGCGAGGGTTAAGTTTTGGGGAAAAAAAAATTACTTTGTTTGGATAGAAAAGTCCCTCGCAAAACCCTCGCAATTTGCGAAGGTCCAGATTTGGGAAAAAATATCCCTAGCAGAACCCTCGCAAACAAGAACGTAACAAGGAACGATTACACAAAACGAAACTAATGACTAAAAATGAGACTAAGGCTGACTAACCGAGTGTGCTTGGTTAGGCCTTGCGTGTGGGCACTTGGACCCTGCGTAACAGTTGGTATCAGAGCCCGATTTCTGCACGTGATAGTGTTGGTGCATGTCCTATGGCAGCTACTGCCAGTGGCAAGATGACTAATCGGGTTGCTGTGTTGGAGGATCACGTTGCATCCATTTTCAAGGCCTTGGGAGGCCACGAACATGTGACGTCGTTCCCGTTGTTGGCTGATCGGCTAGAGCAAGTGGTAACCGTTGCTAGTCGACTGGAGGGGGTGGAGTCCCGCATGAAGTCCCTGGAAGATACATCGGTGTCTCGGTTGACAGCCGTTTCAGAGATGGATACTGCTGAAATGGAGATTGAAGCCTTAAGACGTGCTATGGCTGGGTTTGGTGCTGTGCAAGAGGAACTTAGCCTACTGAAGAGGGTTGTGGCTCAATTTGACGAGTTTGTGGACCGAGGTAAGTCCCGTGTTAAAGTTCCTGAACCTAAGTTGTTTTCTAGTGCTCACAGTGCCAAAGAGTTGGAGAACTTTCTGTGGGATGTTGGACAGTACTTCCGTATAGCCCACGTTCCTGTTGGGGAACAAGTCTTCTTTGCTAGCATGTACTTGTCAGCTGATGCAAAGCTCTGGTGGCAAACTAGAGTTTTGGAGGAGTCTCTTCCGTCCATTGAAATGTGGGAAGCCTTCAAATGGGAGATGAAGGACCAGTTTCTTCCCACAAACACTTCTTGGGTGGCCCGTGAAGCACTCAAGAAATTGAGACATTATGGCACCGTTCGAGAGTATGTCAAGAAGTTCAACTCGTTGCTGTTAGATATTCGTGAAATGTCAGAGGAGGACAAGCTGTTTAATTTCTTGACCGGGTTATAGCCTTGGGCACAGGCTGAACTTCGAAGGCAAGGTGTTCAAACTTTATTACAGGCCATCACAGCTGCTAATCAGCTTATGGATTACAAAACGGCCCTAGGCCCTGATGACCGACGGAAATAGGGACGGAAAAAGAAGGATAAGAGGCCGAAGGACGGTAAATTCTTTGGGAAGAAGAAAGAGAAGGTAGTCAAAACATCAACCAGTGAGACTGCCTATGACAAAGACCGTTCCTCTGTAGGTAAGTCCAAGGGAGGTGGATGTTTCATCTGTGGAGGACCTCATATCATGAAGAACTGTCCCAAGAGGGAAAAGTTTAGTGCACTTGTTCTGGAGGAAGAAAGTGATGGTAGGAAGGAGGAAGCCCCTCTGGTGAACCCTATACGTTTGCTGAACACCATCACTGTAAAGGATGATAAGCTCCCAGAACACTATAGGCTAATGTATATGCACGTGTGGGTGAATGGAGTGCCAGCTTTAGCCATGTTAGATACTGGTGCAACCCACAATTTCGTGGCTGAACGGGAAATTGATCAATTAAAGTTCAGTTTGAAACGAAGCCCTAGTAGGATAAAGGCAATGAATTCGGGTGCCATACCTGTGGGCGGAGCAGCAAAGGTAACCCTTTCTATTGGCCCTTGGAGAAGTAATTGTAATATGATGGTCGTTCCCCTTGATGATTTTGATTTAATACTTGGTATTGAATTTATGTTGAAAAACAAAGTGTTTGTTTCTTCTTACCTGGGTGGATTTTCCATTAGCAAAGGCCGGAGTCCAGGCTTCGTTAGTGCTGCATATGACCAGACCCCGCCCTTTGCAGAGAAAAGAACTTTATCAGCCTTGCAGGTGAAGGCTGGTTTGAGAAGAGATGACGAAACCTATCTGGCTACTTTGGTGAAAGTAAAGCCAGACCAGACCCATGATGTCCCTGGTCATATTGCCGATGTCTTGGAGGAATTCAAGGACACAATGCCTGCTGAATTACCTAAAGAGCTCCCACCTAGACGTCCTACGGACCATCGAATTGAACTGGTACCTGGTTCCCGTCCACTAGCCCAAGCTCCTTACAGAATGTCCCCAACGGAGTTGGCTGAACTTCGCATACAGTTGGATGAGTTGCTAGAAGCTGGGTTAATGAAGCCATCGAAGGCCCCGTATGGTACTCCTACCTTATTCCAGAAGAAGCCTGATGGTTCCTTTCGTTTTGGTGTGGATTATCGTGCCTTGAACAAGATAATTATAAAAAATAAATATCATATCCCTAACACGTTTGACTTGTTTGATAGGCTTGTTCATACTAGGGATTACACAAAGATTGATCTTCGTTCTGTATATTGGCAAGTCTGGATAGCTGAGGGAGATGAGGCCAAAACAACGGTGGTCACACGATATGGTTCATTTGAATTTTTGGTTATGCCGTTTGGCTTAACAAATAGCCCAGCTACATTCTGTAATTTGATGAATGATGTACTGTATGATTTCCTAGATAAGTTTGTTGTTGTTTATCTAGATGATGTTGTAATCTACAGTAAGACTCTAGAGGATCATGTTGGTCATTTAAAACTTGTATTCTCTAGGCTTAGAGAGCATAAGTTGTATGTAAAAAAGGAAAAGTGTGAATTCTATATGCAGGAAATTACTTTCCTTAGTCATGTGATCAGTCAAGGGAAGGTGCTAATGGATTAACGGAAGGTAGCTGCCATTGTGGATTGGCAGGCTCCGTCCAAAGTAGCTGAGTTGCGGTCATTCCTTGGTTTAGCCAACTATTACCGTTGGTTTATCAAAGGCTATTCCAAGATTG
Organism: Voacanga thouarsii; assembly: GCA_026120185.1. Taxonomy (NCBI): domain Eukaryota; kingdom Viridiplantae; phylum Streptophyta; class Magnoliopsida; order Gentianales; family Apocynaceae; genus Voacanga; species Voacanga thouarsii. The sequence goes on from JANUWF010001190.1 coordinate 1,716,432, forward strand.
TTGCCCCTTTGACCGACTTACTGAAAAAGGACCAACCATGGGAATAGAGTGTGGACCAAGATGGTGCATTTCAGTTGCTGAAGGAAGCCGTTTCTTCAGAACCGGTCCTTAGGTTGCCTAATTTTTCCTTATCATTTAAATTGCATACAGATGTTTCTGACTGTACTATTGTTGGCGTATTGGTACAAGAAAAACACCCGATTGCTTTTGAGAGTTGAAAGCTCAAAGATGCTGAACAGAGGTACAGCACCCATGAGAAGGAGATGACGGCAATCATTTATTGTCTCCAAACATGGAAACACTATCTGTTGGGGTCTAAGTTCACCGTTGTAACTGACAACGTTGCAAACACTTACTTCAGGTCTCAGAAGAAGCTGACCCCAAAACAAGCACGTTGGCAAGAATTTTTGGCAAAGTTTGACTTTAAGTGGGTACATCGACCAGGACGTGACAATGTTGTGGCAGATGCCCTAAGTCGCAAGGTCGTGGCTGAGTATGTTGCTGCCTTGAGTATGTTGCAATCAGACTTCGTTGAGACTATTAAGACCCATGCCAAATATGATGTTGGGTACCAACGACTGTTGAAACAGGTAAATGATGGCTTGGTTCGTAGATATTGGGTTGAGGACAGACTGTTGGTCGCAAAGAATCGCAGAGTTTATGTCCCCAATGGTGGTGGACTAAGACGGCAATTGCTGAAGGAAACTCATGATGCCCAGTGGGCTGGCCATCCAGGCATGGAACGAACCCGTCCTCTATTGTCCTAAAAAATTTTCTGGCCAAAAATGGGGGAAGACATTAAGGCCTATATGCGATCTTGTCTGATTTGTCAGCAAGACAAGGTTAAACGAAGGAAGGAAGCTAGCCTGTTACAGCCCTTACCAATTCCAGACAGACTGTGACAGTCTGTGTCTATGGATTTCATAACAGGTTTTCCTAAGGTTGACGGAATGACTAGCATTTTTGTTGTGGTTAACAGGTTTTTGAAGTATGGTGTCTTCGTCCCTACCCCAGAACCTTATTCAGCTGACGTAGTCACTGAGTTATTCTTGAAAAATGTGGTGAAGTATTTTGGGATTCCAGAAGACATTGTAAGTGATTGTGACCCTAAGTTCACTGGACGGCTATGGACTTCTCTACTGAATATACTTAGTTTTAAACTCAAGTTTTCTACTGTTGCTCACCCACAAACCGACGGCTAAACGAAGAGGATCAATGGCTTGTTGGAAGAATACTTGAGACATTATGTGACTGTTAGTCAGAAGAATTGGGTAAGTTTGTTGGACACGGCCCAATTCTGTTATAACATTTATCAATCTTCTGCTACAGGGAAGAGTCCTTTTCAGTTAGCTAACAGGCAGCAGCTCATGACGCCTCATGAGATCACTGTACAACATAGTATCAACCGGTGTTCTACTGCATATCAGCTTGCTCAAGCCAAGCAGGAAATGATTGAGGAAGCTAAGGACAGCTTAGCTATTGCCCAATCTCTGATGAAGAAACATGCTGACTCCCACAGACGGGATGTGGAGTTCAAAGTTGGGGATTTCGTGATGCTGAAACTAACCCCACAGATTTGGAAGAAGATTAACAGCAAAGAAGTGCATCGTGGGTTGATTCCCAAATATGATGGTTCCTTTGAGGTACTGAAAAATATAGGACGGGTAGCCTATCGGCTTAAGTTTCCAGATCGATTGAGAATCCATCCAACATTTCATGTGAGTTTTCTGAAGCCATTCCACAAGGATGAGTTGGAGGCAGACCAACAGTTGGTGAAACGAGCTCCTCCTACAATCAGAAAATAGTATACAAACAAAGTTGTCAAGGTTTTGGCTCATAAGACCCAGGCCCCCAGCACCCCAAATCAGAGAATCGATTACTTAGTTCAGTGGGAAGGTGATGTGTTAAACACTACGTGGGAAAGAGCTGAACACTTATGGCAATTTGAGGACAAGCTTCGAGAATATTGGAATGCAGTGAATCCTCCCTTGACAAGGGCGTCAAGCTCTCATGCGGGGAGAGGTCTATAAGGGGGGAAGGAAAATAAGCCGACGGGCGACTCGCTCGTGACTCCCTCGTGCATGGCGTGTGTTGGGAGCATTGTGCTGGGCTAGATACGAGCTGGGATCAAGTCTAGTAGTGGGAAACTAAGACGAACCGAGACCCTTGAGATTGGACCGATGAGCTAGGCTCGAAGGCTGGCACTTCGAGCCGAGGCCGAGCAAGTGCACGAGGCCGAGTAGTGCACGAGACGGAGCTAGGCACGAAGGCTAGTGCCTATGCTGCGGGGCCGAACCGAGCTGGTGCGCGGGCATGCACTAAGGCCGCACGAGATGAAACGGGCACGAAGGTTGGTGCCTAGGCCGCGGGGCCGAACCGAGCATGGTGCGCGGGCATGCGCTAAGGCCGCACGAGATGAACACAGGCTGGTGCCCAATGAGCAGTTAGCCGACGGTTATGGGCAGTTCCAGGTAGTGGCTAGACATTCGTGGGAAGCTCGCAAGCTGATTGGCTCAGTCCCTAGTGGTCGGTTACCTCGGTTGTCTATTTGTAAACCTTTTGGGCATGTTGCCAGAGGTATTAAAGGTTTTGGAAAAAATGATGGGTATGTGGGTTTACTCATTGTAATAGCCATAGACGGGGAGTAGGTGCAAGGCTCTGGTCTTAGCTTTGTGTAATCATTCTTTGTAATGTTCTTGTTGATAAGTAACGCAATGTTAGGCATTTGGCCCGAAAACACTATGTCTCTTTACTTTCTGTGTTGCCTAAACAAAACTAAGGACTAAAAACGAGACTGTTACGCAGGGTCCAAGTGCCCACACGCACGGCCTAACCAAGCACACTCGGTTAGTCAGCCTTAGTCTCGTTTTTAGTCCTTAGTTTCATTTAGGCAACACAGAAAGTAAAGGGACACATTGTTTTTGGACCAAATGCCCAACTTTGCTTTACTTATTAATAAGAACGTTATAAGGAACGATTACACAAAGCTAAGACCAGAGCCTTGCACCTACTCCCCATCTATGGCTATTACAATGTGTAAACCCACTTACCCATCGTTTTTCCCAAAACCCTCAATACCTCTGGCAACATGCCCAGAAGGTTTACATAGACAACCGAGGTAACCGACCACTAGGGACTGAGCCAATCAGCTTGCGAGCTTCCCACGAATGTTTGGCCACTACGTGGAACTGCCCATAACCGTCGACTAACTGCTCACTGGGCACTAGCCCGTGTTCGTCTCATGCGGCCTTAGTGCATGCCCGCGCATCATGCTCGGTTCGGCCCCATGGCCTAGGCACCAGCCTTCATGCCCGCTTCATCTCGTGCGGCCTTGGTGCATGCCCGCACACCAGCTCGGTTCGGCCCCGCAGCATAGGCACCAGCTTTCGTGCCCAACTCCGTCTCGTGCACTGCTCAACCTCGTGCACTTGCTCGACCTCGGCTCGGAGTGCCAGCTTTCGACCCCAGCTCATCGGTCCAGTCTCAAGGGTCTCAGTCTGTCTCGGTTTCCCACTGCTAGACTTGATCCCAACTCGTATCTAGCCCAGCACAGCGCTCCCAGCACACATCATGCACGGGGGAGTCATGGGCGTCCTGCGTGCCAAGGGGCCGACGGTCGCCCGTTGGCTCATTTTCCTTTCCCCCTTATAGACCTCCCCCCGCATGAGAGCTTAACGCCCTCGTCAAGGGAGGATTCATTGCATTCCAATATTCCCGAAGCTTGTCCTCAAATTGCCATAAGTGTTCAGCTCTTTCTCACGTAGTGTTCAACACATCACCTTCCCACTGAACCAAGTAATCGATTCTCTGATTTAGGGTCCTGGGGGCCTGGGTCTTATGAGCCAAAACCCTAACAACTTTGTTTGCATACTGTTTTCTGATTGTAGGAGGAGCTCGTTTTACCAACTGTCGATCTGTCTCCAACTCATCCTTGTGGAACGGCTTCAAAAAACTCACATGAAATGTTAGATGGATTCTTAATCGATCTAAAAGCTTAAGCCGATAGACCACCCGTCCTACATTTTTCAGTACCTCAAAGGGACCATCATATCGGGGAATCAACCCACGATACACTTCCTTACTGTTTAGCCCTCACAAAATTCTCGCAATTTGCGAGGGTTTTGTGAGGGCCAAATTTTGGGAACAAAAGATCCCTCGCAAAACCTTCGCAACTCGCAATTTGCGAGGGCTAAGTTTTGAAAAAAAAAATATCCCTCGCAGAACCCTCACAAATTACGAGGGTTTTGCGAGGGCTCATAGCTTTGGATGAAAAAGTCCCTCACACGAGGGATTTGCGAAGGCCGAAAAAGTCCCTCGCAATTTGCGACAATTTTGTGAGGGCCGCGGCTTGGGGTAAAAAATTCTCTCGCAAAACCCTCGCAAATTATGACGGTATTGCGAGGGCCAAGTTTGGGAACAAAAAAATCCCTCGCAAAACCCTCGCAATTCGCGACGATTTTGCGAGGGCCAATTTCTTTAATATACAAAGACCTTTGCAAACCTCCTCGCAATTTGTGAGGATTTTGCGACGGACATATGCATTCCATCATAAAACAGTAGCAAATTTTCTATTTCGGCGAACGTTAACAAAAAATATTCATCGCAAAACCCTCGCAATTTGCGACAATTTTTTCTGATCCTCTCAAAAATCGTCGCAAATAGCGACGGTTTGTCTTAGCCGTCGCAAATAACGACTCTATTTTTGCGATGATCAAAATCGTCACAAAACCGTCACAAACTGGGTCTGCAACGGTTTTGTGACGCTTTTTGGCCGTCGCAAAATGACAATTTTCCTGTAGTGTTTCTTACTAGTCTATTTCCATGAGATACCAAATGAAGACATAGATAGCCTGGTAAATTTGACAAAACCTGCCCTGGAGTATTGATTATCCTTTCCTGTCCTCAAAAAACAAGTTTTTCTCATATTGAAGAAGGAATAAAATAATGCCAACGTAGCTGGGAGTTTGATGCTTGGACATCCATCACTTTACATGTGACAACCTTTCTTTTTCTTTTTCTTTTTTTATTTTCATTTTTATTTTCTATATGTGATAATATAACGAGTAAGTTTTTATGCTATAAATTCACAACATAATAAGTAAGTTGTTATACTATGAATTCAGTCATCAATCATTATTGTACAAATTAATTAAACTCATATATTATTGAGTGATAAAAAATATTCATAATTAATTAAATTACCATATTATGGGTTTTGATAATTAGATTCGTAATTAATTGATTTTAAAATAAAATATCTTAAATAATCAAATTGCTATTTTATTAATTATGTACTCAAACTTAATGACTAGACTATTGGTATTAACATGCAAATATGGGGGGGGGGGGAGGGATCTACTTGACTAGCATGTAATGCCCAATAGTATCTTATGAGTGAAATTTATGAAATATGCAATGCATCATATATTTTTGCATTAATATCCAACTGAAGTATCTTCTTATCTCATCCCAACAGCCTATATAATCTGTGCCCCTTTGGGAGGTAAATGGCACCTCAGTTCAGATAGTCCTCAATCAAATTGTTCATCAGAAGCATTGTCACTGAAGATGGTTCACAACTGTTTCCGGAAGATGGCGGTCTCACTCCTCCGCGGCCCGCTGTTCATGGGGGTTTGCTTCAAAAGGTTTTGCTTGCATGGTTGATCCCACCGCGGTGGCTGCTCCTGGCACATCACTCATTTCTGGATCCACAAATCAATTCATATGTAGTTGCCACCCCTGCTGCACCTCCACTCCCCCATGAAAATAATAAGATTGTAATGAACAATCAAATTTTATTTGGAGCAGTTCAAAGTAAATTCTATTATTAATTTATTTTTATATTTACACACGTTACTTTTTTTTTGGGGGGGGGGGGGGGGGGGCTTAGAAATTTTGTGGATCAAACACTTACGAACCAAGATTGCAAGTTCATATAGAAGGGGCCTGCCAAGAAACCATACAGAAAATGGAGGCCTGGGGTCCGCCTAATAAATAAAAAGTTGGAATTTTATTGCCGTTTTTTCTGGCCCTGATTTATTTATTTATTTAAATTTTTGTGATATAGTTTCTATTTTGCTCACTTGAATTTTTTTTATTTATCTTTCATCTTTTAGTTGTCAGAAATACCCATTTTTTCAAGTTGCAAACACGGATTTACAAATTTGGGTCACTTAAATTCTTCCCTTCCCCCCTCCCCGCCAAAAAAAAAAAAAAATTGCAGCAGTTAAAAGAAATTCCAATATGAATTTGAAAAACATTACAACCCACTTACAAAATTAAAAGTGTTTTTTAGCTAATAATTTAGTAATTAAATACTCTAATCAAAATGCTAAGATGAATTCACAAATTTTCACAAAACTCCGATCAAATTCAAACTCAAATCTAAATTGAAAGAGCTTTTTAGCATGCAAGTAATTCATTTTGGAAGCATAATTTAAGCTCAAGTAAAGGATTAATCTATTCAAGCTTTGGTATGAATAGCACTATTATTAAACTTTTTTTCTTTGTTTTTTCAGAATTGTGTCCGAACTCAAGCAGATTAATAATAAAAAAAGACAACACTTCAATTACTACACTGTTTATCAAATTAATCCATCATGAAAGTTTGAGAAATTTATCCCACTTTTTTCACAATAATTTAAAAAAATTTAGGCCAAAAAACCCCAACTGTTATGAATTATTGGAATCTCCATTAATTAGTAGAGGCTCCACTAATTATGGATTTATGTGAATTATTAGAAGATTTTTATGGATGTCCACCATTTAGTGGAGACACCATTAATTGAGATTAGTTGAAGATGATGTATGCCATGATGTATTTCACTAATTAGAGCTCTATAAATAGAGCTATTCTCTAAACTTGTAAGACACCATCATTTTGTGAAAGAAAGATTAGTAAAAGAAAGATTAGAGAAAGAATTGTGAGAGAAAGAAAGAGAGAAGTTTGAAGAGAAATTCTTGTGCAAAAAATAGTTAGAATTTTCTTAGTGTATAGTGTGTAGAATTTATTCTAACACTACCCTAATTTTATAACACGTTATCAGCACGAGTCTCTGCCGTTATTAAAGCCAGAAGACAGGTACGCATTTATTAATCTCGCTAAATTCGAATTTGTAGCCCTTGGTATTTCTGAAAAAAAAATTATATGTCATACAGAAATGCATCTAAATGCTAAAAAAAAGGAGATCCATATGTCATGTGGATAAAAAGAAAGATTTGACCACCTGAAGATGGTCGTACTACCCACTGCACGGTATGAATTGTTGCACCTAAAGTTGCAAGATTGTAAAACCGTGAACTCCGTGATGTATAAAACTACATCTTAGTTAAAAATTTTACGGAGAAAAAGTTACTGATGAAGTTATATTGGAGAAGACATTCTCCACTTTTCATGTTCTACAGTAACAATATCGAGAAAAAGGGTATCCAAAATTGACAGCTTTAACATGAGTTATTATTGAGAAATCATGAAGCTAGATGAACTGGCTCAACAGCACTCCCAGAAGTTAATACTGTTGGCTCCAGCAGAAGCCATCGTTATAGTCGTAGTTGTGGCAGTGGCCGTGGTTATGGTCATGGACACACTCGATATTTCCCTTATCACAGAGAAATACTGGCCACCTGAAGTGGAACAGAAAAGATAATAAGGGAAAAAGATATTTCTATTAATAATAAGCATCACATCTTTTATTCATATCACTAGTGTTCATATGAGCTTGATGATACATGCTTATAGTTGCTCTTTTGTAATTGAGTTGACAAATGTAAGATGAAGGTTTGTAATTGTTCTTTTTCAATATTTACATTAGAGGAAGACAAACAATTAGTAATTATGGACTTCAGCTCCTCTTTTTCGACATTCTCTTCCTTTTCTTTTCCCTTTGAGCCAAGCATCGAGACTAGCAGCAGAATTAGCCGTAAAATTACTGCGAAATGAGTCTTGAGATTTTATGATCTCCTTAAGTTTATTATAATTAAATTTCTTATTATATTTGGCCTTCAAGCATGCTTGTCTCAATTTCTGTGTTTGGTCCTCTAACTGCGTATTAGGACTTTCTTCCACCAACTGTTTTTCACATTCTAGTATCGCAATGGCTTCTTTCAACTTCTTCTCAGCCATATGCCTTCCTTCTTCTTTATTTTACATCTCCTGTAAATCGAAGTGATATCATCGGTTATTTACTTATAAATCTTTCATAGTTTCATACTTGTAAATTATAAGTATGTATGAGAGAGAACCTGAACATTCTTGATTATGGTCTCCAAGCTCACCAATTTCCTGTGAGGCCATCGACGAATTCCTAACTCCCTACATCTTTTCTTGAGACGAGTTATGCCAATATTCAATTCTTTGGCTGCGCTCTTGATTGGTAGGTAAAAGTACTGCGAAATTGGTTCTCTTGATAGTGTCTGAGAGTTATTACCCTTCTTCTCTCTCTGCCTCTTAATCATCTTCTTCTCCCCAGGAATTTTGTCTGCAATAATATCTTGAACTTCGATATTATGCATTTCATGAGTACTTACTCCGACTTCGTTGTCAAGACCACTCATTATTTCTCCTAGAAAAAGAAAATAATATCAGTAAAGGTAATACCATTCAAAATCCATGTTTAAATGTATAATAACCTGGAAACATATTCTGGCTTTGTTCAAAATCCATTAGAGAGTAGAAAGGATCATGCACAAGCATATCCTCATTCAAAGGAATAGCATCAAGAGGAACAGTATCAAAAGCAGTCTCTTGTAGGGGCAGATCATCTTGTCTAAAGCAGTATGTTCAAAACTTCAACTGATTTACATCAAAAACAAACCAAAAGAGAGTTTAATTTCATTATCAAGCATACTAAAAACAAATGGAAGCCCTCAAAGGTATCTCACCTGAAATTAGGAGGAAGCGGTTGGTTTGGAAAGGAAAACATATCAAAATCTTCTGCGTTCGAATTAGGCAGAAGCAGTTGGGAAAGGAAAACATATCAAAATCTTCTGTGTTCGAATTAGGCAGAAGCGGTTGGTTTGGAAAGAAAAATACATCAACATCTGCTGCAGAAACCGAGTCAAAATTTGACCATGTCTCAAATGAATTACGAGTCTCCATATCTGCTTTGTGATTTTTGTTTTTGATGTTTACTAATGACTGATAACTGAGATATATATCAATACATACATATATATATATATATATATCTATATGAGGAAGAAGAAGAGGTAGATGGTAGGTAGAGGGTCGGAGGAGAAGAAAAGACAAGAGAAGAAGAGGAAAAGTCGGTACCGGGAAGAGTGAAAAAAAAAAAGGAGATATTTTTCTTGGCATTTCTTGCTTGTCATCATTTTCTTATATTTCTTTTCTTATGCTCTTGTGAAATCATTATTCCCTAAATTAGGGGGAGAACAGAAACAGTACAAGAAAGATCGTGATTGGACAACATCATTAAATTATCTTGATCCGCATACAAGCGCGTGTGAACTTGAAGTTCAAAAGATAATTCATTTGTAAAGCATTGCAAATCAAATGTCAGACGCTTTTGTTGACTCTAGAAGAGTAACAAAATCGCATATGCCAGCTATAAATGCTCATATTCTAATTGAAGTTCCAATTGCACCAAACCAACGTACAAAGATGGATCCTCAAAGAAGAAAGGGGATCTACGTTGGATATGATTCTCCCTCTATTATCAGGTATGTTGAACCCCTGACAGGAGATGAATTCACAGCAAGATTTGCTGATTGTCATTTTGATGAATCATTATTCCCTAAATTAGGGGGAGAACCAAAACAGCATAAAAAGGATCTTGCTTGGACAACATCATTAAATTATCTTGATCCGCGCACAAGCGCGTGTGAACTTGAAGTTCAAAAGATAATTCATTTGTAAAGCATTGCAAATCAAATGTCAGACGCTTTTGTTGACTCTAGAAGAGTAACAAAATTGCATATGCCAGCTATAAATGCTTCTATTCTAATTGAAGTTCCAATAGAACAAAAGATTTTACATATAGCTGTTGAGCCAAAAGCATGCCAGAAGCATGGCCGACCTCTTGGTTCTAAAGATAAAAATCCTCGAAAGAATAGAGGATTAATGGTCCAAATGATCATATTAAAGCAAAGAATGATAAAAACCAAGAGAAAACTTATGACAAAGAACCAGACATAAATGAAAGTAATACTGAAATTTCTATCCATTATACCACTTCCGGTAGAAGTTGGAATCGGATAGAAACAATTATTGATCATATGTTTGCATATAATATCTCTTGATGTTATACAGGATAGTGATGATCCTGAACCAATATCAGTTGATGAATGTCGGCATAGAAAAGATTGGCTGTAATGGAAAGATGCAATTCAATCGGAGTTAAATGCACTGACAAAACGTGAAGTCTTCGGACCTGCAGTCCGAATACCAGAAGGTGTAAAACCTGTTGGCTACAAATGGATATTTGTGCGAAAGCTCAATGAAAAGAGTGAAATCGTTCGATATAAAGCGCGATTAGTAACCCAAGGTTTTTCACAAAGACCAGGTATTGACTATGATGAAACTTATTCTCCTGTTGTTGATGTTATTACACTCCGATATCTTATCAGTTTGGCAGTATATGAAAAGATAGATATGCGCATATTAGATGTTGTTACTGCTTACTTGTATGGAAATTTAGAAAATGATGTTTACATGAAAATCCCCGAAGGATTTCATATGCCTGAAGCATATAAACATTATCCTCGTGAAAATTACTCCATCAAGTTGCAGAAATCATTATATGGCCTGAAGCAATCTGGGCACATGTGGTTCACACGTCTTAGTGAATATTTATTGAAAGCGGGATTTAAAAATGACCAGGTATGTCCATGTGTTTTTATTAAGAAATCTGGTTCTAAATTTGTGATATTAACTATATATGTTGATGATATTAATCTTATTGGAACTCCTGAAGAGCTCCAAGAAACAATTGATTATTTAAAAAGAGAATTCGAAATCAAGGATTTTGGTAAAACCAAATTTTGCCTTGGTTTACAAATTGAACATCTGGAGAGTGGAACATTTATTCATCAATCAACATATACAGCAAAAGTGCTAAAAAGATTTTACATGGACAAAGCACATCCATTGAGTATTCCAATGATCGTCCGATCATTAAATGTGGATAAAGATCCTTTCCGACCTCAAGAAAATGATGAAGAACTCCTTGGTCCTGAAGTACCATATCTCGAGTGCAATTGGTGCATTGATGTATCTTGCTAATAATACACTACCCGATATTGCTTTTGCTGTCAATTTATTAGCAAGATTTAGTTCTTCACCAACACGACGACATTTGAATGGAATTAAACAAGTCCTTCGATATCTCCAAGGTACAATTAATCTCGGATTATTTTATTCAAATAAAACCAGTCCAACATTGATAGGTTATGCGAGATCGTTGGTTATTTATCTGATCCACATAAAGCACGTTCTCAAACGGGCTATCTATTTACATGTGGAAATACTGCTATATCATGGCATTCTACGAAACAATCTATAGCAGCTACTTCTTCAAATCATGCTGAAATTATAGCCATTCATGAAGCAAGTCGAGAAATGTGTATGGCTAAGATCCATGATTCATTATATCCCAGAAAGTTGTGGATTATCATCAATCAAAGGTATTCCAACTCCTCTTTATGAAGACAATGCAGCTTGCATAGCTCAATTACGAGGAGGATATATTAAAGGAGATCGGACAAAACATATTTCACCAAAATTCTTCTTTACTCATGAACTCCAGAAGAAATGTGAAATTGATGTGCTACAAATTCGGTCATGTGATAACCTCGCAGACATTTTCACAAAGACTTTACCGACTGCAACATTTGAGAAGTTGAGATATAAAATCGGTATGCGTCGGTTTAAAGATTTAAAGGAATCATCTCATCAGGGGGAGTAATAAACATACATATAGAATAGTGTACTATTTTTCCTTCACTAGATTTTTTTTCCCACTGGGTTTTTATCTAGTAAGGTTTTAACGAGGCATATTCTTTATGGAATGGATGGACATCCAAGGGGGAGTGTTATGAATTATTGGAATCTCCATTAATTAGTAGAGGCTCCACTAATTATGGGTTTATGTGAATTATTAGAAGATTTTTATGAATGTCCACCATTTAGTGGAGACACTATTAATTGAGATTAGTTGAAGATGATGTATGCCATGATGTATTCCACTAATTAGAGCTCTATAAATAGAGTTATTCTCTAAACTTGTAAGACACCATCATTTTGTGAAAGAAAGATTAGTGAAAGAAATATTAGAGAAAGAATTGTGAGAGAAAGAAAGAGAGAAGTTTGAAGAGAAATTCTTGTGCAAAAAATAGTTAGAATTTTCTTAGTGTGTAGTGTGTAGAATTTATTCTAACACTACCCTAATTTTATAACACCAACCTAATTGATGTTTTATTTATGTTTTCTTTTTGAGAAATAAAGTCACTCTCTAAAAAAATGAGAAAAAGACAAATATAGTATAAATAAAATAGCTTATAGTTTGCACGTAGATAAATAAGTATGAAACAAAAAACTATAGCAAAATATTTAGGTAAGAGAATATTTAAAATAAAATAAAATAAGAGAAAATTATTCCCTCTTCCTATTTCAAAGTTTAATTAATTATTAAAAAAAAAAGAAAAAGAAACATATGGATCGCTGCCAGTATTTTCAGCCACTGCAGCGTCGCACAACTTATCTCTTCGACTCCTAAGCTACGGGTCTGGGAGAGACAACTACGAAGAATGCTTCATTCTAAGGTTTGGTCCTTCTCTCATCAATGTAATGCTTTCCCTGACATCCCCGTGTTTCACGATCTTCTCTATTCAGTACGGACATCCAGAGCCATTTCTAGTTATGCATCTTCATGAGTCATGTATCAGAAATATACATTCTCGATGTGAATTTCTATCTTCTTCTTGTTGTTTTTCGAATGGACATGAAGATAATCTAGAGGGATAATCCACCAAAAATCTTGTCTTTATACTCCTTAGCAGAATAGTATAGTAGAAAGAAAATATCAACACTTGTTAAATATAGGAAGGGCTCTAAAATATCAGTCCAATGTTCCTATTGGATATTGGGGTTTTTGTATCTAATATACTACATATCTCATCAATCTCACACCTAGTTCCCTGCTTAACAACAAAATCCCCTGTGAATTGTTGTATTCTAGAATTCCTAAGTATGAACAACTCAAGGTTTTTGGTTGTCTTTATTTTGCTGCCAATCTTGAGTCAAGTCATTCCAAATTTGATCCAAAAAGGAAACCATCAGTTTGCCTTGGTTTAGCAAAGGTTATATTTTGTTTGATCTTCAGCCTAACAAAATTTCTATTTCCGGAGATGTGATATTCCATGAATTTACTTTTCCTTTCAGACAAAGGTCCTACACAACTCCTATTGATTCTGTATCTCTATCTAATCATATCTTTACTCCCTTTCTATTTCTTGATAATTCTACTACAGGAATCCCATCTTTTATTTCATCTCATATGAATGAAACTGAATCTAGTGATCTACCTTCACAGCTTGATCATGTGCCCACTGTAAGGAAGTCCAGTAAAGAAAAACGTAAGCATGCCTATCTTGATGACTATGTCTGCAGTACTCCTGCTTTATGTTCTACTCTTCGTTCTATACATTCTGTATATACACTTCTTCATCTTAGCCCTGAATATAAATCATATGTAATGAACATGACTTTACATAAGGAACCTAATAGCTTTCATGAGGCTATGCAGTTAGAGGAGTGGAAGACAGCTATGAAAGTAGAAATTTTATCACTTGAGAAAAATCACACTTGGACTTTGGTGAAATTACCATAAAATAAAATAGCAATTGGCTGCAAATGGGAGTTCAAGATCAAGCATAAAGCAGATGGAACAATAGAGAGATATAAAGCTCGATTAGTAGCTAAAGGTTACACACAGGCAGGCATAGATTTTCTGAAAATATTTTCTCCAGTTGTCAGAATGACCACAATTAGACTTGGTCTAGCATTAGCAGTACAACAAGGTTGGTTTCTACACCAATTAGATATTAATAATGTATTTTTACATGGTGATCTGGTAGAAGAAGTATATAAGATACGACCACCTAGTTTTGAGTCTCCTCAATCTAATTTGGTATGCAAACTTCAAAAATCTTTATATGCCCTCAAACAGGCAAGCAGGCATTGGCATCAGAAATTGAGTAATTCCTTATTGCACTAAGGATACACAAATGCATATAGTGATCCTATTTTGTTCATCAAAAGGCATCAACACAATATCACTGTTCTTCTTGTCTATGTAGATGATTTGATCTTGGCAGGAAATGATCTCACTGAGATTGATAGAGTTAAATACCAGTTGGATCAGGAATTTACTATTAAAGATCGTGGACTTCTGAGATATTTTCTGGGAATGGAGATAGTTAGAACAGAAAAAAGAATTACTATATGCCAAAGAAAATACACACTGGAGATGTTGACTCAATTTGGTTTTCTAGGCAGCAAGCCTATATCTACACCTGTGGATTACAGTGGCAAATAACATATTGAGTTTCAGCCATTGTCTTCAAATCAGCATTTTAGACAAATTATTGGAAAATTTTTATGTTTGATAGCCACATGGCCAGATATCTGTTATGCGTGCAACAACTATCTGTTATGCGTGCAACAACTATCTCAGTTTTTAGATAAGCCTACTAAAGGACATTTATTGGCAACCTACAGAATTTTGAGATGTCTAAAATACGCACTTGGTCATGACTTGTTCTTTCCAGCCATTTTAAACAATAAATTGACAGCATATAGTGATTTAGATTGGAGAGAGTGCAAAAAGACAAGGAAATATGTCGCTGACTTTTGCATTTTTCTTGGAGATTCTTTGATTTCATAGAAGTCAAAGAAACAAACCACAGTGTCTCTTAATTCTACAGAAATTGAGTATAGGGTTATAAGACAAGTTACATGTGAAATCCAATGGCTAACTTATATACTTATAGAACTGCAGTTCCCTCCTACACAGCCAAATCCTTTATTTTGTGATAATAGATGAGCTATACAAATTACAGAAAATAGTAGGTTTCATAAAAGAACTAAACATTTAGAGCTTGATTGTCATTTTGACCGTGAGAAATATGCATCTGATCTCATCAAGCCACTTCCAGTCCGTTCATCAGCTCAATTTGCTGATATCTTCACCAAGGCTTTATCTCCAGCACAATTCTTGAGCAATTTGCGTGCCTTACCTATTATCAATCTTTACAACTCTTCTGATGCCCGTCCTAGATTGAGAGGGGGTGTTAAAACATCCACAACAACAGCATCCACATCAGCAATATCCGTACTAGCAGCAGCACCATTTCCTTCTTCCTACTCAACTGACATTGTTGCATGTCATCTGGAAGACAGCTCAACAGATGAGTCAGTAGCAGATGCACTTCATGATCACAGCTTCTGCCAGCTGTAATTCCTTGTAAATGTAATTAGATTAGTGAGTTATAGTAGTTAGTGAGATTAGAATTAGTTAGAGCTTCATTATGTATATAAACACTCTTTGTACAGAGTTTGCTCAGTTTTTTGAATGAAGAAGAAAATCTTAATTCCCTCTCTGCACATCATACATTTTCTCAGTTGTGTTATCTGTAGTAGTAACAAACTTTACTACAGGCAATAGAAAAGGTGGATGGGATAGAGCAGAGGTACTTTCTTGGCCTTCTAACTTAATTTGCAAACAGATGCAGCTTATTGGCCTTCTAACTTAATATGCAAAAGGTGTATACAAATAGCAACCAGTAAGCCTTGTGCCCACAAATGCAATATAGGATCTCATAATCAATGTATAACCATATCTCAATCTTAAATGGAATATGACTCGTCAATCGTCATTTCATCCTAGTGATTAGTCATGCTCATTATTTGGCGTCTAATCGAGCTTCTTTGGGTACTGAGACATGGAAAGTGAGCTTCTAATTTCTTTAATTCGACACAATTCATTACCCTTGATTGAACCATTTGTTTCGCACTGCAGTGCCTTACTTGCATGTTTTGTTGTACCTATGTGGCCGACTCCAATATTCTTTAACTAATAAACTAATACATGTTAGAACTTTTAGCACTTTGCATAGTGGGAAATAGCTTAAATTTTGGAGTTGTGGCACAATGTAGACCCTCCCAAAACAATAAGAAAGTCTTGGTATCACCTATGACTAAGGTTTATCGGTTATCTGCTGGAAGATGAAATGGTCGCATTTGCTCTTTTGGATAACAGCACTTGACACTTTGCTAGTAACTTTCTTACTGGTCTTTTTCCGCAGATACCATACCAGATGAAGTCATAGATAGCCTGGTAAATTTGACAAAACATGCCCTTAGAATATTAATTATCCTTCATTGTCCTTAAAAAAAAAAAAAGTCTCATATTGAAGAGGGAATAAAATAATGCTCAACGTGGATGGGGGTTTGATGCTTGAACATCCATCAATTTCGCTATCGTACGTGTGACAACCACTGTTGTTTGGATCTGATCGGACCGGTCGGTCGGACCGTGGACTGGTCCTCCAACCGGTAAAACCGATTTCTTTAAAAAAAAAATTGGGGCAAATTTTATAATTTTTTGGGGACAAATTAAATTATATAATTCAATAAACTACTTTAATGTGTTAGATTGTTAGTTATAAATTAAAAATGACTATTTTTAATCATGAATTTAAATATTTATGTCTTTATGGACTTAAATTACACTATATTATTGATCAATTTTCTTTCAAAAATAATTATATTTTTAATTTTTTAAATTATAATATTATCGGTTCAATTACAGTTCAATTACGGTCTAATTACGATTGGACCATTAAACCGTAAATCAATAACTTTTTCGGTTCGATAACCGATCCGGTTCTGAAAACATTCGTGACAACCTCTCTTTTTCTTTTTCTTTTTTTCTTTTCTATTTTCATTTTTTATTTTCATTTTTCTTTCCAATTTCCTTTTTCTTTTTTAACTTTTTTTTTCTTTCTTTCATAATTCCAATTTTCTTTTTGTTAGTCACCAACTGCGCCGTCGTATATGTGATAACATAACGAGTAAGTATTAATATTATAAATTCACTATTCACAACATAACAAGTAAATTTTTATATTATAAATTCAGTCATCAATTTTATTATTATAAATGTAAATTGAACTCATAGTTTATTGAGTGATAAAAATACTTGTAATTAGTTAAATTATCATATTAAGAGGTTTAATAATTAAAATTTTAATTAATTAATTTTAAAATAAAATATCTTAAACAATCGAAATACTATTTTATTAATTACGTACTCAAATTTAATGACTAGATTGTTGGTATTAACATGCAAACATGGGGAAAAAATGAAGATCTACTTGATTAGTACGTATTGATCCAAGAGCATCTGAGGAGTGAAATTCTTGAAATATGCAATGTATCATATATTTTTTGCATTAATATCCAACTGAAGTGTCTTCTCATCTCATCTCATCCCAAAAGCCTATATAATATGTGCTTCTATGGGTGAGCAAATGGCACCTCAAATAGTCTTCAATCAACTCCATCTGTTGGCTCAACAAAAGCATTGTCACCAAGAAGAAGCAGTAATGGTTTACACCTATTTCCTGGAGATGGTGGTCTCACTCCTCGGCGCCCCGCTGTTCGTGGGGGTTTTCTTCAAGAGGTTCTGTTTGCATGGTTGATCCCACCGGCGATGGCTGCTGCTGGCATATCACCCATTTCTGGGTGATACATCCACCATGTCTTATATAGCTGAAACTGTACCCCCTCCTCTCTCTCCCCCCGTCCCCTCCACCCGCACTCCCCATTGAAAATAATAAAATTGTAAGGAACAATCAAATTTTGTTTAGAGAAGTTCCAAAGTAAATTTCATTATTAACTTATTTTTATATCTTTACTGTTACCTTTTTTTCAATTTGATATTTTGTGAATCAAAACTCTTATGACCAAGATTGCAAAATTTTGTTCCTATCGAAGGGCCCTGGCAAGAAACCATAAGGAATGGAGGCCTGGGGGCCGTCTAAAAAATAAAAAGTACGATTTTCTTTTTATTTTTTTCTGCACCTTATTTATTTATTTGAATTTTTGTAACATAGTTTCTTTTTTGCTCATTTGAATTTTTTATTTAATTTTTATATTTTAGTCGTAAAAAAAACTAAAAATATTTTTTAATTTTTTCAAATTACAAATACGAATCTACGAATTTGTCACTTAAATTTTCACAAACTCCAATCAAATCTAAATTGAAAGAGTTTTTTTTTTTTTCTTTTTTAACATACTAGTTCATTTTGGAAGCATAATTTAAGATCAAGAAAAGGATTTAATAATCTATTCAAGCTTTGATGTGAATAGCACTATTGTTAAACTTTTTTTCTTTTTAATTTCTTTTGGAATTGTATTTAAAGTCAAGCGGATTAATAATTGAATAAGACAACACTTCAATTAATAAATTATTTATCAAATTAATTCACCATGACCGCTTTTGTCCCTTTCTTCAGAGGAGAAAATTGACCCACTTTTTTTTTCCACAATAATTTAAAATTTTTAGACCAGAAAACCTCAAACTAATTGATGCTTGTTATGAATTATTGGAATCTCCATTAATTAGTGGAGGCTCCACTAATTATGGATTTATGTGAATTATTAGAAGATTTTTATGGATGTCCACCATTTAGTGGAGACATCATTAATTGAGATTAGTTGAAGATGATGTATGCCATGATGTATAACACTAATTAGAGCTTTATAAATAGAGCTATTCTCTAAGCTTGTAATACACCATCATTTTGTGAAAAAAAGATTAGTGAAAGAAATATTAGAGAAAGAATTGTGAGAGAAATAAAGAGAGAAGTTTGAAGAGAAATTTTTGTGCAAAGAATAGTTATAATTTTCTTAGTGTGTAGTGTGTAGATTTTATTCCAACACTACCCTAATTTTATAACACGTTATCAGCACGAGTCTTTGCCGTTATTAAAGCCAGAAGACAGGTACGCATTTATTGATCTCGCTAAATTCGAATTTGTAACCCTTGATATTTCTGAAAAAAAAAATTTATATGTCATACAGAAATGCATCTAAATGCTAAAAAAAAAAGAGATTCATATGTCATGTGGATAAAAAAAAAGATTTGACCACCTGAAGATGGTCGTACTACCCACTGCACGGTATGAATGGTTGCACCTGAAGTTGCAAGATTGTAAAACCGTGAACTCCGTGATGTATAAAACTTTACGGAGAAAAAGTTACTGATGAAGTTATATTTTACGGAGAAAAAGTTACTGATGAAGTTATATTTGAGAAGACATTCTACACTTTTCATGTTCTACAGTAACAATATCGAGAAAAAGGGTATCCAAAATTGACAGTTTTAACATGAGTTATTATTGAGAAATCATGAAGCTAGATGAACTGGCTCAACAGCACTCCCAGAAGTGAATGCTGTTGGCTCCAGCAGAAGCCATCGTTATAGTCGTAGTTATGGCAGTGGCCGTGGTTATGGTCATGGACACACTCGATATTTCCCTTATCACAGAGAAATATTGGCCACCTGAAGTGGAACAGAAAAGATAATAAGGGAAAAAGATATTTCTATTAATAATAAGCATCACATCTTTTATTCATATCACTAATGTTCATATGAACTTGAGGATACATGCTTATAGTTGCTCTTTTGTAATTGAGCATTTGATTGGTGATGGAAGTGTTCAAAATAATTAAAAGTTTACTTTTAATATGTTTCTTTTATATTTTAAATTTTTGGCATTGTAATAGTACTTATCGTTTAAGGTTTTTATTGTTTGCGTATTTACATTTATAAATGTTTTGTTATGCCCAGATGGCTATTATTCCGCTTACCGGATACACAAATGGCATTGAAGATATATGCCTAATTGATAGTGGTACAACACACACCATATTGAAAGATAAAAAATATTTCTCTTACCTGCAGATGGGAGAAACAAATGTTAATACTATAGGGGGTAGTGTAAAGTTGATTGAAGGCTCTGGAAGAGCTAATATTGTATTACCCGGAGGAACAAATGTTGTTATTCCTAAAGCGTTATTTTCTTCAAAATCTCGAAGAAATTTATTAAGCTTTAAAGATATTCGCCGAAATGGATATCACATTGAAACAATAGAAGAAAATAGTTTTGAGTATCTCTGAATTACTCAAATAATGTCGGGTAAGAAATCTTTATTAGAAAAGCTACCATCTCTTTCTTCTGGCCTATATAGCACAAAAATCCATGTAATTGAAATGCATCATTCAGTAAATCAGAAATTTATTGATCCTGTTACATTTATCATTTGGCATGACCGTTTGGGTCATCCAGGAGCTATTATGATGCGAAGAATAATTGAAAATACGCATGGTCATACTTTGAAAAATCAAAGGATTTTGACATCTGATAAATTTTCATGTGCTGCATGTTCTCAAGGGAAATTGATTATTAAACCATTTCCAACAAAAGTGGAGTTTGAGTCTCCAGTATTTTTAGAAAGAATTCATGGTGATATATGTGGACCAATTAATTCACCATGTGGGCAATTCAGATACTTTATAATTTTAATTGATGCATCGACCTGATGGTCACATGTTAGTTTATTATCAACTCACAACCTGGCGTTCGCGAGATTGCTTGCCCTAATAATTCGCTTAAGAGTGCAATTTTCAGATTATCCGATCAAAAGGATCCGTCTAGATAATGCTGGAGAATATTCTTCCCAAGCTTTTGATGCTTATTGCCTGTTAATTGGTATTACTATTGAACATCCAGTAGCTCATGTTCATATTCAGAATGGTCTAGCTGAATCATTCATTAAACGGTTACAATTAATTGCTAAACCGTTATTAATGAGAACAAATCTCCCGACAACTGCTTGAGGACATGCTATTTTGCATGCTGCAGCACTTGTACGCCTAAGGCCAACAAGTTATCACAAATTTTCTCTCTTACAATTGACTTTTGGTTCTGAGCCAAATATAGCTCATTTAAGAATTTTTTGGTGTGTTGTATATGTTCCAATTGCACCAAACCAACGTACAAAGATGGATCCTCAAAGAAGAAAGGGGATCTACGTTGGATATGATTCTCCCTCTATTATCAGGTATGTTGAACCCCTGACAGGAGATGAATTCACAGCAAGATTTGCTGATTGTCATTTTGATGAATCATTATTCCCTAAATTAGGGGGAGAACCAAAACAGCATAAAAAGGATCTTGCTTGGACAACATCATTAAATTATCTTGATCCGCGTACAAGCGCGTGTGAACTTGAAGTTCAAAAGATAATTCATTTGTAAAGCATTGCAAATCAAATGTCAGACGCTTTTGTTGACTCTAGAAGAGTAACAAAATCGCATATGCCAGCTATAAATGCTCATATTCTAATTGAAGTTCCAATAGAACCAAAGATTTTACATATAGCTGCTGAGCCAAAAGCATGCCAGAAGCATGGCCGACCTCTTGGTTCTAAAGATAAAAATCCTCGAAAGAAGAGAGGATTAATGGTCCAAATGATCATATTAAAGCAAAGAATGATAAAGATCAAGAGAAAACTTATGACAAAAAATCAGACATAAATGAAAGTAACACTGAAATTTCTATCCATTATACCACTTCCGGTAGAAGTTGGAATCGGATAGAAACAATTATTGATCATATGTTTGCATATAATATCTCTTGATGTTATACAGAATAGTGATAATCCTGAACCAATATCAATTGATGAATGTCGGCATAGAAAAGATTGGCTGCAATGAAAAGATGCGATTCAATCGGAGTTAAATGCACTGACAAAACGTGAAGTCTTCGGACCTGCAGTCCGAACACCAGAAGGTGTAAAACCTGTTGGCTACAAATGGATATTTGTGCGAAAGCGCAATGAAAAGAGTGAAATCGTTCGATATAAAGCGCGATTAGTAGCCCAAGGTTTTTCACAAAGACCAGGTATTGATTATGATGAAACTTATTCTCCTGTTATTGATGCTATTACACTCCGATATCTTATCAGTTTGGCAGTACATGAAAAGATAGATATGCGCCTATTAGATGTTGTCACTGCTTACTTGTATGGAAATTTAGAAAATGATGTTTACATGAAAATCCCCGAAGGATTTCATATGCCTGAAGCATATAAACATTATCCTCGTGAAAATTACTCCATCAAGTTGAAAAAATCATTATATGGCCTGAAGCAATCTGGGCGCATGTGGTTCACACGTCTTAGTGAATATTTATTGAAAGCACGATTTAAAATGACCAGGTATGTCCATGTATTTTTATTAAGAAATTTGGTTCTAAATTTATGATATTAGCTATATATGTTGATGATATTAATCTTATTGGAACTCCTGAAGAGCTCCAAGAAACAATTGATTATTTAAAAAGAGAATTCGAAATCAAGGATTTTGGTAAAACCAAAATTTGCCTTGGTTTACAAATTGAACATCTGGAGAGTGGAACATTTATTTATCAATCAACATATACAGCAAAAGTGCTAAAAAGATTTTACATGGACAAAGCACATCCATTGAGTATTCTAATGATCGTCCGATCATTAAATGTGGATAAAGATCCTTCCCGACCTCAAGAAAATGATGAAGAACTCCTTGGTCCTGAAGTACCATATCTCAGTGCAATTGGTGCATTGATGTATCTTGTTAATAATACACGACCTGATATTGCTTTTGCTGTCAATTTATTAGCAAGATTTAGTTCTTCACCAACACGACGACATTGGAATGGAATTAAACAAGTCCTTCGATATCTCCAAGGTACAATTGATCTCGGATTATTTTATTCAAATAAAATCAGTCCAACATTGATATGTTATGCAGATGCTGGTTATTTATCTGATCCACATAAAGCACGTTATCAAACGGGCTATCTATTTACATGTGGAAATACTGCTATATCATGGCGTTCTACGAAACAATCTATAGCAGCTACTTCTTCAAATCATGCTGAAATTATAGCCATTCATGAAGCAAGTCGAGAATGTGTATGGTTAAGATCCATGATTTATTATATCCGAAAAAGTTGTGGATTATCATCAATCAAATATATTCCAACTCCTCTTTATGAAGATAATGCAGCTTGCATAACTCAATTACGAGGATGATATATTAAAGAAGATCGGACAAAATATATTTCACAAAAATTCTTCTTTACTCATGAATTCCAGAAGAAATGTGAAATTGATGTGCTACAAATTCGGTCATGTGATAACCTCGCAGATATTTTTACGAAGACTTTACCGACTGCACATTTGAGAAGTTGAGATATAAAATCGGTATGCGTCGGTTTAAAGATTTAAAGAAATCATCTCATCAGGGAAAGTAATAAACAGACATATAGAATAGTGTACTCTTTTTCCTTCACTAGATTTTTTTCCCACTGGATTTTTATCTAGTAAGGTTTTAACGAGGCATATTCTTTATGTATGGATGGACATCCAAGGGGGAGTGTTATGAATTATTGGAATCTCCATTAATTAGTGGAGGCTTCACTAATTATGGATTTATGTGAATTATTAGAAGATTTTTATGGATGTCCACCATTTAGTAGAGACACCATTAATTGAGATTAATTGAAGATGATGTATGACATGATGTATTCCACTAATTAGAACTCTATAAATAGAGCTATTCTCTAAGCTTGTAATACACCATCATTTTGTGAAAGAAAGATTAGTGAAAGAAAGATTAGAGAAAAAATTGTGAGAGAAAGAAAGAGAGAAGTTTGAAGAGAAATTTTTGTGCAAAGAATAGTTAGAATTTTCTTAGTGTGTAGTGTGTAGATTTTATTCTAACACTACCCTAATTTTATAACAATACTTTATTTATTTATACTTTTTTCAGAAACAAAGTCACTCTTTAAAATAAAAAATGAGGAAAAAAACAAAGTTAGACGTGAAAATAAAATAGCTTATAGTTGCATATAGATAAATTAGTAGGAAAAAAAACTATAGATAAATATTCAGGCAAGAGAATATTCAAAATAAAAATATAAAAAAAAATCATTGCCGCTTCCTATCCCATAGTTCATTTATTAAAAAAAAAAGGACAGAAAATGAAATATTTGGATGGCTGCCAGTATTTTCAGCCACTGCAGCGTCGCACAGCTTATCTCTTCGACTCCTGAGCGATGGGTCTGGGAGAGACGACTACGACGAATGCTTCATTCAAGGTTTGGCCCTCATCTCATTCTGTAATGTAATGCTTTGCCTAATCCCCGTGTTTCATATGCTTCTCTATACAGTATGGATATTCAGAGCCATTTCGAGTAATGCATTTTTTAATGGGACTCTGGAAGCTTTTCTTTGCGTTGCTTCATGAGTCATGTATCTGAAATATACATTCTTGATGTGAATTTCTATCTTCTTCTTGTTGTTTTTCGAATGGACATGAAGATAATCTTGGGCTCGTCTTCGATGGCTCGTAGACAAATTCTATCGGAGATGGGCTATGAATTCTCAATCATGGTATGTTCTACTTCACAGACTCAGCGGTCTTTTCTGTACTAGCGCATGCCCACTACAAAAGAACATAGTCGGGCATATCATATCTCAGAACTAGCGAGGTTATTTTTTAAAGATTTTAATTAGACAACTGGGTTGTTGAATTTGTTGCACTCTCTACTCTAATGGGGGTAGTAGTGCGAGATGGTCGAGGACCCAAGGACGGTGCTTGTGAATTTCTTACGCTTTATGCTTTCGTCCTGTCGAACGCTTGTTAAGAAAGTTCGTAACTTTAAAGTAGAAAGGGGAAAAGGTTTAATTTCTTTAAATCTCAGTATTACCAGTATAACTCATTAAATGACTTTTGAGGTGTAGACCGCTGATATAGATGAGAAAAGCATAAGGAAAGAAAAGCCCGAGGAACTGGTAATGGCTCTAGCTGAGGCTAAGGTATGCCATTAATTCGCAAAATTCTGTTTCCCTTATACATGGAGATATTCTTGTAAAGCTGTTGTATTTATGCATATTTTGAGTCATGTTGTTTCTTGCTTCGTCTTCATTGTGTTCTGAACATAATTCTGCATGCTTTCATGTGGCCTGAAGTTTGAAGGATACGATTACGTAGAAACAAAATTTTGGAGAGAAAGCATCAATGAACCTGCCAATTACACAGACTAGGTAAATAAATCATTTTGGTTTCTAGAGTTTCTGCTATCGTAGGAATGAGAAGTGGGGAGCCAATTCTTAGAAGCTTTCAAGACTGCTAAATTGGTAGAATGTAGGACTCTTATGGCAAATATTGGTTTTTGTTCTAATAGGAAACTGGTTCAGAAATTTTGTCAGTTCATGTTTCTCAAGGATCAGCTTCAATATCTTTTCTACCATACAGTAGTCAGCCAAGACCTACTGATCTGAAAACATCAATTGCTTATCCTGCCATTTAGGTTAGATATTTAAGTGACCTGAGTCTTCCAACTCTGATATGTAACCATAACATATTACAAGAAGTTTGCTCTCATTTAATACTCAATGCATCACCTTCAATTCCTTTTAAGTGTTTACACAGTCCATAACTCATCCGTTGCAACAGCATTGATGCTACCTGTTCAATGACCTAACACTAATTGTGGCAGGCCCTTGTACATGGGATGTCTATTTGTTTATGCTTGGTCAAAGTTTTGATTTTTATATGAAAAGGTCAAGTCCCTTTTTGTGCCCTGTTTCCGTTCCTAAACACCACCACTTTGCCCTTGCACCTGGTTGGGTCCAAAAGATGCATTTGTTGCTAGCTGCTATATTTCTCTTGTTACCTAAGAAAGCAGTTTTGTGTTGATATTTTATTCATAGGCAGATGCTATTATATCAAGGCTCAAGAGTTCTATGGGGTTGAAGAATAATGGACAACCCTTGCTGTTAATTACTGCAGACACAGTATGTTTCTTTTGGTGTCATCCCTATCTGGGATTGTTCTTTTATTAATCTTTTCTCGTTCATGATTCAGCATATATACCAAGACTAATAAGCCAATGGATACATGCACAGTGAGAATGCTTATGGATTGCAATGAATTTTATAGTAGTTTTATACATGGAAATATGAACGGTCATTAGTATATTAGCAATGTCAGTAGCAACTCCGATTTTACTATAGATATATGACCAGCAATAATTTTTACTGGTCTGAGGAAAGAATATTTGAGACCGCAGAGCATCGATCAACATGGCAAGTAGGAGAGGATATTCAGTGTTCCAATCTTAACATTTAAGAAAAGGAAATTGTTATGGAAATTATACCATGTGCAAGCACTCTTTTTTTGTTTCATCTCTGTTGCTACCACTATTTCTATTCCAAATATGCTCATAGCTTTAATTGGAAATGAGACAGTGGATGGATATAAGAGCTGAGTCCGGGTTTGAAGATCACCACTAATCACTTTTTGTTGACTTCTTTAGACTCTTGTATGACTAATCACTGAAAGAGCTAAAACCCAAAATAATGAAAAAAATTTTCAATCACTTTGAAATATAATCATGAGACCACCTCTTTCAAAACATAACCTTTAAGAGCCTTTTTCCCAACAAAGGCCTTCTCAACTTTTCTTCTTTAGATTTTTTTTTTTTTAAATTTCAGAATGTAGATTTGTTTATTTGAGTTGATATTTAGCTTTAAATTTTATTAAAATTGGCAGTCATAAGCATTGTTCCTGTAGCATTTTTCTGCTTCTTTAGCCACACCCAAGAGTTAATCAGAGATTGCAAAAGATTTTGATGAAAGTGTCTTGATTCTGATTTTTTTTTCTTGCGTGGAAGCTAAATAATTTGAGGTTTAGTCTCACCCACATCTAATTGGTATTGAGGTGGTGGTGTATCAAGGGATTATCAGGGAAAAGCCTTCAAGCAAAGAAGAAGCTCGCAAATTTATCAAAGGTCTCTTAACCAACTTTGGTATGAGCTGTATCCTTTCTCTACTCAAAATCAGCTGGGCTAATGTTCTTGCTCTTTTACAGGTTATTCTGGTGGTCATACTGCTGTTGTGGGATCTGTAGTAGTAACAAACTTGACTACAGGAAATAGAAAAGGAGGATGGGATAGAGCAGAGGTACTTTCTTGGCCTTCTAACTTCAATGTGCAAACAGATGTAATTTATCGGCCTTCTAACTTAATTTGCAAAAGTTATGTATACAAAAAGCAACCAATAAGCCTTGTGCCCACAAATACAATATTGGATATCATAATCAATGAATAACCATATCTCAAACTTAAATGGAATATGACTCGTCAGTCGTCATTTCATCCTAGTGATTAGTCATGTTATTGTTTGACATCTAATAGAGCTTCTTTGGGTACTGGGACTTGGAAAGTGAGCTTCTAATTTCTTTAATTCGAACAATGCATCACCCTTAATTGAACCATTTGTTTCACACTGCAGTGCCTTATTTGCACGTTTTGTTGTCCATGTGGTTGACTCTGATGCTCTTTAGCTAGTAAACTAATACATTTGAGAACTTTTGGCACCTTACATATTGGGAAGTAGCTGAAATTCTGAGAGTTGTGACTCAAAGTAAACCCCCACAAGAAAGGCTTGGTATCACCTATGACTACGGTTTATCGGCACATTATCTGCTGGAACATAAAATGGTCACATTTGTTGTTCTAGATAACAGCAGTTGACTCTTGCTAGTAACTTTCTTGCAGGTCTATTTCCACGAGATACCAGATGAAGTCATAGATAGCCTGGTAAATTAGACAAAACATGCCCTCAGGGTGTTGATTATCCTTCACTGTCCTCAAAAAAACAAGTTTTTCTCAGATTGAAGAGGGAATTATACTCAACGTGGCTGGAGGTTTGATGCTTGAACATCCACTGACATTGCCCTTTGTTGACACAGTGGTTAGTATCTGAAATTTAGTATCATTTTCTATCTTCATTTGAATCTTGAAATCATTGTATAGCTGGTTTCATAATTTTGGTCGTAATTTTCTCTTGCTGCACGAATCTGGAATCATTCTGAAAATCTTCCTAGTAACAAGTAAAAGCATGGTTCCTCGTCTTCATTATAGTAAATTGATTTACTTCACAAAATCAGTACTGTGGCCATAGAAATTCAGTTGGACATTCTCTTAAGCATGCAAGTCTATCAACATTTGGCATCATATTGAAATATACTGTTTTCCATTTGTTCAGATAGGGACTGCTGATAGCATCATGGGGCTTTCAAAATCTCTCACAGAGAAGATCATTCAGGATGTCCTCTAGCCGCCGAATGCCTGCAAATTTTGCCGGTCCAAACTAGTCCATTTGTAGCTTTTAGCCTAACGTGAATGTGAACCACAACTGTGGAAGAAGGGCAATCTGTTCATGAAGTTCTTCAATTTTTCTTTTCAATCATCAAATTATGGAGTTCTTAATTTTTGAGACAAATCTTGATTCGGACAAACTGTATACTTTTATTTAGGGACGAAATTAGAAATTTAGAGTTGAGGGAGGGGGAGAAATGAGGAATAAATTATATAAAAAGATATATTAAAACATTTTTGAAAATTTTGGAGAAAGACAAAAGGTAAAATTTAAATATAGTTTTCTAAATTTTTTAATTTTACTAAGTTAAAAACAAAATTTTGTAAAAATTTCCGTCTTCATATATACTTTTAGCTGGACTGTTTGTTTGTTTGTTAGTATGTTTCTTGTTTTTTGTTTTTTTATTTTTGGAAGATCATAAAACTCAGTTGCCTTGATTCATACACGTCTCTTTAAAAAAAAATGCATATATATATATATATATATATATATATATATATATACACACACACACCTTCATTTTGGCAAAAAAATTAACTTTAGTGCATTTTGATGAAATTTTTCTTTTTTAAAATGAGAAACAAAAATTAAAATTCAAGTTTGTGTTTAGTTTTTAATAAGATATGAAATTTAAATTTGAATTCTAATTTTCTTCTCATTTAGGGTGAGAAAAAGAAAACTCAATTTAAATGTACTCTAGTATTGGAAATATATATATATATATATATATATATATATTATTGAGTCATTTTTAAATAGCGTCTATTGTCGATTTTATATTATAGATTTTACTATTTTATGAGTATATATGGTTTGTTTTATTATTTATAACTGATAAATAACTTTTTTATGATGACGTCATAATATTTTTGGCCTCTAAGGATATTGGATTGTAATCCGAGTTCAAATCCTGGTGAGACCTTCCTTTTTCTTTTTCTTTTTTTTTCACAACCCTATTTTCCTTTTCGTTTTTCATTTTCATTTTTTGTAACATGAATTTAGTCACCAACTCCACCATCATATATGTGACAACCTTTCTTTTTCATTTTTTCATTTTCAATTTTCCATTTTCATTCTCTGTTTTTCTTTTTCTTTCCGCTTTCCTTTTTCTTTTTTAGCTTTTTCGAGTGTTTTCTTTTTTCTTTTTTTTCACAACCCCATTTTTCTTTTCTTTTTTCACTAGTTTGATGTTCCGTGTATTGTACAGGTTGTTAAGTTATTAATATTAAATATATATATCTTATTAATTAATTACTTAATTAATTAAGATTTTAAATAAATTTAAATAACATTCATTATAAAAAATTGCACGATTCAATATATTAGTATTAAATATATATCTTATTAATTAAATAAATAAAATTATAAATGAATTCAAATACTCCCTCCATCTTAAAAATGATGTTAATCTAGTAAATAGCACACAAATTAAGGAATTGTAAAAATTTGTATAATTATAATAGAAAAAGATTATTATATCCCTGAATAAAAGTAAACCTTCATTAATTAGATTGGAAATACACACATATTTAATGAGTAGTTGAAGGAAGGGTAAATTAGGAATATACGTGATAAATGCACTTTTTATTTCTAAATTTGACAAGTATTTTAGTACCAAAAAAAATAAAAAATTTTAACATCTTTTTTAGGATGAAGGGCGTAATATTTATTTTTCTCAAAAAAAAAAACTTTCATCTGAATCCTAAACTGTCACATATCACTTCAAGACGCAGTCACGCGTTGCAATAGGAGCTTCCTCAATGACTTATAAATATATATATATATATATATATATATATATATATATATATTATGTAATAGGAATCTAGTCATTAATTCCTCCATCATATATGTAACAGCATAATGAGTAAGATGTCGTAGTATAAATTTACAACATAAGCAAGTTTTTATATAATGAATTCAGCCATCAATCCCATTATCTGTATATGTGAATTGAACTCATATACTATTGAGTGATAAAGAATGTTTATAATATATATTCATTTTTTGTAACGCGAATCTAGTCACCAATGCCATCATCATATATGTAATAATATAACGAGTAAGTTTTTATATTATAAATACATAACATAACAAGTAAGTTTTTATGTTATGAATTTAACCATCAATCCCATCGTTGTATATGTGAATTGAACTCATATACTATTGAGATTTTTAATTAATTAAATTACTATATATGAGATTTAATAACTAGATTTTTAATTAATTAATTTTAAATAATTACATTATTATTTTGTTAAATATGCAGTCAAATTTAATGACCAGTACGTATTGTCCAAAAGCATATGATGATGAGGGAAATTCATGAAATATGCAATGCATCATACTTTTTGAATTAATATCCAACTGAAGTGTCTTATCCCAACAACCTATATAACCTTGCTCCTATGGGAGGCAAATGGCACTTCAGATTGTCCTCAATCAAATCAGTTTATTAGTCTATCAGAAGTATTGTCACTAGGAAGAAGCAACAATGGTTAATAACTGTTTCGTGGAGATGGCGGTCTCACTCCTCGGCGGCCCGCTCTTCATCGGGATCTTCTACAAAAAGTTTTGCTTATATGGTTGATGGCTGCTTCTGATATATCACCTATTTTTGGGTGATGCATCTCCAAATTGGTATATCACCAATCACCATCCCCACCCCATGCCCTTGATAACAATAAGATTGTAATGACAATCAGATTTGGAGTTTTTGTTTCTCTGTTTTGAGAAACGCACAACGCCAATATTGTCCAAAAAAATTGTGTAGAAAAGTTCCATACTAAATTTGAGTATTGATTTCTTTTTGTGTCTTTACTAATTAAATATAAGTTAATTTTTTCCTCCTTGATATTTTGTGAATCAAACACTTCTGAGCCAAATTGCAAAATGTTTTGTCCATAGAAGTGGATCCGAAATGTAATATTTATGGTTTTGTTTTGTCCTCGGGAAATTTCCAAAGCAACAACACAACGAGCACTCTGTGTCTGACGTTGAAGATCAAAATGTTGACCCGACCAGATTCTCTTGACATTTTTTTATTAAAGAATTCACCATAGCTGTGCGTGCTCATTTCTTCCAAGAGGCTTTTTATTTTAAGGTAAAGAGAAGCTGCCTGCTATTCCACTAAATAGACTCCAAGAGAAATGATCCTGGAAAAACGCAAAAAGAAGACTAAAATTTTGTCCATATCTGAATTTTGTACTCGAAACTTCTTAATTTAAAAGAAAATAAGAAAGGTCCGTGTAAAAAATTTAAGATATGTATATGTCTCTGCAACTTCGGGCCTTGGGCTAGTTATAGACGGACTCTCTAGCTTGACGCTTCTTAAGCCATCTCACTGCTACTGGATCCAAAATGGCTGGCCCAAGCAGCCAGCTTTTGCTTTACACGGCGCTTCTTAATCAAAAGAAGCGGTGGCATAAACACACTGGCGCTCTCGACAGCCAGCCAGAAAGGCGAAGCAGTTGGAATCTCAGAGGTAAAGATTTTCTTTTCCACTTCCAAGAAGTAGCATAAAATCTCATCTGCTGTTCAATTAGGTATTTGTATGTAATGCCCGTTTTCAGATGAAAGCTTGTAGAGTATTAGGACATTATTTGAGGATAAAAATAGGTTCTTTCATGTTCTCTTGTAATAAATTTAGATGAAACAGTCTTTACCGTGAAGTTTTTGGACAAGTTCTCCTATTATGGGTTGATTAAGTGCCATCCATTGCCATTTCTGCTTCTTACTGTGTATATTTGGATTCACAAGTGTTTTTCCCCATACACAAATATGTGAATTCGATTTTCTTCATTTTTTTTGGATTAAGGTGTGGCTGGTGATTTTTCGGTTTTAATAGTAGCAGTTGGTTTTTTGGATTTCAGTTGTATGTTGCTGAATTTATTGTATAAGTAGGATGCTTTTATTTCGCTATCTTTGCTGGCTGGTTTGAAGGCTAGATTGAATATTGAAGTTGCTGGCCAAAAATAGCTCATCTTCTAGTTGAGTTTTGGTGTAGTTTATAGGCTAATACAGCTTCAAGCTTTATATTTAATGGGTGATTGAAAATGCTACGTTGCACATGTAAGTTTTTGATGGAACATAGCACCTGTACTTGCTGAAGTTTGTGTGTTTCACATTAATTATGGTTAGAGTTTTGGTTTTAAATAACTTGTTCTTCTTCATACATAGATGGAGGATATGTGATTATTGGTGGATGGCTAATCTGATTGGATATAGTCTTTTCTGTTTTTGCATGATGGTGCGTAGAAGGCATACACTTTTGATTAATATGTCTCCAGCATGTTCTACCTGAAAGTCTGGAAGAGTGATTTTCTCTGTCTGTTGCGTACCGGTATCCTCCTTGTAAGTCTCACATTGAGTCTATATCTATACATGCCTTACCAAAGAAATTATCACAAATGAATTCATGTGTACTCTTGCATCAGAATTTGGTTCTGTAAGAGTGACAATTGTGAACGAAATAACTATGAAGAAGATCCTTCCTGGGATCTTCATTTTGTTTTGGCATATAAAGAGAGATAAGTTTTCCGTTTTGTGGGTATCTGCTGGAGTTGCTACTATCTTTTATTATTTCAGGTTTTTTGTATTTCTTGTATCTCAAGTATTCATATGTTTCACTAGATCTATGTGCATTTTCTTTTTTGGCATTACTTCTAATTCCATTCTTTTTTTTTTTTAATGTTAATTCTGTAGACTTTACAATTATAATCTAGGAAAAAAGGCCTAAGTAACCTTAACCATTCTTCATTTAGGGGGCAGTTTTTACCTCCAAAGTGGAAAAACTGATCCAGCTCAAACAACACAGAGCTTAGCATAGTATTACTGCAGAGCTGAGATTGTCACCACAACTTTGATCGTTATGTATTTTCTGAGTTGATTAGATTTGCTCTTGACCTAGGACTACCTTTGTTAATCTCAGGTGATTGATAAACTTGTATAATGGAAGCCAAGTTCTTCCGTTTTCTTAAGATTGTTGGAGTAGGTTTCAAAGCCAGGGCTGAAGCTGAAGGTCGGCTCTTATACCTTAAACTAGGCTATAGCCATGAGGTCGAACTGACAGTGCCACCAGCAGTTCGTGTATTTTGCTTCAAACCCAACATAGTGTGTTGCACTGGGATTGACAAACAAAGGGTACACCAATTTGCTGCTGCTGTTCGTAGCTGTAAGCCTCCTGAAGTTTACAAAGGCAAAGGTATAATGTATATTGATGAAGTAATAAAGAAGAAGCAGGGAAAGAAATCAAAATAGCTAAAGAGGTGCTTGTTTCTAGGCATAGAATTCTCGGCCTTCTGGCTTAGTCTTAAGAAGGCGAGATTTGAATTCAACATGTATGCTAGAGCATTCTTGTTTTTCTCCATGGTATTGCTGTCCAAGATATTTTTTACACTACCCAAATTTTAGAGTATCATTGAATTGATTCTCCTCCAAGATTGATGGTCTAGAGTATTGTCGAGTATTTTGTACAAGTACCCTGTAAGAATATTTGGCTGTTCTATGAAGAATCAGGAAAAGAGACAGCCTCATTACACAATGAAATGTTCCGTCAACAAGGAGAATATGGCACTAGTCGAACATAATATCATCGCTCTTGTTAACACCGTGAAATATTCTTATCATACAGAGAAGGAACAATCATCGTAGCAACATTTGAACGAATCATAATTCTTAAACCATAATGGGATTTTCATTAATACAACATAGGAATAATCAACCCAGTAGCATTTCAATGATGGAGACAAAATTCCTCAAATTTTTTAGAGTGCACTTGGATTGGAATTTTTATGAAAAATAATATTATTTCAGGCTTGTTTTGATGAAAAATAACTTTATGTTTGGTTAAAAAGTAAGAAGTAAAAGTATTTGAGGATGAGTAAATGAGAAAATTTTTATTTTTTGTTAGAGATGAATGCGGGAGGGATGTAAATCAGACTTTTTCTTAGTTTCAATAAATATTTTTTTCAATATATATTTGTCTTTAATCTACTTTATGGAGAAGTAGATTTGGTTTAAAGATATATAAATATATATATATATATATATATATTAGTGATTAAAATAACAAATAAGATAGATATAATAGTAAATTTAATATAATAAAAAATGTTTAATTTATTTTCTTTTATCCTAACTAAACAAAAGGAAATAAATTTTATTTACTTTCTTAGTAGAAGTAAAGTAAAAGGGCTACTCTCCTTTGCCTCTCTCTCCTCTTCCTCTCTTGATGTGAATCAAATAAATAATAAAATAAATAAATTTCATTTGAAAAATATTAGTAACTTTATTATTTATTACAAATCACATTGTTGATCATTAAGTTTATAAAATTTTAAAATTATATTTATATTTTAAAAAAATATTTTATAAATGCTCATTCAAGTACGTAAAAATTCTTTATTTCTTTTAAAAATTAAAAAAAATTAAACTCTACATCTTTACCTAACCATTCTTAATTTTTTAAAAAAAATATATAATAGTATAACTTATAATATTATTTTAATCCGAAATAATTATAACAGAAATAAGCATTATACTGGAAGCTAGTATGAAATATGAAATGTGAAGCATGAGGCAGCTACAAAAAGCATCCTTTAATCCCGTGAATATGCATCCTTTCTAGTTATTGTGCCATAAGCTTCTCTCACCGCTTTCCTCCTTTCCCCGGAGGTTGGGCCGAGATTTTGATGGCGGCGCCGAATCTTAAAGCCCGAGATTATTGTAAGATCACGACAAGAAAAATTCAGGTGCGAACTTCTGTATTCTGTCGAAGTGCAACGCACCAATTGAGTCACGAGGCCCGCGCTGATGCTGATGTGGCTTATTCTGTTCCTTTTCCATTTCCAGCTTTCCTTTGTGGAATATTTATAGAACCCAATCGAATGCAACTTCGTGTCTCTGCGGGTGCCTGAAAAGAGGGAAGAGAGAAATGACCTTGGGCCTGATCAATGCTAATCCGGTGGTTCACGCCAAGAAAGAGAGAATCGCTCGCACCGCCGACGATCCTCACGCCGATGACGCCGTCGATCCACTCGAGATTTACGATATCCTCATATTTTCTATTTTTCGCTGTTTTCTCCTTCGTTGCTGTTGAAGAAAATGATTGATTTTCTGAACGTCCTGCTAATTTCTAGTGTTTAATCGGCTGTGCGGTATATATTTGTGTTTAGTTCGATTGAGCTTCGTTTGATAGAGTAAAGTTACTATTTTTCTGCTCGAATAGTTCAATTTTGTGGAATTTATGGACTGTGATCTTTGACTAAGGAGTTTGGACACATTATGTGAGAGATATAAGAGATCCGGAGCATCCGTATTCTTTAGAGCAGCTGAGTGTGCTCTCAGAAGAATCCATCACTGTGGACGAGAAGCTCGGTCGCATTTTGTGAGTATTTCTAGTTGACCCTTTGTCCCTCTCTTTCTTTTTAATGTTCATTTCCTTATATCAAATGAATGCAAATTTTAATAACTTCATTTTTGAGGATTGTGATATCTCTTAACCATCATTAGTTCGCCGACTAGATACTTCCGCTGCGAGTATGTTACTTTTAGATTGTTAAACGAGATGTCGTGCGGGAGAAATACTAAAAAGATGGAAAGGAGTGGTGAGAAATTTGCTTTTTCACAATGAAAATCAAAGGGAAATTAGAAAATTCGTTTTTCATTCTACCATTTCCTGATTGCCGTTTCTGTTTTGCTATGATTTGTCACAAAAGCACCAACCTTTGTTGCTACGTTCCAAAGAAAAGAAAGCATTGTCCCAAAATATACATCTTCAGGTGTTATAGTTTCATGTGTTTTTTTCAGGATAACTTTCACACCAACAATTCAGCACTGCAGCATGGCAACAGTAATTGGTTTATGCCTGAGGGAGAAACTGAAGGACTTTTTCCCTCCACATTTTAAGGTTGGGTTCTGTAACAGCTGACGGTTTATCGCTGGTTTTCTGCACGTTACATTTGCTTTTGCAGTGCGTTTTGAGCCTTTTCATTCTTGTTGCTCTTTGCTTTCTTGTGCCTAAGTTTCAATTTAAGGGAACTCTAGTGCAACTTCTTTGCAAATATGAAAATCATCAGGTGGGGGTAAATAGCTGTTATGGCAAGTTCAAAATTAGATCTGTTCAGCGGTCATCCAGGGTGTCTCTTGGCACCAGACTGATGCTGTGCCTCTGTAACCTTGGTGCTTTCTAGTGTGTCCAACTTGCCCTTTCCTGAATATTTGGCTGGAGACAAGCCCCATGCACTAAGTTTGCCTTTTAGATGGAGACATTCTAAAATTGTTTACCCTCTTCCATCAGCATTTCTTTGAGTGTTGCTTCTTCAGGCTGTGGATCTTCTTGAATTTTCCTCTTCTGCATTCTTCTTGTTGGGTTAGGAGGAAATGTTATCCGTGTCAAAGGTTCTCACTTTTCTTTATGACTTATCTTCTCAGAGAGTATCATTGGAGAGTTGATTTCAGAGTAATCAACATCTTCTTTTTTCTCAGAATATTGAGTCCAAGTAAAATGCTGTTAGAAACTGATCTCTTTTCTATTCACTTTGTTGCTTTGACATCTCAATGTAATCTTTTTTATGGGAAAGACAAACTGATTGTGGTATGATTGTTGTGAACTTTTTCCTTGCTTTTTTGTCTGTATAGCTCAACTTAGTTCTGGAATTTTTCTAAGACTGCATCAGCCATTTAGTTATTATTTGTAATTAATTTCAACTTGATTTTGCAGGTTGATATAAAAGTTGCTCCTGGGTCTCATGCAGATGAAGAATCAGGTAAGAAAAAGCAAGCCTGGAGTACCTCATCAGGAATTGTTCTTTTTCTATCTGATTTAAAAGATAGAAAGTGGCTCAAAAAATCTGTTAAAATATATTTCCTGGGAGTTAATTGGTTTGGAGCCCTTGCTGACTGTTATAATAATAATAATAATAACCACCTAGTTTCCCATGAACTTCTTGATGTTTACTGGTGGTTGAAATTCAGTCATCGAATGGCACAGGTTTTACTGGTAGAGCACACGAAAACTGAAGCATTTTGAATCATTTTCACACTACCAAGTTTAGTTTTTAAAAAAACCGAAGGGAAGGGCTGAGGGAGCTGGCATAAAACACGTGGATGAATTTGGCTAACTCTTCTAACCCTAGTGTAAAATTGCAAGCAAGTAATATTGGCATAGTAAAGCATTTTTTGTTGTTCACATTCAATTGTCTGCATATTTATTTGGATACACGTGTTATGTAAGAAAGCTCTATTATTTACCTTTTCCCTTTACCCTTTCTTCTTTCTTCCCTGATTTGCTGGCTAAACACTGGATTGACAACCTCTCACTCAGCCCTTAACAAGCATGATCTGTGGAGATCCTAGCTCCATCAACTACATGACCATTTTTATTTTCGGTATTAAGCATAATATCTATACCTGAGGCAAATTTTGAAAGTACTTAACTGCTTTTTTATACTTATACCAAGTTGATAGAGAACTTGTGTTTTTGCCTTTTCTTGCAGTTAACAAGCAGTTAAATGACAAAGAAAGAATTGCTGCAGCATTGGAGAACCCAAACCTTCGCCAGCTTGTGGATGAGTGTCTTTACTCCAGTGAACTTTGATCATTGATAGCATTCACCTGCCAGTCTGTTGTACAGGGCTTACTCTGTCTCAAAGTCAAATAGGCTGCTAGCCTCTGTCTGTGTATAAGCAGCCGAACCTCTTAGCAAAGTCGACAAAACATGCTATATCTTTTAGTTTCCTTGTTCATGTAATATTCTTTTGTTGATCAAGAAAATTAAACCTGAAGATGGCACACCATGTCCGGAGAACATCAAGAAAAGATGGGAAAATTATGCATTTGAAAGTAATTCTGGCAGGCGACTCATCTGGTTTGCCAGTTTCCTATCGTCTCATTCCTTAAGTTACTAGAGAAAATATGCTGTTAGCTTAGCTAGTTAAGCTTGTTAAATGTTATGTGATAATTAATATTCTCGAGCATCAAAGGAGAATAAGTCAAGGTGGTTATGAAAAACAACAGAGATTAGCATGCAACAC
The DNA here is from genome assembly GCA_026120185.1 of Voacanga thouarsii. Lineage (NCBI taxonomy): Eukaryota > Viridiplantae > Streptophyta > Magnoliopsida > Gentianales > Apocynaceae > Voacanga > Voacanga thouarsii. The sequence goes on from JANUWF010001190.1 coordinate 1,754,763, forward strand.
CAGCGTAAGAAACAGAAGGTGCTCATTAATTTTGAGGACATTTAAGCCCGTATAACTTGATAAGGACTCAATTAAAATGCTGCTTCATTTAAGTATGCGACACAAAAACATGGCCAAAGGCTTCCATTTGCATAGGGAGGATGGGAGAACTTATTTCCAAACGTAATATTTGCTAAGATCCATACTTGGTGTACAGATTGATTAGATTTTACCTTGGCCTCTTAATAGTCTCAGCATTTCCTTTCAGCTTGCCAGTAAGTGAGGTTGTTAATAACCTTAGGCTAGCATACACAGTCTGCAGGTTAAGAAAGCAATAAGTCTTTATTCCCTGGCAAGAAAAGGAAAAGGCATTTCCTCTTGCATTATGGGATATACATATACTCCTATACTTTAGGCGTGTGCTCAGCTTGCCGGTGGTGCGAGACTTAATGGTTCGGGAGCCACGCCAGCTTCAGAGCACCCATTGACATTATTGGAAACTTTATCATCAAATCCCCAGTATTTAGCAGTTTTGACATCCTCCTGAACCATCAATCTTGAAAACTCTTCATGATCATACTTCAAGGTTGCTTTTCCTCCAAACTCGCTAGGAAGGTTCTCGGCATCAAAAAAGGTCTTCATGAGTTCCATGCTAGAGTTGCTGTTCGGGTACACAAAATTTATTTTCTGAGATGTTTTTGGGTCAACAAAGTACTTGACAACCTGCAGATATGGTTCAAGAACAGTTCTGTCAGCAGGAATGAAGATGTTTAAACTAGTGATTGATAATTCTCCTTCTCTCTCTCAATATGATTAGTTATAGATCATTTCATCTTAAACTGTTGAGTAAATGATCTGAAGAAATCTGAGATATACCTTATAAAATGCCTCAAAAATTTTTGGTGGACTATACAGGATTACTATTGCCAGCCTCTCTGGATAATGATTCTGCAGAACATAAATAATATCCCGGGCTGTGGAAATGGGAATGTTAGTGTTGAATGACCATCCATTGAAGTCAATGAGCCAAGACATCTGTTCTTGGCCTTCTGGTAAGTTAAGGATGGCATTCTCTATGAGATAGACAAGGTGACGAATATTGCCCTCTGGTGATGTTGTGTTCTGTATGTCAAACATAATGTTCATGAAAATTTCTATAATCAAGACAAGTAGAAGATAGAATTGAAAGAGAGAAGCTAAAAAAACAAGGGGAGAAAACCCCAAAGATGTCCTTACCTGCATCCCAGGCCTCATTATAAGGACTGTTCTCCCCGTTCGGTCATGAAAATTTGCTTTCGAGACTTTGCCGGTCTCACCTTCATGTGCCACTTCATGCTGAAATAATATAAACCATCAAGAATGACGAATGGCATCTTACCTTAATGGGGAAACACATTACAAGAGAGTCCAACAAAATGATCCGAAGCTCATGGGTGCACCTATTACTCTATTTTAGGATTTGACCATTAGCAATGCTGGCATAAGTCCACCACAGAACAGTAAAGTGATTACTGATATATCTTGGGTGTTATATCTAATTAACAGTACTGATTATTTTTCCCTTTTCACTTCATATACAGAAAAGTGCAGTTAATTTTAGAGGGAATGTTTAAAAAAAACATCCATGAAAGGTTCGGTGTGTAAGTTGGCTGAGGAACCATGTATTTATGCTTCTGCAGTTACAGCGAATTTCATAAGAACGGGATGCATTCTACATTAAAGAATAGTTTCAGTATTTTGAACATTTCAGGGTGCATTGTCCAGCAAAATAATGAGGCATTTCAAGTGGTTTAAGTTAATGAGGCATTTCATTATATGACACAAAGTAAATTTAATGGATTTCCTCTGTTCCCCAGCCTTTTCAAACTTACATCAACACCAGAGATAATGACATTGTCATCACATTGGATCATTCACTTTTAACATGGCAAGATGATAATTCAAGTTCTATTGTTTCATACAATAAAGATGGAGAGAATGACTGTTCTCTCAGTGATATCAGAGAGCCATTCTCAAAGAGGGAAATGTAGAAAGGAAAGAAGCAAAGAACACATGGTCAAGCTTATATGGTTAGTTTTTTGCGTAGTACACTAGCTTACCCAGCGGATTTCTTCTGGCTTAAAGGTTGCCCTCCACTTAAGTGATTCCTCCAACATCTTCTTGGCCTTGTCAACATTCCAGTTACGAGCCTCCAAATATCGCCTCAGACAAGCATCAGAACAATACTTTAAGCTGCGACCAGAAAGCGGTCCAATGGCAGTCCTCAATTCTCTGACCTGCTTGAAAAGAAGAGTTCAGCCTCTGTTTAATAAAGCATCAGGACCTGTATAATCACTAAATGACTAGCAGTGTTCCAAAGAAAATTCGGGAGTGAAATAAGATGGTAGGAGAAGAAACCATCATCACATGGAAATTTGTATAACAGAATGTCTAGGCATCAAGACAATCCATAGATTGTATTGTTTCAAAGAAGTGTGATTTTTATCATTACCTTCGCATCTCGTTCTGCAGAATCATCCTCGTGCTGAGACTTTCTCCAGAACATGGCTATTGTCAATATCTAGAAATGAAACATTCCAAAACATGATTATACATTCCATGAGGTCAAATTATTGAAAGAAGACATAGTAAGTGTAGGAAACAAAAGTTTTGCCCAGAACAACAGTTGTTATGGAAAGCTGTAGACTGACTTTGTTTATTCATCCTGTTCTTTGCAGTAATAAAAAGGCATTATCCAACAAGGGCATCAATACTAATAAATATCAAATGCAGCACCGGCTAGAGAATGCATAAAAACAGCAACTGAAGATTTTCCAATTAAAACAATATGAATTTCTGAAATTTCTTCTCTTGATAATAGATTAACGTTAAGTACTGATTGAAGAATAACCAAGACAAAGATACCCAAACAATCACCAATTGACCTCACCGTCCTTGGAGAAACATTATTAGCACAGGCTGGGAATTAGAAAGAGCACTATTTATCATGAGAAAGAACGACATCAGGCTGCTTTGTCGGAAAATTCCTTTTGTTCATTGCTGAGTGCTACAAGCACGAATCTTTCTTAATCAAATCCAGATCTCACATATGCACTAGCTTTGGCCACAAATAAAAGCATGTTCCATAGCAGTATCTTCAAATAAGGGTCGATGAGGATACTGAATATGTAGTCCAAGAATGAAGTTGAATGCAATTTGCCATTAAATTTATTGTGGGAAACAATTTCAGGTCACAAGATGAAGATCAAATGTTGCAAGAACTTAATGATCATGAACCATGTTTTCAAAAACCTGGAGAATAATCTGGTTTGAAATTCTTGTGCAATCAGTTCTAAAACATGTCCTCCAAAATTAGATCCAAGACCATGCTGTGCATTCGAGTACATAAAGACAGGTTGAGTACACATGGCAGGTTGCCCATATGACACGCTAAAAGTTGGGGAGGCGGGGGGTGGCGCTCACATAAGCTGAATTTAGATCAATATAAGCTGAATGTAGTCAGTTATGTTACTCTCCAACAACTCTTGCTTCAAAAGAACTGAATGAAATCAAGAAAATCTTGAAGAAAGATTTATATCAATAAATATTTGGTGAATATAGTTCTATCTGCATACAACTTTTTTGACTTTTAGTCTTTTCCAGCTTCCAGAGGCTGATGGGATCCTTCCTTTCGTCAACCTTCTTTTCTCCTTCCATGAAAAACTGCGGTTGGTGATGCATACGCGGAGGTGTAAAAACGAACAAAACATGTATATCTACAGGACAATATTTTGGCATAATTTGCTCGGGTTGCTATTAGGAGGATTTGGGGGGCCGCACAAGTTGTGTACTAACTTGTGCAGCAATTTGACAGCCTTGGTTAAAAATCACGAGACAAAAAAAGTGATAACGTTATAAAAAAATCTTTTAGTAAAAAAATATTATTTTAATTATTTAAAATTTTATTTATATAATCACATGTTTATGTAATTATATGTAATGTTTATAACTACCGCGCGCAACACCGACCTGGTCCAAACTATCAGTAACGGGTGGTCAGAGCTTCATCTTCTGCAGATGGACTAGACCTAGACCTAGCAACAGTCGGCTAGACTTTATGGCTCAAATTGCAATACAATAGTGCGAGATCGCTGAGCAGTCTAGAAGCACGCAGAATTCACTTGCAATGAACCCCTCCATGATACCAAATGGGATCACTCTAAAATGAAGAAAACGAAACAAAATAACAAAGAAGAAGAAACCCGAGTAGTATTTGCAACCTTGGCAGGAATGGCTAACAATCAAAGAACTGCCTATTATCGGAGATCAAAGACAAAGATTTCACAAGACGGACATGATCATCTTCTTTCTCTATCTTTTTCGTGAATGATCCATATACAAAACCCAAAAAAAAAAAAAAGAACAAAAAGCATTACAAAATCATCTTAACTACAAACAAAAGAAAGGTACATAACCTGAAGCATATCAGTAAGCAGAATACAAAACATACCTGAGCTGAGCTGTAAAAGAAAGAGAGACAAAGCCCTGCAACCTCAGAGTTGAAACTCCTGTCTGCAACACCTCGCCTGTTTACTAACACAGCATATGCTACCAGAAAAGAGAATAAAAGATGGTTGATATTAAGAGAGAAAGAGAAAGATATTTATGGGGTTGGGTTTTTGGCTTGGTCCGTGACTTGAACTACAAAATCATGCAATTTCTCTCAACACCGGAAACAACCAAAGCCACACAGAAGCCAAATGGGAAGAAGACTCTGTCGGATTTGGAGCACTACTTATAGTGGGAAAAGGGTAAAGCTTGGACCTCCCTTGGAATCTGCTATTTCTATGAATTTCGTGCTCTTTGGAACAGTAATATGCCAATGCCCACAAAAATTCTCTCTTTGCTTTTCAATGTATAAGTTTCATTTTTTCAAAAAATTCTCCATCCATCCCATTTTTATTTATCAATTTTAACCTATAAACAAATTTTAAAAAAAATAAAATTTTTTGATTAATTAATTAATATTTTCTATTTTACACTCGAAAAATCTCTCTTTTTAATAAGGAATAATTAAATTCTAAAGTTCTATATGTGGTAAGCATATTACTAATTGTATTAAAGAGAGTAATTAATCTACTTTCATTTTTCACTATAAGTGCACAATACTAATTGTATTAAAGAGAGGTATTTGTGAAAAAATAGAAATTAATGTCGTCTTGATTTGTTAATGAGACAGATAAATTAAAATAAAATTTTAATTAAAATAGACAGATAAAAGGGGACGGAAAGAGTAATTAATAATTTTTAAAATAATCCATTTTATTAATCAAATTGATTAAAATATTTTTAGTTATATTATTTAAGAAATTGAAAATTATAATATTTAAAATGAGAGAAAAATAAAATTAAATAAAGCAATAGTCATACTAGCAAAATATCACTAAATCTCATATTTTGAGAAAAAGATTAAAAAAAGAAAAAAAAAACACGTTTATAAATAAACTAAAAGAAATATTTTTATTTGCTTTTAAGTACATACATTTATACTCAAATAATTTGTTTTTTAGAACTATAATTTTTAATTTTTTTTTTAAAGACAGGTCAAATTTACTAAAAAATAAAGAGGCTCGTTCAAAATAAAATTTGAGATGATTAATATATTAGTAGACTGTTTTTTTTTTTAATTACATTTACAAGGACATGATTTATATATTTAAATAATGTATTGAGTCAAATTATGCATTCAAAGGAAAAGAATTTTTCTTAATTGTTTATTACCTGTTGATTATGACTAACATTTAAAGTTGTAACGATCCAACTGTTATTTTAGTACCATCATCCACTGTGTATCTAGAAAGTAGAAACATTCAACGTTGGGATCCAACTATTATTGTAGTATAAGCTTAAAGTTGAAAATAAATTACAAAATAGATATAATTCAAAATTATGTTAATATTGTAATATTTTAAAACTATTCTGTGAGGACAAAAATAAATTTTATTTTTTTAAAAAAATTCAAAATTTTTTCTATATTTTACTCTCTCCGTCTCATAATATAAGTCGTTAGAGACTACTTTTGTTGTCCTAAATTATAAGTCGGTGAGGATTTTTCAAGAAAGTTTTAAAATTATTTTTATCCTTATTTATTATTCTCTTTTCCTCTCTTTCTCCCTACTCTCTTCTCTTGTTTCCAAAACATTTAAATAAGACTATTTTATGAAGAAAAAAATATAAAGTTACCTTATTTTTAAGAATTTTAATATGTGTGAAATTAAGTCAAACATTTATATTATGGAACGAAATGAGTAATTTTTAAAAGCAAACAATTTTGTGGTTCGAGAAATAGCCATATTTATTCCTGTCCCATTGTTCTTCAATGCCAAAAGGGACCATTTCTTTATAAACTTGGTTCCAAGATAATTTATTGGTCCCTCTTTGTTAGGTAAAGCAATTAATAGTTTCCCCATATCAGCACTCTATCAAATCAAAATTTACCTCAAATTAATTCTTGTTTTACCTAAAAAATTATTGGCATAAATTCATTCTTTGTAAATCACCACACTAAAATATATAATCCATAAAAATTAAATTCATACAACTATTTTTTTTTTCTTTTATCAGAAGTAAACATAAAAGTAGACAGATTAAAATAGTAGAACACCATAATATTTACCATCTATTGTATTTTCTTCGAGCAAAAAATGAAAGGGGTGGCTTCAAGGATTGTCTTCTATTATAATTCCCTTTTTTTTTTTTTTTAATGCTTTGACGGATTCCAAAATACGGTAGAATTTGTATTCAATTTCATAGCCAAATTTGACCTGACTTGATCAACACGCCCACCAAAGTTGCCGTTTTTATCATTTTATAAGGGAAAATTTTCTCACCATATATCAATTTGGAAAGAATTCTTATACTGTTTGGAACTTAAAAGTTCGAGAAATATATATATATATATATATATATATATATATATTTATATAAAAGTTGAAGATGAAACTTACTATTACGATACGTGGAAGTATCATAAAGTGATACGTGATTAAATAATTTTTTTAAAAATTTATTTAAAATTTTAATTAATTAAATTAATTAATAAAATATATGTATTTAATATTAATACATTGAAATCTGTGATTCTTTGAATACTATCTAAATTAATACATTGAATGTGTGATTCTTTAAATACTATCTAAATTAATACATTTAAATGTGTAATTCTTTGAATACTATTTATATATGTATTTAATATTAATATATTAAAGTGTGTTATTCTTTAAATACTATCTAAATTTATTTTAAAATCTTAACTAATTAAATTAATTAATAATATATATATATAATATTAATACATTGAATATTAATAACATAATAACTCAGGACATCAACCTAGTTCAGCTAAAAGGGCAAATGAAATTTTAAAAATTCTTACAAATTAAGTGTTTTAAAAAATATATATTTAATTGATAAAACACTTCCTGCGAGATAAAAAAATTATGAATTCAATTCATATACTTTATTCTAATGTCTTAAAGAAAAAAAAAAAACCTACTTAAAAAAAAATATACATACATGGATAAATTTGATTTTAAATTTGCCTTGTCTTACAAACTTATAATTTTTTTTTTAAATAAGACATATAATATAAATTTTTAATACGAAAATTTATTAAAATTATATATAAATAAATATTTTTATTCGTAAAACACCTCAAAATAATTTTTTTTTAAAAAAATCATTGAACATTCCTCTTCCTATACAATTCTGCATCATCATTGAAAGTCAAGACCCACGAGGGGGGCGGGAGGCTCTCAAAATTTCTAGGAGTTCACTTTGATTTTTTATAAATATTTCAATTGCTTGTTAAATACTTTTTCATATTTTTTTATTATTAAATATATGTCCCTCTATTACTTATCCCAAATGTCAATATATTTGTTCCGCCACGGTCTGAAGGTGGTTGATCTTGGAATCACCCTATTTCCTTCCATAAGAAATACTTAGATCATGCCCCCGGGGCATAGGCCAGTTGGCAAGGCCTGAGGTGATGAGTCCTGTAATGGGGTTGGCCACAGAACGCGGGTTCGATTCCCACCTGGGAGTCTGCTCGTAGGTCCTCTCCCTCAGGTACCTACCGCTGGTGCACATCCCGATTTACATCCCACCCGGTCGTGGGGCCTCGACGCTCGGGTGGGGGAGGTTCGCCTTCGGGACTTCCTCCTTAATCAAAGAAATACTTAGATCATGTGTTTTAAAAAATAAAAATTACTTTTTATATATACTATTCCTTTTGTCTATTTTTATCTGTCTATTTTAACTAAAATTTTTGTTTCAATTTATCTGTCCTATTAGTATACCGAGATGATATTAATTGTTACTCCTGTGTCCCTATTTATCTGTTACAGCTAACTAATTCATATATTTAAGAAAAATTAGTTAGTATCTTAAATTCATACCACTTTATTTATACATTACAAAAATACCTTTGAATTTAATGTTCTCTACAATTGTTTTTTTACTTTGTTTGTTCAACTCTCTCTCTAAAGTTATCACAATTTTATTTTTCAAAATTATTTAATATAAGGGTATAATAGTAAAATTAATTTAATGGCACCTAAATTTTTTCAACGTAATAGATAAAAATGGACATAAAAACTTTTCGATTGTGACAGATAAATAAGGACAGATGAAGTATTTTTTTTTTACAAATACCTCTCTTTAATACAATGAGTATTGTGTATTGAAAAATAAAAGTAAATTAAATATACTTACGACACATAAAGTTTTGAAATTTGATTACTTCTTAATAAATAGAGAGATTCTTTGAAGGTAAAATAAGAAATATTAATTAATTAAATAAAAATTTTTATTTTTCTTAAAATTTATTAATCGATTAAAATAGACAGATAAAAAAATAGAAAAAAATATAATACTATCAAATATATATTGTATAAATATTTAACATAGCAAAATATTCTTAATTGTCATTTGATTGATAGTTTTATATTGTATGCATACTTCTATTTTTTTGGTCAACTCTTCCTTCGATAACTCTTCTCAAAGTTTTTTTATTTTTTATTTTTCCAAACATTGATTGTTGACCATAGGATGCTACTCTCCCAGTCTTCTTTTATCGGTTTATTTTAATCGATTCATAAATTTTAAAAAAAAAAGTTTTCGATTAATTAATTAATATTTTTTATTTTATCTTCAAAGAATCTCTCTCTTTATTAAAGAGTAATCAAATTCTAAAATTTTATATGTGGTAAATATATTTAATTTACTTTCATTTCTCACTACAAGTGCACAATATTTATTGTATTAAAAAAATATTTGTGAAAAAATAATAATTAATATTATCTTAATTTGCTAATAGAACAAATAAATTGGGATAAAATTTTTATTTTAAATGGACAGATAAAAAAGATCGGAAAGAATAATAAAAAAAATAATTTTATCTAAAATTTTGTCATAAAATGGATTGAGCCATAAAATTTTGTGGGGATAATTGGTATGGAAGTACCATACATTAAAGAGGATCTTGATTACAACTAGTAATTATTGCCGCACAAAATAAAATGGACCTACAAGCAATTAATTGACCACCTAATCTAATTTGAATTTCTCTTTCTTCATTCAATTCCATGGCACAATTGCAATACTATTTACGGGCAGCCTGTGCAACTTGTACATTGATGAGACTAATGCATCTGACATAGACACATATCGCTAAAACGAACTCATAAAATGGTAGTACTTCAATTCATATAAGGTTTAATATATGAAAATCTTCAATTCGATCTATATTTATTTTTAACATTGTAAAGAAAATTAAAAAAAAAAACATATCGCATTTAATATGTAACAAATGCGATAACTGTATGTTAAGTTGGATATAACGATATCAATAACGCGAATGCAAATAAATTTGACTTAAGTTAGAATAGAAAGTAGGGTTTATTATAATTTATTTTTATTGAGTTAGGGGTAATGATGTTTTAATATCACAAGTTATAAAAAAAACGCTAGAAGTCTATTGACTCTTAGTCAATAATAATTTTGACTAACAAAAGTTATTTTTATAATAAATGTCTATTTTGTTTATATTAATTATAAGATGTCCAAAATAACTCTCTGAATTTATTACAATTTATCCCTCATTAAGTTATGGATTGTAATACTACTTTGACGATAATGATTAACATAAGTTACTTTTATAATAAAATATATATTTTATTCATACTAATTATAACTTGTTGTATTAATGTGTCACTCTTCCCTAACTTAATAGGGATAAATTGCAAAAAACCTATAAAATATATATTTTACTCATACTAATACAAGTTACCTAAAAAAATCCTTTAGTGGAATGAACTTGACACGTGAAGTATTTGTGGACCTATAGTATTTTTTATAATTTTTTGTATTAAAATATCATTATCAATTTAATAGGATAAAATGTAACGAATAGATAAATTAAATTTTAATTAATTTTTTAAAATTAGATATATCATATATAAATTTGTCAATACCTAAATATAATGCAAATTCAAATAAAACAGACCAAAAATAAAATCACGAATTAGATTAAAAATATATGATAATTTTTTTGTGAGGGAAATATTGGTGAAATATGATAAATTTTTTTGGTGGCTTTGCGTTTTTTTTTTTAAAGAAAAATATTGGTACAATTTTACGATTTTATTTTAGATCTGATGTGTTTGAATTTGTATCGTATTGAGGTCTTAACGGAGTGATGTATATGATATGTTTAATTTTAAGAAGTTAATTGAAACTTTAGCTTATATGTTTTTTTGCATTTTATCCTATTAAATTGATAATAATACTTTAATACTAAAATTATAAAAAGTACTTTCAGTTTACAAATATTTCTTGTGTCAAACTCCTTCCATTAAAGGATTTTTTGAGTATTTTGTAATTAGTATAAATAAAATATATTTTATTGCAAAAGTAAACCTCTATTAATCAATATTGGTCAATAAACCTCTAACATATTTTTATAACTCGTGGTATTAAAGTGTTACAATCCATAATTTAATGGGAATAAATTATAATAAACTCAAAATGTTATTTTGAGCATCTTATAATTTGTATGGTTAAAATAAATATTTTATTATAAAAATAACTTTCGTTAATCAATAACATTATTGACTAATAGTACGAAGTTCTCTAGACTATTTGGCGTAGTTTTTTTTATTAGAATGACCCATCGTAAGACAAGAAAGAAAGGACTAATTCCAATCGTCGAAGAAAGTTTTGAACTAACCTTAATACATTTTTCAAATACGTCTTTATTAAATAAAGAAATACTTTACAAATACATTCATATTAAATAAGGACGTATTTTGTAAATATACTCTCATACAATGCTTAGAACCCTGTACATATTTTTTAAAATGTGTCCTTTCTCAGTAATGATGCATTTAAAGCTAATTCAAGACTTCTTTCGACACTTGGGACTAGTTAATTTCTTTGTGTTCGAAAAAGGGCCATTTTGATTAAAAAAAAAAAAAAAGTTTATGTGGCACTCTATCTAACCTTTTGATTACCACAAAAAGAGGTTGCCCATTTATGGCTTTTGCCAGCCAAAAATTCAAGTTAAGAGAAAGTTTGATGGAGCAAGCATACAAATGGCACAGTAGTTCACTTATCTTTTAGATCCCAACCAAATTATATGAAGGGGATTCATTGGCTGCCACTCTCTGTTTTTAGGCATCTGAAAAACAGTGCTTTGTAGCCTAGTTAATTAAATTAATAAGTAGGTCCTATATGTGAACTGGAATTTTGATACAAAATTTTGCTTCAAAGTGCCCATTATCTATTGAAGAAGCAACTTGCCATAGATAAATGCTGAAATTGAAAAGCTTGCAATTTAGAGTTAATAAATATTAATTGAGTCCCTGAACTCGTCTATATTACCAAAATCTATATTGTATTCCTTCTGTTCTGTTTTATCTGCTCATTTTAATCGGTTTACAAGTTTTAAGAAAATAAGATTTTTCAATCAATTAATCAGCATTTTTCTATTTTATCCTCAAAGAATCTCTCTTCTTATTAAAGAGTAATCAAATTCTAAAATTTTATATGTTGTAAGTATATTTAATTTACTTCAATTTTCACTACAAGTGCATAAGTACTCACTATATTAAAGAGGGGTATTTGTTAAAAAATAACAATTAATATAATTTTGATTTGCTAATGGAACAGATAAATTGAGACAAAAATCTTGATTAAAATAGATAGATAAAAAGAGATGGGGAGAGTACTCATTAACATATTAATAAAAAATTTTAGACAAAAATACGTAAATATTTTATTTTATTTTAAACAATATATAATCAAAGTAGTCTAAAAAATAGAAAAATAATCATATTTTTGTGATAATGAAAAAATAAAAATAATCTTTTTTGTTCTGATTGATGAATTTCATAAATGATATACTTATTCGGAAAATTGATATTTTTGGTCCCTAAAATTTTTTAGTTTGACAAGTTAGGTCCCTAATATTTATTTTTAAATTTTTAGATCTCTCATCTTTTTTCAAGTAAATTTTTAGGTCTCCCTGTCCATCTAGTGACGGTCAACACTAGTCAATGTTTATTTTTGGGGAATTTTTGAAAGAAAAAATTTTAGGGTCCAAATTTGCCAAAAGAAAAAAGTTCGGAGACTAAATTTGTCAATTTACCTATATATATGGTAAAATATGCTAACCACTATTGAACTTTTATAAATTTTTATTTTTATCCTCAAACTTTAAAATATGTGATTTTAACCTTTAAACTTTCGAAACACCTAAAAAATAACCCTTGCAACAATAAAAGTTCAAGTACAATACAAAATCATCAAATTTTAGCTCTCATTCTCTCATTTTTTTCTAATATATTATTCTTCAACTTTAATATCGCTTTCTTCTCTTCGAATTCTTCATTTAACAACAACAATTTTAAGATCTAACTTCAAACCTTTTAGCGACTCAATAATTTTGAAATTATTCTTTCGCACTTTTTCGAATTTAATCGTACAACAAAAATAACATATTTTATCATTTAATAAACAAAACTAAGATATAAAGATGAAGAAAAAAATCGATTCAATTCTTGACGAATAGTAATTTTATTAGCATCTTTACAAAAAAGGAAGAATAAATTTTGAAAGCACAAGTGAATTACCAAAAAAAAAAAAAAAAAAAAAATCTAAAAAGAGAAGTGAGAGACGTGCAAGTCGCAGTAGTTTTTTTTTGTCACATATAAAAGTTACTTTGTAAGAATTAGAAGGACGGCACCATATTGTGAGAGTTGAGTAGCAATGGTAATTGGGCCGGCCCGCACGGTTTCGGGCCGGTCCCGGATAGGGCGGGTCGGTCCGGGCCGGTCCCTGGGCCAGAGGCCCTGGGACCGAACCCGCCTGTGTGGGCCGCGGGCAAGTGTGGGCCGGCCCGTGGCTTATTCCTCTTTTTTTTTTTTTCCTTACTTAACATAATTTTTTAAAATTATAAAAAAAACCACCTTGAAGTGGTGGGGGGTTTGGCTTGGACCCCTACCTATTTTATTAATTAATAAAATAAAGATTACATAAGAGGAGGACTTGATGCCTAAACCTCTTAACTTATTGATGACCAAAATTCAAGAATAACAATACTTTGTTGAGCACTTGAGCTTTTTACTTCTTGTATCCACTATTCCACTACTCAACAATCTTCCAAAATATGAAGACTTTCTTGATGAATTGAAAAAGTATTAACACAAAAATAAATTCTATTCTAATACTCTTTATAGAGAAAATGAATAAATTTGAGGATAATGAGAGAAAGATGAATGGAAATAAGAGAGAATTGGAGAGAGTTTGAGAGAATTGGAGAGTGTTGATGAGTTTTGGGTTGAATTGGGGGTATTTATAGAGTTTTGGGGGTTAGGGACCAAATTGCAAAAAAAAAAAACTACTTCAGCCGTTTTAGGGGCTAAACTGCAAAAAAAATTAAAAGACCAAATTAAAAAAAAAAAGCAGAGAGGCGGGCCGGCCCGTGATGGGCCAGGGATTTTATCCCCTGGCCCGGACCGGCCCGGGCCCTAGGACCGGACCGGTGAACAGTTCTCGAGCTGCCAGCGGGCCGGGACTGGCCCGGCCCAATTGCCATTGCTAGAGTTGAGTGAATGAAAATACCTATAAAATCATGTGAAAGTCATATGATGAATTTTCGTGAGCACTTAATGGTTTTAATTGATAGAAGAGCTATTTTTGAGATATTTTAAAAGTTCGAGGGCTAAAATTACACATTTTGAAATTCGAGTATGAAAATCAAAATTTGTGAAAGCTTAAGAATGGCTGACTTATTTTGCCCCCCCCCCTCCCCCCCCCCCACACACACACACACACACACACACACACATATATATATATATATATATATATATTATTTTTGTGGATTTTCTAAATATATTTTTCATCTTCTATTCTCACTCATTCAAAAAAAGAATAGTATAATTTTAAAACTTAAATTATGTCATTCATTGAATAATGTCTATTTCATATGTCTCAAATAATTGATTACTAAGCAAACAACTACTTAAATTTCTATGAAATTTGAACACATTTGTTCTATTATTAGAGAAGGTACCAAAACATTCATCATAACTCCTAGACTACTAGTCTAGGTCACTCATATATGCAAGGGACAAGTATTGTTTTTTCTTTCTTCTTTTTTTTGTGAAAAAAAATGAAATATATTAAATTGACTAACTTTTTAGGTGTGTTACAAATTATAAATATTATTTTTTTAAATATCACCTTTATTTTTGGATGAAGAGAATGTATAGTTAACCTACTTACTTTATAGATATGCTACAAATTAGAAAAAAAATGTTCTTTTCATGAAAAAAATCAATATTTTCAAACAATAAAAAATGACAAATACACTATACACTATAATGTGAGGTAAATATAATAAAAATTTGATAATTATATAAAGAAATAAACAATTTCGTCATCTTTTCATGTATAGAACTTACAAGATAAAGATCGAGGTTAAAGGTGCCCTCCCCCATCCCACTCTTTCCTCTAAGGTATTTTGTATTAATTTGAAAAAGATAAATTATTTGATGCTCATCTTATTAAAATTTAAATATTTTATTTTTACTTAATATATAAATTTAAGTAAATATTTTACCTTTTCAAGCCCATCTTTTGTTTGGGGGAGGGTAGGTTTATGATGGGGCAATTGGTATCACAATAATGTTGCCTTCGTGACCTAAATTTGAAGGCAAAATATTGAATGTAGAGGCCGATGCGTCATCATGTCATGTTAGTTATTTAAGCACCCTATCTGCCAAAATACTAAACTGGGGTCCATTTGGTCATCCTCTTCCAAAAGTTCAATGTCGGTTTATGAAGAAAATTTACTTTTTTTTTTTTTTTACTTTTTACCTAAATAAAATGATTGGAAAGAACTATCAACCTAGAGTTTTTTTGATAAAATTAAAATTTAAAAATTTAATTAGTGAATTTTTAAAATTAAAATTTAAGGAATGAATTCTGAAATATGGAGTTTGAATTAAGTATAATTTATTTTATACCATAATTTAATATAATATAATTTAAATTAAATATAAATATAAAAGAATATTAATAATTATATAAGTATTTAATATATTTTTAAAATTTAAATTTAACTAAAATTTATTTTACTTAAAATTTATAATAAGATTTAAGTACATCTTAATCAGTTAACTAATAATAAAAATATATTATCTAATATAATTAATTAATTAATATTATCAAGTATTAAATGTATTTAATTAAATTATCAGATAAAACCCTTAATAACACGTTGTAGAATGTTAGTTCTTCAAAGGAATTGGTAACTTGAATTACACAGCTAATGGTGTTATTATTATTATTATTATTAAACCACCAATTTATCAATTGGGGATTTTCTTTTTCAATTATTTAATTATATTCTTTCAATTTAAAATTAAAAATAAATATATTCTACGCTAAACCTTCTCTTCTGTTGAAGAAATGCAGACTTGATGTATTGTACTTAGAGTTAACCTCTCCTAATAAAATAAGAAATCAGATAATTGGCCAACGGCTAGATTTCTATACAGGCCTCAGCCCATATCATTTCACCAAATAATTCCTGACTTCATATCATTTCAGGGTCGGCCGCTTAGAACACGTCCAAAAGGCATCCAAGTGACCCAACAACAAATCCCAGACCAATTAACTGCCCAATCAATTTACCCACTACTTTCAAATATGTGTTTGAACAATAATTGAGTTGAAATGAATTTATTTAAATATAATAAAATTTTATTAAATATATGAGTTTAAGATAAAAATAAAATAAAATAAAATAAATAAAATATTGTGAATATATAATAATTATTAAAAAACGAAAATTGTTATGAATTATTGGAATCTCCATTAATTAGTGGAGGCTCTATTAATTATGGATTTATGTAAATAATTAGAGAAGATTTTTATGGATGTCCACCATTTAGTGGATACACCACTAATTAAAATTAGTGGAAGATGATGTCTGCCATGATGTAATCCACTAATTAGAGCTCTATAAATAGAGCTATTCTCTAAGTTTGTAATACACCATCATTTTGTGAAAGAAAGATTAGTGAAAGAAAGATTAGAGAAAGAAAGAGAGAAGTTTGAAGTGAAATTCTTGTGCAAAGAATAGTTAGAATTTTCTTAGTGTGTAGTGTGTAGATTTTATTCTAACACTATCCTAATTTTATAACACGTTATCAGCACGAGTCTCTACCGGTACAAAAGCCAGAAGACTAAGCACGAGTTTCTGCTGTTAACTAAACCAGAAGACAGGTACGCATTTATTGATCTTTATGGCTAATCTCGCTAAACTCGAATTTGTAGCCCTTGATATTTCTGGAAAAAATTATATGGCATGGGTTCTCGATGCAGAAATGCATCTAAATGCTGAAGGCCTTAGTGAAACTATTCAAGCAAATAATAGTGCATCTGCACAACACAAGGCTAAAGCTTTGAATTTTATTCGTCGTCATCTCGATGAAAATTTGAAAATGGAATATTTTACCGAAAAAGATCCATATGTCCTGTGGGTAAATTTAAAAAAAAGATTTGACCACCTGAAGATGGTCGTACTACCCACTGCACGGTATGAATGGTTGCACCTTAAGTTGCAAGATTTTAAAACCGTGAATGAATATAGCTCCGCAATGTATAAAATTATATCTCAATTAAAATTATGCAGAGAAAAAGTGACTGATGAAGATATGTTGGAGAAGACATTCTCCACCTTTCATTATTCTGCAGCAACAATATCGAGAAAATGGGTATATAAAATTTACAAATTTAATTACTGCTCTCTTCATTGCAGAGAAGAATAATGAGTTATTATTGAGAAATCATGAAGCCAGACCGACTGGCTCAACAGCACTCCCAGAAGTGAATGTTGTTGGCTCTAACAGAAGCCATCGTTATAGTCATGGTCGTGGCCATGGCCGTGGCCGTGGTCGTGGTTATGGTCGTAGACACACTTGATATTTCTCTTATCACAATCATAATCAAACTGTGAGAAATACTGGCCACCTGAAGTGGAACAAAAAAGATCATAAGGGAAAAGAAAAAGAAATTGAAGAAAAGCATGAGGATATATGTTATAGATGTGGCATGAAAGGTCATTGGTCACAAAACTGTCGTACGGCTAAGCATTTAGTTGAATTGTATCAAGCTTCATTGAAAAATAAAAATGTGGAAGCAAATTTTTCTCAACATCCAATAAATAATGCTGAGGATGATGATATTGATCCTGAAGATCTTAATATCAATATTACCCATATGGATGTATCGGATTTTTTTGAACACTCAAACGGTAGGATAGACTATTTAATTGGTAATGACAGTGTCCAGAAGAACTAAAGCATCACCCTGATATTTTTGTATTTTCATTTCCATTCTATTCTAATAATATTTACGTTTGCATATATATATTTGTGTTCAGATGGCTGTTGTTAATGATGATGTATGCATTATTGATAGTGGAACTACACACACCATACTAAAAAATGAGAAATATTTTTTTGATCTCAAAATGGGAGAAATAAATATTTATACGATAAACGGTAGTGCAAATGTAATTGAGGGCTCCGGAAGAGCTAGTATATTGTTGCCTAAATGAACAACAATTATTATTGATAAGGCACTATTTTCCTCAAAATCCAGAAGAAATTTATTGAGTTTTAAAGATATCAGCAGAAATTGGTATCATGTTGAAACAAATGAGGAAAATGAGATTGAGCATCTTTATATTACTCAAATGCATTTGGGTAAGAAATCTGTATTTGAAAAACTACCGTCTTTTTCTACTGGCCTATATTTTGTAAAAATACGTACAATTGAAATTCATCATCTAGTAAACCAGAAGTTTACTGATCCTATTACTTTTAGCATTTGGCATGACCGGTTGGGTCATCCGGGATCTACCATGATGAGAAGAATCATTGACAATACACATGGTCATCATTTAAAAAATAAAAGGATATTAACATCAGAAAAATTCACATGTACTACATGTTCCCTAGGAAAATTAATTGTTAAACCATCACCAGTAAAAGTAGGAGCTGAAAGTCCTACATTTCTCGAACGGATTCACGGAGATATTTGTGGATCTATTGATCCACCATGTGGACCGTTTAAATATTTTATGGTCTTAATTGATGCATCATCCCGATGGTCACATGTATGTTTATTATCTACTCGCAACCTGGCGTTTGCGAGATTACTTGCTCAAATAATTAAATTACGAGCACAATTTTCGGACCATCACATTAAAAATATCCGTTTGGATAATGCTGGTGAATTTTCATCATATGTTTTTTATGCATATTGCATGTCAATTGGGATTAATGTTGAACATCCTGTAACTCATGTTCACACACAAAATGGTCTTGCTGAATCTTTGATTAAACGATTACAATTAATTGTTAAACCATTATTAATGAAAACAAATCTCCCAACATCTGCATGGGGACATGCTATTCTACATGCTGCAACACTTGTACGTATAAGACCAGTTAGTTATCATAAATTATCTCTTTTGCAATTGGCTTTTGGGTCAGAACCAAATATTGCTCATTTAAGAATTTTTGGGTGTGCTGTATATATTCCAATTGCACCAAACTAACGTATAAAGATGGGTCCTCAAAGAAGAAAGGGGATATACGTTGGATATGATTCTCCCTCTATTATCAGGTATGTTGAACCCCTGACAAGAGATGTATTCACAGCAAGATTTGCTGATTGTCATTTTGATAAATCATTATTCCCTAAATTAGGGAGAGAACCAAAACAGCATAAAAAAGATCTTGCTTGGACAACATCATTAAATTATTTTGATCCGCGCACAAGCTCATGTGAACTTGAAGTTCAAAAGATAATTCATTTGCAAAGCATTGCAAATCAAATGCCAGACGCTTTTGTTGACTCCGGAAGAGTTACAAAATCGCATATTCCAGACTATAAATGCTCCTATTCGAATTGAAGTTCCAGCAGAACAAAATATTATACCTATAGTCGCTGAGTCAAAAACACGCCGTAAGCGTGGCCGACCTCTTGGTTCTAAAGATAAAAATCCTCGAAAGAAAAGAGGATTAAATGATCCGGAAGATCATATTGAAGAAAAGAATGATAAAGACCAAGAGAGAACCGATGACAAAGAACCGTAAGTTGATGAAAGTAACACTGAAATTTCTATCAATTATACCACTTCCGGTAGAAGTTGGAATCGGATAGAAACCGTTATTGATAATATATTTGCATACAATATATCTCTTGATGTTACACAGGATAATGATGATCCTGAACCAATATCGATTGATGAATGTCGGCATAGAAAAGATTGGCTGCAATGGAAAGATGCGATTCAATCGGAGTTAAATGCATCGGCAAAACGTGAAGTCTTCGGACCTGCAGTCCGAACACCGGAAGGTATAAAACCTGTTGGCTACAAATGGATATTTGTGCGAAAGCGCAATGAAAAGAGTGAAATCGTTCGATATAAAGCGCGATTAGTAGCCCAAGGTTTTTCACAAAGACCAGGTATTGATTATGATGAAACTTATTCTCCTGTTGTTGATGCTATTACACTCCGATATCTTATCAGTTTGGCAGTACATGAAAAGATAGATATGCGCCTATTAGATGTTGTCACTCGCTTACTTGTATGGAAATTTAGAAAATGATGTTTACATGAAAATCCTCGAAGGATTTCATATGCTCGAAGCATATAAACATTATCCTCGTGAAAATTACTCCATCAAGTTGCAGAAATCATTATATGGCCTGAAGCAATCTGGGCGCATGTGGTTCACACGTCTTAGTGAATATTTATTGAAAGCGGGATTTAAAAATGACCAGGTATGTCCATGCGTTTTTATTAAGAAATCTGGTTCTAAATTTGTGATATTAGCTATATATGTTGATGATATTAATCTTATTGAAACTTCTGAAGAGCTCCAAGAAACAATTGATTATTTAAAAAGAGAATTTGAAATTAAGGATTTTGGTAAAACCAAATTTTGCCTTGGTTTACAAATTGAACATCTGGAGAGTGGAACATTTATTCATCAATCAACATATACAGCAAAAGTGCTAAAAATATTTTACATGGACAAAGCACATCCATTGAGTATTCCAATGATCGTCCGATCATTAAATATGGATAAAGATTCTTTACGACCTCAAGAAAATGATGATGAACTCCTTGGTTCTGAAGTACCATATCTCAGTGCAATTGGTGCATTGATGTATCTTGCTAATAATACAAGACCTGATATTGCTTTTGCTGTCAATTTATTAGCAAGATTTAATTCTTCACCAACACGACGACATTGGAATGGAATTAAACAAGTCATTCGATATCTCCAAGGTACAATTGATCTCAGATTATTTTATTCAAATAAAACCAGTCCAACATTGATAAGTTATGCAGATGCTGGTTATTTATCTGATCCACATTAAGCACGTTCTCAAACGGGTTATCTATTTACATGTGGAAATACGGCTATATCATGGCGTTCTACGAAACAATCTATAGCAGCTACTTCTTCAAATCATGCTGAAATTATAGTCATTCATGAAGCAAGTCGAGAATGTGTATGGCTAAGATCCATGATTCATTATATCCGATAAAGTTGTGGATTATCATCAATCAAAGATATTCCAACTCCTCTTTATGAAAACAATGCAGCTTACATAGCTCAATTACGAGGAGGATATATTAAAGGAGATCGGACAAAACATATTTCACCAAAATTCTTCTTTACTCATGAACTCCAGAAGAAATGTGAAATTGATGTGCTACAAATTCGGTCATGTAATAACCTCGTAGATATTTTCACGAAGACTTTACCGACTGCAACATTTGAGAAGTTGAGATATAAAATCGGTATGCGTCGGTTTAAAGATTTAAAGGAATCATCTCATCAGGGGGAGTAATAAATAGACATATAAAATAGTGTACTATTTTTCTTTCACTAGATTTTTTTCCCACTGGATTTTTATCTAATAAGGTTTTAACGAGGCATATTCTTTATGTAATGGATGGACATCCAAGGGGGAGTGTTATGAATTATTGGAATCTCCATTAATTAGTGGAGGCTCCACTAATTATGGATTTATGTGAATAATTAGAGAAGATTTTTTATGAATGTCCACCATTTAGTGGAGACACCACTAATTAAGATTAGTGGAAGATGATGTATGCCATGATGTAATCCACTAATTAGAGCTCTATAAATAGAGATATTCTCTAAGCTTGTAATACACCATCATTTTGTGAAAGAAAGATTAGTGAAAGAAAGATTAGAGAAAGAATTGTGAGAGAAAGAAAGAGAGAAGTTTGAAAAGAAATTCTTGTGCAAAGAATAGTTAGAATTTTCTTAGTGTGCAGTATGTAGATTTTATTCTAACACTACCCTAATTTTATAACAAAAATTATTTAAATTATAATTTTAAAAAATTTAAGTAATTTTAGATTTTGATAAATTTTGGTATCCACTTACACTTCATAAATTTTGCGGGCGCACTGAGGCTGATCTTCGTTATATAGAGCATCATAGCTTTATCAACAATAAACTTGGATTAAAGTTGTTTTAAAAAAAACTTTTGATTTATGTTTCTTTACCCAAAAAAAACTTAATGTAAATAAATTGTATTTGTGAAATATTAATAATTTGATTATTTATGTAAATTATAATATTGATTTGACTTTTTAAATTTTAAAATTATATTTATATTTTTATAAAAATTCATATAATTACAATTCAAATACATCTTAAATCATCAATTCAAGTCCCATTCTCATCCTAAAAAAATCAAATATTTGAATTTAAAAATAATAAATTAATTAAAGTATATTTGTTATTTAGCAAAGACTCGAGTTAATCCATCTACATCACATCCCAAGTACCGCCTCCCCCCCCCCCCCCCCCAAAAAAAAGCCTTGAAATTTTGTAATTGTATGAAAAATCAATTTCAATACTCCTTTTAATTAATATATAAGGAATTTATATTGATAATGTTGACTATAAAATTTAAAAGAAAATATAAATATTATTTTATTAAGATTAAAAGGAAATTAAATATTTTAATTTTAATTAATTTAAATATAATTATTCTTGAATTAATACAGTTGAACTATTATTAAAAATTCATTAAAATTGGAGCATTGTTAAACGTGTATTTCAAATTAACTCTAATATGGCATAAATTAAATAGAATTGAGTTGGACCATTAAGGTTGGACTTTTGAGAATCTATGTGGATTAAGTGAATTCAAGGTAAATTTAAAGTAAACTTAAGTCATCTTAAATCCAAATCTTTATTAAAAGGTTCAAGGCATCCCGGTGCTCCAATAACAAAAGTCATCACCATATTTTAACAAACTCGTACTTAGCAAAATCAAGCTTTAACAATCTCAAATTTCAATAAAATTAAGCTTCAACAGCATTCAAGCTTCTTGTTCTGCTTCGATTGACAATCAAATATTTGTCATCAAATTTTATGAAAAAAATCAAAAGACTCATCCAAAATTTATTCGGAAATTTCTAATCATATTTGATATTTATTAAATATTTTATACTTTTCAATATTGTTCTTATCTTAATTTATAGACTTAAAATTTCATCAATATGCAAATACACAAAAGCAAACTAAACGTATCAATAAATAAAAAATAATAATTTCCAACAAATTAAACTATTACTTTACCTACCCTGTTGGAGGAAACTAAGCTTCTCTTTCTTTTAATCTTTTCGAATGATACACCATTCAAAGAGTCATATATTAGTTGACTCTTCTACGCAACCACTCTTACCTGCATGAATTTCCTATGACAGGAATGCATAATAATAGTATTAAAGTTGCAGTCGACATCCGCACTTGGGGAGAAGCAGACACCAACTCCTTCCCCCACCCCCCCCCCAAATAAAAATAAAAATAAATTAAAATAAATTTTATTTTTTACTCTTTTCATCTCTTTTTATCGATCTATTTTAACTAAGATATTTGTCTCAATTTATCTGTCTCACTAACAAATTAAAACGATATTAATTATTATTTTTTTACAAATACTCCTCTTTAATACAATAAATATTGTGTATTTGTAGTGAAAAATAGAAATAAATTAAATATGTTTACTACACATAAAATTTTAAAATTTGATTACTCCTTAATAAAGAGAGAGTTTCTTTAAGGGTAAAATATGAAATGCTAATTAATTAACTGAAAAACTTTATTTTTCTTAAAACTTGTTAATCGATTAAAATGGACAGATAAAAGAAGACGGAGAGAGTAATAATTACTATCTATTTATTTATAAAATATAATACTATTTTTCTTTAATCTTATATTAGTCTCACATATTTTTTTAAAATTTAAATAAATTCTTCTAAAAAATTATACACTATATAATATAAAAATTATACAATACAACTAACTATTAAATACATATAATCTAGATTTCGTGCAAGAATTTTCCATATTTGTATCAGCTCCGTTGCCCTTCATAGTAGCCTCCGAAAGAAAAATTAATTTATTAGACCACACAGCTCATCACAACTACTCCAAACTAACCAGTCATTTCATTTACTATAATTACATTTGACACCGACTTGAGTTGCAGACACAGATTTGGCAATGGAAATGACGAGCAGGAGCTTCAGGCTTGAAGGGTCATCATGGAGCAAAATGGGCAGATCGAAGAGTTCACGGCTTGCATCAGAATTAGTGGGCTCAGAGACTGCGAAAGTCGCAGCCTATGAGAGGCTTTCGTCGTCTATGAGGGTGACTGCCAATGATTACTCCGGCAGCTATAGCACTAGAAAGAATAAGATCAGAGGCTGGTCGTTTCTTGTGAGGGCCTTCTCTTTCAGGAAGAGAGACCACGGTGCGGAGGATACTTGCAGAGGAAATGAGGTGGTGCAGGCTGCAGCAAAGCCGCCAGAGGCGGTGGTGGTGTCGGCGGAAGAAAAGAAGAAAAAAAAGACTGCATGGTTCCCTGATCCTCGCCGGCGATGGCCTTTACAAGGATGGTAAACATTTTTCTTTTCTGGTTTCCCAGTGTATTACTACTTTCAACACCATGCTCAGCATTTCTGGTTTCCCACTGTAATACTACTTTCAACACTGCTGCTCCTGCTGTTGAGCTCTTAAATTCAGACATTTCCCTCGATCCAGTTGTAACGGAATGGATTGATCGTAGTTACTAGTTTCAGTACTTTGATCCCTTGAATGGTTCATACTTCTTCTGATGTTCCAATATCCATATTTTGTCTGAAATTAAAGGTATACAACTCATCATATGTTCGATTACTTCGAAGATTTTCGTGGAAATCTGCGACTTACGAACGTTGCAGAGGCTGCACAAGACCGATCCAAATGATGAAGCACTAGACATCAAATGGGAAATTAGCTTAATGTAGGTTGGTGATGAATTAAAAACTCGATCGGTGGATTTGAATACCAACTTCCGAATATCTATGGTTCTTGAAACTCGCAGTTCTTGATCAACTTTTTCATGAAATTGAAGGAATTCAAGAACAAAAGACGAATCATTCTGAAGTTCGAACTCTAAAATGACGTTCCAAACACGGAGTTAACCATTAGTGAGGAATCTTTTCTCTTGCTACTCTTCAGAGAGGATAAGCATATTTTGGAACATCGGACGAAAGTGATTTGTTCAATTATTCACTACCCCATCAGATTCAGCAAGCATTTCCTTTCCTTGTGCCAGTATGGGAGTAGCTTCACTTATGATCCCATCTGATCTTTGATGTTCATCGTCCAATTCTGTATCTAACAATGGCGATTCTTGTACTACTTAAGGGTGAGTTTGGTTTGCGAAGGGAAGGGAAAGGGGAAAAGGGAGGGGAGTGAAACATTTTACTTTCGTCGGGGGAGTAAATATAATTATTTTCATCCTATTTGGTTGGGATGGAAGGGAAGTAATTATAATTTACCTCTCATTATTTGGTTGTAAAGTATATATAAAAAAAATAATTATTAAATTACTATTATACTCCTAAGATTAATTTATAAACAATTGCAAAGTAGAATAGAATTATAATAAAATAAATATCCTAAAACAAGAGAATTTTTTCATCCTCATTTACTTTCTAAACTTTCCAAAATGGAGAGGAAGAAAAATTTGAGGTGTAAAACACATCCTAACAGAGCAGAAAAACGAAGTGGAAAACTTCCCTTTATTCTGTACCCCTATGGGCTATGATGGCTACCCAGTGACAGCAATAATTCCTCTCTCAAAACTTGGTATCTGTTATAAAATTAGGGTAGTGTTAGAATAAAATCTTCACACTACACACTAATAAAACTCTAACTATTTTGCACAAGAATTTCTCTCTTTATTTTCTCTCACAATTTTCTCTAATCTTTCTTTCACTAATCTTTCTTTCACAAAATAATAGTGTGTTACAAGCTTAGAGAATAGCTCTATTTATAGAGCTCTAATTAGTGGATTACATCATGGCATACATCATCTTCCACTAATCTTAATTAGTGGTGTCTCCACTAAATGGTGGACATCCATAAAAATCTTCTAATAATTCACATAAATCCATAATTAGTGGAGCCTCCACTAATTAATAAAGATTCCAATAATTCATAATACTCCCCCTTGGATGTCCATCCATTACATAAAGAATATGCCTCGTTAAAACCTTACTAGATAAAAACCCAGTGGAAAAAAAATATAGTGAAGGAAAAAGAGTACACTATTCTATATGTCCATTTATTACTCCCCCTGATTAGATGATTCCTTTAAATCTTTAAACCGACGCATACCGATTTTATATCTCAACTTTTCAAATGTTACAGTCGGTAAAGTCTTCGTGAAAATATCTGCGAGGTTATCACATGACCGAATTTGTAGCACATCAATTTCACATTTCTTCCGGAGTTCATGAGTAAAGAAGAATTTTGGTGAAATATGTTTTGTCCGATCTCCTTTAATATATCCTCCTCGTAATTGAGCTATGCAAGCCGCATTGTCTTCATAAAGAGGAGTTGGAATACCTTTGATTGATGATAATCCACAACTTTCTCGGATATAATGAATCATGGATCTTAGCCATACACATTCTTGACTTGCTTCATGAATGGCTATAATTTCAAGCATGATTTGAAGAAGTAGTCGCTATAGATTGTTTCGTAGAACGCCATGATATAGCAATGATTTCCACATGTAAATAGATAGCCCGTTTGAGAACGTGCTTTATGTGGATCAGATAAATAACCAAAGATCTCGCATAACCTATCAATGTTGGACTGGTTTTATTTGAATAAAATAATCCGAGATCAATTGTACCTTGGAGATATCGAAGGACTTGTTTAATTCCATTCCAATGTCGTCGTGTTGGTGAAGAACTAAATCTTGCTAATAAATTGACAGCAAAAGCAATATAAGGTCGTGTATTATTAGCAAGATACATCAATGCACCAATTGCACTGAGATATGGTACTTCAGGACCAAGGAGTTCTTCATCATTTTCTTGAGGTCGGAAAGGATCTTTATCCACATTTAATGATCGCACAATCATTGGAATACTCAATGGATGTGCTTTGTCCATGTAAAATCTTTTTAGCACTTTTGCTGTATATGTTGATTGATGAATAAATGTTCCACTCTCCAAATGTTCAATTTGTAAACCAAGGCAAAATTTGGTTTTACCAAAATCCTTGATTTCGAATTCTCTTTGTTTCTTGGAGCTCTTCGGAGTTCCAATAAGATTAATATCATCAACATATATAGCTAATATCACAAATTTAGAACCGCATTTCTTAATAAAAACGCATGGACATACCTGGTCAGTTTTAAATCCCGCTTTCAATAAATATTCACTAAGACGTGTGAACCACATGCGCCTGCATTGCTTCAGTGCCATATAATGATTTCCGCAACTTGATGGAGTAATTTTCACGAGGATAATGTTTATATGCTTCGGGCATATGAAATCCTTCGGGGATTTTCATGTAAACATCATTTTCTAAATTTCCATACAAGTAAGTAGTGACAACATCTAATATGCGCATATCTATCTTTTCATGTACTGCCAAACTGATAAGATATCGGAGTGTAATAGCATCAACAACAGGAGGATAAGTTTCATCATAATCAATACCTGGTCTTTGTGAAAAACCTTGGGCTACTAATCGCGCTTTATATTGAACGATTTCACTTTTTTCATTGCGCTTTCGCACAAATATCCATTTGTAGCCAACAGGTTTTACACCTTCTGGTGTTCGGACTGCAGGTCCGAAGACTTCACGTTTTGTCAGTGCATTTAACTCCGATTGAATCGCATCTTTCCATTGCAGCCAATCTTTTCTATGCCAACATTCATCAACTGATATTGGTTTAGGATCATCATTATCCTGTGTAATATCAAGAGATATATTGTATGCAAATATATTATCAATAACAGCTTCTATCCGATTCCAACTTCTACCTAAGTGGTATAATTGATAGAAATTTCAGTGTTACTTTCATCAACTTCTGGTTCTTTGTCACCAGTTCTCTTTTGGTCTTTCAATATGATCTTCTGAATCATTTAATCCTCTTTTCTTTCGAAGATTTTTATCTTTAGAATCAAGAAGTCGGTCATGCTTCTGCCATACTTTTGGCTCAGCAGCTATATGTCAAATCTTTTGTTCTGCTGAAACTTCAATTAGAATAAGAGCATTTATAACTGGCATATGCGATTTTATTACTCTTCTGGAGTCAACAAAAGCGTCTGGCATTTGATTTGCAATACTTTGCAAATGAATTATCTTTTGAATGTCAAGTTCACATGCGCTTGTATGCGAATCAAGATAATTTAATGATGTTGTCCAATCAAGATTTTCTTGTACTTGTTTCTGCTTCTCCCCTAATTTAGGGAATAATGATTTCACAAGAGAATAAGAAAAGAAATATAAGAAAATGATGACAAGCAAAAAATGCCAAGAAAAATATCTCTTTTTTTTCACTCTTCCCGTACCGACTTTTCCTCTTACTCTCTTGTCTTTTCTTCTCCTCCGACCCTCTACCTACCATCTACCTCTTCTTCTTCCTCATACAGATATATATATATATATATATATATATATATATATGTATCGATATATATATCGATTATCGATCATTAGTAAACATCAAAAACAAAAATCACAAAGCGGATATGAAGACTCGTAATTCATTTGAGACATGGTCAAATTTTGACTTAGTTTCGCAGCGAGATGTTGATGTATTTTCATTTCCAAACCAACCGCTTCGCCTAATTCGAACACGTAAGATTTTGATATGTTTTCCTTTTCAAACCAACCGCTGTCTAATTCGAACGCGAAGATTTTGATATGTTTTCCTTTCCAAACCAACCACTTCCTCCTAATTTCGAGTGAGATACCTTTGATGGCTTCCATTTGTTTTTAGTGTGCTTGATAATGAAATTAAACTCTCTTTTGGTTTGTTTTTTTTATGTAAATTAGTGGAAGTTTTGAACATACTCGCTTTGGACCAAGTTGATCTCGCTCCTACAAGAGATCGCTTTTGATCATCGTTCCTCTTGATACTATTCCTTTGAATGAGGATATGCTTGTGCATGATCATTTCTACTCTCTAATGGATTTTGAACAAAGCCGTAATATGTTTCCGAGTTATTATACATTTAAACATAGATTTTGAATGGTATTACCTTTACTGATATTATTTTCTTTTTCTAGAAGAAATAATGAGTGGTCTTGGCAGCGAAGTCGGAGTAAGTACTCATGAAATGCATAATATCGAAGTTCAAAATATTATTGCAGACAAAATTTCTGGGGAGAAGAAGATGATTAAGAGGCAGAGAGAGAAGAAGGGCAATAACTCTCAAACACTATCAAGAGAAACAATTTCGCAGTACTTTTACCTACCAATCATGAGCGCAGCCAAAGAACTGAATATTGACATAACCCGTCTCAAGAAAAGATGTAGGGAGTTAGGAATTCGTCGATGGCCTCACAGGAAATTGGTGAGCTTGGAGACCATAATCAAGAATGTTCAGGTTCTCTCTCATACATACTTATAATTTGTAAGTATGAAACTATGAAAGATTTATAAGTAAATAACCGATGATATCACTTCGATTTACAGGATATGCAAAATAAAGAAGAAGGAGGACATATGGCTGAGAAGAAATTACAAGAAGCCATTGCGATACTGGAATATGAAAAACAGTTGATGGAAGAAAGTCCTAATACGCAGTTAGAGGACCAAACACAGAAATTGAGACAAGCATGCTTCAAGGCTAAATATAATAAGAAATATAATAAACTTAAGGAGATCATAAAATCTTAAGACTCATTTCGCAGTAATTTTACGGCTACTTCTGCTGCTAGTCTCGATGCTGGCTCAAAAGGGAAAGAAAAGGAAGAGGATGTCGAAAAAGAGGAGCTGAAGTCCATAATTACTAATTATTTGTCGTCCTCTAATGTAAATATTGAAAAAGAACAATTACAAACATTCATCTTACATTTGTCAGCTCAATTACAAAAGAGCAACTATAAGCATGTATCATCAAGTTCATATGAACACTAGTATTATGAATAAAAGATGTGATGTTTATTATTAATGGAAATATCTTTTTCCCTTATTATCTTTTCTGTTCCACTTCAGGTGGTCAGTATTTCTCTGTGATAAGGGAAATATCGAGTGTGTCCATGACCATAACCACGGCCACTGCCACAACTACGACTATAACGATGGCTTCTACTGGAGCCAACAACATTCACTTGGAGTGTCTGTTGAGCCAGCTTCATCCGCTTCATGATTTCTCAATAATAACTCATGTTAAAGTTCGTCAATTTTGGATACCCTTTTTCTCGATATTGTTATCGTAGAACATGAAAAATGGAGAATGTCTTCTCCAATATAACTTCATCAAGAACTTTTTCTCCGTAAAATTTTTAACTAAGATGTAATTTTATACATCACGGAGTTCACGGTTTTACAATCTTGCAACTTCGAGTGCAACCATTCATACCGTGCAATGGGTAGTACGACCATCTTCAGGTGGTCAAATCTTTCTTTTTATCCGCATGACATATGGATCTCCTTTTTTTTTTAGCATATAGATGCATTTTTGTATGACATATAAATTTTTTTTTCCAGAAATATCAAGGGTTACAAATTCGAATTTAGCGAGATCAATAAATGCATACCTGTCTTCTGGCTTTAATAACGGCAGAGACTCGTGCTGATAACGTGTTATAAAATTAGGGTAGTGTTAGAATAAAATCTTCACACTACACACTAATAAAACTCTAACTATTTTGCACAAGAATTTCTCTCTTTCTTTTCTCTCACAATTTTCTCTAATCTTTCTTTCACTAATCTTTCTTTCACAAAATAATTGTGTGTTACAAATTTAGAGAATAGCTCTATTTATAGAGCTCTAATTAGTGGATTACATAATGGCATACATCATCTTCCACTAATCTTAATTAGTGGTATCTCCACTAAATGATAGACATCCATAAAAATCTTCTAATAATTCACATAAATCCATAATTAGTGGAGCCAACAGCCGTTTGGCATGCTACCTTCATAATAGTATCTACCTTCTTGGTTTCTGGATTTCCACCCTTACAAGAAGCAAACATCCGTTTTTGCCCCTCTCTTGGGCATGCTTACCTCTAATCGTTCTAGTGAAGAACAAATGAGCTACCCTATAGAGTGGCGTAACCGTAAAAGAGAAGATTGATCATCAAGGCGACAGTTTAACCATTGACTTGAATATCAAGTATTTATTTTGTTTATATACAATCAGATTTGAATTTACATGACCATAAATATTTATATTCCCTCCACCTCCTTTTACCTCCTTTTATCTATTTTAACATATTCACAAATTTTAAAAAAAAATAAAAATTTTAATTAATTAATCAACATTACATATTTTCTCTTTCTATTAAAAAATAATCAAAATTCAAAATTTTGTGTTATAAATATATTTAATTTATTTTAATTTTTCACTATAAATGCACAAATATCTATTTTATTAAAAAAATATTTATAAAAAAATAATAATTAATATAAAAAGAAACGGAGAGTCCTGTAATATCAAAAGTAATGAGACAAAAATACCTGAATTATCAAAAAAACAAAAAAGAACAAATGGCAAAGCCCAAGATCGCGGCAGGTTCAACTGTCACACTATGTACAACTACCCTTCCTGATCTTAGTTCCACCTGTTTGTCAAGAAATGATATTTAAAAAATACCGCTGCATTCTCCCACAAAAAAAAAATGAAAAAAACATCAGATAAGTATGCATTTGAGCAAGCCAATGCAATTTGGATCCGGGTGGATTCGAACCACCAACCTCTCAGAGCAAAAGAATTTCTGAGCGCTCTATCCGGTTTTAGAGCCTACGAATCCATCCAATGCCATAATGTGCAGGTATCCAGCTTTAGAGAACTAGCAATAATTGTGTCCTAAAATTCAGCATCATAGATTTACAATATGGCTTCTAAGGAATCAAACGAGAAAAGAACAATGCTTTTGGCCATGCAAACACGATGAATGAAACTAACACCGCGCAAGAATAGCAAATTTATCCCACCAGCTGGAATTAAAAATGTGTACTCAAGGGTTTGAAAAGTTTCCTCGAGGAAGGATCTAACTGAAATTCTTAAGACTAATGCAGCTCACAATCAATATCTTCACATGCATTATACAATGAACTAACGACAACCATCTTGAATTTATGCAGAGGGAACATAACTGACAATATAAGGAATAAGGGCGAATTGCCATTACCTGTAGGGATAAAGGATTGGTCAGGAATGGCTCCAAAAAGATTTGGATCAGGAAGTCATTTGGCTGGATTTTGGGGGTGGTATCCGAAGAGAAGAAAGTATCGCAAATAAATCAACTCAGGTATTGAGGCATAGAAGGATTGGATCAGGAAACAGTTTTACTGTATTTGGATTAGTATCACTAGTTTCGAAGGTGTGGGCAAATAATTCATGGCTTCTTCTTACAAGTAACTGGAGATCAAAGACTCCAGAATTTGTAGCAACCATGAACAGAACAATAACAACACAAATCGAATCAATCACTACTGAGTACACTGCAAATAATTCAGCAGTTTTTTGGACTTGACACGTGAAAAGTCAACAGCCCCTCAAGGGAGAGAGAGAGAAAGCAGCAAACATCTAGAGCAAGAAAGTGCAGAAAAATATCCTGCAAAAAAGAAATAAATTGAAAACCAAATCTTCTACTACCTCTCCATTTCTTCACGCCAGGAGACCAAAAATAATATATATATATATATATATATATATATATATATTTTAAGTTCTTGCTTTTTAACAAAATGTCAACAAAACGATATTGGAAGAACACTAGAATTTGAAAGTTCAAAAATGGATTTCAAGAAAACTACCAGCCACAACCACTAAATAAATGATTTAACTGAATTGAAATATTTTAAACTATTTCAACTATGTTAAAAAGGCAAAGGAAATCAAAGGACTGTTAATAGCATCTGAAAATTCACCTTCCTCCATGTCCGTACGTCTTGATCAAGCATTGTACATATGAGGTCCAACATGAGCATTGAACATGTAAAAACTTCACATTCTACATCACTTTAATAAATACCACATTGCCTTCAGTTATAGTCCTCTAGCTGAGGTCAATTATAGCAATCGATCCACAGTCAAAAACTCATCCAGTACTAAGAACGCATTTCCAGGCCCTTAGAACCATGGTACAATATGCGAAATCTTGCATCCCCAACTTGTGTTGAAAACATCCTCCACCCTGCTGCTCAAGATATCAGAGAATACTGAAATCATGACAGCCTACAGCTGACGATCTTCCTATGTTCTTCTTTCCAGTCCTGTCCCCACTGCACATCCAAAAACATCCTTCTGAAACACCACTTCCTGTGGGGTTTCCTGTTCACACCCACCATGCAAAGGGAAACAAACCCATAGTGGACTATACATCAGGCTCAACAGAAGGGACTGCTTCACTGATGAGATGATTTCTTCTAAAATTTAAGCTGGTAAGACCACTGTAAAAACTTATGCAGCTGAAGCAACCACAGGAAAACGGACCTCCCAAATAACCACGAAGAAAATGTTGACATCAATCTCAATGAAAAAAAGGAACAGCTCAGATCTGCAGGTTGCCAAGACAAAATAACAATAACAGGGCAGATAGGCCAAACACCAATTCCAGATGAAACAACAGGAATCATCCTAACTACTAGATCAGCATAAACCCTCTACTGGATACAAGGATGGAAAAAAAACTAACCATCTAAAATACTATATAATGACAAAAAGTATTTAATAACCCTTATTCCTGGTATAATAACCAGCGCAAAGATCGACAAACTTGCACAAGACAATAATATAGAGTACCATCAATGGTAATATAATCAAAAGAGATGCATAGAACGTGATCTACATTGAAAAATACATACAAAGCGTAAGCTGACAAGACGAACAAAAGACATATTCATATATTTGGATCTTGAGAAACAGAGGAAAATAACAAAATTTTTTATTCAGGAGCAGACTAGCTGCTTATTTAAGTTAATTGTTTCCTCTCCCCCACAGAACCTCTTTGTTTGTCAAGATGATGAAAAAAAATATGCCAAAAACATTAATGCAATATCCTTTGTCCACCGTGAATCTGTTTAAAAAGCCAAATGATGTCACTTCTTCCATCCCGATTGACAAATATGAATGCTAGTGAAATCTTTTAACTCATATTGTGCTTGCATTAAATGCACTGCATTGTATCGTGGGGAAATTTTTATATAGACCCGATCCACCGTAGACCAGATACTTTGATTATTGTATCACGTACTTGGTGTATTGTACACTTCTAATGATCTACCGTGGACCCGATACACATAAAAATTTCCTCCTACTCATTGATTGTTATCCTGTTTGTCATTATACAGGATATGTAGGTTAGGGAACACCTTTGCGATCAATAACTGCACTTCTTTAGGTGGAATCAACTGTGATGTGAATGTGTTCATTTGTGTGAAGAGATTGTAGAGGAAAAAGACAACAATTGACCAATTTCTCTGTTCGAGAAATGTGTCTGCGTGGTTTTGATGCATGTAAGACTACTTGCAAAAATGACTGCAAATGTGCAGAAAAGGCAATTGCGGGTCTCTCTGTTTGCGAACTGCGCACAAGCCTACTCTATGTTTGATAAAAATAGATACCAAGGGATTGTGTACGTAGTACCTGAATGCGGATACAGGAGTTGATCATTGCCATGACTGCTGCAAAGGGGCGTGCAGGAGCTGAAAGATTAAAAGCAAACAAAAGAAAAAGAAATAACACAGGCAACACCAGCACGCGCGCACACGAGAGGGGGAAGGAGATCCCGGGCCAAAATAAAAATCAAGTTCCCCGTGCGATCTCCCCACCCCTCAAACCCCAAAAATTAGATATTTTCATTAAATTGGGCGACCTGCCATGCAAGCGCACCTGACATGGCAAAGGCCAGGATAACATCATACAAAATATTAATCGAGACTCCGCCCCCTGAACTTAGGCATCATCTGTCTCGAGTTTCTCCCTTCTACAACCTCATACAAACTCCTTTACCCGGCACATCAATTTTGATTGTACAAAATAACAATCAACAAAATTGAGCTTCCTCCTCAATGGGATTCGGAATTCTGCAGATCCAAACCCGCAAGAGCAAGCAGAATCGAGGATAACCGATCCTCCTTCCAGACGACTAATCCCTGGAATCAATCCTATTAGCCGTACACAGGAATCCTGTCCAATGTTTATAAAAATAAATAAATAACTTTTTAGCAAAAAGGAGATAATTTCCAAACAAAATTAATTAACACAAGCAAAACAACCATAGATAACGTTGACAACTACCGGAACACCAAAATTAAAAATTGAATAATTCTCAGGCAATTAAACGATCATAAACTGAATCAAACAGACCAGACCATATAATAAAAGAAGATCCAGAAAACCAAACCAAACCTTTATGATGTGAAACAGATCCAGAAAACTATGTCAGCCGCCGTGACGAAAAAAATCTCCGGCAAAACTCGTTAGCTCCTTTAGACAGTGAGCAGCTCAACTTCCAGATTCCGCGACCAAACAACCTCTAGCAACGCTCATATAAGCCATGCGAGAACGAAAAAATGACAGATCTGATCTAGACGAACGGAATGCATCATCCCAGAAGAGGAGATGGAAGGGCATGATAATAGAAAAGGGCCGGCACATCCAAACCAAGAAGGCTAGCGAGCTAATGATGATACCAACGCCTTTTATAGGAAGGGAACCGACTTTGTAGCGGCGCTGGTTGAAAACCCGTGTTAGGGTTGAGCTGGCAACAGCATTGCCCAACCCAGACCAGCCACGTGTTCGAATATTCGTTGCCGTATTGCCTTGGAATTAGATTTTTCATCTCTTCTTCCTTTTTTTCGTTTTTTTTTTGGCAAAATCTTCAATTTGGTCTTTATTCTTTTTTTTTAATCTTTTTAATCCCTTAAATATTTTTTTACACCTTATTTAATTTTTCTATCAACTGCACTATTAAATTGCTATTTTTTATAAAAATAAATCTAAAACTTCACTGTAAAACTCACGATTTCATTTCCGGACGAGCCTTCTAAACCACCAAAAAATTTACTCTGTGGAGGTCTAGTGTCCAAGAACACATAGACCTCAAACTCATCATCGACCTTGAACTTGCTAAAAAATTTCTTGATTCCCCTATTGAAATGTATACAAGAACTTGCAATTAGAGAAGCTTGAGAAGTCTGTGTCCAGGTTTGTAAAGAGCCTAATGCAAGCTCATGTGCTCGCCAACTTGCATCACGTGAGGTACAAGACGTCAGAGAGGGTGGATAGGGTAGAGAGGTCGACTAGGCGGCAGGAGCATAGGCTTGGAGTGATGGCAATTGGAGTGACTAATAGTGGGGTCCGAGACTAGAAAGTTATGGTACTACCATTTGTACGGTCATTTAAAAACATTTGACACAATCATATAAATATTAAAACGACATCATTTTACTAAAAAAAAATTTATACGTAATTATCTTCTCACATTAAATTTTTATTTTTTTTATCTGAACCGTTAAATGATCGCGCAACGCAACTTGCGCGACCCCAGATTCCTAATAGTGATGGCAATTTGAATGAATATTAGTTAGCTCCAGGTCATATACGACAAAGTTGATATAATTAGCCATTGTTGCTATCAAGCTGGATTTCCTTGTGCCAGGAGGACCATACAACATGTTCCTGCGTTTCCAAGCTTTCCCTACCTTCTTATAGAACTCCTTTCATCTCACAAACCTATCAAGATCGTCCATGATCATTTTCTTGAGCTCTGTATCCATGGTCAGAGTCTCAAAAGTTGTTGGGTGATCCAGCTTTATGGAGTTCCACGAACAGTCTCCCGAGCATCTACGGATCTACTCATTACTCAAAGTGTGAAGTTTTAGGATCTTTTTCTCTTTTTTCATGCTCTTAGATTTTTTAGAACGAAAGGAATGTAAGATTCAAATACCAGTTTTTTGTGTTTCTTCTGAAAACAGAGCTCAAAATATCGTATCTCCGATTGTTGGCCTACACACTGGCCTGAGTACCTGAAACTCTTGGATTCCACATTTCTTGTAATTTGCCTCCACTTGAAATGCACTCTGTTGAAGTTGTCTATAATTTCTTGATTCTTTGCTATTGAAGTCGAAATCTTACTTACCTTCTCAGGCATGGTGACCATAAATCTGGTCGTGAAAGGGAAAATTTTTACCCCTATGTAGACATCAGCTGCCTTGTATATTTGGTTGCTTCCAAGGCCATCAAATTCTTCGACGACCAAGACGATTTCATTGGAAAAAGACTTGAACCGCCTATGGCTATGGATACTTAGGAAAAAGTACTGCTGGAGTTCATAGGGAACAAAATCTCGGGCAATGGTAGTTTAGAAGGCTTGTCGAAAATAGGGTCATGAGTTTTATAATAAAATTTCAAATTTGTCCTTATAAAAAATAATATCTTAATGGTACAACGAAAGGACCAAATGAGATATAAAAACATATTTATGGGATTTAAAAAAATAAAAATAATGAATATGGACTTGAAAATAATTGTTAAGGGATCAACTTAGAGATTTTGCTTTCTTTTTTAATATAAATTGAACCCAGTGGAGTAAAAATCCCTTCCCGCAATGTAAAGCATAGATAAGAATTTTTCAATATGATTTTAAATTAAAATTTTAATTTAATTTAAATATAATATTATTATATATAATTTTTATTTTAAATTAAAACAACTTAAATTTAAAATAATAATAATATAAATAATTTCATTTTTTTGAAAACGATCATATACTTACAACCCATCATAATCTCTCTTTAATCCCATTTAAACTTCATATTTACCTCTTATATTTAATAATTCATCTTTATTTCAATCCAATTACTATCCAAGTATATTTAATAATTTTTTATAAAATTCATCTCAAATAAATTCTTATCCACTTACATCCTAAATAAAAACAAACTCTTCTCAATTTAAAATTTTATCTTAATTTAAAATACATATAATTTAAATATTTTTATTTTTTAAAAAATATGATATTCTTACATAACATTATATTTTATTCTTTTAATTTCATTTAAACCTCATTTTAATCTTATATATTTAATAATTTTTATTATATTTAAAAAAATTAATTTCAAAACAATTTCTATTATACACTCTAAATTATATGAAATCTTAGACTTCAAATTTACACAACTGATTTTTTTTTTTTTTACATAATTGGACATTTATACAATTATTCAACTACTTATTCAATCAGAACCCGGGAATAAGGTTACAATTTAGAGTTTGATTTAATCCCATTGCTTATGTCCAAAGCTCAACCCAAACTAACAAATGTGACTCAAAACACACTTAAGTGTAAATTTGTAAGTTCAACTAAGCACAATTCAAACTCAAAACTTGAACCGACTAAAAATAATAAGAAAACTCCGTTCAAAAAAAAAAATTAAATTTTATATGTACTCTCATCTTATCTTTTATAATAATAATAATAATAATAAAATTAAAATTAAAATTTAAAAGTCGTAAATAAAATTAGTTGGTTATAACAATGTAATTAAAAATACATTTATTTTTAAAAATAATTGAGACCCCTATATTTTTTAAGGAATGGTCCATTCCGGAATGTTGTAAATTCAAATAATTTAGAGGAGCAAAACGAGAGTACACCAAACTTCAAGGGTTGAGGGGTAGTTTCTCTGGAATTTGGCGTAGGAATCAGGTTGTCTACTTCTAGTAATGGGCGCAGTGCAATTTTTTTTATTAATTAAAAAAACCCGGCACAGAGGAAGTAAAAGTTCTGAAATGTGCTTATTTTCTTTTTGGAACAGAAATTCTTCAAGCTTTTCTGTATAACCATAAGAAGAACATGTTCTCAGAAAATAAAATCAGTTGATCTATTAGAACCCGAGTCGAAGAAAATGATTTCTTTGATTATTCTCTCTTCAAATTCAGCAATGTCTCCTACCTTCAATAAATAGGAAGGTTCTGCTGCTGCTCTGTTCTTGGAAGATCAGCCTAAGCATATGCTGCCATCTCAGTCTCTCAGTCCTCGATCAATCGTCCATTGCTCAAGATCCAAACATGTCTGAAAACTAATCAAAACTTGATTATACTTACCAACAGAAATGGCCACTTCTTTCATTCATAACTCCTCTGAGTTCATTTGGGTTTCTGGCCAAATACAATGTGGCTTTTCATTAATAATCATAAATAGGTTGCAGTTAATCCGACAAGTATACCGTGGAGAAGCACAAAAGAGTGTTTAAAGATGCCAAAGACGAATTCAATGATGCAGTTTAGATCCGGGTGGATTCGAACCACCAACCTCTCAGAGATCTGAGCGCTCTCTCCAGTTTCAGAGCTCACGGATCTTTCTATCACAACGTGAGAGAATATAATGCTCAACATACCCACAGCCACCTGAGACACCTAACAGTGTACTAAAAGAACCAGATTCAAGTTTCCATCTTCAATACATTTAAATAATTTTTGTTTTTTAAATATTATCTAATACCTACCACTCATATTTTGATTTAACCCTTCAATCAAATCTTATCGAAATTTGAAATTTCAATCAAATCACAAATATTACCTTTTGAATCACTACTTCAAATATTGACTCCTTGTTAACCAATCCACGGGCAATAAACCACGAGGCGGTTTAAGAGTGCACTTCCAGAAGGAATCACACAA
This sequence comes from Voacanga thouarsii, assembly GCA_026120185.1. Lineage (NCBI taxonomy): Eukaryota > Viridiplantae > Streptophyta > Magnoliopsida > Gentianales > Apocynaceae > Voacanga > Voacanga thouarsii. The sequence continues at coordinate 1,794,583 of JANUWF010001190.1, forward strand.
GTGTAGCAGCAGCAGCTACTGAAAAATCAAGGAGCAATAAAGTTTCGAAGTTGAAACAAAAATTCAGAGAAGTAACCTTTATATGGTCGATATTCAGAAGGATAACTCAGTAATGAATAGAAAATATATATATATATATATATTCCTACCCCAAGGGAGGAGGAATAATATTAGAATTGTTAAAAAAGAATCCAAAGGATCGCCTTCCCGTATGCCTTAAAAATCAGACCAAAGAATTGAATACATGCAGAACAATAAAACATTCAACACGTAAGAGTGCGACTGGTATAAGGGAAAATTTTACAAGACTTTGTTATATAGTACGAAATGTTGGACAGTTAAAAGGTGTCATATTCAAAAAATGAAAATAGCTGAGATGCGTATGTGTAGATATACTAGGAAGGATAAACTTAGAAATAAAATCATTAGGGAAAAAAATAGGTGTTGCATTTATTGAGGAAAAAATGAAAAGATGAGAGAAAGTCGTAGACCGATGGATAGGTTAGACAGAGGTAGAGGTAGAGATAGGCTTAAAACGACGTGAACGAACGCCTGGAAGCCGAAACGACCGTGCTTCGATACGCGCCGAAGACCGTGCCAGAGTCCTAAGACGCTGTGCAATAAAACGAGCAGACGCACACAGCGCATTCGGTCCCCAACACGAGCACGGCGCGTATCGCGGCACGGGCGCCCGGCACTGCCCGGCCCCCAAGCACGCACCAACACGAGGTACACCGCGTGTGCCCCATAGGTAGAAGAAAGTGACGGGAGAGAATTCATGTAAATGACCACACGTTACCTATCATGTAGCCGACCCTAAGTTACTTGGGATTAAGGCTTAATTAATTTGTTGTTGTTGTTTGATGTCCTGAGATCAACTATACGAAGGCACAAGCAACGCAAACCAGTAAAATCCATTAAAAAAATGTATAGAATGTCTTCAACTTTCCTTTGTAGATCTGCTTTGATGGTGGTCCAAGAGAATTATCTTCCCATTGAGCACCCAAGAATTGGCATCTTGTGATGCATCCCCCAGAACAGAGTCCTACTGATACGTCTGCCCAATTCTCAACTTTCTGTTGAACTTTCGGGTCACCTCCTTGTTGCTCTGCCTGTCCTTCCTGTTGCATGCACCAGAAACCTGCAATGATATGATTCCAAGAATTGCTGAAGAAGATTTGGATGCTCCTGTGTGAGGATTTATATCCTACAAGATTATACATCAGTTGCGGCTGAGATCCACCGGAAACTTGCAGGTGGAACTAGATCCCAAGAACTGTTGAAAAGTTCTAAACGTGTGGGGGAGCACTTTTCAAAGCCACCGTATCATTTTAACTCAACTGTAACCATCACATTCAGCAGCAGCACCCACCATAACACAGATCTCCAAAAGAACCAACTTGCACATCTATGTGCTCCCCTCTCGATCATCAGGGAGATTCTGTAAGAATATCCATCAGCCTAAAGTAGTAGTATAATATATCTACAAGTATGCCGAAGCTCGCTATACACACTGTTTAAAGCTACATCCAAATGGAAGAACCAAAAACCAACAATCTACAAAAGTTTACAACTAACTAACTAGCAGACAGGTGGGTAAATGCAAACTAGACATCCAAAAAATAATTATAAATTCTGTTGCAATTGCATTGACAAAATAACAAATGTTTGAGAAACTCCATTCAATAAAAAAACATCAATAGTGCAACTATAAAAAATCCACCAAAACAAGTGTGAACAAAAATATAGCAAGGATAAAGCCATAAAAAAGTATTAGAGACGAAAATGTCAGCAATACCATCCCCATTCTATTTCAAAGTGATATTTAATCAAAAGTAAAAATAGATACCTGAAGAAGACTGCACCATCCCCTCTCAACAAAAAGGGAGAAAGATCAAGCTGCTCTTTTAAGAAAACACATATTTACGTATTACTTTGTCGTCCCTGCTCCCAACGCCTTGAGAATTGCAAACTGCTTTGACATCCATTTTGACATGATAGCCCCTTTGTTCCTTTAGTAAGGGGTTTGCAGCGTAATGGTGTGCGACTGGAAGGGCGTCGGATTATTGTGGCAAGCTGGACTTGTTTGCTGCAAGTCCTTATGCAAGTTGACTTCTTTTCCATTTATCATAGGCTCTATTTGAGTGGTGATGAAAGAGTAAATTGCTAATAGAAGCGTGATGATTTTTAATGCATTCCAACTGCTTAAAGGATTTAAGCTTGAGAGGGCGTAAATAATTGCAGAGTAACATCCTATACTTGCTATTTCTATGTGAGGGCATGGTATAGCTAGACTGTTTTCATATTTCGACCAAACAAGTATGTAAATAACTAGAGCGAGGGATTGCAAGCGAATACCTGTTTTGTTGATATTCCAATAGGTGCTTTGTGAACGCATCGCCTTACTATGGTTCGTAGCTAAGAGCAGAAACAAAAAAAAGACAGGCAACAAAACAGGTATTCGACACCACAAGAGGAGGGGAGAACCCGGGCAAAAAATTTCACCTTCCCGTGCGATCTCCCCACCCCAAACCCAAAAAATTTGCATCTTTTATTAGATGGAGTGACCTGCCATGCAAGCGCACCTGACATGGCAAAGGCCAAGAAGACACTGTACAAAATATCAATCGACACTCGGTCCCCTGAACTTAAGCCTCATCTGTCTCAGTTTTTTCCTCCTTACAAAGTCATACAATCTTGATTCCATCGATAATTCCAATTTGATTGTACAAATTACAATCAAATCAGCATCTTGATTTTCCAACCAAAAGCAAAAATGGGATTCTGGCTTCCTTTCCATCGACAAGCAGAATAACATAGCCACACACCTAATAGCAAAAAAGGAACAAACATTTTTCAGCACCAAAAAGAAAGAAAAAAGAGAGAGAGAGAGAGAGAGAATCGTCAAAATAAAACCGATCCACAGACAAAAAAACTCACCGACTCTCCAATTTGCAATAGATTTACAATCCACGATAATACCCAGGCAATCAACAACGGCAAACTCAAGTTAATTAAACAAAAGCATATAGTAGATAAAGGTCATACCTGTATGCTGTGCAACAGATCCGAAAAATCTATTCCAGCTCCAAAGGCAACTGCAGAAGATCTGCTCAGCCCCTTAAACTCTATGTCACCCTTCCCTTTCCAACAACCAAAACTCACAGCCGAAGGGACGGAGACAGAGACATATGATCAAGCGCATACAGTCGAAAGAAAAAGGAAAGGGAGAAGGAAGGATCCAGCTGCCGGATATCCATAGTTGGCTCGCCTTTGCCAGAAAGGCCGATTTTTATAGGAAAAATAGACCGACTTTTCATTGGCGGTGGTTGAAAATACACGAAGGTCTGACGGTGAGGTGGCAACAAAATCTTCGTCCAACAGAAACCGACCACGTGTTGGAAGATCATTGGATCAGAATTAGAATCCGATTCCTTTGCAATTTGCAATATACTAGTTGATATCTCCACGCTAATATATAAATTTTGCGTGACAATTAAATAAAATTTATTAAATATTTATAAATAAATTATTAATTAGAGAATATAAAACAAAGATTAATGTACATACATTACGATTGCTATTGATAGAAGATATATATTTAAATATAAAAAAATCAACAATTGATCCCCTATACTTTTATGAATTTTTCTATAATTATTGTCACTAACCTAGAGATATAATCTAAAAATAAATAACTATAAGTTTCTTCAATTTAATAATCAATCTAAAAAATAATAAATCAATTATCTTCTATATGTGTTTATTTATATAGAATGAAGAAAAGAGATTATACAAAATTTAAATTTGTGAGAAAAATTGTTCTTAAGTTATATTATTTCGATTAAAAAAATCAATATATAATTTTTTCATTTGTATGAATTATGATTTTTTTTATCAAATATCTCCTGCAGCAATAAATATTAAACAAAAAAAATGAGAGGTTAATATAATATTGTACTAAAAAGTGATAAATAAAATAATTATCGAAATTACTCGTAAAATTAGATAAAAATACTTAAAATTGTAGACTTACAGTTAAAATGAGAATTGCAATCACAGACAAAACAGTATTATAAGACAGATAAAGTAGTATTTTAAGTTACTTTTCTATACCTTCGTTCCTTCTCAAAATTTGTTTACGTGCAATCACAAATAAAACAGTATTATAATATAGAAATAATTGGTTTTAGTTCTTTTCTTTCTTTCTTACCTCCATCAAAATTGAATGATAATAATAAGCAAAACCTATATTGTAAATTATTATTATCACTTGGTATCCAAATTTCCTCAAAAAATAAATAAATAAGTAAATAAAATCTACATAAATGTATTCCAGCAAAAAGAAGGAAAAAAGCCAAAAAGAAAATAAAAAATTACGTTGGAATGGATCCTAATCATTAATCTTGTTGTATCCAAAATGAAAAGAATAAAGAGTTATCACATATATGGAAGAGGTTCTTCAAAATTATATTAGATAAAATAAAAAAAAAGTTGATAACCCAAAATAAAAAGAGAATAAGTTGAATACGAATAGACAAATTAAATATTTATGTATGATATTTTGATACCCTGTATATTAATTATCAACTACTACAACTGCATTCATAAATGTGCCCATTGCATTAGTAACAGTAAGGTTATACTTATTCTTTGTTGCCTTTCGAGTTAAGTGACCATGAACACCAGGAAAGAGGCATTTGAGAGTTTCAATCGCTTGAAAAAATCTAGCATCCCTCTCATTTTCATGTCTATCAACCTTCAGTTCATGGAATTGGTTTTCTAAGTCATCAATTTTTGTTTTCTACCTATCATACTTGCATCCATAGACAAAAAATGTATCTTATCATCAGTAATGAAAACTCAAAATTCTAATTTCAATTAAATGAAGAATACGCGCAAGAAAATAGTAAGCCAATGCATCTAGATGTCATTCCGTGAATAAATCAAAGAATGAAATTTTTTTCAAACAGTAATAATGTGTAATAAAATAAAGAATGAAACTTATAAGTCTATATTATTATGAAATAATAATGTATCTCTTTGTTTTTCTTATTGACTCTTAAATTATATTGAAGAGATTATGTATCTCTTTGTTAAAATACTGACTTTTTTGCCACTTACTCAAAAGCAATCCATTGGTATTCTAATTACATTTAGAACAGAAATTTTATTTTATAGACTGTCCAAATTTTCTATACATTTTGATAAATTTATTAATATGATTAGTTTTTTAGTATTATTGTTTATGAGTTATTAATATGGTTATTAATAGTTAATAATAGAAAAATAAGTGTATAGTTATTAATATGGTTATTAATAGTTATAAATAATTTTCATAATTTTTTTGTTAAAAATAATATTATACATGTTCAATAACTATTTTATCCATAACAATCAAATTAATCTCAACCATTGAAAAGTTTAGGCTGAAGGATTTTAAAATCTATACCATTCATTAAGGAAATTGAAAAGATTTTTTTTTAAAATTCTTAAAAAAATAATATGAACAATTCAATACACTATTGACATTTTATGAGTTATTAATATGGTTATGAACAGTTAATAATAGAATAAAGTGTATAGTTACTAATATAGTTATTAATAGTTATAAATATTTTTCATAATTTTTTGATTAAAAATAATATTATATATGTTCAATGACTATTTTACCCATAACGACCAAACTAATCTCAACCATTAAAAAATTTAGGTGGAATGATTCTAAAATCTATACCATTCATTAAAGAAGTTGAAAAGTTTTTTTTTTAAATTTAAAAAAATAATATGGACAATTCAATCCCATCTTGACATTTAGAATATACATTTAGTTACTAATATAGTTATTAATAGTTATAAATATTTTTCATAAATTTTTGATTAAAAATATTATTATATATGTTCAATGACTATTTTACCCATAACGACCAAACTAATCCCAACCATTAAAAAGTTTAGGTGGAAGGATTCTAAAATCTATACCATTTATTAAAGAAGTTGAAAAGTTTTTTAAAAAAAAAATTAAAAAATAATATGGATAATTCAATCCCCTCTTGACATTTAGAATATACATTAGATTAGTAGTACTCTCTTTAATTTTTTATTTATTTATTTTTACACCTATACTTTATTCGATAATCATATTATTTTACAAAACAAAGTTTTTAAAAAAATAAATTCCAATATTATATAAACAATGGCCGACCTTATTTTTCCTTTCAATTTCTTTACAATTAACCCTTTTCTTATGGTATTCGATTGGGATTATTTTGTTCTTTTGTAATATATCACAAGAACATAAGAGTTAATAATATTAGTGATTTTGTTTTATTTTATTTTATTTATTTTTAAAATAAATTAATAATTTTGGTTCGTAAAATTTAAAATCAAATTAAAACATTTGAAACTTCAAACTATTAAGTTTTTTTTATTTAATTTGATTTAAATGAATTCTATTTGCAAAAATTACTTTCTAACAAAATAAGCAATAATCTTATATTATTTTAAATAAAAAATCCTATAATAATAATAAAATAAAATAAAGTATAAATAATAATAATAATTAATAATATAATTATATAAAATATACCATATACTCTAAATTCTATTAAATAAATACAAATAAGGGACATAATTAAACATTTTGCAACAAAAGAAAAACTCGAATAAGAAACTTCTTAACTTATAAATATACAAGAATCATTCGATCATTTAATACATGAATTGCTTCGACATTTGAAGGTTTGAATTTGAAAATTCTAAAAATCACAATACGCAACATGCCCCTTAGTTTTTTTTTTTTTTTAAAGAAAATTAAACTTTTAATTATAAATAATTAATTATATTTATTATTGAAAAAATAGTGAGTTTGGTTTAATAAGAGTTATTGAGTTTTTTTTTTTTTTTTACTTTAACAAGTCTAATAAGAGTTACTTAGGAGATATCCTTGATTCATAAGAGACTGAGGGCAAAATATGAGTTTTGCAGAGTTTTCATTCATAATAAGATGGGCAGGTTAAATACCCTTCTTTTTTTTCTTTTTTTTTTTAAGATAAGAGACCGATATGGATTCAGGACACTTCCCCCAAAATTTCTTGAAAATTTGAAATTTTCTTTTACAAAATTAAAATTTTTAAATATATATCTCTTTAAATTTTATTTTCGATACCCAAAAAATTTAATGAGTTATATCATTATCCTTTAACATACTTTTTTTATAATTTGTTACTAATTATAAATTTCTAATTCTATCTCTAATAAAAGGGTGTCCATTAATAATAAGATGGGTAGTGCCATTACACATGTAGCTGTTTTGATACCTTCTAATACGACTTAAAAAAAAGAATAGAGAAAGAAAATTACTTTTAAAATAAAAATAATAAAAATTACATAAATAATTAAAAAAAACCACATTGTTGTTGTAAAATTGTTCGATCGTCTAACATTCCTAATTAAATTAGGACAAGATAATGCGATTAAACAAAATATGCTCTTAATGTGTTTATAATTTAGAAGTTAATATTATTCTAGGTATATTGAAATTAAAAAGTTATTCTTACTATATTTTTTGTTGATTAAAAAAAAAAAGAAAAAACATCTTACTACATGCGAGTTAATTAGGAACATTTACTCTTACTATATCCTAAATTGATTAAGCGATTTAAGAAAAATTATACTTACTACATCCCAGGTTTATTATGAATTTTAAGAAAAACTACTTTTATTACATTCTATATTAATTAGAAGTTATATCATTGAATATCCCATGATTTTTTTTTTAAATCGCTTTGTAAGACTCTATTGTGACATATGATAACGTCTGTAACTCCCGTTGTGACATGGGTTACATCCTTATTGACACTTAATATTTTAAATTTAAATAAATATATTTTTAAAGAAAATATAAAAAGTTATTGATAAATAAATACTTAATAGATTTTAAATCGTAGTCATAACAAAATGTTGGCCGTTAATAAACTTTTAAAAATTTGTCAAATCATAATTAAAAATTATTTGTTTAATATATTTTATTTTATATAACATCAAACTAGTCTAATATTATAGAGCACGCGAATATAAATTAAATAAATGTATCAATAATGCGAGATAATATGTGTATAAATATTTTTAAAATAAAATATATTTTGTATAAATCTCTTATATTTCGTAATTTTTGTAGATTTTGTATGTTTATTTTATTCTTCTAACCAAATATGGCAATATATATTTCCCAACATAAATTTAATACAAAAACTAAAAAACAAATTATTGATTACGATTCCAACTCTATTTAGACTACATTAACAAGACAAAATTAGCTCTCTCACTCCTTTATATGTATACTAACAAACTTAGCATTGAGTAACAAATCTAGATTTAAATTTTTTTATAAAAAAAAAAAAGCCTAAAAAGGAGATCATTGCAGTTGATACAAAAAGCATCCGAGAATAGCAATAGAGAAAGGACAAACGTTGAAGAAGTCGAAAATTCTTGGCAAGACAACTAAATCACTTGCTCCCTCCGTCTTATAAAATAAGTCGTTTGACTTAATTTTATATATATATTAAAATTTCTAAAAATAAAATAACTTTATATTTTTTCTTCCTAAAACACTTCTATTTAAATATATTGAAAACAAAGAAAGAAAGAAGAGAGAAAGAGAAAAAATAATAATAATAAATAAGGATAAAAATAAAAAAATAATTTTAAAATTTTTTTAAAAAGTTTCTAACGACTTATAATTTAAAAAAATAAAAATAATTTTTAACGATTTATATTATAAAACAGAAAAAATAAAATAATAAAAAATAATTGTCCGAAATTTCTTAACTACAAATTTAAAAGCGTAGTGTTTGAGAAACGAAACTTTGAAGTGGTACATATTTCCTTGTTGGGATTGGACCGACTTCACGAAGTTTCCTTACGGGGCAAAAACGAAGACCAAATTGGTTGGTCGGTTTACGATTCATTGAAAACAATCCCCAAAAGATGCAACATTTCAAAACTTCTAATCCATAAAGCTTGCGTCATTTTTCTTTTTTCCTCTCTTTTTTAAATATACTATTTCCGTTTTATAATATAAATCATTTTAAATTTAAACTTTTTATAATATAAATTATTTTATAAAAATTTATTACTTCCTTCGATCCAAAATATTTATTCATAAAATTTTTTACATACAAATTAAAAATATTAAAAATAATATTATAATTTAAATAAAATTTTTATTTTACTCATATTAAAAACACAATAATTATTAATTGATAAAAATTTTTAAAAAAATAAGAAGAAATTTTTTTTAAAAAAATTATATAATTGAGTTAAAATAAATAATAATATAATAAAAAATTAATTATTAATTTTAAAAATATATACATAAATAAATATTTTTAAATAAAATAAAAAATAATAAATAAATATTTTAAAACGGATAAAATATTTTTTTGTATTTATCTTTTTTTTTACCATCTATCTCTTTTTATTTATTACGATTCAACTATCTCTAATTATTTTTAATTAAAAATATTTTAAAATTTTAATTTTAAAATTATCTAAAATTTATATACTTTAATTTTTAAATATAAATATAAAATAATTTATATTATGAGATAGAGATAGTAAAAAATTATATCTAATTACAAGTTTCCTTTTAAGTAAAATCAAGGTATAGTTATCAATATTTTTGTGCCATGGATTGGAGCAATCATTAAATTAATAAATTACAGTGCCTCACATCTATCAAAAATGATCTCAAATGATATACAAAAATTAGTTGAACACCAATTTTGATCAGCCCTGATGACCTTGAGAGGAAACAGCAATTTATTCATCCCACAAACGAAAACACACTTAATTTACAACCTTTTTACATTACAAGATGCCGGAAAAACTCAGCACCACCACCTTCCTCGTCCTCTTTATGCAACCTTGTCCTTGTGTCCATCTTTTTCCTTGTCTTTGATTTCTTTCCCTTCATCAAGAAGAAATAATGTTATAAATTTGTAGTTTGATAACGTTATACTATAAGTTTTTAATGCTATAGCTTGTGAGGTCGGATTTAGACTAAAAGGCGAGAAGAAGGAAGTAAGCACAAGTACCGGGCGGAGCTTTTGCAGGGTGAAGATGTTCTTCCTCTTGGTCCTCTTTGGAAAACTTGTTCTTCTCTCCATAGACTCCGCCAAATCCTTCCTCCTCGCAACGGGTAGCGTATTCTTGTCCCAGGGAAGATAAGGAATCACTGAAACCACATCACAATTATCACCCAAAGTCAGCTTACAAAAGTATAATATATGGTAAAAACAAGACAAAGTTATTTGTGTGCCAACCCGAGTTCCCGATCTGGGTTGTCATTAGCTTGAGCCATTTTATCAGTACTCTGTGAAGAACCTGCTACTGCTTGCGGGAATCTTTTCACGACGGTATAGTACGGCGAAGGCAGTGACAAAACGGTGATCTCCGGCTGCGCGTTCAGCAGTCTAAGTGCGTTAAGCATCATACAGATACTCTTCCCATGAAGGTGGCGTAGTTGTGGCGCGCCGTGTGGCGCTAAAAATATATATTGTGCTCTATCCAGAAGATACGAGAAGAGACGTTTTGCCTCATGTTGGAGGTTTCATAGCTTAGTGTTTGGACACTTGTAATCACCTCAAAGTGGACTTGAGAATATGCCCGAAACTTAGCGTTGCGCATAGGGCGTTTGTTCTTGGAGGTTCCCAATTAGGCCCAAAATAATGTCAGTCCCCAAAAAGTCTTTGGGCTTGGGCTTGTCTCGCTTCCTCTCTCATTTCATTATCCAAGGGTATGGGTGAGATTTTATCACATAAATATAATATTGTTATAAAATTTGGGTAATGTTAGAATAAAATTTACACACTACACACTAATAAAACTCTAACTATTCTTTTCTCTCACAAATTTCTCTAATCTTTCTTTCACTAATCTTTCTTTCACAAAATAATGGTGTCTTACAAGTTTAGAAAATAGCTCTATTTATAGAGCTCTAATTAGTGGATTACATCATGACATACATCATCTTTCACTAATCTTAATTAGTGGTGCCTCCACTAAATGGTGGACATCCATAAAAATCTTCTCTAATTATTCACATAAATCCATAATTAGTGGAGCCTCCACTAATTAATGGAGTTTCCAATAATTTTAAGATATTCATAACACTTCTCCTTGGATGTCCATCCATTACATAAAGAATATGCCTCGTTAAAACTTTATTAGATAAAAACCCAGTGGGAAAAAAAATCTAATGAAGGAAAAAGAGTACATTATTCTATATGTCTGTTTATTACTCCCCCTGATGAGATGATTCCTTTAAATCTTTAAACCAACGCATACTGATTTTATATCTCAACTTCTCAAATGTTGCAGTCGGTAAAGTCTTCGTGAAAATATTTGAGAGGTTGTCACATGACCGAATTTGTAGCACATCAATTTCACCTTTCTTCTGGAGTTTGGTGACCTATGTTGTGTCCGATCTCCTTTAATATATCCTCCTCGTAATTACGCTTATGCCAGCTGCATTATCTTCATAAAGAGGAGTTGGAATATCTCTGATATATGATAATCTACAACTTTCTCGAATATAATAAATCATGGATCTTAGCCGTATACATTTTCGGCTTGCTTCATGAATGGCTATAATTTCAGCATGATTTGAAGAAGCAGCTTGGAGATATCGAATGACTTGTTTAATTCCATTCCAATGTCGTCATGATGGTGAAGAACTAAATCTTATTAATAAATTGACAGCAAAGGCAATATCAAGTCGTATATTGTTAGTAAGATACATCAATGCACTAATTGCACTGAGATATGGTACTTCAGGACCAAGAAGTTCTTCAACATCTTCTTGAGGTCGGAAAGGACCGAACGATCATTGGAATACTCAATGGATGTGCTTTATCCATGTCAAATCTTTTTAGAACTTTTGTTGTATATGTTGAATAAATGTTCTACTCGCCAAATGTTCAATTTGTAAACCAAGGCAAAGTGTAATTTTACGACCATCCTTGATGTCGAATAATCAATTGTTTCTTGGAACTCTTCAAGAGTTCCAATAAGATTAAAATCATCAACATATATAGCTAATATCACAAATTTAAAACCAGATTTCTTAATAAAAACGCATGGACATACCTGGTCATTTTAAATCTCGCTTTCAATCAATATTCACTAAGATAATCGAACCACATGCGCCCAGATGGCTTCAGGCCATATAATGCTTTCTGCAATTTGATGGAGTAATTTTCACGAGGATAATGTGTCTATGCTTCTGGCATATGAAATCATTTGGGGATTTTTATGTAAACATCATTTTCTAAACTTTCATACAAGTAAGCAGTGACAACATCTAATAGGCGCATATCTATCTTTTCATGTACTGCCAAACTGATAAGATATCGGAGTGTAATAGTATCAACAACATGAGAATAAGTTTCATCATAATCAATACCTGGTCTTTGTGAAAAACCGTGGGCTACTAACCGTACTTTATATCGTACGATTTCATTCTTTTCATTGCGCTTTCGTACAAATATCCATGTGTAGCCAACAGGTTTTACACCTTCTGGTATTCGGATTGCAGGTCCGAAGACTTCACGTTGTGTCAGTGCATTTAACTCCGATTGAATCGCATCTTTCTATTGCAGCCAATCTTTTCTATGCCGATATTCATCAACTGATATTGATTCAGGATCATCATTATCCTGTATAACATCAAGAGATATTATATGCAAACATATGATCAATAATTGTTTCTATCCGATTCCAACTTCTACCGGACGTGGTATAATGGATAGAAATTTCAGTGTTACTTTCATCTATGTCTGGTTCTTTGGCATAAGTTTTCTCTTGGTCTTTATCATTCTTTGTTTTAATATGATCATCTGGATCATTAATCCTCTATTCTTTCGAGAATTTTTATCTTTAGAACCAAGAGGTCGGCCATGCTTCTGACATGCTTTTGGCTCAACAACTATATGTAAAATCTTTTGTTCTGCTGGAACTTCAATTAGAATAGGAGCATTTATAACTAGCATATTCGATTTTGTTACTCTTCTAGAGTCAACAAAAGCGTCTGGCATTTAATTTGCAATACTTTACAAATGAATTATCTTTTGAACTTCAAGTTCACACGTGCTTGTATGCGGATCAAGATAATTTAATGATGTTGTCCAATCACGATCTTTCTTGTACTGTTTCTGTTCTCCTCCTAATTTAGGGAATAATGATTTCATAAGAGAATAAAAGAAAAGAAAAAGAAATATAAGAAAATAATAACAAGAGAATAATGATTACACAAGAGAATAAGAAAAGAAATATAAGAAAATGATGACAAGCAGGAAATGCCAAGAAAAATATCTCATTTTTTTTTTGTTTATTTTACTTTTCCCGGTACTGACTGTTGCTCTTCCTCTCTTGTCTTTTCTTCTCCTCCTACCATCTACCTCTTCTTCTTCCTCATACATACATATATATATATATATATATATATATATATATATATATCGATATATATTTCAGTCATCAGTCATTAGTAAATATAAAAAACAAAAACTACAAAGCAGATATGGAAGCTCGTAATTCATTTGAGACATGGTCAAATTTTGACTTGGTTTCTGCAGTAGATTTTGATGTATTTGCCTGTCCAAGCCAACCGCTTCCTCTTAATTCTAATGCAGAAGATTTTGATATATTTTCCTTTCCAAACCAACCGGTTCCTCTTAATTTCAGGTGAGATATCTTTGAGGGGGCTTCCATTTTTTTTTTTTGTGCTGGATAATGAAATTAAATTCTCTTTTGGTTTGTTTTTTTTTTTTTATGTAAATCAATGAACATACTGCTTTGGACCAATTTGATCCGCCCATGCAAGAGACTGTTTTTGATGTTGTTCCTCTTGATGCTATTCCTTTGAATGAGGATATGCTTGTACATGATCCTTTCTACTCTCTAATGGATTTTGAACAAAGCCAGAATATGATTCCAGGTTATTATACATTTAAACATGGATTTTGAATGGTATTACCTTTACTGATATTATTTTCTTTTTCTAGAAGAAATAATGAGTGGTCTTGGCAACGAAGTCAGAGTAAGTACTCATGAAATGCATAATATCGAAGTTCAAAATATTATTTCAGACGAAATTCCTATAGAGAATAAGAGGATTAAGAGGCAGAGAGAGAAGAAGGGCAATAACTCCCAAACACTATCAAGAGAAACCATTTCGCAGTACTTTTACCTGTCAATCAAGAGCGTGGCCAAAAAACTGAATATTGGCATAACCCGTCTTAAGAAAAGATGTAGGGAGTTAGGAATTCATCGATGGCCTCACAAGAAGTTGATAAATTTGGAAACCATAATCCAGAATGTTCAGGTTCTCTCTCACACACACTTATACTCTGCAAGTATGAAACTATGAAAGATTTATAAGTAAATAACCGATGATATCACTTCGATTTACAGGAGATGCAAAATAAAGAAGAAGGAGGACATATGGCTAAGAAGAAGTTGAAAGAAGCCATTGAAATACTGGAATGTAAAAAGCAGTTGGTGGAAGGAAATCCTGATACGCAGTTGGAGGACCAAACACAGAAATGGAGACAAGCATGCTTCAAGGCCAAATATAATGAGAAACTTAAATATAATAAATTTAAGGGGATCATAAAATCCCAAAACTCATTTCACATTAACTTCACGGCTAATTCTGCTGCTAGTCTAAATGCTGGCTCAAAAGGGAAAGAAAATGAGGAGGATGCCGAAAAAGAGGAGTTGAAGTCCATAATTACTAATTGTTTGTCTTCCTCTAATGTAAATATTGAAAAAGAACAATTACAAACATTCATCTTAAATTTGTCAGCTCAATTACAAAAGAGTAACTATAAGCATGCATCCTCAAGTTCATATGAACACTAGTGATATGAATAAAAGATGTGATGCTTATTATTAATGGAAATATCTTTTTCCTTTATTATCTTTTTTGTTCCCCTTCAAGTGGCCAGTATTTTTCTGTGATAAGGGAAATATCGAGTGTGTCCATGACCATAACCACGGCCATTACCGCAACTACGACTATAACGTTGGCTTCTACTAGAACCAATAGCATTCACTTTTGGGAGTACTATTGAGCCAGTTGGTCTGGCTTCATGATTTCTCAATAATAACTCATTATTTTTCTTTGCAATGAGGAGGATAGTAATGAAATCTGTGTATACCATTTTTCTCGATATTGTTGTTGCAGGACAATATTCGAGGCATGAAAGGTGGAGAAGGTCTTCTCCAATATATCTTCATCAGTAACTTTTTCTCAGCATAATTTTAACTGAGATGTAATTTTATACATCGCGGAGCTATATTCATTCACGGTTTTTAAAATCTTGCAACTTCAGGTGCAATCATTTATACCGTACAGTTGGTAGTACGACCATCTTCAGGTGGTCAAATATTTCTTTTTATCCACATGACATATAGATCTCTTTTTTTACCATTTAGATGCATTTCTGTATGACATATAATTTTTTTCAGAAATATCAAGGGCTACAAATTCGAGTTTAGCGAGGTTAGCCATAGAGATCAATAAATGCGTACCTGTCTTCTGGCTTTGATAACGATAGAGACTCGTGCTGATAACGTGTTATAAAATTTAGATAGTGTTAGAATAAAATCTACACACTACACACTAATAAAACTCTAACTATTCTTTGTACAAGAATTTCTCTCTTTCTTTTCTCTCACAATTTTCTCTAATCTTTCTTTCACTAATATTTCTTTCACAAAATAATGATGTCTTACAAGCTTAGAGAATAACTCTATTTATAGAGCTCTAATTAGTGGATTACATCATGACATACATCATCTTTCACTAATCTTAATTAGTGGTGTCTCCACTAAATGGTGAACAGCCATAAAAATCTTCTCTAATTATTCACATAAATCCATAATTAGTGAAGTCTCCACTAATTAATGGAGTTTCCAATAATTTTAAGATATTCATAACAAACATACAATATAGCTTTTTGTCAATTTTAATAATATTCAATTAAATAATATTTCTAGCCAAGACTAAATTATACAAAGGCAGGCTAGCAATAAATAATTTAATTCAATCTTTATAAATTACATGATGTATTAAAATTTTATACATTATTTAAAAAAAAAACTATCTATAATACGTAAAATATAAATTTTTAATTCAATATTTTACAAAATATTAAATCTAGTTTAACTTACTCATTTAGGGTATAAATGAATTAGCATTTTTGCTAATTTGTCCCAAAATAAATTTTAATTTAAATAATTTTTATTTTTAAAAAATTATTATAAAATCATAATACATCATATTTTATATCTTTTAACTCTATTCAGATTTTATATTAACTTCACATATTTAATAATTTTTATTATCCATAAAGAGATTTTCAAGCGGGTAGTATGCAACGGGTGAAGTTAATTACTATGCAACGGGTGAATTTAATAGTAATATTTTGCATTGGATGCATGTGGACACAATTGCACGTGCCGTCTCCTTCAGAAAACGTCTCTTTCGATTAGAAAATGGGAAGGATCTGAATTCTTCTGCAACTTCTGCCTTTACCTGTTGGTAGCTGCAAATTGCAAATTTTGCAATCTCTGCAACCACTGCACACTTGCTCTGAATTCTCCTCTTAACATGTTTAGGTAACCCATCACATCTTTGACCAACTACGTCTAATTTTATCATATTAGTCAACTAATCCATTTCTCTTTCCCCCTTGGACCACGAAATGCTGTCCCGGTACTTGTTAGTCTCCCCTCCATGGCTGCTCTATGCGGCTCATAGAAGCTGACTCTCTAAAATGCTGAGTCCAGCTATTACGTCAATGGCTACTGAAGGGGAGCTAATAAAGATTCATGGTACCATTAAAGACTCATCTCAGTCAGAGGATACCAGCGAGTGTGAATGAACACGAACAGGGAGTAAGCTGGATCGGTAACTGAAGGAGACAAGGCAAAGAGAGGTACCAAAGAGGTTGTTCCACCAAAGACAGGTCTGATGCAAGACCAGTCACTCGCAGAGCTCACATCGTTACTATTGATTGAGGCCCATGGTATCCAAATGAGGATGGTTTTCTCTAACCTTTGCCTCCGTATACCATGACAAGAGAGGAAGGGAGAGCGAGGTCACTGTTAGTGTCTGGAGAGTGAAAAGGACCACCCCCATCAATGCCATAACATAAAATCAAGAGATGAGGAGACACCCCTGGCACTGGGGACTGGAGTAGCGTGATTGAATAGGAATAGAGAAACCATACTTGGCAAAATGGCAAAGAAAGGAAGAACACCGGAAGAGTCTTTGGCTTGGGCAGTTGGCATTACTTCGAATGCGTCTTTATCACTAGAATTCAATTCACGACCTGAGAGAACGACATCATTGAAATTTTTGCTTAAGTGCTTTGGTTTACTAATCGTGCAAGTAACAAAAACTAATATGGCTTGTTCACATCAAATGACTAGCAAAACAAAACTCTAACCCCTCACCCGATCCGGCACTACACTCAATTACTTCCATTCCACGTGCAAGTACTAAATTTTCTAGCTCCCAAACCGCCTTACAAGGTTGTCACAACTCATGCATTTTGACAGGAAAAGATTCGGATTGCATATCCTCATGCTCCCCAAATGCATAGAACATACCTCTTGAGTCGGGAAATCCAAATCACAAAATTAAGGAAAAGGATTAGTAAAACCATCATTAATATGCACAATTACAATTGATCCCTTTTCAATTATCAAAATATGACTATCTCCCCCTCCAATCTTACAGCCCTCCACAAAACGGAGGTCCAGAAATTAGTAGGACTACAAAACAGACCAAAATACAAAAGAAGAAAGATTATATAATTAACAACTAAGCATATGAACCCAAAAAAAAAAAAAGAAAGAAAAAAAGCAAATCAAGCTTCAAAAGTTATGTCCAAAGATGCTTCAAGCTATCATCAACCTATACTATCTTCCATCGCCTACTATCAGAATTTCGGATTAAATCATAAGACCAGGCTTCATTACCAATCAAGAAGAAGCTTCAAAGATACAATTCATGGCGGATAGAGCATCATGATTCTTTTCCTTTTTCTGGGGGTTCTAACATAATTGTAGTACCACACCATGGAATAAAATTTACCAGGTGGTGGAAAAACACCTCTTTTTTGGCACTGTATAAACTCAATCAACGCCATGAAGAAACAGTCAGAAGTGGCAGATCATTCCAAGCCAATGACAGAAACCCAGGTCGGGAATCGATAAGTGTATACAGTCGACTGTAATGGTAGTCCCAAAGAAGAATGTTGGCTTGACTAATGGCATAATGGCTGGGGGCTACTGGCTCAAATCCGGCATTTTCCATCAAAGACCTCCACTGTTCCTTGTCTTCCATACGCTCTATTCTGGTTCCAGGTTCCTCTGTTCCGACAGTCCCAGCTATTTTCCGGCCAAGCAATAGTTTTTCAACTTGAAGCCTCTCTGGTGAGTCTCGAGTCAAGTTTGGATCCAGTGATTCGAACATGGCGGAGTAATACTCGATAGCGTTCTTGAAACGAGTTAAATATTTGACCCGGTTCAAACTGCCTTCGTATTCACCCAAAGTAACTACACGTGGGTTGAGTGACTTGGCAAGCTTCAGGGCAGCCTCCACACTACCGTTATCGTCGTTGAGCAAGTTATACAACTGAAGCATGAAATTAACGGCCAATACCTCGTCGGAGTTTACCCGGAAACTCGACTCATTTAAATCCTGGATCGGATTAAGCACCGGTTCGAACTCGAAATTGAGATCTAAAAGCGTGGCGAAGTCGCTCAGACGCTTCCCGGTAGCCAACAGCGCAGCTTCCGGAGACTTTCCCAACGACGGTGCAGGAATACCTGAGATCCGAATTCTTTCTGGCTTCCCGGCGGGTCGAGTAGCTAAAGCTTGCAACAGAGCAGCCCATTGAACCCCTTGAACGATGCCAAAATCGATAATGTGGATATTTTGCCCATTTTCAGTGGCCTCGAGTATTGCTTGGTTCGCTGTCAAGTGGGCGAACTTTGAATAGGGGCAAGCGTCGTTGAGAGTTTTGTAACAGAGGGTGAGCTCTTCTGAAGTCAAGTCGGAAATAATCAGTGTCTTCTCAGCTTGCCGTGAGATTCTACTGTAAAGTGCTTCGAGGAAATAGTACGCAACTCGTTCTGTCGGATCGCCTTGTGCTGATACAAATTCCCTAAGCTTAATCAACGATTTCACTGCAGTATCGGGGTCTACTTCAGAGAGCCTAGCTGCGTCTACTAGGGCCTTTCTTAATGGTTTCGAAGCGTCTACCAGGGCCTTTCTTAATGGTTTCGAAGGCGAAGTTTCCGGTGAAGCTGAGGAAGTGCAGGCCACTGAAGCTTCGTTTTGGGACGGATGAGGCAATTGTTTTGAGCTGTCTTTAACGGATGGCAGTGGTGGCGGTGGCAACGGAGAGGATGACAGCGGAATCCACTGAGAGGATTGAGGTTGGAGAGGGTTAGCAAAATTTCTCTGGCTGGACTCCGAGAAGATGACTCGGTTAAGATCGGATGGTTGAGGAGAACCAATACTGAGCCGACTCGGGCAAGTGGAGAATGGATCGGCACTGTAAAGATTAAAATCAGAACCGGGATGCCACGCGTCACAACCAGATTGAAGATTAGAGCTCTCAGTTGAATCTCCACCGCCCATGAAGCTCTCCATCCACTCGTCCGAATCAAACTCGCCACCGGGAGCTGCGCCAAAATCAGCAAATCTGAAACCCGTTGAGTGGTGGTCTAATGCCGGGAACTGAAACCCCGGCTCTCCGGCGTCAGGTGTTCCCGATACCTGAAATGGGTCGGTGAATCCCGGCCCAGTTAACCCATAGCCTGAAGTAGGACTGTTTGTCAGACTCTGGTGGGAGCCAGACCATGGACTCAGGCAAAATGGGTTGATGCCTAACAGCTGCTGCTGCTGCTGTTGCTGTTGCTCTTGTTGCTGCTTCTGCTTAATAACCTGTTGAGCTATGGCCATTAGGTTTCCGCTATCCGTGCACATATATGCCATTCTCCGGCGGCCAAATCTTGGTGGTTCTGAGGAGGCTACTCACAGTCTTCTTCTCACATTAGTGAAGAGCAGGCTGCACAAGCGAGAGCTAGCAAGCCAAGTGAAGAGATGACCGATGAGCGAAAGGGAGAGAGGGAAGGAGACTGGGAGAGCAAAATGAGTAAGGCGATACGCTTTAATTAACGAAAGCGCAACTCCTGAAGGAGGGACAAGGTTTTATTAAAGTCACCCTGTGACTCACGCACCTTTGCAATACTCTTTCTCTCTCTTCTTTATTTTTATTTTTTGGGTGTGGCTACCTTCAGGTTGTTATGATAATTAATACAATATATATATATATATATATATATATATATATTTTTTCTATAGCTTAAAGTGTATTTGAATTACAATTCTCTTCGAAATAATTTATTTGAATTTAACAAGAAATCAAAAAATATATAAGATTAGTATAGGATTAAAAAGAGATAATATAATATTTTGTGAATATATAATAAAATTTTAAAAATAAAAATATTTAAAATTATAATCTTTAATTAAATTAGAGTTTTAATTTTCATTGAATACTAATTCAAATGCATGACATTATCTATAGTTTGAGTCAATAGTTTTCGGATTCATTTGATAAAAATTAAAATATGAAAGTTAAAATCTGAGCATTTAAATACTAAAATTTGAAGGGTGAATATGAATTAATTATAAGTTATTTTTATATTATATTTTATTACAATTGTGGGAAATACGCCTTGAAAGCTAAGAAAATTCTGTAAAGACATATATTTTACAATAATAAAAATATTTTTGCTCATTAAGTTTGTATTTGAATTTTTCATACGTGAAGATTCAAATATGTTAATAAATGATTTACGTATTAGATTGTATTTTGCAGTAAAGTGTATATCATCGTTACTTGATATACAAATAAAAAAGTTCTTGATCGATCAATGAAGTTAGGTACTTCATCAATGTTTAGATTATTATTACACTACAATTTTTAGGTGGAGAATGATTTACTTTTAATTAGTGAACAGTCCTCTCACACCAATAGTATAATTATATTTATAATATGTAAAATTTGATCACGTGACAGTAGTCTGTATAAAAGTATTATAATAAATAAAAATTGGACTATTATGGATATTATATGGATGAATACTCTATAATTTGAATATGAGTTGGTGAGGCTATATGTATATACTTTGATATATTGTAGATGAAATGTCCACTATAAGATAAATATCATTGAATGTTGGGGGAACATATCTTTAATTTGATTAAGACGAACTTGTATATTTTGAGCTTCTATGTCATTTTTCATAAAATGAGTGATCACCCTCTTGTTACAATTTAAGATAATTTGTGAAAATCTATGATTCTGGAAATTAGTTGACAGTGTTGCTTTAAGGGTAGCTTTTTTTAGATAAGTTATCATATTATTAGAGGTAATAGATTATGAACTAGAAATTAAGTGATGGTAGATGTCATTGAGAAATGTAATAGTACTAATCAGTCATAACTCAATGATTGATGTTATTTAGAGGGTATTTTCGTTATTACACCTGTAGGTCGAAGATAATACATATATAATATTATCATTGGCTTAATGTCTTCATATGGTAATGAATGAATATATTTAAAATGTGAAATACAACTATTTATTTAGTATGAACATTCTAATATTTTCAGCCGCCAATGATAATTTGTTTTTTGGTCCCTAAGATAGTTTTAGAAACTTAAATGGCTATTTTGATCATTGTAAAATTATTTAGATTATTTAAAAATGAGAAATTTTTTTTCTTCGAAAAAAGTTTATTGAGTTAGAATAATTCATTATGTTTAAAATTTATTCATGGGTTAGATTAACTAATCAGTTCTAAGAAGCCAAATATAAGATTTGGGTTTGAAAAAAAAGCAAGTAGGGATTGTTTTAATTATTATATTGGGTTATATATTTATTAGTATTTTAGATTGTAGTTAAACAAAAGACTCAAATCAAATAATAAATAAACTGGGTTAACTCTTTATTGTTTTATGTTTTGATAAAACAATTAAAAGGCTCAATTGACAAATAAAATCCTAATATGTGTAGGACTAGGGTTAGCCGGTTTGAGGGTTTATTTAAAACCCCCACGGTGGCTAGTTAGAGTGAAGAAGTAAGCCCTAGCTGCCATTTTTGTTCTCTCTTTTAGTTTTTTCCATGGTGACTTCATTCGTAAGCTTGAGAGAATACTTAGAAAGATAAAAAATTTCAATATTGTACACGTTTTATGCTTAAGAACAGACATTTAACACAGTTTCTTCTAATTGTAAGAGGAAAAACAAGCATATGATCCTAAATTCTAACTTAATTTTTATTTTTCGTTGTGCTTGTGTGATATTTGATCATACAACAATTTATATTAAATGTAAAAATATTACTAATTAGATAGATATTTAACATATTTAGACTTTATATTAAATAACTTTCAATTCATTTAAAATTTGTAACACAATTTCAATACATGTTAATCAATTATATGATAACAAAAAATTGTTATCAAATGCACTTAATTAATTAATCACTTAATGTTACCCGTTATTAAATACATTTAATGAAATAAGTACTTAATTAATTAATTTTAAGTGTTTGGATTGTTTGATAAATTTAAAATTTGAAATTTGAAAACTAAAATACGATACTTATATATTGAATTCTGAAATTTGAAATATAAATTAATTATAATTCATTTTTACACTATATTTTATTATAATTTATATTAAATATAAAAACTAATAATTAGATGAGTGTTTAAAATATTCAGACTTTAAACTCAAGTAACTTTCAATTTACTTAAAGTTTATAATAGAACTTTGATGCGTTTTAATCAATTAAATGAAGTAAAAATTTATTATTAAATATATTTTATTAATTATGCACTTAATATTATCCGTTATTAAACGTGCTCAACAAAATAAATAAATAAATAATTTTAAGTGCTCAATTGAAGACTTGTTTGATGAAATTGAAATCTGAATATTTCAATCTAAAGTTTGAATTAATTATAATTCATACTCTACATGATTTTTAGTTCAGTTTAGATTAAATATAAAAGAATATTAATAATTAAATGAGTATTTAACACATTCGAATTTCAAACTTAAGTAACTTTAAATTTATTTAAAATTTATAATACGATTTCAGTACATCTCAATCAATTTAAGCAATAATAATTTTTTTTATCAAATGCATTTAATTAATTAAATATTTAATAAGATAAAATAGTTAATTAATCAATTTTAAGTGCTTAATTGGAGGTCATTTGATAAAACAAAAGTTTGAAAATTAAAGTTTACATATTTAAGTACTAAATCTTGAAAATTGAAACTTGAATATAAAGTTTGAATTAACTATAATTTGTTTTACACTATATTTTATTAAAATTTTAATTAAATATAAAATAATATTAATAATTAGATGAGATTTGATATATTCAAATTTCAAACTTAAGTAACTTTTAATTTATAACATGATTTTAATACATCTTAATCAATTAAGTGATAGAAACAAATTATTATCAAATGAACTTAATTAATTAAATACTTAATATTATTCGTTATCAAATATACTAAATAAAATAAGTATTTAATTAATTAATTTTAAATATATGAATATATAATAAAAAACTAAATATGAGGGGTGAAGTAGAACTTAAAATGAGATTAAAAAGAGAAAATATAATATATTGTGAATATATAACAATTTTCGTAACATGAAAATATATAAAATAATATTTTTTAAAGTAAAGTAAAACTGTATATTGGAATGTATTTGAAAAAAAAAAAAAACCATTGGCCAAGTAGACTCTAAGAGTTCTTTTTTTTTTTGTTTTTTTTTAAACTCTTGTTGCGTTGATTTTGAATATGGATATGTGCATTTAGCCAAAATTATGGGAGCCAAGTGTAAAGGTCCTACTTTGTTAGGAGCTAAATCTAATAGAAAAAGAAAATGAGTATGTGAATAGAATAAACAATGAACCTACTTTGAAGGTTTTTTTTTTTTTTTTGGCTAGATCCTACTTTGAAGTTAAAACACACACACATATATATATATATATATATATATATATATATATATAATTTTACAAAATTTCCAAATGGATTCAGAATTTGTTGAAATAGCCATCGTGCCACAAATAGAGGTTTAATGCATCCAAATCTAGTCGAAGATGCAAAGAAACTGTCATAGATAATGATTGATGAATCAAATATCTTCACTCATAATGTTTAATTTTTTAACGAGAAAGAAAAGGAAAAAATTTACCATACAAAATAGGAATTGAATTAAAATAAAGGGTGAAAAGTGGAATTTGGGAAAATCATTTGGAAGACTCAGAAGTATGCAGTGGAGAGCAGTGTAGAGATTAAGCAGGGCACGTCTAAAAATGGAGGGGGTCCTTGTCAGCAGAACAGTTGGTCGAGGCGGATATGACGTGGCTCCCATAAAGATGGGCCCCGATTGACCTCGAAATGACAACACCAATGTCATACGCTGCCACGTGTAACTTTCCTCCCGCACTGTTCGGGGTCCTTTGTGGACACACTGTGGGCCTTGGCCAACACTTTCCTATTGACACGTCATTTTACGGCGCGTCAACATCGCCGCACATGACGTCATTGCTTGTGACCTTTTGGGCATTTGCTTAATCGATCTCTACCGTCCATCTTCCAAAATCCGACGGTGTCGCGTTGCTTGTTTGAACATACCAAGCAACCCAATGACCTGCTGTGCCACTCAATCTTACCGTTGTAAGTGTAAAAATTCAAGACCTGCTGTGGCCACGTGTACCAATCTTTTTTGCATTTTTTTTCCCTTTTTTATTGGATTTTGATTTTTTTTTAAAATAATGCGCTATAATGTCTTGTGAAGGATCGCGAAATGTAGAATATATTATCATTCACGATGTCAATTTCAGTTCTAAAATTCTGTAGAAAATATAAATAATAAAATTTATAATATAATATAAAAAATTAAAATCGTGATATTATGAGATATTATTATTTATAAATTTGTTTTTTTACATTTTTTTTTTTTGGGGGTAGTGTTTGGAAATTGGTCAAATGTTGCGACGTGGTAATAAAACAAGAAAGGTTAAAATACCGAAAGGGAAGTGAAAAAGTGGGATAGGGCTATTGGGTGTGAATGATAAGAAAGGGGGCCCAGGGGAGAGAAAGTTGAATTGTTGGGCTATGATAAACGGCCTTCGTTCTTTTTAGGGCGGCTTTTGGGCCAGGTATGGACCACAATGGGCCTACCTGTCGCCGACTAAAATGGGAAAAGCAGTGATGCAGAGGACCACCTCAGGAAATATACACCAAAGGTAGTGCAACAACGGAAAAGCTACGGTGGATGATATTTTGACAGAGACTATTAAAATAATATTAGGTAACCTATGTTAGACAGACCGTCCATCATTGACATTGACTCCCATTCCTCATTATTTTCCTTCTATACACTCAGAACATTATTATTATTATTATTATTATTATTATTATTATTATTATTATTATTATTATTATTATTTGATTTGCAATTCTTTTTTTTAGTAGGCTAAAGGATAAAATTATGAATTTAAAGCTGACAGTAAATTTATAAATAAAAATATAATAGAGGATAATATTATAAATTTTGAACAATTTTTAAAAGATGAAAATGATGTAAATATAGAGAGGGTCGTAAACGTGATATCTTTTTAATTTGATAAAAATAATTTTTATTAATTAAATTATTATCTTAACTCCTTATTTTTTTTAAAAAAATTGTAACTTTACAAAAGCTAAGAGAAAGATGGGTTGTTCTTTTGCTCTTTTTGGAGTATGATTCTATTGATGATGATATCTTTAGCTCATAGAGAAAGATAACAGCCAGTATAGATGACTTGGAAAGGTTTTCAACTTCTACTTCTATACTTTGCCAACTTTACGTGATTTTAGAGTAAAACTCTTTTAAGCTTTTAAATGAAATAGAAATTTAACATAATAACAAAATATATTTTGTTTCGTTATTATTAAAACTCGTAAAATTAATAATCCAAAAATAAAAAAAAAGAGGGAATTTTCTTTATTTAGTATAAGGGGAGATTATAATATAAATTACTTATTGTTCAGTTGATTAGAATTACTATCAAGTTATATTATTCGACCATCTCCACTAATAATATACTCTTTTCGTTTCATAATATAAATCGTTTGATTTAATTTTACACATATTAAGATTCTTAAAAACAATGTGACTTTATATTTTTTTTCCTAAAATATCTCTATTTAAATGTTTTGGAAACAAGAGAAGAGAGGAGGGAGAAATAGATGGAAAGAGAATAATAAATAAGGATAAAAATGTAAAAATAGTTTTAAAACTATTTTAAAAAGTTCCAAACGACTTATAATTTGAGACAACAAAACTAGTCTCTAACGATTTATATTATGAGACGAAAGGAGTAATAATTTTCATTTCATTTTCGAGATAAAAATCAAGAAAATGAAATGCGTGAGACAATACTACAAGAAGCCATATAACATATTTGCCCTCCTTGTCTGCTATCCAAAACGCTATGGTTGCTTGAAAGCTATATTTTTGTGTTGTTCCTGACATGTTAAATTCTAAGGCACACACAGAGATAAAACAAAAACAATAAATTTAGGACATTTATTTTGACTTAAAAAAATTGTTAGACTCATGAGTTACTTTTTCAAATTCATAGAATTTAATGCACGATATTGTAAGGAGTCAAGATTTGACTTCTAATAAGAGGATATATGAACATACTTGTATTATATTTTATCTGTTTTAAAATATTTATTCATGAAATATTTTGTACATATATTAAGAATATTAAAAATAATACTATAATTTAGATAAAATTATTATTTTATCCATATTAAAAATATAATAGTTATTGGTTGGTGAAAATCCCAAGAAATAAGAAGAAATAAGAGATTTGGAAAGTTGTACTGTTGATTTAAATGAGGGTATAATGAGAATAAATTAATCATTAGTTCTAAAAATATGTATATGAACAAATATTTTGAAACGAAACAAAAAATTTTTATAAATAAACATTTTGAAACAGAGGGGTATATCTTATATATTAAGTATTCTATATATATATATATATATATATATATATATATATATATATTAACCCTAATTTAAAATTGTGTAATGAGAAAAATTGCATGAAATTTAGATGTCATAACCTGCTGTCACTTCTTTTTATCTAGGCTTATCTTCAACCTCTTTTAGGCAAACAAATGAAGTTTGAAAGTCTTTTGTGGATCTGGTTGCACAATATTTTTCAAGAACTTATCTCATGGCACTCAAAAGGTCCTTTTCTATCTCTTCATAAAACACCACTATATACTATGCATCTTTTTCTTTTAAAAATGCCATAAATTTAGATATGATCCAACCTTGGACCAATTATCATTTCCTTAACTATTTAGCATGATTTGTGTTGCTTTCACCAATTTGTAAATCAAACTAGTCACTCATCTAGAATTCCTTATCGTGTTGGGTAAAAATTATTTTTCATTTCTATAATAAATGTACATGCACTCTTATATATAACATACCAAAGTACAAGAACACACTTTTGAGTTTTATCGCAATACTATTTATATAATGTATGCATAATAGTATATTTATAATTTTTTTTTAAAAAAAATGATTTTATTGAGAGGGAGGAAATGATCAAACAAACATAATAAGCATAGCATCTTCAAAACTTCTTAAAGAAAATTTTATATATAGAGACGGAACTCGAAACTTAAAAATGCACGAGAGAGAACAAATTATATACAAAAATATATTAGAAGATTTTTGAAAAATTTTGGGAGGTGAAGGATAAAATCAAAATTTTTCAAAATTTTGCAAAGACAATCAAATATGGAAGAAATGTGGGGAAGAAGCATGCAAATGAGTTGAAACTAATATAAGGGGAGTGATAACTACATTAACCAAATGATGGAAGCACACACACACACACATATATATATACTTGCTGTGGCTGTCAATTTATTCATCCCAATGTTTTGTTAACAAAAACAATAGTTTGGGAAAATTAAGCCAAACTAAGTCAGAAGTCATCAGACAACAGCCAAACATTGTCATCTGCCAATGAGAGAATACTATAATGAAAATGTTGAGCTGCTTAGGACAAGGTTGATGCAAATAAAACTACTTTCTTGTCGACCTTTTGCCTAAAAAAAAAAAAGAAAAAAGCTTTGAAATGGGACGATACACACATATTTTTTGATTTCTCAAACCAATTTTTGTCAAAGTTACTGTTTTGTTCTAAAGTTTGTTCAATGATAAAGACTCACAACCTTGACTAAAACGTTTGTGTCAGTTAAGGTAGAAAGATTTTTTTATTTCCCTTTGTTTGGTTGTAATCGATACTTTATCAACAAAGGCGCGTTCACATTTGCCTTTTAAACAATTGAAGAAAAAAAAAAAAAAAAAGAGTATTCTTGAAACCTTTGTTTTAGAAACTAACATAACATACTCAGTTTCAACCCATTAGCAAGCGAGGGTTGTGTTTCAAAAACAATTTTAAAAAAAAAGTTTATTTAGTTAATAAAGTTTAGGATTTATAATATTTTCATTCTTATTAAATTTTTTTTTATTGTTATAATCTCTGATAAAAATTAAAAGCTACTGTTATGAGTCCTAATACATTACACTGGAAAAAAAATTGAAAATTACTGGATAAACTATAATTTTATTAAAAATCATGATAGTAAAAAAAAATTATTAAAAAGACTAAAACATTACAAATTAAATTTTAAGTACTAAATTGATTAATTCGCCCAATTTTTTTTATCTACTTTTTCAAACTAAAATGAAAAGCAAAAATTCGATAAAGAACAATGATATTCAACCTTTTTGTTTTTTAAGACATAAAAATAATATATTTTCAAAAATTGAGTACGGACTCTCACACTGAAATGTGATTCTTTGGATCAACACAAAAAATTCCAAGCAGTTTGGGTTCTTGACTAAAGACACAACAGCCCTATCATGAAGTTGATAGATTATCATCTCATGTCATCATATCCCAAAACCTAACTCAGCGTCCTTTGTCAAGTCTCTCCCCCCACCAAAAAAAAGAAAAAAAAAACAGATGATATAAAGTTATAATCTAGAGTAAGTAGGAGTAGGATTAGTAGTTAAATCAAGTTTCCATATAAGGACAAAGAGATAGGTTGGTTGTTGTTGATGGTCAATGTTGTAATAAATGGAGTTATTGATCCAAAGAAACAATGCTTTTGTAGCACTAGAAAAAAGAAAGTGTGTGGGTGGGTGGGTGGGTGGGGGTGTGTGTGTGTGTAGTACGTTGCAGTAGAAACAAAGCAGAGACACCCCTACAGTGGCTTTTCAATATCCTCCAGACTGCAGTGGACTTTTGGCCCCCAGGATGTTGCCACTGGCAGTGGGAGACACTGTATTTTGACGAATTAATTATGCAACTCATCATTTTCTGTTGGATGGCTGGAATTGGGGGGAGGATGATTTCTAAATTTTCATCACTTGTTATAACATGAGACCAATTTGAATTGGAGTGTTATAAGACCTCAAAAAATACGAATGCTAACAGGTTATATTTTATAGTAAATCAATTGAAAAGTTTCTAACGAAATAAGGAATCGATCGATTGCCCCTTACCATGTATCATAAACAAGAGTTAGGGAGTGAGTCGTTAGAGGATATGTTTGGTAAAGGCATGTGCCATCTAGGTTGTGGCAGTGCATTTCTCTGCTTACCAACTAAATAAGACAAACTGAAATATTGCCTTCAATTCTTTGGGCTTTTTACGTGGATAAAGGAATCCACAACAGTTTCACGGTACATCTTTATCACTCGAGAAATGAACAAATTCATCATTGCAATACCGTGTTGTATCTAGTTGGAAGTCGATATTTTGGTAAACCATATATTAACCTTTCCAAAGGTCATCATTCTATTCAACCATAGACACCCAAATCAATCATAAGTTTTGGAGCTTTCTAGGCAAATGGTTCATAATTCTGTTTTCATGGCAAAAATAAAAGCTTCAAGTCACAAAGAATAGAGCTAAGACCTGGATAATGCCAGAAACAATCAAGATGTAAACCTCCTAAGTCATTTTGTGGTTCCAGCACCGTTAGCAGAGGCATTAACAAAGGGGCCTGACGAAGGAGAAGAGTGGGAGAGACTGGAAGGAATCACTAAATAGTATTGAAACATGAATCAAGCATAACTAGAATCATGTCTAGAATAATTAACATACAAAAGCTACATCATACGTTCAGAATTTATGGACACTTTAAGTTGCATCATATTCTGATGATGCATGCAACAATTATTATAAAAAAAATTCGAATCAAGTATTTTATTGCCTTCGAAATAGCAGATACATGGACTTCAGCTAACTCCCATCTATCTCCTGGATATTAATACACCCGAGCCTTAGGCGGGAAGGACTCAATCTCATCATCCAAAGTGTTCATATGGACTGGTCTATAGTCTAATCGAACTTTCCCATTCTCCCAGTATCTGCAGACAAAAAATATGGTATTTTTTTATTAACAGAATGGTATTCATGGTCTCAAGAAAACACAGACGCATATGTAGTTTCGAGCAGAATTAATTTTGGCTAGATTGTTTTGTCCTCCACACATCTTCACAAAGCAAAGGACAACTTTAAAGCAAAGTTGCTAATGGAATCATTAGCGAGAGTATTTCTTGTGAAAAGAAAAAGGGAATAACAATATACAAGCAAGAACCGAGTCTTAAGCCAATAAGAAATGTCTGCAGTGCTCTTGGGTGACCTTTGGATACAAATACAGAACAAGATGATCTTACCCCAGCGTGTGTTTCATCCAGTTCACATCATCTCTTTTCTGTGAGAACACAAAAGAATTGAAATTATTATCGAAAAGAAGGTGCAGGAAAATGAAGTGTTAGCTGGGAAATAATCAAAACCGACCGTAAAATCTTCACGAGCATGAGCTCCTCTACTTTCTTTTCTGGCTTCAGCAGAATGCATGGTAATACATGCATTAATCAAAAGATTTTCTAGTTCAATTGTCTCTATCAAGTCTGAGTTCCTGCAAAGATATTTTTGAGGAGAAATGAGAAAAAAGCCAAATCAGGAATAGTTCAGTCAAATACTTCCAGCCAAATCCATATCCCCAAAATGAGTTACCATATTAAACTTCGGTCTTCCAATTTGACATCATGAAAGCTCTCCGATGTTTTATCGATCAACCGACAACCTACAGAACAACAATGTGGAGAACAAAGAAAGTCCAGTTCAGCAATCAACTTGGCACATTTAAAGTATTAGGGCAAAAAATCCAAAGATTTCAGCGTTTCCAATTCCAGCACAGAATTAAGGCAAGTGAAGAAAACATCTACGAATACTATTTATACTTAAATCCCTTTATTGACAGACTCTCCATTTCCAGCAGGCTCAAAGTTTTTATTACTTTTAGCACCATTGTAATTTTTGTTTATAAATCTCTCTTCCAACTTCAGGCATATAACATTCCCACATGCAAAGTTCAATTGATGAAGAAGTTTCAACAACTTGCATGATAACTCTACGTGCTCAAACTTGTATTGCGCTGGGAATAATAAGCTTAAAAAGATTTGGGAGCTTCTCCGTATCTGGAACAGATTAAAAATGAATTGGGAGTTAGATAAACTCATAGCATACCTTCCTCTAATGTCTCTTGTGTGCGGAAGACAGCAGCATTATTTTGCATTACTCTTTGCATATTCAACCTGATTTTTGAAGTGGGAATAGAACCATTTGAATATCTGATCTTGTCCAACCATGCAATAGTTTTCTCTCCAGCATCCTTATTCAATGGTTTTTGTTTGTCACCTGTGCAAGTCAAAGTGGTGGTATCTTAATCTGCACCAGAAGGTGAGACCAACTAAGAAATATTTATCTGTGCTTACCCGGTCTCTGGATCTCTGCAACCCTGTTTGCACAAGCCCGACCAAAAACAACAATGTCAAGAAGAGAATTTGCACCAAGACGATTGGCTCCGTGAACAGAAGCACAGGCTGCTTCTCCAGCAGCCATCAGTCCAGGAACGACAGCATCAGGGTTGTTATCTTTAATATTAACAACCTGCAGAACAATAGATTACACTTAATACGCATATTTGTCTGAACAACAGTAATCTGTAACTCAAGGGATTTGTACTTCATTTTACCTCGCCATGGTGATTTGTGGGTATTCCACCCATATTATAATGCACGGTTGGTAAAACAGGGATTGGTTCCTTTGTGACATCAACTCCAGCGAAAATTGCAGCAGTTTCAGAAATACCTGGAAGTCTCTCCTTGAGAACCTCTGGAGGCAAGTGATTCAAGTGTAGATAGATGTGATCCTTCAGTGGTCCTATTGATTGGGAGCAAAAGAGAAAAAAAGTCATAAAGCACTTAATGGGGGAACCCTCAAAAACCAATGATATCAAAAGGTAAATCATTTGAGAAAATAACCCAGCAATTTGAAGAATAACATCAAAATCAAAACAAATAGATGCGCATGTTATAGATGGAACAAGATAGAAATGATATCCCTCCAGTCAACTAAAGCTATCACCCAGAATAAACTACATCCTGTAACAATAGAAGAATGTGTCGAGTGAGTACCTACACCACGCCCTTCTCTGATTTCCATTGTCATAGATCGTGAAACAACATCTCTTGATGCAAGATCCTTTGCGGTTGGTGCATACCGTTCCATAAATCGCTCACCTTCGCTGTTCCTAAGAATCCCTCCTTCACCACGAGATCCTAGATGACATGAAGATCCAGAAAAGGATCATCTATATGAAGGTACAATACAAAGTACAAAGTGTCATTTATCAAACTAGTAACATGCTTTGCAAACAGAAAATAATGAAACTAGATGAGAATTTTCATTCCATCTAACTCTGTGTAACATTGGTACAAACCTTCACACTCACCACACATGAAGGAACCCAGTTAAAGAATATACAAATAAATAACAATAGACAAGAACACAAAAATACCTACCTTCAGTAATGAGGCAACCGGCTCCATATATACCAGTTGGATGAAACTGTACAAACTCAAGATCCTGCAAGAGGAAAAGAAATAGAAAAAAGTAGCAACAATTACAGAGAATGCATGGTAGAGATGTGATGACTAGTTTCAGAAACAGTTGATTCTATAGAAAAGAAGAGAAAGAAGGGGGAAGGGGACTGCAAGGAAGACAAACCATCAAAACACACCTGGAGAGGCAACCCGGCACGTGCAACCATAGCATTGCCATCACCAGTGCAAGTATGAGCAGAGGTTGCAGAAAAGTAAGTTCTACCATAACCCTATGAAGAGAAGTCAGGAAATGCATCTAAATATTCATAAATATATGAATTATATAATCAAAAAGAAAAATGAATTCAGTTCATATAAGCTACCCCTGTGGCCAAAATGGTTGAACCAGCACGGAATCGATGTAAGGTACCATCTTCCATATTTAGCGCGATGACCCCTTGGCAGGTACCTGATATAGAAAACGAACAAAATTACAGCACCACGGAATGAAGTTAGTCAAACACCACCTGGCTGTCCAAAAGAAAAGACAAGTACAAAACATACAAATCTTGATACATCCTACAAAGAACCACCGGTTTTTAATCAGAAATTAGAGGAAAATCAAACAGCTTATACTATTGATTAGCTTCCAACAAGCATATAATACAAGTAAAACACTAAAATAGACAACAGTTGGAAAACAAATGACTTACCGTCATTATCCATTAGTAAATCAAGAGCAAAATACTCTACAAAAAATTGTGTATTATGTTTCATGGCTTGACCATAAAGTGTGTGCAATAGAGCATGTCCAGTACGATCAGCAGCACATGCACAGCGGTATGCTTGTCCACCTTTGAAAGAACAAAATAGCCAAACGTGTTCAGGTTATCGGGTTTAAAGCACAAGATACAGAGAAAGCTTCTTGCTAAATATGGTCATCATACCTTTTCCAAAGTCCAGACTTTGACCACCAAATGCACGCTGGTATATTTTCCCCTCTTCAGTTCGAGAGAATGGTAATCCATAATTTTCAAGCTCTATAACTGCTTTTGGTGCTTCCCTGCACATGTATTGAATAGCATCTTGATCACCTATAGAAACAAAACAACAGTTACATTAACGTAAAGAAAATGGGATGGAAAACAAGAAGAGATGTCTTTTAGTGGCAATTTCTAAGTTTAGTACCCAAAGTGACTACAGTACCCTTATGCAGTATGCTGAGAGGAATAACTATAACATGATTCATGTTCTGAATCATCATAATTTCCAAAGTACAAAAAGACAAAGCTAAGGACTCTCAAAGCTTGGCCAAATGGAAAAAATATATATATTGCTACCATGGAAAGTGAACAGAAATGTTGATTTTATGACAAATATACCTAGCCAGTCGCTTCCCTTCACAGTATCATACATGTGCCATCTCCAGTCATCCTCAGTCATATTTCCCAGTGCAGCATTTATACCACCCTGTAAAGCACCTTTCCATAATGATTAGAGCATCACAAATTCAGATGTATATCCCAAATGGTTGAAAAAGGCAAACTTTAACTGGTACCAGATAAAGACGATATAAAACAAAAAGACGATGTGGAATTTGATACTACATAAAACCAGAGCACTTCTAGTGCTAAAAAGTCTTGAGGGCTGATGAAGAGGAAAATATAAAAAGGAAAAAAAAAAAAGGCTAATACCCTTTTTCCATTTCTGAGAGAAACACACTAGCAGAGTTATAAACCATAGTAAGATAGACAGTTACAACAAGAATCGTGACATAACAGTATAGACACCACCTCTTTCAGGGGTGGCCTAAAGAACACCACCTGCTGATCCATTCCATCCATGTTAAGATTCAAGTGAATGCCAGTGAAAAGAGGATCAAAAGAGACAATTTTAAAAACATAATTTGCTGTTTACTGTAGTCAATTAAGTTTTGGAACCATAAGAATTGATGACAATTCAGTTTCAATTTCAATAACTAATTCACATGCATAAACTATTTCACAGGCAATCGAAAGGCATCCAATTCACATATAGAAACAAGGTGGGGAAAAAAACATACTTGAGCTGCAACAGTATGTGAACGGGTAGGGAAAAGCTTGGTAATACAAGCAGTGTTGAATCCATGCTCAGATAACCCTATGGCAGCTCTGAGTCCTGCACCACCCGCACCTACCACGACGGCGTCATAGGTGTGATCAACCACAGTGTATCTTTCTCCCCCAAACTGCTCACCAAAACAAAAAAAAAAATCCAAAAAGAAAAATTATTGTCTGGCATAAAGCAAAAAGCAAACGCACATTCTACAAGAAACTCAACTCAAAAAAAAAAAAAAATGTCATTAGGGAATCAGTAAACCCTACAGTCATACCAGCTCCAATAAACCGTTAAACTCACATAAAAACACATAAAGAATCCAATCTAAAATTCAAACTAGACAGATTAAAATCCAAAACCCTAAAGCCTATCAAGTAACTATATATAGCTGAGCTGATATACAAACTAAAACAAGAAATGGATGATAATAATTAATTTTTTTAAAAAAAAGAAAAAGGATACCGTGCTTGTAGTAGAAAAAAGCCTGTTAAATTGAGGCCGGAGAGAGTCGCCGGAGATGGATCTCTTGGAAGCAATGCCAAAGCCACGCGACACGCACCGCCACATCTCTCCCACTTTTCGGATTCTCTTCTGTAGATTCTGTCAATAAGGATGGAGAGTTAAATATCAGCTGAAAGTTGAGAGTAGAGATCCGATGGAAAAATGTTTACAAGGAGAGAGATTGTGCCTGCGAATGATGGAAAACAGCAGAAAAGTGGGAAAAAGATGGTTGGAAATGTCTGCGTTTTATATTCCTGGTCTTCTATATACCTAGCCCTGGTTTCCAGCATATCTACCAAACTGCCATTTTCCTTTTTTTTTAATAAGTAATTTTTCTTATAATATCAGAGTTTTTCGAATTTTCATTCAAAATTGAATATTAACACAAAGTTTAAATTTAAATAGTCAAGCATTCGCTCAAAAGTTGGCCAATATGTTCAATGACATATATATTATAATTAATTATTTATTTAATATTATATATAATATTAATATAAAAATATATTTTTTATATTTTTTAAACTTTCAATCTCACTAAATAATTATATTTCGAATTGATCACATTTGAATTTTAATATATTTTTATTAAGCTAAGTTTAAATTATTCGAATCAAAATAAATTTAAAATATTATATTAATTCAATTATCTCAAAATTCGATTTGAGGTAATAGAGTACATTTAAGATAATTCTGAATTTTTAATATTTTTTTATTTGGATCATTTGAATTCTGCCGCCAAGTAAGTAAGAAGAAATTTATCCCCCAAAAAAATAAAAGTGATATAAAAGAAAATTAAAAATTAACACAAAATGATACTCACTCCGTCTCACTAAAATTGACCTACTTACTATTTTAGGATGTCCCACTAAATTTGATACTTTCCTTAAAAGGAAAATTTTTACTATACAATTTATTATAAAATAATCAATATACCTCACATATATTATATTTTTATTTTTAGATTTGACATAAAGTATTGTGGGATCTACATATTTTTTATTTTTATTATATTATATTATATTATTATTATATTTTAATTTTTACTTTTGTATAAAATATCGTATTAAGTCAAATACTATCAATTTTAGTGGGACGGAGGGAGTAGTATATTAAACCAATTGAAATATAAATTTCCATGTCAGTAGTATTTCAACGTGCCTAATTGCTGGGATGACTCACGGGCAATGTCGACCAACAAATGGTTGTAGCAGCGGACGCGCACCTGAATTTTTAGCCACGACAGGACTAGACGGAAAACTGAGCCACGTAGCCTTATTTTTCCAGAAAAGTTCTCTGTTCAATTACTTGCTGCGATACTCATCGAAGCAGCAAATGTCACTGTCTGTTTTAGGTCTCTTGGGCCTTTCTCAAGGAGGGTGCGAGGGCTTTAAGGTAGTGGTCTGTTCAACCACTTGAAAATCCATACCCTGTCCCCTGGATTTGTTCCCGGGGGCTTACCGTTGTCTCTTTCCCCTTCTCGGTCTTGCCATAGGAGTTCACCACGGCCCTTTAAAACAGAAGGAAGTGGCGCCCAGTCCACTTTTTTGGTTGGCACCCAAACCCAATTGCTCTGGCTCGGTATTCCTTAATTGGGCGGACCCTGGACGAAGTGGTATTAAAGTTGGGCTAATTGGTTGGCTTGTCTTGTGATCTAATAACGAGGAAGCAAATCTTTATAAAAATATTAAATAAGTAGTTTTATGAATATATTAGTAGAGCTTCACTAATTATTGATTTATGTGAACTATTAAGGAATTAGTGGAAGCTCTACTAATTATAAATTTTTATAAATGTCAACCATTTAGTGGAGACACCACTAATTAAGATTAGTGGAAGATGATGTATTCCACTAATTAAAAGCTCTGTAAATAGAGTTATTCTCTAAACTTGAAATACACCATCATTTTGTGAAAGAATTGTGAGAAAAAGAAAGAGAAAAGTTTGAAGAAATTCTTGTGCAAAAATAGTTAGAGTTTTCTTAGTGTGTAGATTTTATTCTAACACTACCCAAATTTTATAACACGTTATCAGTACGAGTCTCTACCGTTACAAAAGTCAGGAGACTAAAGTACGAATCTCTACCATTATACAATCCAAAAGACAGGTACGCATTTATTGATCCCTATGGCTAACCTGGCTAAACTCGAATTTGTAACCCTTAATATTGCTGAAAAAAATTATATGTCATGGGTTCTCGATGCAAAAATGTATCTAAATGCTGAATGTCTTAGTGAAACTATTTAAGAAAATAATAGTGCATCTGCACAATAAAAGGCCAAAGCTTTGATTTTTATCCGTCGTCATATTGACGAAAATTTGAAAATAGAATATCTTACCGAAAAAGATTCATATGTCCTGTGGGTAAATTTAAAAGAAATATTTGACCACCTGAAGATGGTCGTACTACCCACTGCATGGTATGAATGGTTGCACCTAAGGTTGTAATATTTTAAAACCGTGAATGAATATAGCTTCGTAATGTATAAAATTACTTTTCAGTTAAAATTATACGGAGAAAAAGTTACTGATGAAGATATGTTGGAGAAAACATTCTCTACCTTTCATGCCTTGAATATTGTCCTGCAGCAACAATATCGTGAAAAATGATATACAAAATTTACAAATTTAATTACTGCCCTCCTCATTGCAGAGAAAAATAATGAGCTATTATTCAGAAATCATGAAGTCAGACCAGCTGGCTCAACAGCACTCCCAAAAGTGAATGTTGTTGGCTCCAGCAGAAGTCATCGTTATAATCGTGGTTGTGGTCGTGGTTATGGTTGTGGACACGCTCGATATTTTTCTTATCACAGTCATAATCAAGTTATGAGAAATACTGACCACCTGAAATGGAACAGAAGAGACCATAAGGGAAAAGAAAAAAAAAGAAATGAAAGAAAATTATGAGGATACATGTTATAGATGTAGCATGAAAGGTTATTGGTTATGTAAATGTCGTACGGCCAAGCATTTAGTGGAGTTATATCAAGCTTCACTGAAAAAGAATAATAAAAATGTTGAAGCAAATTTTTCTCAACATCCAGTGAATGATGCTGAGGATGATGATATTGATCCTGAAGATCTTAATATCAATATTACCCATATGGATGTATCGGATTTTTTTTGAACACCCAGACGATAGGATAGACCATTTAATTGGTGATGGTAGTGTCCAGAAAAATTAATGCCTCACCTTGATATGTTTGACTTTTCATTATATTCTAATAATATTTACGTTTGCACATGTGTGTGTGTGTGTGTGTGTGTTCAGATGACTGTTGTTAATGATGATGTATGTGTTCTTGATAGTGAAACTACACACACTATACTAAAAAATGAGAAATATTTTTCTTATCTCAAAAGTAGGAAATAAATATTTATATAATAAACGGTAGTACAAATGTGATTGAAGGCTCCAAAAGAGCTAGTATATTATTGCCTGAAGGAACAATAATTACTATTGCTAAGGTACTATTTTTCTCAAAATCCAGAAGAAATTTATTGAGTTTTAAAGATATCCGCAGAAATTGGTATCATGTTGAAACAAATGAGGAAAATGGTATTGAATATCTTTATATTACTCAAATTAATTTGGGTAAAAAATCTGTATTAGAAAAACTGTCGTCTTTTTCTATTGACCTATATTTTGTAAAAATACGTACAATTGAGATTTATCATCTCGTAAACCAGAAGTTTACTGATCCTACTATTTTTAGCATTTGGCATGACCGGTTTGGTCATTTGAGATCTACCATGATGAGAAGAATAATTGAGAATACACATGGTCATCCATTAAAAAATAAAAAGATATTGACATCAGAAAAATTCTCATATGTTGCATGTTCCCTAGGAAAATTAATTGTTAGACCATCACCAGTAAAAGTAGGAGCTGAAAGTCCTATATTTCTTAAACGGATTCATGGAGACATTTGTGGACCTATTGATCCACCATGTGCACCGTTCAAATATTTTATGGTCTTAATTGATGTATCATCCCGATGGTCACATGTGTGTTTATTATCTACTCGCAACCTGGCGTTTGCGAGATTATTTACTCAAATAATTAAATTACGAGCACAATTTCCTGATCATCACATTAAAAATATCCGTTTGGATAATGCTGATGAATTTTCATCACATGCTTTTGGTGTATATTGCATGTCAATTAGGATTAATGTTGAACATCATGTCGCTCATGTTCATACACAAAATGGTCTTGCTAAATCTTTTATTAAAATATTACAATTAATTATTAGACCATTATTAATGAAAATAAATCTCCGAACATTTGTTCGGGGACATGCTATTTTACATGTTGTAGCACTTGTACGTATAAGGCCAACTAGTTATCATAAATTCTCTCATTTGTAATTGGCTTTTGGTTCAGAACCAAATATTGCTCATTTAAGAATTTTTGAGTGTGCTGTATATGTTCCAATTGTACCAAACCAACGTATAAAAATGGGTCATCAAAGAATAAATGGTATATACATTGGATATAATTCTCCCTCTATTATTAGGTATGTTGAACCATTGATAGGAGATGTATTCACAGCAAGATTTGTTGTTTGTCATTTTGATGAATTATTATTCCCTAAATTAGGGGGAGAACATAAACAGTATAAGAAATATTTTGTTTGGACAACATCATTAAATTATCTTGATCCACGCACAAGCGCATGTGAATTTGAAGTTCAAAAGATAATTCATTTGTAAAGTATTGCAAATCAAATGCCAGACACTTTTGTTGACTCCAGAAGAGTTACAAAATCGCATATTCCAGCTATAAATACTCCTATTCGAATTGAAGTTCCAATAGAACAAAAGATTATACATATAGCTGCTATGTCAAAAGCACGCCAGAAGCGTGGCCAACCTCTTGGTTCTAAAGATAAAAATCCTCGAAAAAAAAGAGGATTAAATGATTCAGAAGATCATATTGAAGAAATGAATGATAAAGACCAAGAGAAAACTGGTGACAAAGAACCAGAAGTTGATGAAAGTAACACTGAAATTTTTATCAATTATACTACTTCTAGTAGAAGTTGGAATCGGATAGAAACAATTATTGATAATATATTTGAATACAATATATCTCTTAATGTTATATAGGATAGTGATGATCCTGAACCAATATAGTTGATGAATGTCGGCATAGAAAAGATTGGCTACAATAGAAAGATGCGATTCAATCGGAGTTAAATGCACTGACAAAATGTGAAATCTTCGGATCTACAGTCCGAACACCAGAAGGTGTAAAACCTGTTGGTTACAAATGAATATTTGTGCGAAAGCGTAATGAAAATAATGAAATCGTACACTATAAAGCACAGTTAGTAGCCCAATGTTTTTCACAAAGACCATGTATTGATTATGATGAAACTTATTCTCCTGTTATTGACGCTATTACACTCCGATATCTTATCAGTTTGGCAGTGCATGAAAAGATAGATATGCGCCTATTAGATATTATCACTGCTTACTTGTATGGAAATTTAGAAAATGATGTTTATATGAAAATTCCCGAAAGATTTCATATGCCTGAAGCATATAAACATTATCCTCGTGAAAATTACTCCATTAAGTTGCAGAAATCATTATATGGTCTGAAGCAATCTGGACGCATGTGATTCAATCGTCTTAATGAATATTTATTGAAAATGGTATTTAAAAATGACCAGATATGTCCATGTATTTTTATTAAGAAATCTGGTTCTAAATTTGTGATATTAGCTATATATGTTGATGATATTAATCTTATTGGAACTCCTAAAAAGCTCCAAGAAACAATTGATTATTTAAAAAGAGAATTTGAAATCAAAGATTTTGGTAAAACCAAATTTTGTCTTGGTTTACAAATTGAATATTTGGAAAGCGGAACATTTATTCATCAATCAACATATACAACAAAAGTTTTAAAAAGATTTTACATGGACAAAGTACATCCACTGAGTATTCCAATGATCGTCCGGTCATTAGATGTAAATAAAGATAATTTCCGACCTCAAGAAGATTATGAAGAACTCCTTGGGCCTGAAGTACCATATCTCAGTGCAATTAGTGCATTGGTGTATCTTGCTAATAATACACGACCTGATATTGCATTTGCTGTCAATTTATTAATAAGATTTAGTTCTTTACCAACACGACGACATTGGAATGGAATTAAACAAATCATTCGATATTTCAAAGGTACAATAGATCTTGAATTATTTTATTCAAATAAAACCAGCCCAACATTGATAAGTTATGCAGATGCTAGTTATTTATCTGATTCACATAAAGCACGTTCTCAAATGAGCTATCTCTTTACATGTGAAAATACTGCTATATCATGGCGTTCTACAAAACAATCTATATCAACTACTTTTTCAAATCATGCTGAAATTATAGTTATTCATGAAGCGAGTCGATAATGTGTATGGTTAAAATCAATGATTCATTTTATCCGAGAAAGTTATGGATTATCATCTATCAGAGATATTCCAACTCCTCTTTATGAAGACAATGCAGTTTGCATAACTCAATTACGAGGAGGATATATTAAAGAAGATCGGACAAAACATATTTCACCAAAATTCTTCTTTACTCATGAACTCCAGAAGAAATGTAAAATTGATGTGCTACAAATTCGGTCATGTGACAACCTCGCAAATATTTTCACGAAGACTTTACTGATTGCAACATTTGAGAAGTTGATATATAAAATTGGTATACGTCGGTTCAAAGATTTAAATGAATCATCTCATCAGGGGGAGTAATAAACAGACATATAGAATAGTGTACTATTTTTCCTTCACTAGATTTTTTTTTCTACTGGGTTTTTATCTAGTAAGGTTTTAATGAGGCATATTCTTTATGTAATGGATGGACATCCAAGGGGGAATGTTATAAATATATTAGTGGAAGCTCCACTAATTATGAATCTATGTGAACTATTAGGGAATTAGTGAAAACTCCACTAATTATGGATTTTTATAAATGTCCACCATTTAGTGGAGACACCACTAATTAAGATTAGTGGAAGATGATGTATTCCACTAATTAAGAGCTCTATAAATAGAACTATTCTCTAAACTTGAAATACACCATCATTTTGTAAAAGAATTGTGAGAAAAAGAAAGAGAGAAGTTTGAAGAAATTCTTGTGCAAAAATGGTTAGAGTTTTTTTAGTGTGTAATGTGTAGATTTTATTCTAACACTACTCAAATTTTATAACAATCACTAATTTTAACGATACAAATAACTAACACAATATATTTGGAGTCTTTCCTAATAGTTGCACAAAGACTAACTATGCAATTGCCTTATGCCACATATCTCTTTTCTAATGGATACAACTCTAGATGTAGAAGAATATTTCTCAAGAAAGAGCCTTTGCATATTCAACCAACTATTAAAAGAACCAGTAGGTAGCTCATATAACCAATCTTTAATTTCACAATACAAATTAAAAAAGAATGCACGCAATTTAATGACATCATCTTGAATTCTTGTGGTTTCATATTGGAGCATACAATATGAAATTTCTTAAGATGCTTATGTGGATCTTTTCCCTATAAACCATGAAAAGTTGGCAAAAGTTGAATCAAATTTGAAAGTATGATTAACTTCTAAAAAAACAATACATAAAGGGTGATTATTTATGGTATGGGTAGCAATTTCTTTAAGGGACAGGTTTGCATTCATTTTAGAAACAAAAATAGGAAAGAATTTATCAATTGCAAAATTAAATTAAAATCAACTGAAGAATTGTCCTCAAATTGAGCAATTCCTTACAAGTCATTTGTAAGCTCCTTGGTGTTATCTCCTCAATTGCCTACAAGAAGATGAGCAACCTACAAAACCAAATAAAAACAAAATCAAAGAGTACAAAGAAAATTTTCAGCACCAATAGAACCAATTAAAATCAAGTATCACAAGAATCAATCACAAAGTGAAAGTGATAAAAAAATTTCTCTTTTATTTCCTAGTAACAGCATTAAAAATTTGTTATGGTGGAGTTTGACATTAAAACGATGGAGTCATTCAAAACGCAGTTATTATGCACTAATAAATTTTAGCATAGTAGTGAGTAAAGTATCGACCCCATAAAGAATAAGAGAAGTATACTCTATAAGAAAAGTTCAACTTTATTCATATGAAATCATCTTATAAATACTTAATCTAATTAATTCTAATGATGTACTATTTACAAGTATATACATAGAGATGGGGGAAAATTAAATAAGGAAACTACCTAAAATTAATCCTAACAAGCTAAGAAACAAATAATCGAATTAGGAAACAAACAAAAACAGGAAACTTCAAAACCAATTAAGAAATTATCAAGTTCTTAGACATATACAATGAAATCAAATTATGACACTTATCATTGAATTGATCACCTTGAGAGATTGATTTTGGGAACCTTTCTTAACGAATTAAATCATTTATCCTTGAGACAATAGACTAACCCTTAGATAACATATAAGTTAAAATCTCTTACTTCATTCTTAACTTAAACTAAATTGATTAATCTTTTTTTTAAAGACATTAATACTTTAACTAATCAATTATCATAGATTAACAAGAAAGTTGATAAACACACAAGGCATAACCAATAATAAGTAACATACCCAATTAACCTTGAAAATATGCACTTGGACATTATTCAATTCCCTACTAACTTAATTTAGAATGTTAACCTAGAAACCAAACCAAGTTAATAGTTACTACTTACAACTAATTCACAAGACCAATTGTCTTTAACAATATAATTATGTGAATTAAAAGGTTGTTAACCATACACAACTAACTCAACACAATTGATAAGTATAAAGCTTCGAATTGCATAAATACGCAAGAGATAATCTCAATTTGATCAAACATGAAATCTCTGACGCATAAATCTTAA
The DNA here is from genome assembly GCA_026120185.1 of Voacanga thouarsii. Lineage (NCBI taxonomy): Eukaryota > Viridiplantae > Streptophyta > Magnoliopsida > Gentianales > Apocynaceae > Voacanga > Voacanga thouarsii. The sequence goes on from JANUWF010001190.1 coordinate 1,839,250, forward strand.
AGTATCAAACTCAACAATAAAATATAGCCTCAAAACATGAATAAGATCTTAATTGTTTGAATACAAAGAAACTAAGAATATAAAAGATTATAAATAAAAAAGAATAAGAGAAAGATTGAAAAATAAAACTAGGGAAGTCCAAAATCTCCAATCTTCTTGTCTCCTGAACTTCTTCTCATCTTGGTATTCTTTGATGCTCTTCTCCAAGTGAATTATGTTTAGTAGTGAATTGGAGAAGTGTATTTTGATTTTGGACATACATCACCTTTAAATAGAATCCTTAAACCATCCTTAATTAAATTTGGAAAGTTTAAACTACCATTGGACTTGTTTAAGACTTTCTAGAACCTTCAGGATGCTTGCATGGCTTGTAGGTACTGGCGCGCATAGAAGCTGTGCATAAATTTTGAACAAAAACTATTGATGGTGGCATGGGAACTGACATGGCCGTGCATGTAACCGTACACCTCTGCATGGGATGGAACATGGCCGTGCACTTCTCGTGTGTTTTGCAGAGAGACAATTTTCTTCAAATTCTATGAACTTCTGGGACTAAAAACTCTCCCCTGTTATGCACGGAGTGATGCACGTGCGTGCATGTCTCCTAAAAGCTCATCTGTTTTGCATGACTTGATGCATGGCTGTGTATCAAGCCGTGCATGCATAACTTGCTTCCAAGGCCTCCAAATAATCGGCAATCAATCCTAGTATGAAAATGTAGCATTTAATTCCATGTTCTGCTCATTCTTCATCCATATGACCTAAAAATGTAAAAGAACACAATATGAGTAGAAAATCATTCATTATCACACAAAAGCATGCATAAAAGTTAAGACAAAAGGTTATAAAAATATGACTATTTCACGCCTAATAAATATCAATCGGAATTTCAAGTGTGTACAAAATCTCTTCCATTATCATATCTTTGCTTCCTTTATACACTAAAGAGGTTCAATTCTGTGTTAACTGACCTCTCTAAGTTTAGAACTTTTATCTTGTTAAATAGTCACATTTTAGTCAACTGACTGATTGAAGTCTTAAATAGTAAATAAATTATAATAAAGATAAATTAAAAACAAAATTATATCACATTAAATTGAATAATTACTACTTCCCCTAAAATAGGGGACAGAGGAAAAAAAAACTAATATACAAACGAAAGAGAAGGATGGATGTGGGGAGGGGGTGGTCCTAAAATCTTTGTACGCATTGCTTAGCATCTTCCTTTGTTCTCTCTCATGTGAAATGAGTAAAGCCGTGGAAACACACAATCGACCGTCGGAAAATGAAAAGACTTTGGACTCTTCTTCAACACATACAAATGGGGCTTTTTTTCTGTTTAGTTTCTGTATCAAACACAAGGAGATCATGGGTGGCTGAGGACCATTTTTGAAGCTATAAGGATGTGATGGAAACTTGGAAGTTGTTGCCTTCTTCTTCTAACACAAAGGGTTGCGTTGTACTCTTATGGGTAGGCCTTTGGGAAAGTCGACAAATGGGAAGGCGAAAGCTTGATCGGTATCAGCTAATTCCCAATCGTAGCTAAGAACTAAATGGTGTAAGAAGACGGCCATTTCTAGTTTGGCCAATTCTGATCCAGCACAAAGCCGTGGTCCTCCCCCAAATGGCATGAAGTTGTTGCTGCTAGTTGTCGTGCTTGTGCATTCCCTCTCATTCTGCTATACATTCATTCAAAACTTTAGTCACCATAACCATAGCATCTCCATGTATATACAACACCATATGCTATTAGAAACTTATATACCACCATAAAATTTTTGTTCTGAATTTTGACCGCATTGATAATATATTTTATTTTTATTAACGATACTCTTATTCTAATACAATCATCTGGGTTAAAAATAATCAAATATTTAATTCATAATTCGAAGTTTATAGAGGTAAACAGTGACAAAAATCAGAGATAGACGTTCTAAATGTTTTTTAAAAATTATATATTTTTAAAAAAAATTAAAACGTTTAAAATATTCTCTTAAATCTTATCTTTTATCCCTTAATTTTTTTTAATTGCAACACTGTACTCTAATATATTATCATCTAATTTTAAATTATTAATTCTATCTCTAAGATTGTGACATTAGAATTAAAGTTTTCACAAATTAAACTACTTTAATTATTGACTCGATAAGTTTAATTACTTTTAAGACAAAAACTACTTAAAAAAATTAAAAGGAAAAATACTAAAACTTACCATAATATTTCACCAGTCGAGTGCTAATTTTTTCTTTAAAAAAAGGGAAAAAAATGTTGGGTTGGGAAATCTGCAGACCAGCTCGGGAGGAATTTTTATATGGACCTTAGACCCGTAGATCAAATATATTGATGAGTTATACCGTATAATTTATATTGCACGAAATATAACTCATCAGTGCAATGCAGTTGGTCCATGTTAGAATTTTTCCCGTACTAATGCCCCCACAAAGAAAAAAAAAAGCAGAGATGCACGTGCAAGTGAAAACCCCACACCCAGAATTCCACATGGGGGGGGGGAGGAGGGTACTTTAATCATCGCACACCGTTTGGGTTTGGGCCATGGCAAGCACGAGAGCGGCAGGTCCTAGAGAATGGGAATCTGAAATCCATGGTGCGATGAGGGGGTGGGGTGACTGGGTCCTAGGATCCGTACGGTGTCAAAATCTGCTACGTTGATCATGACAGTTCATCTTGTGGATGTGGGCCATCAAAACCCATGGAGGGATTATTATAATTGCAGAGTGGCAATAGCTTGGATGCTTTTGCATGTTCCTCATGATGATGATCACAGATGCCATGCCAACAACGGTCTTGATGGAATGTTCTTTGGACCCTCCTTGCCGTGTTGTTCATGCATATGAACCAACTTATCCACTCTCTATTGGTAGAGTTCCTAAGATTTTTTTTTTCTTGGGATGGAGAAAATAGTCTCAAGTGAAAATCTTTTAGCCGATTTTGGGATTTTTAAAAAAAATAATAATGTAAAATTTTAATATGTGTAATCTATTAAATTTGAATTTATATAAATATATTTTTTAAAAGACACAACTTAGTATGCAAATAATTAATGACAAAACTAATACGGCAGAAGATAACGCTATTTTTTTAAAAAATTTAAAATTTAAAGTTTTTTAATATAATCATTTTAAATTTTACTTTTTACTCTCTTAAAAATTTTTAAAAAGTTATACTCTTATCTTCTAATATAAATTTTTATGTAATTTATATGTCAATCTCTAATTTCTGATTTTGTCTTTAGAAATGATGTAGTTCTATAGAGTGCATTTGGATTGATCTTCATGAAAGTGTCTAATAAATTTATTCCTATCCACTCAAATTAGCAAATGTAAAAGAATATTTATGTGTAATTAAAAGAAAAAGAAACGTAATCTAAAACAAACATAATTAAATTAAATAATTATAATTTAAATATTTTTTTTAATAATGATATATACTCATAACATTTCATATTACTTAAATCTCATTTGAATTTTAAAAATTTTATAATTTTTTATTATATTAAAATAATTTTATCTCAAAGTAGTAATTAGTAGCGTATCCTAATGCTAGAGAAGATTGCGCCCACAGAATTGATACCCTCTGCTGCTTATCACATCAGGCATGGAAAAAGAAGAACATCAAAGTAAAAGCATGCTTCTGACTCTTTCAGCTAAATTGACAAACCTGCCATCTCCATGGATTGAAGTGTTGAGGTTGGTCAAAAAGTGAAGGATCTAAATGCACGGCTGCAATTACCGGTAGCACTTTCCATCCACATGGAATGTCATAACCTTTTAATCACATAAAAACAAAATCGGAGTTAAGGAGTGCGGAATCAGGCTTCTGGCGCTAAACCATTGTCACTATCAACTAACTACTCCATCCTCAAATCAAGATTATGGGAAATTTTTTGCATCCCTTTTAATGTATAAGATTCTGGCAGAAGAATGATTCTGTCAATGGGATGAAAGAGATTCTCTTATTTAGTCACTTGCCTTTTCACCTACCTTCATACCTAACATCTTTGACGGCTTTTCTGTGGAGAAATCTCACTACGTTACCAAGTCTCAGAGTCTCACTGATAACCTTCGCAAAGAGAATGCTATAATTAGTTTCGGTAAATAATGAAGTTGTGTTAGCCGAGGGGATCTTGATATAGAGATAAGCTTACACATTGGGTAAATTCCATCTTTTTGTAGTCGTCCCAACTCAATTCTGTCTCTTGAGATTGTTTCTTGGCTTTGGAAATTTGTGTGTGTTCATCCTGGGGATTGATTCAATGAGCAGAACAATCAAATAATATGGACACGGCGGGCTAGCTTGTGCTGATCGCTCAAGTGAAATCAAAGAAATAGTAAAGCAAGTCAAGAATTGGATCGTGTATATATGGTGCTTACTCTCAGTTGTTGAACAGCTCTGGGACAACTCTGTAAGAAGTAAATAGCTAATGCTATGGAAACTGATGAAGTTTCATGTCCAGCAAAGAGTAAACTTAGCACTAAATCAAGAATTTGCTCTTTTGAAAGAGTGGAATTCTTGAGGACCCATCCAAGAAGATCATCTTCTTCTTGACTTCCGTTCGCGATCCTCTCTTCCATTTTCCTCTCGATGAATTGAAGGATTGTTGATCGAGACTACCACAAGATATCATCGAATTATTATGAGATAACTTGAAAATTATCAACATATATATTCCGGAAGAAGTAAGTTGCAGCAAGATTCATCACCTGCAAGGCTTTTCTGTAGGCAGTTCCAGGAAAATTGAGAGGAGCAGACACCACTCCTTTCATGAATGTGATGTACTCTTTCCTCAGCTGTTCAGTCTCGGGTTTTCCAGGATCCGAACTCATGATATGTTTTGCCATCAAGTTGAACGTAAACTGCTTTCATTTTTGGACAATTAAGGGTTGTTCCAACTTAATATTCTGTAAAAGCACACAAGATAACACATGAGGAGTAGTATTTGAAATGATCTTCCAAAAGAATTTACCTTCTTTGCTTCATCTTGAGCACAAATGATGGAATTCTCCTTCCAGGATTCAAGAACTAGCAAGGTGTGGTTTTCGACCTCCTGCAAGAGATGAGTCCTGAGCCTAGCATTGCTCAAGAAATTCAGAGATATAATCCTCATATCTCTGTGCATAGCTCCAACTAAAACAAGCATAGACCACTTCCCAAGAATTCCCCCAATACTTCTGGGATAGCTGCACTCAAACAGCCGTCCTTCGTTCTGCAGAATGAATCTGTTGAGCCCAGCATCTGCTGAAACTATCGTTGGCTCGCCAAACAAGTTGGACTTGTAAATTTTTCCATATCTGCATGAAAACCAAGCTTGACGGCCAAGTCCAAATCTAATATAAGAAGATTTGACGTTCTATTAGTTAAAATAAGAGCAGAACCTTGATATGTGTTCCTCCATGAACTCTCCTACTGTTGTAGCTTTGTATGGCTTCAAATAGCCAATAGTTTCACCAAGTAAAGGCCAGCCCATGTTGCCCGGAGGGAGCTGGTAAGACTTGTGTCTTCTTAGGAGATGACAAATGAGAAATGAAGCCAAAATTGAGAGAAGCACAAGGAGAGAAAACTCAAAGTCAGACATGGAGACTGACATCTCCTCTCTCCACACCCCCCCCTCTCTCTGTGTCCTTCTCTCACACACAGAGCACACAGCACACAGTTCCTCCTCTCTTCTTGAAATTGCTCAGTTGTGGGAAAAAGTTGAATCGGATATCTGCTTTTGTGTTTCTGTTCATCTAGCAAAGAACCCAGCAACTTCCAACGCTCAGAGCTTTTACTTGGTGGCTTGGCCAGTTCGGTTGGAGCAGAAACAACAATTTAAGACCTTTATAGGTCTTTGGCTCCCTGTGGCTATGTGATTATTATTGTTTTAGAGTTAAAAGGGTAATTTTCAAATTTATCGTTCAAAGTATATAATTATATGAATTAAATCTCTTAAATATTATTCTACTTGATTTAATTTTTATAAATATAAAATGTATATCAAAGTAATCCTTTCATCTAAAAGTTAAATGTCAAAATTTACAAAGTCAAATAAAGTATGACAAAATAAAAAATATGTAATTATTCTAAGAGTAACATTCTAAAAAATATACAATTATCTTAATCAAATTTTCTAAATATTACTTTATTCAATTTAATCTTTATAAATATAAAAAGTATATTAAAGTATTCAACAAAACAAATTTAAAAATAAAAATACTAACTCTGATAATTGATTTACTTAAATTTTAAATATATTACTTATTTCTTTATATTTTTTAAAAATATTATCCTTATATTCTTTTTTTTTTCTTTTTTAAGTGTTCTTTAACATACTATTAGTTTGATATGGTTTTTTTTTTTTTAAATTTCTGAAACGATACTTTTAAAGTAATATATTTAAAATCTAAGTAAATCAATTATCAAATTTGTCAATCTTGCGTTTTCATCATATTACTTCATTCTTTAATTATGAAATACAAACCAAATTATTATTACTTAAAAAATTAAATTAAAAGAGAAATTTTTTTAAATATTACAGATATAACTTGGATGAATGCTTTGTAGCTTTCATACTTTTTTGTCTCATCTTACAAAAATTACTACTTTATACATTAATTGGTAAGAGGTCAATGGTGGATTTTTTTATTTTTAATTTAAAATTTATAAATGATAATTTAATTTATAATTCATAATTAAAGAATGAAGGAATATGATGGAAATGCAATATTGGCAATTTTAATAATTAATTTATTTAGGCTTTAAGCATATTGTTTTAAAAGTATCATAAGAGAATTTTTTTTAAAAAAAATTGTATTAAACTAAAATTAAATTAAAGAATACTTAAAAAAGAAAGAAAGAATATAAGAGTAATATTTTTAAATAATAAAAATAAAAAAGTAATATGTTTAAGCTCTAAGTAAATCAATTATTAGAATTTGTATTTTTTTTAATTTGTCTTGTAGAGTATTTTGATACACTTTTCATATTTATAAGGATTAAATTGAGTAAAGTAATATTTGAAGGATTTGATTGAGACAATTATATATTTTTGAGGGAAAATTTGAAAATTACTTTTAAAATAATTACATATTTTTTATTTTGTCAAACTTTATTTAACTTTTAAGTTTTGACCGTTAAATTTTAATTGAATTGACTATTTTGATACATTCTTTATATTTATAAGGAATAGATTAAATAAAGTAATATTTGAAGGACTTGATTGAGATAATTATATACTTTAGAGGAAGAATTTGAAAATTACCCTATAATTAATTTGCTAGGGATGAATCATTTAATTAACTTAAGCTCTCCTTTGCTAACTTACTCGTTTTGGAGAAAAGGCTTTTCTCCAATGTTCAATAAATTGGAGATCTTTTCGTCTATTAACGATTAGAAGACAATTATTATCTTATTTTAATAATTATTGATAATAACTTATCTTAATAATAGAAAATTTGTTACTCAAAATGTAAGTTACAAGTTCAATACTATCTTATATCACATCCTTTTCCCTATTTATTAATTTTAATGCAATTGAATGGTTTTTTTTTTTTTTTGCCAATATTGGAGTGTAAAGCTAATGATATATATAAAAAAAAAAGAATAGATTATGAAAATCTAATGAAATATAATTTTAATTATTAACTACTAAAATAGCGACATGTCTTTTAATCTTTAAAAATTAGATCTCTCTATATATATATATTGTGAATATTGGAGAGAAGCCTCTCCCCCAAAAAACAATGATAATGATGTTGAATTTCTGAATCAGCAAAAATTTCTATGTCATCAGCCTTTTCAACCACTAGAATGTCAATCCCGACCGGAACAACCACAATTTCTTGGTGTTCCACATCTGCTACTGTTCTAAATTCATCAATTTCAATCAAAATATCAAATTTCCCATCAACCTTCGTAACCATAGCAATAGTATCAAGATGTGGTATAACCATGTTTCCATCAAAATCCACCTTAATTGGACTTTTCATGGCTTCACGAGATTGAGTCTTACCTTGAAATTCAAAGCTAACACAATTAGGCCCTACAGGGGAAGCAACACGTTAACCAACTGTAACTAAAACTTTTTTCTGTGATTTTGAAATGATTGGTTGTGTATTTCTTCCACATGCTTGAGGAAAATCCCAAACAACTAACATTTTTCGAGGCTTGTAATTTTGTGTATTTTCAAAGCTTGAGCAGTGATAGTCATTTTCAAGTGATTGATTGTTTGGGTTTCCATCAAATAATCCATCATTCAACAAAGACACCATTTTCAATTGGATAAAAATAAATTAAAATTCCACTGCTTAGGGGAAAAATATTATTAGTGAAAATGGAAAAGAAATTCAAAATTAGGGCTCAAATAGAAATTAATAAAAGATTATTAAAAAAAATCAAACAAAAAGTGAAAATGAAATACACTTTGACTAAAGTTTAAGGAAAAAAAATTAACTTATGCAATTTACAAAAGAACATCAAGCAAATACAAAAAATCAAAAGATTGCTGAGAAATAAACTGCTTAGTTGAGAAAGCCATGATCCAAGTCCAAAATGAAGTAGCAATTGTAGTTTAAAAAGCCCAAATAGAGAGAAAAATACAATAAAATTGCCGTCTTGAAACCAAAATGAGTATCATCTTATGGCTAGATTTCCATGCAAGAGCCAGTAAATGATATGAAAAATAACCCCCCTCCCCTAGCACACACACAAAAACGATGAAGCATACTTGATTTCTGATTTTATCAATAAATTCGAGCTCACAACAAAGGCTTCCACATTCTAATTAGTAAAGCAAACTGCAAGAGGGAAAAAATTTTAAAAAAACAAGATGAACGGTTTAAAAAAAAATACATAAATCATAAATTAATTATGAAGAAATGACCACGGATTAGGGCACGTATGCAACAATTAACAAAAAAAAAAAAAAACATAAGAATCATCGAAGATTACTTGACCCAAGAAAAAGCAGCGTCGCTTGAATCAATCCTTGTTACCCGTTGGATGATTTATAGATGCAAAAAGCTTTAGAAGGTGGAATTGCCGCTCAATTTTGGGATGAGATTAAGCAATGGCTACTGTTCTGCATATGTGAATAGAGAAAAAAGAAAATGGAGATCGCTAAGCAAGCAAAGTACAGGCAATTTATCAAAAAACATCATGAAAAATGTAGCTGGACTAAGTGCAACTTCAATATATAGGAATATATTGGGTGTGCCATTAATTGAAGGAAATTGAGATTGGAGGAGCACGTGAAAGTGGAGAAGAAGATGTATAGTCTTAAAAGTGTAAATAAGAAAGGACAAAGAAAGTACCTTCATAGCTTTCTTGCCTCACCAGTTGCCTTTGAACATCCCTTTTGTTACCATGATCAAATTTAAAAGAATGGCTCTTGAATTATCCCCAACTGATTTTAAAATTTACACAAACTGAAACCACAAAGGCATTGTAGGGCACCTTGCAGCCTTTTTCCTCCTTGTAATTCAGATCTCAAAGGAACGGGTTTTATCCAAAGGATTCCTTCTCCAGTGAAACTCCACAGCCTTATTGAATTCAACCAAGGTTAATTATGATATATCTTAGGGCTGGAAATTTGCATTATGGACATCTTGTTTCAAGTTTGCTCTTTATTGCACACTTGATGAAGCTGAATTCCATTTAAGCCTTTTTTGTTTTGTTTTTTTTAATGCCATTTGTTGTTTGATTGTTTTTCAGATAAAATATATTGGTGAAGATGGGTTAAATGTTCCTATTTTTGGAGCCGCAGCTATCTGTTCTCCTTAGGATCTTTTGGTTAGTATACAGATGACTAAAACGAATCTAAAGACCATACTATTTGACTACCAAATAATAAATTGTCATAAATTTTCAAGACTATATATCTTCATTTAGAGGATCATAAATTTTCCTTTATGAGAAATTACTATATTATTATTGACGATCAAACAAATCTAGACCATATATAAAACTATTTGAAATGATTGATGAAATATGAACCTTTCAATCTAAACTTTTAGAATGTTTAAATAAATATCAACTATTTTTTATATAAAATAAAAAGAGATAAAAATTTTAAAATAATGTATTAGGACAAATCACTTCCCTCTTTATCTTTACAATATATATTTAGATTATGATTTATGAATAGTTAGATTTTTTTAATTTGTGTTTTTTTTATTCATATTTTTTTCCGAATTTTTTTAGTACATTCTTAATCCTTCGTAATAGCTCTTAGCTCTTCCTGCTCCATAAGGATGCTCTAGTCTTATGTGAAAAAAAAAAATTATAAGATCAAACTTAACATAATACTAACGCAAGCCAAATTCCAAACAATATATTAGACAAAACTAATAATACAAAAATTTTTGCAACGGATTTCATCTTTTGTCTGAAAATTTTTGTGTTGGAATATTTTTTCAATTTTCTTATTCCATATCAATCTTCCTTGTTGTTTTTTAGTAATAAAGTTGTTACTAAAATTATACCAGTCTATTCATTAATTTTTTTTTTACACTGGCTTCTATGATCTGTTTTGGCCTTAAAAAAAAAAAAAGTATAAGAGCAAGGAAGGGGAAGGAGTAAAGGCTCCCATGATATTGATACATTATTGCTTTGGGTGTTTTCTTTTTTTTTTTTTTTGGCATTATTCTCCATGAATTATTAATAGTTAAAATAGCATAAATAGTTGTAATTTTAATAATACTAATAGTTATAATAGAATAATTATTTTCACAAATCTTTTTTTAAAAATAATGTTATATAATGTTTAATGAATATTTTACCCATGATGACCAAATTAATCTCAACTATTTAAAAAGATAGGCGGAAGAATTCTAAAATCTACATAATTCATTACGGAAGTTGAAAAGATTTTTTAAAAAAAATATTTAAAAAATAATATAAACAATTCAATCCCCTCTCCACCTTTAGAATATACATTTAAATAATTAATATATAATTACTAACAGAGAAAAAATAAAATAAAATCAGAAGGGACCTATACTTGATGAAAGATCATAGAACTAATACTCAAAGAAATACTAACGTTAAATAATATTTTAAAAATAGATCTGCACTTGTCAATTTGTCTAAAAATTAAATAGAACAGCTATTTTAGCTCCTTAAAGATTTATACATGCTCTACACGATGCAAATGATTTCTTCTTCCTACCTTCCTATAATTTTAAAGTATGGTCTGTAATATTATAAGTTAGTAAATAATAAATCTAAATTTAATACATATTATATATATATATATATATATATATATATATATATATATTCTTATTCTAAACTCACCTAATTGTATATAATTTCTTCAGAAGGAGTAAGTTGCAAATCTATTAAAATTTCTTACATCATTAAATTTACCTGATAAATCATATTTCCTTTTTTTCATATTATAAAAATTGAATTACAATATTTTTAAATTATGAATTAAATACATGTCCAATCATATCAAGATACTATTAAAAGAAACTTTCTTAAATCGCACCATTTGGTCAGTAATCTTTTATTATTCATTTGTAAGATTCTTAAAAAAAAAAAAAGATTCGATTCAAAAATTACTTTTATTATATTTTATAATTACAAACTTTTAAATAATACGATGATAAAATATCTTTTTTACCCTTAACATGAACTCAAGAAATATGAAAAGGAAAATATCATGTGGATCACGGCCTTCATTAGTGCCTAAATGATCCCGAGAAACGTATAAAAGTAGATACATTGAAGATAGAACGGTGGCCCTTTCCCTTTGGACGTGCCTATTAATATTAAGAATACACATATTAATATATTTATTACATATATTTTTAATTTACCATTCTTTTAACTATTCAATAAATATTTGACTCATTAAATATATGTATTCTTAATATAATTAATGAATATTTACTTTCGTTCAGGGATATAATAGTTATTTTTTATTATAATTATATAAATGTTAATAATTCTTTAATTTGTATGTCATTTACTAGATTGACATTCTTTTTAGGACGGAAGAAATATGCACATATATTTATAATTTAAGATAAACGGACCCCTTCAAATATTTAAAATTAGTCTTACATAAACATTATAAAAAATATAATAATAAAAAAATAAAAATAAAAGTAAAAATTTGAAAGTTGCTTTCTTCTAATTAAAAATTTAAAAAAAGTCTCTTTAAAATAAATAAAATAAGATTTAAGACAAAAAAATTATTTTTAACCAAAACTCACACCTATTTTGCAATTGAAGACAAAGACTAAAAGACACACCAGACTGGATTATTTTGTTTAATATTCATATGCAAAGTGTTTGCTTTATAATTTTTATTTAGTTACTTTAATAAAATTCCCACCTTTGAGTGGTTAAAAAAAACCAAATTATCTAAATTACATTCAGCATTTATTAATCTATTTGGTACCATGTTGCCTTCTCTAACAACATATGTAGGAGCAAGTTTAACAAATTTGCTCATAAGAAGCTCAAGAGTTTGCAACACCCTTGAGATCTCAAATTGTGTGTATGTATATTGAATACTTTAGACAGTTATATTATGTGTAGATAAAATTATATATAGTATTTATTATATTTTTTTCATCTTAAATTATTTATTCACTTTCTAATTTAATATTTATCACAAATTATTTGTCCCTTTAGGAAATCAATATTTAATATTTCAAATTTACCTATATTTACGAGTTTTGATATTTATGCCCATCTTGTTAATTCTTAAAAAAAATATCAATAGCAACTTAGAGAGAGAATTAAATATTTATCAATATTTTGACTAGTTTTTTTTAGTAAGAATTAAACACTTTACAGAGAAAACTAATTTGAAGTTATATCAAAGTTTTAGAATTTGTGTATTTTTTATTATAAAGAGAGATACTTATCATTGAATTGTAAGAGTAAAAATAGAAAATAATATTTAATTAACTAAAAAAATTATTTTTATTAATCTATGTATAATCGGTTAAAGTGTACAATAATTTAAAATGAAAAAAATACATTTTTTTATTATATGTAATATAATTATTTAAAATATATAGTACAGGCATGCCGAGTACATTTAAAATTTCTCTAGTCCTGCGTCGACTGCTTCCGACCAAGCCTTGTTATTATTGTGTTGTCTTATGCAAAGCGAATTGACCACAGACCAAACGGTTGGGAATAATTCTTATATAGATCGTGGACTAAATATATTGATGAGTTGTATTGTATAACTTATATTGCACGCAGTACAATTCATCAATACAGTTGGTCCATAAACCATTGGTCTATACTATAATTTTCCAACTGTTGGAGCTTTTCGGCTTGCTATGGTAGACTTTTCTTCATTACCTTCGAATCATTCTGCTCTTTGAAATATTAGAAATTGGAATACCCCATTTTTGACTGTACTATTGAGAAAAGATGTTTTCCAAATTGAAATCTTTTCGGTTTGAGACATGCTTCAATGTGGGTCCATTTTAGAATTGACTGAAATTATAATAATTGCACGTAAAAAAAAATATATATATATATATATATAATATATTAAATACGAAATAGTAATAACATTTCATCTTTAATTAAAATTAAAATTAGATTTGAAAAGAGAGTCAGTTAAAAGTATTTATTTATAGAAAAATACTCTAAAACAACAATCCATTTTATATTTCTTTACTAGATAAGATTGATATATATATGATTATACTATATTATTTTGTAAAATATGGTTGGAAAATTTTAATACACTATAATAAGTTAACAATATTGATCCATAAGTAATCGAATAAGTGTGGTTGTCTTCCCACAAGAGCAGGTCTCCCCTTCTCTCACTCTTTTTTCTCTTTGTATCCCTTTATCTCTGTAACAATTCGTCATTCTCCTCCAGTGCCTACAATCCTTTGGCCAGATCCTGGAGCATCTCCAACTTCAATCATAGCTCTGATCTTGGCCAAATATCCTTCATTTTCCTTTTTTTTTTTTTTCATAAACTATAACAATCTTTTTCTTTTATTTTATTCGTTAAAATCTAACATTATGTGGCATGATTTCTCGGTGTCAGACGATTTTTAAAACTATTAATATATCTAAAATTTTCTAAATCTTTGTTCAAGAAACTAGATGAATTTGGTCATACCAAGTTACCACCGTTGTTGGCAGATGAAGAGATAAAGAAACAAAGAGGAAAAGAAAAATAATTATGCATTTATTTTATTTTCTATTTATATTAGTATAGCCGTTGAGATGTGATATTTTTTCTATTATCATGAATTTAATAATCTATTTGTGTATTTTGTTTTTTCTATTTATACTATGAATGATGATATTATTTTAAAAAAAGATATAAATATTTATTATTATTTTTCTTAAATACATTAATCATTAGATACCCATTGTTTGAAGTAAAAATTACAGGGTGAGTCTGTAATTATGAATTGTGATATTTTAAAACAGTAATATTAATAACCATTATTATCTATTTCAATTTTGAAAGATTGAGCCATATATTAAAAGTTGTTTGAGTATGAAACCAGAGGTAGAAAACTCCAATCTGCAGAAGAGATATTATTGGATAGGACCCGCCTATTAATTTGGTATTTAGGAAATGGTCCCTTCTTGAGAATACTTTTTGTCTGGTCATCGGAAAATTAGCATGCAAAATTCTATAATTTTTTACTATAATAACTTTTTGAGAAGATGTTTTCCAAATTAGAAGCATAATGCAGTGTAATCAGAGGCCAAAATCATTACCACTTCTTCCTTTTGTCTTTCTCTTTTCCATTCGTTCTTTTTTTTTTTTTTTTTGTTTTTATTCCCCGCCCTTGACCGTTGCCGAAGCTGACACTTCTCTCCGTCGGCCTATCGGTATCACATTTGTCACTTTGTCTCTTACTTTGACCCAATTACAAAAATATCATTCCACCTTATTCTCAATCCATTACACTGACTCCACCCACTAAGATAACACCGTATTTAGTTACGAGTAAAATATAAGTATTAGTTTAAAATGAATTTTGAAAAAAAAAATATTAAAATTGTGAGGTCAGAAAAGGTGTATAAAGAGAGAATATAATGTGTTATGAGTAAATAATAATTTCGAGAAACAAAAATCATATAAAATAATACTTCATTCGTCTCTTTTTATCTGTCTATTTTAATTAAGATTTTTATCTCAATTTATTTATTTCATTAGCAAATCAAGACGATATTAATTATTATTTTTTCACAAATATCCCTCTTTAATACAATGAGTATTGTGCACTTGTAGTGAAAAATAAAAGCAAATTAAATATGCTTATAACTATAAAATTTTGAAATTTGATTACTCCTTAATAAAGTGAGAGATTATTTGAGGATAAAATAGAAAATGTTAATTAATTAACTGAAAATTCTTATTTTTTGTAAAACTTGTGAATCGATTAAAATGGACAGATAAAAGGGGATGGAGGGAGTAATATATTTAAATTAATATAAAATTTTAGTTTGAAATAGGATTGAAAAATTTTAATTTAAGTAAAGCCTAGATTTTCATCTTTATTTATATAAAAAAAAATCATTACTTCGTCAATTATTAATAATTTAAACATAGTAAGAAATTTATAATTTTTATCAAGTTTAAGGATATAAGAGATAAATTATTTTTATTAAAAAATATAGATTTTTTAAAAAATTAATTAATATTAAAATTTAAGAAAAAAATAAAATAAATATATTTTTAATTTATAAAACGATAAATAAAAATTTCAAGAGTACAAGGGAAATGAAGTAAAGCACTATTAGAGTAATAATCTAGTGATTGGGTATTTAAAAATAAAAATTTAATTAATATCTCTGTCTAATGATTTAATAAAAAAGTGGGTGTTGGGCGGCCTGCCTGGTCTAATACAAGCTGTCAATTTGAAGAAGAAGTGGACGGAGCCTAAGGAGAACATCTCCTCAGCACCAATCAGAGGGCAGAGCTGAGCTACCAAGCACTCGTGCGGGTGGCCCTCTTATGAGCTTAACACGTGTGATGTGTCCTCCCCAATCATTGCTGCCATCTCTGATTCCGCGTGTCATGGCCACACGTGTGGGAAGGTAGCAGAGCAAAATAATAATGCGCACCCACCGCCTACTCTAGTAGTAGGCCCTGGATCTGCTTCACCCGGCCTGGTGCTTTCTTTACATCCCCGATTTGATAAGACTCGAGATTTGTTGGCAACAGCCACACAAAAAGTCAAGCACAAGATCTTCAATGGGGCAAACTCCAAGGATTCTACTACAATAACTACTCGTATAGATTTTTTCACAATTAACTCAATTGGGTAAAAAAATATTAAATAAAAACTGGCTCTTCTTCTTCTCACCCACATGATAATTTTCAATTGCTTGTAATTTCCTCCCTCAAGCGTTAGATGTTCCCTCGATGTATTGTCATTGTTGTACCCGAAGTCACTCTCCATACTTTTTTGTCTATTTTATAGACTCAATAAATATCGAAAATTTTGTTATTCAATTTCACTTGAATAGTTCATTACGTTACGTTTTACAATATATTCGGTTAAGAAAAAAAAAAAAAGATGAAAATCTAGAAGTAAATAAGTAATTTATTTTGTTTAGTTGAGAAAGAAAAATTAAAAAAAAGTAAATTAAAAATGAGATAACTCCTTATTCATGTCTATAAAATAGAGATTGGATTATAAATTAAGATAATATTTATCGTCTACTTTTTTTCTACTTCAATCAAATAAAATAGAAGTAAATGATATTTATTTGCTCCCGAAGTATATAATATAGAAGTAAAGAGTTATCTCGTCTCGATGTATATGACGTAGAAATAAAAAAATAAATTTATAAATAATAGTGTCACGGTAAGATTATGAGTTCGATTTTTTATTTTACATTACATATCTCCCCCCTCCTATTTTGTGAACCCAATATAAGTTAACTAGAAGAAACAAACTTGGGAAGAGCTGGTGGTTTGAAATCTCCAAAAATGGAAGTGTGATACTCCAAGAAATTATTTGCTTATTAACAATAAACTTAGGTTGAAACCAATTTGAGCCAAGCATAGCATAAAAGAACTCTGCCACTCTGAATAGCATATTAACACGCGCGCGGAGCAATAGGGAGACTCGCAAAGGGAGAAGTTGTTGATAAGATAGCCATGAGGCCGGCTGCAATCAACTCTCAGAAATGGCCTAAGAGATATAGCCGTGACTTTGGCCATGATTTCCCTGCCTTTTTTTATTCCACTTTTCATTCGTGAATAAGCCATGGGAATGGACATATCATTCTTTTTGCCTTTTTCAAATAAAGAATTATGATTTTTTTTCTTGGTAGAAATATATAAAAAGGCATTGCATTGTTTCAGTACGACATGGTTTGACTTTCTTGAAGGAACAGAACTTTTTCTCAATGAATATGTTTCGTACCATTTGGAAACAGAGCAGAGTTGCTGCAGAAGTTAAAAATGAGTGCAGCATACAACTCCTATCTTTAGATAAAATGAGGTAAATATCTGTAATTCAAATTCAAAAGGGTAAAAATTCAGCTTATGTGCATGGTAATTCTTCATCCAAACGGTAAATTCAGATATATGATCTGGAAAAGATTGAAACAAGAAGAAAGGTGAAGAAGGAATAAGATAATTAAAGAAGGGAAAACGAAATCACAGGAGACAGAGAGAGAGAGAGTTAAAAAAAAAATGTTGGCCACAAGGAGGAGAAGCTTCCAAGAAACGAGCTTTGAAATTAGCAGAGAGGAGAAGAACACGACTACGAGAGCATGCATGTTTATTATAGTAGTACTAGTATAGTTAATTAGCAGAGTTTTGAGTTGCTGTATTAGCCGACAGTCCCTCAAAACATGTAACCGAAGGCCTGCATGAGAAGTCAATATCAGGCGCCAAAAAGGAAAGCGAAACTTTGAATAACTAAAAGAAAAGCATTCAAACGCATGCCCGCCCATTGAATTTGATCGCTATTGCCAAATTGCCATGTTATGATCAGTATTGGCTAATGCTCGTGGGAAAAAGAGAAAAAAAAGACAGTCAGATCTCCATTACACAGAGAGAGAGAGAGAGAGAAGAAGCACAGAAAGACGGCCCACGCCATCAAAATCCCATTCCAGCCACAGCCTAAAGCATGATGACGATAATGATGGTAATTGCGAGTTAGAGAGGGCACTGCATTTTACAATGATTGCGCACGCGTTGCCTCGCAAAACGTGGCCTCACGATGGTCAGACAATTCCAGGCACTGCAACCCCAATTCAAATCATTACCATTTGCGGGTTGCTGCTGCTGCTGCTGCTCCTACTTTCCTATGTTACAGCTCGTTTGACCACAACACTCATCATCAATGCCCTTAAGTAGTGATTTAGATTTTGCAGGCCCTCTTTTGGATGATTGTGTCCCTCTCTTGATGTGGGAAAGTTGAAATATCATCCCCCAACTTCTTCTCCACCATTATTCGCCGCTGTTCTCTTCTTTTATACGCTGGATTTGACCATTAGTATAACGTTCATACATGGTGACTTGATGTCTATGAAGAGAAAATCAACCAGAGAACAAAAGAAGGGGAGAAAGCTAGGCTACAAAGTTATGATTTGGAGAGTTCTTTAGCTTTCGGCAGCGTCCGAGTCGGACTTGGAAATGTAGATGAGCGGGTGAGGATTAATGATACATCAGAAAGCAGTAATTAATGGGGTAATAATTTTGGGAGGAGGGGAAAGAATCAATGATGGCTGGGGCTAATATTACACGAGGGAGAGTGATTTAGTGAAAGCTTTACATTATTTTAGAATTAGTGGAGTATTGATTGATTGCCCGATAATTTCGCCTTTTGAGAGTATTACCGAGTGTTTGCCATGTCTAATCATCTTTTAAGATGGTAACAGCTAGTAGAAGCGAAGTCTTTAATCATTATCTAAGAGGGGGAGGGGGGGGGGGGAATGAAAACAGGGATGTCACTGGGTTCCATCTCAATAAAAGTTCATCAAGTTTATACTCCAAATAATTCATAATATCTGGCTAAAAGTGAACTATACGTAACAAAAGTTTGTAACGAGCTAGAACTTAGCTTCGACAGACTTTTCCTGGAACAAGGTAGACGGACAATGTTTAGCACTCGAAGTAAAGGTGTAGAAAACAAGGGTTTCCAGGCAGAGCCCCACGAGATCCTAAAGCCAGTAATTTTAGCTTATAAAGGACTTGATTATATGCAAATGGAAAGCCTCCCGAGAACTAATGACAACGGTAGCGTGAGTCATAATACCAACTGCTCACAGGAGTAGCATATCATGATCTGAAGTCAAGAGAACCAGACAAGGTCTAAAGAATCTTCAAGATTTTAGACCAAAACAAACAAATGAAGAACTTTAATTGGTCTATTAGTTCATCCAGGAACTTATTGATTTCATGAACATTTATCCTATCAAGTAATGGAACCAGAAAATGGGGTTCTAGAAATGATATGCCATTTCAAATTCATTGTGTAATACCTGTTAGAAGCTTCAAAAGACAGTTCTACAACTAAAGCCATCCATCTTTGGCTTTTATTTACAGAACAACACGATGACGGTCAGCCAAAACCATTCTTCTTTAATTTTGATGTCTTTGTTAATCTGCCAATCTTTGATATTTGATTAGCTTTCCATTTCCCCATCGCAAATCTCTTCCCCTGTTTTAATCGGTTGCATTTGCACATGCTTGTCCAACCTTTGAGGGGAAGCACGTACAAATTTGTATTTTTAAAAGAAAAACAAATAATCTTTTCACAACATTTCTATCCGCAAAGAAAAATTCTACGGTCAAAAGGACCTGTGAGACTTCACTAGTAATCTGGAAGTTTACAACCAACAAATTGCATTGCTTCGATGACATTCTCAGGCTTCATGAGAAGGATGGAAAAAGAATAACCACCACCATCTTTTCTCATGTGAGGTGATAAAAGAATTTGAACCAAGATGGAGCTTTAAGTATCTCAAGGTCCAATTGAAGCCCGAGCATCATGGGTGAGTGGAATACCTGTTACTCAAACCACTAGGCCAACAACTTAGGGCAACTGATGTTGTGGATCACAAAGACAATGGTAATAGTCCTTCCTTTTTCCTAGCAAGTGCCTGCCGTGAAATTCTTAGTCGCCATGGAAGAAAGACACCAATGCAAATGATTGCAAAAGAAG
Source organism: Voacanga thouarsii (assembly GCA_026120185.1). Lineage (NCBI taxonomy): Eukaryota > Viridiplantae > Streptophyta > Magnoliopsida > Gentianales > Apocynaceae > Voacanga > Voacanga thouarsii. The sequence goes on from JANUWF010001190.1 coordinate 1,859,388, forward strand.
TCCAATAGTATCTGAGATAAAGGGTCAGATATGATATCATGACAAGAGCACCAAACAACAAAGCGAAGCAGATTGCCCATGCAACATCGAACCTGTACATGATTAAGAGCATATTTATTTATAATAATAAAATAAACTTGATAAAGATCTGATTTTCGAAATAGGACATTTAATTTTGAACAGAGGGGCACAGTCAGATAACAGTTAAAGTTCCAACCCAGAACATGCAGAAGTTTTACTACCAGAAGGGGTAAAGAGAAAACGACAAAAAGGTAAAAAAATAAATTGAAGGAAAGGCAAACATTAAATGGGAGCACAAACACTAAAGAAAAATACAAGTGCTAAATTTCAATGCCTCTTCTTTCTGGAAAATCTTACAAAGAGTAGATGAAATGCACATATGTTTCGAAGCTTAAAAGAATAAAATCCTCAGCTAAAAGCAAATATATAAGGCCCTCTGAGTTCTGCATTGAATGTTCTTAGGTGCACTGACAAAAGTCTATGCAGCAAAGCTGTGGATAAAATTTTGCTTTCACTATCCTGTTTAAGTGGTCATATGTATTCCGATATTTTATATTAGCTTCATCCGACTGAAGAATGCACACTGATCTAACAGATAGCCTGATAGGTTTCAGCCATCCCACATTAGAAGCAGATAGGGTAACTCCACAGCTTTTGTCTTTCATACAGCACACTAATTGGGTGCACTATTGGATATGACCCTCATTGTGGCTCTTTGCTCCTAGGTTTCTTTTATTTTCTATCCTATAAATATCTAAAGCATGTGAAGCTACAGGCTATTCACTCCTTTTCAACACTGAATGATAGATTACATGACATATAATGCTAGTAGTGAACCCCTATCAACTAAGCCACAATTATTTGTTCACAACTTTAAGTCAACACCAGACATGAATAATATCCTTACTATATACCAGCAGTAATGGCCCTCACAAGTACTTAAAAAACCTCCCTCAGTGCCATCTCACACCTGTTGTACTTTTTTTACCTTTTCCTCTCTTTTAAGATATTAACGGTTCTATCTTTTCCAGTTGGCTCCAAAGTTAGCAGACTAGAATGCATTCTTCTGGAAGATTTTTCTAAAGCCAAGAGCCTGCGCACTAAATGCATTCTTCTGGAAGATTTTTTAGAGGACACATATCTAAGGTGCGTATGCATCAGGAAAAGTGCAAACCTCATATTGAGATCTATAGATCTAATAGAATTCTTTCAATAACATTATTTATACCTTCCAGTTTTTGTATGAGAGTTCTGATGTAATCCAAAGCATATGGCAAGTAATTTTGTGTTAACAAAAATTTCATCCCTAGAAATGTCCTCTGAAAGGTTCAGGAAAAAGGTTTCTGATATCATCCTGACATGTGCTATCAGGTAAGATAGTGCACATGGAGTTATACATTATTTTAGCGAAAGCTCTTAATTATATTGTTGAAGATTCTTTGGCCTGTAAATATTAGACACAATTTAAGTTGTATATGGAGATGATACATTTTCTTTTTACAATTTCCCGATTAAGATGCACCTTTCTAAAATTACTCTTATAGAAAACAACAAACATGGACAATTAATATTTCCCACCACTGTAGGAACATTTTTCTGGACAAGAAAACAGGTTTTCTGACCACAAATATGTGAAGACCCAATTCCTTGCATTTATTTCTCAGGGGAATCAATAATTATCTCATAAAAGTTCTTGCAAGGGCTCAGTTATACACTTGAAGGTTTTCTTTACTTGTGTTTGTACTATAAAGCAATGGTATTTAACAGTTGCATTGAAAGAGTAAATTGTTTCCTAGACATTCTCTAGGAAAGGAAAAACTCAAAAATTTTAAATATCAAATGGTAGTGATTAGAAAGCAATTACAATGACTCACCAAACAGATTTGAGCATGAATTCAGGTGCCAAAAGTTCAATGAACCATTGAGCTTTAAGCATTTATTTTAACACTCATGATAACCTAATATTTTTGTGTTACCCTTAGAACATCTCAAATAAAGTGCACATATTTGTAAATGCTATGCGTGCCATCTTCGATCACAGCTTCCTTTACATAAATTGATTTAAAGGCAACATTTTATCTACATTTATAAGCCATCTCTTCAAGAATCATAGTCCATGCTTTGTCGTAGACTATGCAATTTTAAAATTTTTAGCAGAACTTCCAGCTTTTGGCTATGAGATTGAGTACAAAACAAGGAAGGAATATTTCTAGATGGGCCTAGAAAATGTTTTAATAGATTTCCCAGCATAGCTGCCTGGCATAGATAAAAAAAGTTATCATCTTTCTTATTCCACCTCTAGTCACTTCAACAATAAGGCCAAATTCGGTAACCAAATTCCACTACATCTACTCAGAGAAGAATTCCTTCCTGATTAGATTTCCAGTGCACAGCTCAAACACATACAATTCAGCAAGTATAACCAATTTGTAAATCTATTTTTGACAAGAATTGAAAAAAAAAAAAAAACTTTGTAACAATCGATCCCAAATAAAATAAATGAATTACCTAAAAGTCAATCTTAACAGTGCCCAAAAATTTTTCCAAGCCATCCAAGTAGAATGTTAAAGTTAATTAACACATAAAAAAACTGCACATATCTCTGGAAAGAGAAACGAGATAATACCAGGTGGTGAGAAATGGCTTCGGAGAGAAGATCGTGAGAGCAGGGCACTTGTGCTGAGATCGGATCTGGTAATCACGGAGTTGTTCCACCAGTTTAGAACGGGTGATCATGTTCCCTGAGATTGAGCGCGAAGAGATTTGCTGTCTTCCACTCTAGGTTTAAAATCAAAACAGATTCAACCGAAAATTCCCACAAAATTTCCACTCAAAACCACCAATTCCAGAAATTCTACTCCATGACGATAATTCCCAACAATCTGAGGCACAGACACAGGAATTTACAGCTTCGAAGCGGCTGGGGAAGGCGTCCTGGGAGTGAAAGAAAGAAGCCCTCACGAGTTCGTCGAGCCAAGCAACATAACCTCCAGTTTTCACTGGGTGGTTCTAACTAGCAATTCCTTGAAATTTTCGGGGTATATTTTATAAAATGGGAAAATATTGGGGTGAAAGTGAAAGGAAGTTTTTAATTTGGCAGTGTGTAACTTCAATTTTAGGTGCTTTGCTTCTGGTGGATATATGTATAAAATTTATTCACCTAAAATAAATTAAAATTTTGATTATATTATGAATTATTGGAATCTTTATTAATTAGTGGAGGATCTACTAATTATGGATTTATGTGAATTATTAGAAAATTTTTATGGATGTCCACCATTTAGTGGAGACACCACTAATTAAGATTAATGGAAGATGATGTATGCCATGATGTAATCCACTAATTAGAGCTCTATAAATAGAGCTATTCTCTAAGCTTGTAACACACCATTATTTTGTGAAAGAAAGATTAGTGAAAGAAAGATTAGAGAAAATTGTGAGAGAAAAGAAAGAGAGAAATTCTTGTGCAAAATAGTTAGAGTTTTACTAGTGTGTAGTGTGAAGATTTTATTCTAACACTACCCTAATTTTATAACACGTTATCAGCACGAGTCTCTACCGGTACAAAAGCCAGAAGACTAAGCACGAGTTTCTGCCGTTACCAAAGCCGAGAAGACAGTACGCATTTATTGATCTCTATGGCTAACATCGCGAAACTCGAATTTGTAGCCCTTGATATTTACGGAAAAAGTATATGTCATGGGTTCTCGATGCGAGAAATTCATCTAAATGCTGAAGGCCTTAGTGAAACTATTCAAGCAAATAATAGTGCATCTGCACAACACAAGGCTAAAGCTTTGATTTTTATTCGTCGTCATCTCGATGAAAATTTGAAAATGGAATATCTTACCGAAAAAGATCCATATGGCCTATGGGTAAATTTAAAAGAAAGATTTGACCACCTGAAGATGGTCGTACTACCTCTTGCACGATATGAATGGTTGCACCTGAGGTTGCAAGATTTTAAAACCGTGAATGAATATAGCTCCGCAATGTATAAAATTACATCTCAATTAAAATTATGCGGAGAAAAAGTGACTAATGAAGATATGTTGGAGAAGACATTCTCCACCTTTCATGCCTCGAATATTATCCTGCAGTAACAATATCGAGAAAAGGAGTATACAAAATTTACAGATTTAATTACTACCCTCCTCATTGCAGAGAAAAATAATGAGTTATTATTGAGAAATCATGAAGCCAGACCAACTGGCTCTACAGCACTCCCAGAAGTGAATGCTGTTGGCTCCAGCAGACGCCATCGTTATAGTCGTGGTCATGGCCGTGGCCGTGACCGTGGTCGTGGTTATGGTCGTAGACACGCTCGATATTTCCCTTATCACAATTATAATCAAGCTGTGAGAAATACGGCCACCGAAGTGGAACGAGAAAAGATCAAAAGGGAAAAGAAAAAGAAATTGAAGAAAAACATGAGGATATATGTTATAGATGTGGCATGAAAGGTCATTGGTCACGAAACTGTCGTACGGCTAAGCATTTAGTTGAATTGTATCAAGCTTCATTGAAAAATAAAAATGTGGAAGCAAATTTTTCTCAACATCCAATAAATAATGCTGAGGATAACGATAGTGATCCTAAAGATCTTAATATCAATATTACCCATATGGATGTATCGGATTTTTTTGAACACCCAAACGGTAGGATAGACCATTTAATTGGTGATGGCAGTGTCCAAAAGAACTAAAGCCTCACCCTGATATTTTTGTATTTTCATTTTCATTCTATTCTAATAATATTTACGTTTACATATATATATTTGTGTTCGGATAGGTCTGTTATTAATGATGATGTATGCATTATTGATAGTGGAACTACACACACCATACTAAAAAATGAGAAATATTTTTCGATCTCAAAATGGGAGAAATAAATATTTATACGATAAACGGTAGTGCAAATGTAATTGAGGGCTCCAGGAAGAGCTAGTATATTGTTGCCTAAAAGAACAACAATTATTATTGATAAGGCACTATTTTCCTCAAAATCCGGAAGAAATTTATTGAGTTTTAAAGATATCACGAGAAATGGGTATCATGTTGAAACAAATGAGGAAAATGGGATTGAACATCTTTTTATTACTCAAATGCATTTGGGTAAGAAATCGGTATTAGAAAAGCTGCCGTCTTTTTCTCTTGGTCTATATTTTGTAAAAATACGTACAATTGAAATTCATCATCTAGTAAACCGGAAGTTTACTGATCCTATTACTTTTAGCATTTGGCATGACCGGTTGGGTCATTCGGGATCTACCATGATGAGAAGAATCATTGAGAATACACATGGTCATCCTTTAAAAAATAAAAGGATATTAACATCGAGAAAAATTCGCATGTCTTGCATGTTCCCTAGGAAAATTAATTGTTAAACCATCACCGGTAAAAGTAGGAGCTGAAAGTCCTACATTTCTCGAAACAGATTCACGGAGATATTTGTGGACCTATTGATCCACCATGTGGACCGTTCAAATATTTTATGGTCTTAATTGATGCATCATCCCGATGGTCACATGTATGTTTATTATCTACTCGCAACTCTGGCGTTTGCGAGATTACTTGCTCAAATAATTAAATTACGAGCACAATTTCCGGACCATCACATTAAAAATATCCGTTTGGATAATCTTTGGTGAATTTTCATCACATGCTTTTGATGCATATTGCATGTCAATTGGGATTAATGTTGAACATCCTGTAGCTCATGTTCACACACAGAATGATCTTCTTTGAATCTTTGATTAAGCGATTACAATTAATTGTTAGACCATTATTAATGAAAACAAATCTCCCAACATCCGTGCGGGGACATGCTATTCTACATGCTTGCAACACTTGTACGTATAAGACCGACTAGTTATCATAAATTATCTCCTTTGCAATTGGCTTTTGGGTCGAGAACCAAATATTGCTCATTTAAGAATTTTTAGGTGTCTTGTATATATTCCAATTGCACCAAACCAACGTACAAAGATGGGTCCTCAAAGAAGAAAGGAGATATACGTTGGATATGATTCTCCCTCTATTATCGGGTATGTTGAACCCACGACGGAGATGTATTCACGGCAAGATTTGCTTGATTGTCATTTTGATGAATCATTATTCTCTAAATTAGGGGAGAACCAAAACGAGCATAAAAAGGATCTTGCTTGGACAATATCATTAAATTATCTTGATCCGCGCACAAGCGCATGTGAACTTGAAGTTCAAAAGATAATTCATTTGCAAAGCATTGCAAATCAAATGCCGAGACGCTTTTGTTGACTCCGAGAAGAGTTACAAAATCGCATATTCCGACTATAAATGCTCCTATTCGAATTGAAGTTCCAGTGAGAACAAAATATTATACCTATAGCTGCTTGAGTCAAAAACACGCCGAAGCGTGGCCGACCTCTTGGTTCTAAAGATAAAAATCCTCGAAAGAAAAGAGGATTAAATGATCCGAGAAGATCATATTAAAGAAAAGAATGATAAAGACCAAGAGAGAGCGATGACAAAGAACCGAAGTTGATGAAAGTAACATCGAAATTTCTATCAATTATACCACTTCAGGTAGAAGTTGGAATCGGATAGAAAGCTGTTATTGATAATATATTTGCATACAATATATCTCTTGATGTTACACGGGATAATGATGATCCTGAACCAATATCGATTGATGAATGTCGGCATAGAAAAGATTGGTTGCAATGGAAAGATGCGATTCAATCGGAGTTAAATGCAACGGCAAAACGTGAAGTCTTCGGACTGCGAGTCCGAACACCGGAAGGTATAAAACCTGTTGGCTACAAATGGATATTTGTGCGAAAGCGCAATGAAAAGAGTGAAATCGTTCGATATAAAGCGCGATTAGTAGCTCAAGGTTTTTCACAAAGACTAGGCATTGATTATGATGAAACTTATTCTCCTGTTGTTGATTCTATTACACTCAGATATCTTATCGGTTTGGCGAGTACATGAAAAGATAGATATGCGCCTATTAGATGTTGTCACTTTGCTTACTTGTATGGAAATTTAGAAAATGATGTTTACATGAAAATCCCGAAGGATTTCATATGCACGAAGCATATAAACATTATGCTCGTGAAAATTACTCCATCAAGTTGCAGAAATCATTATATGGCTCTGAAGCAATGCAGGCGCATGTGGTTTACACGTCTTAGTGAATATTTATTGAAAGCGGGATTTAAAAATGACCGGGTATGTCCATGCGTTTTTATTAAGAAATGCTGGTTCTAAATTTGTGATATTAGCTATATATGTTGATGATATTAATCTTATTGGAACTCTGAAGAGCTCCAAGAAACAATTGATTATTTAAAAAGAGAATTCGAAATCAAGGATTTTGGTAAAACCAAATTTTGCCTTGGTTTACAAATTGAACATTTGGAGAGTGGAACATTTATTCATCAATCAACATATACGACAAAAGTGCTAAAAGATTTTACATGGACAAAGCACATCTATTGAGTATTCCAATGATCATGCGATCATTAAATGTGGATAAAGATCATTTCCGACCTCAAGAAAATGATGAAGAACTCCTTGGTCCTGAAGTACCATATCTCAGTGCAATTGGTGCATTGATGTATCTTACTAATAATACACGACTCGATATTGCTTTTCTTGTCAATTTATTAGCAAGATTTAGTTCTTCACCAACACGACGACATTGGAATGAAATTAAACAAGTCCTTCGATATCTCCAAGGTACAATTGATCTCGGATTATTTTATTCAAATAAAATCAGTCCAACATTGATAAGTTATGCAGATGCTGGTTATTTATCTAATCCACATAAAGCACGTTCTCAAACGGGCTATCTATTTACATGTGGAAATACTACTATATCATGGCGTTCTACGAAACAATCTATAGCGACTACTTCTTCAAATCATCTTTGAAATTATAGCCATTCATGAAGCAAGTCGAGAATGTTTATGGCTAAGATCCATGATTCATTATATCCGAGAAAGTTGTGGATTATCATCAATCAAAGGTATTCCAACTCCTCTTTATGAAGACAATGCAGCTTGCATAGCTCAATTACGAGGAGGATATATTAAAGGAGATCGGACAAAACATATTTCACCAAAATTATTCTTTACTCATGAACTCCAGAAGAAAGGTGAAATTGATGTGCTACAAATTCGGTCATGTGATAACCTCGCAAATATTTTCACGAAGACTTTACCGACTGCAACATTTGAAAAGTTGAGATATAAAATCGGTATGCGTCGGTTTAAAGATTTAAAGGAATCATCTCATCAGGGGAAGTAATAAATGGACATATAGAATAGTGTACTCTTTTTCCTTCACTAGATTTTTTTCCCACTGGGTTTTTATCTAGTAAGGTTTTAACGAGGCATATTCTTTATGTAATTGATGGACATCCAAGGGGGAGTATTATGAATTATTGGAATCTTTATTAATTAGTGGAGGCTCCACTAATTATGGATTTATGTGAATTATTAGAAAATTTTTATGGATGTCTACCATTTAGTGGAGACACCACTGATTAAGATTAGTGGAAGATGATGTATGCCATGATGTAATCCACTAATTAGAGCTCTATAAATAGAGCTATTCTCTATGCTTGTAACACCATTATTTTGTGAAAGAAAGATTAGTGAAAAAAAGATTAGAGAAAATTGTGAGAGAAAAGAAAGAGAGAAATTCTTGTGCAAAATAGTTAGAGTTTTATTAGTGTGTAGTGTGAAGATTTTATTCTAACACTACCCTAATTTTATAACAGATTACGTGATTTGCATTTTTTATACATCAAATTAATATTTATTGAATGATAAAATATATTTAATTTATTATTTTTATTATGTAAATTATATAATTAAATATAAGAACAAGAAAAATAAACGTGTAAGTTTATTTTATAATTATTTTTATATTTTAAAAATTAGATATTCTGTCAAATGACCGTTATATTAAACAAAGACATAAATATGATCTTAAAACAGACAATCCTTAAATAAAATTTATTAATAAATAGAAAGTTTGTGTGTTTTAATCAACTTTGTGTTCAATCAAAAAAAAAAAAAAAACTGAAAGAAACAAAAAGTGAAAACAGTTAGGGAACAGAGTTCGTTAATCGTTACACCTAGCTAGCGGGAGAGAGGAAGAGGAAGCGGGAGAGAGAAAGAGCGCGAGATGGGAAGCAGAGATAGAGATCTGGAAAGGTTAATACCGGCGGGAGGAATTGGAATCTCGGACAGTGTAAATGGATTAAACTCCAAATCTTCTTCTCCTTCGGAGTCTCCCGTGTCTTCCTCTTCTCTGCCTCATCACTCGGGCAACGAGGTTTGATTTTCTTTCCGCATCTATGCCTCTGCATTCATTCCTGAATCTCTATATATAAACGCTTTGCCTATCCACATAATTCCGAGTCCTTTACTAGCTACTATGAGAGAGGCAAAATTTTGATGGGTTGCAATTTGAATCAGAACAGAATATAAAAAAATTTGAGTCATTTTGTTATGTTAGTGTATTGTTTTTTTTTTTTTTTTCAAATTGTAATTTTCTTTCAGATTCTCTCCATTTCTGGGATTCTGACTGTGCAAATATTCTTCCAACAAATTTGCATATAAAGTTTACTTTTTTCACATTGCTGTTTTGCTTGAAGGCATTAAACAGATTGTCACAGTAATAGTATTATTAGGAGAGTTTGGAAGATCTTTCATTTACTTTTTCTATGTTGCAGGCATTTAGTAAAGTTATTAGGAGCTGGGCCTCTAAGAAGTTTATGTCTGGATGGTCAGTTCTCTTCTACTTTGTATCCACACAACTATGATCGCTGTGGCAGTCTATATTTGATGCTTGCCAATCCAACGATATATCTTGCAATTGTAAAAACTAATTATATAGAGATCATCCAGTAATACTATACAATGGTTATAACTATGTATTTGACAGAATCATAAGTATCATATAACTGTTTCAAAGATTGCTATATTGGACATTGCAAGTGAGAATGGCACAGTGGTCGAACTTTTAGTGAGTAATTTTGGTTATGGATGACGTTCAGGATGGATTGTTGATACTTGCTAAGCTCATTTTAAAGATCAGGGACCCTAAATTCCTTAGAGTTGACATGAAATGTAAAACTTTCCTCTGAGTTATTTTACACTTTGTAGTTGTGGCTCGTTCATTTTTATTTTGGAAAATGTTAAAAATTTGGGCTAATGGGTTAAAAGGAAGATATTGTATTCCATAAGCGCCAAGAAGTATAACCTCTTTTTTTTTTCTTTTCTTTTTTTTTCCTGAGTAGACTCTTGTCAAGTTATTTCCTGGATTTCTATTGACATGATATTGTTGTTATTTTGCAGTGTTATTTTGTTTCCCATAGCCATCACATTCTATGTCACTTGGTGGTTCATTCATTTTGTGGATGGGTTCTTCTCCCCAATTTATACACATTTGGGGCTTAACATATTCGGTCAGTATGTTAGCTTTTTATGCATCTTGGATTATAATTTTAACCTTGTAGACAAGTAACATACAATGTCAAGTTCACCTATAGCTGCCCATTTTTAATTTCTATGAAGTAAAAATCCTTTTAAGGAAGGATGGAGTGTGGTACCACGAGCAGAGGAATCAGATAACATTTTAGATGTAAATCTTCTTTGGAAAAGATTTCGTGCCGCATTTTGTAGGAGTTACGAATATTATTTTCCTTTGCACATGCTGCCTAGATATTGTTGCTTCATTGCAGCAAGTAATTTGCCTAAGTATGTTTTACTTTTAGTTGTTTCAAGTAATTTTATGACTAGAAGGAGCCGGCTACAATTCCAGAGATAAGAAAGTACTGTACTTGTTAGGTAGCATGGTGGTAGTAATCTAACTTAAGTGGACAGTTGTAAAGGACTATAAATCATTATATCTCATAAAAGGAATTTGGCTTTCCCTGTTAGCTGATAATATAAAGTTGGTTCTGGTCTTGCCTGCAGAACCTAGACTAAAAGTATCCAAATGGAATTATTAGTCTTTAAAGTTTTAAAGTATTGTGCAGGTCTTGGATTTGTGACATCAATTAGTTTCATCTTTTTGGTTGGAGTGTTCATGTCCTCATGGTTGGGTGCTTCTGTCCTTGCATTGGGTGAATGGTTTATTAAAAAAATGCCTCTCATGAGCTATATATACACAGCTTCAAAGCAAATAAGTGCAGCAATTTCTCCAGGTAAACTAAATAAAAAACAATATACAAGAAGTAAATTAGAGACTCTAATATGAGTTATCATGATCCTCAGATCAGAATTCACATGCGTTCAAAGAAGTGGCAATAGTAAGGCATCCGCGAATTGGAGAGTATGCACTTGGCTTCATCACTTCAACTGTGATTCTCCGCAAGAATTCAGGTGCAGAGGAGCTCTGCTGTGTTTATATACCCACTAACCACCTATATCTTGGAGAAATATTCCTCATAAACTCAAAAGATATTATGAGACCGAATCTCTCTGTTCGAGAGGGAATAGGTACAAAATGAGCTTAACCACCCTATTCAAAATTTTGATTTTATCTAATTATGGTGGAATTAACTATTCTTATCTTGTATATGGTGCAGAGATTGTGATCTCTGGAGGCATGTCCATACCAAAAATATTGACAATAGTGGATGCGCCATCCATACTATCCCCAAGAATTGGGAAATTTGCTATTCCACAAGTTTAGTGAAGATGTTTTAGTAATTGATGCTTTTTTGCGATCGTATCAGGAGGAGCACACAAATTCGATTGTGGTAAAGCCCTATCTTGCAAGTTGGGAAATCTTGGGTAGTCAAATCCTTTTTCCTATAGTTAGACATTTCAATACCTGGGATTGAGAAATTGGGGAGATCAAATTTTGAAGTTGTCCTGAAAGGGTAGCAGACGATACTGGTCAAATTCACTAACTAACCATTGGTCTGAAACAATATTGTGTTTCATAGATTCATCAAAGAAACAAAAAAAATTGTTGTGTTTGATAGGAATTTAAGAACTTTCAAATAGCATGTATAGTCTTATTACCAAATTTACAAACACTATTGTCGAGTTTCCTTTTCTTGATTGAGAGCATTTTTGTCAGGACGGACTGTAAACCCAATTTCTTTTTATCATCCTTTTGATGTGATTTACTGGGAAAAATGCTATTTGTCGCAATTTTGAGTCATAGGATATTGAGAGCAGTTTACCGTGCTTTTGATACGAAAGCTATCGCTGGGTGGAAAATATTGGCAAAAACATTTCCGTTACCGGGAATCGAACCCGGGTCTCCTGGGTGAAAGCCAGACATCCTAACCGCTGGACGATAACGGATTGGCGCCGAGGTGTATCAGTATGACCATATTTTTAATCTGTATTGTTCCATCGATGTTTCCCATTACACCCTTGCCCTTTTTCCCTGACCAATCTTCTGCTAACATCCCCTGGGCGCATGTAAGACGTGCGGTCTTAAGCTAAACGCATATTGTTAGGAGAAAGAGTAGAGCTGAAAGATACTGATAAAGATAATTCAAATATGAAAACACTTATATTTCAGCAAAGCATCAATAGGTAAGAGGAATGTTGATAAACCCCAAAAAGGTACATGAACTAATGCACCTAACTTAACTACTGCAGTATCTTTCGGTTTAGTCCACATTCCATGAAGAATGCCAGTGCATTATCCAGCTGTGTTTTTCTCTCCAAATATTGACAAAAATGAGAGAACCTGCTGCCCTATATTTTGAGCTAGCCCACAACGGGGTTGCACCATATTAAGTTAATAAAAAAACCACCCCAAAACAGACCTCCAAGTAACGTGTATCCCAAAAAAATATCCTACCACAAAATATCGTGCCTCTAATGTACCAAAACAGTCATTAGCTGTTAAGGGTGGAAAGCATGCCGCCAGTTACATTTGGAATAACTACCTCCCAACCAGGCCCTTTCAGGGGAAGCACAGTTGGGTTTGGATCATACTTTCCTTCTTCCTTAGAAGGGTCAACAGTAAGATCACTACGATCTAAAACCATCTCGAGGTCATCTTCACTGATATCTGTTTGTATCCATTTCTCCTCGGAATCTTCTTCATCTTTGAGAAGGGCAAGCAGATCCTCTTCCTGAAAATACAGAAGTTGCAATCTCAGGAAAAAGCTAATTCTAACAAGGTTCCAATTGCAACGAAAGCTAAGAAGAGAAACTAGTTGACCCTAATGGATATATTAGGCCATCTGTTATTCAGCAGGACATATTCTAGCTCAAAAATTTAACTAACATTTTCCAACAAATCAAACAGCAAATAAACAAAAAGGTTAAAGGTAAAATAAGAAAGCTATTTCACAGGAAAACACAACCTCCAAGATATCCATGCTATTCGGTTTTGCTCTTTCTTGCTGAAATTGGCCTTTGCCAATTACCACGTGCTCAAGCTTCAGTTTACTAAATGCTCTTTTAAGAATGCGACCCTGACTTGCAGGTAAAACCCTGATTAGTGTAGAGGAAAGTAACATATAATTGGGACAAATTTGTTTTTGCATTTCTGTTTTATGCAGAAGGTACCTCCACTGATTGAGCGGTTGCCAACCTGTAAACATGAACAGGCTTTGTTTGACCTATTCTATGACATCTATCCATTGCCTGTAAATCCATTTGAGGATTCTGTAACACAAACAAATTTAAATTAAAGATTCAGAACATGTTGAAAGAGTACAAGATCCATTAATCCTTCTCCTGTAAAAATCGGATATCAGGAAGAAGAGAAATAAGTTCAGAAGGATACCCAGTCACTGTCATATAAAATGCAGGTATCAGCAGCAGTAAGATTGATACCAAGGCCACCAGCTCTAGTGCTAAGAAGAAAGATTCGGTGATTACTATTTGCGTTATTGAACTCCTCAATCTGTTTACAAAATTTGAGAGAACATTATCAGCCCACCAGCTCTAGTGCTGAGAAGAAAGATTCGGTGATTACTATCCACCTACGTAAAGCAATATATTATTGCAATCTCAGGAGTTATTGTACAACTTATTGACCAATCAATCAAATCCAAGTAGGCAATGACCACCCAAATCTCCACTGATAAACCTCACTAATAATTTTATGCAGCAGTCAGCCAGAAATGGTATATTGTTCACAGCCAGACCAGAAAAGAAGTAACCAGACAAGCATGCAAGCCAGGTTTATAATTGAAGAGATTGTCTCCAGTGAAAATCAAAATAGAAGCCGGGAGACTTGACATGACAATAAAATGCGCTCATAACCTAGAGCGGCACCTAAAAGTGCCAAGATAATTACTACAATCTTAAAGAAATATGTGTCATATCATCACCATGCATTGTATTAGATATCATAGCTAAACCCATCACAGCAAAAAAACTTGTAAAATACAAAAGTAAAAAGTTCTATAGAATTGAAATTCTTTCCTATAGAGTATACACAGATGGATCAGGAATATGACTTAAAATAGCAATACCTGTCTTTTCCTTTCAGCCAGTTTCACTCCACCATCAATTCTGCAAACTTCATAGCCTTTTTCACTAAAATAATAATCCATTATGTCCAAAATCTTGGTCCATTGAGAAAAGATCAAAACCTGTTTTTTCAATGATAATAAGTTAAGATTCCAATGTCCATTGGAAATTTTTTACTGCTTAGCCATATGATTATTTAGTAAAATGACACCATGCATACTTTGTGTTGACGAGCAAACAGCTTTCCCAGCAATCGATCCAATAAACGGAACTTTCCACACTGCTCGACCATCTGTTCCACAGGTGGGTAAAGATCTATCACAAAAAAATTGGAAAAGAGTTAAAACTAACAAACATCACAACGAAACATAAAATCCAGAAACGACAAAGGACATACAAGAACCATCAAAGGCAGACTGCAAAAGGTCAGGGTGATTGCAGTTCTTCCGGAGCTGAACCATCAAATTGTTGAGTCTTCCCTTCATACCACGTCCTACACATTAACAAAGTTTGCATGTTATGGCGAGTAGAATGACTTGATAGTTTCTAAAGTAAAACCAAAATCCAAATTCTACTCTATGTAATGATCTAAAATTACCAGAATCCATCTTCTCCCGCAAGTGATCTTCAAGTGTCTTGTTTACCAAATGATCCTGGAAGTTCTTTTGTTGCTCAGTCATGGTGGCATATAGTACTATTTCCTTTTTTCGGGGAAGCATGTGTTCAACATCTGATTTCAGCCTACGAAGAAGAAAAGGACGCAGTATGGCATGGAGTTTTGCCACAACCTGCAGTTTCAAACAATCCAACCATTATAAATAAAATGCAAATAAATCTCTCAAGGAAAGAACACATGGAACGGAAGACATACTTGAGCTCTTCTCTTCTCTTCTAGTTCTTCCTTTAGCTCGTCATTGTTGCACTTCCCTGAAAGATCAAACCTAAGCACAAGTCCCATCATAAACAAATCAATCAGGATAAGCTCGGAAAAGATGAAAATAAATTGCGCTCAATTCAAGGCATAATCCCCTCGCAAAAGAGAACCCAAAAATGCTGAATGCAAAGAAAGAGTTCTACAACAGCAAAAAAGTTTAATTGTTTGAGTTGAAGCAACAATTGAATTGTTCAACTTGAAAAGGTCTTCACTCCAATCAGGAATTTATGGGATGTCAAAGTAGGAATTGAATATTTTCCCTGCTATTTATGATTCCAAATAATCAAAAGGACCAACTTACTTTCTTAACAAACTACATTGTAATGTTCTAACCACAATGACATTTCAAAATATATCTGACAGCATCTCACTTTCTCTGCTGCTTGTTTCCTTAAGATGGAAATTGACCAAAAATAACCACCGTTTTGAAGTTGTAAATGAAGTATAACATCAGAAAAGTCAGGAACTCATTGAAAGTTTTTGTGTTAGTCCAAATGGAAAACTCCACTGTAATAACTTCAAAATAAAATTCTAGTGTAAAGCTGATTTTTTTTTTTTTTAAACTTCATCAAATTTGATTTGACAAGAGAGAGTTATTACTTGATAAACTTAATCATGGATAATAAATGGTGCCAAGTCTTGAGATACCTAGAACAAAATAAGTATACCTAGTCTCATTGAGGAAATAAATGCAAGAGTATAATATTCTGGGAGCAATGGGGATCAATACACACGAGCACTGTAGAAACAATTGTTTTAAACTAGATTATTGGCATATCCATCACAAAAACAGTTTAACAAAGTTGTATAATTATCAGAGAGACTCAATTACCATGATTCAAATTCTTCATGGGATGAGAATATGTCAGGGAGAATGAAATTCAACAAGGACCAAAGCTCTGCCAAATTGTTCTGCAGAGGAGTCCCAGTTAATAGAAGCTTGTTTTCAATACGTAACTGCTTCAATTCCTTCACTAATTTGCATTTTGAGTTCTTCAAACGGTGTCCCTACAGATATGAAAGCAACCAATTAAGCCAGTAATAGTTTGTGAATTAAGTTGAAGTGACTCAGGTAATAATCTTGAGATATACCTCATCAACCACAACATATTTCCAATCATAAGATTTTAAGCCTTTTCTGGCATCCATAAGTGCAACTTCGTAGGAAGTGACTACAATTGGGAATTTGGGACCTATTGTTTTTGGCATGTGTTTCCTCTGGATTTCATCCCTTTCTTTCTTATTACCATGATAAATAATTGCATTTATTGAGGGCACAAACCTACAGAGTAAGAAAGAGAAAAAAAAAAAGAAATCAGCAGCGCAAACATGTGAAATAGCAAAGCAAAAATAACAAAAATCACCAGGGAACTTAACCAAAACAGTATACAATTCCATGACAGAACCCCAAAAGTAAATCTACCTGTTTATTTCATTGACCCAATTTGAGAGGGTCGATAAAGGAGCAATGACCAGATAAGGCCCATCCAACCCATTTCCTTTCAAGTGTGCGAGAAATCCAATAGTTTGAATTGTCTTGCCAAGTCCCATCTGATCTGCAAGTATCCCATTTAATCCATTTTGCCATAAAGAAATTAGCCACTTAACACCTTTAAGTTGGTAATGCTTCAGTTTTCCTCCAGTCAACAAGGGTACAAGTTCAGCCTGCTCTTTCTCAGTTCTCTCTTCCTCTGTGAGGTTCATATCATAAGAAGACACACCTTCTTTAGATCTTGTAAGCATGGCTGCAACAGCTCTTTTGGCCTTCTTCTGCAAAGAAATTTAAGTAATTCAAAACATTACATGGAAACCAGGAAAATGTTAAACTAACAAAAGAATAAAGCAATTATGCATCCCTTTAAATAGTTCATCACTAGGCAAAGTGTCAATTTCACACTTGCTAAGCATGAATTTACGAGACTGGTCACATCTTGCTGGGCACTAATCCAATTCACTTTCCTTCAGATGATATATCAAACTAGATGAAACCATGAAAATCTAATCAAGAGAACACCAAGATGTCGAAATTCATGGGAATATCCAATTAAGAAAATCATTTATTTGTGATTTTCTTCAATCTCACATTGGAAGAATGCTAAAAGCTAAAATTTACTTTTCCCTTCAGTACGATAATCTTCAAATTGTTCATGTACTACATTGCTCACATGACTAAAGAGAAGAATAACGTAATGATCATTATTCTTTGAGAGGACAATGAATATTGTATTATAGCTTCATGACATTGTAAAGAAAATAACAATCAACATGAGGAGAAGCAAGAAAAGCATGTTCCATGGCCTTCAGTTGAGTGCTGGGCATCAAATCCAAGTATTGGATAAAAAAGGTCCTAATCAATGTTCAACTCTTTAAAGCACATTGTGAAGGGGCACATGAACAGATAAACTATTCAAAAGAAAACCACGACACTATACTGTGACTCAGGTAATAGAATAAATGTAAGAATTCTCAATTACACTGCAATAGAACAGAGATCAAGGAGTGCCAGTAATATCCTATGCCAAACTGATACAGTATTCCACAACATGAAGGTACCAATAACCAAAGCAAAAAGAATGAATATAATGTAGATTTTTATTATGGACGGGGAACAAAAAATTACATTGTTATAGGAGGATGCCTTTCTCTTTGAACCTCTCTTTGCTTCTTTGGTAGATTTATCTTCCTCCTCCACTGCATTCTGAACATTCAATCCTCATAGAAGTCAATTAGCAACAGGGACACAACTCCCCACCTAAGAGGTCATATGATAGACTTTCATGAAAATTGATATATACCTTTGTGATGTCATCCATTTTCTCTAGCAAGAACTCTGAGTAAAGCTGGGTCTGAGTAAGAAGCTCATCCAGTTTATTGAACTGGGTATCATTCAACTGGGGTGGTTCTTTTAGTACATTTGTGCTCTCTTTTTCTTCCTTTACCCGTTCTTCTAGCAGCTTCTCTTCTTCCAGAACCATAGTCTCGGAAATAAGAGAAGTATCTCCATTCTTCGCATCAAACATGATTTCTTGCTCCAATTTGACAGTTAGTTTCTCCTTGCAGGCATCCTGCATTTAATTAAAAGTACATATCAGATGCAAGAATAAAAAGATGTTATCTTTTTAGTCATCTGAGGCAATAGAAATTTAACATTTTATTCTGAAGGAAAGATAATTGTAATGTGAAATAGATAGAGTATATGATTTACTAAGATGGGATAATCAAAATCCTTCATCTTTTTCCCACTGTTACACGATTCCTGCCCAAGCTAAGCTATAGGAAAACACTACACATCAGACCAGCCAATATCAGGCATCAGTCAATATTCCACATGTTAATATAAAAACAGAAGCTCAAATTTGCTATCTGTCTTCGAGCCAAAGACAATCAAATGCCAACATCAGATTCTAACGAGCAGGTCAACCGCAGTCACGTTCAGATCCATGACAAATACCTATCTGATAACTATGTAAATAAAGGAATAACTGCTGCAACTACTACATCCACTTCTAAAAATATGAGAACAATGACAAAACCTGAAGTGGAGTTTCATGTAACAGGAATTAGACCTTAGCCTTTCACCAGACATATAGGATGAAATAAAAGAATACTCCGAGGAGGCACATGATTTCAAATTTCAATCATATCATTTTCTCCTTCTAAGAAAATGATGATGTCAGACCCATTTCAGATAAAATTGCAAAACCTTAGAATAGAAAGCTTATAAAATAATTTTATTCTTCCCCAGTTTCAGTAAAAATCAATGAGTGAGGCCAAAAAGGAACATAGTTTTCATTTTACCTACACATGTTTAGCTTCTACATTAAACGTGGTTTTCAGAATTCGAGTTAATACAGTTTCCTCTGATAACGCTCTACCTTCGTTGGCAATACATTTATTCTATTATTATTTACATTTCTTTGCAAAGCAAAAACAACCATCACAAGCACAATTCGGATAAGAAAGAAGGTAACAAAACAAAGCAAACCAAAACAACAGAATAAATTTCTCTCAAACAACATTAAACATCTATCACTTCCCTTCTTTTCTCTCCAAACTTAAAATTTATCTTCTTTTCTTTTCTCTCCTAAATTCACAAACTAGCCTTAAGCGCAGGGAAACAAAGGGAGGCAAAAAAAAACACATGAAAAAATAAAATGACGAGAGAAAAAGCACGAAGCAGCAAATTTTTTAAACAGCAAGCAGCGGAAAATTGATGTCTACCTCCTCTTCAAGAACAGAAGTTGGAGAATCAGCAAGAGGCTCGTCCTTCACTGCGTTCACGGTCACCATTTCCGCTTCCAAACAAAACCCTAATTTATTCACAAGAAAAATAGCAAACAAAATCAATAAAATCCAAAAATACACCAAACCAACGAGTTTCGAGCAAAAGAATTTTGTTGAAAAAAAGCGAAAATTCAAGAAATGACAAAAAGATTTGAAAACAAATGTGGAGTTCCAACAATTTCAATTTCAGGGCCGTAAACAAAAATTTTGTCATCAAGAAATGAGATTAGAAATCTATACATATACACTTACTAGAGAGCTGAAACTAGTATGACAGAATCTTTAGGAGAAAGAGGAAGGAAATGCAGAGAGGGGACTGAGACCGGAGAGAATGGGAAGGATGGGAAAGTACCTTTTGCAGGAGGAGAAATATATTTCTTTTTATTTTTATTTATTTTAATTTAATGCTCGTGGCAGATGAATCGATAATGGGCGGGAAAATGAAGTCCCTGAAGTTTACCCTTGAGAAAGGAGCATAATATCAGGAAAGCCATCAGGTCGTGTTGTATTGTACGGTACCCGCACCCGCACCCGCACCCACACCGCACAAGTGGGAGTAGTTGTGAGTTGTGGATCTAATTGGTTAATGGTTCCCCGGCCGGGGTAGAAACTGGGTGGGGAAAGGGCGGGGACGGGGCTGTTGGCGCGAAGCCC
The DNA here is from genome assembly GCA_026120185.1 of Voacanga thouarsii. NCBI lineage: Eukaryota > Viridiplantae > Streptophyta > Magnoliopsida > Gentianales > Apocynaceae > Voacanga > Voacanga thouarsii. The sequence continues at coordinate 1,879,736 of JANUWF010001190.1, forward strand.
AAGGAAATGGTCTTGTCATGTCAAATCATTTAAATAATTAATTTCCAGCCCAATTTCAAGCCTGCTACATGAAAAGAAGGAAAGCCTGTATATTCTCTAATATAATAATTTTTTAATTTTTTTTGCATTGAAATTGACAGATAATAAAATATATTTTCGATTCCTTTATTAGTTTAAACAAGCCTTTAAGGATAAATTCTAATATTATTTCATTTACACCGAATATATTATAAATATATAATTTGTATAAGTATTCTATTGCACAATTAACATATTATGCGTAATTATAAAAAAATATTTATATAAATTTTATTTTTACTGACCATCGCTTTAAAATTTTGTTTTACACATTAATTGTTTGTTATATATTATAAAATTAGATAAATTTTTAAAACATAAGTATTACTCATAAAAATTGAATTTATATAAAATATTTTTCTTTTGATTTTAAAATGATATATTCAATTGATTAAATGAACTTTTTTAATTATCAGAAAAAATCTTGAAATTAATTCATTTTTTCTCTTTCTCTTCCTCTCTAGTGTCGGGTGAATTCATGTTTTTTTGAAAGATATTAGTTCAAATAAAAACACAAAAGTGACTCAATTGATTTAAAATAGTATTTGTTGCTTTACGAGAGGGGAGTCAACAAAAATGTCGATCGACTGATTTTCCGATGAATATAAATAGTCTGATAGAAAAATGAATAGATGAGTCAGACATTTTAAAATATATGACCTATTTTAACTTATTATAGAAATAGTCTAAACAAGTAGAAATATTACATGCGAAAAACAAAACAGAATTGAACACGATATATTTTGATTAAAATAATGAATAAATCAAAACACTAGAATTGATAATCAAAGCAACATCAAACGGAAAATTTATAATTAAAGGAGTAAAAAAATTTGTAAAGCAAACGTGAACAAAGTTGTAAACAAAGTTATAAGAAAAGCTGTAAGAACAGCTGTAAATGGAAGCAGTGATGAAAACTATAAAAATGCTAAAAAAATGAATTGAAAATTTTTGATAATTTGGTTTGAGATGAATGTTGGTGTCTTCAATTTGAGATTCTTGTTTACTTTATACTTGCTATGGTGCAGTTGCCGACTTTCGAAAGTAGAGAAGATCTCACTTCGTAGTCCGTCTTTAGCAATTGAGAACGTTAATATCTTACCGATCGTACCGAGGTGTGTGGGTAATGGCTCATCGACTCCTGGTTCCGATATTGACCAGGTTCAGCCGTTGAGGATTTTATTTGACATCATCATCCGTTTGACAAAATTCATATCGGATTCAACTAAAAGTTACAATTGCAACGAATCAACTAAAAACAATGTCAATAATAGATTTTAGTGATAAAGTAGAATCACGTCTTTATCGATCTATTTGAAGAATAAAAGGAGGTAGGATAAGAAAAGAACAAATTGGCTAAAACTTAATGACATGGGAACACACACACTTATGCCGTAAGCACAAACATTGGCCCACGCTCTTTTCTTTCTTTTCTTTTTTTTTTTGTAATCTCAACTCTTTTTTATTCACGAACTACAAAAATTCTCTTTTTTAAGTTTTTTTTTAAATCAAAATCTATCACTCTATAGGGGGTTTTGACAAAAATGGTAACATTTCCAAAAGCAGCTCCGGATGGGGGCACCTTTTTTGGGCTACCCTCTGACCAGCTTCACCTTGTGTCTGTCAGACACGAAGAACTGTTATCACAAAAAAAAAAAAAAAATTCCAAATTTTCAAACGCATTAAATGTGTGAATGACGACCAAAATTTTTGGCGGTCAAACATGAAAGCCAAATTGCACCTCATCAATTTTATCAAATTCATTTCATTTCTCTGCATTGCAATTCTTTTACAACAAAATTTTGTTTTTTTTTATTTCACAAATTTTTTTTAACAATTTTAGTTCTAGTTAATTTAATTTTTTATTTAAATAAACGATTATATTTAATAATTTTTTATTTAGTTCCGTTCACATTACAAAATTACAGTTATCTTTATTAAAATTTTAAATTATTTTAATTCTCAATTAATACTAAAATTAAATCTTAATATATTTTTATTGTCAAAGGCAATAAAAATAAATTAAGCTTTTGGAAATAAATTAAATCTTAATTTATGCTAACGGATTAAAGATTTATTTTTTTGACGATAAAAATAAATTAAGCTTCAATTTTAGTATTAATTGAGATTTAAAATTATTTAAAATTTTAATAAAAATAACTTTGATTTTATATTGTGAACTGGACTAAATCAAAAAATTTATTGAATATAATCGTTTATTTAAATAAAAATTAAATTAAATAAATGGTTATAATTTTAGTTTGAATATAATCGTTTATTTAAATAAACGATTATATTTAATAAATTTTTTTATTTAGTTCCGTTTACAATACAAAATGACAGTTATTTTTATTAAAATTTTAAATTATTTTAATTCTCAATTAATACTAAAATTAAATTTTATTTTTTATCATAAAAATGACAATAAATTTTAATCTTTTTAATTTATTTTATTATCTTTAATCCATTAAACATAATATTTTTGAAATAATAATTTTTTATTTTTCTAATTTCTTTAATTTTAATTTTAATTTTTAGAGTTTCTTTTAAAATTTTAGATGCTAAAATTTAATTACAATTATGTATAAAAATTAATTATAATTAATTTTAAATGTCAATAACGTACACTTAAAATCTTCACGATATTTGACAATTTAATTTCTTTGCATGATTTCTCTACAGAGAAATCCTTTAAAAAAAAATATGACTTCTCTACATGGCAAGAATTCTTTAGCAAAAACACTAAGCAATTTTTTTTTTTTAATTTCACATTAATTCTTTAGTAAAAATATTATTATATGTAGACATGTAATTTTGACTCTATTTAATTTAATTTTTTATTTAAATAAACAATTATATTCAATAATTTTTTTAATTTAGTCCCGTTCACAATATAAAATCACAGTTATTTTTATTAAAATTTTAAATAATTTTAAATCTCAATTTAATACTAAAATTGAATCCTAATTTTTATCGTAAAAATGACAATAATTTTTAATATGTTTAATTTATTTTATTATTTATCTTTAATCCGTTAAACATAATAGTTTTGAAATAATAATTTATTATTTTTCTAATTTCTTTAATTTTAATTTTAATTTTTAGATGCTAAAATATAATTACAATTATGTATAATTAATTTTAAATATGTACGTAAAAAACATATAGTAATTTTTTTTGAATTTCACATTAATTCATTAGCGTAAATATTATTATATGTAGACATGTAATTTATTTTATTATTTATCTTTAATCCGTTAAACATAATATTTTTGAAATAATAATTAATTATTTTTTAAATTATTTTAATTTTAATTATTAGAGTTTAATTTATTATTTTGAATGCTAAAATTTAATTACAATTATGTATAAAAATTAATTATAATTAATTTTAAATGTCAATAATATAAACATAAAATCGTCAAAACCAAGTATGAAAACTAGTCCTACAATGAAATCCTCGATGGTGCCGTTGAGGTTGAACTCGTCTCGGAGGTTGTTGCTAAGGATGTAATTCAGGTTGTCCCTCATCTTGTTCATCTGTAGTGTACGATGAACCTACATCATCCTCAAACTGTCTATACTGTCTCCAAGACGGTCCAGTGGATGTACCAACAGCAAATTCGCCCCCCGAAGAAACATACCTAGGATAAAAAATTAGGTGTTGCGAAGTTAAAAAATCATCGTGATCATCTGAAACCGCTGCACCAGAGATGAAGTCATCTGCAACTGGCAAAACTGGAACGTAGTCATCATCGACTGCTGCATGAGCACCTAGCACATAAACATCTTCATCTCCATGCACCGGTGAGTAGTACTGTTGTGGGGGAACTTCCTCAACTGCAGCATGCCGACATGCCCGTTTACCGCCCCACCTTATTGGTAGTTCTTGTCGAGGCACTTGTTGCGAAATCGGTGGTATCAGATTAGCAGTATACGATTGTCTGGATAGCTCATGCGGCATTCGATTTAGACGACCGGATTCGCTACTAGCAGCCAAAGTACGCATGCAATATCGAATATTCCTCCGACTGCTTGTTACGCGTATGATGCATCATGTTAAGATGCTTCATTGCCTATGTGCCAGATCTGGTGTAGTGCGTCGATCTGCATATGTATTTTCAAGAATATCATTAAAATTTTAAATAAGTCAGAAATCTATATATACTTATATGAATGAGGAAAAATAGACTTACGAGTACTTCAACTGCTAAACTACGAGACTGATAGCCCACGGGATTTGATTGTTGTATGATAAGATTGCTAATTAATCGCCTTGTGTGAGTCTAATACCACACAAAATAATCAGGCGTAACAACAGCTTGCCTGAAAGTGGGCTGTCCAGTGATGATAGAAGCATGTCTGTTGATCCAATTAGCATGGTATAGCGTATCCACGTCATCCCATCCAACACCGATAGTACGTAGGTCCCGTTGATGTAGATTTGACCCCGTGTCAACAACATTCGGAATTATTTACAACAATCTAAATTGTCACATAACTCGATCGGGGCGATGTAGCTCAATCGTCTCCCAACACAGTAGAGATGTGACAGATATCCAAATTTGTTGGCCATGCGTACAGTATAGAGGTAGAGATGCTAACATATTCGCATCATAAGGTTGCCAAATAAACTGTAAAATAAATAAATTTAGTTTTAAATAATAAATAACAATAAATATTATTTAAAATTCAATTCCAAACTAACAATATCGTAGTAATACATAAGTGATTGTGTCGCATTCGATCTAACTGATCTCTGTACGCAATCAGCACATGTGTTGGCGTACGGGACAATTCCAGTGGACTCTGCCATACTGCTCTCCTAGGCATATTCGGACCAATGTCCTCTACCGGACGTACTCTATCAGGTCTAATAGTGGGAATGCGCTCCCAAGCCCATAACTGCACTTCAAATGAAATAATAATATTAGAAAAATATTTTATGATTTAACATAATTAAATTCACCTTTTGGATTTAAATTCGTACATGAATCAATAGAAGTGGACCATTGATCTGATGCGTCGTATAAATAGTAACGTTGCACATATAATTATATAAATGAGCTAATACTGCACTACCCCAACTCAGTGTACCATCCAACTCGAGATTGCATATAAACCTAAGGAAGCGCAGATGAACTCGGTTCCTGGATTTGTCGGAGAACAAAAATCCACCAATAAGCTGCATAATGCGATACCTTGCATACTGTGTAACCATATCAGGAGTTGCGTGCGTTGGAAGAGGTTGAGCCAGTGCTCTCTCGAGTGAACTTAACTTCAATCGAGATCCATCCAAGTCTGTACCTGTGGGCTGAAAACCAAGGAACGCGTCACATAGATCTAGTAGCTCTGCCTGTGGGCAGTTGAACCCACGACCAATAATTGGATCACCCTCCACGTGCAATCCAAAAAGAACCTCGACATTCTATAGTGTAATCGTGGCATCTCCCACTATAAGATGGAACATGTGTGTCTCCTGGCGCTATCTTTCCACCAACGCTGTAATCAGGGGATGATCAATCTTCATGTACGACAAATGAATAATTCCACCGAACCCAACTATATCTATAAGTTGCTCGACTCGTGGATCGAATGGTCGAGCAATCCAAAAAGCGCTGTCATTGAACTTTGCAGTGAGGACAGTATCTTCCAACTGCCCTGCCCAAATATGTGTTGATCTATGTTGACGCTGCAGAGTCAATAAGTCTGGAATAATGGAGCCGGGATCGACTCCGCCTTGTGCAGGGTCCATCAATGGTATCTTAAAAAAAAATGATTATAATATATTGTTAAACAAAATAAAGTTAAAATATCATCATTTGTGCAACCATAATACCACAAAATATATAAACAGATGTGATGAATATTATTACACACATAAGAGGCTTTGATACAACATATCAAATAAAAAATATTACATCAGTCATATGAATTACAAAGATATAATATGTAAAATATTATAACATCAATTTATAGTACCGTGGGTACAATTCCTACAAAATAAAGTGAAAATATCATCATTTATGCAGCCATAATACCACAAAATATATAAACAAACGTAATGAGTATTATTACACACATAAGATGTTTTGATATAACATAGCAAAGAAGAAATATTACATCAGTCATATAAATTACAAAGATAGAACATGTAAAAATTCTAACATCAATCTACAGCACCGTAGGTGCAATTCCTCCTATTATGTCCGTTGCGATGATATAACCCACATCGAGGAGGTGAATCAGGATTATACTCATCCATTTTATTCCAAATACGCGCTGTTCGCATTCAACCAGATCGTCGATTCTTAAAACGGTGAGCGTACAGCGCCAAGATTAAACCAGGGTCGCGCCAATAATCCTTGTGCGGATGGTCTGAATTGTGGTGTATACATTAACCTGTAGGATATTGTTGTGTTCTCCGATAACAGAGATCCCCAGAGTTCAGCCCCAATTGTTGACATGCTGCAAATGCGTGCGAACAAGGAATTTCATATATTTTCCATTTGCAGCAACTGCATGACTTGGTACCAACATTAACCTCGTAAGAATTATTTCTCTTTCCATGCTCACGATGTGCTGACACCATGCTAAAAATACCCCTGTCCTGATTAAAAGCGAGTATACGGTGTCTTCTTCCTTTTGTCTCATTATTCACAAACTTTGCTCATATAGTCGAAGGGAAGTAATACCTGCCGTGATTAGCCTCCTGTCTATGATCGTTGAAATATTTGACTATTTTTTTAAAGAAGACTCAACAATAACTTTGATGGGCAGGATATGTATGCTTTTGACGACACTGTTGAATGATTCAACCAAATTAGTTGTCATATTACCCCACATATGGCCACCGTCATAAGTAAGCGTCAATTGCTCATTCGAAATCAAATTCAACCATGCCTTGACTTGGGGGTTCAGCATACTAATTTCTTCCATAATCTGCAAAAATTTTCGCTTCTTACTTTGATCGCTGGTTGCATACATCAACATATTTAGCTGATGATTCATGAACTTTATATTAAAGTTACTTTGGATATGTCTGAGACAAAATCTGTACACTGCCATTGGCTCCTGCCAATCGGGTAGTCAATGAAGGGCATTCACTATCCCAACGTGTCTGTTAGATATTAAACAAATTCTTCGATCATTTAGTACATGTGCCCTGAGTAACAACAAAAACCAACCCCAACTGTCATTTATTTTCTCGTCAACGACTACAAAAGTAAGGGGTAATATATGATTGTTAGTATCTTGACTAACAACTGTTAATAATTTTCTCTTGTATATACCCCTAAGAAATGTCCCGTCGACGCTGACCACCGATTTCATGAAAACAAATGCATCAATGCATGGCTTGAACGCCCAAAAAATATATCCAAATGTCTTTGCACCATTGCTATCCATGGGTAGGAAATGTCATGACACTATGGTACCTGGATTGGCATCTTGCAAGGCTTGCATATACCGTGGCAGTTGTGCAAATGAAGAAGGCCAGTCACCATAAATCATCTCAATGGCATGCTTGCGCGCGTTCTATCCTTTTTTGTAAGACGGAGTGAAATGTAAAGTGTTATGTATATGGTTATTTATCTCGCTGACCATTATTTTTTGATTATTGTGAATCATTGACATAATATGTTTCGCCATAAATTTGGTGCTCATGTTGCAATGGTTGCCGTATATTGTTCGAACTAGACAAATGTGCTCTCCATACCATCGAGTAATTTGCCACAGTTCACAACCTTTTTTCTTTCACGCATGAATTCACCAATAACAGGGATGTTGGGGAGTTGAATTTTTGCATTCGGCAACCCAAGATGCACTTTTACTTTCTTATACTATGAACCCATGACTCAATCTGACAGACCATGATCGAACTGCCCAAAGTAACTCTTCCTTATTTCTAAACCACATTTCAATCCTTAAGTCATTATTAGATTTTGACCATAAATCCATCAAACTACTTCCCGTCGCCGTTCCATCACATTCACTTTCCATTTCTTGAGAAGCAGTCAACCTGTCAAGATATATTGAATACGGTAGATTATACAACCAGTCTGATTCAGCAGGTATATTACTAGGTTGTGGCATTACAAAAGGACCGGGACCATGTTCTCCAGCATCACCATCTCCTTTGTCCTCGTCGGGGGTATCTTCCGTATTCGGTCCATCAAGATCGGATGTTGCTCCTAAACCATCCACGGTCGCCTTTGAGCACCTATTCAATTGGGTTCTCGAGCAACCCACTCATCGATTGGGATAATATCCAATGGAATATTTATTTCTGCAATAGAAAACAACGGCGTGGGGTTGGGTTGTGTTTGTATAGGCTGAACATCGACATGAAATGGAGGCGTGACAAACCCCATCGAAGTTGGTCTGACGACTCGGATATTCGAAACTAAGAGTATGAAGGGATTGAAAATTGTCACTTGGGAGATGTCCAGGATTACTGGCGTAAACAAGTGTAGGCGCATTTAAATCAATATTAGCCCTGTGCACCGGAGTGGCTGAATTCACTAATTCACTGAAGGATTCCGTAATAGGCATAAGGTTGTGTTGTTCTGCAAGATTTGTATCTGTTACATTTTGAATCTGTATCGTCTCATGATGAACATGCAGATCGATTGGTTGTCCCTTCACGGTGGATGTATAGTACCACAAGCTTTCCATATCTTCATCGTATGTTATGGAAGTTGTTATAGACCTTAGTGCAACACAACAAACAGTATCTTCTCTCATTATTATTTGCAATTGAACAGTAGACATGTTTAATCCAGGAAAGTGTACATATTTTATTGACTAAACCAAGGTAACTAACTCGATTTTTAACAATCAATGCCTTGCGATATGGACGGTTAAAAAAATCGTCGTTTGGGGTACGCATAATCTCGCAATCCCAATACAACCGCAATTTAACAGGTTGTTCTAGTGATATTGTGTCTAAATAAACAATGCAAAGAATTTTTCTATCAAAAAATAAAATAAAATAAAGTACGTCGCAACTTTGAATTACTATACAATATCATCATTATTCAGCACATTTCAACCCAAAATAATATATTATGCTATACAATATAATATCAATATAAATCAATTAATCGTCATAAATAATCAAATATCAAATCTCAAACAAAATATAATGATTTTTTTAACATGGAAATAAATTACAATTAAATTAAATTAAATATCAAATATACAACTAACTAAAAATTACAAAAAAATTAAATTATTAAGTTCATCATAAAAGTTAAAGATAAGGTTCACCTTTAATTTTTAATATATACTATATTAAATTTTTTTCATTTTATTTGAAAATTTGGCATAATTAGATATTTTTCATCTAATTTATATTAATATTTTCTAATCAAATTGTTAGAAATAATTAGTCTCATTATTCAACATATCTCAACCCAAAGTAATATATTATTTTATACAATATAATATTAATATAAATCAATTAATCGTCACAAATAATAAAAAACCAAATCTCAAACAAAATATAACAAAATTTTAATATGGATGTAAATTATAATTAAATTAAATTAAATTGAATATCAAATAAACAACTAACTAAAAATTACCAAAAAAAAATAAATTATTAAGTTCACCATAAAAGCTAAAGATAAGGTTCACCTTTAATTTTTAATATATACTATATTAAAATTTTTCATTTTATTTGAAATTTTGGCATAATTAGATATTTTTCATTTAATTTATATTAATATTATCCTAATCAAATTATTAGAAATAATTAGTCTCATTATTCAGCACATCTCAACCCAAAGTAATATATTATTCTATACAATATAATATTAATATAAATCAATTATTCGTCACAAATAATCAAAAACCAAATCTCAAACAAAATATAATGATTTTTTAACATGAACGTAAATTATAATTAAATTAAATTAAATTGAATATCAAATAAATAACTAACTAAAATTACAAATAAATTAAAGATCAACCATACACAATTTATACAGTTCAACAAAATACAAAATAGACCAAATAAATAATTTACTCTAAATTTTGATTAAATAGATCAAAACATATTATAAATCAGTCAATATTTTACCAAACATAATTTCTAAAAATCTCAATAATTTCACTATAAGTGCACAATCAAATAATTAATTTTTTAATATTAGAATTAAAAAAATCTATTTAAACAAATAAGTAAATAAATTAATACAATCTCTATTTTTTTTTAAAAAAAAACTTGTTATATAGAAGTCACGTGTATGGCTCGGGTGCACAGACATCAATACTTTTTCTGAATTTGTAATTCCAACACAAATCTCCAACGATAGATTAGTGGTGATGAAAAAATATGATATATAATTTTGAATGATTGAGACAAGAAAAATGGCTAGAAAAATTTTATAAGCAGTGTGACTGAAGAAAACTGGCGTGGAGAAGAAAGTGGGGATCCGGATGAAAGTAGAGTGAAAATGAATGAAATGGTCATCGGTTTGCATTGAAATTTATAGGTAAAATTTTGCCTGTACTGCCCGTGAAAAACTGTTCTTCCCGTGAATGCAATTCATTTGGAGTGTGGGTGAGCAGCCTTTTCAGTGGAATCTCTGAGATTCCACTGAAAAAGCCGCCGAAAGTAAAAAAGCTGGCCAACCTCGTGTGTGCCAAACACGAGTTGGCCAGCATGGCACAAATGACAAGTTGGCGTATTCCTCGCGTGTGCCAAACGCAAGGTACTGCATACCTCGTGTTTGGCACACATAAGGTTCGCCAATGTGGCGCAACGGACAGCGACTTTTCGAAGCCGATAACGATTATTCGGTTGACCGTATTCCTCGTGTCTGGTAGACACGAGGTGCGCCTCCTCCTCGTGTTTTGCAGACACGAGGTACCCCCTCATGTGGGATCCTCAAATTTTATACTCCCATCCGGAGTTTCGTTTTAAAACTTTACCATTTTGGTCAAAACCCCTACTCTATGGTATGATATATATATATATTTTTTTTGTCAACATTTTTTTTCTTGATATTAATTTTTTCCTCAAACTTGATTTGCGCCCTTTATTAATTTTTAAGAATGCTACAACATCACATAAGTTTAGACATTTCATGCTATGATCGATGGAGGATGGAGATAAGGAAAATAAGAAGAAGATTTTTATGTATTTTATTTTATTTTTTGTTTATCGTAGTGTATCATTGGGTGTAATTTATTCTTCATGTTTATTTTATAAATGGATATCTTATTTAGTAAAAAAATAAATAAAATGACATTGACATTGAGGAATTCGGATTCTTTCGAAACAAGAATATGCACCAGCAAATAACACAATAGTAATTTTCTCCTGCGAGCATTTCATCAATTTTAATACAAATCTGCTATAAAAGGAAGACAAGAATCCTCCAAACGCAGTAATTTTCCGGCCAATGCCGTTGCCGGCATATCCTTTCCGGAGAAACTCAACTGCTACAAACATGCAAACTGCAAAGCTTATCTACTTGTTTCTGCACAGGCTCTCAAACCCCATGTAGTCGTTGTTTTCCAGTTTCTGAACCATGTTTGCTATACCCACCCCACCTGCAATCAAGACGAAGCTGTTTTATACCAATTCTCATGTGGATTCTGGAGCATTTAGATAGTGAAGAGGGATGGATTCTACCTAAGCTGATTGCGCTGACAAATATTGTCAATGCCAAAGTGAAAATGATTATTGATGCCCTGCCAACTATAGCTATTATTCTCCTCAGTACATGCTGACCGGCAAAGGCAGCAACTGTGGCAACTAGGACGAAATAAGTAGCTGCAACAAATGGTAACAGAGTGAAAGTGTAACTTGAGAATGTTGCCTTTTCGGACTATTCTTGATATATGAAGAATTGACGTCAGAAAGAAATGGTGCAAGAGGTGGTAAAAGCATACTGCAGGCTGGTTTTACCGTATGGGACAGGGAATCGATCCAAAATGTAATATTGCACGACTGACATGGAAGATGAGAATGTCATTGAGAAAGTCGATGTTGCACTTGCTACCTGCGATATTCGGAATTGTTATGTCAACCAAATTAAGGTTGGAATGTGAAAAAGTCAAGGAAATAAGTTTGCCAACAGATACCTGAAGAAGGAGAATTACTGAATAAGGATTCCTTGAGTTCAGTGGATCAGGTAAGTTAATCTAAGGGTTGATCTTATCTGTTCTATTTTACTGTAAACTCTAGTCAATTCCAAGATGAAGAGTGGTTTCAGATCATACGAAGGACTCTACTTACTGCAGGTGTTTGATTCTGCTTATAAAGTGATTTTGCATTTGCAAGTGAAATTTAAGATACCGCCAGAAATGGTACTGAAGAAGATTTTAGCTAGAGAGAAATAGAAGCGTTAATGATCATTAAAATGTACCAGAGGAGGGATTCCCAGTTCCAGAAAAAGAGGCCCCAAGATGAATCCACCTCCAAGTCCAAGCAATCCTCCCACTATACCAGCTAAAATGCCACAGCAACAATACAGAAAGAGCATATGTGGCTTCCAACTTGTGATGTCTTTCCCTTTGGATGCAATTATTCTTGTGCCTCTACATAAGCCTATGGCTTCATACAACGAAACTGAGGTTGCAATTGGTACCTTGACAACATGAAAATTGTTTCAATTTGTTATTCTGAGAATAGGAAGATGTTAATTGAGTTCACTGCCTATTCAATCACTATCTGACAACCGCTTGTTATTAAAACGCGCCAAGTTAGAAAAATCAGAATAGAAAGTCTTCCAGATAAGTTTCAGTCTTATTATGAGTGGCCGACTGTGATTTGAAGCAGTCATAAGTGGTTGGTCTTAAAGAGCAGCTGCAATTCAAGGCAAAAGGTTTTTGTTTCCGAACTTTACCTGCAAGAAGTTGAGAATCCAATATTTGGCGGAGCATGTAACAGTGTATGTCTGCAAGGAAATTTGTGTTTTATTAGATTCACAAAAAAGCAGCAGGTTTAATATGTACTGGGATGAGAGTTTTCAGACTTTTGAGTATCTGTAATTCTGTTGTAGTTCCAGATTACCAACCTTATCATTCAAAATCTTAAGGAAGCAATGTCTTTTATGTTAAAAAACCTTGACATCAGAGGAAATTCCCATTTTCAGTTGATATTGTAGAATAGTTTACCTTCACTATCTGAATGGCAAGGAAAGCTATCCAAACAAACATTAAGAGGGCCAACTCTTTCCAGTAAATGTTGTGGAGTAGGGAAACCTGCACAGATTTCTAGTTATTCAAAGTGGAAATGGACTTTCAACTTCTACCGGGAGGTCTTCGGTGGGTATTAACATGACAAAACCAAGATATTAGTAACCTTGAACATACCATTCCATCTGATTGTTCATGTGGACGACTGGCTAGAGGCTTGTATTCTCCTCCAGAGCCCTCTGCAATTTAGGGAGTGAAAATTTTGAAGTGTGTGGTCAGAATATGGCTTTAGACAATCATTTTAATTGAATTCTACACAATTATACGGTTCAGAATTTGCAGCTTTTTCATTAGCCAGAGAGCTTAAGGCGCAAATGAACATAATCCGGAATATGGTTTCTGGGTGAGGTTTTGTAGGCTTCCATCCCCTGCTAAAAGGATCGTACGTCTAGAATCCTGTTATTTTTTCTGCATGTTCTATGTGTCTTAACTCTGTCCTGGTCCTTTATTCCAATAAGCATCGTCCACCTGATTGTTGCATTCTTCTGTAGTAAATGTTCAATGTTAAGATTTAAGGAGAAAATTTTGGTTAGGTGGCCACTATACACTGACCTGAAAGTTTGGATTCTGATTCTAACAGTTTAGCTTCTTCCTGAAATCAAAGCATGATTTATACTCCAGTTAGTTCATAACAAAAAATGGCAAGGCCGGTTTGGAGGCCAACCTATTAAGTAAAAGCCTCACCATCTTGATCATACTTTCCCTCTTCCATGTGTCTACTCCTTTAAAGAATGCTTTAGCCGATGTGCCTGTACCAATGATTTATCTGTTAAAGATAGCAGCTTAATTGATGAAGATTCCTTGGAAGAATCTAGTGAAATTGATTCCCCCCCCCCCCAACCCCCACTTTTCTTGCGACTGGACATGTCTTTTGTCTGGTTAATTTAACAAGATTCTAATCAGTACATGACCCCATCAAAAAAGGAAATAAGCAGTCATTTGAAGGTGATCTAATGACTCAGCTTGGAAGCCATTAGTTTCAAATCTTAGTAATATACTGATAAATGACTATGAGGAATGGAAGTGATTATTACCAAGGAAAAGGATAATGAGTAGCACAGTAACCATCCAGTCTGCAAAGATCACATTGAAAGCAACTCCAATGCTTATACCTAGCATGAGCATGGGTTGGAAGAGCAAGGCCAGGTCGTAGTCTATTATAGGCACATCTAGTGTTGGGTGCCTCAGCTTCAGATTGCAATACACTGTTGATCCAGCCGCTCCCATTATCATACCTGTCGAGAAATTCGATTGAAAAAAAAAAACATATTTAAGAGAATAATCTTTTGTTATTTTCTAAATAAGCCTTCATTTACATGTCATTCAGTGCATGCATGTTTCTCCTCAATGTTGATTGAGCCATAACACCTAGACTGTGACGGTGAGGAAGTGTCTCTATCATAATCACTAAGACACCAGATAGCTATAAATGTGCAGGACTTGTATTGTATTATAAGATTAGCATATTTCTTAGGTGCAGATTTATACAGAAGTCAAGAACAAGTAGTTTCAGAAACAGACATTTGGAAATGGCAGTAGAGGACTTCGGATCAAAACCAATTATCAAAGTAAGCATTGGAACGAAAATTCCACCGCCACCAACCCCTCCAACGCTTCCCAAAGCTGCACCAAGGAACCCAATGATGGATCCTACCACCAGTTTCCAGCCAAGCTCCATCTCCTGCCCAAACAATTTGTAAGAATGAAAAATGGAAGCACATCAAAGCCATAGTTGCAAAAGAATACCTATCAGGATGGCCTTATTGAACCACTAGCTAGGGGCATCGCTTAAGTTCCATAATATTCAAGAATGTATAAACATGCAGTTCTTTAATTGACTCACCGGCCAAACATGTTCATAAGAAGACTTTCCACTCTGCCAGAAGAAATGAATCAACCGAACAGCAAATCCTTGCCTCATTTCTTTTTCCACAATGTATGCCGGCTCTGTGTTTTTTAGAAGTCTTTCAGCACTACCTATGTCACTCGTTGTAAATAAAGCCCAGCAAAACACCCATGCTGCTGCGATTACAACTGACTTCAGTCTCTGTTGCAACTCACTGTGAGCCATGTAAGTCTCCTCAGCATGCAGGAGGAACAATAAAGAGTGAAGAAAATGAAGCGGGCACTGGTCACTGCTAACAATGTTGTCAGCAAGATATATAAATAAATCTCTACAGCCTAGTCACCAGTCCTCTCTCTATATTTTTTTCCTAACTTTTGTTTTTTTCCTTGAGGAGTCTTAATAAGACGATATCTGCTCTTTCCTTCCATACGGAAGCAGGCGTGCCATTTACTGTCTTTTTCCGATCAAAGTTTAAAATGTAGAGTGGTACAATGTCAGCCCTCCTCAAAGGGATATTCTTATATGCACCCGGTGTACGGGATGCATTGGGTAGGGAGTCTTAAAATAGTAGTTGCACTCAATACATAATATTGCAAGTGGTACAACTACTCAATGCATCCGATACACATATATCGGATACACATATATCGGATGCATATAAGAATTTTCCCTCCTCAAATCACCATAAACAAGAGTAAACATGTAAAGACCATAAGATTAACTAGATTGATACTCGTGCATTGCATAGAATAATTTCAGTAATTTTCTCAATTTTCTTGTATTAAAAAACAATTCAGATAAGAAGATAATTCTAATATTTAAAAGAATAAAAAAATCAGATAACTCTAATTTAAAAAAAATCAATTCAAATAACAATTATATTTTAAAAAAAACCTTCAAATTTTTTTAGGGATGAAATGTATAAATATAGAATAATACTTTTAGAATTCCTAAAAAGATGAAAAATGAGAAATTAAAATGAACATAATTCTAGGAGGTTCAAAAAGGCTAGCATAATGATTAGTTCAATGAATTCAAATAAATCAAATGAATGTATTTTTTTTAAAGAAATGTCAAGAGTATTTTAGATGTATTGATTATCTGAATTCAATTTAAATGATTGTGTGTATATATTTTTTTTTTTATGAAATATCAAGATTATATGGATTCAAAAAATTCAGCTAAATTGAAATGAAGTTAATGCAGCATTTATGAATTAATTATTCAGATAAAGGTCTGGATTCAATGCATCCAAATACCCTTGACATTTCTTTAAAAAAAAAAACATTCATTTGATTTATTTAAATACAGTGAAGATAATTTTTATATATTTTTTAAAAAAATAACCAGAAAGAAAAACTCTTTTAAATTCAATAATTCCAAATGGATCTAACTGCATAATTACTCTCACTCTGAATTTATGGCTTCGGACAATAAGCTGGGCCAAACTAATACTGAGCATAATAGTATTACTAATTTAACATAATAAATTAGTATAGTATTTGTTCCAAAATCATTTTTTCTTCCCTATTGTTTCATGGTAGATCTCGAAGACTGTATAATCCATCTCCAGATCATACGTGTTAAATTAGTAAAGCCCACGTATAAATGCTTTCTGTAATTGAACCATTTTGTGATGGCAAATTATGTTAATTTACTTTGACAGCTATGTAAAATGATTTTGGAACATTGTTTGGTCTCTTCATCTTCTATTATGTCAAAGTGGGTTAAATTAATTCCAATAATATGGTTTACAAGTTTTTTTTTTTTTTTGAATTTATTTCTAAAACCTTTCTAAAGAAAAATTGAAATGTGACAAAGAAAACAACTCAGTTAATTAAAAGTATTTATAATTATCAGATAATAAGTTCACATGTTCCATCCTTTAATATATATTAAAAAAAAAAGTTGTTATTAATTATAATGCTTATTCTTTCACAACTTTGTTTTTAAAAAGGGGGGGGGCTCTGATTTTTATGCTCCACGCATAAAAAGATAACATGCCCCCAAATCAATTTCCTTTATAGGGTACATATAAATTGTTTGAGGATCGATAAATCCTATGAATAGTCATAATAATAATAAGAGAAATTAAAAAAGGCAGACATGATTCATAAGTAGGTATGACTTTTGCATGGTATGATTTATATGCTCCTGTCAAGAGCCAGATCATCAAGTCCATCCTTGATCCTTCCAAAGCCTTTAGTCATCTGATTGATGGTAATCAGCCCTTCATTGAAGCACTCTTGAAGTAGATACAGCGTCCGATCATTCTTCTTCTCCATTGCCATAACTAGAGCTCTCTTCACTACTTCATGATCAAGTGCTGTGTCCTCTGCAGATTCCAAAAGCATAACAAAACCATTTGCTATGTCTACAGTTGAAAAAATTTCTATATGAAGTGCAGAGAGCAAAACAGATGCCATCTCCTTTTCTCTGTTTTTCCTATCCATGGCCAGGGTGATGAGCTTCTTTAAAAATATTGGGTTAAACTGAGGAGACCCAAAATTTTCCAAACTACGAATCAGTTCTCGAATGTCATCAGAAAGAAAATATTCATGAATTATGCTAACCACCTCTTCCTTGTATCATCTCATTTTCAAAAGATGTTTTCTTAAATAAGAGAAGAAGCCTCATAAATCTGAATTCATTGAATTCAGATAACTCTGATTAGTTCTATCTTATCTGAATTCAATTAATTCAAATAACCCTAATATTAAAAAAAAAACCCTTAAAATTTCTTCACCATAGAAAAAAAACTATTAAAAAAATCTTAAATTTAAAATGTCAGGTGTCAGTGTCAATGCAGGGGAGTGTCAAGTGTCATAACATGAGGCTTCAGCAACCCCTCTTTTATATATATATATATATATATATATATATATATATATATATATATATTTGAGAACATATATCTAATTATAGAAAGCATGAAAAACAAACATGAACCTTTCACCAACTACAAATATCAAAATGTTGATCCTCATTTTCTATTAATGGTTGCATATCGTAAATTGTCATTTCGTTGTAAGTGATAGATGGTCTTTTTTTACACTTCATGATACCCCATGGATTAAATACTAATGAAATCAAATAGATAGATTTTCGTGGTGGTTAAAAGTGACTGCTAAATGATGATGAAACTTGCCTACTTATACTAGGAGAATCATAAAAAGAAGATTCAAACTCATACAAATTATACATGTCAGATAGAGCTTTAACCGTTTCATCTTTTATACCTTTTATCATATATTGCTTAAGTGTTTGAGATTCATAAAAAATCTAATGTTTCATATAGATATTCAATAATACTATGAAATCCAGCCGTTTTTACTCAAGAATCCATACACAACGCCATACAATATAAAATAGGAATATCTTCATAATATTTTTTATATTTTTCAAACATACTTCTCATAAAATAACAATATTGGGGATAATCCATATACTCACAAAAAATATGTGCTACCTTAGCAAGTGTTGGAAGAATATGATGAGTAGTGGGATAATAAGATCTCGATAAAAGTTCAGTTACTTCTTTAAAAGTAAATAAAAATGTTGAAAGTGTAATACAATTTTCAAAATAAGTTTCAATTAGTTAAGGTTAAAAATTGTTACTATTACAAAATTCAATAAGTTAATTTTGAAAAGGTATAACACTTTCAAACATATCTAAAGGCGAGTTCCATCTAATTTTACAATCTAATCTAAATTTTTTAAAAGATATACTTTGTTCTCGACATAAAGCCTTAAACTTTTGTTGCTTAGTCGGGGAAGTTTTAATAAATAAAACAACATTTCTAATTATATTAACAATATCATCAACATATTTATATCATTCCTTAACACACAAATTAAGTATATGACAAGCACACATAGTATAACTTAAAATACCATCTAACATATGATTGATAGTATTTTTCAAAATTTCTATGGCAGAATCATTATTTGAAGTGTTATCTAAAGAAATAGAAATAATTTTATTTAAAATTCTATATTCACGACATGTTTGAGTAATCATTTTAGCTATACTACTACCCACATGAGGATATTCAAATAATTTAAAACAAATAGATTTTTTTTGTACTAACCAATCACGATATATCCAATGATATGTAATGCACAAAGAAGACTCATTAGTAATTGCAGTTCAACCATTAAAAGTAAGAGTAAATTTTCAATTACAAGGATTAAACATAGTAATTGGATACTCTTTCATTTCTTTATATATATATATATATATATATATATATATATATATATATATATATATCATATCATTTTTAACGTTGTTATGAGAATCATTTTCCATACTGGTTGATAATTGTTTTGCATACATTATTCATAATGTGAATTTTCTGCAAAATTGAAAAGTAATTTAGTTTGAACAATCATTTTAGCAAATTCACTTCTATTTTTTCTATAATCGTATTGAAAATTACTAATAATTTAACCTCTTGTAGTATATGTTTGCTGTTGTTTAAATAGATTTTCTAACTAATCATTATGTGACATTTTCATATGTCTAATTAACGTTCTTGTCCCTCCTCCCTTCTTATGTGCATATACCACCCTACAAATTTTACATATTGCCTTATCATTCTCATTATCTTTTTTAAAAAGATTCCAAACCATAAATGTTTTTGCATTAACTATAACATCCGTTGTTTCAACATCATCCTGACCTATATTAGATTCATTAGGATTAATAGTTGGAGTTGGTTGTAATTGTAAAACACTAACGCTAGGCCTACTAGGGCCTTCACCTTCATTACTTATTTAATTATTTATTAAATTTAAGGTTGGATCTTTATTGAAATCAAAATGTGCAGATGATTGTGATGAAGAAAAACGATGATATTTATTTGGATCCATTATTTCTATAAAAAAAAGCAATCAATCAAAATTCAAATAAAAGTTCAAAAAAAATTAAAGTATTAACAAATAATTAAATAAGAGAATTGAAAAATATAAACAACAAATTAACTTAAAAATTAAACAAATAAGCAATTAATAAAGCTAAAAAATAAGAATGAAAGATTAAGAAATACTAACTAGTTGAAAACCAAGAACAACAACACTTTATGGAGTTTTACTTATTGTATCCACTATTCTGCTACTTAACAATCTTCCAAAATATAAAGACTTTCTTAAAGAATTGAAAAAGTATATTAAAAAATAAATTCTATTCTAACACTTTTTGTAGAGGAAATGAAGAGATTTGAGGATTATGAGAGAAAGATGAACGAAAATAAAAGAGTTTGAGAGTGTTTGATGAGTTTTGGGGTGAATTAGGGGTATTTATAGAGTTTTGGGGGTTAGGGGGAGAATATAGCCATTAGAGACTAAATTGTAAAAAAAATATATATATTTTAAACTGTTAAGGACCAATTTATAAAAAAAGAAAAATTGAGAGTCGTTGCGCCAACAGCTCTCTAGTGTGGGTTAGGGTTTTCTACCCCTGGCCCGAATTGGATCGGCTCGATGAACAGTGGATGGTTCGGCCAACGAGTCGAGCCAAATCGGCCCATTGGCCAATGCTAGATAAAGAGCACTGTACGTGTAAGGTCACGAGTTTGAATTTTATAGAATGCCTATTGACCTTTTCGATTGAGCCAATCAGTCACAGGACTCGTCTAAACTAATTTACATTTTTATAATTCTTTGTTGACTAAGATTATAAGATAGGTTTTACTCATCGTGTACTTAAAAGGGTAACAATTGTGAGTTTCACCTAACTCGTACAGAAGATATAACAAGAATATAAATTGTTTTGTCCATCTTACCTTTTGCCACCAGCCACATATAGCCCCCGAGGCATAGCTTAGCTGGTAAGTGAGGGCAGGTTGTGATGGTTGCCAACCGTGCTCCCGTAGTGTGAGGGTTCGAATCCCACCGGCGACAATTGAAGTTCGATTCCTTACGGGTGTTATGGTAAAGGTAACTATTTTAAAACTATCAGTTTAGGTACATATCATAATTTACTTCGGCTATGATTTTAGGGCAAGGACGGTGGGGCCCTGGTGGGGGTACTACCTTAACAGCAACATGTACCAGAAAAAGTAAATGCCAACCTGCCCAGGCGCGAAAAAAATGAAAGGACAGACAAAAACGAGGACGGAAACCGGTAGATTCAGTGATTTGATTTGTCTGTCATCCCCAAATTCAGGCCCATTAAAGTATGGGAAACTTCCCAGAAACTCGTCCAGCTTTGTAACGTATCATCAGAGCCATTCAAGGCTCTTACGGCATGTTTTAGCTCCGCATTGCTACATCTTTGCAACCCACATCGAAACGGCCACTGATTTTGGAGTATCCAATGGCTGCTTGATCATTCCTGATGCATAAATGTCCGGATATGTGTCTTATTCAAAGAATAACGAGGTAACAGTGACAAGTGTGCAGTATTTGAAATTATGCATGCTTAAAGCCATAACAACGTGATTCATCTTGAAATGAAGCCATCAACTTTTTCTCTTAAGAAATTGTTCGCCGGGTGATTTTTCCAAGCTGAGATCTCATCCTTTTTGATCAGGAGAGTAAGGATATCAACATGCAGTTGCCAGTGTTTAGATTATTCTCTTGATAGTGAGTGATTTTTTCACATTTTACACATATATGACATATATGGTGCATCGATCGCGTAAGAGGATGTGTGAAATTCTCTATCTTTTTACTTTATTCTGAATATTTTTAATATATAAATTATTATATTTAGTAAATCTTGCACTCTCTCTTTCCCAAAATAAATGTCTCGTTTAACTGTTTACGAGTATTAAGATAAATAAATTTTTTTAAATAATTAAACTTTTTATTTTATTTTTATCTTTAAAATTCAATTTATTCTTTCTCTGTATGTATATTATGAAGTACTTAAATTTTAAAATTTTAATATACTTTAAATTATTTTTTTCTATTATTTAATTCAAATAAGTGGTAATAGTTGTCATGTTTCCTAGGAATTAAGAAGATAAATTTAGAATGTTAAATTTTAATTTTCTAAAGAGACACATAAATTGGGACAAAGATTAAACTAGAAATAAGATATTATCTCCATTTCACAATATAAGTTGTTTTGGACTTAATTTTTTTTCCACAATATAAGTCATTTTATAAAGTTTTATAAATATTTATTACTTTTTTTTTTCAACTTTATCATTCCCTACAATCTCTCTCTTTCCACTAATTATGATCCAACTCTATCCAATTACTAAAGTAAATAAAGACTTAATTAGGAGTATTTTTGAAAGTTTAGTTTTAAAACTATGTGAAATTTAGGACTCCTAATTCTTGTGCATAAATTTAAAATGACTTATATTGTGAAATGAATGTATTACTTATTTTGAAGCAAAAGAAATATGTATAAAAAGGTTTATAGTGATATGCTAATACCTTACGTACAAAACTAATAGAAATAAAACATGTGAAAAGTAAATGTCAACTCAACTCTAAAAATTGAATGTCAACTCAATTCAATTTTGTAAAGAATTGAATACCAATTTAACTTAAGATATATAAATCTTCTAGTCTAGAGTAATTTAGAGTACTTGACAAAACACAAGATAAGAATTATACATTGCTCAATCATGCATAACAATTTTTTTCAAAAACAAAAGTATATTTATAATGAAGTGTAGAGATTTAGATTGATTTTATATATTTATTTTCCCCTATACACCTAGAATCATCCTTCCAATATCCAATAGTGAAATGCTGAAACACTAGAAAACCATTCTTGTCAAAATGGCAAAATGTCAAATACAAAGATCAGAAGCTCTTATATATAGTAGCTCCGTACTAGGTGATGGAACTTAGAAGTCTTGCGGCTCTATTCGTAATGATATGGCCTTGGAGGAATTCTTTCATGGCCCTGAGATTCCTTTACCAATGCTCACATCTTGAATAGGAAAAGCGGAAGAGACAGGCATAATTATTATTCTGCATATCATGTCAATGTTATCCATACACGAAGGCCAATTCTTACGGATTGATAGCTTAGAATTCGAACAATAAATTATTCTGCATCTACTTTTTAAGATTGTAATTGATCCCACATGCACTTCAGTCAGTTTTAAGCCTCGGCTACTAATGCAACAATAATCTTCAAGATATCTCAATCAAAGAAAGGTAAAGCCAAAGCCAAGAAGCAAACACCATTTCTGCGAAACTTCTCAGCCTTGAAATTAAGAGGAAACAGCGGAAAGAAGGCCCGAATCTTTCTTTGTCGATTCATTTTGAGTCGTGTGCCACAATGAGAGCTCCCGGTGAATGGCTAGCCTTTAGATGATCGGATCACGATTCACGAGCACCACAGCGCTTGCTTCCTGATAACAACTCCCAATCCCTGTAGCTTGGACCGTTTGTCCGAGGAAGCAATTATGATTAGGATTAAATCCCAATTTGCCATGCGTGTCATACTCAATTTCGTAAACGTTTTGGGAATAGGCGGCACAAATCATCCAAATTGTATGACCACTTGATAGCCAAGGTTTCATCTAGCCTCCTTTGAGTTCTTTTATTTCTCACATAATGTTTTTAGCTTTGTACATAATTTTGTAACATTTACACACAAATTATTAGATAATTTAGAATGTACAAATTGTAAATTTTACTATATTTTGAACATTATAAAGTTGCAATCCAATAATGTACTTTGTGTTATAAAATTAGGGTAGTGTAAGAATAAAATCTACACACTACACACTAAGAAAATTCTAACTATTCTTTGCACAAAAATTTCTTTTCAAACTTCTCTCTTTCTTTCTCTCACAATTCTTTCTCTAATCTTTCTTTCACTAATCTTTTTTTCACAAAATGATAGTGTATTACAAGCTTAGAGTATAGCTCTATTTATAGAGCTCTAATTAGTGGAATACATCATGGCATACATCATCTTCAACTAATCTCAATTAGTGGTGTCTCCACTAAATGGTGGACATCCATAAAAATATTCTAATAATTCACATAAATCCATAATTAGTGGAGCCTCCACTAATTAATGGAGATTCCAATAATTCATAACACTCCTCCTTGGATGTCCATCCATTATATAAAGAATATGCCTCGTTAAAACCTTACTAGATAAAAACCCAATGAGAAAAAAAATCTAGTGAAGGAAAAAGAGTACACTATTCTATATGTTTGTTTGTTACTCCCCATGATGAGATGATTCCTTTAAATCTTTAAACCGACGCATACCGATTTTATATCTCAACTTCTCAAATGTTGCAGTCGGTAAAGTCTTCGTGAAAATATCTGCGAGGTTGTCACATGACCGAATTTGTAACACATCAATTTCATATTTCTTCTGGAGTTCATGAGTAAAGAAGAATTTTGGTGAAATATGTTTTGTCCGATCTCCTTTAATATATCTTCCTCGTAATTGAACTATGCAAGCTGCATTGTCTTCATAAAGAGGAGTTGGAATATTTTTGATTGATGATAATCCACAACTTTCTCGGATATAATGAATCATGGATCTTAGCCATACACATTCTCGACTTGCTTCATGAATGGCTATAATTTCAATATGATTTGAAGAAGTAGCTGCTATAGATTGTTTCGTAGAACGCCATGATATAGCAGATATTTCCACATGTAAATAGATAGCCCGTTTGAGAACGTGTTTTATGTGGATCGGATAAATAACCAACGATCTCGCATAACCTATCAATGTTGGACTGGTTTTATTTGAATAAAATAATCCGAAATCAATTGTACCTTGGAGATATCGAATGACTTGTTTAATTCCATTCCAATGTCGTCGTGTTGGTGAAGAACTAAATCTTGCTAATAAATTGACAAAGAAAAGCAATATCGAGTCGTGTATTATTAGCAAGATACATCAATGCACCAATTGCACTAAGATATGGTACTTCAGGACCAAGGAGTTCTTCATCATTTTCTTGAGGTCGGAAAGGATCTTTATCCACATTTAATGATCGGACGATCATTTGAATACTCAATGGATGTGCTTTATCCATGTAAAATCTTTTTAGCACTTTTGCTGTATATGTTGATTGATGAATAAATGTTCCACTCTCCAGATGTTCAATTTGTAAACCAAGGCAAAATTTGGTTTTACCAAAATCTTTGATTTTGAATTCTCTTTTTAAATAATCAATTGTTTCTTGGAGCTCTTCAGGAGTTCCAATAAGGTTAATATCATCAACATATATAGCTAATATCACAAATTTAGAACCAGATTTCTTAATAAAAACACATGGACATACCTGGTCATTTTTAAATCCCGCTTTCAATAAATATTCACTAAGACGTGTGAACCACATGCGCCCAGATTGCTTCAGGCCATATAATGATTTTTGCAACTTGATGGAGTAATTTTCACGAGAATAATGTTTATATGCTTCAGGTATATGAAATCCTTCGGGGATTTTCATGTAAACATCATTTTCTAAATTTTCATACAAGTAAGCAGTGACAACATCTAATAGGCGCATATCTATCTTTTCATGTACTGCCAAACTGATAAGATATCGAAGTGTAATAGCATCAACAACAGGAGAATAAGTTTCATCATAATCAATACCTGGTCTTTGTGAAAAACCTTGGGCTACTAATCACGCTTTATATCGAACGATTTCACTCTTTTCATTGCGCTTTCGCACAAATATCCATTTGTAGCCAACAGGTTTTACACCTTCTGGTGTTCGAACTGCAGGTCCGAAGACTTCACGTTGTGTCAGTGCATTTAACTCCGATTGAATCGCATCTTTCCATTGCAGCCAGTCTTTTCTATGCCGACATTCATCAACTGATATTGGTTCAGGATCATCACTATCATGTATAACATCAAAAGATATTATATGCAAACATATGATCAATAATTGTTTCTATCCGATTCCAACTTCTACCGGAAGTGGTATAATGGATAGAAATTTCAGTGTTACTTTCATTTATGTCTGGTTTTTTGTCATAAGTTTTCTCTTGGTCTTTATCATTCTTTACTTTAATATGATCATCTGGACCATTAATTCTCTCTTCTTTCGAGGATTTTTATCTTTAGAACCAAGAGGTCGGCCATGCTTCTGGCATGCTTTTGGCTCAACAGCTATATGTAAAATCTTTTGTTCTGTTGGAACTTCAATTACAATAGGAGCATTTATAGCTAGCATATGCGATTTTGTAACTCTTCTAGAGTCAACAAAAGCGTCTGTCATTTGATTTGCAATGTTTTACAAATAAATTATCTTTTGAACTTCAAGTTCACACGCGCTTGTATGCGGATCAAGATAATTTAATGATGTTGTCCAATCACGATCTTTCTTGTACTATTTCTGTTCTCCCCCTAATTTAGGGAATAATGATTTCACAAGAGAATAAGAAAAGAAATATAAGAAAATGATGACAAGCAGGAAATGCCAAGAAAAATATCTCTTTTTTTTTTTTTTTGCACTCTTCCCGGTACCGACTTTTCGTCTTCCTCTCTTGTATTTTCTTCTCCTCCGACCCTCTACCTACCATCTACCTCTTCTTCTTCCTCATACAGATATATATATATATATGTGTATCGATATATATCTCAGTTATCAGTCATTAGTAAATATCAAAAACAAAAATCACAAAGCAGATATGGAGACTCATAATTCATTTGAGACATGGTCAAATTTTGACTCGGTTTCTGCAACAGATGTTGATGTATTTTCCTTTCCAAACCAACCGCTTCTGCCTAATTCGAACGCAGAAAATTTTGATATGTTTTCCTTTCCATACCAACCGCTTCTTCCTAATTTCAAGTGAGATACCTTTGAGGGCTTCCATTTGTTTTTAGTATGCTTGATAATGAAATTAAACTCTCTTTTGGTTTGTTTTTTATGTAAATCAGTGGAAGTTTTGAACATACTGCTTTGGACCAAGTTGATCTGCCCCTACAAGAGACTGCTTTTGATACTGTTCCTCTTGATGCTATTCCTTTGAATGAGGATATGCTTGTGCATGATCCTTTCTACTCTAATGGATTTTGAACAAAGCCAGAATATGTTTCCAGGTTGTTATACATTTAAACATGGATTTTGAATGGTATTACCTTTACTGATATTATTTTCTTTTTCTAGGAGAAATAATGAATGGTCTTGGCAACGAAGTCGGAGTAAGTACTCATGAAATGCATAATATCGAAGTTCAAGATATTATTGCAGACAAAATTCCTGGGGAGAAGAAGATGATTAAGAGGCAGAGAGAGAAGAAGGGCAATAACTCCCATACACTATCAAGAGAAACAATTTCGCAGTACTTTTACCTACCAATCAAGAGCGCAGCCAAAAAACTGAATATTGGCATAACCCGTCTCAAGAAAAGATGTAGGGAGTTAGGAATTCGTCGATGGCCTCACAGGAAATTGGTGAGCTTGGAGACCATAATCAAGAATGTTCAGGTTCTCTCTCATATATACTTATAATTTACAAATATGAAATTATGAAAGATTTATAAGTAAATAACCGATGATATCACTTCGATTTACAGGAGATGCAAAATAAAGAAGAATGATGACATATGGCTGAGAAGAAGTTGAAAGAAGCCATTGCGATATTGGAATGTGAAAAACGTTGTGGAAGAAAGTCCTAATACGCAGTTAGAGGACCAAACACAGAAATTGAGACAAGCATGCTTCAAGGCCAAATATAATAAGAAATTTAATTATAATAAACTTAAGGAGATCATAAAATCTCAAGACTCATTTCGCAGTAATTTTACGGCTAATTCTGCTGCTAGTCTCGATACTGGCTCAAAGGGAAAAGAAAAGGAGGAGGATGTCGAAAAAGAGGAGCTGAAGTCCATAATTACTAATTGTTTGTCTTCCTCTAATGTAAATATTGAAAAATAACAATTACAAACCTTCATCTTACATTTGTCAGCTCAATTACAAAAGAACAACTATAAGCATGTATCCTCAAGTTCATATGAATACTAGTGATATGAATAAAAGATGTGATGCTTATTATTAATGGAAATATCTTTTTCCCTTATTATCTTTTCTGTTCCACTTCAGGTGCCCAGTATTTCTCTGTGATAAGGGAAATATCGAGTGTGTCCATGACCATAACCACGGCCACTGCCACAACTACGACTATAACGATGACTTCTGTTGGAGCGAACAGTATTCACTTCTGGGAGTGCTGTTGAGCCAGTTCATCTGGCTTCATGATTTCTCAATAATAACTCATGTTAAAGCTGTCAATTTTAGATATCATTTTTCTCGATATTGTTACTGTAGGACATGAAAAGTAGAGAATGTCTTCTCTAATATAACTTCATCAGTAACTTTTTCTCCGTAAAATTTTTAACTAGGATGTAATTTTATACATCACGGAGTTCACGGTTTTACAATCTTGCAACTTCAGGTGCAACCATTCATACCGTGCAGTGGGTAGTACGACCATCTTCAGGTGGTCAAATCTTTCTTTTTATCCACATGACATATGGATCTCCCTTTTTTAGCATTTAGATACATTTCTGTATGACATATAAATTTTTTTTTTTCAAAAATATCAAGGGTTACAAATTTGAATTTAGCGAGATCAATAAATACGTACCTATCTTCTGACTTTAATAACGATAGAGACTCGTGCTGATAACGTGTTATAAAATTAGGGTAGTGTAAGAATAAAATCTACACACTACACACTAAAAAAATTCTAACTATTCTTTGCACAAAAATTTCTCTTCAAACTTCTCTCTTTCTTTCTCTCACAATTCTTTCTCTAATCTTTCTTTCACTAATCTTTTTTTCACAAAATGATGGTGTATTACAAGTTTAGAGCATAGCTCTATTTATAGAACTCTAATTAGTGGAATACATCATGGCATACATCATCTTCAACTAATCTCAATTAGTGGTGTCTCCACTAAATGATGGACATTCATAAAAATCTTCTAATAATTCACATAAATCCATAATTAGTGGAACCTCCACTAATTAATGGAGATTCCAATAATTCATAACACTTTGAACATTATTACTAAATAGTGGAATCATACCTAACCCCAAGCCCCATGCCTTTCCACCCCCCTTCGCATTTCCTTTTCGGCTATTCCCAATCATGCCTAACTGTTTCCGTATCACATAAACACTAAAACACAGTATCCTCAAAATGTATTCACAACCATTATCACCTAGCCATTATGTAAGTGTCTCTTCATTTAAGAAGACGGAAAATCACTCGGTTTAAGTGCTGTTGCGGTGAAAGAGCACAAATATCTACTGCATCTGCATGGACGGAAGAAAACCCAGGAAGAGTTTCTTGGACGGCCTAGTTATACGATATCGTCTTGCACTTCTTTCAAAACCTTCCTGTAAAAATCAGTCAAAAAAGACCCCACTATACCCCAACACCCACCCCCCCCTCGCCCCCCAAAAAAAAATAAAACCAAAGTTCATCCAAGAGTATAACACCTGAGAAAGAGGGCATATTGAATTTTGTAACCCTTATATCCACTTTCCTGACAGAATGATTCGGATACGACGACAAACCCATCAGGAAAAAAATAAATAAATAAGTGCGAAGCAAGCTATAATTGGGCTGATGAAAGGATCATTTTACATCAAGATAAAGTCATACTTCTTCAAACAAACAAAACGCAACAGCTAGCTATGAACTATATAAAAGATTTTCAGAATCGAAATTCTTGACGTTTTCAGAGGAGGACTAAGAAATAGTAAAATTCAGAGCCAAGTCCATTCACAAAGTCCTAAAGTAATCGTCATATTGGAAGCCATTAATGAGATTGAAATTCGTTAGAACAAGTGAAACACAGAAAGTTGAGTAAAAAGCTGGTCAAAGCACAACAGCAATCAGCTTATGGCAACATAAACCATGGATCCTTACTCTAGTACCATAGTAGTAAAGGTTTCATGATATAAAAAACATAACAAAAAATACCCAAAAACCCACATCCGGCAAGGAATCTTCAAATCATTTCCTTAAGCTTGGCCATGTCTAGAGTATCCTCATTCCCTAAAGTTGAACTGACAACAAAAATAGCTGCAGCAAGTAAAAAAAGATCAAAGATCAGATCGTATCATGAAATCCATCATAAAATGGAACAGCATATGCAAGCCTTTGTGACCTTACCAGAAAATCATGAGGAAACCCAAGACACCACCGCAGTTATCAGTACTCGTGTTCACGAGAAACTGACCTATCTGAGCGCCGGTAATCCCGGTCTTTTTCTTGTAGTTCAGATGCTGCATGGTCATAACCATAATTGTCCTCCTCCATATGATCATATCTATCACGATATCGATCAGTATCTTTGTAGCGCTCCTCGTCACCTTGGGCATCTGGATTATCATATTGACCTTGACCATGGTAGGGCTCATAGTAGTCATAGTGCCCATGCTCACCCTCTGGACGCTTATGTCCATGTTCAGACTGTTCATACCATCCTTGATTACCCTCCTGCTCCGCATGTTCATAGTTTCTCTCCTTGTCACCCTGTCGGTCTCGCTCATGTTTATGTTCAACCTTATCATAGTCATAGTCCCTATCACGAGAACGACCACGATCATGATCGGCATCAACAGCTTCATAATCACGATCTCTATCCCTCTCCTTCTCACGATGGCGATCCCGGTCTCGCTCACGGTCACGCTCCCGATCACGCTCATTGTCACGACCACGTTCCCTACCCCTGTCACGATCACGTAAACGTTCACGGTCACGGTCCCGATCCGCCCACGCTCTCTCTCCCTGTCTCTATCTCTGTTTCTCTCGCGATCTCTATGGTGCCTATCATCTCGATGATCACGGTCCCTTAGTTTGTCTTGAGAGCGCTCTCGAGACCTCTCCCGTTCTCGTTCCTTTTCCCTGGTCCTTTCACGGGATTTCTCCCTTTCCCTGAAACCATAGATATAGCTATGAGATGTTGACAATTAGCAGCTTTTATCTAAAACAAAATGACATGAAATGCCAACACCATAACAATTACTGCAGGTATTGTATAAAACACAGTGACTTGAAATGCCAACAGAATAATGCTGTTCAAGATGGACAATAATACAACTTTACACCAAAATGAAGCACCACAAAATCAGAACCATTCATGAAACATTTATTTCATAGACCAAGTTTTACATGGAGTTCTGAAGTCCTATCCTGAACCATCGTTCATCCTGATGGAGGACGACTGATTGAGGGTGGGTCCCACATATGTAAGTACGTGATATGGTTCTCCCTATTGGGGAGGCCGGACTTCAGAAAATCCTGGCATTAATACTTCATACTTGCCATGCAAGTGACAGTTATAAAAAGCTAAGATCGACGTGCAGAACTAGCAAAGACAGGTATTACCTTTCTCGATCATCCCGTATCCTTGGCTCCTCAGAACGAGATGCTCCTCCAGACTGTGGCTGCTCCCTGAGCATTTTAAGGCAGCATAAGCATAAACAGAAAATAATACCACCGAGGAGCAGAATTATATTTTCTTTTCACCCAACATTACAATCTTCCTCCCACCCCAACATTAAATTTGCATTCTTGAAAGAAAAGTAATCAAATCAACTTAACTACTTAAAAATGGAGATAAAAGTATGTACATATGTGGCAACAAGTCTGTTACCTCCCAGAATACCTCTGATTGACTTCTTCGCCTCCTACCCTAGTTGTTCCCAGCCCACCACCAAGTCTCCGAGGACGCCAATTTGGGACAGTCCTTCCACGTTCAACATCCACTAGCACCCTCCGGTTATCAATCTTCTTCCCATCAGCTTGTTTGTATGCAGCTGCATGCAAGGAAAAGTACAAAAATACAGCCAAAGAGAAAGAGTAAGAGTAAGCAGCAACAAAAATAAAAATACAAAAATACCCCCAAAAAATCAGAAGCAGACAAGACCTTTCATATCACGGGTATGCACATATTCAATAAATGCATAGCCCCTTGGTTTGTTTGTTGTTTTATCTGTGATCAGGCGAACCTACGAAGAAGAGCATGGGCAAATTAGCACATACTAGACAGCCAAGATTGTATTTGCACAAGAGATTTTCTATTATATTTATTATGCCTCAATTCTATGCCATGGAACAATTTAGATATAATAAAATCCTATTGGCACGGCAGATAGGCACTATGCCTCATTAGCCGTGCTCACCTTTCAATATATAGCTCCAATGCCAGATGCATCACCTTCACTGCTAGAGTTGCACAATAACTGACGACAATTTACCAGTTACAAGATATACTAATGTCCCCCTTACCAGGGATAGTTTTTTAATGACAAATATAATTATAAGTAAAATTCAAATACCAGAATACCTTCTGAATGGCTGAGACATTTTTGGCCTTTAAATCCAGAAATAAAATTTTAGTACCAGAAAGAAGTCATGAGCTAAAAAATTAAAGAGGAGAAAGAGATGACTAATACTCCCTACGCATTTTACCCAGTGCAGGATTAAGTTGTCATACTCCATTGTTGCCATGATAACGGCCAAAAGGCACAATCCATCACTGCGATGCTCAACTTAAAATATTCAGCTTTGCTTTGCAGGATGAAGCACCGTCTTTTGGATTAATGAAATAGTACCATTGGGGAAATTGATGAATCAAAGACCACCATAAGCAAATTTTCCTACCTTACCGGGGACAACTTACACTGGAAACCCACTAAAGAAGCAGCACCTAGAAACTAAAACAACACCCCAGGCCCAAGGTGATTTTGAAACCCAACAAATTTAAAAGAGGTATAGAAGGAAGAGTGAGACAAACCTATATGAGAGTTATAATACCTGAGCAAGAAGACCACTCTTGATTCGAACATCTGACAATTATTAAGCAAAGCAAAAGCAACGCTACTGATGTGGCTTTCAAACTAACTAGAATTCCCCATAAATCATTACATAAATTGCCAATAAATATTTTGTATGATCACCAGAACATGTGTTCTCACAATCAAATTGGCCAAAGGTAGATATACAAACATCATTTACTAGCTTCTTAGGATTCAGACACCAAAAGGTAGATGGATCCAAACAGAGTAACACATTCAAAAAAAATAGAAAATGAAAAAAAAAAGGGGACCAATATTTACTCTTTTCAGGCAAAGAACTATTTCTATGAATGCCACGTGTTAAACTTAGTAGATATTAATGTGCAATCTTAGTGCATTTTCCAACCAACAGTACTGCAGATACTAAGATTCTAATAATAATTAAATCTAGTTTTTCTTTCCTGATGCAAGACACAGTCTATACAACAGAAAATTTCAAAACAATTATTTCTGTAAAGGGTCAAAAATGGAAGAGAAACATGCCAACACAAAAGATGACCTCTTCTTCTTTTATTTTCCTTAGGGTTGAGGGTACATTACAGGGAATAGGAGGCTGAAGCAAGGAAGTGATAGTCATTTTAAAGATGTACTTTCACCACAAACGTCAACTTCTTACCGAACCAAATGCCAATAACCTGAGCCCACTCTGGGTGCTCTATATACCTACCCGCTTGATAGGCCCGTAAGCCTCAAACTCCCTTTTAATTCGGCTCTCAGTTGTCTCATAATTCTGAAACAAACAATGGTCAATGAAATTAGAAATAAACTATCAGATCATTGTTAAAAAGCTAATTAACATCAACAAAGAGTAGTAATACTCACAAGCCTAGCTACAAACAGTGTTTTGTAAGGATCACCAGAAATATTGGGGTCATTATTTGGGTCGTCTGCAAAAAACACAATTGCAATTAGTTAGTAAACCCATAGTACCAATCTCATGGAGCCTAAAATTATTTAGAAGAAAGAAAGTTAAGACTCACATGTCTTAAAATCCTCGGCAGCTTTTTTTGCACCCTCCTCAAGTCGGATTTTGTGTATTCTAGCTCTTCTTTGAGCCTATCTTGCAAAAGAATCAACCAAATATTCACATGTAAGAAAGTGAACAGTAGTGAGCTTCTATTTGTGCATGCGCCTGCCCATTTGTTTGACGAGGTATAATACTAAATTCAAAAATCATTATGCCACCCAAAAAATGCAACGACACTTAGAAGATTGACCTGTTAGTAGCAATGGCATGCAAGCAATTCACCCACTATTTGCATTCCAATATGCAGCATATCATATCATGCAAAAAATCTAACCACTCTCAACAACAAACCTGAAAATCAAAGTATAAGCTACTACATCTCTAAAACTAACTTCCCATATTACTATTTTGAGTTACTAGTACAACAATCAAGTAACACATCTGTCATCAACCAAAGCAACGAAAGCTGTTGAGCATGGAAAAGAGAAAAAAAGGGAAAATCATGTTTGCAACTAGATAGCATTAATCATAAATCCAATGGACAAAAAATTCCATTAAAAGCTAACAGAGCCTTTACAGATGCACTGTAACTAGAGATTCTATCCACAAACCTCTGACAGGTCAGCATGAAACTGGCAAAGATAGAAGACAAAGGAATCACCCAATGCAACCATCTAATAACAACATATATAAACCTGGAAGTAGCAAAGCTGATGCAGGCAGAAATCTCAAGACACAGAAAGCCCTATCAATCTATTAAATATTGTGGAAAGTGATGATGTCATAAACTATACAAATGTTTTAAGAATAGATCTTGTCAACATAACAATTATAAAATGATACTTTAATAAGAAAGGTTTGCTCTAGCAGAAAACCATTAACTTCAAATTTTGTACAATAGAGACACATACAGGAGTTTCAGCTTCCCGTATGGGCGGAGCATATTCAGGGTCCCCAGGCTCAGCAAAATTGCTAACAAATTGCGCCATTCCTGTTATGTGGAAACCAAGCAAAGTACTGAGTGGCACAAAAGAGAGGAAAGTCTAAATATCTGACATCAGGATTAAAAAAAAAATCAGTTTCCAATAAGCAACTAACGACCTGTATAACCAGGGCATTTTCTCTTCTCCGGAGGTGGTTTAAATTCCAGAGGAGGCCGGGGCTCAAATAGCTTCAGAAGATTTGCTGTTAAGCCAGTTGGATGACTTTGACCAATCTGCATTCCATAAAACCAAACGAATGAAGCAAAAACCAGAAAAATACGACAGGAGATGAGTGCACAATTTATAAGGAGCAATTGAATAACAAACATTTACTTTTTAGCCTTCCGCACCAAAAAATCAATGAGATTCTTTTGAAAAGACAACTATGGTAACAAGACAATATCAGTTTACAACTCTACACTCAGCACATCAAACGAAATGATTTACTCAATAAATTGGAAATGGAACTGGTAAGAGATTTAATAACAAAAACAATCACAATGAATAATGTTAATTAACCATTCGACAGCAACTCAATCAAATCAGCTAATATCAAACCCTAAAACAATCCTCCACTCGGAGCGAATAACCAGCTAAGTTATCCGAATTAAACATAGAAAATTAAATTGACCCCAAAAAAAAAAAAAAACCTAAAAGCAAAACAGTTAAAGAGATCCATAGCTGGAGTTTCGAACAGTACCAATTTCAGTTGCATAACATTTGCCCGATTCTGTGCCTTAGTCCGAGCTTGAACAGCGGCGTTCTGGTTGCGCATCAAAGCGTCATTGTAGTCCCCCATCGTTTCCCAGAAACGGTTTCTCGACGGGTTAGGGTTTCTGTGGACGTGTATTTGAAATCAATGCGAGAATTGGAAAATCAGACGACGGGAATAAGTTGCAGCGGACGGCAAGCCTTGGAGATCTCGGGATGTTGTTCTCGGAGTGAAGTTGAGAACGGAGAGAAACTGAAAGCTGGAACATAGATCCTCTACGGAGAGAAACAGAGGGGGTTTTTGGTACGACTATATATATACCATTGGCGGACGAGGGGGATTTGAGTCTGTTAACTCGTAACTCGTCCGACCGAGTCGGTCACGAGTCACGAGTATTTTCTTTTTTCTTTTTGTTTTTTAAGAAAAATATTTTTATTCGATTATATTTGGAGTAAATAATAAAATTAGAAAATTTAATGTGAAAATTCACATATTTTATCTTTGTATTGATGAATGATGATTGAATCCAATTGAACATGTCAAAATTGTTATGAATATTTTAAAATTATTGGAAACTCCATTAATTAGTGGAGGCTCCACTAATTATGAATTTATATGAATTATTAAAGAAATTTTTATGGATGTCCATCATTTAGTGGAGACACCACTAATTAAGATTAGTGGAAGATGATGTATGCCATAGTGTATTTCACTAATTAGAGTTCTATAAATAGAGCTATTCTCTAAACTTGTAATACACAATTATTTTTGTGAAAGAAATATTAGTGAAAGAAAGATTAGAGAAAATTGTGAGAGAAAATAAATGGAGAAATTCTTGTGCAAAGAATAGTTAGAATTTTCTTAGTGTGTAGTGTATAGATTTTATTCTAACACTACCCAAATTTTATAATACGTTATCCGTACGAATCTCTACCAGTATTAAAGTCAAATGACAGGTACGCATTTATTAATTTTTATGGCTAAACTCAAATTTATAACCCTTGATATTTCTGATGGGTTCTCAATATAAAAATGTATCTAAATGTTGAAAAGAAAAATTTGACCACCTGAAGATGGTCGTACTATCAACTGCACGGTATGAATGATTGCACCTGAAGTTGCAAGATTTTAAAACCGTGAACTCCGCAATGTATAAAAAAAATTATATCTCAGTTAAAATTATGCGGAGAAAAAGTTATTGATGAAGATATATTGGAAAAATTCTCCACTTTTCATGCATCAAATATTGTCTTGTAGCAACAATATCGAGAAAAAGAGTATCCAAAGTTGACAAATTTAACATGAGTTATTATTGAGAAATCATGAAGTCAGATGAACTGGCTCAACAGCACTCTCAGAAGTGAATGCTGTTAGCTCCAGTAGAAGCCATCGTTATAATCGTTCTAGTCGTAGTTGTGGCAGTGACTGTGGTTATGGTCATGGACACACTCGATATTTCCCTTATCACAGAGAAATACTGGCCACCTGAAGTGAAATAGAAAAGGAAAATGATATTTCCATTAATAATAAGCATCAAATCTTTTATTCATATCACTAGTGTTCACATGAACTTGAGGATACATGTTTGTAGTTGCTCTTTTGCAATTGAGCTGACAAATTTAAGATGAATGTTTGTAATTGTTCTTTTTCAATATTTACATTAGAGGAAGACAAACAATTAGCAATTATGGACTTCAACTCCTCTTCTTTGGCATCCTCTTCCTTTTCCTTTCCTTTTAAGTCAGCATCTAGACTAGCAGTAGAATTAGCCATGAAGTTACTGTGAAATGAGTCTTGAGATTTTATGATCCCCTTAAGTTTATTATACTTAAGTTTCTCATTATATTTGGCCTTGAAGCATACTTGTCTCCATTTATGTGTTTGATCCTCTAACTGCGTATCAAGACTTTCTTCCACCAATTGTTTTTCACATTCCAGTATCTCAATGGCTTCTTTCAACTTCTTCTCAGCCATATGTCCTCCTTCTTTTTTATTTTGCATCTCCTGTAAATCGAAGTGATATCATCGGTTATTTATTTATAAATCTTTCATAGTTTCATACTTGCAAATTATAAGTGTGTGTGTGAGAGAACCTGAACATTCTGGATTAGAGTTTCCAAGCTCATCAACTTCCTGTGAGGCCATTGACGAATTCCTAACTCCCTACATCTTTTCTTGAGACGGGTTATGCCAATATTCAGTTCTTTGGCCGCGCTCTTGATTGGCAAGTAAAAGTACTGCGAAATGGTTTCTCTTGATAGTGACTGGGAGTTATTGC
Organism: Voacanga thouarsii; assembly: GCA_026120185.1. Lineage (NCBI taxonomy): Eukaryota > Viridiplantae > Streptophyta > Magnoliopsida > Gentianales > Apocynaceae > Voacanga > Voacanga thouarsii. Next base: position 1,917,594 of record JANUWF010001190.1, read on the forward strand.
CCTTTTTCTCTCTCTGCCTCTTAATCCTTTTATTCTCTATAGGAATTTCGTCTGAAATAATATCTTAAACTTCGATATTATGCATGTCATGGGTCCTCACTCCGACTTCATTACCAATACCACTCATTATTTCTCCTAGAAAAAGAAAAACAATATTAGTAAAGATAATACCATTCAAAATTCATGTTTGAATATATGATAATTTGGAATCATATTTTGGCTTTGTTCAAAATCCATTAAGGAGTAGAAAGGATCATGCACAAGTATATCCTCATTCAGAGGAATAGTATCAAGAGGAACAGCATCAAAAGTAGTATTGCATTGGCAGATCAAATTGATCTCAAGCAGTATGTTCACTGATTTACATCAAAACAAACCAAAAGATAGTTTAATTTTATTATCAAGCACACTGAAAAAAAAAGGAAGCTCTTAAAGGTATTTCACCTGAAATTAGGAGGAAGCGGTTGGCTTGGAAAGGACAACATATTAAAATCTTCTGCGTTAGAATTAGGAGGAAGCGGTTGGCTTAGAAAGGAAAATACATCAAAATCTGCTGCAGAAACCAAGTCAAAATTTGACCATGTCTCAAATGAATTACGAGTCTCCATATCTGCTTTGTGGTTTTTATTTTTTATGTTTACTAATGACTGATGATTAAGATATATATCGATATATATATATATATATATATATATATATAAATATCTGTATGAGAAAGAAGAAGAGGTAAATGGTAGGTAGAGGGTCGGAAGAGAAGAAAAGACAAGAGAAAAAGAGAAAAAGTCGGTACCGGGAAGAGAAAAAAAAAAGGGAGATTTTTATAATAAATGTCTTGGCATTTCCTACTTGTCATCATGTTCTTACATTTCCTTTTCTTTTTCATTATTCTATTATTCCCTAAATTAGGAGGAGAACAGAAACAGTATAAGAAAGATATTGATTTGACAACATCATAAATTATCTTGATCCGCATACAAACGTGTGTGAACTTGAAGTTCAACAATATAATGCATTTGTAAAGCATTGCAAATCAAATGTCAGACGCTTTTGTTGACTCCAGAAGAGTAACAAAATCGCATATTTCAGCTATAGATGCTCCTATTCAACTTGAAGTTCCAATAGAACAAAAGATTATATCTATAGCTGCTGAGCCAAAAACACACCAGAAGCGTGGCCGACCTCTTGGTTCTAAAGATAAAAATCCTCGAAAGAAAAGAGGATTAAATGTTCCAGATATTCATATTGATGACAAAGAATCAAAAGTTGATGAAAGTAATATTGAAATTTTTATCCATTATACCACTTCCGGTAGAAGTTGAAATCGGATAAAAACTGTTATTGATAATATATTTGCATCCAATATATCTCTTGATGTTATACATGATAATGATGATCCTGAACCAATATCAGTTGATGAATGTCGGCATAGAAAAGATTGGCTGCAATGGAAAGATGCGATTCAATCGGAGTAAAATGCACTGACAAAACGTGAAGTCTTCAAACTGCAGTTCGAACACCAGAAGGTGTACAACGTATTGGCTACTAATGGATATTTGTGCGAAAACGCAATGAAAATAAATCATACGATATAAAGCACGGTTAGTAGCCAAAGGTTTTTCACAAAGATCAGAAATCATTATATGGCCTGAAACCATCTAGGCGCATGTGATTCAATCATCTTAGTGAATAGTGATTGAAAGCGGGATTTAAAAATGACCAGGTATGTCCATGTGTTTTTATTAAAAAATTTGATTCTAAATTTGTTATATTAGCTATATATGTTGATGATATTAATCTTATTGGAACTCCTGAAGAGTTCCAAGAAACAATTGATTATTCAACATCAAGGATGGTCGTAAAATTACACTTTGCCTTGGTTTACAAATTGAACATTTGGCAAATAGAACATTTATTCAACATATATAACAAAAGTTCTAAAAAGATTTGGCATGGACAAAGTACATCCATTGAGTATTCCAATGATCGTCCGGTCATTAAATGTGAATAAAGATCTTTTCCAACCTCAAGAAGAGGATGAAGAACTTCTTGATCCTGAAGTACCATATCTCGTGCAATTAGTGCACTGATGTATCTTGCTAACAATACACGACCTAATATTACCTTTGCTGTTAATTTATTAGCAAGATTTAGTTCTTCACCAACACGATGACATTAGAATGGAATTAAACAAGTCCTCCGATATCTCCAAGCAGCTACTTCTTCAAATTATGCTGAAATTACAGCTATTCATGAAGCAAGTAGAGAATGATTCATTATATCCAAGAAAGTTGTGGATTATCATATATCAGAGATATTCTAACTCCTCTTTATGAAGAGAATGCAGCTTGCATAGCGCAATTACGAGGATGATATATTAAAGGAGATCGTACACAACATAGGTCACCAAACTCCAAAAGAAATGTAAAATTGATGTGCTACAAATTCGGTCATGTGACAACCTCGCAGATATTTTCATGAAGATTTTACCGACTGCAATATTTGAGAAGTTGATATATAAAATCGGTATGCGTCGGTTTAAAAATTTAAATGAATCATCTCATCAGGGGGAGTAATAAGCAGACATATAGAATAGTGTACTATTTTTCCTTCACTAGATTTTTTTTCCCACTGAGTTTTTATCTAGTAAGGTTTTAACGAAGCATATTCTTTATATAATGGATGGACATCCAAGGGGGAGTGTTATGAATATCTTAAAATTATTGGAAACTTCATTAATTAGTGGAGGCTTCACTAATTATGGATTTATGTGAATTATTAGAGAAGATTTTTATGGATGTCCACAATTTAGTGGAGACACCACTAATTAAGATTAGTGGAAGATGATGTATGCCATGATGTATTCCATTAATTAGAGCTCTATAAATAGAGATATTCTCTAAACTTGTAATACACCATTATTTTTGTGAAAGAAAGATTAGAGAAAATTGTGAGAGAAAAGAAAGAGAGAAATTCTTGTGCAAAGAATAGTTAGAATTTTCTTAGTGTGTAGTGTGTAGATTTTATTCTAACACTACCCAAATTTTATAATAAAAATTACTTTTTCTTTTGTTTTTTCTCCCAATTGTCCCGTAGAAAATGAATTTATTAAAAAAAATATAAATATAAATATAAATATTTTGAAGCTGAGATGGCTAACAAGGAATAAAATGATATGCAAAGTAACTTTAAAGGCTGTTTAATATTCCTTTTATTAACTAATATCCATCATCTATTGTAAATTTTATATAGATTAAGAAATTTATAGGATTAGTTTGGATGCCCGTGCTCCGCACGGTTTAAAATTTTAATATTTTATTTATTTATATTTATTAGTTTATTTTGTAAATTTTGTATGAAAAAATTAGTTTAATTTTTATGGGAATTTTTATTATTTAAATGTAGTTGGTAATGTAGGTTGTAATTTTAATTTAAAAATAATTAAATTGTTGATTTAATTTGAAGTTTAATTTGAAGTTTTTGATGGTCGGCTATGCTGCACTGTTAGGACCAAATGGGAGCATAATATTATCATATTATTACGTGGTGCATAGAAAAAAATTAAGCATCAAAGAATTGTATTCTATAAGTCCCTTCGAGGCTTATTTTTATTCAGGTGGATACAATTTGGCAGCCTCAACAGCTTTCAGCTTTACTTCTGGGGATTTTGCCAGTGATTCCAGGTTTCTTGCACAAGATTGGAATTTTGAGATCAGTCCTAGAGTCATTGGCGTTTGTTTATAACAATGCTTACAATTTTTCTGATGCACTAAGAAAATTTACAAGCAAGAAGCATTTATTTCATACTGGGAATTTTGGAACATAACACAAATTCTTATACTCTAACAAACGAACTAATTAACCAAAGGCAAGATAAAACCTACAAAAGCTATCAACCACGGCAGTGATTTGAGAGACCAACTCACCAGTCACTGCATCCCTCACATTGAACCATTAGGTCATCGGGATTGTAAGGCATTTCACACTTATAGAACCTGCCATATCAAGATACGCAAGGATACTCAGACCCATGAGCTCAGATAACAATACTTAAAAATGTCCTAATCAAGGCAAAAATAGATCGATGACATCATAACAACATGACAAATAGATATCACTTAACAAACAAACTCAGATCCACTAAGAAAGAATACACAGAAGAAAAGAAATGGTGAAACAAACAATTGGACAATATCACTAACTTAAATAACAGCAGGCTTGCATGTCTACCGGGGGAAAAAATGGCAGCATTTTTAGAGTGCATTCCAGCATTTTTAGAGTCCATATATGAAGTTCAATAATCCAGATAGCGTCAACTGCAGAACAAATATATCTTTGTTAGACTGATATGCTTTCGTGATTGCTTTCAAGGTTTTTAATTTCACAGAGAGAACTTAGAGGTACCAACCTTATTGTTGCCATTGTTGTCGGGATCCTGGCTGAGCTGCCGATCATGCATCTCCACGCTACAATCGATATCTTCAATGACAATTATTGACCTATTCGTGGTGGAGACCAAAATTCTCCTCAATTCTAAGTTCGAATACAAACTGGTAAGCTCCAAATCATATATGTCAAACTGCAAATAATTGGCCACCACGAACAAATCAGAAACTCCACTTTAATAAAACTCATATAAACAATAGATAGCAAGAAACCTCATTCTACGAAACTCAGAAACTTCATTCTATAGCAAGAAACTTTATAAAACTCATATAAAACTCAGAAACTTGTTATTAGATGAATTAAACAATAGATAGTATAGACATTAATAAATCTTTATGAAAGTAGAGATCCTTAAAACTCATATATCAATTGAGTTAAATTTGAATCAATGGAGGATGTGGAATTCATTGATAAAAAGGAAAAAAAAAACATTAGTAATCCACAGAAAGTCGAAGGAAGGCAATAATTGTTAACAGTAAACTCATAAAGCAGAAAAATTACGGAAATAACAGAGTTAGATCACTCACATTATAAAATAGAAGGAGGGAAAAAAAACAAACACTCAGAAACTCCACTTTAGAATAGAACTACATAAAATTCCTAAAAGGAAAAGAATGGCACATAGCCTTTTCGAGTCACTTACCTAAATGCAGGCTCTGCAAAGAAAGGCATTATTCGCCCTATAATTGGCAGAACAGCAACGGCCTTTCCTTGATAAAACACTCATTTAAAATTTCTTTGCAGTGCGTGTTAATAGTTTTAGTACTGCCATAACCTCTCTCTCTTTAGCTGTAAAATTTTTGGCATAATGAAAACATCAAGTCAGATTCAAAGTTTCTCCTATCCTCATAGTAGAATGTAGATTCGGTCAACAACATAGAAAGAGAGGGAACCTGAAGGCGAAGGTACGACATAAGCGTGTGTGGAGGAGATTGGGCAAAACAGTGCGAAACTCTGAATTAACAGAGTCAGATCTCCTCGGAAACTCCGGCACCGGCGATTGAGGAGTATTATCGAGAGCCTTGTCGCAGATGTCGACGGCACCTTCTAACACCACCTCTTATTGGTGCTACCGTTGCACCAGATTTGTTCGGGTCTGGTCCGCCGTTGGTCTACCGTGCTCATCCACGGCGACTTCATTCTACGGTTCGACTAATGGCTACGGCTCCAGATCCATGACGCCGAGTCGGAACAAGATTGATTCGATGTATTCAAGAGGGTATAATAACCATTCGCCGATTGATTTTCCGTCGGCGGATGAGCTATTGGCCGAGCCTGATACGTTGAGATCGAGAGATAGTATATCGGTGACGATCTAATCAATGCAATGGAAGACCAGAGGATGGTTAGAGGATCGGGAGATAGGAAGATAGCAAAAGGCCAGAGAATGGTCCATCTTCCAATTCGAGATCTCCAATGGAAGACCAACAAAACAAACAAAGCGATGAATTCTAAAAAATATAAGGAATTCGAAGCATCTGTTGTAAATATAGCATTAACTCTGAATAAATAAAATCGAGGAATCCAAAATCCTATAAATAACTCATTTCATTCTTATAAAAAATCTATTCTAATGACAATAAGAATCAAACAAAACTTATGAACTAAACCTAAAATTCTAAAATCAAAATCTATACCTAATTAATAAACCTAAGAAAAAACTTAAAGCAATACTACAAAATACTTCACAAATACTTCTCTGGTAAAGCAACTAAAAAGTTAACAAAAAATTTAACTATTCACCTAATTATGCTGAGTTGTCAAACCCACAGCAATTTACCCCACAGCTTTACATATTATAAATTTTAAGTGAAAATACTGATTTGCCCTTTTAGTTTGATGAAAATTAAAGTACCTATTAATTACTTCTCACCTCTTTTTTCTTTCTTTCCCTTTGGCTTGGAAAAAAAAAGATTAAAGATATTATAGAAAATTAAGAATTCAAAAGATTAAAGATTGTGAAATTAGTATAAAAAATTGAAAATTAATTATGTAACGGTTGAATGCATTAATAAATTAAAAAAGATAAATAGAATAAATAGAAAAACATTATTCATTGACTTCACATGATAATTGGAGAGTAAAGAAAAAATTATAAATGTGATATATATTAGACGGTAGTTTTATAAATCATTTACATTACATACTCTCAATAAACATCGAAATTGAATTATTTTTGCAAAAAATAATAATAAGAAGAAGTTAGTTAGTAAAATTCAATCCTCCAAATAGATAGAAATCTCATAATTTAGCCTCATATAAATGATGATGTATAGAGGAAAAGTTTACAATGAGATTCATGATGAACCACAAAAACTACTTTAGTGTGCCTTGACTGCTACACTACATCAAATGTAAGAAGACACCACCACCAACAACAATAGTACAATATAGTTGCTAAAAAATTGAACAAGTCCAATGTTTCACAATAGCACCTTGAGTTGCATTAGACATCTAGTTTAATAAAAGCATTTTGGTCATCTAGACATCTTATTATGGATGATCTCTAACATTCGCATGTTCCATGTATATAAGAATCTAAGATCAAAATAATGATCAGAGATCATAATTTCTGCCAAATCCTCAATGTTGCTCTTGCGCTAACTATGCTGGTAAGCTGCAGGAAAAGATAAAAGTGAACATGGGATCCCTAAGGCATTGCATTAGACATCTCAAGCTTCTCGTTCTCAATAAGTTCTCTCTATGGTTTCTTTGTGTGCTGCCCCAGATGCCCAAATTCATCGCTGCTGGAAGCAGATGGATTGAGGCCATACTCACTTGTTCCTCCATATTCACTGCTCGCAAACTCCTGGCTTGACAATACCATCTTCCTGAACTTCAGCATGTCAGCATTGTACATTCCAGTGTCATACGTTTGAGTTTCAGTGCTTCCATTGGAACCTAAGCCACTGTTTGCTACCTTTGGTCCGTCTAAGTCCTCCAGTGATGAATCTCCTTCCAAAGCGCGTACAATCTGTGTTCATCATCAATTTCTTTTAGATTGTTCCGACTGGGAGAATATTGATGTTACTGAGATTAATAATGTCTTGAGCTGCTGCTAACCTGGGTCATTTTTGGGCGTCTTCTAGCAGAATGACGGATGCTAGCACTAGCACAGGCTATCATGCGAGCCATCTCATGGGGAATGTAGTTTCCTTCTAAGCGTGGATCTACTAGCTCATCATAGTTACCATCTTGCAGTGCTTTAGTCAGTAGTGGTCTAGCCTGTTATGTGAGAAAAGGAATTAAGAGAATGCAAAAACAAAAGAAACTTGGGTTGTGGCAAAGCACAAAGTCTTCCAAGCTAGGAACGAACCCAATCCACTAAACTGTCTTCCATAAATTGATTGGTAGGATCCACAGGTTTCCTCCCGGTTATGAGCTCTAAGAGCATCACCCCAAACGAGAAAACATCAGACTTCTCAGTTAGCTTTCCACTTGATGCATACTCTGGAGCCAGATACCTGCAACCCCACATTTACAAGTTTTCAGATTAGTATATTCCTTTCAAACTACATTCTTCATGACCTTTTCCACGGTAGTACATTCAAAATTTAATTGCATAACTACGAAAAAAGTTGCCACAGACCAAATGAAAACGGGGTTATTCCCAAATTCAGAAGTTCAGTTATGACTAACCCAAATGTTCCCATGACACGGGTGGAGACATGAGTATAATTGTCAGAAGAGAGCTTGGCCAATCCAAAGTCTGCCACCTGGGGAAGAGTAAAATAGGGTTGGGATATGCATTATGTTACCTCTTGGTTACATGATTGAGCAATGTATATCAATCTATGCTAATTGACTTAGTGTACTACCATGGCTTCATATTTATCATCAAGTAGGATGTTTGACGCCTTGATATCACGATGGATGATCCGAGGATGACCTGCATTCAATAAGAAAAGCAGTAAAAGTTCTGTTCCCCTTCGGTGCAACTTGGAAATAGATGAGCTATCAAGAAGAATGCCATACAGTCTTCATGGAGGTAACCAAGCCCCTTCGCTGATCCCAGCGCAATTTGAAGCCTAGTTGCCCAGTCCATGACTGGCTGCCCCTTCCCTGCAATAACCATACATGATACTGAACTTTAGAGACACTACCAATATGCTACAAGAAAAGTGTTATTACTAGGAGTTGTAGAATCTGTTAAGCTAGCAAATTCTTTATCATTCAAGAGGAAAATAGTGGAATTATTGTACAAAGCAGTAAAAAATCACACGCAGCTCTCAGATTATTCTTCTTCTTAGCATAAGGTTGTGTTTGTTGTACAAAGAGTAACGAGGAACTTACCATGAAGGTGGAACTCCAAAGTCTTGTTGGGAACAAATTCGTACACCAACATTCTCTGTCCTTCAGCAATACAATATCCAACAAGTGAAACAAGATGGCGATGATGGACACGGCTAATAATTTCAACCTCAGCCTGGAATTCTCGCTCTCCTTGACCACTGCCTGATTTCAAACTCTTAACAGCGACTTCCCTGCCATCAGGCAGAACGCCTTTGTGTACAAAGCCGAATCCACCTTGACCCAATAAATTAACTTGAGAAAATCCACCTGTGGCTGCCGCCAGCTCTTCATAAGTGAATTGGCTCTTGCTGAACCCAAAACCCCCACCGATGCCGCCCATATTTGGTGATAGAGGTCCCAAATGTGGATGGTGTTGCCCCGAATCGCCTGAGCTGAATTCACTGCTTATGTTTGCAGCAAGCGGTGGAGGTGGAGCACCCCAGCTGCCACCGCCACCACCACCTAAAGGTGAAGGTGTTCCCATTACACCTGGTGGTGGAGGGAGCTTAACAATATGGTCCATTGGCTGCGGGCTGTTCCATTGTGTGGGCGTGGAGGGATTGTAATATGGATCCCCAGCTAGAACAAAACCATGAATTTGAAAGCTACGTTAGAACCAAGCAAGTTCGTTTTCCATCTCTCTTCCTCAAACAGATTATTCATAAACAGGATCAAACGTGATCTGGATTCATATGATATGTCATTGCTACCACTCATCTCATACATTTTCTTCTGAAAATTCAAATACAATTCATTGCACAATCTATTTTACCATGTAGAGAAAGTAAACTAATGCACTTATCAAGCAAACTGTGTGTACTTCAAACAGCTAACAGAATTCAAAATATATTTTTGCAGGTGTATTTACAAAATTGGAAAGATAAAGCCCATGCTTAAACTTACGTTTAGGTGGACGTCCAGTGTCTATATAGTATGGTTGTTTCCTCTTTTTCTTGGTACAAAGTACGCAAACAATGACAAGAGCAAGTACCAATACACCCCCAACAATAATTCCGGCAATAATTATGTTATTTGTTGAAGAATTAGAAGAGGGAGATGGCGGACTGGAGTCAGATGGAGTGCTTGGGGTGGAGCCAGATGGAGTACTTTGGGACCTCGACGGGGCTGGAGGAGGTGATCGTTTCTCAATGGCAGGCGGAGGAGGCATTACTCTCCCTGCGGGAGATGGAGGTGTTGGCAAGGAAATAGTATCTGGAGGAGGAGGGGAAAAGACGGGTGATGGAGGAGAACTGTTCGCAGGTGGAGTGGCATTGTCTGGAGAAGGGGGTGATGCCGATGAAGATGGCGAAGGTGGAGATGCTGGTGGCGATCCTGGTGGAGGTGAACTTGGAGGAGGAGAACGGGAATCTGCAGGTGGCGAAGGTGTAGGTGATGGAGGGGGAGAATTAGGAGGTGGGGAATTATGAGGAGGAGGAGAAGAGGGTGGAGGAGAAGGCGGAGGGGAAGAGGGAGGAGGGGAAGAAGGTGGTGGTGATGCTGGAGGAGGCGAATTTGTAGGTGGGGGTGAGGCTGGTGGAGAAGGTGGTGGTGAAGCAGGAGGAGGTGAGACAGGAGTAGAAGATGATTCAGGTGCACTAGAATCAGAATCCGAAGGTGGAGTCAATGGAGCAGACTCAGGGGATGCCATTTCCAACGAAGAACTTCCGGCAATGTTAGATTCACGTAAAAACACAAGCTCGCCGGAAACTCAACCTTTCCCCCAGCTGCTCGTCACAACAATCTAATGCCCCTGGAAGACATTGCCAAGGTACATCAAAAGCAAACCAAAATACACTGTCATTTCGGTTAAAAAAAATAAAAATGATCAAACAACCATATTATTTATCTGTTATCATGCCAAATTCACAAGATAATCAAGCAGCTTACAGCAAAATCAAAAGTTCGTTGCATTAGCTATGCAAGAACGTCATCATACTCATTGTTTGTATATCATTGTATAAGATACAATAACAGAACATGCCCATTAGATGAACATGTTTCATTTTTGAGTGCCTTGAGTATAGAATGAATGACAATCAAAATACGTTGGTTCAAAGGATACCCGATTCGATCATCATAAACTAGAAGGAGGAGGAGAAGAAGAAGATGAGAGAAGAAATCATGAGAAAGAAAGACAATACCTGAACAAAATTTTGAGGGAGATCTCAAGAGAGAGAAAAACTGTTGCATTGTAAAATTTGCATCTTACAAAGGCTACGCCTTCCTCCCACCGTTGCCTCCTACACAGAAGGGCCTTTCTCTTTCGTCTCTCTCCAAATCTGCTCCTTTAAACACCCTCTAATTTAGACATGAGTCAGTTATGTCTCTTACCAGTTCTTCATTGGCTCCGAGACAACCTCCACTATGGTATTGGACTTACCGGTTTCCTTTTTGGGATGATTGACAATTGTCCATTTTCTTGATTTAGTTACAGCCAATCCATTCCGGTTGGCCCTCTTCATTCCTCCATTCAGGGCTTATGCCACATTGCTTAGTTTTTTCCCGTTTCCAATTAAGGTCAAGATCGTCAAATGCTCATACGGAGACACTCGGAATTTGCACGACACTAGGAACATCAAAATTGGTCTCAGCCGCCAGCCAAGAGCCAGTTCACTTAAAACGCAGAGAAAAATGGAACATCAAAATTAGTGCTCTGCACGACACTCTGTTTTAGTACAAGAAAAATGAGCTTCCTTCAAGCTTAAACCATTTTGGTTTCAATTTTTTTTTAATTAAAAATAATAATAATAAGTGGGAAGGGGGGATGATCCCTTGAAGACCAATTTAAAATACAACAGTAATGCGAGAGGTCTTTCAAGTAGCATTAGAAGTGGACTAAGTAATTCTCTGATCGGCTAATATGGGATCTTCAATTTTTGTTTTCTTTCACATATATCATGAGACTCGTTAGTTCTTTAGGCACTTGGTAGTCCAAAGTACATTTGAACACAGAGCAGCAGGAAAGGCAAGATAAGTATAGTCCGTTGAAATTGGACAGCCAACCAAGTGCTAAAGGAGGACAAGGAGCTCATAGGACGCCTTTGTTGTGTTGCATCATAAAGAATTCACACAGTCGGACCTGTAAAAAAACCTTTCACTAGTTTTAGTTTCGTTCTAAACAAAACAGCATTGCAAGGTCTAACAGAACTCAAAGGAAGTCTCAGTAAAGCATAGGAAACTGGGAAGAAAATGGCCCTCCCCCCCGCTGCATTACAGATTGTAATCCCTAAACCCCCTAGTAAAACTAGCTGGTTTGAACCCAGGATATTAAAATGAAGAACTTAAGTAGCAGTTGAAGAGACGGCCTTCAAAAGAGGGGTTAACTTAGATGCTGATGAGACTATTCACATAAGGTAGGCACCTCCCTGCTTCTCCTTCGCATAAGGTTACTGCATCCAATACTTTGGTTTCCTTTGTCTTCATGTCATATGAATACAATTTTTTCCCACACTTCACCACCAGCATGTCACCAGCAACCAAGACTACTGACTCACATGGAGCTTCGCCAACTACTCTGCTGTCAAGAGCAACTCGTTGTTTCTCCTCCCACGTTCTGGAATAACTAGTCATTGTCATGGTGTTTGCGTGAACATTTGCCAATATATAGAGTGCTACTATACGGCCACTGACAGAAGCTGAACAAAGCTTTCCATTCAGATTGCCAAGAGTCCCAGCATTAAGATAATAGCCTTGGAAAAGTTGTGACCTATCCTTATTTATGTCATACACAATAATAGAACTACCACCGCCAACTTTCTTCACCCTCCAATAGATGACATTATTCACATGAACCCCAGATAATGGTGAACTCCTAGAAACAAAGCAGATCTCCCCTGAAACTTTCCAAGAACCGTCATTGGAGGAATATATCTCAAATTCAAGTGCATCATCAAAATCATTGGAAGGAAAAGCACAAACTAGTTTGTATTCAGCAACAAAATTCAGCAATGATGGTTGAAATATGAGCACAGCTGAAGGATCAGACCCATGATCAGCATTAGGCTTTGGAAGTTTCTTCCACTGCCGAGTAGTAGGGTTGCAAATGTAGTAAGCCTTATCCCCAGTGCGCGACTGGCAACAAAGCAGCCCATTCGATGATGATCTGATATCAACAGGTTCAGGGAGAAACTTCAAAGAGGGATCTGGGACACCACAAGACATTGGGTCAAAAGAAATGAATGATGCTGGATTTCCAGGAGTCTGATAAAAGAAGCCCAAAGTGTCGTGAAAAGCAAGGGACTGATTGTGCGCGAAAAATGGGGTTGAAATCTGGAGCTTCCAGTCTCTACAAACACTTTGGAAGCGGAAAAGTGACTTAGCAGGAAGATAGGATAATGCATGCTCTCTTATAATGTCCTTGAGATCCATGTAGATCTTGTTGTTCATTGCACCAAGAAGATTACCGGGCCTCTTACCACGATCCATTGACTGGAATCAAAATATATGTCATTTGAACTGCAACCACAAATGAAAGCATCTAATAGCAGCTGAAAAGAAACTAATTATGGCAAAGATAAGTAGAAGGACACAATAATACAGATTGAGTCTAATTTCAATTGTGCTGTCTTTTCCTCCATGCAATGTAGAAAACATGTATATTAAGCAGGATGGTCTAGCAAAACAAATTCTGTCTCATTCTCCTATAAGCACAGTATTTCCATCCAAAAAAGAGGAAAAAAAGTTCCATTTAGAAGCTGTTGCCAAACTAATACCTCCAACAGATCAATGGCAGGGAATAACATAATGCCATGAAAAGGTTTGTTGCAAGTTCAAATTATCAATAGATCCATAAGCACAAATGAAAAGGAGTTCAGAAGTTCAATTCAAAATTATCCCCCTTTTACATATAAAAAGAATACTGATCTCCTTCAGAAAAGGATCCGAACTATGACAATAATCCTTTCCCTTTGAATCTGTAAGTCTATTCTTCAACAGGAAAAATCACAACTTGTTAGTTCCACCACAGTTTAGGTTCAAATTTAGATTCACGGTTTCATTTACAAAAAATTGTTTTTTTAAGAGAAAGAGCATGTCAAAATGAGCCACACTAATTTGATCTTATTCACAGGGGTAAGGAAACATCCTATAGCACCTATGATAAAAGAAGTAGGCAGACTTCCATCAACAGAAAATTCAACTTGTAGCAATATGGGATCACTCCAAAACAGCCACCAACTAGAGATTACAGGTACGAGAAACTAATTCACCAGACTAAGATGGAATGCCAAGCAGCCAAGGGGAATCAGAATTGCTAGTTTAATCATACCATTAAAAGTGAGTTTAGAGTTCCAGCCATAGATGGGAAACAAAAAGATTATCAGGACATCATTCAGATTACCACCATCCAGTTTAGCTGTGATTCTCCAATTAGTTAATGAGATCATCCTAAAAAGTCTCAGCATAATAACAATAGTAATATAATCAACTATCTAGACATCAATTAACACAATTCTAGAGACGCATTAAGGACTCAACCACAAAATACACTCCCAACACAATTTGACATTTAAAATTAAAAAAAAAAAAAATCCTTTAGAGACAGAAAACTCTCTTTACTTGCTTTGAAATTGGGTATAATACAAAACAATTGCAAGCAAAGATGAGTTTTGTGGGCCGATATGAGAGTATACAGATGAGCTGTGTCTTATTATACAGCGAAACCCTATTCTGTTTTAATCGTTTTCGCAAAAGATGAGATCATGATCCACGGATAAGCATGAGATCGCATATTCGAAGAAAGGCTAAAGCAGATAGATTGTACCTCGGAGTATCTGATTGCGGTGGCCGACGGAGGAGGGGAAGGAGGCGGAGGAGCTCCGCTCATAGAGAGAACGCAGAGAAGGAAGTGGAGTGAGGAATGAGGAGGATGAAAGAGGACTCATAACTCATAAGCAGCAGAGAAAGTATAATTTTGGGTTGACTATCAGTTGACATGTATTTTTTCCAATTATTCTTCTAATTCTATGAGAAATTATATGGGCTTTTTCTATTGGGCCCGTTTCGAAACTTCGGTCCCCAACCTTCGGTTTAGATTTTTTTTTTTATTATTCAGAATGGTACCCCACCAAGAGATAAATAGGGAGATATGCGGCTTGGTTTGGTTCGCGAAAAGGAAGGAAAGAGGAAGGAGAAGGAAGTGTAGCACATTTTACTTTTATTAGGGGACTCTTATCCTATTTGGTTAGAGTAAAAATAGGAAGGGGATGGGAGAGAGAAAGAGAGAATAATTAATTTAATTTACTATTTTATCTTTCATTATCTATTTTATTAAAACTTTTAATGTTAAAAATATAATCAATGTTGTCATTATTACTTTCATTTTATTTTCTCTCTTCCCATCCCTCCAAATTAGAAGGGGAGAAAATGTTGATATGGAGGGAGAGTGTACTCCCTCTTGATTTACCTCTACATTTATTTCCCTTCCTTATTTACTTTCATAAAACAGTCCAATCAAACTAAGCCTTAGATGGCAGAATTCGAATCCCTCATCTTGTGGGTGGAGGCCTGACTATTATAATAATACCCTAGTTACTTTTCTTTTGAATTATGTCACGAGAGCTAAAATTTCTTTTGGATACTCTTGGAAAAAACAATTTTTAAAAAAAAATACTACATGACCAACTTTGCTTTTCCAAACATCATTAGTTATGGTTTTCTAGGTATTAAATTAATATTTTTATAGTACACTTAGGTCATAAGTGGAAAATAATTTTTCCTTTTCAACTGAAACTAAAATTTTACTTTAATTTAAATATATTTGTTAATTTATATAATTTTTGCTTCGATTATCTATTTACAACACATCATATTATATCTCTTTAGACTCCACATGACCGTACATATTTACTAATTTTTTTTATAAAACACATTTCAAACCAATTTTTATCCTAGTAGAGTCATAGTTTTTTAAAAAAATAAATACTAATATTTAATTTGAAGTTTTTATCTACGTCCACTATCATTAAATTTGTGCATTTTTTTTAAATTTACTTTTTAAATAAATATGTTTTTTTCTAAAATTTTACAATTAATTTTTTCATCTAAAAGATACAACTATATTAAATTATAATTTAACCATTAATCTTTTTAATTAATAAAAATAATATCTTAAGTAAATTTTTGTATTAAATTAAATAAGAACTTTTTATTTAAAAATAAATTTTATTTAGAATCAAAATTAAATAAATTAAATAATAAATTTTCTTAAATAAATTAAATAAATATTACATATTAAATACCCGAATATAAATTATTTCGGCATTGCTCAAAGAAAGTTTACTACAGCAATTTCAATCAGCATAATTTTATAGCAGTTACCATGCACGTTCTAATATGAAATTGATAAGACCTTTTAATAAGAGGTTATTTGGATTACAATCTTCCATTTCCATTTTCAGTCTAAAATTTCACTTTAATTTTAAAAAACAATAATTTAGCTCATTCTTATTTATAAAAAAATATTATATATTCACAATACATCATCTTCTTTTCTTTTAATCCTGCATATTTAATAAATTTTTATTACTTCTAATAAAATTTATCTCAATCAAATTCAATAAAAAATGATGTTTTTTATTACTCGTTTAATTGGGCCAATTGGTGTTTTTGGGTTGGTACGCAATTCAATTTAGGCTCTATTTGTAGGAAAAATACTTAGGTGGATTTGGTCTACCATAGATCATGTGTTTTAAATATTGTACCTTTCTAAAAGTATATAGTTTTCACTACACATAATACAACACTCAAATGTGTGGTCCATAGTGGACCGAGTCCACGCAAATATTTCTCCTATTCGTATAAGAATTATATTATGATGAATTTGTTAAAATTTAATAAAATATTATTAAATATAAAATAAATATAAGATAAAAAATTTAATGTGTTGTGAATATATTAATATTATTTTAAATTAGAATTTTGATTTGGATTGAGAAGGTTTTTTTTCTTCAGTAAAACCTTAAAATTTTAATTCTGTTATGAATATATTGTAAATTATTAGAGAATTAGTGGAAACTTTACTAATTATGAATTTTTATGAATATCCATCATTTAGTGGAGACACCACTAATTCATATTAGTGAAAAATTATGTATTCCACTAACTAAGAGCTCTATAAATATAGTTATTTTCTAAACTTGATATATACCATAATTTTGTGAGAAAATTGTGAGAAAAAAGAAAGAGAAAAATTTGAAAAAATTCTTGTGTAAAGAATAGTTAGAGTTTTCTTAGTGTGTAGTGTGTATATTTTATTCTAACACTACCCAAATTTTATAACACATTATCAATACGAGTTTCTACCGTTACACAAGCCAGAAGACAGGTACGCATTTATTGATCCCTATGGCTAAGCTTGCTAAACTCGAATTTGTAACCCTTGATATTTCTGAAAAAATTATATGTCATGGATTCTCAATACAGAAATGCATATAAATGCTGAAAAGAAAGATTTGACCACCTAAGGATGGTCGTACTACCAACTGCTATGAATGATTGCACCTGACGTTGCAAGATTTTAAAATCGTGAACTCCGCGATGTATAAAATTACATCTCAATTAAAATTATGCGGAGAAAAAGTTACTGATGAAGATCTATTGGAGAAGACATTCTCCACTTTTCATGCCTCGAATATTGTCCTACAGCAACAATATCGAGAAAAAGGGTATCCAAAATATACAGATTTAACATAAGTTATTATTGAGAAATCATGAAGTCAGACGAATTGGCTCAATAGCACTCCCAGAAGTGAATGCTGTTGGCTCCAACAGAAACCATCGTTATAGTCGTAGTTGTGGCAGTGGCTATGGTTATGGTCATGGACACGCTTGATATTTCCCTTACCACAAAGAAATACTGGCCATCTGAAGTGGAATATAAAAGATAATAAGGGAAAATGATATTTCCATTAATAATAAGCATCGCATATTTGAGATGTTACATTCGTATGTCAATATAACACATTATACTACATTACTTCTAACAGTTCAGAAAAAAAATCATAAGTCTAGTGTTTATTCGTATTTCCTTCATTCATCTCAATGGTGTTCACGTGAATTTGAGGATGCATGCTTGTAGTTGCTTTTTTGCAATAGAGCTGGCAAATTTAAGATGAATGTTTATAGTTGTTCTTTTTCCATATTTGCATTAGAGGAAGACAAATAGGTAACAATTATGGACTTCAAATCCTCTTCTTAGGCATCCTCCTCCTCTTCCTTCTCCCTTGGGCCAGCATCTAAACTAGTAGCAGAATTAGCCGTAAAGTTACTATAAAATGAGTCTTGGAATTTTATCATCCCCTTAAGTTTTTTATTATAGTTGGCCTTGAAGCATGCTTGTCTTAATTTCTGTGTTTGGTCCTCCAATCGCGTATCAAGACTTTCTTTCATCAACTTCTTCTCACGTTCCAGTATCTCAATGGCTTCTCTTAACTTCTTCTCAGCCATATGTCCTCCTTCGTCTTTATTTCGCATCTCCTGTAAATCAAAGTAATACCATCGGTGGAGATACATTCATTCCGGTCATTATTTACTTATAAATCTTTCACAATTTCATACTTGCAAATTACAAGTATGTATGAGAGAGAACTTGAACATTCTTGATTGGGTCTCCAAGCTCATCAACTTCCTGTGAGGCCATCAACGAATTCCCAACTCCCTACATCTGTTCTTGAGACGGGTTAAGCCAATATTCAGTTTTTTGACCGCGTTCTTGATTGACAGGTAAAAATACTGTGAAATGATTTCTCTTGATAGTATCTTGGAGTTATTACCCTTCTCCTCTGTCTGCCTCTTAATCATCTTCTTCTCCATAAGAATTCCGTCTGAAATAATATCTTGAATTTCGATATTATGCATTTCATGGGTCCTCACTCCAAATTCGTTACCAAGACCACTCATTATTTCTCTTAAAAAAAGAAAAACAATATCAGTAAGGGTAATACTATTCAAAATCCATGTTTGAATGTATGATAACCTTAAACCATATTTTGGCTTTGTTCAAAATCCATTATAGAGTAGAAAGGATCATGCACAAGTATATCCTTATTCAAAGGAATAACATCACAAGCAGTCTCTTGAATGGGTAGATCAAATTGAAAATTCAAAGCAGTATGTCCAGATCTTCCACTAATTTCTATCACAACAAACCAAAAGAGAGTTTAATTTCTTTATCAAGCACACTAGAAAAAATGGAAGCCCTCAAAGGTATCTCACCTGAAATTAGGCAGAAGCAGTTGGCTTGGAAAAGAAAACACATCAAAATCTTCTGCATTAGAAATCAAGTCAAAATTTGACTATATCTCAAATGAATTACAAGTTCTTATATCTGCTTTGTGGTTTTTATTTTTAAAATTTACTAATGACTGATGACTAAGATATATATCGATATACATATATACATACATATATATATATATATGTGTGTGTGTGTGTGTGTGTGTGTGTGTGTGTGTGTGTGTGTGTGTGTGTGTGTGTGTGTGTGTGTGTGTGCGCGCGAGGAAGAAGAAGAGGTGGATAATAGGTGGAGGGACTGAGGAAAAGAAAATACAAGGAGGAAGAGGAAAATATTGTATCGGAAAGAGTGATAAAATAATAATATAGAGATTTTTTTGTTTTAATATATTTTTTGGCATTTCTTACTTGTTATGTATGTAGTATTACTCATAATGTTCTTATATTTACATTATTTTCCTGTGAAATCATTATTTCCTAAATTAGGGGAAGAACAGAAACAGTATAAGAAAGATCTTGATTGGACAACATCATTAAATTATCTTGATCCGTGTACAAACGCGTGTGAACTTGAAGTTCAAAAGATAATTCATTTGTAACGCATTACAAATCAAATACCATATACTTTTGTTGACTCAAGAAGAGTAACAAAATTACATATTCTAGCTATAAATGCACCTATTCGAATTGAAGTTTTAGAAGAATAAAAGATTATACCTATAGCTGCTGAGTCAAAAGTATGGTCGACCTCTTGGTTCTAAAGATAAAAATCATCAAAAGAAGAGAGGATTAAATTATTCAAATGATCATATTGAATAAAAGAATGATAAAGACTAAAAGAGAATTGATGAAAAAGAATCAGAAATTGATGAAAGTAACAGTGAAATTTCTATCAATTATACCACTTCTGGTAGAAGTTGGAATCGGATAGAAATAATGATTGATAATATATTTGCATATAATATATATCATGATGTTATACAAGATAATGATGATCTTGAACCAATATCAATTGATAAATGTCGGCATAGAAAAGATTGGCTATAATGAAAAGATGCGATTCAATCGGAGTTAAATGTACTGACACAACGTGAAGTCTTCGGACCTGCAGTCCGAACACCAAAATGTGTAAAACCTGTTGGTTACAAATGAATATTTGTGCGAAAGTACAATAAAAATAATGAAATCGTACGATATAAAGCACAGTTAGTAGTCCAAGGTTTTTCACAAAGACCAGGTATGGATTATGATGAAACTTATTCTCCTATTGTTGATGCTATTACACTTTAATATCTTATCAGTTTGGCTGTACATGAAAAGATAGATATACGCCTATTAGATGTTGTCACTGCTTACTTGTATGGAACTTTAGAAAATAATGTTTACATGAAAATTCCTGAAGGATTTCGTATGCCCGAAGCATATAAATATTATCCTCGTGACAATTACTCCATCAAGTTGTAGAAATCATTATATGGCCTGAAGCAATCTGGGCGCATGTGGTTCAATCATCTTAGTGAATATTTATTGAAAGCGGAATTTAAAAATGATCAGGTATGTTCATGTATTTTTATTAAGAAATATAGTTCTAAATTTATGATATTAGCTATATATGTTGATGATATTAATCTTATTAGAACTCCTCAAGAGCTCCAAGAAACAATTGATTATTCGACATCAAAGATGTTGGTAAAATTACATTTTGCCTTTGTTTACAAAACGAACATTTGGCAAGTAAAACATTTATTCATCAATTAGCATATACAATAAAAGTTTTAAAAAGGATTTTCATGGACAAAACACATCCATTGAGTATTCCAATAATCTCTGGTCATTAGATGTGAATAAAGATCTTTTCCAACCTCATGAAGAGGATAAAGAACTTATTGGTCCTGAAGTACCATATCTCAGTACAATTGGTGCATTGATGTATCTTGTTAACAATACACGGCATGATATTGCCTTTTCTGTCAATTTATTTGTAAGATTTAGTTCTTCTCCAACACGACGACATTGAAATGGAATTAAACAAGTCATTCGATATCTCCAAGCAGCTACTTCTTCAAATCATGCTAAAATTATAGCCATTCATGAAGTAAGTAGAGAATGATTCATTATTTCTGAGAAAATTGTGGATTATCATCTATTAGAGATATTTCAACTCCTCTTTATGAAGACAATACAACTTGCATAGCTCAATTACGAGGAGGATACATTAAAGGAGATCGGACAAAATATATTTCACTACAATTTTTCTTTACTCATGAACTCCAGAAGAAATGTGACATTGATGTGCTACAAATTCGGTTATGTAACAACCTCGCAGATATTTTCACGAAGACTTTACCGACTGCAACATTTGAGAAGTTGAGATATAAAATTGGTATGCGTCGATTCAAAGATTTAAAGGAATCATCTCATCAGGGAAAGTAAGAAACAGATATATTGAATAGTGTACTCTTTTTCCTTCACTAAATTTTTTTTCCACTGGGTTTTTATCTAGTAAAGTTTTAACGAAATATATTCTTTATGTAATGGATGGATATCCAATGGGGAGTGTTATGAATATATTGTGAATTATTAGAGAATTAGTGGAAGCTCCGCTAATTATGAATTTTTTTAGATATCTATTATTTAATGGAGACACCGCTAATTCATATTAGTAAAAAATTATGTATTCCACTAATTAAGAGCTCTATAAATAGAGTTATTCTCTAAGCTTGATATATACCATAATTTTGTGAAAGAACTGTGAAAAAATTGTGAGAAAATTGTAAGAAAAAAGAAAGAGAGAAGTTTGAAGAAATTCAAGAATAGTTAGAATTTTCTTAATGTATAGTATGTAAATTTTATTTTAACACTACCCAAATTTTATAACAAATTCAATTAAAAATAAATTTTTAATAATTTTTATTTATAATATCCATTCAAGTCGTCATATTATATTTTTTCTTTTTATTCTACTAATTCCACATATTTTATAATTTTTCATTCAAATAAAACAAACTCTTCCTATACACCGATTTCACAAGCATGCTTGAGAAGGGATATTTGTAATGATTTTAGCCTGCTGGGGACAAAGGATAGATAATGTTGAAAGGCAGAAGTGCGGCCGAGATAGAACCGGTTCTGGCTCACATTTTGCCGATTGAAATTATCTAGAAAACAAGAAAATTCTCCAAATCATTGATCAGAGAGAATCTAATTGCCTTTGTAAATCATGAAACCACTATGATTCTATGAATATCAACTGAACAGGAGGAAAACAAAGAGGGAAAGAAGAGAAAACGGGGCACAGCCGAGACAGTAAGAAAAGTCAGCCAAAACACTGATCACTCGGAAGTGGCCCGGGAATGGAACCGTGCTGAAGAAACTGCAGGCCAAACACTACTATAATCGCAACAAGTGACAGGTATGACAAGCCTTCAACAGCTCCGAGCAATCCAAACGGACCATTAGGCAGACCCGTACCGGTTTTAGATTTGGTGTACAAAGACCAAGCTACAATCCCCACCACAATCAAGTAGCTGACGCCTTCAACCGCCCCGATCGATCCCCCAGGTCCAGGCGGCAGGCCGCAGCCGGTAGTCTTAAGGGTGTAGAGAGACCATCCAATGACTATGTAGACACCAGACCACCGGCAGTGGCTACTTTCTCTGCAATTCCATTGCCGCTTTCATCCGTCTGATCCTTTGCCATGGCTTGTACTCTATATCTTCGCCGGTTCATGATATTGCAATTGCACGATTGGCGCTGGCGCAGCAGTGGCGCCGAAGATGTTAGGGGAGCGAACAAGAGCAACATCTTTGTGGCCTGCATGGCTGTCAGGGAAGCTGTGGTACTTGGGAGAGCTAAACAGCGTCTACTCGTTTATGAACCTTATCCATCAAACAATTCTTCTACTTTTACAAACCTGTTAGTATTGAAATTTTATATAAATGGAAAAAAAAAATGATAATATAACAACCAGAAATTATATTAACAATAATAATTATTTTTTCCTGTATATATTTTGTTTTAAAAAAACAACAAATGACAAAAACTAAAAAAACTACAGAGAATAGGGGAATAGTAGCTGTGATGACACCTTAAATGTTATACTGTAATTTTTGTATAAAAGTATAGTTTATATATTAATTATGATCATATATATATATAGTTATAATGATATTATGTATATCCTTACTTACACCTTAAAAATGGCATTCCATGAATGACTGGCTTATTTTAAATAATTTAATAAATAGAGCAATTTTTATATAAATTATAGACCAATAAATCAAATATATTAATGAGTTATACCGTTTAATTTATATTATACATGGTATAAATTACTAATATATTTTATCCATATATCATTAGCCCATATTAGTATTTGTTTAATAAATAATTTCCATGGTGAAATAAATTTACAATTTAAAATAGCACCTCACAAATCAGATCTGGATGATATTTGGAATATCCGAGTAATATTCGCGTTCCCACTTTCCACGTTGGACGCCATTTTCGGCTTTCCCCCACCGACGGTCCTAGCTTCTTCCTGGTCAATTAGATCCAAGCCATCCAATGGAAATCCGCCAGCTGTAAGATTAATAGAAAATTCATTAAAAAACCACGTGAAGGAGAAAGAGAGAGACGTGACAACATAAGAAACTTTTCCTTGGAATCCGGGCAAAGAATATTAAACCCAGGAAAACGGATAATAATGAGCCAACCCCAAAAGGGAAACGGATCCAAAATGAATGGTACCCAAACTCCCATTGCTCGTCAAACCCAGGAACCAAAGTGCCCAACCCGGAGAAGCCCAGAGTCACGTAACGCTAATTACACGTACTCGAAGACTGGGGTGACGAAGCCCAGCGGAGGATGAGGTTAATCCCCTTCACCTTAACCTATACCAGATCATCACCATCAGATCAGAGTTAGTTAGAGTTGAGATGAGCGACTCCACGAGATTTGCCACACTCCTGACAACGCACGTGCACTTCAAATTCTAATTAGCTCCTAAAAACGACACCGATTTCTTCTCACTCCCCCTATGATTTTCCAACAGAACCCAGGACCAACATCGAAGCGGTTTTTACAAGCGGAGTAAAAACCGCCAGGACGAGAGTTAAAAAATAAAATAAAAAATAATAATAATAATAAAGGCCGCCTAGGCTAGTTGAGTCTTTTAAAACAAGGGGGAAAAAATATCCAATAAAAATAAACAAAAGAGATACACACCAAATTGAGTATTCCTTTCCCTCCAATTTCAAGTCCCCGCTTTGGAATATGGCCGGGCCACTGCTGCTGCTGCTACTACACTGAGTTCTAAAGCGGGTTCAACTCGTGCTGGCAACTTCCATTTGAATATCACACACGCAGACACCCCCCAACCAAGACCAACGGCTATTA
Source organism: Voacanga thouarsii (assembly GCA_026120185.1). Taxonomy (NCBI): domain Eukaryota; kingdom Viridiplantae; phylum Streptophyta; class Magnoliopsida; order Gentianales; family Apocynaceae; genus Voacanga; species Voacanga thouarsii. Next base: position 1,941,957 of record JANUWF010001190.1, read on the forward strand.
CCAAGAATCATAGCGGGAACAATTGCACTAACCACCTTTTGAACATCTTCACCATATTATACCATATTCATTCATTCATTTGTTTCCCATGATACAAATTTCCCTCCAAACATTTGTCTGTCTGTCAACCATAATATAGCCAACACTAGTACACTAACAGTCTGCCCCAAATAAAATAAAAAAAAAAAAGTTCTATTTTCCCATTTTCCTGTTCGCACCAAGAGAGAAACCCCTACCCAGGTAACGCCATTGCTCTAATGGTGTTTCGATGATTTCGTTGACTTTGTGTACTCCACAGTATCGTCATCTTCCTCATCCTCATCGCCCCCATCATCATTATCATCTTTGCCACCGTCTCTCTTCCTCTTGTGAGTAGAAGAGGAGGGAGGAAGCTCTTGAACTTCACCATCTTCATCATCTTCCTCCTCAATTTCTTCTCCCAAATCAGCTTCTTCATCACCATTTCCAGGATCCATATCACTCAGTCCTGCATCTCCTCCTTCAACTTGCCCCACTGGCTGAACCAGATACCCAGCGTCATAATCTTCTTCCTGCCATAACCAACCCAAACTTGATGTTAAGCACCAATAGAAAATCCTCGATCAGAGGATCAAAATTTTGCACCTAATATACAAAATGCAAGATAAAAATGAAAGGAAAAATATTAAGCTTGAAACAACTCCATAGCCATCAATTTAATCCTAAATTTGGAACAGCAAACACACATCACAAACATAGAAATTATGCATCCTCAGGTTGGCACATCAAATGTTAGCCATAAACTGGAAAAAAATGAATAACGTTCCGAAACTTATCCAACAGAACAGACAAAAGAAGAAGATAACATCGAGCTTAACCACCACTCCTGTAGAAACACAATAATAAAAGAAGAAAGATAGGATGTGAAAACTTCAAGAGCAGCATGCTCTATCAAATATGCGTCTCAGACCTGACAATTCTCAGCCCTAGCAGAATATTAAGAGAAAAGGCTACAAAATGAGCAGAAAAGCCAGCAAACAACCACTGACTAGATTCAGGAAATGGGCGTGCTGAACCACAACAAAGATGAGAAGCACAAAGAGAGAATTTTTACAAAACAACAAACATCTCGAAATCATGAAAATATTTAACTGTCACTGCTGCCAGAACAAAGGAAATAAGCATAGCTAAAAACTTAAAAAATAAAAATAAAAACCGTGAAATGACACCAAAACAGCACTATTTGAATTTTTCAAGGGGCTTTACCGTGCAGGTAGGATATGCGGAAAAACATGAACATAATACATTTTTGAGCACGCCTAAAAACTTGGTAGTAAACTCTATACCAGATTTTCAGCTGCAACATTTTATATATGTAAAAATAGTCCCTGCCCAATACTAATGAGAAAGAAATACACAAATATACAGAAAACATAAAACAAAATCAATTTTGCCAAAGCATTTGGAAGACCAAATAAAACAGATGCAACAGAATTAATGACAACAACAATCATCATACAGCTGCACCAACTTAAGGAATAAAATATTCACCTTCTCAACCGAAGGGAGGTTCTCCACAGTCGGGACAAACAACATGCTAAGAGTAACTCTAGACATATCACTTGCACTATAATACAGCACAATCACTTCTAATTCAAGACAACAGGTAATATAACAGCTCTACTTACACTCGGGGAAGGAATTGTCAACTTTTTCATGTCAAAGTGCATAAAATTCCTAATCAATGAGCTAGCATAAAATCCCCCCCCCCACAAAAGGTGGTAGTTATCAGTCATCTACAATGGTACACATGTCAAACATATCAAATAGCTGCATATAACTACTACATCAGAAGAACAAAAACAAATAATCTGAAATCTACGACTGAAGCCGGATAGGACGCCAGCCGACCTTGATACCAAAACAGAATCCTAAAAATATTCAGAATTAATTTGCACACTGATCAACAGTAAAAAAAAATGATAATGATAACCACCACAATAAACAAAGAGCTAATATGACAGCAGTATGATAAAACTGATATACCTCATCGTCCTCAAAGTCTCCTTCCTCCTCCACTCCCTGTTCCTCCTCACCTGTCTCTCCATTATCATCATCGTCATCGCCATCATCTTCCCCCTGCTCATGCCCATCAATTTCCCCTTCCGTGCTAGTCAACCTTCCTGTGCTCACCTGCCCCCCAAAACCCCCCTCGTCATTATCCACCTCCTCTTCATCCTCATCCTCCTCATCATCATCCTCCTCGTCTTCATCATCTTCCACACCATCTTCCTCGTCATCACTGTCCTCAATTTCATGAACCTCCACCACATCTTCGTCATCATCACCCTCCTCATCGATCTCCTCCACAGAATCATTTTCCTCATCGTCCTCACCCTCTCCATCATCATCCTCATCTTCCTCTCCGTCGACCCCCTGTATCCTAAACCCATTTGACTGATGATGCAAAACCCCACGAGTCACGCTATTAGCCCCTCTAGAAGTCTCTGTCTCCTCCTCGTCTGCATCACTCTCCTCGTCCTCGTCCACATCAACAATCCCTTCATTATCAGCTCTATGGCCATTATTCATCCCATACGGCCGTTCCTCACCATCAATTTCTCCACTTCCGGGATCATCCTCATCTTCTTCTTCGTCCTCCTCCTCATCAGACTCAGGACGCTCATTTTCCTCTGCATCCATCTTATCCAAGTACTTTAACGACTTAATCAAGCCAAAAACACGAGATCGGTAGTCCTTAATCCTTGTCACCGGACACTCATAAAGATCCAACGAAACGAGTCGGAGCTCCGCTAGAGGCCTGAGATCATTGATATCCTGAATCCGATTATTTGACAAATCCAGGTCCCGAAGGGAGTTTAGACCAGCCTCGACAAGAAATTCGAGGCCGCCAGCTATTCGATTGTCTGATAAAATTAATTTTTCAAGGTTTTGAAGTCTCGGAAACTGTTCTAGCGATGAAACTCCAATATTAGCTATGGAAAGATGCTGCAGGTTCTGAAACTTCTCGAACAATGACGGCGGAGGCAAACGACCGTGAACGCACTTAACAGCTCCGTCCAGCGTCAAAGTTCGCACAGAGGCGACGTCTGTTTGGCCGTCTAACGCTGTTTCCACCGCCCTCTCCCAGATCTCATCCATTAATTACACCCCTCTTCTTCCTCTATACATATGATTGAATTCTCACTACGGAAACAAACCTAGAAATCTCGAGAAGAAAACAAACGCAATAAAGAAAACTAAAAGCAAAACCGTTTGATTGATAAAGGAAGGAAAGCCTTAAAACCCTAACTGTGAAGCCTTCTTCTGCAACAGAGGCTATGCGCTCCGCTCTCTCTCTCTCTCTCTCTCTCTCTCTCCCCCTTCTGCGTTGCTTAAGATAACGAGGGAAGTGAGTCGAGTCCGAGTCAGGATACGGGACTAGAGGTGGTTGCAGGTTTGGGTTGGGTTTGGTTAAGTTGACTCTAGGGTTAGGGGGTGGTGTATCGAGATGAGTATTGACCGTTGGATTTTCGAGGGGCGGATCGATGACGTGGAAAGAAATTGACGGTGGGGATTGGGGGAGGTTGTGTTTGTTTAGGAGAAAGACTGGAGAAGTTGGTTTATTGTGGGGAAAGGAGCTGGGTTAAGCCGCGAAGCGATGACGATGAGTGACAAAGGAGGAGGCAGCAAAATCTGACACGTCGTTTTGGGAAGGATATAGCCCGCTGTTTGGCATATGCCCCTGATATTCCTCTCTATTACGAAAGTGCCACCGATCATTTTATAGCCCAACACAAATTTCATTTTCTATTTTTTTCTTTTTTTTAAATTCAACTATTTATATTTTATAATAAAATTAAAGTAATGATTGAATTGAGATGAATTTATTAAAATTTAATAAAATATTATTAAATATAAGATTTAATTATTAATAAGAGAAAAAATATAATGCATTATAAGTATACGATAATTCTTAAAAAAAATTATTTAAATTAATATTTTAATTTAAATTGAGAAAAAAAAATCATAACTTAAATTTAACATTTCCCCTTCAACTCAAATAATAATAATAATAATTACTCCCTCTCAAAAGAAACATTCAAACTCAAAAAAGAAAGTTAATTATAATATTTAACATGAGATAGTAGTTTCTAAACAAAAATCTTATAAGTTAACACTATAATTTATTTTTTAAATACAAAAAAAACTTATAATAAGAAATAATAAAGTATTTATGACAAGAATTTCTCATATATGTAACCTTCTTTTCTTTCTTTCTTTTTTTTTTTATATTTAGGGTCTATGTGCAAATATGTAGTGGACTATATGGTTGTCGTAAAATGAAATGAAATGTTTGTAACTTAATATTTGTGTAAATACAGCAAAAATCTCGTTTTTTCATCCCAAAATTATAAATTGTTTCCACAATACTATTTAAACTTTAACATTTCTTGAAAGTGGTATATAAACTTTTCGAATCATTCAATTTGTCTTATCTATTAATTTTGTTTATCAAATGTTTAATTAATTTATATTAAGTTTGATATTTTTTAAGTTATTACTAGGAAATCGACAGCCAAATTTGGCAAATGTGAATAATTAAATTATTTTAAAAGTTTATATTAATATTTTTAAAAAGGTTAAATTTCAAAAACCAATATGATAAAATAACTTAACAACTAATTTGCATTAAAGGGAAATAGAGGGGGGTAGAAATGAGAAAAACGGGTGATTTGAATTTGGTAGAGGTTAAATTCATACATCTAAACTATAATTACTTTGTATGATTATTATTATCGTTTGATTCTTTCATTTTCAAATTATTAATTTTTTAATTTCTAGCTATCCATTTAAATAAAAAAATATAACATGAAAAATACAATGTTCTTTATTAATTTTTTGCATCTCATTTTTTTTTATATAAACATTGTGCCAACCAATTTTTTGGAAGGTTGAGGACTTTGAATACACTTCGGTAATTTCGTATCCACATATAACTCCTTTATCACTTGACCAGTTATAGAGTTTGAATGGGATTAGAATGGAATAATAATTTCAATGGTTTAATAATATAAGAGTCAAACAATTTTTATAATTAAAATGATAGTTTAGTAATTAAAATTTAATTATTTAAGAATAGAATAGTCAAAAGATAACAATGAAGGCATAAAATAATTATAGTTTAGAAGTATAGATTTATATTCTGAAAATATAGATTTTTTAGCCTCTTCCTTTAAATTTTAGATATTTAAATTAATCTTTTATAAATAAAAGAAAATAAAATAATTAAAAGATGTGTTAAATCTACACCATTCTAATATAAATCTAAATCTTTATCTATTAATTAGGCAAAAACCTCATTATAATGTTATAATTTTAAAATATTATTTTTTATTTTATTTTCAACTTTCTGAGTAAATATCAAACTAAATTGTATATAAAATTATATACAAATTAAATTATTAAGAAAATACTCACTGTCCCATCAACCTATAAAAGAGAAGACAGCTTTCAACTCATTTTCTCCCTCCATTGAAAGAAACCGAACTTATTAGAGAATCGTGTGCCCTTATCATATTTGATAAAGGAATATCTTCTTATATTAGAACTTAAAAAAAAATATACTGTAAATAATATTGAATTTGAAACATCATATTTATATTTTTAAAAAGAATAATAATTATTCCCTAGTTGTAATTTTTAAAATTTAAGATTCAGATATTAAAATATAAAAAAGAAAAAATTATTGATAAAAAAAAATCCCTAGTTTGAGAATTGAGAGTGGGATACATTTGCCAAATTTCAATCTCTCTCTAGTTTTTCTGATAAAATAAAAATGGAAAAAATAAAAGGAATTCGGGGCAATCTTTGTTTAGCGGGTTTCACGCGTTTTTACTCCGCTTGAAACGCCTGAACCCGAACCGTTCAATTTGAATGGTAGACAAATTGGTCATCCCAGTCGGGCCCGCCCCAGTCTCCATCGTATTATTGGTGCTCTAATTTTCTCTTCTCTCAACAGGAATCGTCTACACCTTGAGACGCGCGGGACAACTTGGCATGGCTAAGCCCTTGTCATGATTACCTGGATTGTTCTCTCTCTCTCTCTCTCTAACGGCAAAATTTTATCTCTTTAAATTTAATATTATTTTATATAATTGTTATTTATCAAAATTTAACATTTAGTCCTAACATATTATATTTTTTCTTTTTAAATTTATATATTTAATAAATTTTTATAAAATTTATTTTAAATTAATTCTTATCTATTTATACTTTTATTATATTGTCTTGATTATGTATATTTTAGATGCATCAAGTTAGTAGGGAAAAAAAATGTTAAAAATTGAGATGCGAGGTAAATAATCTATTGATTTGAAGGTAATTCTTACCACATCTTGGAAAGGCCACTGTAAATTAGAATGCCCTTGTATTATATGAAAGTTCAGATGGAGTCGAGCATGCATAGATGACCATTATGGAGTAAAATTTCGAAGGCTTTCATTGTCAAAGTATAAAGTTTTACTTGGACAATAACTTGTTTGAAATGAGTCTAAAGTCAATAATAAATTATTTTAGTAATTGAAGAGTTATTAATTGAGATATAAATTTCGAATTTGAAACTAAATTAAATTATATATATTTTTTATTTTCTTTTTTACTTTTTGTCTTTTTTTCCTCCATTTCTAAAAAAAATTAAAAATAAGAAATAAAATAAAAATTTATTAAATTTATAAGATATATACAAATTTTAAAAATATATAATATATTATTAGTATATAATAATTGTTAAAAAATAAAATTTATTTAAATTATTACTATCTTTATTTTATAATATAAATCATTTTAAATATAAATTTTTTTTCATAATATAAATCGTTTTATAAAATTTTATAAATATTTATTATTATTATTATTTTTAACTCTATCCGTTCCACAATCTCTCTCTTTCTATTAGTTATGACTCAATTCTTTTTAATTATTAAAGTAGATAAAGATTTAATTAGAGATATTTTTGAAAGTTTAGTTTTAAAATTATATAAAATTTAAAAATTTTAATGTTTATATATGAATTTAAAATGATTTATATTAAAAAATTAAAATAATATTATTTTAAAATTAAAATAAAATTTTAATTAAAAAAAAAGTTGTCCTCTTAAAGTCTGAATATGTCTAATCATGAAAAGTTGAGGTCATTGTGACCTTTATAAAATGTCATTAGTTTACATCTCCATATCTACATTGACAAGACAGACAGAGAACTAAAGATATACTTTCCCTCCTTCAAAATTGATAGTAATTGACTTTAGATAGTATTTTAGATAAAAATTAAAATTAAAATATAATATAATAAAAATAAAAAATATGTGAATTTCATAATATTTTATATCAAATATAAAAATATAAAATATAATATATGTTGAGTATATTAATTATTTTATAATAAATTATATAATAAAAATTTTTCTTGTAAGAAAAGTGTCAAATTTAGTAGGATAGTCCAAAATAGTAAGTAGGTCAATTTTAGTGGGACGAAGGAAGTATGTCCGACTAAGAAGACGTTGTCTATCAGAGACATGCCATATCAACGGATCTGGCTGCGGTCATTTAAACACATTCATATAATTATATAAATATTTTACACGATTAAATAAATATTTAACATAATTATATAAACATCAAAGTAATATTAATTTGAATAATTAAAATGATATCGTTTTACTAAAAAAAAATTTATATGCGATCACTTTTTTAAACGTTAAATTTTCATTATTTTTTAACTAAATCGTAAAATATTCGCGTAAATTGCCATACGCAATTTGCATGGCCCAGATGCCAAATCAACACTCAGTGGAACAACCTTTGCAACGTTTAGTTAGATTGTCTTCAGAAAATAAATACAGAGAGAAAATAAATATAAAATAATATATTTATTTTATTTAATTAAATATAAATATAAAAAAATAAATTAGAAAGACTTATATGTTTCCTTACACATCAATATTTTCTCTCCTTCTAATTTTAAAAAATTAAGAAAGAAAAAATAAAACAAAAATAATAATAACAATATTAACATCATTTTTAACATTAAAATTTTAACAAAATAAAAAATAAAAAATAAAATAATAATTAACTAAATTAATTATTTTCCCTCTTATCTCATCTCTTCTTCCCTTCGTATCAAATAAAATAAAATATATACTATTACTTCTTTTAATAAAAGTAAAACGTGTCTCTCTCCTTTTTCCTCCCCTCCCTCTCCCCCTCGGCGAACCAATCAAGGGCTAAAGGCCTTAGAAAGCCTAAGAAAGAGACGGCCAAAAATACATTCCAAACTTCCAAGAAACTGATGTTTTCCCCGTTCGGTCTTGAAAAAAGGATATAGCAGCTAAATAGACTGGAGAGTTCGCATAAAAATAGTAACTGATATTCACACACAAGCCTGTGTTTTAGCCAACAATTACTTGCACAAGTCTATGGTTACAACTAAAGAAGTAAATGGCTTTGGATGTTCCATGGCACACCAGCAGATCATCAAATAACAGCCCATCTGCTACCACAGATCAATATATTCATTGTCCTTTTGCATTTACATTTTGCTTTATTTTATCCTCCAAAGAACTTGAAGCCACCTTCATGTATTGAGGAGACGCAGAAGGTGTGGATGATGCTGGGGTTTGCAATGCCCAGGAGATAGAACTTGCTCCAGAAGCTGTGGTACAGAACTGTAATGGTCCCAAAGCACTAGCTGCAGTTTTTTCATCTGATCCTATATGCCTTTCCTCCTGTGCATTGTGTTTCGCATCAACTTCCATATTTCGAGTCGTACTATGATTATTCTCAGCTGTCCTAGTAGCAGAACCTCCACTCCAGAAATATGGTGTCCCTTGCATTGCATGACTATGGCTCCTATAGATGTTATCTCTATCATCAGTTTCATCTTTCCCGCTAAACTGATGGGATGTATCTGAGGCCTCACTTGGTTTAGAAGGCATACTTTCAGGCTGCTTATCCCTGTCTGAGCAAGGTGTTTCAACTATATCAATTCTAGATCCTGAAGAACGCCCCGAGGCAATGGTTGCCATAGGAAATGCTTTCTCTGGAGGGACAACTGGTCTGTAGTTTGATGGAAGCAGATCGTCCCAATTTTCCAGCAGCTCCTTGTAAACCTTTCGAAGGGTCACCTCAGTAAGTCCAGTCACCTTACATATTTCAGCCTGCGTTTTGCGCTTGTCTTCCAGTTGACAGGCCAAGTATATAGCAGCAGCAGAGATGCTAATAGGATTCCTGCGAGTGCAGAAGCATTTGTTGATCACTACATCGCCAATGTGAGTAGCCAACTCCTGAGAAAGGGTTGTTTATCAGTGACTAATGGGTATTTCTACACCATGTAATAATTTCTCTAACACAGAACATTCCGACAATAAAACAAAATTTGGTAGCTTGCTACTACCCCGAACTTAAATTTCACATGCAAATACATATGTTGAATGTGTAAATTGTAGAAATACCAAGAAACGTCAAGAATATATCAAAAAATCAGAAAGTTTTATAATCCTGAGTATCTCAGAATTTCAGGATTCTAAAGAAAATGCCAATTCATCAATAGTTATTATAAGTTCTCCATGAAAGGTACCTGAGCAGATTTGTTGAGTTGAAGGAGTGTACAAAACCTAGGCATATGAACAGATATGGAATTGCTATTAATAGGTTGACTCAGTTGCAGAGCTTCTCCAAGTATTTTGATGTACTTTCCTATCTCCTTTTGAGGTAAATTAGCTGCGATAGATATTTCCTGGTAAACATAAAAATGACAAATCATAGATGATTAGACTGGCAAAAATGTTGAAGGAAGAAGAAAAACTTTTCAGAGACAGAGATAAGTGTAATTATATGGAAAGCCTTGTGTTCTAAGGCTGGGCTTAGCTCCTTCAAGTTGAATCCACGGACAACTAAACCCCCTCCTGGAATTACCTATTCTTATCACGAGACAGATATATGCAGGGACAACGATGATTCCTCAGACATAGGTCATATTCATATAAAAAGGCCTGTGACATAACTCCTAACAGAGATGAAATCCTTTTATGTCCATGTTAGGCAATTTATTTTCATTTTCTTCAAAAAGAAACATATTGATGATTAGGGTCATTCCATTCCAGCTTAGAGCAAAAACAGAGAACAGAAACACATGGATGTGTAGTATCGGAGAAAGCATATTGCAAGTGCAAGAAGCAAAATGTGCCTACATTTTTGTATGTTGGTTTACAAAATTAAATGTAGGAGTATAGTAATTTCCGGGACGGCATCAAATAAATATAAAAAAACTAGGATCGGGAAATTAAAAATATACAAATTTTAGATAAGGTAACTTGTTTTTATTGTATGCAAACAAATTTATATCTGGAATGTAATTCTAAAATCATCCATTGGCTTGCAAACATATTCTCCCCAACAAATCCCCATTCAAGCAAAAAGGATGCTATATAAATCATCTCAGGCATTTATGGCCCTAGATTGACATCATTTAACCATGCATTTCAGTACATAAATCTTCTCAGGCCTCAGGAATTTATGGCCCTAGATTGACGTCATTTGACCATGCATTGCACTTCCTTCTACTTACGAACCATTGTCTTCTAAAAACAATGAGAAAGCAAAGTGCAGCTTCTACACCCCATGTTGGTTGGAAGCCAGAACTTGATATCTAGGCATGTATAACAACTTCAATAGCTATCATAGCACCCTCTCCATCCTAAAACTAACTTAATTTCACAATAAGAATAGACATCTGTACATTAGTCAGTTTTCATTCAACTGCTGGCAGCCTTGGATATCATTGTTCTGAACAAGAAGACTCTTTTCTTGCCATAATAACTGTCAAGGAGAAATTGAAGCTAACTTGTTTGCATAGGATAAAAGACGTGATGACAACCATGAACAGGTATACAAACAAAAAGAGAGAGAGAGAGCAAAGAAAACTTAACCAGCCACAAATATTTGATAACATCACACTCTAGATCGAAGGAAACATCAATCTCTCTAACCTATTAAACTTTTGATTCAAGTTGTAATTTAGATCATAATCAGATATGCTTAAGCTCATTTCTTAGTTCTTTCTGGTCTGGTGAATATTTAACTTGTGCTTGCCGAGTCAATAAAATGTTCACTTAGGACGGAGAATGCACCAAACAGTTAACAAAATACTCTTAAACACTTTCAAGCTTTTAGATTTTGAGTGGTAATACTTGACAAAATAAAATCTTTTTCGGACTCCAATATACCTGGAGGGTTCTGGGTTCTTGAGCTTCTCTAATGGCATGCACGAGAGCAGCGGTAGCAAGAGCTTCAACACTCCGATTTCTCAAGCAAGTGGCCGAAGAACAATCCCTGAAGAGCTGAAACGCATGATCAGATATTTCGTAATCAAGCCCCAGTATAGATGCAACGTCGATAATCTGCAAATAAGCCCTCAAATTATCCACAACTACCGAAGGACCAGAGGAATTCGAACCAGAAGAAGAAGAGGTCGTTTCGAGGACTCTTTCTAGCTCAGCTAGGTGCCCTGCAAAGGAAATGGAGGATTGAGCGAATATTGGATAGGGCTCGAGTGACCAGGTCGAAAAGGCGGTGATGAAGCCCGTAGGTTCAAATGGGTCCTCGTCATCGGATGTGGAGGTCGGAGCGGTGGTGGCGGGGATGGGGAAAGTGGGCAGGTCAGAAGTGACGAGGCAAAGAGGGGAGTCTTGGGCGCGGATGTGGAAAAGGTGGTGAGATTGGGTTTGGCGCTCCTCTACCACGCGGCCGCAGGAGGTACACTCTGTTATGTATCGGCCACTTGATGTGGTGGTGCACCGCCCCTGCGCCGCCGAGCAGTACGGGCACCGCATTTCGATTTCGGCGCTTTTTTCTTCACTCCGGTTGTCCTGTCCGCTGTGTTAGTTGGGCCTGATTTCCCCTTTCTTCCTTTTTGACTCAAATTAACATTGATGCCTTGAATTTTTACTTAAAATAAGGATAATGAAATTCATGATTTGTAAACATTCCCCTTCCCCTTCCCCTTCCCTTGAAAATTAGTAAATGGTCAATCACCAATTAGATATCCCTTCCTATCGATTACTGTATCTCTTAATTAGTATACATTTCTTATAAAATCGAATCACTCTGTGTATATATATATAATAAGAGTTACGTAAGTCTCTTATAATACTAAGTAAAAGTATAATGCTAGGTGGCTAGATTCAACTCATAATACATGTTAAAGTGATGAATCCAATTGAATTCAAACGAGTGAAAGTTTAATTCTCCTAAATTAACTTATTTTTATTATTTTATTTTATGTCACTTTTAATTTTTCTAAATTAACATTTTTTACTATTTTGTTTTGCGTCGTTTTCATGCATCACACTGCTTGTGTCGCTTTGTGCAACGCGTAAATATCAAATTAGTTCCTATAGCGCTTTTAATCTCTTAAAGTAATTGTGATTGTAAATAGGACAAAATATGTAAGTTATTTTTGAACTTTCATAAATTTTAATTTTCACATTCAAATTTCAAAATGTATAATTTTAGTTCTCAAACTTTTAAAATATTTAAAAAATAATTCTTCCATCAATTAAAACTATTAAGTGCTTATGAAAGTTCATTACATGACTTTCATATGACTTATTTTATAGGTATTTTCATTTTCTCAATTCTTACAATGTAGTATCATCCTTCTAATTCTTACAAAGTAATTTATATATATGACAGAAAAAGACTACTGCGACTTGTGCGTTTCTCACTTCTCTTTTTAGATTTATATATATATTTTTTGGTAATTCACTTCTACTTTCAATTTATTATTCCTTTTTGTAGAGATTATAAGAAAATTACTATTCACCAAGAACTGAATCGATTCTTTTTATTCTTCATCTTTATGTCTTAGTTTTGTTTATTAAAGAGTAAAATATGTTATTTTTGTTGTATAGTTAGATTCGAAAAAGTGCGAAAGAATAATTTCAAGATTATTGAGTCGCATAAAATGTTTGAAATTATATTTTAAAATTATTGTTGATAAATGAAGAAATTCGAAGAGAAGAGAATGAGATTAAAGTTGAAGAATAATATTTTAGAAATAAAAAAAAGAGAAAATGAGAGCTAAAATCTGGTAATTTTGTATTATACTTGAGTTTTTATTGTTGAAATAGCTATTTTTTAGATATTTCAAAAGTTTGAGGGCTAAAATAATATATTTTAAAGTTCGAAAGTAGAAATAAAAATTTGTAAAAATTCAAAAATGGTTAGCATATTTTACCCTTGTAAATATTGGGTCATTCTATACTAATTAAAGCATCTCCTGAAATATAAGTCTGTATCAATTTTAAACCTTTTCTAAAACATGAGCTCGTCTCAAATTTAAATATCTTACAAAATATGATACTTACTCATTTCGTGTAGTTTTCACTCTATTATACGAAAGCAAATATACTATATCTTAAAAGTTTATCGTTGAAATATTAAACATGTTTATTAATATACATTCCTTGTTAAATCAATTTCCTATAATATTTTTTTGAATAAATCTGAATATTTTCTTTCTATAGATGAAAGAAAAAAACAGGAAAGTAAATCAATATGACTAGTCTCGAGCCCTTTCTTTCCCATTTTCTTTTGCCTTAATTTATATTCCTATTGGTAGTGCTTGTTCAATTGGATTATCATAACATAATATAATGATGGTTGTTATCCTAATCCCATCATTCTAATATATATAGAATCAAAATGTGATTATGACAAAATAAGGATGACAACATGTATTGTCAGTTTAGAAGGGTAACAAATTATTTAAAAATTCCTTAATATTAAATTGTTGTTTTGATCAAATAGTTTCTTATCTAAATTAATTATAAATAAATAATTTGGTAAAGTAAATAAAATAGTAATTTAATTTATCACAATCTTTAAAAAATAAAAAATAAATTATCAAAAGTATAATACATTAGAAGCGTGCGCAGCCCAATATCTAGGGAGGGTTGGGCTTCAGCTAGAAACTTGATGAAGAGAGCCCACCGACACCCCAAAACTTCCACACCGCAACAGAACTATACAAATCAAATCCAAGACCAGCCCCCCCCCACCCCCCCCCTCTCCCCCAGCCCACCCCAGAAGTATATTATTTTAATGTGGTGGCCCGCAGCAACCCGTACAGATCCCGGCCACGTCCAGTTCCTCTCTCTCAGATTCTCCGAGTCAGATCAATTCGTTATTCCCAAATCTGTGATTTTTTTCTGAATTCGGATAGTACTGCTAATCAGGAGGAGAAAACCCTTTAGTTCTTCCTTCTCCATTTCTGGAAATGAAGGATGATGATCCTTTGCCGGTTTCAACACCAACAACCGCATCCGGAATTCCGTTAAAAAAGGAAACAAGCTCCGGCGCCATAGCGGCCACCGCCGCCGATCATTCTAGCCTATGCTTCGGCCGCGGCCGATACAAATTCTGGGCTTTGGGAGCCATTTTGCTGCTCGCATTCTGGTCAATGCTCACGGGTACAGTCACTCTCCGCTTGTCCGCTGCAAACTTGAACCATCTGTCCAACCGCGACTCTTTTGATTCCCCTCTACCTGAAGATCTCGACGCCCTTGTAAATACCCGTCATTACTTTATCTTTGTTTATATATGTAACGAATGAGTAGTTAGTAGTCATTGATTTATTGTTGATATTAGGAATTGGAGGAGAGGGAGAAGTTAGTGAAGCACATGTGGGATGTGTACACTTCGAACAATAGGCGGATCAGACTGGTGAAATTTTGGCAGAATGCTTTCGAGGCGGCATACGAAGACTTGAACAGCGAAGAGCCAGAAGTCCGTGAGGCTGCTTTTTCTGAGATCGCTAAGATGTCCTACCGAAATATCCCATTTGAGGCTCCTCCCGATTTCCATTCTTTGGTGAGTTACTCTGTTTATTTTTACAACTGTGGTTTCGTTTAGCATTTTAAGGTTATTAGTAACGGTTAAAGTCACTAGCTTTCAGTGATATAATACCCAGTGGAAGAGGTTCATGCGTGTGCACTTAACAAAAAGTGATCACTTTGCTAATATTTTAGCCTTGTTTTTTTTTTTTAATTTTAATATATATATTCCGTTTAATGTCCCATGTTTGTTGATATTGGGGTTAATGTCTGAAGGTGATAATGGTTTTTCTAGGAGCTTTTCACTTTAGTTTGGTTAGATTGTCTTTCCCATCAATTATCATACTTTGGATATTATTGCTGGTATTTGTCTCTATTGGGATAATGATTGGAGGACTTCATGAATTGAGGTTGGATGTGTCAGTTCATTTGTAAACTTTGGTGCGAAACACAGTGGTTTCCTTTTATGAAGCTCAAAGAAAGTCAATTGAGGACTTGTAGTTAGCTTGTATTGTTGTGAAAGTTTACTGCCAAGTGTGCTTTGTGCAAAGATGAGCAGATAATCCTCACTTTAGAAGGAATATATCATGCTTGATCAGCGTTTAGACAGGTCATCTTTTGGCCTTGTTTGTGGTGATTTCTTGACCGGAGGAAACTAAACTACTTGTTCATCAAAAACCAAAAGAAAATGTTGCACCTTGTTCGTGTAAAACAAAAGGAAATTGTTCCATCTCCCTTTACTCTTCCTAATGAACCTAAAATTGTCCCGTGCTTTGTATGAGGAATTATCAACAAAATTGACATACTGAGGATGAGAAATGAGTGCCAAATGTGAACTGTGGTTGAATAAGATCATAGTTTTTGATCCATAGTTATCAAATCGTATAACCAGTTTGCTATGTTATTGTTCTAGATAAAATTTTAATGCGGAAAGTTAATATCATTGCCCTGGGGACAAATACAGTTTGTTTGGTTATTAGGGTAACAGGTGGCATGCCATATCTGTATGGTATTTAGATGTCTAGCCCGTAATTATTTGACTTTATGTTGCTTTCACTTGCCATGTATTGTAGCTTGCGGTTAATGTGTAGGTGAATTTCTTGTGTTATTTAGCTGCAATTCCGAATGGTGCTTGACGCTTTCCCAATCATCTTGTCAAATGAATCTTTTAACTATGATGTCAATTCTGCATCTTACTCTTGGTTAGACCTGTTACATAGTTTTGTTACAAACACTTTCCTTATATTGTCCTTACTATTACTTATAAAAGGCTTCAATTTTAAGCTCTTCCTGAAACTTTGTATTGGGACATGTATCTTAGTTGTTTAATTAGAAAATCAGAAATGTACTAGGATTTGCTGAATTAGATTTGTATGAGTGCAGCCTTCTAATATGAGGCCATAACTGATGGTAAATTCAACTTCATTAATTAAGATTGGTATGGTAATTTATGTCTTTGGGGAAATGATAACTTCTGCCTTCTCAAGTGATACTACAGACCTTTTCTAAGACTTGTTTCTGAAGAATATGGAGATTCATTTGCCACTATAGAATTGCTTAAAAGAAAACTAGATTTGTTGACAAACGAAGCATGCGATGTCAGAATGATCAACTGGGGTGTGTCCAAATGAGCAGCTTTGGTTGTTCTGAATGATGGTTCAATTAAGCAGTCAATAAATTGCAATTCTTTACTTTAACACAACCAACCTCTTTCAAATGAAGGTATAATCTCCACTATTGTTGCATTCCTTTGGATTGACAAGAATAAAACTGGAAGTCTGACTTGAGTGTTGGAGAAAATTTGTGTCTGGGGTATGAAAATTGTAGATCATGCTCCTTTTTGTTCTAACGTTCTTTCCAAACTGGGAAACATGCAAATGCATTGTTGCAAGCTATTTCCTTTAAAGGCATTAGGCAAGTGGATGATTCTGGTCAGATTTCATGCCTTAGCCTAATTGGCTTATGGTCTCTGATAAAAAGTACTTCTCGACCTCTGCTGAGCTTATGGCTATGTTGATAATCTTTGCAGTACCATGAATTTTGTATAGCAGGAATGGTGTTCTAATGTGAAACCAATCATACATAGCAGACCTCAATAGTTGAACTGGTTGTTCCTTCTCATGGACATAACTACAGAATATCTAGAGGCCTATACTTACTATATCTAGGTTTATCTATCTATGACACGGGGCTCTGTTTGAAAATTTTTCCCTATATGTGCTTTCTTGGAGTAAGTGATTGTAGTTTCCCAAAGATGTAGAGCTTTGTCTTCCTTCTTGTAAATTTTACTATATGTAGATATGTCTCACTATCATAAAAGCAATGTGCATTTGGCTCTTGCAACTGAAGACATTTACGACGGAATAAGGTTAGCTTGTCTTATGCAAATATTGTAGTGTCTTTTAGTGCAATGCTGAGGTCATTCCACAGTGATTTGCAACTAGGTTATCATGGATTTGGTGGATGAAAATACCTCTGATACTCTTGGGTGATGTGTTTCCACTCGATGCTTCCCTTCCCAGACATTCTTTTGGCGGGAACCTAGCCAATTTGTTTGGCTTTGATTTGCTTTAAACTTCAAAGGGGCAGTGGGTGCTCAATAGTGCCTGGCAGAAAGCTAGTTGTGACTTTTATCTAAACCTTGATGGATGAAGGCGCTCTCTTCTCCACCTATATGCACGGTAGTTCCGTATTGGCCGAGTAATGTCATCTTTATCGTTTATCTGAAGATAGAATGTATCATTCCTTAGGAGTGCAATATTTTGACAAAGTAAATAGAGGAGCTCATATCTTTCATTGTTTATTTGCTTGTGCATGAAGCATGCAAAATAATTGAAATACTACTTCATCTTTAAAAACTAATTGCTCTTGCCAAATTAATTTTATGAGAAGGATATCTACAGGGAGAGCAAAGTTTTCAAAGTTCCCTTCTTTTTCCTTCCCTGTTTTCCCTTCCCCTTGCAGGGCAAAATAAACAACAAAAAAAGGTGGGTTTTCATGTTCGTCAGAAATTTCGTTCAATTGAACATATCTATGAATTCTAACAAAGAGAGGTGGAATGTTTTTTCTGTGTTTGCAGAGGATACGAAGATTGAGCAGAAAGGTACCAACTGGAAGTTAACCTCTGGAAGGATAATCTTATGATTTGAAGAACGCGATGATCCAAGCATGCTAAGGTTGGAACTTTTCCATACACAAGTTTCACTAAACACCCTGTTTGCTGTCCAGTGGCAGCATAGGTAGCAGTGGGGAGATATCCTTGCCCATTAGGCATCAGGAATGAACAGATGTATTTACTTAGGTTTCAATTTTGCATTTTTTGCTATCATCAAACACATGGATGAGAAGGACCACAAATATTTTGATCCAATTAATTTGTACTAAAGAATGTTTTGCCATTGTCATGATATACACTGTTCCTAGGGAGAGAAGCTCTATGCTGCTCCATCATGTCTAGACATGTCCTCTTCTTAAAATAAACATGAATTATGTTTGGTGCCCTAATTCAAACGCAGAGGAGGGGAGTGCGAAACTAGGCTTAAAAATCATATTAGCATATCGAGAGATGATGCCGGCCATGATGCTTTGCAATGAATCTTGAAGAGTTTTATATCTCTTTTTGGATATAGCTTCTCTTACCGACTGTTTCTGGCAGTAAAACGAGCATCCAAAGTATAAGTGCATCCAATATTTGTCCTTATTGAGCCTTTACACCTAGGAAGGAAACAAGAAGCCACACAGATGCAAAGAACAGCCAAAACTCGTATTGGCAGTATGGAATGCTTTTGATCTCTGTCCTGTCTAAAACAAACAAACAAATTAAGCTTTAATCCCAAGTAACTTAGGTCAACTACATGAACCAATGTTGTGGTCATCCACATGAATCCTCTGTCCTGTCTACACTTTCAAAAATTTTGTCCTCTTTCCACGAAAGAAATCGATCAAATTTTGTTTCTTGGCAATAAACTTAGAAGGAAAAACCAGATACAGGGAAATTTTACACGGAATACCAATCCTCAATTTTTACATATCGAGAACACAATCAATTGTTCTTCATGATTCTAATTCAAGATGTCACTTCCGCTTAGTTTCGGCCTTTGCAAGATTGAGGACGCTTTCAAAGACAAGGGTGGAGCAAAGCACGCTAATTGGATCGTCTCTGGTGGTCAAGATATCTTCCTCGTGCTGTTTCAGGAAATCTTTAAACCTCAAGGAATTGAAATACGCCACCGGAATCTCATACCTTACGTGGTCTTCTCCGACGCAAACCGGTACAAACCCTCTCGGAGCTGCTCTCCTCTTATCAGCATCCATCTTCGCGTACCTTTCATGATTATTCCTGCTACTTAGCTTCTTGACTAGCGATGAAAATTTCACATGCATGGTGGCTTCTTTATTATTGGACGAGAAGAAGGAACTCCACGAACAAAGTAAAAGAACCCAAAGCGATTGGAACAATGCGATTGACATTTGATGCAAGGGTTTGATGGTTTATATAAAAGAGCTGTTTCCTTTTCCAAATGGGATCTTGATTCAGTTTTGGTGGTAGGGAGTGAGGGACATGATTAGTGGTCGGTGAATGCAGCTTCGTTCCTAAGCTGAAACACTTGCTATCCAATCAAACAAATCCCAAATATGGGGCAAAAGAATGGAAGTCGAGGTTCTTGACTCCTATCCCTTATAGCATTAGATGCAATAATTAAGAAAGTACAAGTTTTTAGAATTCAGCCCATCAAGATATATCACGCCTAACCTATACATCGGCAAAGATATTTCATGGAAAGTTTGATGATACTGGCATTCTTGTCCTAAAATGTTTTTTTTAAAGAAATAATTTTGTATTTTAAAAATACAATATAATTATTTTTGAATTTTGAATTAGCGAGCATTTCAAATACTTCCATACTTTGATTATGATTATTTACTAATGCTCGGATTGATTTACTTAGAATTCACAGTGGCGGATCTACGTATGTCTTAGAGGGGCCATGACCCCCCAAGAATTTTTGAAAAAATTATATATATATATCACAGAACTCTGATTTTTTTCTCTATTCACAAAATTCCATAGAGTCCACACTCATCCAAACCCCACAGTTCCTTTTCAGTTTTCACATTTCCTTTTCACTCTAAATCCCACCCAAGTTTCCATTTCACAAATTAAATTCCACAGCACAATAAACCCCACCCACAATTTCAAAAGCTCATAAAACTCCTCATCTTCCGGAAAACAAAAACCCACAATTCCCACTGTACATAAACCCACAATTCCCACTGTATATAAAGCTCCTCTTGTATATAAAATTTCAAAAATTTCAAATTTAAGGCAAAACTCCTCTGACCCTGTCAAAAGATTTCAAATTTTACTCGTGGGAAAGTTTTATTTTATCTAATTCTGTTAAGGTAAGTTATGGGTTTAGTTTTTAATATTTTATTCAATTTGAAATTTTAATTTATATTATTTAAAAATATTTAATTTTTATTAGATAGTCTTGTGACTTTTATACTAATATATGTGTAGGGAGTAAAAGTGATAGTGACGTGAAACTTGAATTGTGCTGTTACGATATTTGTTTTGGTATATTTAAATAAATTAATATATTCAAAGTATGTAAAATCCATGACTCCCAGTAGACTTGAATGGTGGTCTATATATGTGTATATGCTATTTTTTTTTTGTATTATTATCAAATTTTCACATCTATGAATGTGTGTGTGTGTGTGTGTGTGTTTTTTTTTTGCATTAATATTTAGATTTATGTAGACATTTTAACTAATTATATCTAAATTATACATTAAAAGATTGCAAATTTTCCCCGTTTTAAGTCGTAAATGAAAAGATCATATGCGATTGATACATTCTTTAAAAGGAAAAATATTGAAATTTCAAAATCTAGTAAAGATGCACGTCTCGTTGATTTTGATTTTGCAAATTTTGAAAGTCCTCTTGCAAAAACTCTACTAGTAGTTCAAGTAGGATTTAATATCAATTCTTTAGAATGTGATTCAGACTTATGATTGTAAATATGTGAATATCCTATTGATAGTCGTGATGAAATTTGTTGAGCCTATATTAAGGTAGGTCCATATAAGTATTTGCAATCTAATTATCCAAAATTAGGAGGAAAACATTATCGTAACTTTTATGCATCATAGTTTAAATAATTTCCTTCATAGTTAGAATATTCTCTTATTAAAGATGCTACATTTTGTCTTTCTTTTTATCTATTCTATAAAAAAAATGAATATTTTGGATCAAATTTTTTATATTTGATAACTATTTTAGTTTGCTTTAATATTATTATTTTTATAAATTATTGAACATGTGAAATTTGGTTTAATTTGTTATTACCCCCTCCCCCACCCAATAATCCAATCCTGAATCTGCCCCTCCGTGTTCATTGTTTATCTTTCTTGTCCTTTGATTCTAGCAACTTGTAATCAAGTTGCTAATTCTTGATGTCGTCAAAGAAATCTTTACTAACTAAATTAGAATTAAAAACATATAAAAATAGAAAATTTTAAAATTGTCGAACTTGAAACTCATAAAATAACAAAAACCAACCATTAGACTGACTGAACTTGGTGCACCAATATAAAGATGAACTAAAACTAGCATTTTTATCCCAATAAAATTGGAATACAATATAGCCCCATCCTCAAGGACATTTATTCTACTATAGCCTTATTTTCTTGATATCATACTTATATTTACTAATCTTGATTACCATCTCTCAGTCAAATTTGATAGAAAAATGATAAAAGAGCACTTATTTTTTCTTTTTTTTAATACATCAAGGGGGAAAAAAAATAATAAATCAAGGTATACAATTATCTTTTGTTTTGATTAGGAGAATGGCATGGGTGGTGTAAGAATTTGGTAAGTCTCTCTTTAGGGCCATTCTCACTTCTCGATTTTATGTTCTCCTCAGTCCACATTCAACTTCAAATTTTCCAAAATCTTTTATCAAGATAATATATATTTTTTTAAAGTGATCCAGAAAATGGGGGGAAATAAAGGAAGATTCAAAGCAATAGAAGCCGAATAAAAATTATTTTCATCAAACTAAAAATATTTATCTCCATTCTAAATCATAACTAGCTAGGGTAACAAATGAAAAATTAAAAATAAAAGAAAGAGGGTGCCTACATTGAATTGTAATATATACAAATCCCCTCTCTTCCACATTCTCCTTTTTGCTTTTTTTTTTTTCAAAAAATTAATTGCTGATAATAATAATAATAATAATAATAATAATAATAATAATAATAATAATAATAATAATAATAATAATAATAATAATAATAATAATAATAATAATAATAATAATAATAATAATAAATCTGTCTACACTCAAATTACAAAATTATCCTTTCTTAAATTCAGAAGGAGGCAAGAAGAAATCATTGGTCAAACCAAAAATGTTGAAATCTACTTCTTCTATCTTCCATTTTTCTTGCAACTGCCTCTTGTGGTTTGCAGATTGTTCTCCATATCTGAAAACTGTGACAAATGTTTTGCCACTGTGAGCTATATTGACTCCTTCAACATACTTGTATTCTTCTATTACTGATTCTGTGCTTGTTTCCCAGAACACACCTTCACCATCATCTCTACTGCTCTTCACACTGAGCAGCCTTGAATCCTCGAATTTAACTAGAAGACCTGATCTTTGGCTAAAATATCCCCATATTGTGTGGTGTATGATTTCATATTTCGGACCGCTTTGTGCCTCGAGAGCTGATTGGCTTGTGTCCAGCTTCAGAATGAAGCAGTCCTCGTCGTTTATGATCTTCTCTCCAATGCATACTGCGTCTATAAACAGGTTTGCTGTAGCACGAGGATCCAGGCCCTGTCAAATGAGGATTTGAAGAAGTCAGAGAACCAGCAGTTCTTGTGATTTGGCAACAGATTCCCGAAGAAGGAACAGATTTTGGTACCTGTAAAAACCGGCGCAGGGGTCTGGGAGGACCCCGGGAGATGGGTCTTTGTTGATTGGAAGATTGCCTCCAAGAAATCTGGCCATTGCTGCCGGAGATGACTTTACATCCTGAGATAAGCAACTCTAAGCACCAACGATCAGGGTTCTTCTGCCAAAGCACAAATCCTCCTGACTCTTCTGTACTTCTCACCTTCACCGCTTCATCTCCTTGATGAAACTCCGATGCACTAAACTTCACTTGTCCGATTGCACACATGCTGCCCACCGTGTTCAATGCCGGTTGGCCTCCCGTTGCTGCTATGTATTGTTGTACTATATATTTGGCCGTTGAAGCTTCCTATAACAATCACAAGAATCAACACAAACATGTAAAGATTTGTTCATTTCAATCTACAAATTTTCCAAAAACATTATGGGATCTGGTTATTATGGAAGCGAAGAAATTCATTCTTACAATGGAAGCATGCTTCACAGGGCGATGAATGGAATGGTCCAAATGGACTTGAAGAGGAAGAAGAGGAGATCCTGCAATGTAAAGAAGGAAGCTCAATTCATTGTAACGGCCAGCAATAATTGGAGATGACCATTTATCATTGGTTTGAGCCTTCATCCAAGTGGCCATGTTTTGCCATCGCAAGGCAACATTGCTGCCCATGCTTGTGAACATTTCCTCCGGAATGGGAACCTCAAGGACTGTCTCGAGGCCATCTTCCCTATCAAAATTTGGACAAAGTTTCCTCATATGAAAGTTCTTTTGTAAAATTATTCTACTTTTAGAGAGAAATAGTCAAGAAAAGAGCAAAACTAGATGAAGATTAGAGAAAAATAAGGCCATTCCTCAATGAATTTCTCATTTCTCTCTCCTCCTAAAGTTCAAGAATGCATGATTAGGGTTCTCCTTTCTTCTAGTAGTCGTGTGGGCACGATTCTTAATTCCCATTTATGGATCTCAGAGGTTAGTATAGATCACGGGAGACTTTAGTCCCCATCGTCTCATCTTAGTGACTAGTAAACAAGTATAGGAAAGCATGATTTTTCTTTTTTTTTTTTTACGACTTCAAAAAATCAATAGCGTGATTTCCCCCTTTTTCTTTTATATAAAAAATACATAGGGAGATGATAATTTGAAATTGTTATTGTAAATTAAGAAATTATTATTTATAAAAATTGAATTTTCATTTTTAAGTCAATCGTGATAATGTAATTGTCAGTTTAATTTATATTTTCATCCGTATAATGTTACGTTACAAAAATGGTTAAATTCAAAAAATCCTCTATATTCTGAAACGATTGACGTATTTAAATTTTTTATTTTGATAATTAAACATCTAATAATAGAATATTTAACAATTTTAACAGAAATATTTATGAGTCTTACCGGTCAAATTTGAACACTTCTCACGATTATATAAATATCACTTACGATTATATAAACGAATTTTATTGAACAATTTGACAGAAATCCAATTAAAGTACTTAATTATCAAAATTAAAAATTTAAGTACTCAATTGATAATTGTATAAAAATATCGATTTTTTTAATTTAAACCTTATAAAAATAAAAAATAGGCAATCCGGCGTTTACACAGTCAAAAACCCAGTTGGGCCTGCTACGGCCTATGCTGAATCATACAGGCACTAACCCGTAAAAGATTTGGGCTTTCTTGGCCTATGCAAAAGAACTCCACGTTCATTACTGTTTTAGTTGTTCTATTAATACGAATATGTTATAAAATTAGGGTAGTTTTAGAATAAAATCTACACACTACACACTAAGAAAATTCTAACTATTCTTTGTACAAAAATTTCTCTTCAAACTTCTCTCTTTCTTTCTCTAATCTTTCTTTCACTAATCTTTCTTTCACAAAATGATGGTGTCTTACAAGCTTAGAGAATAGCTCTATTTATAGAGCTCTAATTAGTGGAATACATCATGGCATACATCATCTTCAACTAATCTCAATTAGTGGTGTCTCCACTAAATGGTGGATATCCATAAAAATCTTCTAATAATTCACATAAATCCATAATTAGTGGAGCCTCCACTAATTAATGGAGATTCCAATAATTCATAACACTCCCCCTTGGATGTCCATCCATACATAAAGAATATGCCTCGTTAAAACCTTACTAGATAAAAATCCAGTGGGAAAAAAATCTAGTGAAGGAAAAAGAGTACACTATTCTATATGTCTGTTTATTACTCCCCCTGATGAGATGATTCCTTTAAATCTTTAAACCGACGCAAACCGATTTTATATCTCAACTTCTCAAATGTTGCAGTCGGTAAAGTCTTCGTGAAAATATCTACGAGGTTATCACATGACCGAATTTGTAGCACATCAATTTCACATTTCTTCTGGAGTTCATGAGTAAAGAAGAAATTTGGTGAAATATGTTTTGTCCGATCTCCTTTAATATATCATTCTCGTAATTGAGTTATGCAAGCTGCATTGTCTTCATAAAGAGGAGTTGGAA
Organism: Voacanga thouarsii; assembly: GCA_026120185.1. NCBI lineage: Eukaryota > Viridiplantae > Streptophyta > Magnoliopsida > Gentianales > Apocynaceae > Voacanga > Voacanga thouarsii. Next base: position 1,967,251 of record JANUWF010001190.1, read on the forward strand.
TATCTTTGATCGATGATAATCCACAACTTTCTCGGATATAATGAATCATGGATCTTAGCCATACACATTCTCGACTTGCTTCACGAATGGCTATAATTTCAGCATGATTTGAAGAAGTAGCTGCTATAGATTATTTCGTAGAACGCCATGATATATCAGTATTTCCACATGTAAATAGATAGCCCGTTTGAGAACGTGCGTTATGTGGATCAGATAAATAACCAGCATCTGCATAACCTATCAATGTTGGACTGGTTTTATTTGAATAAAATAATCCGAGATCAATTGTACCTTGGAGATATCGAATGACTTGTTTAATTCCATTCCAATGTCGTCGTGTTGGTGAAGAACTAAATCTTACTAATAAATTGACAGTAAAAGCAATATCAGGTCGTGTATTATTAGCAAGATACATCAATGCACCAATTGCACTGAGATATGGTACTTCAAGACCAAGGAGTTCTTCATCATTTTCTTGAGGTCGGAAAGGATCTTTATCCACATTTAATGATCGGACGATAATTGGAATACTCAATGGATGTGCTTTGTCCATGTAAAATCTTTTTAGCACTTTTGCTGTATATGTTGATTGATGAATAAATGTTCCACTCTCCAGATGTTCAATTTGTAAACCAAGGCAAAATTTGATTTTACCAAAATCCTTGATTTCGAATTCTCTTTTTAAATAATCAATTGTTTCTTGGAGCTCTTCAAGAGTTCCAATAAGATTAATATCATCAACATATATAGCTAATATTACAAATTTAGAACCAGATTTCTTAATAAAAATGCATGAACATACCTGGTCATTTTAAATCTCGCTTTCAATCAATATTCACTAAGATAATTGAACCACATGCGCCCAGATGGCTTCAGGCCATGTAATGATTTCTGCAACTTGATGGAGTAATTTTCACAAGGATAATGTTTATACGCTTCAGGCATATGAAATCCTTCGGGGATTTTCATGTAAACATCATTTTCTAAATTTCCATACAAGTAAGCAGTGACAACATCTAATAGGCGCATATCTATCTTTTTATGTACTGTCAAACTGATAAGATATCGGAGTGTAATAGCATCAATAACAGGAGAATAAGTTTCATCATAATCAATACCTGGTCTTTGTGAAAAACCTTGGGCTACTAATCGCGCTTTATATCGAATGATTTCACTCTTTTCATTGCTCTTTCGCACAAATATCCATTTGTAGCCAATAGGTTTTACACCTTCTGGTATTCGGACTGCAGGTCCGAAGACTTCACGTTGTGTCAGTGCATTTAACTCCGATTGAATCGCATCTTTCCATTGCAGCCAATATTTTCTATACCGACATTCATCAACTGATATTGGTTCAGGATCATCATTATCCTGTGTAACATCAAGAGATATATTGTATGCAAATATATTATCAATAACAGTTTCTATCCGATTCCAACTTCTACCAGAAGTGGTATAATTGATAGAAATTTCAGTGTTACTTTCATCAACTTCTGGTTCTTTGTCATCAGTTCTCTCTTGGTCTTTATCATTCTTTTCTTCAATATGATCATCTGGACCATTAATCCTCTCTTCTTTCGAGGATTTTTATCTTTAGAATCAAGAGTTCGACCATGTTTCTGGCATGCTTTTGGCTCAGCAGCTATATGTAAAATCTTTTGTTCTGTTGAAACTTCAATTACAATAGGAGCATTTATAGCTGGCATATGCGATTTTGTTATTCTTCTGGAGTCAACAAAAGCGTCTGACATTTGATTTGCAATGCTTTACAAATAAATTATCTTTTGAATTTCAAGTTCACACGCTCTTGTATGCGGATCAAGATAATTTAATGATGTTATCCAATCACGATCTTTCTTGTACTGTTTCTGTTCTCCCCCTAATTTAGGGAATAATGATTTCACAAGAGAATAAGAAAAGAAATATAAGAAAATGATGACAAGCAGGAAATGCCAAGAAAAATATCTCCTTTTTTTTTACACTCTTCCCGGTACCGACTTTTCGTCTTCCTCTCTTGTATTTTCTTCTCCTCCGACCCTCTACCTACCATCTACCTCTTCTTCTTCCTCATACAGATATATATATATATATATATATATATATATATATATATCGATATATATCTCAGTTATCAGTCATTAGTAAACATAAAAAACAAAAATCACAAAGCAGATATGGAGACTCGTAATTCATTTGAGACATGGTCAAATTTTGACTCGGTTTCTGCAGCAGATGTTGATGTATTTTCCTTTCCAAACCAACCGCTTCTGCCTAATTCGAACGCAGAAGATTTTGATATGTTTTCATTTTCATACCAACCGCTTCCTCCTAATTTTAGGTGAGATACCTTTGAGGGCTTCCATTTGTTTTTAGTATGCTTGATAATGAAATTAAACTCTCTTTTGGTTTGTTTTTTATGTAAATCAGTGGAAGTTTTGAACATACTGCTTTTGACCAAATTGATCTGCCCCTACAAGAGGCTTGCTTTTGATCTTGTTCCTCTTGATGCTATTCCTTTGAATGAGGATATGCTTGTGCATGATCCTTTCTACTCTCTAATGGATTTTGAACAAAGCGAGAATATGTTTCCGAGTTATTATACATTTAAACATGGATTTTGAATGGTATTACCTTTACGATATTATTTTCTTTTTCTAGGAGAAATAATGAGTGGTCTTGGCAACGAAGTCGGAGTAAGTACTCATGAAATGCATAATATCGAAGTTCAAGATATTATTGCGAGACAAAATTCCTGGGGAGAAGAAGATGATTAAGAGGCGAGAGAGAGAAGAAGGGCAATAACTCCCATACACTATCAAGAGAAACAATTTCGCAGTACTTTTACCTACCAATCAAGAGCGCGACCAAAGAAGCTGAATATTGGCATAACCCAGTCTCAAGAAAAGATGTAGGGAGTTAGGAATTCGTCGATGGCCTCACGGGAAATTGGTGAGCTTGGAGACCATAATCAAGAATGTTCAGGTTCTCTCTCATATATACTTATAATTTACAAGTATGAAACTATGAAAGATTTATAAGTAAATAACCGATGATATCACTTCGATTTACGGGAGATGCAAAATAAAGAAGAAGGAGGACATATGGGTGAGAAGAAGTTGAAAGAAGCCATTGCGATATTGGAATGTGAAAAACAGGTTGGTGGAAGAAAGTCCTAATACGCGGTTAGAGGACCAAACACGAGAAATTGAGACAAGCATGCTTCAAGGCCAAATATAATAAGAAATTTAATTATAATAAACTTAAGGAGATCATAAAATCTCAAGACTCATTTCGCGATAATTTTACGGCTAATTCTGCTGCTAGTCTCGATCTTTGGCTCAAAGGGAAAAGAAAAGGAGGAGGATGTCGAAAAAGAGGAGTTGAAGTCCATAATTACTAATTGTTTGTCTTCCTCTAATGTAAATATTGAAAAAGAACAATTACAAACCTTCATCTTACATTTGTCGGCTCAATTACAAAAGAGCAACTATAAGCATGTATCCTCAAGTTCATATGAACACTAGTGATATGAATAAAAGATGTGATGCTTATTATTAATGGAAATATCTTTTCCCTTATTATCTTTTCGTTCCACTTCGGGTGGCAGTATTTCTCCGTGATAAGGAAAATATCGAGTGTGTCCATGACCATAACCACGGCCATTGCCACAACTACGACTATAACGATGGCTTCTGCTGGAGCCAACAGCATTCACTTCTAGGAGAGTCTTTGTTGAGCGATTCATCCGGCTTCATGATTTCTCAATAATAACTCATGTTAAAGTTTGTCAATTTTGGATACCATTTTTCTCGATATTATTCTTGTAGGATATGAAAAGTGGAGAATGTCTTCTCCAATATAACTTCATCGGTAACTTTTTCTCCGTAAAATTTTTAACTAAGATGTAGTTTTATACATCACGGAGTTCACGGTTTTACAATCTTGCAACTTCGGGTGCAACCATTCATACCGTGCGGTGGGTAGTACGACCATCTTCGGGTGGTCAAATCTTTCTTTTTATCCACATGACATATGGATCTCCTTTTTTAGCATTTAGATGCATTTACGTATGACATATAAATTTTTTTTAGAAATATCAAGGGCTACAAATTCGAATTTAGCGAGATCAATAAATGCGTACCTGTCTTCTGGCTTTAATAACGGCAGAGACTCGTGCTGATAACGTGTTATAAAATTAGGGTAGTGTTAGAATAAAATCTACACACTACACACTAAGAAAATACTAACTATTCTTTGCACAAAAATTTCTCTTCAAACTTCTCTCTTTCTTTCTCTCACAATTCTTTCTCTAATCTTTCTTTCACAAAATGATGGTGTCTTACAAGCTTAGAGAATAGCTCTATTTATAGAGCTCTAATTAGTGGAATATATCATGGCATACATCATCTTCAACTAATCTCAATTAGTGGTGTCTCCACTAAATGGTGGATATCCATAAAAATCTTCTAATAATTCACATAAATCCATAATTAGTGGAGCCTCCACTAATTAATGGAGATTCTAATAATTCATTACAGAATATTATTTATTAAATTAAAATTATCGAGTTTTATACTTTTGGAATGTATGTTCATTATTTTTCTTTTTTTTTTATATGATATGTAGGATTTAAAAAAAAAAAAAAGAAAGAGCGTGATTAATTGGTTGTCACTATTATTATTCTCTCACTTGCTCGAGATTTGAATGAAATAAACAAATTTTCTAAATATTTTTCAATGAATTACTGATTATTTAATTGTTGGCGGGTCTCTCTTTGAATGTGTTGTCGGAAAAAAAAAAAAAAAAAGACTCAATGATTATTTGTTTGCCGGAACCATAAGTCTTAGAACAGGCTACAATCTTGCCTACGAATTCTGACCCACTCCATAAATATTAGAAAATTTTTTATTTAATTCTGACCCACTCCATAAATATAAAAATAATAGAAATAGTTTGAGTAGGTAAAGGGATAGTTGAAGCGACGGCTGGCTAGTTTACTATTTATGGGTTTTATAAAAAAAAATGAAGGGTTTTTTCTATTATGTGTCTTTGAGACACATATTAATTTGAATAAATTATATATTATGTATAATCTAGGTAAAATTTAATTTAAAAAGAAATAAATATTATGCCTTTTAATTAAATTTTATTTAAGATAATTGTATATATTAATAAATTAATCATTTATTTATTATTATTATTATTGTTGGTGGTGGTGGATGAAATTAACATGACGATAAAATATTTACAATAATATTAACCATTCTAATTATATTTGTTTTAATTTGAATTGATTTATTAATTTATTCAATTCACTTGAATAAATTTTAATTAGAAGATATAGTAATAATTCTATCTAAATTATTAGAAAGTATAATATTTTTTATCTGAATTAGATTTTATAAAAAGTACGTAAAATATGATACATGAAATATAAAAAGTACATATATATGATATGTGGAATAAATATATCAATTTATTTAAATATAGAGACTATATATATATATATATATATATGATACTATCTTAAATACACGATAAAAAAAATTAAAAATGAATAACTCAATTGTCACATTATTACTATAATTAAAAGTAAAAATATTTATCTTTTTGAGAAATTCTCAAATATTAAAAATAAATTTAAAAAGCAACTAATTTTGACTATGGAAAAAGTCCAAACAATCATATCATACATTTATAGACATGCCCTAAGAGCCTTTAGGGTATAACTTAGTGGGAAAGTGACAGTTATTGTAATAACAGCTATGCCTCCACCTGCACGGTGGAGGTTCGAACTTGTGTAGTGATAGTTAAAAGTAACTATAGTATGACTTCTTATTAAGTCATATCTTGCGATTTACTTACTCTATAATCCTAGGAGAAGTGGAGTGGGATGGGGTGGTGGGAACTCTCAGGGTGGAGGAACCATCCTTTTATAGGCATGCTGTCACATTCCTTTGCACTCCTATTTAGTTTTGATGGGACAAGATTGTTGAAAACATTAATTTATAGTTATCCTACTAGATTGTATTTGTAAGAGATATTTTGCTGTATAAACAATTATAACATTTTTGTGCTTTATTAATTATATAATCTTCACTAATAATGTGACCTAGTTTGTAATTATGAAAATCAATTATTATCATTGATACGATATAATTCAATTTATATATCTATCATTTTGAAAAGCAATGACAATGACAGAACTAAAGGGGTATGGTGGCATTCGCCCCAACGTTTTTTTAAATTATATATGTGTTTTAAAAAATTAAAAAATTTTATCTTTATTTTTTTGTTAAAAAATTATAAAAAATTATCCTCTAATATGTATATTTTACTCACCTAATTCGAAATTCATGATTTCTCATGTTGTATTTTGTGGTTTATGTAAATTAGGCATAAGATAGACATCTCCTTATAATATATAGTGATTAGAAGTGTTTAGTACTACCTTACAACTAAAAGGAAAGGTTGACACTCGTAAGTAGTGTAACGATACCACATTGATTTCTATTACAAGCCATATGTCCGTACGTAAGTTCTTCACCTTAAAGACCTCGAACTTAATCATTTACAAAAGGTTGGTTTGGACCAGGGAAAAGAAAAATCACTCTTAATTACTATGTCTTGCCCTCCAATTCTACTTCTTTATTATCACGGCCAGTGGCCGCTTGCCGTCTGGTGAAGATAGCTTCCATGTCTTCCAAGGACCTCCCTTTGGTTTCGGGGCAGAAGAAGTAAAAGAAGAACCAAGCCACCACTGATATAGCGGCAAACAAATAGAAGGCTCCTCCAATGGTGATTGCGCTCGCAAGTGATAAGAAACTCATAGAGACGGTGGCGTTCATCAGCCTGTTTACTGCCACCCCAATGGAAGCCCCTTGAGCTCTCAGCTTTAGAGGGAAGATCTCAGAGCTATACACCCATGTCACAGGCCCGAGCCCCAGGTTGAACGACAGCACATAACCGTAAGTAAAAACAAGACTTAAAACCAGAGCAGAAAGAACCTTTCCGCTGGAGTGCTGCACCACGGTCAAACAAGTAGCTAATCCAGTTAATGCAAGAATCATGCCGGCAACGCTGCATAGCAAGAGCTTTCTCCTCCCAACTCTGTCGATTAACAAGGTTGAGGTTGTTATACAAACGAATTTTGTTAGCCCTATACCAACGTTGGCAAGTAAAAGCTTGTTCTTGGCTACCACTCCAGCTTTCTTGAAGATTCTTGGACCATACAACATAACAGCTTCGATTCCGGTTGCGTGCTCAAAGAAATGGACTCCAACGCCGGCGAACAAAATCCAACGCACTGTAGGGGTTGGCCTTAGCAATAGTTCTTTCCATACTCCTTGCCCCTGCGTCTTCCTTGTGCTTGGTAGCTTGACAACGTCGTCGTTGCAGTTTTCATCGATCCCGGCTGCCATTTTTATGTCACTCAATCGAGTCTGAGCTTCTTCGGCATCATTCGATACCTTTTTCAGGATTTTCTTGGCGTCTCCTATGCGGCCTTGCATTATTAGCCATCTAGGAGATTCGGGCATTTTGAGGACTCCAATTGCCAGGGCAAGAGAAGGAATTGCTGCAACGCCAAGCATCATTCTCCAGTTGAGTCTTAACGGCAATTTGGCAAAGAAATAGTTTGAGAGATAACCGAGTAATATCCCGATGCTGATGCCAATTTCTGGCAGGGAGGTCAGAAAGCCACGAGTGGATGGCGATGAAATCTCGGCAGAGTAAACTGGTGCTATCATAAGTGCAAAGCCTACACCGACACCAGCAACGCACCTCCCGGTCAGAAGAACTGCGTAATTCGGGCTATAACCCATCACAACAGAGCCAAGCAAGAATATAATGGATGCTACTACAATCGTGTATCGCCGCCCGATGATGTCCGATGTCCTTCCGGCACAGAGGGAACCCACCAAAGCACACATGTTTAGGATCCCCGCAGCGACTTCCAGCTGTGATTCCTTGATGTCGAATTCTTCTTTGATGAAGATCATTGCTCCACTCATTACACCGGTGTCTGCAAACCATAAACGTGCAGTCAGTGTCTAAATCCACTAGACAAATTTCTCAGGAGAATCTGTACACAATTCTCACGGAAGAAAACATAAGCAATAAACAAACAGAAAACAAAAAACGAAAGAGTGAAAGAACTCACCATAGCCAAATATGATTGATACCATAGAAGCAACCACGGAACATGAAAGGGCATATTTGTTAATCCTGGTAGGGTTTTCTGTATCCCCTTTCTCCATCGTCATCAACACTGCAAAACTACACTTAATTATCTCCTGCACTGCTCTCCCTTTTGCGTGGCTCTTCCTTTCGCGGGTAAGGGGAGCTGGAGATTCTGGCCTTTAAATCAAGGATCGTGGTGCCCACGGACTCCTCTCCCTTTCTTAAGGAAACTAGGCCACGTTCGTTAATGAAAGGATAATCACATGCCAAAATATTGCCAAGCAAATCTCAAACTGGCACACCCACCCACTCCTATGGAAACAATTTAAATGCAGTTTTTCATGGATAAGAAACCCACGCAAGAGACACATAACAACTTCTACACAGAATCAAGAACGAAAAGTAGAGGAAAAACCCATTATGTTTTTTACTTCCGTAGCAGCCCACTACATTCATGAGTATCTTCCTTTGACTTGCTTGGGTTTTAATGGCAATTATATAGAGAGATTTGGCCAGAATTATCTTATTATCCGATTAGGAGATCTCGGTTAAAAACAATTAATGCAGACTAGGACTAGGAATAGGATTGAAATAAGAAGGGCCTGTGGATAAAGATAATATTAATGTGTCTAATCCTTAAGGCTGGGAATGGGATCGGCTAATTAGGAATAACGGGATCAGGTTTTACTGGCTGACCGCATTCTTAGTAAAAAATAGAGCCAAGGCAAAGCCTTCCGATTTGGGAGTTCTGAAGCCAGCGAATACGACTGCTTTTAACGCATATTATTGTTGACTTTTGACTTCAATACATCCAGCTGCCACCTGTAAACAGTACTGTACATGCGTCTACGTCATGCCTGAGACTACCCACCGGAGGGACACCCTGAAAATTAATTATTAACAAGTGGACATGAGAGTTACCCCTCCTTTCGTCTTATAATATAAATAGTTTGACTTAATTTTACATATATTAAAATTTTTAATAATAAAATGACTTTATATTTTTTATTCTTAAAATACCTCTATTTAAATATCTTGGAAACAAAAGAAGAGAAGGGAGAGGAAAAGAGGGAAATAAAATAATAAATAATGATAAAAATGTAAAAATAACTTAAAAACGTTCTTGAAAAATCCCCAACGACTTATAATTTAGGATAGTAAAAATAGTCTTTAATGACTTATATTATAGGATGGAGGGAGTACTATATTAGTAAATTTTTTAATAAGGTATATATTTTAATAATTTTAATGTGTATTTTAATATATTATCTATTACATTAATGTTATATTGAATATATACGTATAAATTAATTTAAATTAAAATAAATACTATCAGAATATTTAAGAATGTTGTGCTAATTATATCTTAATTGATTTCATAATTTCATGATTAATTTGTCAATTTATCTAATTACCTTAATAAATCTTAATCATAATTACTCGATTTGAATTAGATTTTATGGAGATTACATAACTATGATGCATGCATTAGTTGTCATATATTTCTCAACTTATCCAAATTAACTGTGTGTCTCATATAACCGTTAGAAAAAAAATTATATAAAATAATACAAACTTTCCAAAATTGAACATGTAACGAATATTTATGATAACATGAATTGACATCCTATTTCAATATATTATGGATAAAAATAGACAATTATTCAATTGAGATTAATTTGTTTGAATATATATATAAAATAAATTATTAAATATAAGGTCAAATGAGGCTTGCTGTAGGGTTAAAAGTTATACTTTTTTGAATTATGAGGTAGGCGCCATTAAATCTTTATTGGATAAAGTTCTGTTTGGTATATGTATTGATTTAATTATCGCGTTGATACCTCAATTTCAAATTGTCAATTACAAAGTTGATTCAATTGCTATATCCATCAATACATATACCAAAACAAGTGGTCAAATTTTGAATTAATTTTTATGAAAATATGCATAAATATAACAAATAAAACTAATGCAATAGTCAATAAAATTTTTCTTTACTATGTAAACTGTTAGATTAATAATATAATAGTTAAAATGTCGAGTTAGTAAATTTTAAGCAGTAAAAATGATTCAATAAAAAATCCTCCAAATGAAGTTGTTATAGATATTCCCTCAAGACAAAATTCTTATATGGTCACAAAAAATGCTATCAAGGCATCATTTTCATCATCAAAATGGGCATTTATAGAATGAAATCATTTGAAAGGTAAGTCAATTAGTCTACTACCAAATGCCACAAGAAAAAAAAAAAGAAGCATATTCAAGTAAACTCAATGGCCAGTCTTGATGGGCATACTAGACAGCTAACAAAGTCTCTGAAACGTTTCACACACAAAATTCTCAATGAGTCGCAATCTAAGACTGTCACTCCCCCAACGTTGAATGGCCAATTCCAAGTTGCAACGTTGTTGTCTGTCCTTCACCATCCCAATTTGGACATTACCCATATCCAACGGCAGGAAATCAAAACTAGGGTTATCCAAATTGTCCAAATGCTTCTTTCAATATGAAGTGTAGAAAACGTTAATTAATAGATTTATATTACTTTTCAAGTTGCTTGTGTTGATTTATTTCTGTGGACAATTTTTTGAAGTATTAAAATGTTCATTGTTTGCCTTTTTTTCCCACTGAAAAGGAATCTGTATATTAATATAAAAATCAAATTGGTTCCCTATTAAAATCTTGATTTCGATTATAAAGTCTCCCCCTCATTTTCATATGGAATAATTAGGCTCCGGATGTTTTTAATACATTCTCTACAACACTCTATTAATTTAATAAATATCCAACTCATTCTTATCTACTATTGTATATTACTTAAAAACGCATAATAATCAGTAATAGTATTATATAAGAATGAGTTGAGTATCTGTTAAATTAATATATATGTATTGCATTTCTAGTGATGTGTTAGAATGTGATACCCCAATTCCACATGAGATTGGAATAAGAAATATGAATAGTATTGTTGACGTTAGTTTTGCCGAGTCGACGCAACTGTTACTTTGAGCCGTTACCGATTCGATAAGTTTTATCGAGCCAATAAAGTCAACATATTAAGCAGCCGTTAGTCATGGTCAACATCGACACCACAAAGCCGATAAAAAATAAAACGAATTCCTGATTTTTCAGCACAAGAATTTTGCACGACCGTTGGGAGCATTCTTTGGCCGGAAGAAACTCCATGATCTGTTAGTGGCTCGATTGCAGCAAGTATAAAATGGAAGCGCAGCCCAGAACCCAGACACGACCATCATCAATCAATAGTATCAAATTTCTATTACGTCGTCATTTACAGTTTTTTAGTCTAGGAGTTCAATTCCTTACAGTTTTCTTACTGTTTTATTATAGCTTTCCTTTACAACTTTGCTTCCAACTTTCTTTACAGCTTTCCGTTCTTCTTTCAAAATTCAAGACATTTTTGTACTTTCTTTGAAGTAAATGCTTGTTGTTCTGAAAGTTCTTCCGTTTTGCATTTTCTGCTGACTTTCTTGAACCCTTTCTATAGTAAGTTCAAGGAATCCAGTCCCTGATTAAAAAAAAAAAAGATCTGATACCGTTTTCTATTTCACCATATCGAATCGTTTGTATTTATCGAAAGTGTAGTCGATACCTGGTTACATCGGCTCATTATTTTGACAACAACATAGATTGGCACGCTCGGTGGGACCCAATGTCAGTTTTCGCATACGATTGCGGTCAGGACGATTAATGGAGAACAATTCACAGCAGCCGCCTGCACCAAGTCGTCTGAACGACTCCCAGTCCATGCTCTTTGGGGAGTTTTTGATCCTTCTGTTACTACTTCCAGTTATACTCAAGTTACTCTTCCGGAGCAAGGGTGTCAGTCATCATCCCCACCACAAGTGTCTCAGTCGACATCTATCTCTCTGATTGCCATCCGACATACTATGGAACAATATACTGGTGAGCTTTTGCAGGGTCTTATCGCGCAATTTGCTACTATTTTTCGGACTCTGCTTCAGAATGAGCTCCAACAATTTGCACAGAGGCAAAATATGCAAACTTTCACTCAGCCACCGAGTTACCCTGCACAAGGGGCAACTATGGCACCGGTGTACCCCATGTCATCGGCTGATAGCGCACCATCTCATGAATCAGTTCACCTTCTGTGCAAAGAAATGTCTTTCCCTGCTACAGGGGGACATCAAGTTATTTCAGGAGTGCTGGTTCAGAACATTATGCCAGCAGAAGTGTTTCCAGGAAGAAATCCTGGTCCGATGACGAGATTACCTACAACTTATGAAGCAGCCCCAACCTTTGTTAAGGGAAACATGCCACCCTTCGGGGGACAGCCGAATTACTCTGCTCCTTATCCTTTTGTATATCTGGCAACGACAACGGCTTATCCAAGGCAAGGGGTCGGAAGTGCTGAGCCTTTCATGGGGTGAGGTTCCCGACCTGTCATGCAAAGTCCTTCACCACAGATTCAACAGCCATACCAGCCGGTTGATGTAATGACGGAAGCATTTCGTCGGCAGTCACGGGATCGGCTTGTATACCAAAAATCTTATCCCAATTGGGTGGATTCCATGGCAGTACTCCCTCGAGATTTTAAGCTATCAGAGTTTACTACGTTCTCTGGTGAAGATAATAAGTCCACCATAGAATACATCAGAAGGTTCACAATACAATGCAGTGAGTTGGAAAAGAATGAATGACATAAATTACAACTGTTTTCGTTGTCTTTAACAGGGGTAGCGTTCACACGGTATGCCAATCTAGCTCCTAACTCTGTATACTCATGGGCTGATATGGAAAGAATTTTTCACCAACGATTTTTTAAACCTGCACCGGAAGTTTTCATTGCCGATCTTTTAGCAATAAAACATAAGGGATCAGAGGATGTTGCGGATATTATTGAGTGTTTTCGGCAGACTAAGTCCAAGTGCACAACCCAGTTGCTAGAAACAGAATGTGCGAGAATTGTTATTAGCAGAATGCATCTGCAACTCAAAGAACGATTCATTCTCCAAGATTTCTCGTATTTATCCCGTTTATTATCTTATGCTGTCATAATAGAAGAGATGATCGAGGAGAAAGAGAAGAGACGTTCCATTAAGTTCTCCCATGGCTAGACAATGATATCAGTCATAGACGATACCAATGAGGACAATGAAGAGCAAGCTATAAAGGTAATGGCGATAGAGTTGGTAAAGGGTTCCTCCTATACATGTCCACATTTGAAGCCCGGCAAAGGGAAGGAGGAAGTTGCCACGTCAGGACCATCTTACTCTTTTGATGTTTCAAAAGCTGAACAAATCTTTGACCAATTAGTGGCAGATAAACAAATCCGTCTGGCTTATGGACACAGGATCTCGGGCCAAGAAGATTTGAAAGGAAAAATGTACTGAAAATGGCATAATTCTTTTTCTCATAGTACTAACAGTTGTGTTGTTTTCAGAAATACCATTCAGAAGGCTATCCAGGATGGAAGATTGAGGTTTACAGATAAAAAGGAAGAGACTTTGGTAGACACGGATCCGTTTCCGTTAGCTGATGCACACATGTTGCAAATAGAGGCAGGTAGGAATTATGAAGAACCTACAGAAAACAACAAGCTTGAGGGGATAGGGAAAGGATTCCAAAGATTGGATGAGAGGCCATTTCTGCCTGGTCGGTGTTCCCGACCATCAAAATCCCAAAAAAGACGAGAACAGCAGAAGCGAGCGCAACAAAGGCGGCTCCTTAATGCGTGGGTCGAAGAACAATTATCCCCTGATAATAGCCAAAATATGCTCAGCATCCTGCCGTCAAGTTTTCGAGCTGCCTCTTGTCAAGAGTCTATGGAAGAAGATTTTCATACAAAAGAAAAAGCTGCAGTGGAATTGATTGATGTCAAGGCCCCACCAGAAGGTATGCTCTTTCCAATTCCGACAGCCTAAAGTGTTAACAACCTCAGGCCCTTATATATCAAAGCACATATCAACGGCAAGGCTTTTGCTCAAATTTTTGTTGATGGTGGAGCTGTCTTGAACGTAATGCCTTTCTTTACCTTGAAACGATTGAGAAAAGATAGGACGGGTTTGTCCCCTACCGATGTGCAGATAGTTAACTTCACTAGAGAAGCAGCTGCGGCAGAAGGCGTTATCACCTTTGAAGTTGCAGTCGGGTCCAAAACTAGTAAAACGGTCTTTTTTATAATTAATGCAAAGCCAGCTTATTCCGTTTTATTGGGTAGGGATTGGATTCAAGCAAATCGTTGCGTACCGTCCACTTTACATCAAATGATGCTGATCTGGGATGGAGAACAGGTAGAGCAAATCCCAACCGATCCCAATCCATTTTCAGCAGAAATTCACATGAACGAAGCTCTATTTTATCACCCGACCTTTAATCCGAGCCAGTATGCCAAGCTAACTATGGCTTATAACCTGATCACTATTGAGGAGCCAAGGGAAAATGGTTTACGACCTGAGGATCCAGAGGTCCGACGAGCTCTTGGTTTTGTTGCTCAAGATCCGTCAACAGAAGTAGACATAGGAGAACCTGGGGAAAACAGAACAATCAAGGTTAGTCTACATTTGTCTATGGTGCAGAGAGATAAGTTGACTTGTCTAATCCGCAGGTATAAGGATTGCTTTGCGTGGGACTATCATGAGATGCCAGGTTTGGACAGAAGTATTGTGGAGCATCGTCTACCGATCAAAGAAGATTTTGAGCCTTATAAATAACCGGCAAGATGTTTTAATCCTGCATTGTTACCCAGGATTAAGGAAGAGATAGAAAGGTTACTTCGATGTGGATTCATCCGTACGCGCCGATATGCAAATTGGATATCTAACATTGTGCCGGTCATCAAGAAGAATGGTCAACTACGTATCTGTATAGACTTCAGAAACATAAACTTGGCTACTCCGAAAGACGAGTATGCTATGCCGATGGCAGATATGTTGGTGGATTCCGCTGCAGGTAACCAGTTTTTAAGTTTTATGGATGGCTATTTAAGGTATAACCAAATATTCATAGCTGAGAAGGATACGCACAAAACAGCATTCCGTTGCCCAGGGTTTATCGGTTTGTTCGAGTGGTAGTTATGCCATTTGGTTTGAAGAACGTTGGGGCATGAACCTCATCTTTCATGATCTTATCGGCAGCACAATGGAAGTCTACATAGATGACTTGGTCGTAAAATCTTCCGATTTCTTACAACATTTGGCTGACTTGGAACAGGCATTTCTCCGAATGCACAAGCACCATTTGAAGATCAATCCCGCTAAGTGTGCATTTGGAGTTACTGCTGGGAATTTCCTTGGTTTTTTAGCACACCAGAGGGGGATTGAAATAGATCAAAACAAAGCCAAAGACATTCTACAAGCAAGACCTCCTCAAACGAAGAAGGAACTTCATAGTTTCCTGGGGAAGATAAATTTCCTACGACGTTCTTTGGCAAATTCTGCAGGTAAACAGAAGACTTTTTCCTCTTTATTACGATTAAAGTTGTCTCAAGATTTTATTTGGCAGCCTGAGCATCAGGTAGCATTTGATCAGATAAAGATAGCTTTGTCACATCCACTGGTGTTAGCACCTCCCCACAACTGGTCTCCCATGAAGTTATACATTTCAGCTGCGCAAGAATCCATCGGCAGCTTATTAACTCAGGATGACCAACAAGGGATTGAAAGAGTAGTATACTATCTTAGTCGAAATCTATCAGACACAGAGACCAGGTACACCCCTATTGAAAAATTGTGCTTGTCTCTCCACTATGTGTGCACAAAGTTAGAACATTACTTGTTATTTAGGGAAGTACATGTCTTATGTAAGGTAGATTTAGTCAAATTCTTGCTGAATCGTCCTCTGTTAAATGGACGGCTTATGAAATAGGTAGTCAAATTACATGTTTTTTTCCTAACTTATATGCCGTTGAGGGCAGTCAAAGGATAAGCGATTGCGAATTTTTTAACCAAACACCCTTCTTTGGAAGTATCACAGGAAGTACCGCAAACAGAAAGAAGTACAACATAGACATACATTTCTTTAAAATCTTGGGTTTTGCGGTTTGACGGCTCAAGCACCCAACAAAAGGCCGGCATTGGTTTGGTTATCGAATCTCCAAATGGACATCAGGGTAAGGTCCACTTTGAGCTAAAAAAAGGAACAACCAATAATCAGGCGGACTATGATGCCCTTTTGTTAGGACTACAGATTCTGAAGGCATTGGAGGTCCAAGTAGTCAAAATCTTAGGAGACTCTCTGGCGGTTGTCAGACAGGTATTAGGAGATTATAAATGTGCTAACCCGTTTCTGTCAGACAAGTTGCAGGAGGTAAAAATGTTATTTCAGCATTTTCAGGAGGTTGTTCTGATTCACATTCCCCGATCAAAAAATCAAGGCGCTAATGATTTAGCTCAGATGGCCTCAGGTTTTAAGAAAGCCATAATGTGCCATAAGCATCATTACAAAAGGGGATCAACTATCATCAGGGGGGAAGTTAGGTATCCGTATCGGCCGATACGGAACAATCGCTAGTCGATTTGGGTCTTTTGATTCGGAATCTTGGCTAGCCACCATGTCAATTCCCATTGACGGCGGATCAGGAACTGGAGGCCTTGCCTCAGTGTCTCTGGCTCAGCCTCTGGTTCTGTCTTGGGGGGCAGGTTGACTTCATCGGCGGTTGCTTTTGAGACCTCTGTTTCAGCCGCCGCAACGACAGTCTCCTCAGTTTGAGTTTCGGAAGGACCGACTTCATCAGTGGCCGAGGGATGAAGAATATTGTTCAATTCAGCCACAAAGCGGTCTCATCCGGACTTCATCTCATTCAGTAGAATGGCTGTGTTCTTCAGTTCAGCTTCAAGAAATTCCTCCTCCGCTTCTAGCATTAGCCGCTCATCATTATGTTTGAGGTTGGAATCGTCAATGGCCTTGACAGCGTCCTGGAGTCCTTTTTCTAATTTAAGTCGTTGTTCTAAGATTCTTTTCTCAGAGTCAAGTTTTTTCTGGAGTTCCAATAGCCGACGCTTAATCTATTCAATCCTCTCTATTCTCTCTGTAATATCAGCTCGAAGAAGCGTGAGACAGTTAATGGATTCCCGGCTATCCCTCTCTGCGAATGCTGTATTTTCTCGATGCAATTTCAAGAGTTCTAACTAATCATGGGCTTCATCCCGACGATATTACGTGTTTAAGAGAAAGCGCCCCATGAAACGCATTTGCCCCAGACACCCAATTGCCAAGTCCTGAAGCGTATGGGGCATGTCCGGGTCGACTGATTGTATAATCTGCAAAAGGGCGCAGCTCACGTTGTCAAGAGTGGACCTCTCAGTAGGTAAAGAGGTCCTGATGAGGCTATCAAGAAAGTCCAGCACTGAGAATAGTGTCGCTATCGGCAGAGGAGCAACAGCCTCTTCAATTCCCTGGCTAGGGGGAGGCGGAGTTATTTCTGTAACAGTGACCACTGGTTCTTTTTCAGGCCTTTGCAGAACAGGGGATGGATTTTTTGGAGTCGGTGCCTCAGCCGATGAATGGTCTGCCGTTGATGGAAAAACTGGTACGTCAACCGTTGAAAAAGGAGCCGTAGCCTCTGCCGATGAGATATCTGACATCGGAAGAACAGCCCTTTCAACTGCCCTTTCTGCTAGAGATCAGAGCGGAATGTCTTCCTCTAAGTCAGAGGAAGTGTCGATGATAACGGGATGACCTATCCCTTGTTTACACTTTTGCAGAAAGGATTAAACGGGTAGTTAGACAAATTGAATATTGAAGAAACTGAGCAAAATAAGGCTAACAGAAGTAAACCTTGGAAATGGAGGGAGTCGGTGTTTCTAGCTTCCTTTTTGATCACTGGAGCAGGGACGGGATCTCTATCTCTTCCTCCGAGACGGCGGGACCAGCAGCAGTAGTTTTCTACACCAAAGGAGTACGTAAGGCCAACATTATTATAGGACTTACAGGATGTTTTACTTGTTTTCCTTTCTTAGCAGATGATGTCTCAGGCAAAATGGTGGTCAGCCCAGGAACCCACAGGAGCCAGACACCTACAGGGTTGGAGAATAGAGCCCCACTCAGCAGTCTCCACCATAAATTGAAGTTGGGGGATGTCTCCAACACCACTTGGAAGGGCTTGAACTTGAAGGACCGTAGGATGGCCAGGCTGCTATCGGCTAAGGTTTGTATGTCCTCAGCCAACAGCACCGGCTTCACGGAAAAGGAAGAAACGTGCCCTGGATCGGCAGGGATGTCTTGTATCAGCCCAAATTGACGGGAGAAACAGTGGGGATTATACTTCTCACAGGAGATCTTAGCACTTCGAGCTCCAGGCTTAGCCCCCAAAAGAATCTCTCGAGGACACAGAATTCGGACCCATAAAGTCTCTTGAATTGCTTCAGGGCTTTCCGATAGACTTTTCAACCAGAGAGGGCCTTCTTTGCGGGCAGCATAAGGAAAGAAGGCGGTAACATGGAAGTCTCAGCATTGGTGGAGATACAAGATAATAGTCTCGGTAGAGGCAGTGTTCAGGGGGACCTGCAGCAGGCGATAGCCGGTCACCTATTCAGAAGGGCTTGCAGAGGTTCCTATATTTCGGCTGACACCAAAGTTGGGCAGATACTGGTATAGCCAAAGTTGGGCAATCCAAAGCGGACCCCCAAGGTTGGTCGGATCTTCTCCAGCGGAAAGGACAGTTATCAGCTGGTTAATGGTGTGGTAGACCAGGGCAAGGACCAGAGAGGTTAGGTCACAACGCCTTTTGCCTCGTAAGAGAGCCAATACGTAGTATCGGTACTCATTGCTAATGCCAACTGAATGAGAATAGATAATATACTTACACAACCAGAGCCATAAGAAGGCCGCTTGCTCCTGATTAGAGGGAGTGCCATCCACCCCTTTCTGAGCGGCAATGAAGTTGTCGTATGAAGAGGAGGCCTTGTCGAGACGAGTCTTAACGGCTGGTAGACTCTCGTCATCATGGAGTCTCAGAATCTCGTCGCCATCGCATCGAAAACCGATGATGGTGCAGATATCAAGGATAGTAGGGAAAAACATCCCGTGCGAAAAGATGAAGTCATTAATTGTCGAGGACCAAAAGGGAAGAACGACGGTGAATAGGTTGTGGTCAAACGCCATCTCAAAGTCAGTTATCATGATGGCGTTCGAAATTTTCCACTGTGCCCAGATGGCCCTAAATCGGGTGTAGCAGTGGTTCCACCATTCTCTATAATTCTTGAGCTTGCGAGGCCAATGACGGAAGGAGGTGGGGAGATTGGCAGTTGTAAAAGTGTTCTGTTGTAGAGGAAAGGAAAAATCGACAGACAAGACAAACCGCAAATGTTCAGCGGCAACCTCTGCAGGTAAAAGACGGGGGCCCAAGGTAAACAGGTTAGCATCGACTTGGATCGGGGACAGGATATTCTTGTCAATAGGGGTTGCTATCACAGTTTATTCTTTTTACTGAGGGAAAATTTACAGATCATAATGAATAATAGCAAGGAGATAAAGGATCGATGAATCACTTAAGCAGTAGAATTCTGAAGGAAATAGAAGTCGTAGGAAGTGAGGAGTTCCGATTGGGGACCACTGCTATTTATAAGGGAATTTGAAATTGAGCCGTTCACGGGTTCCAAAGCCGAGGCGTCACAAATGTTCCACAACGTTCGGGACGTTTCGTTTTTGTCAGAAAAGGAACGGCTGCTATTAATGGGTGTACGACTCCCATCGTTTTGCTAACTTGTGTCTGCTAAAACAACGGGACTCGGGGGGGCATATGTTGACGTCAGCTTTGCTGAGCCGACGCAACGGTTACTTTGAGCCGTTGCCGATTCGATAAGTTTTGTCGAGCTGATAAAATCAACATGTTGAACAGTCGTTAGTCATGGTCAATATCGGCACCACAAAGCCGATAAAAAGTAATCGAATTCCTGATCTTTCGGTGCAAGAATTTTGCACGACCATTGGGAGCATTCTTTGGCCGGAAGAAACTCCACGATCTGTTAGTGGCTCGATTGCAACAAGTATAAAGTGTAAGTGTTGCCCAAAATCTAGACACGACCATCATCAACCAACAGCATCAAATTTCAATTTCTTCTATTACGTCGTCATTTACAGCTTTTTAGTCTAGGAGTTCAATTCCTTACAGCTTTCTTACCGTTTTATTACAGCTTTCCTTTACAGTTTTGTTTCTAGCTTTCTTTACAACTTTCCATTCTTCTTTCAAAATTTAAAACTTTTCTGTACTTTCTTTGAAGTAAATCAATACATGTATATGCTTGTTGTTTCGAAAGTTCTTCCGTTTTGCATTTTCAACTGACTTTGTTGAACCATTTCTATAGTAAGTTCAAGGAACTCGATCCCTGATTCAAAAAAAAAAAAAAAAAGATCTGATACCATTTTTTGTTTCACCATATCGGATCGTTTGTATTTATCAGAAGTGTAGTCGATATCTGGTTACATTGGCTCATTATTTTGACAACAATAAGTATATGATGATGTATCTAAATACCCATTATTAAATTAAGATATTCATTTTGATCAAACGAGAACGATGGAAAAATAATTGATTATATATACTGCCTAACATATTTTTTTCATATAATTTATTTCATCGATTCTAAATTCTTCATTCCGTCCAAAAGAGAAATTCTAACGCTTTCCTCCGTACAATCCAAGTCCACAAACTTGTGATGCCCTGTACCATGGGTTGCGGATTAGTATCAATTTCAATTGAAAACGTTGGTTCTTGAGAACTACTTATCAGTTGATTGAGAAATTGGAAACTAGGGAGAAACCAGAGAGTGACATTCCAGCCATTCCCAAATTGGTTTGGGGTTTGTATCTCAACACGTTTACAATTATGAAAACGGCTTTAGCTGATAGTCAATTTCATATCCCTTTTATGTTTATCGTGTCCATATTTTCTTACAAAAATGAATAGCAAATTGGAGAAGAGAAAATAGGTAGGTGGGTGGAAAAATGCAAGAAATGGTGGAACGTCTTTTTCTTTTGATAAATGAGGTTTTAATTGAATTAGAAACTCTGGCTTCCTTGGAACATCATTTTAGGACTAAATTTGTTATAAAAAATTACAAAACCATTTCTGGGGAAAGCATTTGTCTACCAAATTATGTGATCAACAACACCTACCAATTTGTTTAGCAAACAACTATCTTAATCATACTGGTCTGACTGCATTTTCAGTGTTTTTTTTTTAATGGGATATTGCCTAACCCTTTTTTCCTTTTTAATGTGATATTGCCTAAACTAATTATTCTTATTGTTGAATCACAAAGTCAGAATATACTAGGTTTGAGTCGTCATAGCAATAGCTTCGACCATTGTGAGATTAAGGGAGATGCTTTGTATGATCTCACTTGATTGGTATACCTAATTTTTTCCACCAAAATATTGAGTTCAAATTTTTAACAAAAAGAAATATAATGATTCAAAATTAAAATTCACCTAACCGTTAATGGAAAATATAGATATACATATATATATATAGAGAGAGAGAGATGCAGATTAATATAGATATATGTATATCTACAAAGTTCTGATAATGGATTTAAAGTCGTAAAATTTTTATACGAATATTACATAATATATGGATGAACATTGATATGTATATCATGAAAGTCCGGTTAATAAATTTAAAGTCATACGAAAATTATGCAATATGTGGATCAAGATTGATATGTATATTTCTAAAATTTTACTAATAAATTTAATGTTGCATAATTTTCATACAAAGAGTAAACAGTGATTTATGCAGGATCAAATAATTATATCCACACTTTCAAAACCATCTCGTTTTAGTAAAAATTAGTCCGCATGCATGGTTTATTTTGTATTGTCAATCTTCTCCCCTCTTAATTGTGATTGTTAAATAACCATACAAATATTTATACAACACTAAATCCCCTATTGATAATAACTTCATTTACAACACTAATTCAATACTCTCTTGTCTTTTTTTTTAAAGAAAAATTAGAAATTCATTCCATGAGGATTTATATTACCACACCTTGCTATAAAGCAAGATTTAAAATATGAGGGTTTCGGCTCTTTAGATTGATCAGGTATTAGTACATTAACTGTGAAGTCGTGTGTTCTATTTTTGAAAGATTGATCTTTTAAAGAGTCGATTCGTCGGAACTTGTCTAGGCTGATTTACCTCTATTAATTCCTTGTTAGGACTTGCAGCAAATTTTATATGCGCACTTTTAGTATCTTCCCCAATTCTGAAGATTACAAAATCTACATAGTAACCGGAAGCATGACATTGGTCCGAAATCAGATGAGATCTGCATATGATTTGCCAGTCTGGAATTAATGGATTCGCATAATTTCAAATTCTAAAAGACTACCATTATTTAACTTTTAAAACGTTTTTAAAATATATATATATATATATATATATATATATATATATATATATATATATATATTTAAGGGCAGCAAGCGTTGACTTAAAAGGGCAACCTCTCAAGTGTCCCACTGCAAGTTGTTTTTGGTTGTATTCGTCATGGTCTAGGTATCCACGCACAAATCCTAAGAAAAGTGATAATTTAATTAATTAAAAATAATTAGATTCAATTTTAGTATATTATTATATTAAAATTTTATAATATATTTTATATTAATTTTTTAAATGAGTATTTCCCAAATTTGTACTCGTGGGAGTGCGTTTTGTGGAGTAGTAGACCGAAGAACACTGCAGGAGTAGAATAAAATATTTTGATGCCTTGGTCAATGGTCAAGGAGACCGCATCCAGATTGATTGTATTGAAGTTGGAATTGTTTTGAACACTTCCAAAACGGCTGTCAATTTCTGTATTTTAAATTATTTATTGTGTTGAGATTGTAGTCCCAACTTGCATTACGAATAAAATAGACTTACATTTCAATTTTGCCCTCAAATTTATACTTTTTTTACAATTATATATTTTGCGTACATTACACCATTAAACTTGTAGGATTGAGTATAATTTCTGCACCTAAGTCTAACTCTATCAATAACATTGCTAACAGATGCTGATATGGACATATGATGCTGATGTGGAATTCCACATCATCTCTTCATATTAACCATTAAAAAAAACTCGATTTATTTGTTCCTTCTTCAGACTCACCGGTGTGGCCTTCTTCTCCAAATCAGAGATATATATATAATGTTATTACAATAATAAATCAAGCAATTATAGATGGGTGGACATGATATCATTCGCGATTGCCACTTTATAAGATATAGAGAAGGGTGTTTTTGTTTCCATGTTGTAGGGAAGATTGTGAATCCAGATCTGGAGAAATTTCTTTTGTTAAATGATTAGAATTTTCCAGGTTAAGTGGCACCATTGAGACTTGCAAAGGTGCGCGAGAAGAGAGCAAACACCTTTCCCACCTCAACCCCTAGCCCCAAACTCAACCAAAATCTAGTCAAGACCTTCACCTCCAAAATCAATTGTCAAGAAAATAAGCAAATGAATCAAAAGTGTCATTTATCAAACTATTCACCAAGGTATCTAATAGGAATCCACCCAAGCATCATACCAAAACTAAAGAAGGGGAATGGAGATCCAAGCCATACTACATAGTGCCTTGGAAGAATTTAAAATATGAGGGCTATTAAAGAAGTATTCAAGCAAGCCAATCCACCAAGCTAAGGAATATGAAGAATGTGAAGAAATAAGTGCCAAAAAGAAGACCTGACGAAGCCAAATTCACCCAACAACTTGTGTGAAAGGCCAAAGAATGCAAGGGAAGGTTGAAGACAAGAGAAACAGTTGAAGAAATAAAAAAACTAGCTACGAATAGAGCCAAGCCGGCGCTGGCTCAAAGTTAGAAAACTTCATTTTGGACAGAGTACAGCCAGTGCCGACTCCCTCTATGAGCTAGTGCCGATCCACTACCGGTTTTGCTATTTTACCTATGTTTTGCTTTATTTTGATACCATTTCAATTCCTATGACTTTTATCTTGTAATAGGTATACTTTAGAGTTATTTTTAGTTTGAATGGTTGAGATTTCATCTTCCATTTGCCAGGTTAAGATAGCTATAAATATTCTATTATAATGCTTCATTTGTAAGTTGGATATTATTTTGAGATTAAGAGACACTCTTGAAAGAGTTCTTTGAGAGTTCTTTCATAAAGGCTAAGACCAATCTTAGGACCAATTTATAAGGATAGATCAAATTAGCCTACTAAAATAATGTCTTAGGATTTTGTTATTGTAAGGTTCTTGAGTAGGAGCTACCTTTGGTTGCCTAGATCTCTTATTCAATTTGTTCTTGATTTCCTAGCTGAATCAAGGATTATTAGGAGTGATTTGGAAGACTTGATTCCTATTTCTAGCATTCTATGTTCTCTATTTGGCCTAGGGTCCTAGTATACCACTTGAAGGATCAAAACGGAAAACATTAAAGAAAGCGTAGCGGAAAATTTTTCAGTTTTCCGAGCCACATCTAGAAGAGAGTACTTACTTTTACTTATTGGTCGCAGATTAACTAACGAGGGATCAGGTTGCACTGGAACTTGCATTTGAAGGGGAGAAGAAGGTGCCCGCTATTTAACTGGGACTCCCGCCAATCTTCTACTCCAACGCATCAAGCGTCTCCAAACTTTTTCTCTTCGTCTTCCGAAATATGACTCTACCTTGCTCTTGGGCTAGCTTGGTGAAAGCTCCTTCTTTGAATAATCAAGATACTCTCTAAGAGAGAAGGAAGAGAAGAACGTGGAACGAGAGAGAGGAAAAGACGACACACTTTTCCATAGGAGAACTCACACCACAACCAACGTTGTTTTTTCCTTCCTCTCTTACCTCATATTTTTTGCCAGCCTTAGAGTTTCATTAAGCCCTAATGGCCGAAAATACTAAGCCCTAATGGGCTTGGTGCTGTGCTTCAAAACCAATCCAAGATTAGCACAATATTCTTAATTAATTAATTATCTTTTTGGACTTCATTAAATACCCAAGACTAATTAATTAATTCTAATTGGACTCTTAATATATGTCAACATATATCAACCCAATTAATTAATTCGTTGGAATCCCTCTTCCACTTAATCTTTTATTGAAATTAGAGTTTTAGGCCCAAAAACGTTTTCTCTATGTCAAGGATTAAATCATTTGAGAAAAAAAATTATAAATTTATTTTACTATTCTAAGTTAATAACCAAGTCAAACTTTAAATAAATGTTGGAAAGTATGCCCTCAAAGACAATGTATTTTGTGTAAACATATTACAATAAAATGTTTATTCATTCAATTTAGTTTGTTTCTCATGTTATTGCACATTTAAGGTCCAAGTATGACAAGTAATGGTTTATGTGTTGGGTCGTTCTTCATAGTAAGGTATAGACTATGGGTACTTGTCATACAAGTAAAATTGAGTTCTTAGTCATTTGATGGAACTGGACATTTTATCAAGGTAAGGCTATTATGCCATGATTTTCAATGAAAAATGATTTACCTTGAATCAATGAGTAGTTCACTCATATCATAGACATAAGCGTATTTTGAATACGTAGAACTAGACCTGTAGTAATAGTCTCTCTTAAAGTACTATAATTATAGAGACCAGACTTACTGCTACAGTTTGGATGGATACCTTCATACTTGAGTATGAGTTGGTGGTTTGGCGAAGCCAGGGTTTTATACTTTGATGTATGTTGGATAAAATTTCTTTTGTGAGATCAATATCCTTGTACATTGTTATTCTAGTTAGTTAAGACGAACTCATGCAACATAATTTCTATATTTCTTCACTTAGTGAAGTTAAATTACCCCCTTATGATTGTTCGGGATAATCTAATGATCCAGGGTCTTGGAAACGTGACTCTAGAATGTGTGCTCTTGGCTAACTTCCAATGATAAGCAAGTACATTCAAGTGAGTCATGAATTATCATATTAGAGATCTAAGGATGGTAAATATCTTTGAGATGGGTGTTAGTACATTTATCCTGTCTCATTGCTGGGTATTACATTGAGGGGTATTTCCGTTATTTCACCTATAGGTCGGAGACATTACTTTAGCAATATTATTCTTGGGGTCAATATTTTTATATGGTGATAAATGAAAATATTTAAAATAGTAAAATGCAACTATTTAATAGTAAGGGTATTTTGATCATTTTAGTAGCCATGAATAATATGTCTTTTGATTCCCGGAGTAGCTCAAGTTACATTGGTGTTGTTTAGATACAATCTAAGCTTAATGGATAATTATTTGGAAGAGAATAAAATTTATTCTAAGAGTCCAATTATAATTAATTAATTATTCTTGAGTTTTGATAAGCCCAAAAAAGATAATTAATTAATTAAGTTAATTGGACTGGAATAAATTAATTAATTGAGCTGATATATATTGACATATATTAAGAGTCCAATTAGAATTAATTAATTAGTCTTATGTATTTAATGAAGCCCAGAAAAATAATTAATTAATTAAGATGATTGGACCAATCTTGAATTGGTTTTGGAGCACAGCACCAAGCTCATTAGGGCTTAGTGTTTTTGGCCATTAGGGCTTAATGAAGCCCTTAGGTTGGCCTAAAATATGAGGCAAGAGAGGAAGGAAAAAACAACGTTGGTTGTGGCGTGAGTTCTCCTCTCTGAAAAAGTGTGCCATCTCTTTCTCTCTCTCTATTCCACATTCTTCTCTTCTTTCTCTCTTGGAGAGTATCTTGATTATCCAAAGAAGGAGCTTTCACCAAGCTAACCCAAGAGCAAAGTAAAGTCATACTCCGGAAGAGAGAAGAGAAGAAGTTTGGAGAAGCTTGATGTGTAAGAGTAGAAGATTGGCAGGAGTTCCAGTTGAATAGCAGGCGCCTCTTTCTCTCCTTCCAACGCAAGTTCCAGTGCAACCAACCCCTCGTTGGTTAATCCGTGACCAATAAGGGAAAGTAAATACTCTCTCCTAGATGTGACTTGAAAAACTGAAAAATTTTCCGCTGCACTTTCTTTGATATTTTTCGTTTTGATCATTCAGTATTTGAATTGGATTTGCTTGTTTTTTTTTTTATTTATTAAACTCTTTATTTTTTATCTTTATTTGAGTCTTGAAAATTCTCCTAAAAATTACCATGAAATCACCAAAAATCAACTACTAAAAAAGCTCACACCAACATCATTCCATCACACTCCAATTTTGACAACAATTTAGCACTAGTCTCAATGGGGATTGTGGTTACCATGTCATCTTGAACTTCATTTGCCAAAGATGGATGTGTCCACCACATTTGCCAAGGCAAAGCTAGAGACTCTATTGGTCAACAATTCGTTGGCTTCGTCCCTTTCCACTATCGCTTTCGTGAGGAACTCACGAATTCCATTTGTGAAAAACTCATGAGTGATTCCCTTCTTCGATTTGTTATGGAGAAAGACAAAATCAAGGAACAAAAAAGAAAATTGAGTATCTCGAACTCATATCTGAACTAAGAGATGCACGTCCCATGCTCCAACTTTGTAGCATTTCTTCATCTTCGTCTATATGTTGGCTTTTGTTTTCTACTGTTCTTCACCGCAACTTTCCTTTACAGCTTTGTTCACATTTTTCTTCAACAGGCTTAGGGTTTTGTGGTCAGGAGCTTTCATGTTAATACCCAAAAAAAGAAAAAAAATTAAATTGAGTTTTTTTTAAATAGTGGATATGAAAAAGTGACATGGAATTCCACGTCACTTGCCACATCAGCACCATATGTCCATGTCAGCATCTATTAGCGGTGTTATTGACGGAGTCAAAGCTAGGGACAGGATTGTACTCAATCTTGCAAGATCAAGGGCGTAATGTGCGCAAAATGTAGTTCAGGGGTGTAATTGTAAAAAAAATATAAGTTCGAGGGCAAAGTTAGGATTTGAGTCAAATAAAATATATTCCATATGACTTTCAGAAATATATTTTTTTAAGACAAAAATATGCCAATCATTCTTCTTAAATTTTAATTTTCATTCTCAAACTTTAAAATGTGTGATTTTAACTTTCAAATATATAAAACACCTAAAAAATAGCCATGTCAATAATAAAAACTCAAGTATAATAGACATTAGATTTTCACTCTCATTCACTTATTTTCTACTTCCAAAAATATTGTTTTTCAATTTTAATCTTATTATTTGCTCTTCAAATTTCTTCATGTCATTAACAACAATTTTAAGATCTGACTCCATGACTCTTATGTGACTTAATAATCTTAAAAATACTCTTTCGCACATCTTCAAATTCAATCATACAATAAAAATTAAAGATTTCACCCTTTAATAAACAAAAAACAAATATAAAGATGAGGGGAAAAAACGAAAGAAACTAGATTCAATTCTCGATGGATAGCAAAGAAATCCAAATTTAGTTCTTAATAGATAATAATTTTCTTAGCATCTTTATAGAAAGGAAGAATTAGATCAAAAGGATAAGTGAATTACCACCCAAAAAAAAAAAAGAGATCTAAAAGGAGAAGTGAAAGACACACAAATCACAATAGTTTTTTCTATCATATCATAAAGTTATTTTGTAAAAATTATAGAGAAACTTAGTGTTGCATTATAAGAGTTATGAGTAAACGAAAATATCTATGAAACAAGTCATGCGAGTGTCATGTGATGAATTTCTATGAGCATTTAACAGTTTTAATTTATAGAAAGATATTTTTTTTAAGTGTTTCAAATATTCAAGAATTAAAATAATATATTTTAAAAATTAAAAATTAAAAATAAACTTTGTGGAAGTTTAAATGTGATTGTCCGATTATGGCCTCTCTTTAATGCTGCCTT
Organism: Voacanga thouarsii; assembly: GCA_026120185.1. NCBI lineage: Eukaryota > Viridiplantae > Streptophyta > Magnoliopsida > Gentianales > Apocynaceae > Voacanga > Voacanga thouarsii. Next base: position 1,996,153 of record JANUWF010001190.1, read on the forward strand.
TGCAAGTCGGCCTTCCGCATTGAAGACGCCCAATTATAGTTCTTGACTTAATATAAATCCCATGGTCTCCTTTTTTCTTTCTTTACTTATTATAAATCCATTGGAACGTCGGCCGAATGACGTAACAGAACACTTGCTTAGCCCAAAACTTTTGAGCCCAATCATTATTTTCACCCCAACACAGCAATCCATAGTTCAAATAATATTTTTAAAAAAAAGGTGAATGAGTTGGAGCCCTATTATAGGTCAATTAACTATTGTCCAAAACCAAAAGGAAGAGAGAAAAGAAAAGACAGTGGCGGGGGACAAAAAGATTATTTTGTTCCCTTGGATACCCACCCAATCTTTTGGGTTTTGGGACCTTTGCTTCTGCTCTTCACTTTTCATTGGCTCTACTTACCCAAAAGGTTTTATCCATCGGACAAAGCCCGCTTTCATTTATTTTTTCTTAAAAAAAAAAAAGAAAAGGAAACCTTGCAAAATATATTCTTGTCATTGATTGATATTAATGATCAATCTTCAACTCCTTTATACTTGAGTTGAGCTAAAACAAACACACTTTCCTTTTAAAAAAAATTTGAAGTTTTTTCCTATATTATTCTATAAGGTTAGCTAACAGTGTCCCAAGGCCAAAAGTCGAGTAACTAAGGTAGTAAATTTAAAACTTTGAAGAAATTATATTTCGGGTTCGAATTTTTTTGAGAGACGTTGCAAGGAACTCTTTTGTTTAGTCATGAAGTGTACATTCCTACTGTATTCTTATTTTTCTTGTAAAATTGACTGATATAAGTCAGCGTGGAGCATCCGATCTTATGCCTTTTGAGGGTTAAGCTAATAGCTTGGCACCAATTTGATGATATCCCTTTATGGCATGGGAGAAAACGCAAGTAGCTTCTTCCCATTTGCTCCTCTTTTTGCTTTGTCTCTCTACCCATTTTCTTTCTATCTCAGCTTCTTCCTGTTTCTGTGAATGCAATTCTTGGCCGGCTCCGACTGCCACCAGAGTTTTGATCTTGACCAAAACTCTCATCTTTTTCGGTACTTTTATCTTTCTACTCCTTTTTAGTTCACAAACTATAAATATTTTTCTCTTTAATTTTATTTGTCAAGTTTCATGACTATTTGACATAATTTCTCAATCAATATTCTTAGATTGGCGTTAGATATTCTATCTTTTTGGAGTTAATTTGATATCCGAATTCATTCTCTCCATTTCTCATTTTTTTACAGATGATTTTCAAATTCACTTATACACCAAGGGTTTTTTAAAATAGTGTTCACAAAATTAAATGAATTTGAACTTCTCATATTAATATTATTTGCAATTAGAAATAATATTACTTTGTGTTTGTTTTTTATTTATATTTATTTATATTTTATCCACAAGGATTTAGAGTGTAGTAATTTTTTATTATCACAAATCTTCAAAAGATGTAAGATCGGGCCTTCACATCGATCTATATCAGTCGGCGCTATAATTAAGAACGAAGATATAGCAGGAATGTGCATTTCTTGATAAGATTGAAGAGTTCTCTTACAACGTCTCTCATAAGAAGATTTGAACTCGAAATGTATTCTCTTCAAAATTTTAAACTCTATTAGTTATGTCTTAGAGTCTATTATTTTGAATCTTGTTATTTGTATCTATAATTAGTTATTTTATGAATAAATAATATTATTTTATTGAAAAAAGCCAATAGCTTTAACAGACAAAATGTCAAATCAAAATAAATGCAAATGCATTACCTAGAATCTTAGATCAAAGATAAAAGATTCCTTCTCAGTCTCCGTAGAGTTTGGAGTTTCACTGGTCACCAGGGGGAGATGGTCAAGTCACGACTGTGAATCCTTCAAGTTCTGATAAACTCGTAGGCTATTTTGTCCGGCCAAAATGCAGGATACTGTTTGGAAAACTGTCATATTAGTGTATAGCATAGTATATCAATTAATTGGCTTCAAAGAAGTAATTGAGTTAATTGAGTAAAAAGTACAGAGATCAGAAAGTAAGTTGTTCAAATTTTATAAAATGTTTATTGACCTTTTCAAATGTGTTCGTCAGTCAAACTTATTTTTATTGGTCTACATCTACGTCGTTCTATATCGATTAGGATTAGGAGATAAATTTTATCTAATGCTAGGACAAAATATAACAGTTGCAAAAATTTTTCTGACCCAAAGTATATCAATTAATTGAAAACTATGGTCTATCTTCTATACAAAATAATTCTTGGAGGTGCTAGTGGTTTGAAAAGTTATACAAGTGTTTGAGTTCTCTCTTAAACATTTATCTTAAATTAAAAGTTTACATTTTTATTTGGAAGGGAAAGATTATATTATGTATAAAGCTTATATCATTACAATAAGAATGGTATATAATGATGCATAAATAAATTATACAAATTAAAAAAATCTAACATTTATAGAATTTTTAGAGAAAATATTGAATTAGTCTAATTGAAAATTACAAAATTATTTTAAAATTTTAAAATGAACTAATGTTATAATTTAGTGAAGTAATAAATGAAAAGGGTATAATTAAAACAATAAATATATTTTTGAATTTTATTAAATAACAAATAATTTAAAATACAGAAAGCTTATAAGAGTGATAGTTACTTTAAAACGAAAGAGAATGTAACACTCGAAACTTTTACCTTATGTAAGTAACAATTAATTGCCTCATAAGCTAATTCCATGACAGAATTGTGGTTTGCAATTTGTTATGGCCAAATTCATAACAAATTGTGCGCTTTTCAAGATTTTAGATTTCTTTTTAGAAAATTCACTGACAATGATTTTTTTTGAATGCATGAATTCAATTGGCAATGCTTTTGAATTTTGTGTAAGTCTGGTTGTTTTTTTTTTTAAAAACTTTTGTATATATATATATATATATATATTTAAGACACTTATACATATATTTATAACTTATATAAATAATAAATAATGAAATAATTTAAAATTATCAAATCCTATGACTTCAAATCTCTCTATAACTCATCGAATTAGAAAACTTTTATATGCATCAAAGTGTACGTACATTAAATGTATTAAATAATTATAATATTTATAAATAAAATTATAAATAATATTTATTATTTATTATGCGTGCACCGGTATATATTAGAATGGGTGCACTCCGGATGTAACTAGGAGCAGTAGCTTAGGTCTAGCTAGCTTAGGTTAATTAGTCTACCATTGGCATTTTTGTCGCCTCTTTATTGACTTGACTTGGCTTCATAATTGCAACGCCAAAGAATGATTTCTTTTGGCCAAAAGCCAACAACAGCTCCATATGTATAATTTCCATTCTCCAGCCTCTCTCTTTCATTGATATATACCTGCATGCACCTCTCTGTCTTTCAATTTTCAAATATCAAAAGCTTAGGGCTCCTTATAGTAATTAACTCATTGCAAGGCAAGGATCAATCCTCCTAACAACAAACATATTTCATTAGACATATTTTCATCTTTAATAAAGAAACTTCGAATTATAATTTTTTATTAATAATGGCTGTTTGTTTATTTAAAATACGTACGAATATTATTTTTAATTATAAAACTAAAATATATATTTGTTTCCATGTAAAATAATTATATTTGACGAGTAAGAATATTTGCATTACTAAAACTTTAATTTCCTTCATTCACTTGTCTAATCATAAGCAGATAGTGTTAAGAATGTATAGGATAAGAGAATCGGATGAAACAAAAACTAGGGTTTAAATTTTATTACTCCGTACAATAAAGATTAAAATGTAATGTAAAAGATATAATTAATTTAGTACTTCAAAAATACAATATCTGAATTCTTGTCATTTGTACAATACCCCCATTACGAGGTATTGAATAGAAATGAATTATACATTGTTTATAAGGATATTCATCCTTATCCCTATTGTCTCTCTTCAACTCTCTCAAGGCTTCCCTATATATAAACTTCACCTTTATCGGCAAATTACATCGTTCACAGGTTGAAACCTTCACGGCCTATTCTTTTCACACACAGACAAATACAGCAAACACAGAAAGCAGCCATGGCTAAGAGCTTTAAGCTTCGAATCTCAAGAGTTATCACCACAACCTTCCAATCATGCCGTTCCAAAGACCCCTCCAGCCTACCTGAAAATCCTGTCCCTTCATTCTTCCGATTTGCACCCGTCAGCTCTGAACTAATCTCTGCTGATTTTCCTGTTAATCTACCACCACCCTCAGGAACCCCTGATAATCACCATCTCTCCTCGTTAAGACGGAATGCGTCTTCTGCTTTCATTTCCGTTGGCTGTGGTTTCACCTCAAACTCTGGCCAGAGGCATGACTCTGATGATCAGCGTAGCAGATCACATGAGTTCAAGTGGCGGAAAGAAGAAAAATGGCATGTTGTAGCTAAGATCTATGAAAAAAACCAAACGCCCGGCCGGAAAACATACAACTCATCCGTTTCGGGAGACTCTGACAATGACGGCGTACTGGCCTTACCACCGCCTCCGCCTCCAGTGTCCGTGGTGGAACGAAAGAAAAGAAGAGGGAAGAAGAAGAAAGCCCCGACAAGACTTCGCATAAGCACTTCCTCAGCGGAGAGTGGACTGTTCAGCAGCGAAGCCGGCCATGAAAGAAATGAAGAAGAGGAAGAAGAAGAAGAGACTGAAACTCTAGTCTCCTCTTCGAGAAGCTTCTCTACGGACTCATCCTCAGAATTCAACCCTCAATTGGAAACCATTCGCGAGACATCCTTCACCCGGCGTCACAGAAGGACCAAGAAAAAAGCTAAGAAGCCCCCAAAACGGGCCCTTTCGAAGAATATTTACAGGCCATCATCGGTATCAGAGGGAGATTCTCCGGCTAGATTGTCAGTGTTCAAGAAACTGATACCCTGTACTGTGGATGGTAAAGTGAAGGAAAGCTTTGCTATAGTGAAGAAGAGCGATGACCCATTCGAGGATTTCAAGAGATCCATGATGGAGATGATTCTAGAGAAGCAGATGTTCGAAGAGAAGGATTTGGAACAGCTTTTACAATGCTTTTTGTCCTTGAACTCAAGGCACTACCATGGCCTGATTGTTGAAGCTTTCGCTGAGATTTGGGAAGCCATGTTTTGTTCTAGCAGTGCTAGAACTTCAAGTTATCACCGTCGTGCTAGTTCCAAAAACCTCCGACTCTAAATTCAAGCTCTTCTTCAAATAATCAGAAAATTCTAGGCTTCCAGCTTAGATTGGTCAGTTCAACTTCTAGTTCTACTATTTGCAGGTCTTTAATAAAATTTGTACAATTAAAACTTCATAATCATATGTCAGTTTACTCCTTTAGGTATATTTCACTAGATGTCCATTTGCCATTCGATGGTTTCATGCAAAATCCATGCACAGATGTAGGAAATATGGGAATATTAACGTTTTTTGCTCATAGATTTCAAGTGGTGAAATTTTCCTTCTTTGCATAGATCCCATGAAATTTGTAATGAGTTCCCTACAGCGTGCTGCATTAGCACCTTGAAACTATACTTCAATTCACGCAAGACATCTTGGAAGACCAATAGAAATGATTACTAGTAATAATTTTGTTGGGTCCTGATAGCAATCTCATCCATTGACTGTCAAGGGCACAGGGACAAATATTTGGTGAAATAATTGATTACATTATTGTATTTATCATTAAGGAATTGGAGTATATCTACTAAACTTGAAATTAATCTCTTGCTTCGATTTCTAGTCCGTAATAATGGGCGAAGGAGCGTCCGGCGTCCAGGTTTCTCTTTTCAAGTTCAAGATTTTTTTGTACAAACTTAACTATTATCGTGTCAAAATATGATGTAATTAGATATATTTCCTTTTCCTAGTTATGCCCGTAATGCTGAAACTTATATAATAAGAAGAAAGAAAAGCTGGAAAGGTAAATGTTTAGCCAAAGAATTAGCTGTTGTAGACAGGCAACGCTGCTTTGATGTGCCTGCAATGATTTGCATGTTTCCGTTTATTTCCACAGATTGAAACGTTTGGCACTGTTGCAAATGAGAGGTCTTATATGAAAGGAAACTTGGAAGTTTTATATGGTACAAATGTGAAACCATGAAAATACATAAAGGGCTGAATATATATATCTTACATGAATGGTTCTGGTAAACCACAATGATTGCCGGTTATGGGGGCAACAAAACCTAATCATTCTTCGAGATGTATCCAACGATGATAATCCTAGGCAGCTTCCATGATATTATTCCCCTGCACATGGGAATCATGAAGATGTTCATCCCTCGGTATGTATTTTTCTTGGTGATTATATATATATATATTTTGTACTGAAGCTTTTCTTTAAACTGCTTGAGATCGAGAAGAAGGTCCCTTGTGTATGAACATTTAAACAGTACGTGAACTGCTACTAGTTAGGATAAAGTATTAAACTTGCAGTCCGGAACATATAAAGCAGTAAGAGTGAATTTTGTAAATAACAGTAGGTGAGGTCATTTCGATTTTTAACTCTACGTTGTACATTTTACAATTATCTCCTTTACAAAGTCTCAAAGTAAGAGTGGTAGAAATATTTGTGATATGACATTAACCAATTAATAAACTTGCAAATAAAGAGTTAATTAAGCAGCCAAAATGCCAATTACTTTGACAGGAAAACTAAACTTTTAGGTCGTCTATCTTTTTTTACGTGTATTGCTTGGTCCTTTCGACCATTTTTAAGCTAATCAATACTTACTCAACTAGTCACTTTACTTCATTTGGACGATTAATCAATTCAAGAGTTACTACCGTAATCGGATATAATGATCTTGCCCTTAACTAGACTAGGATCCAGTGAATTTTTCATACATAGTGAAGTAGACAGCACCTCTGATTTGCCATCGCATGATACATTTTAGCTTTAAGCGGCAATCCAGCATTTAGCGAGATGCCGGCGAGTTTCCGACCGTCTCCAAGAATCACATCTGCTAGTAGATTCTGATTAATTGTTCTTGCACCAACCGTGGTGAGCCTGCAAGATTAGTCACTTGACATTCCATTAGGTCCATCATTTCCAGTTGAAGCTGAAACAAATACACCCCTTGAAACAGTGGCGTATGCCCCAATTGTAATCGGATCAAGATAATACGGTAAACTTCACGGACTAAACTAGATTTAGGAGCCACCCCTTTTAGCTATTCCAGATGCATAACCTTTCATACCCGCTTTAAAAGCATACCAGTGGTAATGAGGCAGAGTAAAGAAGATATGCTTTTATCGTTAAAAAAATTAAAAATAAATAAATAAAAGCTTCGTTGATTTAGAATTAGTCTGCGGAAAGTGGTTGAAATGACTTAATATATCAAAAGAAAAATAGAGAAATTATAAAGTAAAAAATAAAAAATAAAAACTAATCATATCAAAACAAAAAAATTTACATAGTAAACTCATTAATATATCTTTTTTTAAGTGGATGTACAATAAAATAATAAATTTATCATTTTTTAAATAGTTGCGGTCGGAATTGTTAGTTAACTAATAAAAAATTAGTCAGTAGGACTTAATTTGTCAAAATAAAAAGAGGGAGGAACTAAAAATTTAAAAATAAAGAAAAGAGACCAATTATGCACAAAAAAAAACAAAAAAGGTTTAAGGATTAAACTTAATAATTTGCCTCAATACAGTTCTGCTGAAATTTTTCTTTAAACTGGTCGAGATGGAGAAGCGAATCCTTTTTCATGAACAACTACTTCTAAGTCAGGATAAAGTAATAAACATGCAAATAAAGAGTTAATTAAACAGCCAAAATACCAATTACTTTGACAGGAAAACTGAATTTGATCAGATAGCTGCTTAGAAGACAAAACCTAAGAGGCTACAAAGGCTAAGGATAAAATATGTCGGGAGACTAGCTATAATAAAATTTCACTTCTTACAGAATCCATCGATCCATCTTTAATTATCTCGTCTCAAGAACAGATAGATCATCTGCGAGCTTTTTACCTGTTTACCAGTGAGAAGTAAAACAAAGAAAATCTATCCCTTTCTTTCTCTCTCTCTCTCTCTGTAGTTATTGTGAAAGAAAATCTATTCCTTCTCTCCCTGTGTATTTATTGTATGACTGAACGTAGCATTGAAAAGGGCCTTTAGATTGAGACTGCTGGAACTGTGATTTTGCCGCTGGTTCCGTATAGCCTACTCAAAGACACCCCATCTTTTACCCTCTATCAAGATTGTACTCTTCTGGTAGTGTGATTACTGAAACGGTGAATCGTCTTCTATGGTTTGTTTGCAAGAACCAATTTTGCTCCATTTGGTTGCATTTAGTGGGTGTCGCACTAGCACGGCATCAGAGATTCTTCACCTCTTCTAAGAAACTGACTAAATTGGCGCACGACTTCCTACAAAACCCAACCTTTCACAGCTTTTTCTTTTGTGATTGCTTTGCCCTTGACATCTTTTGAGTACAAAATGACACTCAGGTTGTGAAATGGTGTCGAGAAATCACTGGGTCTAGTTGAATTGTTCTGCTTCTTTTGAATAGAGTTAGATTCTTATATTTTACAATTATATCAGAATTCGAATTGAAATTTCATGTAACATTACATGACGTTTTGTGATGAATGTGTTGAATTATTCTCACTTCTTCTATCCTATCATTTGAAAGAATTCATATAGGAGAATGCTTATGAATCAAAACGTTTGATTATATCAAATCGTATAAGTGATATTTCCCGTCAATTACAAAGAAACAGGTTAGGCTTTCAAGCGTGATATTCTCTATTTTCCTGCTATCTGGGCTCTGATTGCTTATGCTTTGATGTGCTCTATCTTTTCTGTCTCTCAGTCAGGACTCTCTGCAATCTCGAGAGCTTTATGAGATAAGCCATTGGATCAGTTTACTTTGTGATACAGCGACCTGGGCAAGAATAATTTAGGGACGTGTTGGGACTTGAGAACGAATTAGTTTGTGTTGGATGCCCATTTGGTTACACGTTTGAGTCATGAACTGATGGCGGACTGAGAGCCACTGAGAGAAGCCAGTTCTTGATGCACACGAGACAAATTTTTGGCATTGATTGTTCATGAATCTGAGCTTGAAGATCAGAAGACGAGTGGGATAAAAAGGCAATTTCGTCAAACAGGCATCTGGAATTCTTTATGAAAGCTTGTCCAGTACCTACCCTTGCTACCTACCCCTGGCTGAATTGAATGTAATACCCCAGTCAAACAAACGTTTAGCCATATAGGGCTTGTTTGGGAGGAGAAAAGTGGAGGGAAAAGAAAGGATTTGAAGGGAAGAGAAGCAATCTTTCACTATTTAGGAGATTTTGAAAGGAATAAAATAAAAGAATGAGAGATTTTGAGTGATCATCATTTCAAATTCTAAAATGCTTTTATCTCTAAAAGTGAAGAAAAAAAAACAAATAAATAAATAATTTATAAAATTATTAAGAAACTCTCATCTTTTTTATTTCACCATTAGTTTTTGTAACCGTTGCTAGGGCCATTAATAGGAGGATCATCTACTTGATGGAAAACAATTACTCTATCATTGAGATTTGAAATGGAAATTATGAAATTGTGTAAAAAATATGAAAATTTGTGAAATTTCTAACTAATTGCAGCATAAAACAATTATAAAATCTTTTTTTTTTTCTTAAGACTTCTTTTCTAATTGAGATTAGAAGGAAAAAGAAGTAAGGAGAGTTGTGAAGATAATAATCGCAACATCAGAAAAAATTCTAACATGAACTAATGGTTAATGAATCAAGTGTATTAGTGACTTGCACCATATGCAATGTAAACGGTACAGTATAATTCACTAACTAATGCACTTGGTCTACTGGTCCATAATTTATGTAAGAATTGCTTCAGCAGCCATAGTAATGGTAATGGTAGGAGGGGTGATGAATGTGAGATGAAGTTATAGATACGATAAGATTTAAAAAAAAGGCTTATTTTTAGAATATTAGTCTCCTAATGTAGTATTTTTTTTTCTTTTTCTTTCTAAACTTCTAAATATAAAAAAGGTATTTATTTTCTTTTCTTTTCTAACTTCCAAACAATATTATATATAAATTACTTTTTTTTTCTCTTCTTTCCTTTCATAACTTAAATTTTTTCTTATTTTATTTTCTCTCACAAACTCCCAAATTAAGCTTTATAGACTATTTGAATTGAGAAAACGAGGAGAGATGACTGGTGATAAAATGAAGGATTTGGATTTTAAATATGCAGATTTTTTTTTAAAAAAAAATGAAACGAAGGAAATAAAGAGATTTACTATAAAAGCGTCAATGTCTTTTATGACTAACAACGATTGAATTTTATACAATGCTTGAAAAATACTTTTAATAAATATAAAATTTAATATTATTATGAACAAAAATATCAACTTAAATCATTTTTCTCCTTTCTTACCCTTTCCTTTGTTTCTTTAAACTCTATATCTAATCTTTCCTCTTTCATCTCGGCAGACTTTCAAGGAATATAAATTAAACTAGGTCGGAAGTCCGAGTGTTGCTCATGATAAATAATTTTTATAAAAATTCTAATAGATTTTAGTGATTTGCAAAAATATGAGAAATTTTAATTTGTATATAAAAAGTATTTTGTTAATTTAATTATTTTATATTTTTTTAGATTCTATTAAAACAATATTAATTATAAATAACTTCATCTTTTTTTTTCCTTTTTTTCTCTCATAAATTAAGATTTCTCCTCTTTTTCATCTTTCCTAAACTCCCAAACCAGCCCTTCATTTCTAATGTGAACTTATGTTAGGTAAATTCCCCTTAAGCAATCCAGAGTTGTTAAAAGAAAAAAATAAGAAAAATATGAGGTAAAAAAGAAAAATGAACTAAAACGCAAGTAGAATAACAAAGAATAAAAGAATTGGATTTAGTATTTTCATTTAAAATAATGAAAGAATTGATTTACAAATGAGGTTAGCTATGCACATACATACATACATACATACATACATACATACATACATACATACATACATACATACATACATACATACATACATACATACATACATACATACATACATACATACATACATACATACATACATACATACATACATACATACATACATACATACGTGTGTGTGTGTACGCAAGGGATGTACTCGAGTTGCTTTGCTAAATTGGAAGGCAAGTCCCTTAATTAAAATAGTTTGCTTGCAAACTCCTCAGCCTCAGGAATATGATCATCTGATGCAAGATCCCTGAGCTCTGATAGACTTCTTCCCAGTTGCAAAGCCACATTCATTTCCAATAATTCACCATTTTCTCTCCTCTTCACATCTTTCTCTAGCAGATTCAATTCTATCGTCTCTTACATGTGTTTGAAGAAACCTGCATTGCTCCGGTACATCTCGAACACCATTCCAACTTGTCCACTTGTCCTCCATGCTCAAATGTGTTCACAACGCTAGCTAGGGCGTCGGCGACAATTCCTAGCATTGCCGCCCATGAACCATGAGAAGGGGAGCCCACGAAAGCTGAATCTACTGCTGCTAGTCAGGTTAACAAAGGACCACTGACGGTGAGCAAATTAGAATCCAATTAAGGTAGGTGATCTTTCATTTTTTTTTCTTAAAAAATTATTCTAATAAACTTCTAAATCTAATTAAATTAGATATTTAAAAAAAATTGAAAGCCAAGGGTCACTACACGAGACTTTCCTTTCCCCTTCAACTTTTATATATATTAGAATCCAATTAAAGCAGGTGACCGTTCATTTTTTTCTTAAAAATTTATTTTAATAAACTTCTAAATCTAATTAAATTAGATACTTAAAACAAATTGAAACAGCCAAGTGTCACAAACACATACAACCAAGTGTCACTACATGAGACTTCCCTTTTCCCTTCAGCTTTTATATATTTCTTAAAAAATTATTCTGATAAACTTATAAATCTAATTAAATTATATACTTAAAAAAAATTAAAACAGCCAAGTGTCACAAACACATACAACCAAGTATCACTACATGAAACTTCCCATTTTCTTTCAGCTTTTATATATATATATATTAGAATCCAATTAAGAAAGGTGACCTTTCATTTTTTTTTTCTTAAAAAATTATTTTGATAAACTTTTAAAACTAATTAAATTAGATACTTAAAAAAAATTAAAACAACCAAGTGTCACAAACACATATAGCCAAGTGTCACTACATGAGAGTTCCCCTTTCCCTTCAATTTTTATATATATATATAAATTTAGAAATAAAATATTTTAGATCATTAAAAAATTTGTATTAAATAAATAATTATTTGAGTCAAGACCTTTATTATACAGACAATAAAAAACTTGTCATATGTATATCCACACGTTTCTTTTTAGAATAGATTAAGATAAGGGTGTTAGAAAAAGGCTAAATCATCGAACCTAAATTTAATCAAACCAAATCGAAATCATTGTATATGGTTTGATTTATTTTGGTTTTAGTTTGAAGAGTCCAATTGCAAAATTTTATTTAAGTTTCTTTCATTTATATTATTATAAAAATATTTTTTCTTTAATATAATATAAGATTATAATTTATTTTATCTAATAATAAATTTTGTAATAACAAATCAATCAAAGCAAAGCAAATTAAATCAAATCAATTGAAACTGAACTTAATAATTTAAGATTTTCAATAATAAAAAATTTTAAAACTTCAATTATTAATTTAATTTAAAAATAACTAAAATTAAATTAAACTTAACCGCAAATACGGATGCCGTTAAAAAAAAAAAAAAAAATTGCTCTAGGTACCAATAAATGTGAATTAATTTATACCTGGCGGCTTGAAAGAAATACCTGACCGTGTTTCATAACAACAAGCCTTCGATTATCATTCCCAAAAAAGCCCAGTCCAATATTCTGGGCTCACAGACTTTGTTGGCCTAAATTCCATATTCTCTATTCATGGAGTGCTGTAAGAAGAAAATTTTGTGTTTGAAGCCCATTACACTTTATCAATGAATTGGGCAATTCGAACTCTTACCTGCCCAAAGTCCACTAGTCATATTCCCCAATCACAACCTAATTTCGTTTTTATGGCCCATGCTATAGTCAGCCTCTTTCCTTTAACGCTATGTTTGGTTTGCAAAAAAACAGAGAAGAATGGTCGTCTTTGTTCCCTACAAAATTTATTTATATTTTGTTTGGTTGAATATACATAAAGTATATTTAAGAAATAAGAAGAAAATATAAATTTAAAGATATATCCATAATTTATTTTATTTAATTAGGAGTAAATTACAAAAGAAAGTAAGTGTAGAAGAAAATTCTTCTATCTTCGTGTTAGATTTTTAATTCGTTCAACATAAAATAGATTGTGAGGTAAATTAAATGAGACAAAATTCTATTTATTTCTATTCTATTTTAACTAAATAAGATAGAGATATTGGAAATTTATACTAAAGTATATTAAAGTTGGGACAGAAGCCCGTGGATGCGATATTTGTCAATTTTTAGCAATTTGATTGGTTGATTGCTTGCCACGTAGATGCCAACTGTGTTGCCATTGAATAGTTGTTGCGGATGCCATTAACTGATAGCGTTCAATACAAGGCTATTGTTATGCCAGAGATCTCTGAATTCGAAGAGACCTGTACCTAAATGCTTTGGGGCTAAGCTTCATGCATGTAGCCATAGTCTTAGCAGAAGTGCTATACACCTTCTATTTAACTTCGTCGTAGATACATGCATATATTTTGCCTTATCCAGGAATCTGAGGTAGACATGTTGAAGATGAAAGGTTTTAGATATGTCTAATGCTTTATGCCTAGGGTTGTAAACGATTGGGTCCGGGTAGCCCTGTCCCCGGACCCGATTAAAGGAAAAAGTTTTAGACTTGACCTAAATACCCGCTGGGTATGGAATGAAGAGACTCATACCCGCATTTGCTAGTATCGGGTCCGAGTTGGGTATACCCGGCCCGAAAAATATGTGTAAAAACAATATTCCTGTATTGAAAATTTAAAATAATTTGGTTCACATTTAAATTAAAAAATGTGAATAATAGCCCTATTATCAATAACAACTACAATTCTAAATTATCAAATTTTCAAATTTACAATAATAAAAAGAAGCATCCAAATTCTTAAATAACAATCTAATATAACATATAAAAATTAGAAATTAAACGTTTAATAACTTTTTAAAACAACAATGCCAAATATAAATAAGTTTATAACTATTACATAACATGAAATATCCTCAATTCATCCAAGAAGCTATCTACAACTTTCCCATCCTTTATCAACAATCCTCAACAATATCTCTAATTAAATAAAGAAGAAAAACAATAAAAATATTAATTATCACTTAAAAAGTTAAAATATAATATAAACTTCAAGAGATAAAATGAATAAACAAATTTACATATCAAATTGAAGTCTTTGATGCCTTTGTCAATGAAGAGCAATCTACTATATCTTCTAAGTCAATTAACTCTATAAACGACAAATTAATTAGTCAATAGATAAACAAAAAATTAAATATAGGAAATTAAAATGTAACAAATATTCTTTGACTTACTTTTTTTTTTTTTTATTCAATCCAATCACTTGTAGTAACCAATGCCTCCACAATATCAGGAAGTAAACAAGAACGTGGCTCATGTATTATCCTTCCTCCAACACTAAATGCAGATTTAGATGCAACAATTGTGGCTGGAATAGCTAAGATATCACGTGCCATCTTTCCTATAATTGGATATTTCAAATAATTAGCTTTCCACCAGCTTAATAATTAAAATGGTCATTCTTAGAATACACTGGTTCATCCAAATATTGATAACACGAAGCGTAGAAGACTTAGTTGTCTTGTACCATTGGTCAAACCGATTTAGCACATCAACTTTCAAATTCCCATCATTTTGATTACCATCACTTTCATCACTAATTGTATCAGATCCTAACTGACCACCATATTCAAGCTATAAATTAAGAATACCACTCCTAATCCTCTCAACATAAGTAAAAATATTATCACCATATATCTCAGTGTAATAGAATTCCACTAAATCCATTTTAAACCTGGGATCAAGAACAACAGCAATTTCCAACACTAAACAACACTCATCCCAATATTTTTCAAACTTTACTTTCATAGGATTAGCCATGGCTTTAAGAAAAGCATTATCATTAGATACCCATTCTTTCAGCTTGAGTTGGATTCTACACACGTCAGGGAAGAATACATTTTATGTGGGAAAATGACTACCACTAAAATGAGAAGTAGCCTCATAAAAGATTTTCAAACAAGTGTGAATCAAACTAGCAACTTCCCATTCCTCTTCACTTGGATTATGCTTGTAATTTTTATCAATCTGAGCAAGTCGACTAAATGCTTCATTTAAAGGCAATTCAGAATCAAGCATTAAGAAAGTAGAGCTCCATCTAGTTTGAACATCCAAGGACACTTTTTTCTTATTTTTCATCTTACACTGTTGTACTGCACACTCAAAATTTTGGCATCCATGAGGTGATCTTTTCAAATACTTACAAGTTTCTCGAATTTTTTTAAGGGTATTACCAATATGAGACAAACCATCTTACACAATCAAGTTAAGAATATGTGCACTACGACAAATATGAAATAAATCTCCACCTAAAGGAAGCCACGACTTATCACACAACCATGATCTCAAATGCCTAACCATTGAATCATTTGTAGATGCATTATCAACAACTATGGAAAACAATTTCTTATCCATATTCCACTCTAAAATAATGCCATTAATGAATATGAATAATGTTTCACCATCATGAGGATAAAGAATAGGTCTGTATGCAATGATATTCTTTTTCAATTCCCAATCGTCATTGACATAGTGAGTAGTCAAATAAGTGTATACAATATTAGAATGATTAGATATCCAAATATCAATAGTAAGGATAAATCTACAAGCAAAATCATCCGACAACTTATACAATTTTTCCTTCTCTTCCTTATACAAATCAATCACACCTGACCTTATTGTGTTTTGAAAGACAAGCTTGAAATTTGGATTCAAACTGTTGTAGAATTCCTCAAACCACTCATGCTCACATATATTAAAGGGATAATTATACTTGATGATTGTTTTTGCTAAAATCTTTCTACTCTTTTCTTGATCAAATTTATAGTTTTGAGCTTCACAAGAATCAGTTAATGGACTTTTTGCCTTCATGAGATTCATTTGCCCTCCTTGCTTATATTTTCTTAAAGGACAACGTGCCAAATATTTTTTTAAGTGAGTAGTTCCAGCATTCCTACCCCACTAAGCTGTTTTTTTGCACCAATTACATTTAGCTATAACCTCTCTAGAAGGAGATATAAATCTTAACATTTCATCCCACACCTTAGAAGTTAATTTCCTTGAGGTCAAAATCCTATCATTATCATCTTCCATAGCCTGTGACTCCACCATGTTATTAGGATTAGGATCATCACTTGAAGCTGAAAGTGGTGTTTCATTAGGTGTACTTGACATTCTTCATAGAACAAAGAACTAAGGAATAAGTATATATTTATCAATTGCACTAACGGTAAAGGATCTCAATTAAAATGCACTTTATAAATTTATACTGGGGAAAAAAATTAAAGTGTTGTAATTGATTATGAACCTTTTCTTTGATTATGATCTCAATCAAATCATGTTGTAAGATGAGGCCCTTGTTCTAGTTTTATAATAAGCATGCCTCTCATCTATGAAAGTGCACAATAAACTTAGACATATCAAGAAAATTACAACTATACCAGATATAATTCCCTAGGCAAACAAGAGAAAACAATAATGATTTTGTAGAGCTCATATACTAAAGCCAAAGGCAATTTGATTACACTAACAATACATTTCAGAATTTGATAAATATTCTTAACAAGAAATAACCTTGTTTTGCTCTCAGACTTGCCTACCACATTTAGTGCTTCAGAATATTAGCCAAAACCCTTGCATCATCTGTAGCTATCTAGAACTTTTAGTTCATATATTTTGGCAGTACACCTGCAGAAACATTCATGCTAATTTTTAGACCAGCATCAACTTTGAAGAAATGCCATTTTATGTTTCCTTTGGGGATTGTTAACGCACTATGGTTGATGACTCCTACACAAGTTCATCACGATAGTAGTTATGACTACTAAAAAAGAAACTAGGGATTTATCTCAAAAAGTGATTAAGTTTTTTTTTCCATTTATTTATTTTTATTGTGATTGTAATTTATTATTTTCTAGAATTAATATTTTGATGAGGCTAAGTCATGATAATGACACTTGCTATTTTGGATGATGTTGTTGGATACATTTTAAAAAATGAAATATTTCTTTTCCTTAGTAGATCCATCACTGAAATGCCATTTTGATTATATTGTTCTCCATCTTCTTTCAGGCTTTGAAACTTATTGGTTCCAAAAGAAGATAGACCAGATTTAGAGGAAAGGGAGTTTTATACTCATGATCTTATTGGCATGACAGTTATTCTCAAAGTTGGTTGTCGATTCTTATCATGCTCAAAATTTTCTTACTTTCAACAGGATATTATATATATATACTTACCTGGACCCCTGCAAGTCCTTTGGGGAGATTTTCGACAGGTGCTTCAAGATTCTTCAATTTATTTATTATAAAGTACATAGTTATAGTTAGAAATGATTTTTTTGCTTTAGATATAATGAAATTCAAATTTGTGGTTGTTGTAATAAAGCTTCAATTAAGTTATTCTAATATCATGTAACCAATTGTATTTGTTCTTTAGAACATTTGATTATTAGTTTCCTTACTAGCTCTTTTCGGTTTGGATTGTCCAGAATTTATAAGGAAACAAGCACGACTAAAAATATTCCAACTAGCTCATTGCCACTGTCCAAACATTCCATTCTTTATTAAACCAACCTCTGTCAGTAGAGTTGTGAAATGAATCATAATATGTGCACAACCATCCTCCTCACAGTTACACGTATGAATAAAATAAATTATTAGGCAAAAACAGGACAATAAAACCTAAGAATCTCCTATTTACATACACCCCCCTCCCCCTCTTTTTCTTTTTTAGTTTCTAACCCTTTCCAGCTTTTAGTTCAGAACATAATATAATAGCAAGATCCACTTAGTACACATGCATACAAAGAGAGAGGAGATATTATACTTAGTAAAACTTTATTTTTAGATCTATAAGACTAACCTCAGATTGGTTAGATTTGTGGGGAGAACTCAGAGAAAAATGAAGAAGGCAGTGTCGGTGGTGAAGACGTGGCTAGTGTTTGTGTCTTGGTGGTGGCAGCGGCTCGGTGTCAGTGAAGAATGAAGATGAAGATGAAGATGAAGAAGGCAATGTTTGTGTGTGTTGTGCAGCTATTACTGCAAACAGAAGGTGAAGATGAAGAAGGCTCGGTGTTGGTGAAGAATAAAGATGAAGAAGGCAGTGTTTCGTTTGTGTGTGTTGTGCTTGTGCGACTGCTGCAATCGCAAACAAAATGTGAAGATGAAGTCTGAAGAAGGCTGCTAGGTTTAGTCTCAAAAAACCCCAAAACATAATATATTATATATATATATATATATATAATATAATATATAATTGATAGGGCATAAATTAGTCATATTTTTTCCTAATTATTTGAGGCTATTTTGTGATACATTTTGTTTAATAACTGGTCATATTCTTTCATATTTGAGATTTTACCCTTGGAAAGGTATTTTGTGCTTTATTTCAGATTTTAGGGGTAAAATAAGACAAAAACGTCGCAAAACAGAATAGAGACAGCGCCGGCCATGACAAAGGAATCGGCGCCGGCCACATGCTACTGACACGTACTTCAAGACGACAAAAATTCAGTGAAATGGAGTAAAACAGAACCGAATCGGTGCCAGCTAGGGATCTGGAACTGGCGCCGAGTGCACTCTGAAAAGATTAGTGCGAAAATCAAGAACAATCAACGAACGAACAAAGAAACATATTACAACCGGCGCCGGCTGTGAGGCTGTAGATAGCACCAGTTGTACCCTGATGTTAAGGCGGTGCCTCAATTTTTCGTGCACAGTTTTTGATAATTTGCAGAGTTTTAGTATTTTCCTACTTTTAGTCGGCCGAGAATCCTAGAGGAAGGATTTTACACACTGCTAAAGCCTATAAATAGAGGAAAAACACATAAAAAATGAGAGAATTCTTGGATCGTAACAAAAAATCATTCAAATCAAATGAGGAATTCTTCAATTCAATGAGGGTTGTGCAAGAAGGTCTACAAAGGAAGAAGAAGGAGGCTTGTCTATGAGTACTTTTTTTTACTTTGTTTTCTTTTTCTTGAACAATGATGTATTAATTATTTCATTATAATTTGACATTATTTTAGGTATTCATGATTTTTAGGGTTATTTTGATCTTTTGATTAATTGATTGTTATTCTTGGTATTTAATTACTTGTATTTATTACGGGATTAATTGGTTATTTCTTTCCATTAACTCGCTGAGACCAAAGGGGTTAGTGGTGGTTTCAATTGATTAATTTCATATTTGTTGTCTATTAACTCGCCGAGACTAAGGGGATTAATTGCTAAGAATTGAGTAATTAAAGGTTAATTGATATCTGCCGAGATCAAGGATTTATTGGTTAGCTTCATGTTTTAAGTTTGCCGAGACCAAGAAAATTTAATCAAGAATTGTGTTTAATGCGTCTTTTGAATGAATTAGTTGAGATGAGACCAAGTAATGTTAATTTATCTATAAGGTAGTGATTTCATGTATTGAAAAAGAAGTAAATCTATCTTAATCCTTTATGATGCTAAGAGAATATTAGTTATGATAATGATTAGGTACTGTAATGTCATATTTATTAAAATAATGGTTTGAATTATATAATTCTCCATCCTTGACATGTGTATATATTCTTTTATTTTATTTTATTTTTATTTTTATTTATTTTTCACTTTATTGAGTCGGTTAAACAGGAAAGAAAAGTGATTAATGCATACTTGTTCCTTGAGGATCGACACTCGTTTGAACCCTATGCTATGTTAATGATGAGTATGTTTGCTCATATGTGTAATTTGGGGTTAACGTTTTAATATAAACTTGATTGAGAATGTGCTTATTTTTATATGATTTTTATACCCAAATAAATACGCATTAATAATTTATATTTTATATAATATTATATATTTTTTATATAATATATTATATTAATCGAGTAATCGGGTATGAATACTATAGTTCTGTACTCAGACCCAATTATATTGATTAAATGGGTAAACGGGTTCGCTAGGAGTTCGGATAAAAAAATAGAGGTACCAGACACGTTATAAATGGGTCCGGGTCCGAGTATACCCAACCCATTGACAACCCTATTCATGCCTATGCAAAAATGCCTATTGCAATGGTTCTAAATAGAGATACTCAAGGGCATTTAGAGACCTAAGTAGATTTGTTGAACTGTTGTTTGTTAGCAATTGGCTTAACATTAGCCATTAGCTATTGGCGCGGAATGCAAATCATGTTGATGTGATAATGAAAGGTCAACTAACTCTACTAACTTAGTTTATGTACAAATTAATACTTCTTATATATATATATGAAGGTTATCCATCTGAAATGAATTCAATGAAGTCATTGAATCCAGATAGATTGCGACGAAAGTTATCTCATTGAATTGAGATGGATTGAGATAAAGTCAATGCAAATGCATGGAATCAAACATTCAAACCCCATTTTCTCTCTCTTTTTTGTCGCTCTTGATGGATTCTGATTTCCGAACCTCTCGTCTCGCCACTGCAAAGCTCCAATTTAATTTGCAGCACCACCACCATCACAACTATAGTAGCCACCATCTAATTTAATTTGTTGCTCTTTTTTGTGAGGAGTAGAAATTTAATAGGTTGGAACGTGTTTGATCATTTTGCTTAAGCTATTATTTAAGTTGTATTTTATAAAATTCTGACATCACAGTACTTTTTGGTTGATACATTAGTGGCCGATGGGTACCATCTTTGGGTCCATTCTGCCACCTTTTTGAAGCAGAGAACTGGAGTACCAACAGGGTATATTCCATTTTCTTTTGCATAGTTCTTGATATTTGCCAATGATTATGTCTCTTTGAACTACATCAGGACATTAATGCATTACGAAAGGATTCTGTTGCTTTTATTTTGGATAATGCATTAAATTAAACTTGAAATTCAAAATTCTTGATGCATGAATTTTGCCACAAATCTGTTTCTGTACAGTAAGCAGTTTAGTGTAGTTCAATATGTTTTGCTCACTATTTTTGCAATTTGCTTTTTGATCCTGACCCAGAAATTGTCATGATCATGTTCATTGTCAGAAAGGAAATTGCTTAATAAAATATTGTTTATGTTTTTTCTATTAAAATTAACATAATTCACAATTTTTCATATTGTTATCTAAACAAAAATAACTTTAGAATTGACTTTAAAGCAAAAAATTCATCAGTTTTCTAGGAATACTTTTCCAGTCGATCTTTACAATGGAACTTAGCTCTTCAATTCACAGTTAGGGAAAGATCATCGTATAAATTGGAATGTTGTTGGGTCTGTTTCCTTTGATATGTGGATCAAATTTTATTAGTTGCACATGATGATCTTGGGTAGCTTTTTTTAGAGAGGTAATTTTTCTAATCCCTGTAATTCTTTTCTAGCCTCTAGTTTTCACTTTAGAATGAAGGATGTGTAGTATGGCTTAGCGGTTTGTCACAAACTTGGTAAAAAAAATAAAAAAATAAAGAAATAACTATTAGTTGTCTTGCAGGAGCTACGGAGTGGCAGTCAAGCATTAAGTCGTAGTAGTTCCAATATGAGTGATGGTGATCTACCACATAGAAAGACTGAACCTGGGTATTCCTTTGTAGGATTGCATTGCATTTTTTACCAATACAAGGCCATCGGTAATTCTTTTGAAAAGCCGAATTAGACTGCTCCATTCCTACTGGCCTTCCATTTCCTCCACTGAAGCTAAATTGTTTTCTTATGTAATCTTCTTTGACTTAGTAACTGTTTTTCTATTTTTTGTGTCATTTAGTTGATTTTTATTGGTTTGTCATTCTTGCTCAAAGAAATATCGGTGAAGCTCAATGAACAAGTAAAAATATAAAACTTTCATTAGTAAATTGAGATGTCACCAACTTAGGTACCTGATTGCTTTTAAATAGGATCTATGAACTAAAGTGAAACCAGTTTTAAGATTGAAATTCCTGGTTATTTATTTCCTTTCTTTCTTCGTTTTTACTTTTGACAGTTTTTATGTTTCATGTTTTGGAGAAATGTTCTTGAGATTGTGTTTTAAAATAATAGTGCCAAGATGAAAAACAGTTTTAGTTGTAGAAGTACAATAAGGGAAATGGTTTATGGTTGATGTTTAAGATGTATAAATTCTATCACCAAGTAAAAGACACAGGGAGAAGATAAAAAATAGAAAGATAATTTATCATAAATAAGAGGACTTGAATCTTGATAATGTAGCTATGGTTTTGGTGGGAAAATGAAGAAAAACATTGATTGTTTTGGTATATGTTTGGTAGAATTCTTTTTGGTTATTGAGTGCATTTACAATTTGCAGGGCTTTTGAGGTGAGGAAAGAGCTGCAGACTGATATGGACAAACTATCTCAGACTAGACCTAAAAAGATGACTGCTATCTGATTATGAAGAGAAGATGGTCATTGATCTCCATGCTCAGTTTGGGGGAAAACATTATTCAAAAGAAAATTAAGCTTTATAATCTAAGTACTTTTTTATTATTCTAACATAAATAAAATATATAATAATTCAATGATTAAACTTATAGTATTGAGTATGAAATTCATGTAATGAATCTTTATTTACTATGTCTTATAACGAATCTTAATTATGATATATAATAATTCATGGCAGATTCATTTTCTCATTACTTTTTCTCCGTACACCTTTCAAGACAGAAGCTGCATTGTTTCTCTGCTTTGTCTTTTTAGGGTTTAGATTTTCTTTATTTAGAGTAGGAAATTCTTCAAGGCTAAGAAAAGAAAAGGAGTGTATGGAGATGAAGCGTTAGTCAAGCATCATTAAAAGCTTTTTCCATAAAACACCAAGAAAAGTATTTTATTTGGAGAAAGGGCAAATTGCCATGTGTTACTTTTATGTTCTTTTGTGTTAATATTGTGTTTTTTGCTTTAGGTTCCGTATTTTTTACTCAGATGTTGATATAGATCTTTGCTTCTTATTTTTGTCTGACACTCATAATCATGTATGATGTCTTGCCTTTATCTAGACTCTACTAGATATTCAGTAGGAGAAGCACACAAGGGTTATTCTGGTTATTAGTTGTGGTGTTGCTAGCTTAGGTGGCTATTTACTGGAGAAAAATGTTATTACCATGTCATTTGCACCAAAGGATGAGCATGAAGCTCAAATCCATTTTGCACTTAAAAGGGGCATCCCTACTACTCTATCTGTTATTGGAATCGAAAGGCTGACATTTCCTGATAATGCTTACGATTTGATTCACTATGCGAGATGCAGAGTTCACTGGGACACTAATGGTAGGACATTTGTTCCTATGTTTTTCATCTTCTATTTAATTCATTCTTTTACCAAATAGCCAAAAGGTGATTGATATTTACAAGTGGAAAACCTCTGATGGAACCAAATAGGATTCTCAGGCTTGGAGGATATTTCTTATGGTCTGCTACATCAGTATATAGTAAAAAGGACAAAGATCAGAATGTCTAGACATGTTTCAAATTAATAGATTGTTCTTTTTTCCTTATATTTTTTATGGGTATAGCTTTTGTGACAGACTAATGATTAGAGAATTTAAAAAGTGAAAGGTTAAAAGGGAAAATAGATGCAACTATTGTAGATTGACTTCATGTTTGAATAAGGCAATTCTCTTGGATTTACACTATTTCTTGCAGCCATGCTTGCTCTAACATAAGCAATTTGCTGGACGATGGTCAAGAAAATTTTTTTGACTTTGCAAAAGTTGGTATTGTTATGTATCAAAAGCCTCTTTCATCATCCTACTATGGGGTGCGGAAAGAAAACAATCCAATAATTTTCTGAAGCTAGATACGTGGTCTAATCATTTGTTGGTGCTTTAGGCATCTTACCACTTTAGAAAATTGTCAATTTAGATTTTGTCTTTTTGGTGCCTTAGGCATCTAATCATATTTTGGTCCATGAGCAAAATTTTGTTTGCCCCTATATTTTCTAATGCATTGTCTTCTAATATTCTAGATCTTTCTGGTGTCTTAGGCTGCAACAGATTTTGTGATAATTGTTCTGCATCTAACAATTTCCCTCAGAGGTAACCACTTTGGAACTGCCATTGGGGATTGCTTGGATTTTTTCAGCTTTCTGCCCAAATATGGTATCCCTAGATGTTGTAAATTGGGATGATGCTCTCTTTCTTTGTGTACTAAAAAGTGATATGTTCTCTGTTTGTTGAGGATTTGAATCGCCAGAAGCTCCATGTTTCACAAATATTTGGCAAATATTTCAAGGTAATATTGATGTATTTATTCAAACTTTGATCACTCGATTAGATTGTTTTTTTTTTTAAATCGTTGAAAGAATAGAAATAGATATATTTTTTTTTCTTGAATTAAAAAAATAACAAATTAAGTTCAAAAAATTAATATATTTTGATAACTAAAATTATTAAAATAACAAAACAAAGATCCAAACAATAAAAGAGAAGAAAGGTATGAGATTGATCAATCGAAGCGAAGCGAAGAAACGAGATTAAAAAACATAACAACTTACCACTCTAACCCTATAACGTGCTTCAGGATTTTTAAGTTCAACGCAACATTGAAAACAAAAAATTCAAATAGAACCTAATACAAAAAATACAATAAATAAAACTGATAGGCCCCTGAATAAAAATACAAATAAAACTGATCCAACAAAAACACTCAATTATGGACATAATATATGCACAAAACTAAATACAAAAAATTGTTCAAAAAATAAATATTCTAAAACCAACTATCATAAGTACTCCGTGCAATATATGAGCACCTATCTAGTGTGGAAAAGAAGTGCCTTCATTCCATATTTATTTGCATTTTTTTTCATAATTAAATAAATTAAATTATGTACTTACCTTCAAATTTAGATTCCTTATACTTTCTTCTCATTTGTCACCCCTCCTAGCTAGCAATGGCAACTGGGTCGGGCCGGGCCCACCTCTGCTTTTTTTTTTATAAATTTGGTCCTTTAATTTTTTTATTTTTATTTTTTTATTGCAGTTTAGCCTCTAAAATGGCTGAAGTAGTTTTTTTTTGTTTTTTTTTTTTTTTGCAATTTGGTCTCTAACCCCCAAAACTCTATAAATACCCCCCAATTCAACCCAAAACTCATCAACACTCTCCAATTCTCTCAAACTCTCTCCAATTCTCTCTTATTTCCATTCACCTTTCTCTCATTATCTCCAAATTTATTCATTTTCTCTACAAAGAGTATTAGAATAGAATTTATTTTTGTGTTAATACTTTTCAATTCATCAAGAAAGTTTTCATATTTTGGAAGATTGTTGAGTAGCGGAATAGTGGATACAAGAAGTAAAAAGCTCAAGTGCTCAACAAAGTATTGTTATTCTTGAATTTTGGTCATCAACAAGTTAGTATTTCTTAATCTTACATTTTTTTATTTTAGCTTTATTAGTTGTTTATTTGTTTTAGTTATTTTTTTAATTTTTAAATTATTTTGTTATTTATATTTTTTAATTCTCTTATTTCATTATTTGTTAATACTTTTTTTTTGAACTTTTATTTGAATTTTGATTGCTTGTTTTTTTTTTTAAGAAATAATGGATCCAAATCAATATCATCATTTTTCTTCATCCCAATCATCTGCACATTTTGATTTTAATATAGATCCAACTTTGAATTTAATAAATAATGAAATAGGTAATGAAGATGAAGGTCCTAGTAGGCCTAGTGTTAGTATTTCACAATCACAACCAACTCCAATAATTAATCCCGACGCATCTAATATAGGTGAGGATGATGTTGAAACAACGGATGTTACAACTAAAGCAAAAACATCTGTGGTTTGGAATCTTTTTGAAAAAGATAATGATAGTGATAGGGCAACATGTAAAATTTGTAGAGCGGTATATGCACATAAGAAGAGAGGAGGGACGGGAACATTAGTTAGACATATGAAAATGTCACATAATGATTGGTTAGAAAACTTACTTAAACAACAACAAATACGTACTATAGGAGGTCAAATGGTTGGTAATTTTCAATATGATCATATAAAAAATAGAAATGCATTTGCTAAAATGATTGTTCAAACTAAATTACCTTTTAATTTTGCAGAAAATCCACATTATGAACAATATATGTAAAATAATTGTTAACCAGTATGGAAAAGAATTCCTAAAACAACATTAAAAAAATGATATAATAAAGATATATAAAGAAATGAAAGAGTATCTAATTGCTATGTTTGATTCTTGTAATCGGAAATTTGCTCTTACTTGTGATGGTTGGACTGCAATTACTAATGAATCTTATTTATGCATTACATGTCATTGGATAGATCATGATTGGTTAGTACAAAAAAGAACTATTTGTTTTAAATTATTTGAATATCCTCATGTAGGTAGTAGTATAGCTAGAATGATTACTTAAACATGTCGTGAATATAGGATTTTAAATAAAATTATTTGTATTTCTTTAGATAATGCTTCAAATAATGATTCTGTCATAACAATTTTAAAAAATACTATGAATCATATGTTAGATGGTATTTTATTTCATATTAGGTGTGCTTGTCATATACTTAATTTATGTGTTAAAGAAGAATATAAATATATTGATGATATTGCTAATATAATTAGAAATGTTGTTTTATTTATTAAAACATCCCCAACTAGGCAACAAAATTTTAAGACATTATGTCGAGAACAAGGTGTATCTTTTAAAAAATTTAGATTTGATTGTAAAACTAGATGGAATTCAACTTTAGATATGTTTGAAAGTGTTATACCTTTTCAAAACCAACTTATTGAATTTTGTAATAGTAATAATTTTCAACCTCCACTAACTGAAGCTCATTTTGAAAATTGTACTGCACTTTCAACATTTTTATTTACTTTCAAAGAAGCTACTGAGCTTTTATCGGGATCTTATTATCCCACTACTCATCATATTCTTCCAACACTTGCTAAGGTAGCACATATTTTTTGTGAATATATGTATCATCCCTAATATAGTTTTTTTATGAGAAGTATGTTTGAAAAATATAAAAAATATTATGAAGATATTCCTATTTTATATTGTATGACATTGTGTATGGATCCTAAAGTAAAGACGCCAGGTTTTCATAGTATTATTGAATATTTATATGAAACATTAGATTTTGATGAATTACAAGCACTAAACAATGTATGATAAAAGACATAAAAGATAAAACAGCTAAAGCTTTATCTGACATATATCATTTGTATGAGTTTGAGTCTTCTTCTTCTAGTTCTCTTAGTTTAAGTAGGCAAGCTTCATCATCTAGTAGTCACTTTCAACCTCCACGAAAATCTACCTCATCAATTTCATCAGTATTTAATCCATGTGGTATTATGAAACGTAAAAAAAGATCGACTACTACCTACAACGAGATGGCAATTTATGAGATGCGGCCATTGGTAGAAAATGAAGATCAACATTTTGATATTTGTGGTTGGTGGAAGGCTCATGTAAGTCAATACCCCATTTTATCAAAAATGGCATGTGATCTTTTGACCCCACCAATCTCTACAGTGTCATCGGAAAGCGTCTTCAGTGAGAGCGCTCGAACAATCGATGAAAGAAGATCTCGATTGGCTCCTCAAACTTTGGAGATGTTAATGTGTTGTAGTAGTTGGTTTGCAGCCGAAGATAGGACGGCTAATTCGTGAATTATTGATGATGACTCAGATGATGAATGGGGTGAACCAAAATGTTAGTTTAGTATTTTTGTAATTAGGAATTTAGGATAAGTAATATTATGTATTTAATTTTATTTTTAGGATATTTATTATATTTTTAAAATTTAATTATTGTAATATTTTTAAGAGGTTTAGGCATCAAGTCCCCCTCTTATGTAATTTTTATTTTATTAATTAATAAAATAGGTAGGGGTTCAAGCCAAACTCCCACCACTTCAAGGTGGCTTTTTTATAATTTTAAAAAATTATGTTAAGTAGGGAAAAAAAAGAGGAATAAGCTACGGGCCGGCCCGCACCGGCCCGCGGGCCACATGGGCCTAGGTCCCAGTCCGGGCCGGTCCTAGGGCCTCTAGCCCAGGGATCGGCCCGCCATCCAGGCGGGTCGGTCCTCGGGCCTAAGGGTGGCAATCGTGTCGTATTCAGGTTGGCGGGTCGTGTCAATTTGAGATAATTACACTCGACAGGCCAACCCAAACACGACCCGTTTAATAAACGTGCTGTGTCGTGTCAACTCGTTTTTTCTCGTGTCGTGTTCGTGTTATAAAACGGGTTGACACGATTAGACATAAAAATTAAATAGATAATTATTAAATCCATCAATCCGAATACTTACTAAACCCACCAATCTGTGCACCATCACACAAAAAAATTTACAAAATTAAATCAAATCATATAAAATTAAAAAAAAACTAATAAAACAACCCATAAAGTCATAAAAAACCAATAAAATAACAAATTATCCCACTCAATATTTAGAGATCTTAATAAATTCATAAGATTTAATCTTAAAAATCTAAACAAATATAGTTTTGCAATAAAATTGGATTGTTCAAAAAATTATTTTCTCTAACTAAAAGTCATTGTAATAATAATATTATTATAAGTACTAAATAATAATTAATTAAAAATGATTCATTTACTATATATCAAGTAAATAGCCGCATTAACATCATTTATTTTTCTTAAGAGGTCTCATATAATTAAACAAAATAGACACAAACAATACAATTAATTCATATAATAAAATTTAATTCAATTAATTCATGTAAAAAATTAAATTATCTAATTTTTTATAGTGAAATTTGTAGGGTATTACAACAAGTATTAAATATAAATATTAAAAAAAGTTAAACGGGTTCGCGGGTTGAAACGAGTTGAACCCGTTTATGACCTATACACATTTAAAGTTAAACGGGTCGACATGTTTCGACCTGAACCCGCAAAACCTCAACCCTAACCTGCTATAACCGTGTCGTTTTCGTATCGTGTTCAATATTACCGTCCCTACTCGACCCGATCCGAAATCGTGCGGGCCGACCCAATTACTATTGCTACTCCTAGCGTGCTATTAAAAAGAGAGAGAGAGATAGAAAGTGCCCATTGGATACTGGGAAACGATTGCAACAGAAAATGAAAATCCTGAAGCAGAGAATCGCTGCTATGATTGTCGAAAATCCATTTCCTCGTTCCCTCCACCGCCCACAACAAACTGGAAAACCCTTCACAGACGTTCTCTTCTCATCCGATTCCCTCGGAAAATGATTCGTGCTTGTCTTACAGGACACCACGACAACGACGTTACCGGCGCCGTTGGCACCATCACCGTTGACGGCGGCGACATCCAGCTCAAGGCTTCCATCACCGACGCCACGTTCGTCAATGGCCCTTCCCTCAACGGTCTCACACTCTCCCTTGAGAAACCTTCTGCTTTCAGCATCGACTATGACTTCCCCAAAAGAGTAAGATGATATTCACGAAGATTTTTTTTAGTTTCATTTTGACTTATGAAGGAAATGACCTGAATTTTGTTTCTGTTTTTTTGTTGAATAAGGATTTGAGGTTTCAATTTATGAATACGGTGAGGATAATGGAGAGGCCATTGAGAATGACATATACGCACTCGAAGGGGCAGAACCTAACTGCTGTGGATGGGACACTGGAGATAGACTCAGCCAATAGATTATCTGCTGATTACGGGTTTGATTCGGGGAATTGTAAGTTGAGGTACAGTTATACACACAAGGGATTGACTACCATAGAGCCCAGCTATGATTTTGCGAGGAATTCCTGGGATTTCGCTGTTTCCAGTAGGGTTTCTGGGAATGATGTGGTCAGGGCTTCGTATGAGAATTCTAGCAAGATTTTGGGACTGGATTGGACGAGGAGTTCTGGCTTAGGTGGGAGCTTCAAGGTATAACTACTGTTTTGGATATAGCTTATCTGAATGTGCGTCAACTTCCTTTATTTAACTGTCAATGATATGACCATTTGTGGGATGTTTTCTATGATTTCTCCAACATGTGCTGATAACCTTGCAGTGTATTTAGAGATAGGAAATGTAAATATGCAATATTTGATTTTGTTACATTTTTTTTTTCTTGATGTCCCCTCCAACCAAAATAAGTTATGATTTTTAAATTTAGTTTATTTAAGTTTGAATTGATTAAAATGATTCCTTTTGTCTTGGGGAGGAGATAATCATTTGGTTGTGACTTAGTAGTTCATAGCTGGGAACTTTGTGCTGACAGTTAACTTGTAAACTGGAGTTTTATTTTAACTAGACTGGCTGTTCCTATAGACCTTAGATTAAGCCAGTAAGTTTCACTCAGAATACTACAAAACCCATAAACTTTGACTACTGAATATTACGATGCCTATTTGTCACTGATGCTACTGGTTATGCTAGTCAGCATTGTACTACTACAAATTGGTGGCTATAATTCATGTTGGTTGGGGATTGGTATGACTTAAGCATTTCCTTGTACCAAGGAGGTTATGGACTTCGGTTTACTTCTTTCAGTAGCTTAAGATGAACAATATATATAGATGAATAGAGATACTGTAAACATTGATTAAACTTTTAAATTCCTCTTGCTGCCACTTTCTTTTTCAGAAAATTATGTTCTGTACATACTTAGAATACCAAATGTTTACCTCCTTTCGATTTTCATTTGCTGAAAGAGGATTCTGTAAAGCAGAAAATATCGAGTCTTGATGCAGTTTTATGTTTGCAATCTTGTGCATCCTGTTAACAAGTGAATCCTGCTACATGTCAACATTAGTGATGTACCACAAGAAGTAATAGATTGATTTCATCTTTTGTCTTCTTAACATTTGAAAATGGCCGTTGGTGGATCTGAATACGTGCAAAAAAAGTTATGGTGAAAACCAAAATAAAGTAGTCTACATGTTTGGGGCCCTTATTGAATGAAGTGAAGGTACACTCCAAAAGAGCTTCAGCCAAGTCCAGCACTTGGCTTACAATGATAAATTGTTTGAGCTAGAGTCAGCTGGATATATCAAAGACATTTTCTATTCTTTTCGAGCTAGCTTGACCCTAGCAAATTGGTATTCTGATGACTTGTGGTGCAACTGTACAAATCTTAGCTCATCTGGTTTTCCTTTTAATATCCTTTATGTACTGGAAATTGTATTTGGGACTTGCAAATGTTTACACAATATTTTAGTTACCTCATGTGGATATGCATTTATGCACCCGATTTTTTTGTTTTATTCTCTCTCCAGGTGTCTGCTTCTGTGAATTTGACGGAGAAGTCAATGACTCCCAAATTAAGTGCTGAGAGTACATTGAATTTTGATGTGTAACACTTGATAATGAAGTCCAATTCACTCCAAAAGAGCTTCAGCCAAGTTCAGCACTTGGCTTACAATGATAAATTGTTTGAGCTAGAGTCAGCTGGATACATCAAAGACATTTTCTATTCTTTTCGAGCTAGCTTGACCCTAGCAAATTGGTATTCTGATGACTTGTGATGCAACTGTACAAATCTTAGCTCATCTGGTTTTCCTTTTAATATCCTTTATGTACTGGAAATTGTATTTGGGACTTGCAAATGTTTACACAATATTTTAGTTACCTCATGTGGATATGCATTTATGCACCCGATTTTTTTGTTTTATTCTCTCTCCAGGTGTCTGCTTCTGTGAATTTGACGGAGAAGTCAATGACTCCCAAATTAAGTGCTGAGAATACATTGAATTTTGATGTGTAACACTTGATAATGAAGTGCCTGTGCAGTGATTACCATCCACAAGACTCAGTTTATGCCAATATAGTTGTATATCTCATATGCATCCAGTTAGATTTTTTGTTATACAAAGCCGTTATTCGATTCATTATCAAAATTTAAGTTCTCCTTTCAAATTTGAGTGGCGCCTTATTTTCTGCGATAGCTGAGAATCACAGGGTATGTGGCAGGGATATATCAAGCAACATCTCATCTTTTAGGCCTAAAGTTGTACTTGTTCATGAAATGTTCATATTGCTCAGCCATTACTAATGAGCTATCTTGGTGAAGGTAAAAAAACATGAAACGGGTATGTGCATCATTTGCTTCAATTCAGAGGAAAGTATTGTTGAATGCATATTCTGTTTATGCAGGAATAGCTGCATGTCCATTTAAATCTGGAAAATAGAGATTCAAGGATGACCACGAAAGTAAGTTTAGTACAGTACTTGAAGTAACATGAAGAAAATCTGCCTAAGTTGAGTTTATGATTGTCTTCTACGGATATTAGAATAATTGGTCTACGACTATCAAAGGCCAGGGATTGTTGCATTTCCTATTATCGAAGGCCAGGGATACGAAGGTAGAGAGAGACTTTGAGTGGCCATGGATTGAAGGTCTCAGGGTAGCTGACGCCCGTTTCAATGCTCGAACCCCTTGAGGACAAGCCTGCCATAATATTGTTGGGGCAGAAGTATGGTTTTTCTAGCAAAATCAAATCAGGAATTGCCCTTAGGTTTTAGCTCTGACTGGGCAACGAAAAAAGCCTGACAAAGATTAGGGTCAAAGGGATCCTAATCAAACTTTAGAGACAGAGATCATTTTGCGAGATTCATCAAAGGCAAATATGAGTGCTAATAATGCACATTGGTGTATGATGGAACAAGAACAGGATAAAATCCCTTAGAATTCCAAGAACAAATGATTGAATTGGCGTCTTTGACTCAAAATCTGAGTGGGATGTGCCTTCGACAGCAAATTCAGAACTCAATAATTTTGACTCCTACGTCACTGCCGTTGTTTCCTTCGCAACAGTAACATCGATCCAAGCATGCCACTTAGATATTGATATTAAAGCTTCATCCTCACACTGTCACACATCAATATTTTGTTATTTCTTGCAACAATTATTTCAATCATGGTGCAGTTTCGGCGTTTCTAGCAGACCATATCGCTTTCTTCCCGTTTCAAAGTATTTGACAATCACTTTTGAGAATGCTGATCCTAATTATTGGCTCTGTCCAATTCAAAGCCGTATGGATTGATGCAAGCGAATCGGACAAGAAGTAAAACACAAATAAGAGTCATGGCATTCAATGTCAATTTGGGAGAGCTAGAGCAAGCAAAAGGAGTTTAGAATTCTGTAGTTTGAATGTGATCTGAGAAAAAACTGCAAAATTCTCCGAATTCTTGCAATTGGGGCACGGTTTGTGGGTATGCTTGTGACTTTCTACTGTAATTCTGGGGAAGAAAATATAGGCTGCTAATGGATAATGAGCTTCTGTATCGACTGTTCTACTGAAAAATTAGCTTGATAGGGCAATCATTCTTATGGTTCAAAACTTTTGACCGCTAGAAAACCAAAAAAGTGGCTAGTGGTCCAATATTCTGAAGAACTAGTCGCAGAATGTCACACAGCTTTCAGTAAGAGTTTGGCTTTGATCATCAAGCTTGGACAATTATTATACTCATGGCACTGAAATTTTGCTTTCATATTATCAGGAAAGAGATAAATAGTCTCAACTAGGAGTGTTAGTGATGTAACTACAAAATTTATAATAGCTGTCACTTTAGTTTTGGTGCAAGAATCTTGAGTGAATATATGACCTTATATCACATCTCTTGCATCTGATTTTCATTGTTTACACGGATGGTTGGGACTCTATTACTCGAACATCCCCAAGGTTTGGTTATATTTGGTTATGTTCATTTCCTGCTTTATCTCCATTCCATTTTGTTCTTCTGAAACATTCAAAACTTTCGGTTTAGAAGATGAAGTTGGTTCGAAAGAATGCAGAATACTGAAAGCCAAAGGAAAATCACAATAAAAGCAAAAGGAACTCCGTAGTTCTCTTTCAAATAATTGATAGGATAGATGAAATACGGCGCATGACAACAACTGTGGGGATGACAAAGCAACCCATTAAGGAATGGAGAAACTTTTTCCCGACTCTCATGGGTTTCCATTTGCAGAAACTTAATTGAATAGAAGGCTGAACATTGATGCTGAGGATGTAAACTGATCCTATTGTCTTTGTTGATGACAAAGTTAAAAGTGGGATGGACCGCTTGTTGAGAACCCCTCACAAAACTATCGCACTTGAAAGGCTGGGACCAGTCTTTACATAGTTTGTAACCACAACTATCTGACTTTGTGAGCTGCTCCAGATCTTTCGATGAAAGGAAGAGTGATATGGGATCTTTAAGGCACAATGTCCGGCGTTGATACCCTAAGGGGCCTCCTTAACTAGCTAAAGGAGTTCTCTGAGTCCCTTATAATCGTTGCTTATTAGATTTGAGTTAGATACTTGTGTTCTTTACCATGGTGTTAGAGACAACAAAGAACTCGGTGCATTACATCACTGTCTAGATTGCTGCCCTCGAGGTTAACCAACCTTTGATAATTTCTTTATTTAGCAACTGAAATGCAAAAATCTTGGAAAATAGAAGCAATCCTATGACCTGTTCCACAGGAGGAATATTTACAAGTCAGAAAAGTTTCCATAAAGATTCAACTGGTTACCCTAGGAAATGGATGATTCCATAAACTCCTTCAAAGAATTCATTCCATTTTCACTCTCTTGAAGCCTTTGTGTGAGGTTGAAAGTTGATCCAGTTTGTGCTTTTTGTTTTCGTCCATTGGATACAGAGAGTACAGATGTACTGCATCAGTGTTTTGGTTCAGAGCTCCATTGCCTTGCAATGTCTTCTGCTACTGTTCTAGCTTCTCTAGAAGCCCCAGACAAGCCCTGCCTAGAAAAGCCCACGCTGTACAATCCGTGATTACCTTTCAAGCAATGAGGATTTAAGCTTCCAGGATGACATTTATCTCTTTGACAGAAATCAACCTCAGTTAATGGAGACATAAGATCAGTTGTGAAGCTATTGGAACAAAAGGGGGATCACAAGATAGCTTAAAATAACTTTACAGAGAAACTTGCATTTTATATGCCATTAGAAAGTGTGTTTTACCTTCAGCCATGATGTTACATTGCTTCTATAACCTGTTGCTAAAATTATAGAGCCATATTCTTCTATTTTGCCATCGGCGAATTCTGCACCTTCAGACACCAGTCTATGAATATCGTGAACCACCTGAAAAATCCCAAATGCTGTTATATATGTCCACATGCTCATGAACTGAAGCATGACGTAACTTTGATAGAGAATCAGCTAGCAGCATAGAAGCTTGGATTACGAGTATTATTATTGTATCGGTAGGTTTTAACTGTCCATGAATGTTGCAAACTCAGAAACAAGCTCTCTTGAGTGTTGAAATCTTTCGTGCATGTTTTACCTTACTTGGTTGATGTTAGCAAACTGATCTTTGCAATCATATGGCGCCTAGAACTAGGGAATCAGAAAATCTAGGAGATGTTTGTTTTTATCTCAAGAAAAATCATAGTGGAAGACATTTTGTAGCAGAACTTAGAGTAAACCTTGATTTCCCCAGATCTGATTTTAGCTATAGCTCCAACGTCCAACACTGGTGTTTTTCCAGTTGCTTTCTTTAGTTCCAAGGGACCAGTCTTTGGTCTAGTAATACCAAATCTGCTAGTGTCCCCAAGTATCAGCTGTGAGCAAAGGATGAGGATATAATCGACAAACTTTACGGGGAACCATTTAAGCAACCACAGTGAGAGAGCAAATGTTGATGTGCCAAATAAGTCTCTTGGCAAGATATGCACCTGAAAGTAGTAGAAAAGAACAGTTTTAGTTCAAGTTTCAGGAATAACAACAATGGTAATTCAGCTACTGAGTACAAGTGATTAACTTAAACGATGCGGCTAGCATTCTCTGAGTCATCAATGACAATTTACTTCTACAATTCTGAGCTAAAAGGTTTCTCTGATGGATTTTCTATTGCAATATAGTATATTTCAGCAGACTGATACATAGAAGAAGCTCAATTCCTAGAAACAGGAATTCATCTGCCACCTAATTTTCAATGTATTTTGCCAAGTAGATTCACAAGAAAAGCAATCACCCATGACTACCAAGAAAGCAACACAAGAAGCAGTTCAGAAGATGAAATGGGGCATTAGTTCAGGATCTTACCTTGTGTCTAGGTAGAAGAGAAACTTGAGCACCGCTTTTACAGAGATCTAGACAAACGTCCATGCCCGAGTTCCCACAACCAACAACCAAAACTTTTCTCCCTCTGAACTCGGCTCCATTCTTGTAATTGCTTGTATGCATTAGTGTTCCTTTAAATTCTATCGATCCTGCAATTTCTGGTATTGAGGGTACTGCATTCTCTCCTGTTGCTACAATGAGCCACCGACACAGAAATTCGAACTCCGCGGTTTCAATATACCACATGCCAATAGAACAGTCATAAGTTGCTGACTTGACTTCCTGTCTAAACATTGGTACAATAGAAAAAGAGTTTGCATAGCTCTCCAAGTAACTTATGAATTGCTGTTTTGTGGGGTATACCGGTGTTCCTCGTGGGAATGACATATGAGGAAGCTCACAGAATTTCTTGGGCAGGTGAAGCTGTAGATGATCATATGTTTTCATCTTCCATAAAGATGCTAGACACTTTTCTTTCTCAAGAACCAAGAAGGGAATGCCTTTCTGTCTAAGGCATGCAGCCGCAGCCAGGCCTGAAGGTCCGGCACCAATGATTACAGGTCCAGGTATCCAAGGACACTTCAACTCTGGATTCATCTTTGATGTCAATCAAGTTTGATGATAAAAGAGTAATTGATCAGTGACCACAGGCTAAGTACAAGTACAAAAGGAAAGGGAATGCAAATATAAAGCTTGTTTTTATATGAATCTGTCTCGTTGCAAGCCAAGAATGGGACTGAGATTAAGACAGTGGCTTTTAAGTAGCAAACGTATATTGTTTATATACGAATCTGTCTTGTTGCAAGCCAAGAATGTTACTGAGATTAAGACGTGGGTATAAAGTAGCAATCGGATGTTTGTCTTTCTTGAAGATTTTAGATACTAGCAAGTGCAGTAGAATAGTTTTTGTATGTTCTTGACCAGAGGATGTAAGAGAATGACATAGAGCCAAATCTCTTTGTCCGTTAATGGCTTTTGACCAACGCTCCCATCTTCCGTGGCTCATGAGCAATGAGCCATAGATCGGAGTCGGAAACTTGGCAGCTTGCCATGACAAGGAACAATTGGGCTCCTCCTTTGCTACTATAGCATTTGTCCATATCTAAGATCACATTTGGTGAAGCTTCGGAATGCTACTTTGTTAACACTTCAGTATGTGGCTTCTATTGGATTGCTATCTGATATAGAATCGTCCAACCCTAAACCATTGATTACTAAATTCCATGTTATCCATAAAAAGAACAAACCAATCATACCCAGAAAACAAAAGGGAGCGGAAAATGAAAGATTTAGATCAAGCCTATCGATTAGGTCATTTCTTTACATGCAACTTATCACTTCTACTATTTTGTGCACAATAACAGTATGCACGCATTCTTGATAAAGTTGACTGGATAGAAAAATCATATTTGCATCCATAAATTCTTCCGTAAGCCCATGTTCAAATATCCTCATCCTCACCAACAATCTGCAAGAGCAAGACCCAGGTGCAACAAGGAAACAAGTTTGTCTACGTTCTCGACCGTACTGTGCTTGAAAGATCAAGTATGATACTCTAAAATCAATGGCCAAACTATAACCGAAATCAGATTCAGAACGGTGATTCATTTCATGTATTTTTTTTGCCACAAACATACC
The DNA here is from genome assembly GCA_026120185.1 of Voacanga thouarsii. Classification (NCBI taxonomy): domain Eukaryota; kingdom Viridiplantae; phylum Streptophyta; class Magnoliopsida; order Gentianales; family Apocynaceae; genus Voacanga; species Voacanga thouarsii. The sequence continues at coordinate 2,033,974 of JANUWF010001190.1, forward strand.
ATTCATTTCTGAAACACAAACACGTATCCAAGTCCATGTAATACATAACTCCCTACTAATCACATCCTTTTGTGAGATCATAACACAATTTTTGGGAATCTTCGTTTCAAAAGATCCTGTGTGCAAATGAGGACACTCAGTTATATAGAAATTACAATAAGAGTTCTATTTCTAGAGCTAGCAAGTGATCCTACCCATTCTTCAACTTGATGCAGGGGGTGGAGGTGGTGGAGGTAAAGACATCTGCGGCATGGAATGGGGCCCGCCTGTCAACTGCTGAGGAGGAGGTGGTGGCCGCCAAACATTTGGTGCAATCATTCCTGCAGGTGGTGGAGGGGGCCTACTTAGAGCTGGGGCCATTTGAGGTGGTGGTGGGGGGGGCATGCTTCTGAACTGCTGCATCGGTGGTGGAGGTATGCCAGGCTGCCCTGGTTGTTGCGGTTGACCTTGCCATGGCTGTGGTGCAGGTATTTGCATGGATGGATATAAACCAGGCTGTGGAGGTGGTGGCCGGAAAGCTGGCATAGGGGGTGGAGGAACAGCACCATTAGCAAAAGGTCGTGGAGGGACAGGAGCAGCAATTGCACCATTGGCCTGAGGAACATTTGGAAGTGTAGGAGGTCCACTTGCAAACAACGTGTGAGGTCTGCTTTTTTGCACATTTGGATTACTTGCAGCCAAAACTCTCTCTGTATTGCATTAACAGTAATACATTAGTTCTGTGTATGCTTAATCAAATGGAAAGATGCATTATTACGGTTGCACCTATATTTGCAAATTAATATACAGTTTTCCAAACTCTGAAATTCCAGCAAGGCAATTCTAGAACTTTGAAATATGGATGACAGCAAACAATGGTCGCCAGTCCTTGCCCCTGAAACCCACTCCACCCAGTCCACCTCCCCCTTCCAACCCCAAAACACCAAAAAAATAGTACTCCCTCCATCCCAACAAAATTGACCTATTTACTATTTTAGTCTGTCCTAAAAAATTTGACACTTTCTTTAAAAGGAAAATTTTTACTATATAATTTATTATAAAATAATAATATACCCCACATATATTATTTTTATATACTTAGATTTGATATAAAATATTGTGAGACTCACATATTTCTTATTTTTATTATACTATATTATACTCTATTATTATTATATTCTAACTTTTACTTTTGCATAAAATTTTGTACCAAATCAACCACTATCAATTTTAGTGGAATGGAGGGAGTATAAGAAACCTAACCTGCAGGTGTTCCATGACGCTCCCCTTTCGTGTCTTTCTTGTATGCATAAGACACTGTTATCTGACGGTTGCATAGATATTGACCATTCATTGCCTGTAAGGTAGAAGAATAGTGTAACCAAAATCTCAAAATTAAGAATATACTCTTTCAGTGCACCTCTACTCCCAACAAAAGATTAAATCTACTGTTTAACTATTAATAACTACAAAATAACAAGCTATCCCATATTTACTAAATTTTCTCAACTGCATAAGATGCTAAAAAGAAAATGACCGTTCATATGTATGCATGTGTTTAGAGATTGAAGGTGAACATCAAGCAGGAAAAGGCCTTCAAAAGTTGGCAAGTTTCGGTGGAAATTGACTTGATAAAATGGGAAGAACCTATCACCCTTTTCCAATACTAAATCCAAATCACAATTTGCAATCATAGCCCCCCTCCCCACCCAACCCAAAAAAAAAAAAATGTCAGCAATTTGTACATACAAGTCTATCCAATCCCACCGTTCCAACTTCCAAGGGGGAAAACACACACACACACATATATATATAGAGAGAGAGAGAGATATTAGCGCCAAAAGCTTAAAGAGAATTGATGCCATTGCTTGCTTAGAAATTGTTAGATAAGGGAACTGCTTGGGAATAGCATTTAAAGATCAAAGTATTTTCTATATGGAAATTCTTTTTGGCAGTGGTTTTAAGGAAAAACCAGGATACTGAAATTTTGCAACACAAACCATTGACCTGGATAGACATAAAACCTAGAGCAGCTAATAAGATTTACTGCTATATAGAATAAATGTGATACAAAGAAGTGAAAATACTGTCCCAGCCCCTCTCACCCCAAGTCTCTCTCAGAATATCAACTTCTGAATAACCCACATGACAAATAACTTCAATTTGTCAGGCACACTTTCCAGGCTTTGAATTATCAAAACATTGATTCTGGGTTTCAAATCCCCATGTTCTTTTCTAACATATTTAATTGGTTACACGTAAAAAGCATCAAATGAAAAGAATACCTCAATAGCTGCATCAGATGCCTCAAAAGAATCATAACTGATAAAACCAAAACCACGGGAGTTTCCTGTCTCCGGATCCCTCATTATCTGTCAGAGGAAAAAAATTAGAATTCAACTAGGCACCACCATTTTTCTGCAGTTTAAAAATATATTAAAAGGAAAGTTCAATTTCATTTCAAGAGCCAGACATGACAGCATAAGCAATAAAGCAACAACCCACAAGATGACTTGCAGGAAAATATAACATTATATTCATAATTTCTTGGCCCTCAAAAGGAAATTTCACCCTTGGCTAAAACTGACCCCACCTCATCAAATTCTCATGTCACTTCAACCAAGATATCAACTGTCAGCCGAATCCTCCTCCCGTCCCACCCCCCATCTAAAACAAAACAATATCCCAACGGGTATAAAACATCATAAACAAAGCATTAATACCATGTGCTGCATCCCTGCTAAGATATTTTGGATCTCCAAAGTGTTAAAAGCAAGAAGGTAGCTTTTGCAAATGAGAGTTCATATAAGAAGCAAAGACAAGAGGCACCACCTTTGGATTGGTAACAATGACTCCAAAAGCACTAAATGTATCATAGAGAAGTTTCTCATCTACATCCTGCAAAAAATTACAAAAGGTTTATAGCTACCTTACAAAAAAAAATATGAAAGCTGAGGAGATTCTGTGAGACTTCACAGGAAGAAGTTGTGAATGGGTGTGTATATCCATGTAGAAAGAAACACAGCACACTGATAAGCTTTTAGCAAGAGGATCTTACTCAACTAATAAGAGAAGAAAAGATTCTTACAGGATCAAGATTTCCAATGAAAAGATTTGCTCCAACATCCACACTTTTCTTATCCTGCGATGCCTGTAACACAAAAAAGCAAAAGAAAAACAAGACAAAATCAAAATTTACATGCATAACGTCAGGTGAGCTTCCAACATAAAAAAACAAGAGTATTGCTATTAGAAGCCTAAGAAGAATGAGAAGACAAACTTTTTCAGGTCTGACAACATACCTTATTAACTCTTATGGGCTTCCCATATAGTTTGATCATGTTAAGCACCTTTATTGCCTGCAGAGATTTTAACAAAAAGAAACCCGGTTAGTATTCAAAATTCATGCACATGCATTCAAGTAAACCATAGACTCACAACAATCAAAATATGTTGGAACAACATTCAAGCAGGTATATGTAGTAGAATAACAGCACCAAGCAACACTTACATAGTCAGCATCTTCTTCACTCCGAAATTCCACAAAGCCATACCCCTGATGCGAATTTGTTACTCTGTCCTTGGGGACATACACATTGACTATGGAGAAAAAGAAGCATGTCAATGTAACATGAAAAGATCCAAACAGGTTTATAAGAAGAATGTAAATTCCCAGAAGTCCAATTTAACAAGATGTCAATAAGATGAACATAGTTCCTATCTGGCAGTTTGGCACAAAGGAAGTTTTCTTCAGGAAAACAATATATACGTGCATATATAGTTATGTATGTTTGTGCTATCAGAGTTGGACAAATCTACTTACCGACTGGACCAGCTTGAACAAACAGTTCCCATAGTAATTCTTCTGTTACCTGCATAAAGCCAAAGGAAAGAACAGAAAGATTGAATCTTTATGTTAGCTAAGCAACCGGAAGAATGTGCAAATGCCATTCTTGCTACATTAAACCAAAAAAGGAAAAGAATAGGACATTGCAAAAGTTCAAGTCAAACTCTCACAAACTCAATTCCTTTTTGGAGTCTTATCAATATGCCAACTTCTATGTTCTAAGGTTTTCACTTTACTGCTTAACTAATCAAAGATAGGGAAAAGATGGACCTAGCAGATACATACACATTAATTTAGCTCGCAGTCTATGAATAAAGACCTAAGGCAAGCTCTTACAGAATTAGCGCACACAGCTATTAGCTCAAAAATTCTTCAAAGTTTCCATGTAATGAACTATCAAGTTAATTGTTTCACACACTGCCTCCTCCATCCAATTAGTGATATGCAATAGCAAATCAAGCTTATCCGACATTTCTCTACTTCAATCTAGAAACGATTTTTCAATACGTTTACATAAACCGCCATCTAGTTGAAAGAAAACAAAAAAAAATCGTGCTACTAAACCCTACTTGATGATGCCAATAGCTAAGACAAACCACCAAATAAATAAATAAATAACAAAGCATAGTAAGAAGTAGCCTTAAACCCTAAAAGGAATTAGGAGAAGGGATAAGTACCTGAGGATCGAGATTGCCAACGTAAGCAGTAGCATCTTGGTTGCGCTCCGCGGAGTGTTGTCCCAGGAGGTTGGCTCCGACACCCGGAGCAATTCGAGTCGTCATCGTTGTTGCCTCTCCGAACCTTCTTCAATAGCCTGAAATCGCAGTATTAGACCAAAAGAACTAGAAATGGAGGGAAGATTGGACCGTGGAGGCGGGGGGAAGCGTAGTTGAAGAGAGGAGCAGCCCGAACCGCGACAAACCGTTCCCTCCCCTCCTGTGAATTTAGGAATCTCAATCAGGCCGAGCCGGGCCAAGATTGATTAACTAGGCCCGAAAACGGTAGGTGCGAGTGCAACTCTGTTAAGTAGATTCGGGACTTGCACATTATTAGATTAAAATTTTATACCACTTACGTCATATATTTTACTTTTTAAAAAATATATAATTTATAAATGTTAAATATACATAAACAAAAATGAAACTAAGATACTTTAATTTTACTAATATAAAAATAAAATTTTAGGACATGGATTTAGATTTAAAAGTGAGAAAATAAAAAAGGATGGGTTTTTTTAATATAAAAGTAACTTTTGTTGTATAATTAAAAATTACTTTAAAAATCATCAATTTAATGACAAAATTAGTTCAATTGATTAAAATATTCTTTATAAAACAAAGAATATTATGTTCGACTCCTATTCTTTTTCCTTATGTTAAAGAAAAATATATTCAAATCAATTTTCGAAACGCTATAAATTTAACAAATTGTTGCCATTAAGTGAGACAGCTCAAGAAGGGAAAATTACTAAAGTATAGGCTTAAAACACTACCAAGTGAGTGGTTCAATTGATATATTTTTCTTTTCTTAAAAATCGAAGAGAACATGTTAATCAAATTTTAAGACTTACTATAATTTAATAATTTAAACTTTTTTGTTTAAATTATTTAATAATTAACACATTAAAAGGAAACCTAAGACTTCCAATATTTTTTACTTTGAGAGGTAAAGTAAAACTACCTCCAAGTATAGGTATCCAATTAATTTGGGTGGGGGGCCAGGGGGGGGGAACTGGGCTTGGGCCGAATACCTTCAGGATCATAAAATGGGAAATATAGGGCATAAACCGGAAATCATTAACTCTTAATACATCCATATGCAACCTTTTTTTAATTTTTTTATTTTCTGGGGTACAACATTCCAACGTAACTCAAGACATCAAAAGAGTAGAAAACTACATGTATATATAGCTGGCCAAACAAGAATAATCTGGGAAGATCAGCGGTCAAATTTCGGGCTGATAGACACATTAGAGCTTTGGACACTTGAGAATGATCAAACATATTTCATTTGCAACTTGCAATAAACAGGAGCAGTTAACAAAAGGGATTCACTATTTCACTGCTCTTTAAGAGAGGTTTCAAAGAACAATTGAAAATGCCTATTCTGCATATGAACATTTTTTCTGCAGCATCACCAGGTAAAAAAAATATCAACCAACCAACCCTCACAAAAGATAAAGCGAGCAGCATCAATGAGATAAAAAGCTTTGCCACCCTTGGAGCTTCTCCTTCGGATTTCACAGTCAAAATTGCAGCTTCATGACAACTGAAATTTCAATCTAGTCTCAAAAGTTGCACATGGAACCGTTTCACATCTCGCCTAGTGCACCAATATCCTTGTGTCTTGTTTTATGTCTCATTTGAATTGACCACATCACCATCATTATCAACATTTACCAAACCAAGTCCGTTCTGAAGTTTCTCCCAAGCCTTCACAACATTTGGAGGGAACTTCTTCTTGGCTGTCCTGATCATCCCTTTTGCTTCCTTCATTTTGGATTTTTTCACCAATCCTTCTACCAAATACTTCAAAGTATTGAAATCTGGCATTTTGTGAACTCTCACACTCTCTTTGAACACCTTATAACCTGTCTCAAATCTTCCCTTCTTACACAAGTAGAATATCAATGTCCTAAAGGTTGCAGCATTTGGATTGCACCCATTCGCCTCCAGATCTTTATAAACCTGCTCGGCCTCATCAATCATGCCATTCTTACCATAACAACTCATCAAATAATTGTAAGTAATAGTATCAGGTTTCAACCCAGTATTGGTCATTTCCTCAATCAACCCCTTGACACTCTCAGGATTTTCACCATGAACATGCATAATCCTCACGTTATATGCTCCAACATCAGGTGAACAACCCCTTTGGACCATCTCACCCCAAATCTTCTCAGCTTCATCGTTCCTTCCTTTCTTATACAAGGAATGCAAGATAGTAGTAAATGTAACAGCAGTAATTTCCACACCCCTCTCCTCCATTTCCTTCAGCCTTTCTATTGCCAATTCAGGGGAACCCATTTCACAATAGGCCTTCATCAAAATCCCATATGTAACCTTATCAGGCAAAAGACCGTATCTTTTAGGAATATCATCAAACAGCTCAGGGACACGGCTGAAACTTTTTGATGCAATACAAGCAGAGAGAAGGGCATTCAAGGAAATAGTTGATCTGGGAGCGCCCAAATCTTCCATTTCATGATAAGTCTTAAGGGCCTGATCAAACATACCGGCGATCCCATAGGATCGAATAAGGGAGGAGAGGAAGGGTTCCTGGTTGATTTTTGGGTCATTTTTGTGGGATTCCAGGAAGGTTTCGATGTCGGAGAAGCGATGGGACTTGACAAGGCGGCGCACGGTGTATTCTTGAGCGTAGCGAGACGAAAGCGGGGAAGTATAGTGTGGGGAAACAGAGGAGTAGATCTCGAGTGCTTTGTCTGGGTCGTAAACAGTCTTGAGCTTTGATTTGGCTTTGGAGATGGAAATGGTAGAGGAGCCGGCAACGGTGGCCGAGGTGGCCGCCGCAGCAGATGTTGAGAGGTGGCGGGCGTGGCGGAGAACGAAAGAAGAAGACATTTTCTAGGGTTTTAGGGGTTTAGGCTGTTTTTTGCGAGTGACTGAGCCGAGGAGGGACTAGGTCTAGGCCAGGTTTTAGGAGAAAGGCTGGCGTTGCGACTGCTAGTCTTGCTTTCCCCTGCCGCATAAGGCTTCCTTATTTTTACATTTTTCTATTTAACGTCAAAATGAACAACCTGAAATTTTCTTCTTTTTTTTTTCTTTGGACGTGGCGGTAATCCTAAGTCATCATTCTCCGGGGCATTTTTCTTTCAATTTAGTGTGTCTGTTAGGCGTACGTGATTATTATTGGTAGAAACTAATTAATTAATCTTAGCCAGCTGAAAGCCTTCAGCATTGCCAGGACGAGCCTTAGGAGTTGGGAGTAACCAACTTACAGGCTTGCGTGACTGCGTCCCGAATCCTTTGGACGTGCAATAGGACCCCCAACCCATTACCCTTTGGTCAGAATAGACACTGGGGCAAAATTCGCCTAAATTTGTGCAATTAATACGTGCCACGAACAGCATTCTTAAAAAGTTAAAAGATCATTTTGTGCAATTAATAAGCCACCATAATTTACCAATCCATAAAGATTCGCTTTTTTCATATAAAGCAGTTTCATACTATAGAGGTTAAGGAGAATCCGGAAATTTGAGACGCGAATCTAAACTAAGGAAAAAACCAAAAACTATATCAGTTTGAACAAATACTAGTATCTATTACATGATAAAATGACTAATATGTAGCAGAAGACGCGGAGAACATCTTTATCAGCTGATGAGTAGAAATAAATATGTTGCTTAGCCTTCATAATCTCCCTGATAGAACTTGTTCTCTGGATAGAAAACAGCCACAACTTGATTTCCACCAAATTTTCTTCCGTGCAATCCTTGTCGAGCTTTTGTGGCACTCTCTACATCAGCATACTCCAAAAATACCTAAATGAAGTGGAATCTTTCATTAGCAGTAGCACTTCACAGGAGTTGCATTATTCCACCCCACTCGTGTAATAGTAGTTAAGCAGAAGACAGTAAGGCGAAGAGAAAGAGATATACAAACATGCATGATACTCTTTCTAGCTATACCTAAGATGGGCATCAAAATACAACCAAATAGCAATAGCACCTTCTGATTTTCAATCTAACCATTCCTCAGCCAAGGACACTACAGAATGGGTGCATTTTAGTAAGAGAAAGACAGAACTTATACCAACCTTTCCAACACCTGGTGCAGGCTCACCATCAGGACTCGGGCGTGGAATAACCACATTCACCAAATTTCCTGCAGTATACAAGGATAACTATTAATTTCCAGAGCTATAGAAAAGGAAGTAGTGAAAAAATAGACAACATATGGACACATTACTTCAAACACGGAAATTCAAATAAGGATGGTTGTTATTAGCAAAATGGAGGACTACAAAAGAGAGAGAAAAGAAGGGGCGGGACCGGGGATGGGGGTGAAAATTATTATTATAGAGAACAAATTACTTGTTTAAAGCAGAAAGAGAGGACACCAAAAATGAGGATGAATTATGTGTCGAGAGTTTACCAAATTTCCCACATTCTGCTCTCATATCTTCCATAATATCTTCATAGTCCTCATCATCCCTTAGTTCATCTGGTGAAACCACTTGTGTCAGGCAAAGAACCTTTGTGGCCAATGCACCAGGTTGTAACATGAGTTTCTGCAAAAACAAGAATGACAAACCATCACATAGAAGCCAGGCTCCAACTTTCTGCTTGAAAACGTACGTCAATGGAAAACATATTAAATTTCCCCATACCTTTTAATTTATGCCCTTCAAAAGCAAGGAAATGAAAAACCTTACCTGCAAAGCTATCTGCTGCTGGGCATGCAACAATACACTTTCTTGTTCAGGTTTAGGCTGCGATGCACCCTGGTTAGCACGCCTAACTGTAAGAGTTTTATCCCCCATCTTAATCCCATTTAAAGCTGCACAAGCAATATCAGTAACTGATAAATCCTGGTAGACACAGAAGGCATAGCCCTTTGAGTTTCCAGTTTCTCTATCTTTCACCAGATCAAAACCCCGAAGGGGCCCAAATGACTCTAACAGCTCCCTTATCTGTGCTTCTGTGAAATAATAGGGGAGGCCACCAACAAAAATACGGTCAGGACCCTCAAGACCACCAGCCGATCCTGGTGTCAAACCAACAGCACCAAGGTTCAAATTAGGATTAGGTTGACTTGGACCAAGTGTAGCAGCAAGTGAAGGGTTGTAATCACTGGGTCTTCTGACTTTAACTGGTGCTCCCTGCAGGAAAAATCATACAAACTAACAAACATAAGAATCACAATAGAACACCTCAACACTTGCTACTAAGATATGCATAATATTACGCACCTCTTACCTTATAAAGTTGAAATAATAGACAAGAAAATAAATTCAAAATAAACAAGATTCAACATTCTGGGATTCATTTAACAGTAAAATACAAAAAAATAAAGGGACTTAAGTCTTGAATCACAGGCAGTCAAACTCAAGTCTATTATAAATCAATATACCTCAAATATAATACCATCTAAAGCCATGGCATTACTAGCCTCCTCAACTGATCTCATCTCCACAAAAGCGAACTTTTTCTCATGATTGATATAAACATTGACAACAGCATCTCCTGTGGGTTACACCATTTATAATTCCCAAAATTCGTAAAATACCGAAAACAACATGCAGTAAATACATCAGCTAACCTGGACCAGCAGTGTTTCCTCCTATTGCAGACATAACATGACTGAAGAATGTTGCAACAGACTGCATCAAGGTTGGGGGGAGAAAGTGTTAATAAAGCAGATAGCTTCCCACATGAAATCTTAGAAAGAATCACAATAGTCTTTTTGTTTATCAGCAAGTGGTTGATAAGAAATTACTGCCCCATGCAAACAACAATAACTAATAATGTTCAACACATGAACAGGATGGCGAGCTAAAAATACCATCTGAATCATCACAACATTTTAGTTAGGATAATCAAGTACCTGTTCATTTGCAGTTGGAGGAAGTCCACCAACATAGACTCGCCGAGCATGCCTCGTAGCCTGATGATACATTCTTTAAGCAACATACACAGACACACACACGCACACACATAGAGAGAGAGAGAGAGACAGACAGATAAACCAGCCCAAAAATACAAACCTGTTGAGTCATAGCCTGAACTGGCATAACAGGAAGAGCTCCAAACTGCAACATAATGAATTCATAAAAATTGCAAGTTAAAAGGCATAAAATAACAGTGTGCGGATGCATTGCTCTAACCTCTTCAAAAAGTTGGAAGAGAAGAGAGAGAAGGAGAGAGAGAGAGAGGGGTTGGGGGGGGGGGCGGGTGTTTACCTGTCCAGGAGCCAAAGGAAACATGTTAGGGAACATTCCAGGAACAGCAGGAGGAGCCCCAGGAACCTGACCTGTAAAATCCAAGACAAGTCACATCTCAAGAAGCATAAGCCAACAACATTATCCAACAACTCTCAAGTGAAATTGCTAGATCTCACAGGTGATATATCCAGTAGACATTTTATTTCTGCCAATATTTTGGTAGTTAAAGCAAATGTAAACGATATGAATATTCAGGTACTGGAGAAAATACTATAAAACTACCAAACATGCAATTCCTGGTTGAAGATGAACAAGACCTGTATGGATTCTTCCTTGTACATAAAAGCTACAGAAGTCGGCACACGCCCAGTGTCAGCACAGTGGGGCTAGTAGCCCAACATTGCCTTCTTAGAACATAAGACAAGACATACAAAACAAACACAAAAACACCAAACACAACAAAAAACCAAAAACCCTCTCAGTTTCAGAATTATTACTCCAAGTATAAACAATAAAAGAACAAAAAAATGAACAACCAATCTAGGGTCCAGACGTTATATTGGTGCAGGTGCAAATTAAAGAACCAAAGACGCTTACCAAAATGAAACCATGCATTTTGAACGAACTTTCCACACTATGTCAAAACAAACAAAAATAGTCAATATTTTAGATCGATAATACTGATATAACATGTACCTGGGACAGTCGTAGCACCAGGCAACAAGGCAGAAGGAGGGGGAGCCATGTCGAAGCCACTGATCCTTTTGCTGTAAAGATGCATCATTAATACCAAGGAGACAATATAACAAACAATGGTGATCAAACAGTTAAATCAATATAAAAATTATTAAAAGAAAAAGAGAAAATTTAAGAAACCCAAATCAAGCTTTACGTCATTGGTAAGATCTTTTTTTTTTTTTTTTTGGGGTGTTACTAAAATATGTGCTGTTCATTCCAAGATAGAACACTATGTTGCCAGAAAATTACAAGAGAACAGCCTCAGAAAGAATTTTATAGATAAACCTCAAATTCCAAGTATTACTGCCATTCTGCATCTATGGTAAGCTACAGCGGCAACATTCTTTTACACTATTTTTCCTAGCCTTGGACTATTAAACCCTTATCCAACAATTTTTTCTCCTGCCATTAGAGATAAAAGGAATCAGCAAAGATTGGAAGGAATAAATGGAAGAACAATCAGATGGTTGAGGGTTGCTCAGATGCGAACTAAAGCTTCATCATCTAGTTCAAACAGAAAAACAAAAGAGTTAAGATCATCAATCATGGCATCTGTGGCCCTTCAGAGGACTGCATTGACAACTCAAGGGAAGTTCCAATTAAAACTAATAGAAGTCCAGCTGGCTACAGAAAAAACACCAGGATAATCTCCAGCCTCTGAGAACATTCATAATTAATCAACTAATAAATTGAGGGACTTTAGAGCTTCCAACCTTTTTGAGCGTGATCGAGACCTTGACCTTGATCGATGCTCTAATCTCCCCTCAAGAGATCCAGACCTATGTTTGTGCCTATCCTCTCTATCTCTGTCATAGTCTTTCCGCCTGTAAAGACAATTTAATCTCTCGAGGACTTAAATATGCACACTATTCTCCATCCTAAAGACTACATAAAACTAGAAATCATAGTGGCAGAGAATTGCTGTAAGAGTAATATGGTTTTCTCACCTGTCGTAGTCTCGACTCCTGAAATAATCATCTTCCTCCCGATCCCTGGTCCTCTCCCTCTCCCTTCTCTCACTCCTCTCACGATGGCGATCTCTGTGATGACGATCACGATCCTTGTCTCTATCTCTTTCCCGATCACGATCTCTGTCCCTCTCTTTGCTTCTTTCTCCATCCCTATCTCTTTCTCGGTCCCTATCTCTATCCCTTTCTCGCCCTTTCTCCCTGCTTCTTGTAGTGTCTCTTTCCTTATCACCATCTCGAGAATGCTGCTAAACATAAGCATAACAAGGAGTTAACAAACAAATAAACCTCAAACTACAAAATACAGGAAACAGATGTAAAAAGAAATTTCTTGACACTACATTATCCCCTAGATATCATTTCATCATAAGTACTATGATAAATTTAAATCAACTTAGTATGGTCGTTGCAAGACAATTTTCTAAATAGAGAAACCCTAGCTTTTTAAATTTCATTTCCAACAGTAATACTAATCAAGCAGCTATTGGATTTTTTTCAGACAACTATTAACGCTCTTGAGTAGAAGCACAATACAATCTGAAAACCGAAAACAGAAAAAAGACCGCAATTAGTAGGAACCCTAAATTTGAACAATAAAACAGGTCCAACGAACTCCAAGCCTCCACTTGCAATTAAACAGGAAACAAAAAAGAAAAAAAACAAAGTATCACCAAGTAAGCATATAAGTAAAATTACTTGAGATCTCGAGTCGCTGTAATCATCAGCCCCGCCGTGGCTATTAGTTCGCGGCTGAGGGGAAGAACCGCCGTAGATATCGAGATCCTCCCCGCCATTTCCTTCATAGTCCGGCATCGTTTCTGCTCTTCGCTATCACAGTTGCCTCAAATTATATTCTGCTTTTGCTGTATCTTCTCTCTTTTTTCTGCTGCTCAGACTTTTATCGAAGCGATTGCTTTACGACTAGGGCTTCAGGAAGATATATGCGATACCTCCAGGGGAGCGAGGGTAATATCGTAACTCTTTCAAACAGTATCCTAACCGAACCCTCCTCCAGGCTCCAGCCTTCCTTTTCTCTCTTTTTTTTTTTTTTCTTTTTCTTTTCTTTTTTCTTTTTTCTTTTTTCTTTTTTCTTTTATAAGTACTTTCTAAAATTCTAGTTTGGACTTTGGAGACAATGTATTTCTTCTGAAACTATACTTTGATCCCCTATAACGCGAACTTTGGAAGTGGGGTGAGCTCGTTTTTCGTCGCAGTTTTATTGAGGTACCATTTAAATAATAATATAATTATTATGAATTATTGGAATCTTTATTAATTAGTGGAGGCTCCACTAATTATGGATTTATGTGAATTATTAGAAGATTTTTATGGATGTCCACCATTTAGTGGAGACACCACAAGATTAGTGGAAGATGATGTATGCCATGATGTAATCCACTAATTAGAGCTCTATAAATAGAGCTATTCTCTAAACTTGTAATACACCATTATTTTGTGAAATAAAGATTAGTGAAAGAAAGATTAGAGAAAATTGTGAGAGAAAAGAAAGAGAGAAATTCTTGTACAAAATAGTTAGAGTTTTATTAGTGTGTAGTGTGAAGATTTTATTCTAACACTACCCTAATTTTATAACACGTTATCGACGACGAGTCTCTGCTAGTTATTAAAGCCGGAAGACAGGTACGCATTTATTGATCTCGCTAAATTCGAATTTGTAACCCTTGATATTTCTGAAAAAAAAAATTTATATGTCATACAAAAATGCATCTAAATGCTAAAAAAAAGGAGATCCATATGTCATGTGGATAAAAAGAAAGATTTGACCACCTGAAGATGGTCGTATTACCCACTGCACGGTATGAATGGTTGCACTCGAAGTTGCAAGATTGTAAAACCGTGAACTCCGTGATGTATAAAACTACATCTTAGTTAAAAAATTTACGAGAGAAAAAGTTATCGATGAAGTTATATTGGAGAAGACATTCTCCATTTTTCATGTTCTACAGTAACAATATCGAGAAAAAGGGTATTCAAAATTGACAGCTTTAACATGAGTTATTATTGAGAAATCATGAAACCAGATGAACTGACTCAACAACACTCCCAGAAGTGAATGTTGTTGGCTCCAGTAGAAGCCATCGTTATAGTCGTAGTTGTGGCGGTGGCCGTGGTTATGGTCATGGACACACTCGATATTTCCCTTATCACGGAGAAATATCGGCCACCGAAGTGGAACAGAAAAGATAATAAGGGAAAAAGATATTTCCATTAATAATAAGCATCACATCTTTTATTCATAGCACTAGTGTTCATATGAACTTGATGATACATGCTTATAGTTGCTCTTTTGTAATTGAGTGACAAATGTAAGATGAAGGTTTGTAATTGTTCTTTTTCAATATTTACATTAGAGGACGACAAACAATTAGTAATTATGGACTTCGACTCCTCTTTTTCGACATCCTTCTCCTTTTCTTTCCCTTTTGAGCCGACATCGAGACTAGCGGCGAAGTAGCCGTAAAATTCTTGCGAAATGAGTCTTGAGATTTTATGATCTCCTTAAGTTTATTATATTTCTTATTATATTTGGCCTTGAAGCATGCTTGTCTCAATTTCGTGTTTGGTCCTCTAACTGCGTATTAGGACTTTCTTCCACCAACTGTTTTTCACATTCCGATGATCGCAATGGCTTCTTGTAATTTCTTCTCAGCCATATGTCCTCCTTCTTCTTTATTTTGCATATCCTGTAAATCGAAGTGATATAATCGGTTATTTACTTATAAATCTTTCATAGTTTCATACTTACACATTATAAGTATGTATGAGAGAGAACCTGAACATTCTTGATTATGGTCTCCAAGCTCACCAATTTCCTGTGAGGCCATCGACGAATTCCTAACTCCCTACATCTTTTCTTGAGACGGGTTATGCCAATATTCAGTTTTTTGGCTGAGCTCATGATTGGTAGGTAAAAGTACTGCGAAATTGTTTCTCTTTATAGTATTTGAGAGTTATTGCCCTTCTTCTCTCTCTGCCTCTTAATCATCTTCTTCTCCCCAGGAATTTTGTCTGCAATAATATCTTGAACTTCGATATTATGCATTTCATGAGTACTTACTCCGACTTCGCTGCCAAGACCACTCATTATTTCTCCTAGAAAAAGAAAACAATATCAGTAAAGGTAATACCATTCAAAATCCATGTTTAAATGTATAATAACCTAGAAACATATTCTGGCTTTGTTCAAAATCCATTAGAGAGTAGAAAGGATCATGCACAAGCATATCCTCATTCAAAGGAATAGTATCAAGAGGAACAGTATCAAAAGCAGTCTCTTGTAGGAGCGAGATCAACTTGGTCCAAAGCAGTATGTTCAAAACTTCCACCGATTTACATAAAAAACAAACCAAAAGAGAGTTTAATTTCATTATCAAGCTCACTAAAAACAAATGGAAGCCATCAAAGGTATCTCACCTGAAATTAGGAGGAAGTGGTTGGTTTGGAAAGGAAAACATATCAAAATCTTACGTGTTCGAATTAGACGAAGCGGTTGGTTTGAAAAGGAAAACATATCAAAATCTTCAGCGTTCGAATTAGGCGAAGCGGTTGGTTTGGAAAGGAAAACATATCAAAATCTTCTGTGTTCGAATTAGGCATAAGCGGTTGGTTTGGAAATGAAAATACATCAACATCTGCTGCAGAAACTAAGTCAAAATTTGACCATGTCTCAAATGAATTACGAGTCTCCATATCTGCTTTGTGATTTTTGTTTTTGATGTTTACTAATGATTGATAACTGATATATATATATCGATACATATATATATATATATATATATATATATCGTATGAGGAAGAAGAAGAGGTAGATGGTAGGTAGAGGGTCGGAGGAGAAGAAAAGACAAGAGAGGAAGAGGAAAAGTCGGTACCGGGAAGAGTGAAAAAAAAAAAGGGAGATATTTTTCTTGGCATTTCCTACTTGTCATCATTTTCTTATATTTCTTTTCTTATTCTCTTGTGAAATCATTATTCCCTAAATTAGGGGGAGAATAGAAACAGTACAAGAAAGATCGTGATTGGACAACATCATTAAATTATCTTGATCCACATACAAGCGCGTGTGAACTTGAAGTTCAAAAGATAATTCATTTGTAAAGCATTGCAAATCAAATGCCAGACACTTTTGTTGACTCTAGAAGAGTAACAAAATCGCATATGCCAGATATAAATGCTCCTATTCTAATTGAAGTTCCAACAGAACAAAAGATTTTACATATAGCTGCTGAGCCAAAAGTATGCCAGAAGCATGGCCGACCTCTTGGTTCTAAAGATAAAAATCCTCGAAAGAAAAGAGGATTAAATGATCCAGAAGATCATATTGAATAAAAGAACGATAAAGACCAAGAGAGAACTGATGACAAAGAACCAGAAGTTGATGAAAGTAACACTGAAATTTCTATCAATTATACCACTTCCGGTAGAAGTTGGAATCGGATAGAAACTGTTATTGATAATATATTTGCATACAATATATCTCTTGATGTTACACAGGATAATGATGATCCTGAACCAATATCAGTTGATGAATGTCGGCATAGAAAAGATTGGTTGCAATGGAAAGATGCGATTCAATCGGAGTTAAATGCACTGGCAAAACGTGAAGTCTTCGGACCTGCAGTCCGAACACCAGAAGGTATAAAACCCGTTGGCTACAAATGGATATTTGTGCGAAAGCGCAATGAAAAGAGTGAAATCGTTCGATATAAAGCGCGATTAGTAGCCCAAGGTTTTTCACAAAGACCAGGTATTGATTATGATGAAACTTATTCTCCTATTGTTGATGCTATTACACTCCGATATCTTATCGGTTTGATAGTACATGAAAAGATAGATATGCGCCTATTAGATGTTGTCACTTGCTTACTTGTATGGAAATTTAGAAAATGATGTTTACATGAAAATCCCAGAAGGATTTCATATGCCGAAGCATATAAACATTATCCTCGTGAAAATTACTCCATCAAGTTGCGAAATCATTATATGGCACTGAAGCAATCCGGGCGCATGTGGTTTACACGTCTTAGTGAATATTTATTGAAAGCGGGATTTAAAAATGACCAGGTATGTCCATGCGTTTTTATTAAGAAATCCGGTTCTAAATTTGTGATATTAGCTATATATGTTGATGATATTAATCTTATTGGAACTCTCGAAGAGCTCCAAGAAACAATTGATTATTTAAAAAGAGAATTCGAAATCAAGAATTTTGGTAAAACCAAATTTTGCCTTGGTTTACAAATTGAACATTTGGAGAGTGGAACATTTATTCATCAATCAACATATACGACAAAAAGTGCTAAAAGATTTTACATGGACAAAGCACATCCATTGAGTATTCCAATGATCGTGCGATCATTAAATGTGGATAAAGATCCTTTCAGACCTCAAGAAAATGATGAAGAACTCCTTGGTCCTGAAGTACCATATCTCGAGTGCAATTGGTGCATTGATGTATCTTGCTAATAATACACGACACGATATTGCTTTTGCTTGTCAATTTATTAGCAAGATTTAGTTCTTCACCAACACGACGACATTGGAATGGAGTTAAACAAGTCCTTCGATATCTCCAAGGTACAATTGATCTCGGATTATTTTATTCAAATAAAACTAGTCCAACATTGATAGGTTATGCGAGATCTTTGGTTATTTATCCGATCCACATAAAGCACGTTCTCAAACGGGCTATCTATTTACATGTGGAAATACTTGCTATATCATGGCGTTCTACGAAACAATCTATAGCGACTACTTCTTCAAATCATCTTTGAAATTATAGCCATTCATGAAGCAAGTCGAGAATGTGTATGGCTAAGATTCATGATTCATTATATCCGAGAAAGTTGTGGATTATCATCAATCAAAGGTATTCCAACTCCTCTTTATGAAGACAATGCAGCTTGCATAACTCAATTACGAGGAGGATATATTAAAGGAGATCGGACAAAACATATTTCACCAAAATTCTTCTTTACTCATGAACTCCGGAAGAAAGGTGAAATTGATGTGCTACAAATTCGGTCATGTGATAACCTCGCGAGATATTTTCACGAAGACTTTACTGATCGCAACATTTGAAAAGTTGAGATATAAAATCGGTATGCGTCGGTTTAAAGATTTAAAGGAATCATCTCATCGGGGGAGTAATAAATGGACATATAGAATAGTGTACTATTTTTCCTTCACTAGATTTTTTCCCACTTGGGTTTTTATCTAGTAAGGTTTTAACGAGGCATATTCTTTATGTAATGGATGGACATCCAAGGGGAGTATTATGAATTATTGGAATCTTTATTAATTAGTGGAGGCTCCACTAATTATGGATTTATGTGAATTATTAGAAGATTTTTATGGATGTCCACCATTTAGTGGAGACACCACTAATTAAGATTAGTGTAAGATGATGTATGCCATGATGTAATCCACTAATTAGAGCTCTATAAATAGAGCTATTCTCTAAGCTTGTAATACACCATTATTTTGTGAAAGAAAGATTAGTGAAAGAAAGATTAGAGAAAATTGTGAGAGAAAAGAAAGAGAGAAATTCTTGTGCAAAATAGTTAGAGTTTTATTAGTGTGTAGTGTGAAGATTTTATTCTAACACTACCCTAATTTTATAACAATAATAACTTTTTTATATAAAAATTGATTTGTAATCTATATTGTGTTATTTATAATTAAAGCTATAGTTGAATATGAATGAATCAAATATAATATTTTTAAATTTAATTTTGAATTTAATTGAATATTGTTTAAATTTGTTCGATTAATAATCGAGTTTGAGTTTTGTTTAATTTATTTTATTATTATTTAATAATATTAGATATTTTTTTGAGTTTGAATTAAAAATTTTGATTAGTATTGTATTTTAAATTATTTGAATTTAAGTTTATTTTTGCTTATTTTTTACTTTAAATTTTTTATTAAAAAATTAAAAATTCTTTAAAAAAAAAATCAAATCTAACCGCTGATTCAAATTGAGGAGAACGTAAAGAGGGGTGAGGATAAGAAATGATGAATTTGTGTCTTAAGTATTTGAATTAGTTTTTAAGTAAAGAAAGTAGGGAATGAAAGAGGAATAAGGAATTAGTTTTAATATAAAAATTTTAACATTTTTTTCATTCAACAAAAATGGAAAGACAATAAAATCTTATTCAATGATATTTTATTGAATAAAAATATCCTAATAAATATAAAATTTAACGTTATTGCATTAAATTAATGAAAAAATGTAAATCAAAATTGCATTCTTTCCTTTCTTTTTCTTACCTTCTCTCCTACAAACATTTATATTTAATATTTATTTTTTCTTAACATCTAACTAAATATTATAAATAATTAATGATATTTTCTCTTCTCCTTCCCTTTCTTTTATGCCCTATTCTTCTTGTCTCCTTCCTTTTTTTTTTCTCAATTCAAACACTTTTCTTTCTCTCAATTCAAAGAAATTCTAAATAAATTCAAATAAAAAACTAATAATATCAAATTTTAATTGTATATAATTATTAAATAAATTCGCGTTTGATTGAGTAATTAAAAATTGAGTTAAATTCTATATTCAAACTCAAATCGATTATTAATCGAACAAATATTGATTATACTCAAATCAGTTTTTATTTATTATTTTATTTACAATTAATATTATACTAACAAAAAAAGATCAAATCTAAGAATACATAAAATAAAATAAAATAAAAAGATCAAATCTAAGAATACATAAAAGCCTTACTTTCAAATAAATTTGATAAAATCTTCTGCAACTTTTTTTTAAGTTTCCCCTTTTGCCTCTTTAGAGGCTAGGGCTTGAAATCTCCCTTTCTTGCAACCCATCCCCGTTCCACATACGTGCACCTCATTTTTATACATTTGTAAGATGATAGACATTGAACTGGATACCTTGTCACCAGGCATTTGGAGAATATACAAGGCAAGCAAGGGCCGGAGGAACAAAAAGAGGAGAGACAGAAACGAGGGTTTTACAAGGTGGGGAATAAAGGATACATTTTTATTTTCTGGTTGGAATGGGTACACAGGTCCAGAACAGAAAGACTTGGCATGATAGTGGCTAATAAGGTTATTCATTATTCGGTTAGAATAGAAAAATCTAACTGAATTTATTTCAATTTTGATTTTCGATTTGATTTCTGTTTGATTTTGAAATTTATATAAAATTCGGTTTGATTTTTGATCTTTTAAAATAAAAAATCAAAAAATCAAATTATATTTTTAAAATTTAAAATATATAATTAATATTAAAGTATTGTTCATTAATTAATCAATTATTTTTGTAAATTATGATTTTTTTTTTTAAAATCCGTTCAATTTCGATTATTTCCGTTCGATTCGATTTTGTTTTGTCCAAAATAAAACTATTAATAATTAAATTTAAAATTTTCATCTTTATAATTAATCATAACTTTCTACTAAAATGTTTAGATCAAATCTTTAAAATATTTGAATTTTAATTTATATTATATTTTTATATTATTTTAAATTATAATTTATATTAAACTTTACATGCTTAAATTTAAATCTAGATTAGATTAATTAATCTCCTACAAAAAGCATTCAAATTTGGTTTAAAATCAAAATTATTTCGATTCGGTTCTATCAATTTTCTCCAAATTGATTTTAAAAAATAACAAAAATCGAAAAAAAAATCAATTTTCAAAACTGAAAATCAAACCGAAACTGTAAAATTCATACAACAAGCTCCAAGTGAACAACAATTCTTCTCAAACCAAACTTCTACTCTAATTTAAAATAATATTTAAATAAATTTTATTTCTTTAAAAGTATCGTACACAAATAACACATCATATTCTTTAACCATATACAAATAACCATATATATACTCTATAAATTTAATAATTTTTTATTATATCCGTACAAACTCATCTCAAATCAATTGATATCCAAATACATAAACTTTCCTTTGGATGGCTCCTTAACTGGCACGCAGGAAAGGAAATATACAATTAAGACCTGAAAATTGTATCACCACACTGTAAACAATTTCCTTGTCAAAAATGCATAATCGACTCTTGCCTTCCTTTACACCTCTCTCTCTCTCTCTCTGTGGCGGAGAGCTTCATAGTCTTTTTATCTCGCCTCTACTTTAGTACTACATTACCCAACTCTGTAAATTGGTCCTGATTTCCGCTTTCACCTTCCAAGCCTGCCAACAGAATTTTCCAATGATCCAAAAACTCAGCGGAATGCAGTGGCCATTTTCAATAAACCTGCATGAACAGAAGGTATCACGGTGAATGTTGCAATGAATTATTGCTTGTGGTCTTAACATAAACTATGTTGTTATTAGATTATTATATATTTAACCAACCTTGTTCACATATCCATGTTTGAAAGGCCTGTGTGAATTCACCACCCCCCCCCCCCACCCCAATCCCAGGCGCTGCAAAAAGAAAAAAAGAAAAGAAAAAGAAAAAAAGAAGAAAGAAAGAAGGCTGGATTCTGGAGTACCTGAAAAGTGAAACAAGTATGGCATATGTTACAATTTCTTTGGAAAAGAAAAAAGATGGCGACAATGAAATAGTACTTCTGTAAGTTCGGAAACTCGATATTCTCTCATTCTGGTTTACCAGTATCATCAGATATAAATTCTATGTCAGATTCAAGAAGTTCTTAAAATCTATAAACTCTTCATAAAAGGAAGAGAACTGCCAGTTTCAGTGCACACCAAAGATTGTTTAAGAAACAAGAAGTATATACCCCAGCCCACACCCCCCAAAAAATATATATATAGATTGTAAATCTTTAAGCAGCACTGCAGACAAGGATAGTGACTTAGCTACATACCGAACACTGCAAGATAAAGGGATGAATCAGTTCTGCTATTACTAGTACTCAAAAGAGTATATTTAATACCTTTTAACATTCTACAAAATCTTTATCTGGGATTTCCATCACCACTTTTCAGAACCCAACATGAACCCTTCGTTGATACACATATTTCATTTAAGACCTGCAAATGGTGCAGTAAAAAAGATAGATGAGAACCAAAGCTTGGAAAGGATTTTTTTTTTTTTTTTAATAATTTAGAGAAAAAACCAAAAACAATTCCAATGGTTTCTAATGAAGGGAATGTAAAAAAATAATCAAGATTAACGAGTTAATTAATGATGGACCAAGACTAACCAGTAGCATCACATTAAACTTTCTAACATCTCACTATTATACTTATAAACCTTACAGCACCATCCCCCATTCCCATATTGGCTTGATTTCTAGCAGCATGCATCTCCTCTCTAGGGAAACCATGTCTCTTACATCACACCGTTGCTTCTGTTAGTCCTTATAGTAATGATATGACCAAAATCTATGACCAAACTATGTGAACTCGAACACACAGATTATGTGTTAAGACTCCATTCCCCTTCATTCATTTTAAATGCATCTATACATGAGCAGAAGGTAATTGATGCATGGAGGAGGCTTGGCAGAACTGCACAACTTATTACTTCACCAAGAAAGTACGCTTGGCTCAAAATTTAATTAAACATAGAGGGATCTTGTAAATCATAAACACAATAGACCAAACAACAAGAAATGAAAAGTGAAAAATAAATGAGGTCTGAATCTCGACATTTCACCTTCTGATATTCAGCCTGGCCAATCTCCTTTCCAAGCTGCAATTTTGCAGCCTCAACTATAGAGGCCTTCTTAAGCTTTGCATTTGGTCCTTCAGCAATTAAAAGGTCGATGACAACCTTCCTGAAAAACGGAAACCAATGTGACTCAAGCAGTAGAGAATGTAAGAGAGAAGAAGAGAAGAGAAGTGCAGTCGGGAATAACCTGAATGCATCACAATCGGGATGGTCAGGAGAAGATTTTGGTACATAAACACCATGAATATTTATAGCGACTTGACCAATAACAGCCTGAAGTTCCTCCATTGGAGCATCAACACCTTTTGCAGCAGCTACTGCTTCTTTGGAAGCTCCCTTTGGACGATAAGTCTGGGAAACTGCCATTTCCCTTAGACGCTGACAAATCTGTTGGAAGCTGTCAGAAGTATACACATGATTCTTAAGTCATTAGCAGAAGATAATAGAAAATTCCATGTTTGAGACCAAAACAACACTTATTTGGTGCATAAGGTAGGGGTAAAGGGGATTGACAGAGAGGTACAGTAGCCTCATAGATATTTGAGTAAGCTTGGTTTCTAAATTGTATCCTTTTTCTGATTATACTGCAGAGAGTACAAAATTCATTGGAATCATATAGGATGCTAATTATTACAGTGAAATGTGTGTTCGAATCAGGATTTCAACAAAATTCAGTGGAACACCATCTTAAGGCAATAAGTAGAGGGGGCAATAAGTCGAGGGGGCACAGCAAATCCACAAGTGATTGCAAATTCAATAGAACTCTCAAATTCTTCGTGCTAATTCTCAAAGCAGGACTAAGCAAATCTCATCAATTGAACAATGACAGAAGGTAGAATGGAAGTAAAGGATCCAAGTAGCTGACCTCAGATGTACAGTATACGGCTTTCTAGACTTGAATTAGGATCCCATTAGTGTTCCTTATTCCTAGTGACAAATATAAACTCATTCAAAACCTCTGGACCCCACCCACTTCAGGTACAGTTGAATGGCTTACAGATGTTATTACAAACCTTTTAGATCAAGTCCCATGGCAGCTATAGGACAAGATAGCAGACTCACTAGTCCAAGATAATCATTACCATTAACTACTGTGCTGTGACTCTGCTTGCAATGCCACTACAATATTAGAAAAGGAATGAACTACACTATTTAGAGAATAACATAAGACATTTGACTTGGGAACTGATTAGATACCCAGCATCCTCCCAAAATAGTGAAGTGGGTTGTGAACTTGTAATTTCCTTGAAATACAATAAAAAGCACACAACTAACGGAAGAAGTGAGAACACTGCTGCAGACTTTATCCTTCATTCATGGTCATCGGATTTTTAAAAGATATCAAGTATTCAAACCGAGCACTAACCAACAACAAAACAATCAGAGAGTTTTTAGCAACATTAAGCAAAAGGAAAGCAATTTCACCTGCAAACCTTGTGAGACTGAAAAATTTTTTGAAGAACTTTTGGTAAAGCATCACGAGTTTCATCTGACATTGGAATCCTTGATGGTCCTCCATTTGAAGATTTTGATGTTTGCTTACTTGTTGAACCCTTCAGTGTTGCAGGATTATTTGCGGAAACAGGCTTTGAAGAAGTCTTCAAAGCAGACCTATTTCTTCCTCGGAAAATAAGATCAGTTATTTCTTCCTCCTTGCGGTTCCAAGCTTCTTGTTCTTCCTTTACAATGCAAGGATGAAGTTTGATAAACGACATATCAGGAGGCTCCTTAAACTTCCAATCACCCAGCGTACGTCTTGGAAAAGCTAATATGTTTAGTACATCTATCACAGCTTTACCAAGTTGAGATTGAGCTGGTAGTTGTGAGTTGACAATGACAGGACTCTTGCTAAACAGAAGAAGAACATAATCCCTGGCTAACCCATCCTTTCCTTGACCATACAGTGAACTTTTGGGAACCCACAATCCTTGAACTAATCGGGCAAGTTTTCGGAGGACTCCTAAAGTGTCTTCAACAGACACATCAGGAGCAAAATTCTTCAAAGCATCAAAACGATGGATTGGTGGCCCCTAGTTAAGGAACTCCATAGATTAATCACAATTAAGACATATATGACATTACTACAATTTTAGAATCATGAAAGAAGATACAAAACACATAATCCCAAACAGGACCTTGGCATAGCAATCCCTAGAGGTGCATCATCAAAAAATAGAAACAAATTATAGTTGCAACAAATCCTGAAACCAGTAAATCAGTAGTAGAGAACTTCATAATTTCTCTTGAATTTTTTGCTGGATGCCGGAACCATAAAGCAGAGATTTATCTACTCATTAATAGATAATTGAAGGGAAATTCCCTAAAGAAAGACTGCCACGTATTTCTCTTATAGGAAGGACATGGAAATAAGTATCGATGTAATCAAATTGAACCTCGAGATTCGAGCTCGATCCAGCCATTTTTTGGTAAGCTTGTTCAAGATCAAGTATGCTTAAGCTTCGAACTTGAGCTCAAGTTCAGTTTGGAATAAATTCTTTCAAGCTTGAAATCCATTTGAAGTTTGCTTACATAAGTATCCAATCATAAATGTATCATTCCTAAGGCTGAATCCTAGTGTTGAAAAGCCCGATATCAAGACACTAAATGTCAACAGTATATGAAGAAACCAAAATCTAGTGAAGGTAATTCAGAAGTGGGGAGTGGTATTTCAATTTGCCATTGCTTGGAGAGAGAAATGGTACACCTGGTAACAGATATAGGAGGAAGGATCCTACTGCCAACAGGGAGCCAAAAATTATGTATAAAAACAAATGGAAAAAAACTGTGGAGTGCTAATAACAGTAAAAAGAGTGCCAATATCATCTCCCGGAATATATAGCCTACAATTCATCACCAAAATGTGCCCATACAAGATGAACAGTTTATTCAGCATAAAATGAATAATCACCATTCAGAGTAAGCAAAGCAACAAACCTTGAGAAGCAAAGTTCTAATCCGTTCTTCCAGAGGCAACAAAAGCAGATTTCTGAAAAACAAGCAACAAGATGAGGAATAACTCAAAAGCAAGTATAAAAAGTGTCAGCATAATCTCCCTGTTTTCTCTCTCATTGGTACAAAATGTCAAAACTGACAATTAGTCCATAAAAAATAGATATAGAACTAAGTAATTACCTTATTGAGGGGTATTTTGATCTGCCATTGTTATTTGATGTGCCAGGACAAAAGGCATTCACATAATCATACCTTCCAGTCATGGAAAAGAAATGCATTTTATGACAAAGTAAACCAAAGCAAAAAAAAAAAAAAAAACTTGACATTATTCAATCTGGCTTTGAGAATGAGCAGGAAAAATGAGGGGGGGAAAATGTTGTACCTGCTCATTGAAAACTCCAGAGGAGACTCATTCTGTTCAACCATTTTCTGTAGATATCTAGCTGAAGCATCACTCCTTGTCCCATGGTACTTCAAAGAAATCCAATTCTGGAAAGAGGAAGGGAAGAGGAAGAAACAAGTAAGTCCACATCAATCACTCCCTCTTGCTGCCTTGTCTTATTTAGGAAGAATTTGGCATGGAGAGGTTGGAATGGGGGTTTGAAATGCAAAATGGTAAAGAAAATGCATAAGTTTTGAGGTATTAAATCTTTGTTTCAACACTATAAGTAACATATATGTTCATAAAAATCTTCAAGAAATAAATAAATAACTGGCTTCTAATACATAAGAATAATTAGACTACCCTAATGACAAATTCCCATCTAGATGAGATATGTTTCATCTTCTAAACACAGTTTCATGACAATCGTGAGCATAGGGAATGACTAAGCATGTATGTTGATCAAACTCTAGCATGTAAGTGCAGAATTGTATGCGAGATTTGGCTGATAACAACATTAATTCCTTTACCAGAAAAGTCTTAGTTTGACATTCAAACAGAACTGTTGAGCAATCAAGTCTGCTCATGTTTTCTAGAAACCAGTAAACAACATCAATGTAAATGTAGGCAGATATGTGGGGGGAGAGGTGGTTAAGGGTATCAACCAGAGGAGTGGAAGTTCACAGAAACCCAAATCTGCTGGCAGGGGTAGAGAAAAGAAGAAATATGACTCTTTAGATCTCTCACACAGGCCAGGGTAATGAGGAGTTGGCATGAAATATAAGCAAATACTCATTTTAAAGAGAAATCAAACAGCCAAAGGCAGGCGCATTTGTCACCGTCCACAAGTTACCAAACTGGGGGTCCTAGAACTAGTAACTTTTTTTCAGTTTGACCTTTCAAATGGAAGTAACGGAAAATAATGCATGTCAGATCCTGAAAGTTAGTGAACTTCCTCAAGACAAGGCAACAGTGAGAATTGAACTAGATATCTTCTTCTTCTTTCTGTTTGAAGAACTGAAGTGGAACCCTTTCAGAGGCACTTTTGGATGCTAAATTTCCATGGATGGATCAATAGTGCTATTAGAAAACATGATTTTGATAAAAGGAGGAAAAATTTTCTGTGCTTTAGAGCTAAGGCCTAACAGCTACTGTAGCCAAGAGTACATTATAACCAATCTCTGATCAAATGCTGAGTAGTTGCTATGGCTCTATCTTGGTGTTAACAATGCAAAGTGTCAATGCTCCCAAAAGATGCAAAATATTCAAACACTCTTTCCCTTGATATCAGAGATTTGAATCACAAAACCATTCCCATTCAAGTCTGCCATCTCATTTGACTCCTTATATACAACTTGTATACAGCTCATTAGCACTTTTCGCATTAAAACCATCATACTGGCAATAATACCCAATATATTGAGCAATTTGAACAGCAAAAGGGGGTTGAATTCAAGGCATATAGCTTTTTCTTATATTGCCTCTTAATCAGTAGATTTATCAGGTATTAAGCTCCGCTATAAAATTTTCTGCAGATAGCAAAAAACAAACACAGGGACACAAAATTAGAGATCATAAAAAACATGGCATATAACAAGAAAAGCATGTTCTTCTTTTTTAGAATATAAAAAGTACAAGCAAAATAAGCCACAACAAATTTGCTCCTCGAATCAATAAAACTTCAACAAATAAATGTAATCACCATGCATAAACAGTCACCAATCACATGTGTCATTAAAAAATTATTAAAGCCCCAAGCACTTCCCAAGTGATTTCCAAGTTACATAGAACATTAATATATTTTATTTCCAGGAAGCATATAACAGCCTAGTCGTTAACATTGTTCACAAGGAAGTCTTTTATGTGCGATGATGTTTTCGTAGACTGAAGTACTCAACTTGCATTCTTTTGACAAGAGGACAGTGAGAGTTCATTTGAAGAAATAACAAGATGCAAAATTTTCCCAGTAGGGAGGCAACATAAATCAGAACATGGTCAATAATCCACATAAAAATTTTCTCAAATAGAAAAGCGTATGATGAAACACATTAAAACTTCTCAGGAACTTTGATTCAGGGCTCAGAATTTAAATGAATGTCATAAAGATGCAGAATGACAAATGGGCCAGATATTTTGTGAATGAGAAATTAAAGACCAAAAGATTGCTATACCTCTATGGTATCCTTGGTCTGCTCATTGGAAGCACCTGATGGCTTATTCTACACAAGTAATCATGAAGCGCGTAATTAAAATCTCAACAAGATAGTAGACAACAAATTCTCTAAGTAACTTATTCAAGCAACAAAAGATTGAAGTGGCATGCTCACAACCAGGAAGGCACCGATCCAAACTAATCAAATAATGATGGACTAGAGAAGCAAATGGTAATTCCTAGTAGCAAAAAATATATACAATTTATTTGATTTGTTGCGCTACGAATCCAACAACTGGCAGCAGAAAATGAAACTTAGATAGCTCAATAATTGCATCTGTATCAATATTTACATGGTAATTCAATAAGATCATTTGAATCACTTGGATTCCAATTTCATCGGCAACAGGCGGAAAAGGACAAAGAAGGAAAACCTGTTTCTTTGCTGGCCCAATGGGTTTTTCATCCTTAAGCTCTTCCTCTTTCACGGCATCTTCAAGATTGGTAGTTGCACTATTCTTCTTTCTTGCACCTTCAGGTTTACCAAGCTGCAACGAAGGTCGAAGCTGCACAACTGTATGAACAGGGTTGAGGTGAAACTGCATGACAAGAAAGAAGCATTATGTTTTCAAATTATTAAACTAGCCTCACAGCTACATTATGGCCCAACAAGTATAACCAGAGGTAATACAAGTCAAAGCAATTGAAGAGAAACCTTATTGCCAACAAGAATCCCAACAGCAAATCCAGTTGCAATTGGAGACTTCGTCGATGACGTAAGAGTCTGCACAGACACCGAAATATTTGTAAGTATCACTAGTAACCTCAATTGGAACATTAATGACAATAACTCAAACAAACAGAAGCTTGATTGCGGCAATCTCCTTGAGAAAATTGAACCAAAAGAATTTATAAGACAACAAAGAGAGAAACTGAAAGATGCAAGGGCTAATATTACGCTTTATCTTGGTCGTTAAAGGATACATGACCTAATACAGAGCTAACATATCAAATCAGTCTATACTATTAAACAAACATGTTGGTACCATATGAAATATGAAAAGATGTTGTTCAGCTTGCAGATTCTGCAATCAGGTTGTATACTATTTTCACTATAATCTATTAGGTCCTATAAATAGAGAAACTCTATAGGGAAACACAGCTTCTTTACCATGCTTTGGTTTTCAAAATCAGTAAACTAGAACAAGTTCCCCTTTTGTGACAAGGAACCAGTATTACTCTCGCCCATATACTAGAACTCAACCATAATTCCATATACCAGGCCAAACACATAATACAAAATAAAGCAAACCTGCTTTTCCTTTCTAGCTCTAGGATCAGCATCCCGGTCATAATTCTTGGAATCAACATCAACTGCCAAATCAACCTCTACTTCAGCACTTCCAGGCTTCACCCTCACCTGCAAAGCAAATACATTTCTAGTGACTACAGCACTGCATAAAATATTATCTCCAATAGTTCTAAACTTCTGTTTCTCAATTGGCAACCGAAAAGCTAAATATCAAGAACAATAACTCAATACGCACCCCTTTGCATAGCTCATCCAATTCATACGGTCGCCACAATGGCCTTAATGGATACTGGAATACATAAAGCTGAAATTTGCCCCCAAAAAATTTAGAAAAAACATTTAGTCAAGGAAAAGCAAAAGCAACACTGTACTACAAAGTGTGTAAATATCGAAGCTTTACTTTAGTGTTAGGATCAATAGCAGGATTGAAGTACACATCAATTTCTCTCACGACTTCATCTTCTCCATTCTCATTTAACTCCATAGCCTGGTCTTCCAGCACCTCTTCCACGTTTTCAGCCGGCTTAGCATCGACGTCCATCGGAACGACGTGGTCTGAAGAGGAGGCTTCGTTTTTAGCCTTCATAGCAGCGAAGGAATTCACCGGCAATGATGGTTTGGAATCTAATTCCTCTTTCTTAGTGAGGAAAACAGAATCGGATCCCTTGGACTCTTCCAAAACGGTTTCTGATGATACTACCGGTTCTGTTTTAGGTTTGAGTTTGGAGCCCTTGGGGCAGAACCGAGAGGGACGAGCCGGAGGAGGTTTCGAAGCATCCAGGTCGTCTATGTCTATGCCTATGTCCATGTCCGCCATTTTTCACAGTCTGCAGCTCTGAAGATGTGTTGCTTGTTAGCAGTTTCTTCAGAAGCGAAGGTACGGAGTTGGATAGTCTACAGATATTCGTGCACCCAGCGCAGCCGATTGCTGCCGCAGGTGGTGCGGCCCGTGCGCGAGGGTTTTATTTAGGGTTTAATTACCGCTGATTGCACCTGAGCATTTGTATTAATCTTTTTTAATTGCATCTTATTTTTAAATAATGATATATGCAAAATAATTTGTTCATAAAAATATTTTTTTTTTGGTCGAGGTCTACTTAATTAATATTTATATTTGTTTTACAATTAATCTGATTTGCTTCTTTTGTTGCTCGAAAATTCCACCTGAGCCAACTCTTATCAGTTTGAAAAATATATATATTTGTATGTACCTTTTTATATGCATAAAAAGATAAATATAAATTAAATTTAAAGTTTATTGTTTGGTAAATTAAAAATATTTTAAACTACGTAAAATATAATATTATTTATATTTTTTAATAATTTTAAAATTGTTTTTATTTGTATATTTACACTTATTTTTTACGCATTTCAAATTGCGAGAGTTTAAAAGATAGAGAAAATATATTTGTTGTAATTATTAATTTATTTAATAAAAATAATAAATTATATTTATAAAAATCTTAAAATTGATTGCTTTTTCTTTATATTTTATTATCAAAATTAATAATACTACTGTTAAAAAATCTAATAAATAAAATATATATTTAAAATCTTGACATCATAATCTTTGAAAACAAATTATGAACATAAAAATACTTTAGTTATGAATAATTTTAGAAAACATCGATTCAATTTAGTATTAATAAGAATATATATAAATAATTACGTAAAAATAAAAATAATTGATTTGAATATTTATAATTATCGGTCTAATATTAAGAATATTTTTAACAATTTTATGATTTATTTATTTAAAAAAATAGTAAAGGCAAAAGAGCTACAATTTGACGAAACAGGCTACTTTCATCCTCTTTATTCACCCACAAAAAGCAGGGGGGAAAATTGAAAAGTCCGAGGACTCCATCTTGTTGTCACTGGGCGTGCGCCCATCTGATCAGAGCTCGACTCCATAAGATGGCGGCTATTGACTCGTGCAGCCACATTTTGATCTGTACCTCAACGAGACTCAAATCTTCTGTCAAAATCCCGACCGGCGACCACCTTCGGGAGACTATTCATTCTGCACCCTTAAATAAATCTCCGGACAACGAATTAGCAGATTAAAGAGGCAAAGATAATGAATTGGGTGCAGCGCAAAATCTACCTCTACAATGTCACTTTTGGGCTCTATATGCTCGATTGGTGGGAGCATTGCCTTTTCAGTATCCTTTTTCTTTGCTCATTTAGCTAATCGTTTACGATCTGAAGATTCTGAACCTGTGCTTGTAAAGTTTGTGCATTTTGTAAATCAATTTTGATATGGAAGTTTATGGAATATATGATATTGAGATTGGATTTGCTGAAATTTGGATTGCTTAACTCTCTTTGATAGATACTCTGGTGCTTGTGTTGATGTGGTTTGTGTTCTACAATGGCATTCGATCTCTTTCGGAGTTGGGCAAAAGGTATAAGAAATTCTTGGCTTTCATTTTTCAAGATCATGTTTTTACAGCTTCAATTTTAACCCTTTTTTACATACCATTTGGCGTTTCTGTGATTTGTGTTGCTTGTAATTTGTTTTGTGGATGTGTTGTTATAAATCTGATATCTTTATCCGTTAGAAGTGTGCCCGTAGGACGGTATTCTCCCTCTAGATGCTGTCTTTTTTGGGTGTATTTGTGATTTGTGCTTCAAAATGCACCTAGAAGCCCCTTAAACTACTCAGTTGTAAGGGGACAGAGGATAATGGAAAAAGGGATAGGGTGAGTGTTTTAGAGAAAGTTTCTGATTTCTTTTAGTGACCAGTCACGGCACAGAACATTGTACTACCTAGAACTTCATCAGAAACATGTTCGTAAAAATTTGGGGGCTTTATAGAATGGTTAAATTACTGGTAACCCTTGGTAGCGTACGTATAAATGTTGATGCCAAAGTAGTAAAATTCCTTACCTTAATTTGAAATAATTGCAGCGCTGATTTATGCCGCTTGTTATTGATAAATGTCTTCCTTTCCTCAGCATATATATATATATGTGTGTGTGTGTGTGTGTGTGTGTGTGTGTGTGTGTGTGTGTGTGTGTGTGTGTGTGTGTGTGTGTGTGTGAATGATGTGTGAATGATGTGTCCGGTGTCATTGCTCTTTTTATGATATTATGTTTCCTGTTACCGATAAATATATCCACTCTCCCTCCTTTGTATTATTGTCTTGTTTTACAATAGCTTGTGCATAATATGCAAATCTCCACTTTTTCAGTTTGATGCATAAGCTCTTTGTTGGCAGTTGTTTGTTGGATGCATTTTTTTTTTCTCTCCAAATTAGTGTAGCTTCTACTGTAGTTTTGTGGAGTTCTGTTGTCCCACTACTGATGCAGAACACAAAAGGATCCAAGAATTGGAAAGTTCTAAGTCAAGCAATTCTACAATCCAGCTTTAGTCTTGGAATTCTGGAGTTCATAGCTGGGAGTATTTAGTTTAATTAAG
Source organism: Voacanga thouarsii (assembly GCA_026120185.1). Classification (NCBI taxonomy): domain Eukaryota; kingdom Viridiplantae; phylum Streptophyta; class Magnoliopsida; order Gentianales; family Apocynaceae; genus Voacanga; species Voacanga thouarsii. The sequence continues at coordinate 2,067,279 of JANUWF010001190.1, forward strand.
TTTTGTGAGTCTTTAGAGACGAGTGTTTAAGTAATTTTACAGGAGTTTTCCTAAAAGTGAGGTCTCCTTTAACAGTTTTGAATTTCTGTTCTAGTTAGGATTCCTAAATTGATTGGTTTTAGAATCTTACTGTCATAGTTATTATTAATTTAGAATGTAAAGAGTCTAGTCCTAGTTAGTTTTCAAATTGAGTGTTTGAGTCTCCAGGTAGAGGAGGACTCTAATGTTTATGTATGCCTATCTTATTCAATTAATAAAGAGTCAACAGAATGTTCTCTGTAATCATGGTTGTTTGATGCAATCAAGCCTTAGGTATTGTCCTAGGTTTGACTTCTAGAGTTTATCCCTGCCTTTTGGTGTGAGGCAAAGAGTTCTCTTTCTTTCTCTTATTCTTATTTTTGGACAGATTTCCTTCGTACATAAACCTTAACAGATCCTAGGGCATAATTATGGGGCAGTTTTAACGAATTTTCCCTGCATCATCCGGTGAAACTTATGCAATTATATCTATTTTTGAGTTTTCATGTTATACTTGGACTCAAATATTATACCAGGACCAATGACAAAATAGGAATTGCTAAGATTAAGATCTGAGTTAGGTAAAGACCATTTACTGATGCTCTGTGTATAAAAACTGCCATTTAGCAATTTCCACTTCTTAAATCTAAAAAAAAAAAAAAATTGTAGATAATTAATTGTTAAAAAGCTATGAGCATAGGGAAGAATAATCCTTGCTTTTGGGTTAGGAACCCAAAAATGAACAGGAAAAGTGTTCCTGGCAACCTTCAAAGGTAGAATTTGTGGAGTTCAGGAACTGAAGCTACTTACGCATCCAATCCCTACCTTGTATATTGTTATCAAAGAAGCACTCGAAGAGTATAGATACTTGTCAATTGCGCCAGAAAATGACTACCACAGATAGTGTACTTTTCTTAGAGAGATTGACGCTTTATATGTGGTAACTGTGTCTTTCCCTAGATTATCACGGTTACTCTCAGTCTAATACTGTCAGCAATTATAGGAGTCCTGCATTATGATTATGTGTCTACGTTTACTTGAAATTAACATTAGTTTGTGCTGATAGTAAATTGTGCATTTGATTAAGGATAACAGAATATTTGCTTAAGAATACTGTGATGAAACTGGACAATAGAAAAAGAAAAAATTTCCAACACTATAATCTGAACTTCCCAGGCTTAAAGATAAGTCGCAAAAGTTTCTATAGTCTCAATTAGTTTATTGTAAATTTTCAGAAGTTTTTATGTACTTTTATCGTCTACAATGTGCATAATTCATTTTTGGTATTGTCTATTTATGGTCCATCTTTGATCTATGCAGGCAGTTGTGGTGAGACTTCATCGATTGCAGGAACTTAGTCATGAGTGCTACTTGAAATTTATGTATAGCTTTTCTTGTCTTTTGATGTTTTCTCATAATTCTTGTGAAATTTATGAGAGTATCAGGAAGTTATTTTGATTATCCCTCTTGGCTTAAGATTGCAGGAGCCTTAGCCCTTGTACTAATCAGACTTATGGTTTGATAACATATTTTGACTTATATTTGAGCATTGATTTTCTACTTTACTGATATGTAAATGGGCAGAAATCGTTTCAACTTCCCCTGGAATATGCAAACATGCAGAAATTGCTTTAACTTTCCTGGAATATGTTCTAATACATGGTATGAGAAAGTTAATTCTCTTGAGATATTGCTGGTGGTTTCTTTATGAAGATACCTTATTCATCTTTCAATAACCCCAAAAAAATAACACCCTAAGAAATTTGCAGTAGTATATGCTTTTTCAGCTCAGCTTTTAAAGATTTATTGCAAGGCCCTGCTACAGAGAAGGCATCATAGCTTCTTCCCCATCTTTAAAACCAAAGACCAAATTAATGGATAAGGGACAGCTCAAGAATGTTGCATGTCTTCTGAAAGCACTAAATAAAATGTCCTGGGCAAGGAATGATTATTGAATTGGCAAATTGTGCTAATAATGGTCATTTTCTCATTTCACCTTCCTTTTTACAAGCTTTTTCCACTTTTAACAAGAAGAGAAGCACTAGGAACTTTATGCACCCAGAAAACTTCTTCCACTGTTAGTGCCTGTCCTTATGGGAATCTGCCTATAGGCTGTGGTATTTGAATGATTTTGATTGTGTAAATGAATATATATGTTTATACAATACAGATACACACATATTAGTCCTTTAAGCCGGCTATGACAATGGATTTTTTTACTCCTTTACTGGATTCGGCAATGATTTCATCATCCTGAGTGAACCATGCCAACAACTGAAAATTTATGTATGTTAATATAGTCCTTCAAAACTTGATCAGCTGATGATGAAACTGAAAGTAATCTTAATATCTATATAGATGATTCATCACTGAAAGCAGAATGTGCTCAACAGAAATAGCAAAAACACCAAAAAAAAAAAAAAAAGAAACAGATTCCTGCATGCCCTGCATGGTTGCTGACCTCCCTGGTCTCTGGTCATTTTCAATATCTGGCTTTCCTGAAACAGTGATCAACAAGAAACCTTATCCCTCTTTATCCCATTGGCTCTCCCTTTTAAATTTTAATAAATTTCTTAGAAGAGAAAGGGAAAATAAGTTGGTCCATCACTTTCTGAACTCAAAAGTTGAATGCAGTAGTCATTTTTCTTCTGTGCTGGTGTTTTTCCTTTTGTACTTCTTTTTACAGCTGTAGTTTCGCATTTACAGTCTATATGAACCAAAAATATCACCCTCTCCTCGGATAAGTTGAGGATTTTCCCAGTAAGGTCCCAACAATGGCCGGGTCAGAAACTTGGTAATGAACGTGCACCTTCCAGGGTCCAGTCAACGCACGCGTCTGCTCTGGGCACGTGGAGTATTATTCTTTTACTTTTGGGAATTTTCATTTTGTGGCTCACTCTGACTTTTCGACCTTCCCTTCGTTCACATCTACCTTCTAATTTATGAATAATTCTGACCGCCCAATGCACCAAGTAAAAATTCTATAATAGGTCTAATCTTTAAAAGCATGAACTAATAAGACACTGCACACCAATGTAACAAACAGTCTACAAGGTTTTAATGTATGAATATATGAACATTAATCTTTCTAGCATTCCTAACTAACCATATGTTTGATTAGGGTGAAAAGAATGAAGAAACGTGAAAGGGATATAAATTTAGACATAAATGAGTAATTTATATTATTTAGTTAAGATCTAATATGAAGAGAAAGTGAATTAAGATGGGAGAGTTTTTTCCTTTTATGTTAACAAAATACGTAGTTTGTTTAAATTTAGACAGATTGAGACATAAATTAAAATAATATTTATTATTTATTTACTTTTTATTTTTATTAAATAAAATAAAAGTAAATTATATTTACTCTCCTTGATGAAGTAAAAGTTCTCCTCTCATTCCCCTTTCTTTGTGAACCAACATAGTATAAGTTTGATAGTTATTACACCAACTATCCATCATGTCAAAAAATTAATTGTTAAATACAAAATTAAATGTTACAATATTCTCCTTTTGTCCCTATTTATCTGTCATCGTTAACTACTTCACACAATTTAAGAAAAATTAGTTAGTCTTTTAAATTTATACAACTTTGTTTATACATTTCAAAAGTACCATTGAATTTAATATTCTCAACAACTGTTTTTTTGTTTTGTTTGCTCAACTCTTTCTTTAAAAGTATTACACTTTCATTTTTCAAAACTATTTAATACAATGATATAACAATAAAATTAACATTAATTACACATAAATTTTTTAAATGAAATAGATAAAAAGAAACCCCAAAATATTTTAGTTGTTACAGATAAATAGAGACGAATGGAATAATGTTTATTATTGTTAACTCGTGAATAACACTGATAATCTATTGCCTCGAACAAAGGAGAATCGTGCATGAAATTCGTCATGCATAATCAAAGATGAATTTAGTGGCCCACGGGTATATCAAATATAGGGTAGTAGCCGTTTGTCGAATTAGTAGATGGTAGTATTCTCGTAATATTACAGATTCAATTTCTGATCTCATCGATAAAATCTTAAAATAGGAATGGTAGAACCGTTTATAATAAGGTATTACTTAAAAATAAATTTAGTTAAACGAGATATGACATCCTTCAAATATTTTTTTAAATCATGTATTTTTTTAATTTTAAATTTCTCCTTCTATCTCTTAAGAGTCTCATATAACCTATCTTGTTAACCATAATTTTTTTAATTCTTTTTGATACGCAATACATATTATTCAAGATATTAATGTATGGATGTGATTGACAAATTATAACCAATTTAGGCACATTTTGAAACACGGTACTAAAGAGGGAGAGAAAGGAGGAGTTGTCTAAAGTGTAGACTATGGAGTTTGGAGGGTCCCAAGACCCAGTCCGGCACGATAGGAAGTTTGCAACTAAAAAGGCAAAGTGCAATGTGGAGTCAATGCAAAAAAAATAATTCTAATAATAGTATATGCTTCGGAGAAAAGTCAAGCCGGCTTTATAGTTGTTATGCTCACTCTATAAAATAGTCTTTTCCGTAATAATCTTTGTTACTTGCTTTTTTATGATATTTTAAAATACAGAATTTAATATACTAATTATTATTAACAATTCACGCCACGTGACAGCTCATGGCCCAGATAGCCAACTACCAGCTTGCCGGCTTGCTTTTTCTGAGACCCTTTGTTTTTTTAAGACCAAAAAGGAACCATCATAGAAAAAGGTCCTACCGGGAGTCGAACCCAGGTCGCTGGATTCAAAGTCCAGAGTGCTAACCACTACACCATAGAACCATTGGATGACAAAAAGAATGAAGACTGTATTTTATTTATTTAATTTTAGAATTTTCCTTTACCCTTAAATATTTAATTTCTGTTATAAAATTAGGGTAGTGTTAGAATAAAATCTACACACTACACACTAAGAAAATTCTAACTATTCTTTGCACAAGAATTTCTCTTCAAACTTCTCTCTTTCTTTCTCTCACAATTCTTTCTCCAATCTTTCTTTCACAAAATGATGGTGTATTACAAGCTTAGAGAATAGCTCTATTTATAGAGCTCTAATTAGTGAAATACATCATGACATACATCATCTTCAATTAATGGTGTCTCCACTAAATGGTGGACATCCATACAAATCTTCTAATAATTCACATAAATCCATAATTAGTGGAGCCTCCACTAATTAATGGAGATTCCAATAATTCATAACACTCCCCCTTGGATGTCCATCCATACATAAAGAATATGCCTCGTTAAAACCTTACTAGATAAAAACCCAGTGGGAAAAAAAATCTAGTGAAGGAAAAAGAGTACACTATTCTATATGTATGTTTATTACTCCCCCTGATGAGATGATTCCTTTAAATCTTTAAACCGACGCATACCGATTTTATATCTCAACTTTTCAAATGTTGCCGTCGGTAAAGTCTTCGTGAAAATATCTGCGAGGTTGTCACATGACCGAATTTGTAACACATCAATTTCACATTTCTTCTGGAGTTCATGAGTAAAGAAGAATTTTGGTGAAATATGTTTTGTCCGATCTCCTTTAATATATCCTCCTCGTAATTGAGTTATGCAAGCTGCATTGTCTTCATAAAGAGGAGTTGGAATACCTTTGATTGATGATAATCCACAACTTTCTCGGATATAATGAATTATGGATCTTAGCCATACACATTATCGACTTGCTTCATGAATGGCTATAATTTCAGCATGATTTGAAGAAGTAGCTGCTTGGAGATATCGAATGACTTGTTTAATTCCATTCCAATGTCGTCGTGTTGGTGAAGAACTAAATCTTGCTAATAAATTGACAGTGAAAGCAATATCGAGTCGTGTGTTATTAGCAAGATACATCAATGCACCAATTGCACTAAGATATGGTACTTCAGGACCAAGGAGTTCTTCATCATTTTCTTGAGGTCGGAAAGGATCTTTATCCACATTTAATGATCGGACGATCATTGGAATACTCAATGGATGTGCTTTGTCCATGTAAAATCTTTTAGCACTTTTCCTGTATATGTTGATTAATGAATAAATGTTCCACTATCCAAATGTTCAATTTGTAAACCAAGGCAAAATTTGGTTTTACCAAAATCCTTGATTTCGAATTCTCTTTTTAAATAATCAATTGTTTCTTGGAGCTCTTCAGGAGTTCCAATAAGATTAATATCATCAACATATATAGCTAATATCACAAATTTAGAACCAGATTTCTTAATAAAAACGCATGGACATACCTGGTCATTTTTAAATCCGCTTTCAATAAATATTCACTAAGACGTGTGAACCACATGCGCCAGATTGCTTCGAGGCCATATAATGATTTACGCAACTTGATGGAGTAATTTTCACGAGGATAATGTTTATATGCTTGGGCATATGAAATCCTTCGAGGATTTTCATGTAAACATCATTTTCTAAATTTCCATACAAGTAAGCGATGACAACATCTAATAGGCGCATATCTATCTTTTCATGTACTATCAAACTGATAAGATATCGGAGTGTAATAGCATCAACAATAGGAGAATAAGTTTCATCATAATCAATACCTGGTCTTTGTGAAAAACCTTGGGCTACTAATCGCGCTTTATATCGAACGATTTCACTCTTTTCATTGCGCTTTCGCACAAATATCCATTTGTAGCCAACGGGTTTTATACCTTACGGTGTTCGGACTGCGAGTCCGAAGACTTCACGTTTTGCCGATGCATTTAACTCCGATTGAATCGCATCTTTCCATTGCGACCAATCTTTTCTATGCACGACATTCATCAATCGATATTGGTTCGGGATCATCATTATCCTGTGTAACATCAAGAGATATATTGTATGCAAATATATTATCAATAACAGTTTCTATCCGATTCCAACTTCTCACGGAAGTGGTATAATTGATAGAAATTTCGAGTGTTACTTTCATCAACTTCGGTTCTTTGTCATCGAGTTCTCTCTTGGTCTTTATCATTCTTTTCTTCAATATGATCTTCGGATCATTTAATCCTCTTTTCTTTCGAGGATTTTTATCTTTAGAACCAAGAGGTCGGCCACGCTTACGGCGTGTTTTTGACTCAGCGACTATAGGTATAATATTTTGTTCTACTGGAACTTCAATTCGAATAGGAGCATTTATAGCTGGAATATGCGATTTTGTAACTCTTCGGAGTCAACAAAAGCGTCCGGCATTTGATTTGCAATGCTTTGCAAATGAATTATCTTTTGAACTTCAAGTTCACATGCGCTTGTGCGCGGATCAAGATAATTTAATGATGTTGTCCAAGCAAGATCCTTTTTATCTTGTTTTGGTTCTCCCCTAATTTAGGGAATAATGATTCATCAAAATGACAATCGACAAATCTTGTTGTGAATACATCTCCGTCGGGGGTTCAACATACACGATAATAGAGGGAGAATCATATCCAACGTATATCCCCTTTCTTCTTTGAGGACCCATCTTTGTACGTTGGTTTGGTGCAATTGGAATATATACGACACACCCAAAAATTCTTAAATGAGCAATATTTGGTTCGACCCAAAAGCCAATTGCAAAGGAGAGAATTTATGATAACTAAGCTGGTCTTATACGTACAAGTGTTGCGAGCATGTAGAATAGCATGTCCCCGAGCGAGATGTTGGGAGATTTGTTTTCATTAATAATGGTCTAGCAATTAATTGTAATCGTTTAATTAAAGATTCGACAAGACCATTACGTGTGTGAACATGAGCTACGAGGATGTTCAACATTAATCCCAATTGACATGCAATATGTATCAAAAGTATGTGATGAAAATTCACCAGCATTATCCAAACGGATATTTTTAATGTGATGGTCAGGAAATTGTGCTCGTAATTTAATTATTTGAGCAAGTAATCTCGCAAACGCCAGGTTGCGAGTAGATAATAAACATACATGTGACCATCGAGATGATGCATCAATTAAGACCATAAAATATTTGAACGGTCCACATGGTGGATCAATAGGTCCACAAATATCTCCGTGAATCCGTTCGAGAAATGTAGGACTTTCGACTCCTACTTTTCTTGGTGATGGTTTAACAATTAATTTTCCTAGGGAACATGCGAGTACATGCGAATTTTTCTGATATTAATATCCTTTTATTTTTTAAAGGATGACCATGTGTATTCTCAATGATTCTTCTCATCATGGTAGATCCCGGATGACCCAACTAGGTCATGCCAAATGCTAAAAGTAATAGGATCGGTAAACTTCGGTTTACTAGATGATGAATTTCAATTGTACGTATTTTTACAAAATATAGACCAATAGAAAAAGACGGCAGTTTTTCTAATATCGATTTCTTACCCAAATGCATTTGAGTAATAAAAAGATGCTCAATCCCATTTTCCTCATTTGTTTCCACATGATACCCATTTCTGCGGATATCTTTAAAACTCAATAAATTTCTTACGGATTTTGAGGAAAATAGTGCCTTATCAATAATAATTGTTGTTCCTTTCGGCAACAATATACTAGCTCTTCCGGAGCCCTCAATTACATTTGCACTACCGTTTATCGTATAAATATTTATTTCTCTCATTTTGAGATCAGAAAAATATTTCTCATTTTTTAGTATGGTGTGTGTAGTTCCACTATCAATAATGCATACATTATCATTAATAACGACCATCCGAACACAAATATATATATGTAAACGTAAATATTATTAGAATAGAATGAAAATGAAAATACAAAAATATCGGGGTGAGGCTTTAGTTCTTTTGGACACTTGCCATCACCAATTAAATGGTCTATCCTACCGTCCGGGTGTTCAAAAAAATCCGATACATCCATATGAGTAATATTGATATTAAGATCTTCGGGATCACTATCGTCATCCTCCACATTATTTATTGGATGTTGAGAAAAATTTGCTTCCACATTTTTATTTTTCAATGAAGCTTGATACAATTCAACTAAATGCTTAGCCGTACTGACAGTTTCGTGACCAATGACCTTTCATGCCACATCTATAACATATATCCTCATGCTTTTCTTCAATTTCTTTTTCTTTTCCCTTTTGATCTTTTCTGTTCCACTTCGGTGGCCGGTATTTCTCACGATTTGATTATAATTGTGATAAGGGAAATATCGAGCGTGACTACGACCATAACCACGACCACGGCCACGGCCACGGCCACGACCACGACTATAACGATGGCTTCTGCTGGAGCCAACGACATTCACTTCAGGAGTCTTTGTAGAGCCGATTAGTGCAGCTTCATGATTTCTCAATAATAACTCATTATTTTTCTCTCGCAATGAGGAGGGCGATAATTAAATCAGTAAATTTTGTATACCCCTTTTCTCGATATTGTTCTCTGCAGGACAATATTCGAGGCATGAAATGTGGAGAATGTCTTCTCCAACATATCTTCATCGATCACTTTTTCTCCGCATAATTTTAATTGAGATATAATTTTATACATTGCGGAGCTATATTCATTCACGGTTTTAAAATCTTGCAACCTCGGGTGCAACCATTCATACCGTGCGAGTAGGTAGTACGACCATCTTCGGGTGGTCAAATCTTTCTTTTAAATTTACCCATAGGCCATATGGATCTTTTTCGGTAAGATATTCCATTTTTAAATTTTCATCGAGATGACGACGAATAAAAATCAAAGCTTTAGCCTTGTGTTGTGCGGATGCACTATTATTTGCTTGAATAGTTTCACTAAGGCCTTCGACATTTAGATGCATTTACGCATCAAGAACCCATGACATATAATTTTTCCAGAAATATCAAGGGCGACAAATTCGAGTTTCGCGATGTTAGCCATAGAGATCAATAAATGCGTCACTGTCTTCGGCTTTGGTAACGGCGAAACTCGTGCTTAGTCTTCCGGCTTTTGTACCGGTAGAGACTCGTCGTCGATAACGTGTTATAAAATTAGGGTAGTGTTAGAATAAAATCTACACACTACACACTAAGAAAATTCTAACTATTCTTTGCACAAGAATTTCTCTTCAAACTTCTCTCTTTCTTTCTCTCACAATTCTTTCTCCAATCTTTCTTTCACTAATCTTTCTTTCACAAAATGATGGTGTATTACAAGTTTAGAGAATAGCTCTATTTATAGAGCTCTAATTAGTGAAATACATCATGGCATACATCATCTTCAATTAATGGTGTCTCCACTAAATGGTGGACATCCATACAAATCTTCTAATAATTCACATAAATCCATAATTAGTGGAGCCTCCACTAATTAATGGAGATTCCAATAATTCATAACAATTTCATAGTTTAATCCCATTATCCTGGAGTCAAGAGTAACTTCTACGTGTTATTTGGGATGCAGCCCACAAGAAATCAAAGAACAATATAATAATATTTTTTTTAATATCAAAATTATTAACTTTAAGTTTCCTTGTTATTGATGTTGAGTAATTTTTTTTCTTTTAAGATTTGATTCGTGATATCTTAAATAAAAAATTCAATCAATATATAACTTTGAAATATTGACTGCTCTCTACATAGATAACTCACCTGATAAAATATTGTGACTTCTAAATATCAGGTCGGGAGTTTAAATTCAATCTTGATCATCAAATAATTATAATATTAATATTTTAAAAAACTTTTAAATATTGATTGAAATATAATTTATAAGGAATAATTAGAGAATATAATTTGTAACTATTAAAAAGTTCCCCCTGTTGAATAACAAGTATGACCCGATCAATCTTTGATTGTTTGGAACTGGAATGAAAGGTGAAGACAACAGGCACAGCCAATCAAATCGCTATTCCATGGCATGGAAACATTTGCATTACGTTTTATAATTTCTTGATTTTATGACACTAATTTATAAAAAAAAATTATAATTTCATAATTTAATTTTATATTTTACTTTCTAAAAAATAATTACATATCATCCGTATTAAGGATATGTTGGACCTTCATTATTTGACAATATAATTTTTTTAAATTTTATAATTTTCGAAGAAATGAGTTCCTTATTTAAGTTCTTAAGTATGATGATTTTGTGTCAAGTATCTTTATAATTTGGTTAATCCCATTCTTCTTGAAGTAGTATTTATATTTGGTTTGCAAGTGTTCTATTTTCTATTTTTTTAAAATAAATCTAATATAAATATTTTATTCATAAAATATAAACAGTTTTAATATTCAGGTAGAATACATCGATATATTAATATTTAAGTATATAATTTTTTTATACAATTTAAAATTATACTTATATTAAAAAAAAAATCAATATCATTCCAATACCATAGTCTATTAATTTGTGTTGTATTTTGAAAAAAATGTGTCTTTGGACTTGTTTGGCAATCCAAAGTTGACCTTTCAACCATTTTGTGCCACTAATAGTTCAAAGGCAAAAGGAATCCACCTTCATGAATAGTGATACTAAACCTTTTGAAATCGACATTGTGAATTCCTAAAATTATGGCTAAGATTTAGTGGCAGCTTTGAATTATCCCTTTGATAATTATTCCCACCTTATTACAAAAATGGATCTTTCATACTTGGTTAGGGAGGGCCACAAGCTATATATCTAAAGCGCTTTTGCTATAGAAAAGGAATGTTAGAGTTGTAGTACTTATTTAATTTTTAATTATTTTTTTAAATAGAGAGGTCTAAATTTAATGTTTTATATTTTTAATAATATAAAATTTTTCTAGAATAATAAATGACGAAAAATGAGTAGACTATCCATTCATATTAGAATATGAAGAATCTAGGACTCTTGCAATATGTCTAGATTGAAAGGTTTGGAAGTAAAGGAAACGAGAAGAGATAAATTTAAGTGTTTAAGTTGATTTTTTTTATTTGATAGACGGAAATGAAAGAAAATAAAAGGAATTGAAAGAATTAAATTTAATTAAAAATGTGTTTCTATCCAAAAGTGAATGGAAGAGAAAAGAAATAAATACAAATTTAATGATTTTTTTTATATTACTTAAAATTCTCTAATTTAAAGTGTTTACATTTGCAATAAAATATAATTAAAAACATGAATTAAAATATTATATCTTCTTTTGCTGCTTATATTAACTATCCAAATAAGATAATTCTCAATGCTCTCGTCGCATTTGAGTACTTTTCTTGGATCTTCTTTTCTTTTCTTTCCTTACTCCAAACATAGCCTTAAGATTGTAGTGAAATCTCTTTTAAGGTATGGAAGACGATCTTTGATGAATTTGGTTATATGAGCTAAGGTTCAGAAAATTGGACTGATTCTCAAATTGATGAATTAACAGGTTTAATAGTTTACAGGTTCATCGAAGTGGAATGTAATTAAATATTTTTAAATATTATTAATTATTATATATGTATATATATAAATAAATATATAATATAAAAGATATATTTTAAAACTAATAAATTTTAAACAAAAATAATTTAATTATTTGTCAAAAAAGGTCTAAAATATAAGAATAAATTTGTCTTCTTTTTTTTTTTCAATTCAAAATGACCGGTTTATTATTAACCGAATTGATCAGTTTTGATCGATTTTAACCAGTTCTTTACTGTCCGACTTATAACATATAATCGGACTAGACAGGTGGTCGATTCTTGATCAAACCGATCAATCCGGTCCGACTTTCAAATCGCTTATGTGAACTAATACATCGAAATTCATTACTAGTAAATGAACCATTGTTTTGACACTTTTTTTTTTCACTCTATGTAATGTATATTAATTTGACTAACTGACATAAAAATAAAACGTATTAAATAAATAATTTTTAATTATATTTTTCCTATATTTTAAATATCTATTAAATATTAATTTTTATTTATAAGTTATAATATCATAATTTTTAAAAATTTATTAAGTATTTATTTATTAAATAATATTTGTTTAAATTAATCATTTTTTACATTTTATTTCAAAAAATATTTATTTAAATTCAACTAGTCAAGTGTCAACAAAAAACGTTATTACGTATCATAATTTAGAGTTGTAAATGATGCCACTTATTACAACGGTAGTCTTTTACAACTCCTATTATATATATACAAAGTAATTTAGATATCAAAAATTTTAAAAGGATATTATTTTTTATTTTTGATTGATTGTAAATAAATTTTAATTGTGAAATATTAATAATTTTATTATTTATTCCAAGTACATCAAAATAATAATTTTTATATTTACATTTTTTAACAATCTAAGTATAATCCCATTCTAATCCCCTCTAACTCTAAGCCGTGAATTCGAAATCATGTATAGAAATATTCATGAAAAAGAACTCAAAAAAAATCCAAAATATCTATGGAAAAACCAAGGCAATTTAACCAATTAAATTCCTCTACCTCACATTTTTTTTAAATATTACAGTTAAGTAGTTATTTATTAATAATAACATAATTAAGACTATTACAATTATATAATTATCCTTAAATATCTCTCTCTCTCTCCAGCAAAGGGAAAAAAAACAAGGTAAAACAAATTTTAAAATAGAAATAATAAAAATTAGTAATTAAAGTAATTTAAAACTTGTCACACAATGATCCTCTACCTCACCGGGTAAAGTTTTAGATCAAGAGCGTCTAATTAGTGAAATTTCTCCTTCTAGGTACATATTAATTGGCCATGTTGTTTTCCCCCTCTAACTCTACTCGTTAGTTATGAACTAACCATGGTTAGCTAACCCGGAAACTGGAACAACTCATCATTATCTTGCAGCTTCTCCCCTATTTACTCTTTTTTTACCCCCAATTTTTTTTTATATATTTAGGAAATGAAAAAAAAAAAAATCCATATTTACTATACATGTTCCGATTAAAGAAGACTGCAGACCAAACAGAGGAGACTTCGCAAATTCTCTCTCTTTCTCCTCTCCCAATTTTCATTATTCCTCTTCGTCCTGCTAGTTGGACTTCCTCTCATCTCCGGCATTCTCACAGCCTGTGTAATTCATGCCTCTGAATTTTTCATTGGAAAAAATCTAGAAATTTCTGCAGTAGTTTACCTTTGGAACTGCTAGCTATATTTCAGCTCAAATTAGAACCTCAAAATTTATATCGAAATCCCACCTTTGTGCTTTGAGTTATTTTGACTGCCTTGACATGTTTGCCGGAGTGTCTGTTTGCTTCAATTTGTCATTCACTGAGCTTTGAGCTGATTTTGCGAGATGGGTTTTGTTGCTTAGCTCATATTCCGATCTGGGTTTTTGTCAGGAGCTGATTAAAGCTGGTAGTTGGGCAATAGAAAAGCAAGATTGACTGGTGGGTTGGATAAACAAGAACAGAGCTTTAAATCATAGCCTAGAAAAATAAGACTTTATATGCCTAAAAAGTTTTTTCCAGCATAAATGCTCCAAAATTTCCTCTTTTAGACACCCAAAGTTCCCTTTGGCGACTGCAGTAGCACTTCCATGCCGGCTGATTTAGACAACTCTTCCATCATGAATGATTCCACTGCTTCTGGTGAGGCTAGTGCTTCTTCTTCTGGTAATCAAGCTGCCCCTCCTAAACCAGCTGCCAAGAAAAAGCGAAATCTTCCAGGAATGCCAGGTAAGAGGAGCTACGTGAAAAAGAAATGACTGGTTTCTTTCCTTATGTGCCTGATTGGGTGAAAATTAATTTTGGACTTCTGATTTGTACTTTTTCTAGATCCGGATGCAGAGGTGATTGCTTTATCACCAAAGACCCTGTTAGCGACAAATCGATTTGTTTGTGAAATTTGCAATAAGGGGTTTCAAAGGGACCAGAATTTGCAGCTCCATAGGAGAGGACACAATTTGCCTTGGAAGCTTAGGCAGAGATCAAGCAAAGAGGTCAAGAAGAGAGTATATGTTTGCCCTGAACCCACCTGTGTTCACCATGACCCTTCACGGGCGTTAGGGGATTTGACTGGAATCAAGAAGCATTTCTGCAGAAAACACGGTGAGAAGAAGTGGAAATGCGATAAGTGTTCAAAAAAATATGCTGTTCAGTCGGATTGGAAGGCTCATTCAAAGATTTGTGGGACTAGAGAGTACAAATGTGATTGTGGGACACTGTTTTCAAGGTTAATTCTTGAATTTTCTTTTACGAAACAGTATTTGTCATTCCTTGCATCGCGAATGATGTTAGACACTTTGGATTCTTGATCTCAAGAACTACTCTGGTGATTTGTAGGAGGGATAGCTTTATCACGCATAGAGCTTTTTGCGATGCACTGGCAGAGGAAAGTGCAAAAGCACAGACAGCTGCGGCACCTCCTAGTGCAGATGAGGACCCAGACCTTCAAAACCCAGCATCACCACCCCCAGCACCACCACCACCGTCACCACCACCACCAGCAGCCGTGCCTGTCCCGCCAGCTCCTCCTCCTTGCACTGTTGTGATGTCTTCAACTTTACCCATTCAAACACCAGGTATTTTTGTCTTTACATTACCAATTCGGGTGTTTTTTTTGGTTCTGTAATCTGGGCTTTGTCGGATTGTAGTAGTTCTGCAAAACAACAAAAATCTTTTGTTGTTTCTTTGTCTACTGAACTTGGAGTCTACTTAAGTTTGTCTGTTACTCATCTTTGTTGGTATCTGCAAGTTTGTTTGACCAGGATAATTATCTATAATGTGAACGAGAAGGAATTACTATAACTTGGAGTGGAAAAAACAAATATTAATGGATATTTATATTGAGATTGAATCTGTGCAATCTTTTGGTAAAGCTAGCGACAGGAATCCAACCAAAAGCTAAAAGGAGAGTAAAGTGGTTATTGAGAAAGGAGACTATTATTGAATCTCCTTTTGTCACATAAAAAGTTCTTCAAGACTAAGAAAATCTCAGCTTTCTTGATGCTTTACGTTAGAAGGACTTTCTTCTCATTTTCTGTTCGACTGGTGTTATCTTTCCAGAGAAGCCTGAAAATCCCAATAAAAATCCTACTCCACCACATATTCTAGAGGAAGCATCTGCTATAAGTACCTTACCAGTAAGCTGTAGCAGTAGCAGCAGTTCTAGCAGTAACGGAAGTACAACAAGCAGTGTGTTTGCAAGCTTGTTTGCCTCAACTGCAACAGGAAGCTTGCAATCTCAAACACCTGGATTTACTGACTTGTTTCCAGCCATGGCTCGTCCGGAGAGCACATCTGAAATACTACCTTCTTCATCTACAGAACCTATATCGCTGTGTCTAGCAACAAATCATGGCTCATCAATTTTCGGAACAGCGGGCCAAGAACGCAGGCAGTATGCTCCTCCACCCCAGCCTGCTATGTCTGCAACAGCTTTATTACAAAAGGCTGCTCAGATTGGAGCTGCTGCCACAAATGCCTCACTTTTGAGAGGGTTTGGAATTGTCTCTTCTTCGTCGAATTCTACTGGCCAGCAGGAATGGAGTGGGAGACCGATTGAGTCTGATAGTGCATCACTGGAAGCAGGCCTGGGGCTTGGCCTGCCCTGTGATGGAGGGTCTGGTTTGAAAGAACTGATGCTGGGAACTCCATCTGTTTTTGGTCCCAAGCATACTACTCTTGACCTTCTTGGATTGGGGATGGCAGCAGGCGCTGGTCCAACCAGTGGGTTATCTGCTTTAATGTCATCTATTGGTGGTGGCCTGGATGTTGCCACAGCAGCTGCTTCATTTAGTGGCAGTGAATTCACTGGAAAAGACCTAGGGAGAGGCTCATGACATATGAAAAATGCTACTACTTTCTAGTAGGAAAATCAGGGCATACACTTGGTTGACTATGGTGGAAGTGTAATTTATTGAAGTGGCATCAGGTTTTCAGATTCAGTCTCGCAGCATCAGAAATGCACTTAAAGAAATCAAGCATGACACAAGACGATGAGGCAGTGAGCCTTTTTAATATTGTTCTGCCTCCTCTGAATGGCGAAGCAACCTTGGCAATGTAATGTATAATCAATTAGGCCCGAGGTCCACAGACCTTCCCTTTTCTATTAGTATAATTAAGATGATGTTAGAATGCTTGCACTGTGGAGGATATTAATATGTTGAAGAAAACAGTATTAGAATTGGTGTATGGACCATAGATCTAGATCTCTGTAATTGAATTGTTTCAATTGGTCTAGTTGAAAAGAGAAATGTCAATTGTTTACTTCATATCTTCATCCTTTACTAGCTTTTGCGCGATGAGGTAATCCAATTGTATGGTAATTTAGAAGCTCATGACATCCAAATGGCATTTGGTGCAGTGTTTTAGGCGGGTAGGGGTCATTTCATTACCAAAGAATCTTAACTTGTACAATACAAATTAAAGTTACCATACCTTACATTCAACAAAAACTAGTATCTGTCTTTGCTATCACTATCATTCAATAATGCATCCGTGTGGAGGAATCCCTTAGGCCAAACAGTAGCCACAGGCCCACAGACAATGGCATAAGAAATTCCCACGGAACTCATTGGCTGCAGTTTTAACCCATGATAGAGTCCAAACTTTTGATGCAAAACAGTGGAATAGTGGGCTTGAAAATGCAGTGCTTGCATATTGCTGCAGATCCTTTATGTTATGGCTGTTAAGGATGAAGATCCTCTTTGAAATAATTTATTTAACAGAGTGGGATAATGAGGCTTCTGGGAGGGTTGTGATTATTTGGTGGGATAAGATATTACTTTGAGTTGAGGAAGTGAATACACACTCTTTAGTCATTTTTGTCATTTCTTACAATACTTAGATAGAATCTCTTCTCTATCCAAATTAAAATTTTAATTTAAAATAATATTAATTTAAAATTTTTTTCACTTTTCACGAGTTGTCATATATTCACAACAGATTATATTTTTTCTCTTTTATTAATAATTGAATTACACATTTAATAATATTTTATTAATTTTTTACAAATTTATCTCAATCAAATCTTTATTTAAACACAACATTAGCTTAGTTTTATACCAGTAGTGGTTAGTTTAATAATAGGAGAAATCAAGTTGGTGGCCACTAGTCAACTAGCTAAATAATCAACTCCATTTATTTGTCATCCGACAATAGGTTGAGAAGGTTATTTTTTGCATTTGTCCATGTTGTTTTTCTAGCCAGGGAGAAACATTTGGTAGATTGAGCAACCATTTTCTAATTAGTAATTATTACTTCCGCAAGTTAGACACATTTCTTATTGTAATAATTAGATCTTGAATCTCTTAAAATTAGACAGTAAAATAATAGTTTAGTTGAATTTATTTATTTATCTATTAAGAAATCATGTCTGAAGCCTTCCACATCCTTTCTCCCTTCATAAACAAAGGGATTCACTTCATATTTCCCCAATTATTTCATCCAAAATCACACAATTAATTATTCTTAAGTTCAATCACTTTCTAAGAAAAATTCTGGAATTTTGTTGCTTTGACAAATGATTTTGTTTTGAACGTAACTTTCAATTCACAATTCTGTTTTGGCTCTCTGATATACCAAAGTGACTGTAAGACTCTTAAATTTAATTCTATGGAAGCCCCCTTTTCAAAATTCTGATCCCTGAGGCATGGTATTGGGAAAAATGGCCCAAGTAATTTTACCTCAATTTAACTAGTGATGTTTTCCTTTGTTCTCCTTTAACCTTTTACACCTTAGAACCATTCATTTATTCAATTATCCTTCAAATCATCTTTAATTATGAATTTCTAGATTTCCAGTATCTCACATAAGTCACACTTATTTAACACAAATTTATCTCTTCTAATCAAAAGCTAGTTTAATCCAATTTTCTAACTAAGTAAATTCTATTTTTACTCTACTTTGATCATCACCTCTTCAGCTAAAAATAAGCCTTCAAACCACCATAATTATTCATTTCTTCATTCCACAAATATCATTTAAAGACCATTAGGCAGCCGACACATATACAAGCATATATAAGGTTCATACACAAATGCTCACAAACCCTAACTTTGATTCGAAAACAAGACATGAAAGTTATGTTTTCATGTTAAAATTCACGTCATCATAATCATCATTCACCCAACAACAACTTTAATTCAAGCAAGGTAGGATTTTACCTTGTATTGGAGGTTATTTGGTGTGATTTTGCTCTAAGAATACATACACACTTCTTTCGTTCTCTCTTCGTTTTCTTTTTTTATCTTGGTTTTTCTCCCTCTTGGCGGACAAATTTCTAGGTTTAACAGCCTCTCTTAACCACCATTTGGCCTCCAATCTTAGCTCTCCATTTCTTGTTGTGGTTTGATTGAATGGTGGATATACTTAGGTGTGTTCCAATGAAATTCTTATACATCAACCATTTTTATTTCCTCCACAAAAATTTCCTTATTTCTTCTTGCATAGCTGCTGAAATTCTTGGCCAATTTCCAGCCATTCATTCATCTTCTCTTGGTCCAATATTAGCCAATTATATAGCTCAAGACCTTATTCAAATGGGCCCACGAGTGATGTGTTCCAATCACAAAATTACACATCATTCTTCATTATTTTGCAATCCTTTAATTTCATGTGTCTTGCATGAACTCTTCATGCAACCTCTATTGACTCCAATGTATTGTCTTATGAATAAGTAACTCGAGGTTTGTTTGGTAAGACTAAAATTTAAATATTTATTAAATTTTAAAAATTAAAGTTTAATATTTGAAGTCAAATTTTGAAATATGAATTAATTATAAATTATGGTTACATTATTTTTATTATAATTTAAAATAAATATTAAAAAATTATAATTAAATGAATATTTAATATATTGAGATTTTAAACTTAA
This sequence comes from Voacanga thouarsii, assembly GCA_026120185.1. Classification (NCBI taxonomy): domain Eukaryota; kingdom Viridiplantae; phylum Streptophyta; class Magnoliopsida; order Gentianales; family Apocynaceae; genus Voacanga; species Voacanga thouarsii. Next base: position 2,086,951 of record JANUWF010001190.1, read on the forward strand.
ATAATTTTTATTTCACTCAAATGTTATAATAGTATATTTTAATCAATTAAATGATAATAAATATGTATTATTAAATATACTTAATTAATTAAACAACTAGTATTGTTTGTTATTAAATGCTCTTAACATAATAAATAAATAAATAATTTAAAATATTTAATTGAATTATTAAACAGGTTTTTCAATGCTACGCAAAATTATAGATGTTTGGCAATATTACCATAGTAATCTTCCTCTCAGGTAGGTTTGTCAATTGGTCGAGTATACTCAGATTCGAAACTCATTTTATAACAATTTGGTATAACTATTTTTATTACCCAACCCAACCCAAGTGAACCCGACCCGACCTAAACCCATTTAGTCTATATAATTTGATTTGAGTATTATAGTCTCATACTCGTTTACTCGATTAATTTAAATATTATATAAAGTATATTATAATATTGTATTATATAAAAAAATATTATATTATATATAATATTATATAGGAAAATTAGCTTATTTGGTCTCTAAAGTTTGGTATATATAATGTTTTCATTCTTAATGTTTTTTCTATCACTATGGTCCATAATAATTTTTTTTGTCATTATAGTCCATAATTTTTTATTTTTAAGGACGATAATGGCTGATTTTTTAGGAAAAATAAAATAAAATAAAACATAGGGATTATAATGGTAGAAAAAATCATTAGGGACTACAGTGACAGAAAAAAATATTAAAGACGAAAACATTACAAATTTTATACTTTTGGGACCAAATAAGCTAATTTCTCTTCAATTGGTATTCAAATATGGTTTGATATATAATATTATTGATCGGGTCGAGTCTGGAATAGGGTGATCCAGACCCTAGCCTCGACTCGTTTACACCCTATTCTTGTGACTCGTTTGATATAATTAAAATTCGAATACTTAAGTATTGAACTTTGAAATTTGAAGAGCGAATTATGAAGTATGAAATCTGAATATGAAGTGTGGATTAATTATAATTTATTTTTACACTATATTTTATAATTTATATTAAATATAAAAGAATATTAATAATTATATAAGTATTTAATATATTAAGGCATCATACTTAAATAACTTTTAATTCATTTAAAATTTATAATAAGATTTTTTGTACGTCTTAATCAATTAAATAATAACAAAAAATTGTTATTAAATACATTTAATTAAATTTGAGTTTTGGTTTAAGACGAAAAGATTATATTCCCAATTATAACATAAATTTCTTAACCCAACTAAATTACTCATTCTGTCCTAAAAAAAAATGTCAATCTAGTAAATGGCACATAAATTAAGAAATTGTTAAAATTTATATAATTATAATAGAAAATAACTATTATATCCCTGAATAAAAGTAAATTTTTATTAATTAGATTGAGAATACACATATATTTAATTAGTTAAATATTTATTGAGTAGTTAAAAAAAGAGCAAATTAGAAATATACGTAATAAATACATTATTGATTTAAAAAATTGATAAGTATTTTGATACAATAAAAATAAAAAATTTTAATATCGTTTTTAGGATGAAAATAATGTACTATTACTTACATTAGATTTCTTCCTTTTCCAACTACGGACACTTTTAAAATGTTTGCCTTTCATTGTCAAAACCTTCTCTCAAATATTCCATCAATACGTATTAGTTGCGTGTTTTTGGGGATAAAGTTGTCATTTTCACAAAAATTACTCAGACAATTTTTTTTGTCAATTATAAAAGGGATGATTGTAATTTGCATTAGTATGTAATGTATCTGTGTTTATATATATATATATATATTAAATTTTTAGAATTTTTTTCGACTGCATATTTATATACAAAATGCATTATATATATGTGAAATAAAATGGCTTAGAATCCTCTCTCTCAAATTCCTCTCTTATTCTTTCCTTTACTCTCAAAAATTCGTTAAATGTCCCTCCCATCATCTTTATTTATTTATTTATTTTTAAAAAAAGTTTATTATTTAAAATTTTCAAATATAAATTTATTATTTAAATTATAAAAATTTATTTTTATTTAAAGAAAAATAGAAAGGACAATTGATGAATCTTTTGAGAGTTGAAGAAACAACAGAGGAATTTTGAAAAAATGATCCGTATCGAAATAAAACTAGTGATTCAACTATTTATCATCACATCACCCGGAAACAATGGCAGGAGAAGAAAACTTAAAAAAAAAAAAAAAAAAACTACAAAATTTTTTAAGGACGGCAGTGATTTTCTAAAAAAAAAAAGAAAAAAAAATTGTGCCGGTCAGCATAGATGGGAAGGCTTTTGACCTTTTAATAAAGAATGGGACTAAGGTGAACATATTCCTCGATGCGATTTGTATTTTTTGCCTTTCTATTATTGGGCCATCGAATCTCACATGAAAATGGAATATATTTGCAAAATTTGCCTTTTCTTTTTCATATATGCTACTGCTTTTATTCGAATTCAAACACCTCATATGACTCATCCATAGCCCCCGTCCCCACCATTAAGGAAAAAAAAAAAAACCATTTTTACATTTTCTTTTTAAGTATTCTTTATATTATAATTATATTTTTTAATTACGAGTTAAATATTCTATTTTATATTCTTTAAATGCGTAAACATTAAGAAGAGGAATTTGAGAAAATGTTTCTGATACAATATTGTGTCATTAAAAAAAAATACAATAAACCTTTTATATTTCCTTTTTAATAATTATTGATATTAAAATTACAAGTCAAATTTCCTGTTTTATATCCTTTAGATAAGTAAAACATTACATTGGAAATATTTTCTCAATTTTCTTTTCTAATATAAGTAAGGAAATGAATTGAGGCTCTTCGAACATAACTTAATATCTCGTTATTCTTTTGATACATTCTTGCTATGAGTTGATGGTCACATAATTGAATCTCGTTCGATTGTCTCTTCAAGTTAAGATTGAATCGAAATTGAATTATTTAAATACATATTGTAATTTAATAAGTGTGTATAAAGAGTCGATTGACATATCTATTTATAACGAAATGTTATCCAAATAGTTAAGAATGAGATATATTTCTAAAATATGAATAAAAAATTATATAAAATCACATAAACTAACTTAAATATATTATTATTTATATATATTAAAAAAATCCGTTCAAGTTCAACGAAATTTTTGCACGGTGGACTAAAACCAAATTCTATTCCAGTCATTACCCAAAAAAAAAAAAAAAGGCATTCCAATCTCCCCTATTAATCAAGTAGTATTGTGTTGTATGACTTATAGGCTTCACCTACTAATGTTTTTGTGTGTTTTTCTTATGCACGCTTAACCAATATTCTATTACTTCATGTGTCACCTCAGTCTTATTGGAATTTCATAAAACTCGAATTTAATATTCCATAAATTCAATCTCCTTATTTGAAAAATATAAATCAGATGTTTAATAGTCATGTTCAATAGGACCAAAATGTAATGTTTTCAGAATTGAATCGGACATCAAGTCATAACAACGAAATTGGAAGAAAATTATGGCATTTTTTCTGTTACTATGGACGGTTTAATTCCTCTATGTAACTTATTTTGTTATTATAAATATATTATCTTATCTACCACAAAGAGACAAAGAGAACGATTCAAATTGATTGGACCGATTGATTCAAAAAGATTTGAATAAAATATAACGGTTTTAGAAAAAAACGATTTAAAGTAAAAAATCGAACTAATTTTGAGATTGGTTCACGATCCGACTTAGATCAAAAACCCATGCAAAAATGTCATTTTACTGATTAGAAGGAAAAGATTATTTTCGTCTCTTTTGGTCTCTAATCAAGACTTTTCTTTAGAAATATAATCAAGATTTTTCTAGTTCATGGTCATAGCTATATGGATCAGAACTGATTTAAGATGAGTTTTTGAAAAAAATTATTAAATATGTAAGGTTAAGTGAGTCTAAAGACAGACAGAAAATATAATGTGTTGTTAATAGATAACAGTTATCGAAAAACAAAAATCACATAAAATTAATATTCCATCCGTCATAAATTATCTATCTCATTTAACTGATTAAGCATATATTAAAATAAGTAAGTTTTTTAATTAATTAAATATTTTATTCTATTTTTACCTTTAAAATTTAATTTATTCTATTTCTCTTTATTAAATACTAAAATTTTAAAGTTTTGATATACACTTCAAATTGTTTCTCTCTCATATTATTTAAATAAAATTAACTCGTTAGAAAAAATTATTTAATATGTTTAGGAAATAGAGTCTTATTAAATATGAATAAATTTAGAATGTTAAATCTTAATTTTTTAAAGAGACATATAATTTAAGATAAAAATTAAGTTAGAAATGAGACAGATAATTTAAGACGAAAAAAGTAATATATTTGAATTAAAGTAAAATTTTGATTTGAGGGGAGAATTGAAATTTTTTTTCCACTTTTAGCTAAACAGGATGTAATTTTTTCTAAGGACAAAAGTTACCGTCAAAAAGATTTTACGGAGTGAACGTATTTATGGTTAGGAACATATTTTTATTGTGACTGTGTATAGTCATTGATGTCCCACGGTCAAATCTGAAGTCATGAGCCGACTATGGCCATTTCAGTCATTTTAGCTCACTGCAACCACGATACCAGTTCAGGTACATTTTTTCAATTTTTTTTAATAACTATTTTAGAGATTGTCTAAAAACATTGGCCAGATGCAAATGGTCTTTTAACCTTTAAATTTATTTTAAAAAGTTAAAATCATACTTATATATACATCATCACTAAAAACGTAAAACGTGTTTAATAATTTAATATATATTTTCTAAATTTTATAAATCAATATATTAGATACTTTTTGAATATTAAATAAGAATTAGATAAAATATCTATTAAATCATAAATACGTATTATATTTTTAATAGTGTATTAGATAATGTTATGAAAAATTTCAAGGTTTTTATAAATAAAGCTGTCTCATAAATTAATCTAATATTTCGAAATAAATGTGGCAGGATTTAGTATTGCACAAATTGTTGTACACCAATTTGTGAGGCAAAAGTGGTTAGGCCCATTATTTTTCCATGGGCTGACCCAAGTCATGTTCTTGGCCTATTTTCGATAACATGCCGCTATTGCTAAGCAAGGTCCAATTACAACATGCTCTAAAACCTGAGGCCCACTTATTAGGCATTTGGGCCCAGTAGTGATTCAAATAGGAATGTGTTCCTCAATGCGGCCCAAGCTGCAACTCGTCGCCTTTGGGCCTTTTCTTGTCTGTGTGCTTTAATTTTTGTCGTTGGCTATGGTGAGCGGTAGCTGAAGACAGCTCCGCCGGCGAGACCGAGGATTTCTGCTTCCGACTTTCTGGCTTCTTTCAACCGGGAAATAAGACAAGGAGAGACAGATTTTTCGTGAACTATTATTGTTTCTTCCTAATACTACTGTGAAGAAAATACTTTCAGATAAGGTTCTGCTAGCTGCTGGAGTTAATCCCTAATTTCTGATGCAGGTTTCTCTATTACAACATCCCCTTTGCTTTTCATTCTTTGTTTTTGCATTTTCTTGAGGAAAGTTAATCTTTTGTTGTTCTTATTGTTGGGCTTTATGCTGAGCCTAATTGTTGTTCCACAGCAGGTGGCAGAGTTTTACTCCGTAGACGAATTAACTTGCTGAAACAGATAAGCTCTGCTGTTGAATTTAAGGTTTTTTAAAGAGTTATGAGAGTTGGGTCCAAGTGCAATTGCCGAATTTGGAGTTTATTCACTAGAGAAATTGGATTGTATTTGAGATAATTATAAAATGCCATCTGGGTTACTTTTGAATCTGAACTCTGCTGTCCGCGTTGGGGTTCAGATAGCTTTAAGAGTGAGACAAGGACAAACCCTTTACAAAGCTTTGCCCCTAAGAAGGACAGAGCAATTTGAGGTTTCTTGTCGTCGCATTGGTAATTGTAGGAGCAGGCATTCTGCGGTTGGAGCCTTATCTCAAGCTCATAACTTTGCTATAGTATTGGGCTCATCTTCCCAAGCTTCTAGATACTGCATAAAAAACATGGCTGCTTCTAGTTCAGTGGCTACCTCTAGTGACCTTGTTGTCGATGGCTTTATCTCAAGTCGTGGCAATGTGTCAAGCATTGGAAAGTCAACTGGGGTTTATTTCAGCAATAGAGGTCTTAAAATTTGTCAAAAGGCTAGCCTGAGTTTGAGAAATGGCGAAGCCAAAAAAAGTAGTATGGTTTGCGGGTATATTCTGTATGACAGTATGTGGAAGTCCTGCAACTCTAATCCACTTGTTGGCTCATTGTTCAAAAGCTACAACACCTCGTCTTCAACATGTTACTCCAATAGGGATGTGCCTCACGTATTGCCTGATGGATCCACATCTGATGAACAGATAGCAAGCATTTCTATTTCTGATGACCGGTATGTGTTCTGGCCCTATATATGTTTTGTTTCCTTATGTTGCATACACTGTGAGAGAATTTTCCAACTAGCACTCACTTCTTTACATCTATCTCTGCACTGATTGTTGGTGTTTCAGTAGTTTATAAGCTTGCTTGTTATCTTGCTGTTAGCCTTGAATTTGTTTCACTCTTAGTATTCTAATGAGATTGATTTTTTTTTTCTTTTGGGTGTGTGCGTGTGTGGGAATGTCTATAAATTTCAAAGCATTACAAATTTCAGTGGACAATTCTTAAATATCCATAAACATGTGGGGATGAACGGATAATGGACTAGATACCTTTCTATACTTTGGGGGGCTTACTGTAGTTTAACCTCTGCTTTGAAATTTTGTTGTTGATAATTCTGGGAACAGTAATATTTTTCTTAGCCTTAGCGTGCTATGCACAGTTCATTGCACCATATTACCTATTGTATTTGTATATTTATATAATATGGGAAAGATACTTGCTTTACATCTAAACAACTTGGCTGCTGGTGCTGAATCCAGTAAAAGTTCTGGTGATCGAGCACTGCAACTTCTCTCTGGATCTTGTTACCTGCCACATCCTGATAAAGAAGCCACAGGTGGAGAGGATGCCCACTTCATTTGTGTGGATGAACAAGCAGTTGGTGTTGCAGATGGAGTTGGTGGTTGGGCAGATGTTGGGGTTAATGCTGGAGAGTACTCCCGTCAACTCATGTCTAATTCGGTGAATGCTATCCAAGATGAACCTGAAGGGTTGATTGATCCAACTCGGGTACTGGAGAAAGCATACACAAGAACAAATGCTAAGGGCTCCTCAACAGCTTGCATTATAGTGCTCAAGGATCAGGTTTCATAGATTTCATCGTGGTTTCTTCATCCAAATGCATTATTAGTTTTCATGATTCTTGAGTCTAAACAACCAAAACACTTGTCTCTTTCATAATTTAGACATAAGATTGATAATTCAAATATATTTTGTGAGAAGAACGTCTGAACTATAAAGCTAAGCCCCCAATATCTTAAGAGAGAAGAAATCTTGTTGGCAAAAACTACAGACTTGTTGGCAAAGTTATTAAGGAAACAAGCAAAGAGATGAAATCTTTAGCTGGAGTGAGATTACAAGTAGGACCTTCATAGATGCGTTTTTCTTTGTTCTTTTTCATTCTTACTGTTGTGAGCTATCTGCGTAGACCTTTACGATTCCCACTGAATGTGGGAAACCCACTGTTCTTTAGCTACCCATCCTGCTACCTTCTTCCACTGCAGTTGAAGCCAAGCCAAAGCACCACTACTTTCAATTTCGTCACACCTTAGCATTTAGTTTGACCATGTTATCACAAGTTTAAGCCCATCAGTTTCCTGCTTATTTTTGCTTTAGCTTTTTAAAAGCTATTGAAAAGAGTTGGAAAAAATAATCAAAGCTCTTTTAAGCAAAAGTAGTTTGACAAAAGCACCTCCCAAGCTATTCCATTCTTGCAAGAAACACTCATCTTCTGCTCCTCCCATCTCCATCGAACCTCCCATCCAGTTATTGTATTCTCCTAGTCATGCAGATACTTCATATCATTATGATCTGAAATTCTTGATTGGATTCACTGCCACTAGTTCTTGAAAACCTATATTGCATGCACGGATCCATGCAGCGGCACTTGTTATGTCCATTGTGGTAGAAAAAATAAGGATTAGTCATTCCCAGTTTAAGAATTTTCTACATGATCATGTTTATGTGATTTCCTATTGTATCAATGAACTTCCTAGAAGGTTATTATGTGGCCATATCCAAGTGTATTCTAGAGTTAAAAAGGAATCAGTTTTTATAAATTGACCCAACAAATAATCCTTACCCTGTAGTTTGCTTGTGATAATTTGTGTGAGAAGACTATTAGGTCAGCCTTGACCCAGGGGAGTTGAAGAAAAAAAACCAAAAATTAGGAGATTATTCAATGAAGTTTTTATGTAGTAATCTGACATCACAGTAATAGTGGATTTTAAATGACATGATGAAAGTATAACTCCAATATAATTGGATTTTAAAAAAGTAACTGAGTATATTAGTAAATAGTTGTCCGGATATTAGAAAAGTCCAATTGTCCAAAAATCCTAGTGAAAGGTCTAACTATGTTAATCCAAATATTAAAATAGGAATCAGTTCTATGCATTTGTCATCCTGCTTATTAAAAATTGGGCCCTGAGAGAATCAGCAATAGTACATTCTTCTGGAGAGAAAGTAAGAGTATAAAATTAACAAAGACAAACTCGCTTTTCCAACTCTTTATTCTGATTAAAAATGAGAGATTTATGATACAAAAAGATGGACAATGCAGATTGTTAGCTAATAGCTATCCCAGTTCTAGTCCATTTTTGTACTTATCAGATTTCTGTTGTTGTTTTGAATGTCTACCTCACTGTGGTGCCCAATCCCGAATCACTCCCTACTGTGTACCCTCCATCAGCAGAGGAAGAAAAGGAGAAAAGGGGGGGGGGGAGAGAACAGAAAATTGGTCTATTCCTCATTTTCCGTATCTGCAACATTTCACAATCACTTTGTTCGTTGTAAAAGTGTAGCTCATTTTGCTATATTGCTGTCTTTGATTGTCTCTTCATTTCTGTGCTCCCATAGGGCCTTCATGCCATCAATCTTGGAGATAGTGGCTTTATTGTTGTCAGAGATGGATGCACTATCTTCGAGTCCCCTGTACAGCAACATGGCTTCAATTTTACCTATCAGCTAGAAAGTGGCAATAGAAGTGATCTACCAAGTTCTGGGCAGGTAGTTTCAAGTTCAATTCTTCTTGACCTTCCCTCACTGCTTTCTCCTCTACTGAATTTAATCATCTGTTGCTTGCATTGCTAAGAGTGCCTCTGGACCAAAGTAGTCAAAGGCCTCTTTGGATACCTCTTTCTGAACATATTCCAGTATTCCAGATTTTGAATATTCTGCGTCCATTCATTAGTTGTCAGTGAAGAATCAATAACGTCATAATTTTCTGCCAGGTTTTCACGATTCCTGTTTTACCTGGAGATGTGATTGTTGCTGGGACGGATGGACTGTTTGACAACTTGTATAATCATGAGATAAATGCATTAGTTGTTAATGCAGTGTCATCTGGCTTCAGCCCTGAGGTGACCTCTCAAAAAATAGCAGCTTTGGCGCGCCAACGAGCTATTGATAGGACACGGCAGACTCCATTTTCTGCTGCAGCGCAAGAAGCTGGCTACACTTACTACGGTGGTAAACTGGATGACATAACGGTTGTAGTGTCTTATATTACTAACTCGAGCAATTCATAAGTTCGTTACAGTTTACAATTTTCACCCCTTTGGTTCCTTCGTTCTGGGATTGTTATACAGTTTTCAAATTTCATAAAAGCTCTTATACATGTCACTTTTGTGGGCTTCCTATAGTTTGCCTTCACATAATAGGTTTCTGGTTTCTAATTCAGTCGCTGCATACATATCAAAGAGCTACTACTTCTTGGCCGTAATTTCTTTAATTCTTTGATATGCTCATGCACAAAGCTTTTATTCTAGGAACGAACTATCTAAAAAGGATTATAAGATCAAGATGCTTCATATGATCTGTTGACTGATAATGGCTTTCCCTCTTGTGTTGGAATTGGACCCTAATTATTATGACCCCCAGGTCCAGAGAAAGAAGACAAAAACGTAGGTAAATTCCTGTCCAGACCTACTGACACCGTAGAGAATCTCTAGGTGTTGCATTAGATGCAAGAAATGCCCCAGATGTTCATACACATCAGACTTGCAAAAATGTTGAAATGGAAAAGATCCAGTAACTTTCTAGAACTCTGAAACAGGTGCCGAAGTAATTCCATTAACAAGCATCAGAATTATGAGGAAAGGAAATAAAACTGTTGCTTATTCAGTTATGCACACTGCAAGTGTCTGCCAAGACCCATGAGAGTTGGCAAAACAAAATCAAGCTATCTTCTTTAGGATTCTTCTTCCCCATCCTTGGTCACTACTGCCCTGCTCATTCTGGGCTGCTGATTCTTCTGAGCTCTTTCCAGCTTCTCGTTGCTCTCCTTCTCCACTGCCGTGGGCTTGTTCCCACTGTTGTTTTGCTTCTTCTTCTTGCTTAGTGGCTTCCTCTTCCTCCCTTCTTGCTTGTTCTTCTCTTTCTTTCTCTGCCTCTCGTGCTTTTTCTTGTTCTCTTTCCCATGCTTCCCTTTCTTCTTGCTCTTGCTGCTGCTGTTCTTGCCTCTCCCTTTCTTCTTCCTCCCTCCTCCTTTGTGCCTCCTCTTCTTCTTTCTTCCTTTGAGCCTCCTCTTCCTTCTCCTTTGCTTCGCTTTCTTCTTGCTCTCGCTGCTTCTCTTCCTCCCTCTCCCTTTCTTCTTGTTCCCTGTGCCTTGCCTCCTCTTCCTCCTTTTTTTTCCGTGCTTCCTCTTCTCTTCTCTTTGCTTCCTCCTCTTCTTTCTTTCTGGCTTCCTCTTCCTCTCTTCTTTTCTCTTCCTCTTTCCTTCTAGCTTCTTCTTCCTCCCTTTCTCTCTCTTGTCTTTCCTTCTCAATTTCTTCCTCCATTCTCCTCCATTCTTCTTCAGCACACGATGTGCAATCTAAGATAATCGAGTCATCTTGCTGTGCCAAAAGCCTCCCAAAAGTTGCATCATCGACTCCAAAGGCGGTTGCTAAAATATGCTTGTCCAAAGTCCTCAGAACTGAAGCCTTCCCTGCCAAGTATTGAGGATGATTTTTCTTGGTTGCAGTACTGAATCCCAAAAATACAAATGTTTCATTGTTGAACGCCATTTGTGCCATGGGATGGAACCTTGGAATGACAAATACATCATCCTGTTCAACTACAAACCTCGTGCTTTTACAGTCCGATACGTTTACAAAGCTAGAACAAATTACTCGGATCATCCCCCTCCCCTGCAGTGCTATTGCTATCTCTGTAGCCTCTGGGTTCCAGTGGGGTCCCATCATTGCTCCCTGCAAGAAGGGCATTAGAGAAACATCATTAGAACACAAAAAAAGAATAGCACTAAATGTCATCTCCACCTTATCCAGCAGGAAAAAATATATATTTCATCTCCGAGAATTTCATAGCAACTTACTGTAGTCAAGTCCACCATGAAAAGGCCAAATTTGGAATCCTTTAAGGCGCCACACTTTTTCTTGTTTACTGTTGTACTCCATCCATTGCAATTCTTAAAATCCGGATCTTCACCGAAGATGTTGAACAATTTTGACTTCTTGTGCTTATTGTCAATGTCAAGAATGTTGTGAACGTCTTCCATGAATCCATGCCGTATCCTCCACATTGTATCCTTTTTCTTTGGCAGTCCATGAATAATTGCAGCTGGCTTCGTCATATTTGTAATTTCTTCGATCACTCGTTCTGGGACCTTGAACCACCATTATACAAAAAATTGGAAAAAGTACACCAAGTCAGAATGCCAAAATGGAAGTAGCCTGGTGAGATACTTCCCAGCCAAATGTTACAGAGAACGGGCGAAAATAAAGAAGGAAAAAAGGGTGAATTTTTCTCAAAGGTTTCATATAGAAATGATGCATTGTGATTTATGTTGCGAGTAAAGCAATGTACCTTAAAGGTGGTTTGAAGGACTTTCTTATCAAAGCCAAGAACGACGTCCCGTATGCTTGAGTAAGGTCCGGATGCTAGTTCCTGATGAGGGATTTTTACACATTAGAGCATTATTCGTGTTTACATTAGCAAAGTGGACAAAAAGATCTGCATTTTTCTTACATTGAATTCTTTCTCTGAATTCTCAAAGATGGCAATAATTCTAAGCTTTTGTCTCTCGGGTTCCAAGCTGCTGTGTATGAAAAAAGCAGTACCAGGACGCAGCCTGTAAACGTCGCCTCGTCTTAGTCTCCTTTCCCACTTTTCATCTTCATCTTGGTAGCTCAACTTCCCACTCCCTGAATAATAAACACAAGTTCATTACAGAACAAAGTAATGACATTATTATATACTAATAAGACTACTCTGCACAATTTGTCCACCAGCTAGCCTTTGCAGCAGAAGTGTTAATAAGAGAGAGAGGAAGGGGAGGGGGCAAAAATATCTAGAAATTAATCAATATTGGCGTAAAAAACTGTTATAATATCAATCACATAAAATTATGACGAGAAAAACTGTCTCCAGAATACCTGTATGAACATAGAAAACCATGCCCGAATGCAACAGAACAGGGAGGAATAGAGAGTTGGGTTCCAATGTGATGAAGTGAAGTTGAAAAGACTCATTCCCATCAGTGACCCTAGCTTCTGAGACACCTCCATATTCAGTTGAAATGATTGTCTCTCTTTGATTTCTCTTCACCAAACGTCCTAAGCCCCCAAAGCCCTGCTCCTCCCACTCTGCAGCAACATGCTCACTCAGAGTTAAAAACAAAATCACCCAAAAGAGCAATGGTTCGAAGAAGGAGGATACTGAGCCAACTCTTTTGCTCGACATTTGTTTACCGGGATGGTGGTTAAAACTCAGTTTTTTCCTTTTTCCATGGGAGCCTGTGAATTGTGATTGAAAATGAATGGGGGTTTTATATGAGATGATGATGAAGATGTAGATGAAGATGGAGTTGGGAAAGCAGAAGCTACGTGGCTTTTTCATGGACACGTGCAAGCGGAAATATGCCACGTGGCAGCCGCTTGAGACAAGTTTTTGGGAATTTCATGCAGGTACTGAAATTATGGGCCAGTTTCGTTCTGGCTTGTCCTTAGCCGAAACGGTGGAGTTGGCTAAATACTATATTCTCCATCCTTTATTTTAAGTGTCCACTCTAATAATGGATTTATACGTTTTAAGAAAAATAAAAAATTTTAATTAATTAATAAATATTTTCTATTATACTCTTAAATAATCTCTCACTTTATTAATGAATAATCAAATTCTAAAACTTTCAAAACTTCATGTGTTTAAGTGACATTTCCCACTTCCCATTAAAGTACAAAAGTAATTCCCGAAAGCCAATTGGACGAGCATAAGGAATTTAGCTGGCAGCTTGCTAATTGAACTTCAAGATTGAAATTTCCTCCACAAATTTTAAATTACATTCCCACAAAAAAAAAACTTCAAAAACTAGAGGTTAGGCTCACATCAACTCAATATATACGAATTCATCCATATATATACAATACCCTTGTATTTTTTTAGTCATGAGAAGAAAAAGACACAAAAAATAGCCACGTGTAGAAGATGTTATCAACACAGAAAATAGTTGAACCAATCTTAAACACAGGTACTAGATTTTTCTATTTTTTTATGTGTAAGGTGCGCTACTGTCATTATTTTTTTAGTTTTCAACTGATATGATTGCCAAGTACTCTAAATTTTCACTAATTATAATCTATAACATCTAGCCTAGATATGTTTTTCTATTTTCTTCATGTATAGTCTATACCAATTAAGCTTAGCAGCCTAGATATGTTAGATATGTTATCATCATCTTTATCACAAAGCTTCATTATGATTTCTCCCATTTTACCTGCTGCATCTATAATTGTAGATATCTACTAAGACATTGCTACTTGAATTCATAAAGAACGTAGATATTGGTCTGGTTGCTTAATGGTGCTGCACTTCGCACTAGATCTTTTTCTTTCAATAGTTCATTTTTGTGTTTGAAGAGTAATATTCCTTGTGGATCTTAGCAACTGTAACAACAAAGCCCGAATGCTGGATAATGCAGCCACAAAGACAACATTTAGAATACAACAAGGAATGTGAGAAAAACAACCAATTTCTAAGTCCTAAGTTTGTCAGATGAGCAGCTTACACTTAAAAATGCGCTACTATCTGTCATGGAGAGGGAAGGAGATAAGTGATGAAGACTCTAGTTGATGCTGACTTGGATACGATTAGATTATGAAAGTGATGAAGATTTGATAAATTTCTATTCATCATTGTAGCTAGAGCCACTTGGATGGACAGATCATATGCTCTTTGTCTACCACTGGCCATGCTCAAAGGAGATTAATACTTTAAATGACTGCTGAAAACTTTAGTCCAAAATTTCATAAGAATTTTTCTGCTCAGATCTATCATGCTTCTATTTTATTTAGATATTTTATTAATTTGGTGCTTTACATTTTGTAACAAAAGTGCATATGGGAGATGGTATGAGTAATGACATCGCACATATGGAATTCAAAGAATCAAGACAAAAACTGAAAGCTGTAGGCAATCAAGAAAGCACAATAATTTATTAACTCTTGTTGGAAACCAGTATTGATGGGAAATTGAAAAGAGGTGCAAAGAAGAAAATGGCTTCATTATATTCAATCGCCACAAAGACTGTCAGCCGTATTTGGGAACAAGGAAAAAAAGGTGATGCACATCATAAGAAGACCGCAAATTGTGGATGCAAAAGAGTACAGATTGACCCAGTTCAGTTTGGCAACATTCCTTTAGCTAAGCAGACAACTATTCGATCTTTAGCTTGTGCTTTGAACAAAAGTAAGAGCTCAGTGGCTAGACTTTTAAAGAAAGGGGTCATACGACATCATACAAATGCTATAAAACCATTTCTAAAGGAAGAAAACAAACTATCTAGATTGGAATTTTGCTTTTCAATGTTGGACAGTGGTAGCATTCCTCGTGATCCTACTTTCATAGCTATGCATAATGTTATTCATATAGACGAGAAAGATTTAAATGTTTTGGACCTTGGATTTTTCAGAGTTATTCAGGCATTACAAGAAAAAGAGATGCCTAAAATTGTTGATGATCTACTCAGTGTTGTTTTGAATTCATTTGAGACTTATCCAAGTGTGGAATCTGACAATATTTTTATAACATTGCAGTCATGCATAAGAAAAATCATGGAGATAAAAGGTTCAAACAATTACCAAATCCCACATGTGAAGAAAGCAATACTACGAAGAGAAGGTCAACTCCAGACTTAGCTGAAATGCGATCCTACAGTAGTACAAGGAATTGTTGATTACTTGAATAACATTTCTATTTAATGCTTATATTGGAATGGTTTTTTTTTTTTTTTTTTTTTGTTAATGCAAGGAATTCAAAAATTTATGCCACGGTTGAGTATATATTTTTCAAGCAATACTACTATAACCAGTGTACATTTAGACAAACCCTTCACAGTATCAATTCTCTAACTAGGAAGCATCACAAAATTTTAGCAAATATGTGAATCAATATGATCATAACCTCTAGAATCAATAGAACCATGTGGAGATTGGAGAAGAAGGAGAAAAAAATTATACCAAAATCAAGATGACCTCATTTAATTCTTTCTGGCCAACCGAATTCTTGCTGCCACTTGATTTTATCCCTTCTCTTTCTGCAAATAAGATGGAAAAGAAAAGGAGTTTAAAGAGGAAGCATGATCCATGGCAAAAGAAAAAAGAAAGATTATGAACGTGGAAAATGTGCTTGAACAATTGATAACCAAAATCAAGTACTCCCCACCCATGTCACCACCAGCACCCTGGTACATCTTTGCAATTATGGGGTTACAATTATGCTAATCTGGTTCAAAATGTTTATATTTCATGTCCTGCAAGCAAAAATATAAATCCCATTTAACTTAGCAACACAAAAAATTGTACAAACTAATGTCTTAATTTGCATGATAGTCTTTTACTTCAAATACTAAAATGCCATTATTTACAAGGGAAATTCGATTATGCTTTTAAGCCACTGGATCACATGACAACCCACTGACTAGTACCACAACTTTTTAGAACACATCCAAACATGAGAAAAAATTATATAACAATTGAAAAGTAAAATGTATCTTTATTGATATATAAGCTTTACAAGTACTACTAATCATCAAAGCCTCAAGTTTTTACTTGAGAAAAGAATCATCAGTGTGGCACAACAAAAAATGGTTAGCTAAGTTGATGGGGATATATTATGAAGTACAACACAAGAGAGGATATAAAAGTAAAGCCATAGATGCTCTATACAGAATTAGCTGGAACCACCATATCAGTAATCAATCTGCAGAGTAACGTGTTCCAAGAAGATAATAGAAACATGCTCAGAACAGCTAAAGATAGTTTTACGAACATAACATCCATCGTCCTAATTACTACTCCAAAATCAACAAAGCAGTAGTAGCACAAATGGAAAGGATATGACATGGACAACAGATATATAAGACATCAGGTAGTTCAGCATAGTAGCAGTAGTAGCACAAATCAAAATCAACAAAGCAAAGCAACAACAACAACCAACAACCCAACACAATTTTATGACTGTGGAGTATTCAGGTTATGAAAAAAAGGACAATCAGTAATGCCAAAAAGAATCCCAGAATCCCAACTCAGAATTTCCGTTATACTCCCCACCAGAGCTAGCCGTGTTATTGGCAAATTTCCGTTACACTCAGAATCCCAACTCAAAAAATTAGCTGGTCAATCAAGATTTACAATCAGTAATGCCAAAAAGGCCATGCATAGACCACGATTATGATCAAGATCATCTTTTTCCTTGAAAAATCCAACAAAATATAACAGCCGAGAAGAAGAGACTCTCTGAGAGAAAGGATTAGACAAGAAAAGAAAAGAAGAATGAAGAAGGAGAAGAGCTGATGAGAAGAAAAGAGGGTAAAGAAATATTGGAAAGGAAGAGTCGGTCTTCTACTTAACTGATATGGATTTTTATGTGGAAATTGACTGTCACGTTCTTCACTCTCTGGCCTCCTATTCCGATTTTTCAGAATCACATCTTTCTTTCTCTCTCTCTCTTTCACACAGCACATACACCCTTCCCAATCTTCCCATCCATCTCTCTTTTTCTGCAATTTCTCCCCTAAAAATTCATTCTCGAAATATTTCTTTTTTGAAATGGATTTGAATGGCCCAACTTAAGGAAATGACTAACAGTTTCTACCTTTTTTATCTCTTTTTCTGTTTGGATTGATGTACAAGAATTGCAGCAGAAAATGACATTTTACTCAGTCTAAGTCCAGAGCTTTCTTTGGAAGATGAAAAATTTTAACTTTAAGGAGATAAATGAAATCCAGATTCTAAATTTTTTTCTAAACCCTTTTCAAAATGCAGATTCGAAAAACTTAAGGATTTGGAACCTGTTGTACTGACCCTAGATTTTGAACTCCCTTTTAAGCCCAATTTTTCTACTAAAATTTTCTCCATATACAAAGTTCGGAGCTTTCTTCATCTTTGTCTTCATCAGAAAGTGATTTAGACTGAGATTTGTCTTTACTCTAATGCTTGAACATAGAAGAAGAGGCATAAGGTGTATGGGTTGAAGAACATTTGGGATTAACTTAGGTTGAAGTGACTTCAGGCTACGTCACTTCATCTTCATCAGAAAGTGACTTAGTCTAAGATTTGTATTTATTCAAATGCTTGCACATAGAAGAAGAGGCAGAGTGTTTATGGGCTGAAGAACATTGGGGATTTGATTCTGTCGAAGAGAAAGACTTGAGCTTCAGAAACTGAGTTTCTAAATGAGTCGGAGGAACTGAATCACTAAACCGAGTTTCCAAACTCACAATTATGAAAAGAATAAAGCATATTCTTTGCTTATCAATAGTAGTAGTATCAGAGATTTTTTAAGTTGACATATGACATGTACGCGGGACTTCAGCCTTTGTTTATTCTTTGAATGAATACCCATGTAACTCAATGGTTCAGATTAAACAAAGTAGAGGAAAATGCAGATTAAAAGGAAGAAATTTACATTACAAGAACATCTACGGTCTCATTTGCTCAATAGCATCAAAACTCCAAAATAATGCGATTGAAACTCATCTGAAACACCCATTTTACACTTCCCAAAAAAGAAAAAACCTTAATAAAATCTGGGAAGATAAATTTTTAACATCCTCCTAACCACTTGCCGGAATTCTTTTTTAGCACCAGTTAGTTCTTCTTCATCTTTTTCCTCTTCTGGAAATTTACTCAAGTCAAATCCCCAATCTGCAGGAACATTTAAGTCAAACAAAAGGACTTTCTTCTTTATTCCTTGAAAAACCTCACTTGAGTTGGCCAAATTCATAACATCAAAATAGTAATTTGATTCTTCATCTATCTCCATTTCCTTTGGAAGAGTTTGTAAATGAACTGTTGTCAACAACTCAATTTACAAGACTAATTCATTCAAGAGTAATTCTCATTTAACAATACAATACTTATTGTATTAAATAAGGGTATTTGTGGAAAAATAACAATTAATATTGTCTTAATTTACTAATTGGACAGATAAATTAAGACAAAAATCTCTGTTAAAGTGGACAAATAAAAGGGGACGAAGGGAGTATACGCGTTTAAAGACGTTTTAGTCCCAAAAATATGATACTCTCTCTATCCCCTTTTATCTATTTATTTTAACCGATTTACAAGTTTTAAGAAAAATAAAAATTTTCAGTTAATTAATTAACATTTGCTATTTTACCCTCAAAGAATCTTTCTCTTTATTAAGTAGTGATCAAATTATAAAGTTTTACGTATTGTAAGCATATTTAATTTACTTCCATTTCCCACTACAAGTGCACAATACTCATTGTATTAAAAAGGATATTTGTGAAAAAATAATAATTAATATTGTCTTAGTTTACTAATAGAATAGATAAATTGGGATAAAAATCTTAGTTAAAATAGACAAATAAAAGGGGACAGAGGGAGTATTATAAAAGAGAACTGTTAAATTCACACATCTCCAACCTAAATTCACATCTATATCTATTACTCCATTCGTCTCACTAAAATTGACAGTAGTTAACTTGACACGAGATTTTATGCAAAAGTAAAAGTTAGAATATAATAATAATAGAGTATAATATAATATAATATAATATAAGTAGAAAATATGTGGATCCCATAATACTTTATGTCAAATCTAAATATATAAAAATAATATATATATGATATGTTGATTATTTTATAATAAATTATATAGTAAAAACTTTCTTTTAAAGGAAAGTGTCAAATTTTTTGGGATAACTCAAAATAGTAAGTAGGTCAATTTTGTTGGGATAGAGGTAGTAATATTTATTAATTAAATAAAAATGTCATTTTTATTTTTATTTCTAATAAACTATGACACTATTTTTTGTGTATATAAATTAATTATTTTAATAATAAATAATTTATAAAAATTAAAACGTTAATATTTTTATCTTAATGTATCTTCTCAATAATTTATATATTTTTAATAATTTATAAATTTTTTATTAATATTTTAATCTATTAATAAAATGCATAATTTTAAGAGAAATAAATTAATATCTTTTTAATCAAATAGAATTCTACATTATACTTACTATGTATTTTTATAAATTTCATAAATTATGAAAGAGAAATAAGGAAAAATAAAAATTTTAATATATGAACTTCAATTTTCACACAAGTTATTATTTTTTAATAACTTAATTTGTGCAAAATTTTATGTACTTAGATTAATTTAATATTTACTTAAAATGTATAATTTTGTTTAAAAGTTGAAAAAAAAAAACATAATATAAGATTTTAAAATTAGAAGAAGATAAATACATTTTTATCTAATTAATAGATATTAATAAATAGGGGAGTAGATTTAAGTTAGAAGGGTATAAATTTAGCCCATCTCCATTATAAACTGTGGTCTTTGGTAACAAAATGTAGTAATAAAAAGTGTTTGATAATTTAATTAAATATTTTATATTAGTTAAATTAAATATATTTAATAATTATTTAATTTAATAAATTTGATAATAGATTAAAAATATGTTAGATAGTTATTTTATTATTTATTTATTTAAATTAAATAATAAATAAAATATAGTATAAAAATAAATTTAAAATTAAATTTATATTAAAATTTATTACTTAAATATTCAAATATGAATCTTATTAAACAGGTCCGTATAGTAATTTAAAAGCAAATTGCGCCGTAGGGGAGAATTGCTTTGAGTCTTTGACAATATCGATTATATTATCACTAACTGTATAATTATTGACTAATTATTCCTTGGGCTTACTGAGTATCTATTGTTGTTGGGCTTATTTATTTTCTGGGCTTTGACTGTTCAACAATGGAGTCCCGTTGGATGGAATGTGTAAGGGAAAGTACGTGCTGTCTCTTTTGTTTTTGCTTTGGGCTGTAGTGACAGTTTCATTTTTTGGGCATTGTATTGCCGAAGAATATGGGCCCAGCAGTAAGGGCTCTTCATTTTTATTAGTTAGGCCCAAAATTGGCTGTGGTATACAAGATATGGACGGCGGACCCTTTCTTTTCAAATTGGTTTCCCTCAATAACAAGAAAAACCTCCCGATGAAAGACGAGGCCCAGGCCCGACGGGGTGGCGGGGTCGGGGGGCGGGGGAGGGGGGGGGGGTGGAGGACGGCGTGGACGCGTGGGGGATCGGGGTTGGTCGAAAACCTTTTCGATCTGGAAAGAAAAGCTTTTACCAACTTCTTGTGGATGGGATATTTTCCCCCCCCCTTTTTTTTTTTGTGATGGCAGGGGCGAGGGAGTGCTATTTGGTAAGAATGGGATGGGAGAATATGAGAATGTGTTAGAGAAAATGTTGGAAAAAATATTAAAATTGAGATCTGAGTTTTGAACATTGGGACGGAAGTATTAATCAATTACGTTAATTTTGTTATGAAAATAATAAAGCGATTGTATATTCTTTTAAAATTATCTGTTTATTTTTCTAAAATTATTAATATTAAATAAGATAAGATTATATTTATTAAATTTATTTCATATTATTTTAGATGATTTATCTAAATTATATAAATATAAATTTTATGTTAATGAACATAGTCAATTACTATTTAAATCTAAGTAATTCTATCATTTCTCGCTTCTAATATAGTTTCTTTAATTTTCAATTTTTATATATTTTTTATTTTATTTAAAATCAAATTCACATTAAATTTAATTTTTAACGACACATTTTTAATAATAAACATTGTTATTTTTACACATAATATTTTATTATTTATATCGATAAGTGGTGAATAAGTTTTTAAAAGCCATGTCATAAATAGTCATATTGAGGACACCCCAACCATTGCATGAATAGTCATATTATTTATTTATTTTTTTGGGGAATGGGTTGGGGGGAGTTGGGGCCTGGAGTAGGGGTTCAAATCCACCTTGAAAGGCATTATAGACATACACATGACACTTATGGAAGAAAGGGTGGCTACGTTTTTGGTTCATATCTTTGCAAAAGTTTTTCTAATTAATATATAATATTGATGATCACCAACCACAGCTCTCAGACCAATTTGTTAAATGGACTGCACTGTTTTTCTATGCAAGTTGAGGGAGAAAAGAGATATGCCAATTGCCAATTGCCAATTGCCAAATATATATGATGGAATAAATAAATATATTTTTTCAAAACTATATTGAATATAATGGTATTTTCAAGGCAAAATTAACATATCCCAACGATCAACTCTACACGTTTTTTTTTTTTTTTTTTTTTTTTTACTAGATAAAGATTCAACTCTGTATCTCAAAAGAAATAGAAGAGGAAGTGATCCCCTCCTCACTCAGTACAGGATTTGAGTAGAGGACTGAAGTGGTTCCTCCATGATCACATAAAATAGCTGGGGAAGGAGGAATAGGGATAAATAACCAAAATAATTTTAATCCCCTCCACACGTTACATATACTTTTTCCTAGAGAGAAAAGGGCCACCATGCAAATGCACGGTCGCTTTGCCTGTTTATATTCAGGACATGGACTTGGAAGATACCCTCTCTAGCTATTGTGTCCATTCGGGAATGGATTGTTCACTTACAGTAAAATATGCTAATTGCTTTTAAATTTTTTTAAATTTTAATTTCTATATTTAAATTTTAAAATATATAATTTTAATTATCGAATATTTAAAATATTTAAAAAATAATCCTTCTATCAATAAAAGCTAAGTACAATACAAAATTGTCATATTTTAACCCTTATTTTCTACTTCCAAAATATTATTCTTTAATTTTAATATAATTATCTTTTTTTTTTAATTTTTCCATATGATCAACAGTAATTTTTAAGATTTGACTTTATGTCTCTCATACTGCTCAACAATTTAGGAATTACTCTTTCGCACATCTTTGAATCCAATTATATAATAAAAATTATAAATTTCACTATTTAATAAACAAAACCCAGACACAAAGATGAGGGGAAAAAAAAGAAAGAAATTAGATTTAATTCTCGATAGATAGCAAAGAAATCTAACTTTAGTTCTTAATGGATAGTAATTTTTTTAGTATCTCTACAAACAAGAAGAATAAATATAAAAGAAAATTTGAATTATCCAAAAAAATATTTGAAGAAGAAGTGAGAGAGGTGCAAGTCACAACCGTCTTTTCTATTATATACAAAAAAATATTTTGTAAGAATTATAGGGAAATTTGTCATTACATTATAAGAATTATGAGTAGATAAAAATATTCATAAAACAAGTCATGTAAAACCAGATGACAGAACTATGTTATTTAAAGTATTTCAAATATTGATCGGTTAAAATTATATATTTTAAAATATAAAAATAAAAATAAAAATTTGTGAAAATTTTCAAAATAATTGGCATATTTTGTACTATATATATAAGAAGTAAAATTTCTATAATATGTTTAGACTCTTAAATGGATTGTCTATTTTAAACGAGAACTATCTCAGGTGTGTGATGGGTAATCCACCTCCACTGGCTCTTACCCTTTTATTTTTGGCCTTTTTCTCTGGAGTTGGCTTTCAATGGTGACAATCTTTTTACGAATGATATTAATCAGAATCTCAACCCAATCAAAACATCCTCCTTTTGTGTCCCTGAAGCCTCCCAACCCTTTCTTTTCCACCGCGTGTGTCCCGTTTATTTTCAGAGAAACCTTAATGCCTAAGTACTTGACTTTTCTACTGGTACCTTAAATGGCCAAAACACGTTTAGGAATTTTTAAATTTTAATTAAGGATCGTACATCCAATGAATGATTTCAACTTTTTCTTAATCATATATATATATATTTTTGTAGCTTTTATATATATGGAGAGAATATTTTGAGGAGCTACGATTACGTCATATATATAAAGTAGGTTTAATTTTTGTAATATTCCAAAAGAAAGATGCTTAATTATCACCACCTGCATGAAATGTCACACCACTCTTCCCCTTTCATAACTTCTTGGTCAATTTTCAATTCTATCATTGGCACAATAATATTGTGCCAAGAGGCATTCTGCAAGTTCTTGGAGTTTTGGCTTGTCTTATCTTTTTCTTTCTTTCTTTTTTTTTTGTGTGGCTAGATTGTCTTATCTTTTTCATGCTCACTATTCATTGATTTGGAATTGTTAAGTAGGTAAAGAATATTTCTCTTCTTCTCTTTCTGTTGGAGAGTTTCGATGACATTTTTTTTTTTCGTTTTTTGATAAAATTTTTGTCGCAAAGTTTGATTCCTTTTGTATATTAATTCTGTCGTATTCTAATTTCTAAATTATATAAACTAATAAATTATAATTATATTTAACGTCACTCTTTATAAATCTCATGCAAAGGGCTCTCTTTCGTCCTCCTCTAATGCCAAGATAACAAGGAGGAAGAAAATTAATAAACATACAGAGATCTGTCAAATTTTTTATCATGTCGACTTTCTAAAAAAAAGGCAAGAAGGTGGAAAAAGTATGTTATCTACGTGTATGAACAAGGCCGCGTTTTGAAAATTTTTGAAGAGCTGAAAATGTTGATGTGGTTCCAGATTAAAGAAACTCCAAACCTAGATAGGGTTTTGACTCACTTCTTGCTGAGGACACAGGTGAGGACAAGTTGAGCTTTCACAATCACCTCAGACAATTGGACCAGAATCCTAATCACAAGCTCTGTGACTTCACTCTCTTCCTTTAGTCCCACAAGGCCCAATATTACATCAGAAGAGAAAGACTTTGAAATGAGAAATGTATACTTGAACATATATATTTGTAGACAATTCATTTTGACATACGGAAATGATTGTCAAGTAATTACCATTTCTATTCTACAAGAAAAAATCTAATCCCGATTAACACGAGTAGTTGCTTCTTGGCCTCCAAGAATCACAATCTGGAACTGATGCATTAGCGGCAAAAATTGTCATCTTTGAGGCTTTCGGTTAGTGAAGCCCTCCTCTTTTTCCCAGACAGTTGGTATATGAAGTAACTGGAAAAGGGCCGGTAATTGCTTCGAGAACAGCGTATGAAAAAGCCATTAATGGCGCAGAAAAGGTCAATAATTAGAATAAAAGTAAGACATGATAATCTAAAATGATACCAAAGTACCCGCTGGATTATATCCGCGTTCACACTTGCACCATATAATATAATATACAGAAAAGGAAAATGATAAAAGTGAACTACCATGGGAAGAAATGGCAAGAATGGTTAAAGAAACACATTAGGCAGAAACGGAAATAAGGGATGGAGGTGGTACTTGCACCCAAAATTTTTAAAAACTTTTAAGACAATAAGAAAGTCCAAAAAAATTGCTTAAAACCTAGGTGATGTTCTTGCTTTTGCATTATAAAAAATCTTTGGTCGTTTAAAAAAAGGCCATAAACATCTTTTTTAAGTGTGCATGCTTTTGTACTAAAGTTTAAAGCAAAAACAAAGGTCCAGATATCAAACCTCTTTTCGGTACGAAAATGAACGGATGGAATGGTCTATTGTTAATGCATGATAACCGGCAGAACATATTCCCTCTCCAAGCCGCCAATTTTAGTTGCTTTCCATCCATTTCTATATGCATATATGTATCTGTATGTAATCTTTCTTGATCTTCTTCATGGAAATTGGCTTGTTCACATTTGCATTGCAGACAAAAGAAGGAAATGGTGGGACCAGAGATGGGTCAGCCATGGCCATTGGGGTCAAGCTTTAGTCACTGTTCTGGGTCACACACTTGATGTCAAAAGGAATTTAAACGATGTGCAGCTTTCTTCCTCATAATGGGCTTTTCCAGGTTCGAATATTTGTGCATTGAAGAGTATGTCTCATGTCTGCATAATTGCGTCTGATCGGTATACAAAATTCTAAGATGCTCATTGTCTTGGATCATTGGATCATCCACCGATCGATGCACATTCAATTTTCGATCAGGATCGCACGTACTCTGAATCCTCTGAAAGTATCAAAAGTTATTATTCTTTGCATTAGTAAATATTTTACTGCTTGCTGGAGTTGCTGAAATTCATCAACAGTTTCCACTTCCTATTACCTTCTTCTTCTTTGCATGCACGTGATTCTCAAACAGAGCATCTAGAGATTTGGTAACTTTTTTTTTTTTCTAGAAAAGAAAGTTTGATCTCCTGAATCCTCTTTTAACCGTGCAGACATTAATGCCAGCATACAAAGAATAGGAAGACTTTTACAGAAGGATGTGAAACCGTCAAAATAAGTGGCATGGAAAGCAAGGAGAAAAGGGATTCAAGAATTTGTCGGAGTATCATTTTTTTTTTAAAGATTATGCTAGTTTGTTCCAAGAACGTGATTAATTCATATAATACTTTCATTAATTTTTTTGTCTTGTTATAATTTTTATAATAAATTTTAATGACCCAATTTAAATTATCTTTATAATATTTTACACGACAAATTTCAATCACATGCAGGCGTGGTTCAAACCCTGTCTTGGTGCATCCAACGATCGAAAGAAAAGAATACGAACTTCCATACCAAATCTTTTGCTAGTTTCTTTCGTGATATATATAAGCATAGCTTCTTAAATGAATTGAATCTTAAGGTTGTCTGTCTAAGACATTGGTCATTGGAGGCCATATAAACCTTTTGACCGTCTACAAGTTATTTGAGCAGGTATTACGAGTTATTAAAGCTCATTTGTCCGCTAAATCTGTTGTTAGGCAACTGTTTGACAAATGGGATTTGAGTTCTGGGGTTCTTTCTTGACCAACCGGCCAATAAGTCTGCGTAAGTTCCAAGTTGAAGATGCATGACGAAGCCACGTAAAGTTGATTTGGGCGGTGAAGATCCCTATTTTCTTCAACAAAGAAGAAGGAACCTTCGTTTCAGTTCAACTCGTGGGTCCTTAAGTAGGCAGCCCTGGGTAACTGAGTAGTAACACAACTACAGGTTCCAAAGGACCGATTTTTGGGCGGATTCTAGGCGCTCGAGAGAACAAGATAATAAGACGAATATATATCCGCTGAGCATCTAAGTTAAAGTGATAAAAAGAAGGGTTTTACTAATTATATATTTCTCGTAGGATATTTTAATAATTCAAGAAAAGAAAACAAAGGATAAAGAAAGAATTAGTGCTCGCAATCTAATATATGGTGATGTAAGGCTGTTAACGCAAGCTAGATATGCTATGGCTAGGGGAAGCTTCTACCTCAGTACCCCCTCCCTCCGAAAAATTCTTACATGGACCCGGTCCACGGCTCCACCTGTGGACCGGGTCTTCCTGTGAACAACACCTGTCATGGCCCACATTTTACCTTCCAATTCCATTATTTTCACGGTTTTTTTTTCCTCCTCCTGCAAAACCAAACCATGGTTAAGCAGAAGGATTCTCAAAATTCGAAAATTGCAGCAAATACTCATTCCATCAGATTCGGGCTTCTCTCTCTCCTCACTTCCTCTACCACACACTCTCTCTCCGCACTCCTTTCACCGCTCTCTCTCTCCGCACTCCCTCTGCAACCAACTGTCTTTCTCCACTGGCAGACCTCGTTCTCCCTTCTCTTCCTTTCTTTCACAGTAGCAGAAATGTCGACAGAGACAGAGAGATCAGTACTGTCGGCCGGTGGTTAGAGAGTGCGAAGAACATGAAGCAGTGGTCTCTGTAAGAAGTAGAAAGGACCCTTTCAAATTTGGTAGAAACTATAGCGGCATTTGGAGCTGTTCCTATTTGTGAAGCTGAATTGTGGTACATGGCATACTGGCCCTTTGTTTATGGAGAAGGCACTTGACTTTTATAACCCAGAATTGAGCAACTCAAATGTGAGTGCTACCTTACTCTAGTAATTTCGGTGATTTCTGTTCTGTATTGTTGTTCTTTTGGTGTATTGTTGTGATTTCTGTATTGTTGTTCAAATGTGAGTGCTACCTTATATTGCACAATCCTCTTGCAAATGAAGATAAAATAGTTCAATCACATACAGATAAATGGTACCAACCCTTTTAAAAAGGAATAACTTCTCTTCTTTCATTATGTCCCTCAAAGTTTCTAAGCCATATGGTCATTAGAAACGCATAATTTTACAAGTATAAATACAACGACAGAGTATATAAAATATAGATATCAACTCTGAGTTTTACCATCCATTGACTGTGAGTCAATAACAATGAAATCCACATTTCCAACTGTAAACCTATAGTTTCTTGCTCCAAATCCTTTCTCATAGCGCTTGATAACCTGTAGAAAGATAGTCATAAAGACAGTGACGAACAATACTTGAAAATGTGTTAATTATGATGATTAATGGCAAAGGATTTACTTGATCTAAAGAACATTCTTCTAGCCATGAATTAAGACAAACTCTAATGTGCTTTGGATGAGAAAAATTCCATTATGTGTATAACCATAGTGGTCTAACAATAAAAAAAAATCATATTTTGATTAAAAATTACTTATGTATTAAATAAGAAAGTTATGCTTACACAGTTAGTGAACAACACAGAAAAGTAAATTGGTCTTAAAAAAGATTCCTGCCATCTATTACATATACCTCAGTTTTTGCAACTGATCTTAAAAAAGGAAGAGAAAACTGGGGTATATGACATAGGATAGCCATCTATTAAGCTTCAATAGAGAGATAGTCAAGTTAAAATAGAAAAGTAAAACCAAGAGATTTCCTGCATCTTTTTTGCATTTTTGGTACAGATCATTCATATCAGCAATTAGATCTTTTCCCTTAATCTTATTCCTCATTAAAAAATAAAAACATGGTTTCTGGCTTACAACTGTAGCAATTGGTGTTGTGTTTCCCATATGAGTATACAGTGATATGAGTATACAGTTCTACTCTGAGCGGGGTATACAGTTTTACTTGTCATACATCATAAGTTTGATATGTGATCTATATAAAACGATAGTTTTTTAATAAAAAGAATTCTGATTTGCACTCATGGAATTCATTGAGCCTAGCTCACATTATTTGAACATGTTTATTTTCGGGAACTGTTGTCTTCATACAAACTAAGGTTGAGCTTTTCAATCCTGTAGCTATTGCAGATTTGTAACTGGTTGCAATATCTCATGTTCTTGATGAAGAATGTATTGTATCTATAGGTTCCTGTTACTGTTATGTTTAAGTTCAGTGGGGGAGTGTGTCTGGTTCTATTATAGTATGAGTTTGAATGGTCAAATAATACAGTTTGATCAAGTCTTCCAGAGTTTCTTTTTACTATCACATATTTCACATTGCAGGTTTTTAGTCCAGCATTTTGAGTTTATAGTGTTGACTTGTGGGAAGTCTCTGGGTATCTTCTATACTTTGTTTCACAGTCTAGTCCTATTGAGAGGAAGGCAGACATCATACTTGGGAATTAAATGCTGATAGTACTTCATAATATGCCAACATTTTGGGCTGACATTAAGTGGAGCTTTCTTTGTTAAATACAAAAGCATAAAGACCATATGCATGGATTCCAAACATGAAAATAGGCAGCATTTTAGTTCTCTAGAGACAATTCATTGCAAAATGGGTATTCCAACTTTATACAAACATGACAAAAGATCACATGCCTTACTCTTCATCAAACAGAATAGGGCCTTACTCTCAAAATGGCTAATGATCTTCTCTTTTTTTTCAATTTTGAAATAGAACATGCCTCCAAAGAAGTTCTATGTCGTTTTTGAACGGAGACAGCAAGGCATATTTGAAGATTGGGTAGATTGCCATAAAGCAACGAATGGTTATAGAAGAAATCTTTTCAAGTCTTTTTCGTCACTTGCAGAAGCTAAGCATGCATGGTTGTCCTATAAAAATGCAAACAAAGAATCTTCAAGCAGCACAACAAACCAAAATTATTCAAAGGGGGTATCTTCTTCATATTTTGATCCACCCTTACCCCCACAACCACCTTCTAGATGGTTGAAAAAGTGATGATATGTTCAGCTTAGGTCATAGATGTTCAAAGCTGTATTTCAATTAGGATGTTTCTTTACATTGTACTATGTTTGTATTGGAACAAGTTGGATAATGCTATGAATCATTAATTTTTTTATATTTAACAGATTCCTTGTGTATTTTTTGGTGTTGTGTACATGGTATTTATTGGAGAATGAGTTCATTGAATGACTTATTGAATGAGTTCATTGTATTTTTTGGTGTTGTGTACATGGTATTTTTTGGTGGTATTCATTGGATGACTTATTGGAGAATGAGTTTGGGGTTTGATTGTCTTTGGTTTGATGTTGTCTATTGGATGATTTCTTGGAGAATGGATTTGGTGTTTAATTGTCTTTAGTTTGTTGGTGTTTATTGGATGACTTGTTAGAGAATGGATTTGGAGTTTGATTGTCTTGGTTTGGTGGTGTTCATTGGATGACTTATTGGAGGATGAGTTTGGGGTTTCATTATCTTTGGTTTGGTATTGTTTCTTGGATGACCTCTTGGGGAATGCATTTGTGGTTTCATTGGATGACCTCTTAAAGCATGTCCATTTGGTTTGGTGTTGTTTTAATGTCCACTTGGTTTGTTTTTGTTTTAATGTCCATTTGGTTTGGTCTTGCAAACATCATGTCCTATTTTCAACTTTGTTATTCTAGTTTCAGCTTTGTAACATTTTCAGCTTTTGTCATGGTAGTTGTCTTTTACAATTTTTGTTTCTTTACCATATCACTTAAAAGCATCTTAAGTATTTGTGTAAGCAGGGTTCTGTTCTGTATGAGTAATGTGATTTACATTATGTCTGCTTTTTCTTCACATCAAAAGCACAGAAATGCCAAAAATGCACAGATATTGCACAAAAACAGTGCATAGATACTGCACAGAAATCAGCCTAAAGGACTGCACAGAAATAAGCCTAATGCATTGCACAAAAATTCACAAAAACAGTGCATAGATACTGCACAAAAATGCCAAGAATGCACAGATGCTGCACAAAAATAAGCCAAAAACAGTGAAAAAAATACTGCACAAAAAACAGTGCAAACAAATATACTGCACAAAAATAGTGCATTTTTACTGGACAAAAACAGTGCAAAAATACTGCACAGCAATGCCAAAAAAATGCACAAAAATGCGCAAATACTGTACAAAAATAAGCCTAATGCACTGCACAAAATGAAAAAAAAATCAGCTTAAATAAGCACAAAAGTACTGCACCAAATAATGCACAAATACACAACAACAATGGACTTCAATACAACACAATACAAAATTCACAAAAACAGTCCACAAATACACTGCACTAAATGGAAATGGAAACAAATGGAAATCCAACCAACACTGGTAGCAACATCCATACTAAACTCCAATACAATACAAAATTCGTTAATAATATCCAATACATTGTCAAACTAGTCAAATACACAACAACAACGGACTTCAACCATCAAGTGACAATCACATTTCTACTTTAGCTTGAACGATGTAGCATCAGTGCACTAGGCAGCATCATCTTGGGTTGCATCTAAAATGCTCTCATTTGTATCATCCTGTTAATAGTCAATAATAAATAATTTAAATGATGTATAATTTTCAACAAATCAGCCTCAAATAAAAATGAATGTAGCTACCCCATTACTTACCATTTCACTAATATGAAGTAAGCTTGTAACATGGATGTAAACGACGAATACGGAGCAACAACCTTCAAGAAAAGACAACATATAAAATGAAGTCAGATTTTTTCAATGAATCACAAACTGTCATTAAAAAATTTAAAAATAACGATTGAAGGACAACCTCTTCATAATTCCAGCCACCATTTGGTGTATCTGAGACTGCTGTGCTTATTTCTTCATTCAATGGCAAAAGAACCTATTCGGGGGTATTTTGGGTTCCATCTTGCCCAGTAAAAGCTTGTGACTTTTTTCTTTTTCCTGCATCAAACCACAAAATTCAGTAAATCAAACAAGACACACTAAATTTTGTAAAAAAAAAAAAACAGCAAAACCTTGGTTATGGCCACCCCTTAGTGAAGAACCTCTTTGACGCTTCTCAAAATGGCCTTTTAGTCTCTTACTCCCTTGTTTGCTCTTTGCTCTTATTCGATTGGGATCTTGAACAACAATCTCACACTCATTGGTATCTTCACAAGCTGAAGTCCTATTGTTCTGCACTCTATTATCCCTAATTTCAGATTGTGAATCTTTCAATGCATGTGTTTTTCAATATTCATCCAGCTTTTGATTGGCACTTTTTAGTGCTTGCCATAAAATAAGCTTACTTGCATCGTGAGATCCGCATTTGCTAACAACACTGTAAGCAAATTTCATGACTCGATTTGTGAAGACAATGTCTGAATCAGTACCTTGCATGCTGAATATCCTATTTTGATCCACATCACGTACACGCTTTCTAGCATTTTTGCCCCACCTTTTCAACAAATATGAATCCGGGATTTTTGCAATATTCTTTGTCTTCAAAGCTACCAATGCGTGTGTACAAAGTATACCCATGTTCTCAAATTTCTTACAGTTGCAATTGACAGATAAATCTTTTGTATTGAGAACTATTGTACTTGTTTGATCTCCCCATTTAGTCTTCACAGTCACTTTGAAGCTATAGATTGATTCTTCAAGAACTTCTTCTTCTTTGGATGATGAAACACATATGGCCATACATTCCTTCTCGAAAAACCTATATAGCTTGTGAGTATAAAATTGGGCAGCTTATTGTAACATTGCACTAGACCGTATTAAAAGTGGAGGCTTGCCTTGTGCACAAGTAAAGTCAGCTTCTGCTTCATTTTGGTGCCATTCCCCAAGTTTTCGCTCAAATTCAAGAACAAATTTGGTCAATGAACATGTTCTACTCGACATCCCATTTAATACACTATTAGTGCTCTCACTTCTTTGTGATGTTTTGAACCCGCACTGAATGTTTCATTTGAAAAACACGTGCACCACTTATCCCTCCAATTATACAATCTGTCCAACCACTTATGACCATCCGAATTATAGTCTACAATCATCTTAGCCCATGTCTGCTCAAACTCTTCCTCTGTCTCACACCTTGTCAAACATTTTTGGAACAAATTTTGAAAGCCATTGTCATTATTGAGGCCACCCAAGTACGATGGAGCATTTTTGCAAATATGCCACAAACACAACCTATGTTGACTATCCGGAAACACTGTTTTGGCAGCTTTCATTATTGCATAGTCTTGGTCCGTCATAAAAGTGATAGGTTACTTGTTGTCCATCGACTCTAAAAAGGATCTAAATGCCCACTCGAATGAAGATGAAGTCTCATCCGATAATAATGCACATGAAAATATTATAGTTTGTCAATGATGGTTCACTCCAATGAAAGGTGCACAAATCAAGTTGTACTTATTGGTCCTATAGGTAGTATAAAAAACAACTACATCACCAAAGTAATCAAAATCAATTTGAGATCTTCCATCTCTCCAAAAAAAGTTGTGAATTCTTCCTTCATCATCCAACTCCACATCCCAATAAAACATCTTCTCTTGATTTTCTTTTTGTTTGAAGTGATTTACAAGACTTTGAGCATCCCCTTTTTCAATTATTGAATTTCTTCAATTGTTAAGTTCATTATATGCATCATTCTTAAAAAAATCGATGCTTCCAACACCACCACTTTCTTTTGACAAGTAAGAGAACGCTTGAGAAGTCTTGATTCCAGAGCTGAATAGAGACTCCAATGTGTCTCCATGGGCTTCTGTTACACGTCGAGCTGATCTAAGCAAATGCAGTTCATATGTCTTTGCCATCTCGTGATTATGATCCTTTTGTTTTTTATTTACTTTCCATTTTCCATTAGAATCAACTTCAAATTGGACAAAGGCCTTGCAAGCAGTTCTAGTCTCCAACCTTTCATGAGAAATGCCGCTCTCATTTTCATATTTTTTTATTCCTTGCTTCGAACAAAAAAATACTTTGGATCTAATATTCTTTGTCCCTTGGATATAGTATTGCTTTCCCTTCCTCACACTAAAGCCACAAGCATGCGCGTATTCACAGTACAATTCATATGCTGCCTCCTGTGAATCCACAACAGTGTTCACAAGTTTTCTTTCCAATTCTTTGATAATACCATCACGACCAACAACTTGATTTTTTGATTCATCCCTTGTCTCATGCAATACCTGAACACCTTCTGTGTCATCTTCAATATCAATTTGTTGTACAAACTGAACCTCATCATTCGAGCCATCATCAGCATATATGCTATCTCCGTAGCTACTCATCTCCCTTTTCAAATATTGATGGTAAACCAGAAAATGCCAAATGCTGAAAATGTATAATCACAGCAAAGTATAAGGACAGCTACAAAGAATGACTATTTCTATCAAAAAGGAAAATGTCAAATGCTGAAAACGTATAAGGACAACATAGTATAAAGATGTATAAGGACAACACAGCTAAACATGCTAATTTGTGACTTAGTTTTGGCACAAATATGCTAGATATGTAACAATGCATATGCATCCTCAAAATGATTGCTGAGATGACCATCTTCTCCTCTCTATAATTCACACAAACTTATTAATTTTTTAATTTCCCTCATGTATGTCGCAGCATTTACTCTGTAATTTAACATTCGAAAATTCCATCCTAAATTTCATCTCCGTTTATTTGGTGATCTTTTCAGAATGCTCCAAATCATTCCTTTTTCCTATTGCATCCATGTGCACACAATCCAACTGGAATTGGAATTGACCCTACTGAGGAGCAATGGCAAGAAATTTCCTATTATTTGAAGGTAAGTCAGAATTAGAGCAGAGTGTTTTAGTTTCCCCCATCTTTATCAACTCACTCAAAAAAAAAAAAAAAAAAAAAAAAGAGGCATAAAAAAAAAAACAGTTAATAAGAGGCATCCAATAAGTCATCCAATTAGTTTCCCTCCACCCCCCCCCCCAAATATTAATAACAGTTAATTTTAACTTTATAACATAAGAGGCATCAAATGCAAGGACAGAGCGCATAATATCATGGAATCAAAACCATGGAGAGTAATGTAGATTATTACCTGGTTTATAATATCGTGAAATTAAGGACAGATTCGAATGCTAGGCGGACAGATTAACCTCAATCCGATGGAAGTGTTGAAGCTGGTCGACATTGCTGTTAAATAAACTATGCGTCACAGATCTGATCGACATTGCTGATGGCTAGATGGCATTGCCATATTGTAGCTGTTCGGTAGAGGGAGAGAGAGACAGCCGGTCGGCGACTGAGTAGAGAGGAATTGCTAGCGGACCAACGAGTAGAGAGAGAATGACTGTGGTGAAGAGTAGACCGAGAAGGAAATATGACCACGGAGTGGTCGGGATGTTTTGGCGGAATTTCTCAAAATTTTGAGTCTTCAGTCTTCTTTTTGCACGATTTGGGAATCCTTCTACTTAACCATGGTTTGGTTTTGCAGGAGGAGGAAAAAAAAATCGTGAAAACGATAGAATTGGAAGGTAAAATATGAGCCATGACAGGTGTTGTTTACAGGAGGACCCGGTCCACAGGTGGGGCCGTGGACCGGGTCCAAATAAGAATTTCTCCCTCCCCCGCTCTTCCCCACCCAAGAAAGAAAAAAAAAAAAAAACCTTAGACTTTCCCTAGACAATAATTACTGTTATGGTCGATCATTATGAGATAATAATTTTCTTTATTCTTGTAATATCAATCATTATCATATACGAAAATTTTTAATATAAAGATGTAATATATGTGATTGATAGTATATATAGGTCAAAGAAGCAAAGACAAGTTTAGTGACTGATTTCTGCTGGCTAGCTGCCTGCCAATATTCTTTTAAGAGGAATCCATGTACAATTTCCATGACTAGAAAATTCAAACTAAAGTGCCACTAAAAAAAAAGAAAGAAAGAAGAAAAACCCTTTTCACTTTATGGCAATGGCAATTCTTGTAGCGCGCATTTCAGTTCCCATACGGTACCATCACTCATCAAGCTAGACTTCCATTCCACTTAAATTATGCCTTTCTCGACTTGACATTTGCCTGAAACACACAGAAATCACAATCCCCCGTTTTCTTTCTTTTCAATTCCGTATGGTATAGACATACGCCAATTCTTGTAAAACTTCACTGCCGTGACTTCTCTTATTACTTAAGGAAAGAGACCAAAAAGTAAAGTCTGATAAATGTGGATTTTTCGTTCCTTATCGATACGGGGACAACTTATAATTATTATATTTTAAATGAATATTGAGAAAATTTTTTAAAAAGCGTGGTATAATTATAAATCACGAGATATAAATTGGATGTTTAAAAGTTGATGGCCAATGAAAGCACTACCACATTTTCAAAGAAAGCAAGAGCAAGCCAAAAATGTTAAATGCTAAAGGAGTCGAGAGATGAGAATCAAAGAAAGCGAAACAGCAAAATACTTAGGAGGAGGAAGATGAAGCCTTGAAGAAGAAGCTTCCAAAAGATAAAATCAATCAATCTTCTGACTCTTGGCCCTTCATGTATTGTCCACATATATATGTCCGTCATGGGATTCATGACTACTACCACCATGCATTACATACATACATTCATTTATGTCATCCCATAAATGATCGATAAGTCCCCCATGCATACTTCCATGCACGCACGCAAAGATAAAAAGCCTTCAATCATATCACCTCCAAAAGCCCCCCTTCCCACATTTCCAACTTCCACAAGAACTCAAAGCTTAGCTGCCACTGAAGAAGGAAAGGAAAAGTCATTCAGGCAGAGGAAAAAGAAGCCCAAAAGAGCGCACACACACATATATATAGCAAAAGAGTGCCTGTGCGTAGACACCCTTTGCTAGGTGTTCTTTCTTCTTTTCCTTTGCTCATTCTCAGAGAAATGAAAGTGCCCTTTACCTCGAATCAGAACACGCAATCTGTGAATGTAAAGCCGGCTCTGAGTCTGAATTGCAACAACAACAACCGCAACAACAGCTTTCAGAGCGTTGCTGCCAACGCCGCTGCCAACTTCTGCTACGAGCCTAAATCTGTTCTTGAGCTCCGGCAAAGTCCCAGTCCAGTCACAGAGAAACCAGCATCCAATACTGATATTGCAACTGTTTGGGACGAGTCTCTTCAGCTGGAAGATCATGTGCTGAGCCAATTTGAAGATTGGGACTCTTTTATGAGAGAATTGGGGTTGCCTGAAGATTCTAACTCAACTCCTACTTCAAATCCGATTTCCCAAATCACTCACAGCGACTCTCAAAATCAGCACCTTGCTTTACCCGAGTTTCCACCTGCTCGCTCGTTTGATTCCACTCACTTTGTTCCTTCTGATTTCAGTCTTCCAGATATTTCTGCCTACAGACCTTCGAACAATAACAGCATCAACGCTTTCGACCTCTCCAATGATGCTCGTCATATGCCAAACAACTGGAACATTGGATTTGATTATGTGGATGAACTCATACGCCTGGCCGAGTGCTTCGAGACCAACTCGCTTCACCTCACTCACGTTATATTAGGGAGGCTTAACCAGAGGCTCAGATCGCCCAGCGGGAAAGCCCTCCAGAGGGCTGCCTTCTACTTCAAGGAAGCTCTGCAAAGCCTACTCACCGGGTCAACTCGTTCAACTCGGCCTTCTTCTTCTTCTGAGGTCATACAAAGCATTAAAGCCCACATAGCCTTCTCAAATATCTCCCCTATTCCCATGTTCTCAAGCTTCACGGCTATCCAAGCCGTGCTAGAAGCTGTGGATGGCTTCATGCTCGTTCACGTCATCGACTTCGATATTGGACTGGGTGGGCACTGGGTTTCCTTCTTGAAAGAGCTTGCTGATAAAGCCGAGTCTCGCAAAGCAAATCCTCCATTTCTGAGAATAACGGCCGTGGTGGGCGAAGAGTATGCAATGGAATCAAAGTTCATCAAAGAAGCTTTAAGTCAGTTTGCTAGAGAACTGAACATCGGGTTTGATATAGACTTTGTTTCGATACGTACACTTGAATTTTTATCTTTCAAGGCCATGAAATTCATGGAGGGAGAAAAGACTGCTATTCTTTTATCCCCGACGATCTTCCGCCGCGTTGGAACCGGATTCTTGAATGATCTCCGTCGTATCGCGCCGCACGTGGTGGTGCATTTGGACGGCGAAGGGCTCATGGGGTTCGGAACCACAACGTTTAGGCAGGCAGTAATAGACGGGCTTGAGTTTTACTCTACCATTTTAGAATCTCTGGAAGCAGCAAATGGCGGCGGAGGCGATGATTGGATGAGAAAGATTGAAAGCTTTGTGTTGTTTCCAAAAATTTTGGAGGCCGTAGGGGCAGCCGGCCGTCGTGGGACTCCGTGGAGAGAGGCTTTTGTGGCTGCCGGACTGAGGCCCGTTGCGTTGAGTCAGTTCGCCGACTTTCTAGGTGAGTGTTTGATACGAAGAGTACAAGTGAGGGGATTCCACGTGGCAAGGAAGCAGGCGGAGATGCTGCTCTGCTGGCAAGAGAGGGCCCTCGTTGCCACGTCAGCTTGGAGGTATTAGCAACTAACAACGTAATTAGAAGAATCAGCAGTTGGTAAAACGGCGATTAATTCCCGTGGCAAGGTCCTGCTTTTGGGTTAGGGATGTAATGTAAAAACCTGACCTTTTTTCAATTATGTTTAATTTTAGGGTTCTTAGCTTTTTATTTTTGGTTTTTTTTTTTCACTACTGCCGTGTAGCTTTACAACAATGTTTAGCTGGCAAAAACAAAAAAAAAAAGTGTGGCTATTATTTTTATAGATGAGTTGTTTAAAGTAAGAATTTACTTCTTCCGTCCCATCTAAATTAATAGTATCATATTATATGTAAAAATAAAAATTGTAATATAATATAATAAAAATAAGAAATATGTGAATCGCATAATACTCTATATCAAATTCAAATATATAAAAATAATATATATAAAGTATATTAATTATTTTATATTATATATAAAATATATTAAAAACTTTTCTTTTAAGGAAAGTGCTAATTTTTTTAGAATATCTCAAAATAGTACGTAGATTAATTTAGTTAGAATGGAAGGAATAGACGAAATCAAAACCAAATCACGAAATTAAAACCTCCTCGCCTTCAAATCATTTGACTATTATCGTTACAGTAAAATAAAATTTTATTATAATCAACAATAATTTGCGATTAATATATTTTAATACAAAACTTAAAGGTATATTATTTTTGTATATACAAATTTAGATCTTCCTTATTAATAGTTAACATATTATGTTAAACCTATAATTTTCTAAAGAATAAAAAATATAAATTTAACTGAAATTTATCACCACTTAAATATTATTTGTGACTAATCGCACTGTAGTATGTATGTATAGGAGAACAACTGCGATGATAGTTGTTGCACCGACGCATGTTCTGTTCTTCCTTTTTAGGTTGTCTGGCACAAATACACAAGAAAAACTATCCCAGTGCCAGTTTTGTGCCATTTCTGGATGTGATTGTCCATTGAAGCGACGTCTCCAGGCACCGAGCGTTGGCTAAAAATTACTGGATTGGGATAAGAGGAGGTCCTCATTCATAGTTGTGTTAGCGTCCTCACATTCAAGATTGACTCCATGTGCTCATATGCAGCCTTGCAGATCTGCCCAAGATAACAAATGACTTGCTGCAAAAGACTTGAATGTAAAATGTAAACAGCCAAGTTGCCAAAAGACTTGCTGCAAACTTTTAACCTCTTCAACACCAGATCATGTAAAATGTAATCCAAACAGTCAAAAACAGCAAAAAAAATCAACCTGAGACATGGACAAGAATATCGTTCACGGGGCTTATAATCAATTAGATTCTCACCTGTATATGATTATGACACAGACTACATTAAATGGAGGCAGATTTAACCACCCAAATGCTTCTATTTCTCTCTACAGTTTTTTGGCACTCCTACTTTTACAACAAAGAGCACAAAATCAGAGCTATGACCCGTTAGAATTCCATAAGGTGAATGTAACAGTTACTACTCCAGAAGGGTTACAGTGTATAGATTAGTAGGGGAAACAAACACTCTTTTCCTAATTAATCCTAGATCATAAAATTTCCAGGGGCTTCAAGGCCCCGCAATGGTATGCCAAGTCATTTGATTTCAATCGCTTGTGCTCTCAACTGTCATGTTCATTACCACGGGATTGGAGTTGTGGGTTACTGCTCTCCAGTTTGGATACTGCCTCTGGTCCGCATAGCCTAGTTAGCTCTTCCTGTTTTCACCAGAAAAGTATTCAATGTTAACCAAAAGACTTGGAAACCCCTGCTCAAAATATGAATCGTCATGGACGAATAGATTAATTTTAAATATAGGAATACACTGATGAAAACAGGGATTTCAGGAGATGGTGCAAGAGTCAACTCTAGTTAATAAAAAGTGTGTGCCAACATCTGCAATGGTACATAATGGTTAACGTGAAACCCCAATGAGAGAAAAAGTGCAGCTTCAGAAGGTTTAAAATGGAGTTGTGGGAAGAGTTATTAGTGTACCTTTATGGAGTTATTTTCTGATGTAAGCTTCTCGCATTCCTCAGAAAGCCTCTGTAGCTCATCTCTCAATGTGCGATTTTCATTGCTCAATGTCTCAACTCTCTGTTGCAGTTCCTCACACTCAGCCTGGCAAGAACAAGAAAGTTGCACCAGTTAACACAACTACGAAGAAGCACAAAACCTCTACTGTTGAAGCAAGGATGTTATGCATATGACAAAACTATCAAATTTAAAATTCCAGGGGAAAAAACAGATATGCACTGAATTTTCGGGTTAACAAGTATCTGAATATAATTAGAACATTATCTATTGCCCTCAAGCATATACATATTTCCACCCATAGACTGAGACAACTCAAGCATTCTCTCTCACTTTTATTCCATTCACCATAAATCTCAAAGGTCCAATGCCCTGAGCTTCTCATCAGCATATGATGAAGATCAAGAATAAATGTCTTATTCAGGATATATTTTGAAATACTGCAAACAGCAGTAGAGAGCATCAATGTTCTGAATATCATTTTCTTAGGACTATCCAATGCATCAATTTTTTCTTTCCAGCAAGGTTAGCAAATAGTGTTGGCATATCAATAGCCAAAGGTTAGTTTTCTGTTTCTGACAATTATAATGTTTCTTCAGGCCATGATTGCCAATCTAATCTTTTTCATCATTATTGTCAGACAACAAACACACCAATCAGTAGCTATATTTCACTTTTGTCTAATCTCGATTAGCCCACTGAAAAGAGGCATTCACATTGTACTTCTACTTGACAACTATAAGTTTCACCCAAGTGAATGAAATCAAAACCAGACCAATACATATAAGTCAAATCAAGCTTTCAGGCATTTCCAAATGAGCAAAACTAATCTTCCATTCTATGTCTCTAAACCTTTGGGGCAATAATGAGGATGTCTTCTCTTAGGTGTGTCATTTAGAACTACAATTAAATAGTCAAATCTCCATTCGGCATCATCCCCATTATGAAGGGAACAGCCTTTTTTGCTTTTAATGTCGAAGTATCCATTTCAAGTAAGCAGTCACTTGAAGTTTACACTTCGACTTGGACGGGATCAACCTCTTAATTCCTACTTAAAGGCACCCGTATCATATCTTCCAGAAATGACATGAGTCCATAGGTTTCTCCAAGAATCACCTTTCAGAATTCTAGGTGAAAACAGCAAATTTGCAAGAGTATTTCCTCACAACAGAATAAGACTGCTGTCAACATTCAATTATTCAGTTCGATGGCTGCAAAAGTTTTCATAACAATGATGAAGATTGATTAATTACATTGACCACCAACAACCTCCCTCACAAGCACCCACGAGAGAGAGAGAGAGAGTACAAAGACGAAAGAACTAGGGTAATGGGAGCATAGGAGAAATCACAGAGTCGTAAAAACATGTTTCAAAAATGGTAGGTCAAAACTTCTCGAGGTAATGCGGCAAAGCTTCTAAAGGAAACATATTTAGGATTTCTTTGCAAATAAATATCCTTTCGATATTTCATACCACTCTCTAAGCATCTCAACAATCTTGTAGAACAACAGTTTAAACCCAATCCTCATCCAAACCATTTGAAGAAAAGAATTCTCAATTTTTAGCCTTGATCTTGATCAAGTAGGTAACTTGTGTTTGGAGAAAAACTTGAACTTTGATGCCAGAAAAGAGGATCATTTAGCATAACAATGAATAAAGCCACGACAGAAGAGGAAGTAGAAGGCACCAATTTGATAAAAGGAAGTAGGATATAAAGCAGACAGAGAAATATATACAGGGAACTATTATGGGAATCTATATGAAATTTATTGAAAACAAATTGATGCATATTATTGCTAGTGACCTGTATTAACTGCAATTCTCATGCCAGACTCCTAGGCCATAGCAACTTGAAAAGGTCAAAACATGGTGCAAAGCAGCTAAGTATAGATGCATACCTGTTTGCGTAATCTTGATCTCCTAGCTGACTCCCGATTAGATTGTTTTCGCTTTTGTCTTTTCAATTCTCTTTCATCCTGTTCAGAGGAGACCCAGAACAACAGATTAATTACATTTTCTTTCATCATTTGTTTTATAACTTTTAAGTTTTTGTAAAGGTCATCCCAGAATCACAAAACCGAGTAAGTCAAATGTGCAGAAGTAATAGAACTACCAACTGGAGAGAAATATGATAGAATCCGAAGATAGATAACCTATCATCAAAACAAGAAGGCAATAAGGATATAAGAGCACTCAACAGTAATTGTCAAACAATGTGAGGACCTTCTTAGCAATATTTTAGATTTCACAGAACTTCAATTGGAGAGAAAAAATATTACCTCAAATCAACTACCACTAAAATGCAATCAACTTGACTGCACGAAGATAATAGCTAATGGGAGAATATCCTTTTTGCTTGTTGTCAAAATGGAATGAATATAAAGATAAAGACAATTGGATATTCAGTTCATACTTGAATCCATTGGTCATTCATCATGCCTGGAGCTACGGCAGGAGAGAGACCATGATTTGGACGCATTTTCATGGCTCCAGGAGCAGCAGAGGATGCATTCCACAAGTCCATTCCGATATTCAGATTGGTAGCAGGCATTGAAACTACTGGATTCCCAGGAACTGAGTTCTGGAAATTTGCTACAGTGGTGCTATTCTGAGCTGTGGCTCCTGACAATTTGATACATAGGAATGGATATGGATACTAGTAGATTTAGAACTAAAGGTAAAGGAATTAAAAATGTTACCATCAGCAAGCATCTGGTCAAAACTTCCCTTTTTTGTTCCGGAAAGTTCCTAACCAATGGAAATGAATATATTCCAGTTAGAAAACAACAAATCATATTATCTAGCTCTAACTAGCGTGAAGTTCATCTGATGTAACTGCTTTGCCAGTATCAAGATATAAAAGCAAACATTGCTTATTAATTACAGAATAATAAATCATACATGGTTGTTATTCTCATCACTTCCATCTGATGAACCTTCACTTCCACTTTCAGCACTATATATAGGCAGATAAAACAATCAGACAAAGAGAACACCAAAGGGTGAAGTACATGGTTTAGTCCATAAACATTAGCAGGTAAAGAAGCAACTAAAATTGAGAAAATAATTGAGCATTAAAAGTCACCTAAATACCTCTGAGTAGCACCATCGTTTCCAGACCCTGAAGCTGCTTTTCCACTCTCCCCAACTTTTGCCGCAATCAAGCTAGGGTTCCCTGAAGCTCCCCGTGATTTTTTGTTCATGGTCCGGTCCTTTCCTTCAGAAACCTTGGCTGCCTCTGATTCTGCATTTGCTAGTGTGGTTCCTGGGGTCTACAAAATGATAAATAGAAGCAAAGATCAAAACCATCAAACAAGAAACAAAGTTAACAAATCAAACAGCATGACAATTAGAATTTTCATCTACCCTATCAAAGGATTTTAAATCTTGATTACCGTTGCCATATTGGGATGAGCATAAACTCCCCCAGGAGGATATAAAGCTGGATATGGAACCGGAGTCCCATAAGGGGGCATCAAAGGATGCTGAAACAAAAAACACCCAAAATAATATTTCAAGTACTTTCCCTGGCACAGAACTGTTATTCAGTCCAAGAAAATGAAAGGAAAGATCTTCAAATGGAAAGTATTATCACCTGGCTTCCCCACAAATAGGGATGGGGAGTAGAAGCAACAGTAGAGGCA
This sequence comes from Voacanga thouarsii, assembly GCA_026120185.1. Taxonomy (NCBI): domain Eukaryota; kingdom Viridiplantae; phylum Streptophyta; class Magnoliopsida; order Gentianales; family Apocynaceae; genus Voacanga; species Voacanga thouarsii. The sequence goes on from JANUWF010001190.1 coordinate 2,130,548, forward strand.
AAAAAGGGTGGAGTGGCTCCAGCACCATAGTAAGCCTTAACATAAAAGATAAACAAAGGAAGAAGACATAGTCAGCCATCACACTTATCTCCAACACTACAACTGATAATCAAAATCATAACAACAGTACTTCTTTAGCCGTTACAATTATCTTCAACCCTACAGCCGATAAACTCAAAATCATAGTTCAAGTAAAGTTAAAGAACAAAAAAATAAAAATAAAAATAAAAGTGTAACCTGCATAGAACTCGACCAATCAGGGTATGAAGGGGTAATAGGAGTTTCCTGAAAACATTTACGGAGGATGGTGATCAATAGAGCATGAAAAATAGATTAGATTACATAAAACAGAGCTCCTCTAGCCTACTCAAATACGCACAGAAAATTATATGGAAGAATACCTGAGTTGAAGAGGTAGGCTTGGAAGACTTCACGGGAGTGCTCTCTTCCCCTGCCCCCATTTGACAAGAGGTTTCTAGACTCAATTATCTAACCTACCCTTATTGCCCAGTACAGGATTTTCTATATTTAAGTAGAAAAAAGTGCAGGACCTGTACAACAGAAGAAGGACAAGAAACATAAGGATATATCTCTTTTTTTAATTTTCTTCAATTAAAACCTTTAAAGTCACTAGTAAATAATAAAAATTTCTGATTTATTTTGTAGAGTATACATTTTTGCTTCTGAAAACTGTTTAAATGTATAAATCACAGTCCTCTCTAACAGTAAGCTTTTAGAAGTGGTAGTTTAACAAAAATAAAAGAAAAGGAAAGAAAAAAATAAAAAACGTCTAAATGCAGTGGATAATATTTTCGAAACAGTTAGTTATTTGTTCTTTTTTTTTATTTTTTTAGTTGGGGGTTGTTTGCATGTCTTACTTGCAGCCATACTATCCCCCCCACAATGTTTGACGGTTTTGTGGGGATCTAGATTAACCTCCAAGACCCATAATAAGTCCCAAATATTGTGATCACTACAGGATCACCAGTTTAGGAACAATAATAAAGTGGCATGACACCGACAAGAGTTGGCCCGTGGAAGGAACTTGGTGTCCCTTAAGCAAGGTCTCGAGTTTGAGACTTGTGTACTGAAAAAAAACTCAGTTAGGAGCTCCGCTCCCTGCAAAGGGTCTGACCGAGGAGCAAACAAGATTAGTAGTAGACCATAAAACAAACATGGATACTGATTGGTTTGAAACCAAAGAATAAATAATCTTCTCCTTAAAGAGTGCTATCCTTCAAGAAAAAGTGATAGAAAAAGTGGTAGAAGATAAAGTGATAGAAGATTCTTCTACAAAATCATGTACAGACACTTGTCCAATTTTCTGTCATGTCAAATTCTAAATTTAGAAAACAAAGCACTCCTACTTCCTAATTGAGCATCAATCGAGCAGGAATGATACATTCATAATTTGAGTTCGCCTTTTTATCACTCAGAAGCACTTTAATACCATCTTAACCTCACAAGTGAATCCCGGGTCAGCAAAACGACAAAAAGCCAAGAGCAGGTTTAGCCAGTGTTCTTCAGAAAAATTTGTTCTTGCATCCAGGGTTTCATTAAGCTCACCCACCACCTTTCTTCAAGCAGAACGTCTAAGCAATGAATCCCAGTTATAGTCCCAGGGCCTCCTTTCTAGTGGCAGAAAGGTGGTGTAACATAAAAGTGCAATTATTTCAAATAGGTGACAGCCATTCTCAAATCTCGGATGCTATGCATGGCAGAAAACAGGCCATGAGCAATGTGCATGCAAAGATATCGAAATTTCAACAGAAAAAGAAGGAGATCAAATCATCATTCAAACCATTTTCCTTTTTGTTAGTTTGCTTTAACTTATCTGTCAGTCTACATTAAGAGTTCCAAACCAGAATAAACTGCAACATAGAATGTGGAAGAAGGAACCCGACTTTTGATAGGGACAAATATCTACACTTAAGTGAGCTGTGTGAGTACATGTAATCAAGTATTCACGTGTTCCAAGCAGACCCAATAAATGGAAAGCTTGCCCAGAAGTTTACATTCAATCATTGCCTTCAAAGCTATTAAGCAATACGGTGGGTATCAAGATTAACCCTCTATGATGTTTAATAATTAGTTGAGGAAAAAAGTTAGTGTGCTGAGAATGGCAATAAAAGCATGAGAACGTTCCAACAATCCTAAGGTTATCTTGCTGGCCCTCCAGTTTGGTTAGAACATAAATTCCCTAAAGAAAGATATTCATAACTTAAATTAACATAACAGAACCTATATAGTTACCATAAGTACATGTTCACATTTCAATAGTCAAGGAAACCTATTGAGAAATAGTCTATACAGTACTCATAATGAAAAATAAACAAGAAAAGGATATGGAAGCAAAGGCAAATGTTGCAGAATTGGTGCATAACCATTACAAATGCACACATTGCCAAGCCAGGCAGTTACAATATGTAATTTCTATTAATTCTGAGAATTGACACCAAATAAGGTGGTATTTCTAAACAGTAACAACACGTGTGTATAGAGAAATCTAGACACATGGGAAAGTAAATATGCGCATCATATTAAATTTGCTATTAGGTATTAATTTACAAGATATAGTAGAGATATAATTATTGTAAAACCACCAGCCCAACTGAAAACAGCTAAAAGCCGGTAGATTATCTATTTAAAAAACAAAAAATGCTTGCTTCACCACTGAGTAAGCTAACATCATCAAACTAAAAGGACATAAGATGTCATTTTTCATTTTTCAGCTATTCCTCCCCAGAAGTTGCAAGAGTAACAAGGCATACAATATGCGAACCAGAAAGTTGAATAGACTCCAGACATGAGTAAAATTAGTTAAATATTATATCATGTGATATTTGCGGTTTGACTCCAACAATTAGCAAGAGAATCACCGTTATCAGCATCTTTCAACTTTCAACTAACTTGAAATAAAAGGTTTTTATTTCTATGAAAAGCTTGTTAATTTAAACCATGGAATTGGCAGGTTATTCTCTTCAGACAGATGATTAATTTCTGAGCCATTCTTCAAGCAGATTTTCCAAAACCCCCCCAAGTCTAAGTCGTGAATGACTCAACTAGACCATTATATAGAGGGACTAGACTCGGTATTCAATTACTTGACACTATCTTGCAAGGTTTCCTTAAAGCAACACGAGACATTAGGATTGCACAGACAAAGCTAAACAAGTAACCATGGAGTAAAGAACGAGTCATCTTTATACACGAATTAAACTAATTATCAGCTCTTGAAAAGAGACAACGAAGAAAGAAGAGTTCTTTGTGCATTCAAGACTTCCCAAATGAGTGTTATGGATCACTTTATTGCAATCTTAATTGCTAAAGCATAGTTGTTAAGTTAAATTTCACAGTACGCAGGCTCTGTTTTTTCCAATTCCATCAACAAACCCACCAAAATTCAAACTTTATCTTCTTATCTCCAAAAACTCTACACAATCACAACACCACAGCAGCCCACAGCCGACCAAACAGTACCAATTCTCTCGAAAAGATACACAAAACCCAACCCAAATCAAAACAAACAACAACTAACAAATAATGTTCAATTCTTGAATTCATAACACAAACAACAACATCACTGAAAAACTAGGTTTTTGCTTCCTTCTAAGTGGGTCCCTATTCCCGCTATAACTTGCCTCGTGTCTCCGTGATGTATCACGACCCTATATAAAAAACAAGATAAAATAACAAAGAGACAAATTACAGAGAGAGGAAGCAGGGAGAAGGGAACTGGCCTGACTATAAAGAATGAGTGAGGTGGAAGGTGGGCTGAGTCCAAGTCGGACGGATGAAGTTTGAAACTTTGTTAATCCCAGTGTAAGTAGTAGTACTCCTCCAGTAGTTTCTTTTCTTGTTGCAGGAAATACAGATACAGAGATAGAAAGAGAAAGGGAGAGAGATAAGTAACAGAGATCCAAACGTTCCCAAACGCCCTATGGTAAGTTAACGGAACATGACCGGTGCGGTTAAGATTTCGGAAACAAAAACAAATACAAACGGACGTCTGCTTCAGAGACAGCAGAGCTGTGTTTGTTTCTCTCTCTATCTCTCTCTCTACACAATCTATAAATATCAGACACGAAGCTGTCGCCCTGCTTCGCTGGACTTTCTGGTATACTTTCTCTCTCTACTCGGCTTCTGTAAGAATAGTGGAATGGACCATTGGCCAATGGGCGAACAGACTCGCTGCGCGTGGGTGGTTGGGTGGGTGGTTCTGTTGTGGGCTGAGAACAGTGAGAAGCTGAGTAGATGACGGATGGCTGGGCTCTGTGGCCGGCTGGGGATGGGCATGGGGTGTGGGGCCGGGGGTATAGGGTTTGAGAAGGTGACACGTGAGTTGGAAAGAGGATTCCAGCTGGCAATGTGTGGGTGGAGGGGCATGACTAGGCAAAATTGTTTTGGATAACTTAATTAATTGATTTGCCGCCCCGGCCACATTATTCACTAATATGCTTAACGTACTTACCAAATAAAAAAAATTAAAAATTAAAACACCGATAACTATGCTCTTTGTTCACTCCCACATTCGAATTAAAAAAATATTTATATAAACTCAATTTTATAAAAAAATATAACAGGTAATTTCTCGATAAAGTGTATATATAAATATTTTTTAAAAATTTTATGTAATTTGACTCAAACACTTAAATTAAAAAAAATTATCTTAAATTGGAATCTTTTGTATAAAATCTCTTATTTTTTGTGGATGGGATGTACTTTGATTGCAACTCTTTTAGAAATAATTTGTTTGAATTGAATAAAAATTTAAAAAAATATGAAATTAATGTAAAGTGAAGGAAAAAATATGATATTTTATAAGTATATTAAAATTCTTTAAAAATAAAAATTTCATTGATTTTTTTTACTTTTTTACTTTTTTGCTATATTCATATTGTTTTAAGATTTTTTATTATTCGTATTATTAAAATTGTCTTATTTATTATTTTAAAATAATTAATATATCTTTAAAAAATATAAAATATTATATACAATAAAAAATCAATAATATTATAAATTATTTTTATATTTAAATTCAACATAAAGTATTCTTTACTCTAAATGATTTGCATATTTTATTACTTTATAATTACCATAATTTTAATTTTTATATAAAATCTTTTACATTTTTTTATATTAAATTACTTTGAATTTAACTTTTACATAAAATATTGATGTCAAATTATTGCCAATTTTGGTGGAAAAAAATAAAGTATTTATTTTTCAAAAGCAAATAGGAATGCTTTTGTGTAGACGTCAATAGGAAAGATACTTGCGGGGATTCTTTGTCTTTTTGTGTTAATTATTTATTGCAATGGGTTTATATAAGCGCATATAAAGATCCATGATCAACACACAAGTGCTTCAATACCATTTAGAAGTCATCTGATTGCTACAAATTTCTGCAAAGAATTGATTTTTGAAAGAAGAGTGAAAAACCCTTTTTTTTTTTTTTAACCAAGCAAAATGATGGGGGAGAAAAGAAAGTATGGATGCAGGAGGAAATATTCCAGCAGTTTTATAAGCAGTCATTTCTTTGATGTTCTTCTGCTTTCTGACATGTTCAAGAACGGCTTTCTGTTCAATGTTTATGGTGACCAAAAGTGCAATGTTTAAAACAATCTTCTGTAAATTCTTATGATGCCACCAAAGGCCAAAGTGTGTAACTGATTTGATTATTTACAGAACCTGGAAAACTAAAAGGAGTACATGTTCAGATCAGTGACAATCACTGAAAACATCTCAGGAAACTACAGCTAATTTTCCCACTCTTCTTGTTATTGTCAATCAAATAGTTGTCAACAGCAACCAGAGGATCTTCAGTCACCTTGGTTTTCAAATTTTCTGTTTCGAAGAGATTTGGCAGTGTTTTCTGCACTGCGCATATGCTGCAGAGGGCGTTTGAAAGGTAGGCTGTGATTTGCGCAAATTCTGGTCGGTCTACAGGTTCTTCTGCCCAGCATGACTTTAGAAGGGGTATGATGTCCTTTGGAATGCTCTCTGTGCTTGGCCTTAGACTCTGGAATGAAGTTCAAGTTTCAAATTTAGCAGTGAAAACTTGTTTAGTACTACCCTTAATCAAAGGTTAAATTTGTGTACTAAGAACAGGTTTTCGAAGTAGACACCTGGAAAACCTGTTAATTGATAACAACTATGATGAAAACTCATGTAGACTTCAATTTTGGATGTGATTATGCAGAACAAGTATGAATCAAGAGTTTCAGATGAAAACGGTAATACCGCAGCTGCAGCATATGCGACCATAACATTGCTCCTTCCTTTGAAGGGGGTGCTGTTTGTAAGCAGTTCCCAGAGAACCATTGAGAAACTGTAAACGTCCACCTTGTGATCATAGGGCTTCTTCACTCCCAATTTAAGTGGGTCAATGCTGAATAACTGATTCAGGTAAATAATAAGAATCTTTCTAGATTTTCAGAGGATGTTAACCACTACTGCGTGACAAATACCTCAGGAGCCATCCAGCGGTAAGTGCCAGCCTCGGCAGTCATTTCGTCAGCTGCCTCCTCTCTAGCCAACCCAAAGTCTGCTAGTTTGATGATCTTCTTGTCTTCTGTGAGAAGTAGATTACCTACAGGTGAAACACAGAATTTAATGGATAAATAAAAGTCATCCTGGTTAAGATTTTGATCTTCAGGAGGCTCAATCAGCAGTGAGAAGTAAATCCAAATCGATAAACCAAGGCTTCTTTAGCAGCCACAACAGCATTTCTTCATTCTCTCAAATTGAAATGGCCGGTCTAAATAAGTTTAGGCAACTACAGCTAAATTTCATTTCTAATTGACTTTGGGCGAAACCATTGAAGGATAACACCACTTCCACGACAAGTAAGGCAGGTTTTGTAGTTTGGATTTGTACCAAGAACATACGGAACTTCCACTGCTAAAGATGGCATCTTTAATATTAAACTCTGAGTGGTGTGTGGAATTGATAAGCAACTTTTTCTTTTTTCATTTTTTTTACTTTTCATTCTGAAAACTACAATTATATGAGTTTGGAAGAAAAATAAAGGAGTCATAAGTTTCAGATTGCTGTACAACAGTAAAAGCTTATATTTAACTCGTGCAGCTGTAACATTTTTCAGACTTAGAAATATTGAAAGGCATATAGAGTAGTACTTGGCTTTAAGTCACGATGAATTATGCCATTCGCATGTAAATATTCCATTGCTTGAGATATTCCCAACGCCAAACTCAAAGAAAGCTTCAAATCTGGTCGATTTGGGCGGATGCTCCACAGGTATTTCTGAAGTGTTCCACCTTTCATAAGCTCTGTAACTATCATCAAGGCTGGTTCCATGGCAGCTCCAATAAACTATTTACATACAAGAACACCTCAGCAACTGAAGGATTAGCAATAGATTATTTAAAACAAGTTCAACTTCAAATTTCATTTTGACAGCACAATGAAGAATCGAATATAGGAAATACATATATGGAAAAAGTCTGCTGTCTTGTACAGCATAAACTAAAAGGGCACTTTTGAAACAAATTTATTGTATGAAAAAATTGAAGGAACTGAAGCATCAAGATTATATCTATAGTCTTCATCATAGTAAATTGATCCCTGCCTAAAATAGCTCAGCAAGATTTTACAATGACTTATCACAGATTTGAGATTTGAGTTATCATGGATTTGACCTCCAGGATATGTGTCCAGGCACTTTGAACATTTTTGCAAGGAAAAAAAAAACTAAAATGGGTGCATTTTGCCAAGAAAATGTACTCATACAAGAGATCCAGGATATTTCATTTTTGACACATTAATCCTGATGCAAGAATAGTACCTCTGTTCTATGCCACCATTTTATGAAACACATACCTTAACAATGTTATCATGTTTCACCCTGGAAAGCATCACCACCTCCCTCTCAAACTTCTCTATTCGCTCAGGACTAACATTGGATGATCTGTCAGGCTGAATTACTTTAACAGCTACAGGAATGGAATTATACCTGTAATGACGTGAACAAAAAAGTTTAGTTTATCCAAGATAGAATGTTTTCAGAGGCAACAGAAGATCAGGATAACAAAAGTGACCTCAAGACATGTTCATGTCTTTGATAGTAAATACAACCATGTACTCTGTTCAACATCATAAACCCTTTTTTAGTACTGTTTATATGAATCCTTTCTTATCTGCTCTGTTTATTAGTTATATGAAGCACAAGATAACCTTTTGAGTTGAACACCTCTATTAATTCTTGACAACTCGAGGTTGTATTCATATATATTAGGAGGTTGAACTAAAAACATCCAAAATTTGGAATCAAATTGAGCGAGGCATCCATAGCATCCATTCATAATACCCCAAATGGTATTGCCTAAGATCACACTTTGACCTCTATAGTTCATCCTTAAGAGTTCCTCTGGAAGCAAAATGAATAAAGGAGAACAAAAAGCAACATATGTTTGAGTTTCGTTACATCAAAACATATGCAAGGCACTTAAGTTGTTCCGCAGCAAACCCAGTACTTGCTGCAACTATTACCTCCAATTGATGCCACAACTCAAGGCCATGGACAGGGCAAATCTCCCATCTTGAGACCACTTATAAAAATGTTTTAATCCACTACTACAAACATTTATCTTCTTGAACTCCCCTCAAACTTTATCACAGTAATAGTAATATACAGATTCATATATTTCATTTCTAGTATGGTAACATCTTCATTCCTTTTCCATTTTTTCCCTCATCATCACATAGAGCTGGCATTTATTCCAGAAATTGAGTTGACTGATTTTTTGTCTTCAGCAAGTTCTAATCATTACACATCATTTGGCATTGCAAACAAAAGAATTAAATCTGGTCCTTGGTTAACCTACAGCATATAGTAGATTTAGGCCTGTCAAGCTGTAATCATCTCGAAACATTCTTGTTAGTCGGCATATATGCATTTGAATCACAGTCATGCAAATTAGGAAGTACACAAAATACTTAAAACAATGAGTGCTCAAAATCTATGTATGACTCGAATCAGTTTAAGGAATGTCTGAAAACTTGGGTTTATGTAAGTCATCTTCCTTTTAAAGCTTGTCAAATCTATATTAAACACATAAAAGCAATAATTGGATCCATGCTCCTAAAGATTTTGCCCTCACTATTGTACAATTTTCTGAAAAGAAGAAATTTGATGTTGCGACCAAGATGCATGAAATTAGAAATTGAGGTCATTCTATAAACATTTGATGCTATGTGTGGATTTGAGTTATACATAGAAAAGTTCAGGCTTCTAAATGGGAAAAAGGAGCAACTTCCCCTCTTGCCTCACCCTGAATCGACCATTGGTACAATGCGTGTGGTCACTTAATCCCCCTGATAGCCATAGTACTAGATACTCTTCTGGGAAATGCTTAGCCCACGCAGAACTTGGGAGTTCACAGTATTGTACTGTTGGGCTAGTCTGCATAACAAAACTCATACATGCAAAGGCACTTCACAGGAACCATGCAAAGCAAATTCAGTAATTTGCATGTAAATCTATCAGTTTACCTCTCGCAATAAGATAATCAAGTAATATTGTAATTCAGAATAAAGTTTGTCATTTTATAACATATTACCAACTTTTCTAAGTGCCATCTATTGCATAAATGTTTTGTTAGGTAAAAATTGATTTAGACTTGAATTACTATACTAAAGACTTACATCTTTCCGAGTTCCACAGTCATTTCCTACCTCTCTCACTCAAATTCATAGACTTTAAGGGTCATGCTCTATTCCAATTCCAACCGGAAACAAAGCGTAACAAATTCAAACAAATGAAGCAAAAGCCCTTCACCACTAACAAACTCTTAGATTAGATTTGCATGCTTCCAGTGACAACTAGAAATCCATGAATTCGAACAACAATTAGTTCATCACTTCGCCGAACAAATCATATCTTTGCATGCAATTTCAACAGGGCATTTATAGTCTCGTTACAGATGAGAAGAAATAAAATAAACAACCACGAACGGAAACTAACAATTGAAAAAAAAAAATTGCCAACCCATCTTCAGTTTCATGAATGGTTTGACAGCAAAACAAATTCAAGAAAATACCAGAATGCATGAAAAATCAAGAATTTAACACAATGCATGATTCAAAACTAAACATCTAAAAAGTAGCTAAAAAGGGAAAAACAGCAATGCATTGAAAATGAAAAAAGAAACGAAATTTACACTTACAGTCCCTCGTAAACAATAGAATAAGGTCCTTCACTGATCATAGACCCAATGGAGAGCTGATTTAGATCAATCAAAAGCTCCTTGTTGAGAACTCTCCGTGAACCCCAAACATCACCATTTGTAAACCCGTAAAATTTTCCCCCAAAGGAAGCAGAGAGAGAAACTCCAAGGAAATCCTTTTGATCAGCCATTGTTTTACAGCAGCAGCAGTTACATTGCCCAAGAAAGAGTGTATGTGTCGTGTGCCCTTTGTGTTCGTACAGTTCTTGATGAACAGTGTATACATACAACAAATCTGTATGTATAGGAGTATTATAGTAACTTGGAGTCGCCTTTGAGTTGAAAGCACATTTGAACTATATATACATATATATATATATATATAAAAGAGAGTCTCCGATTTTTTTTTTTAATTTTTTTTTGGGTGGGGGGCAAAAATGTCCACACGTGACATAACACCAAAAAATATTCAAATTATTACATTACCTCGAGTAGGAGACTCATGTTAAAAGAGTAACAATACAAAGGTTAAAGAAATAAATATATTTAGCCCAAAGAAAAGGATATTTATTTTGGGATAATCCAATATAATAAAGGTAAACATTTAATATTAAAATCTATAATTGAAATAGTTACTTATAAATAATTATTCTATTAATTATTTACTTAATTCGAATTCAAATCTTACTTGACTCAAAAATTTAGAAAAATATAAATTATAATTACTACATTTACTCTTATTGATTACTTCCTCCGCCCACAAATAATTAGCTTAATTTTTTTTTAGTTTATCCAAAAATAATTATCCACTTTCTAAATATAGATTGTATTTAATTTTTTTTTAATTTTATCCTTAGCATAATTTTTTATCAATTAATTAGTATTATAATTATCTATACTTAAATTATTCTAACCAATAATAAAATTACGTTTTTCTATAAAAAATAATTAAATGTGTAATTTAATGAGGTGATATGGGTGAAAATAATACTCTAAAATAAAGAGTTGGAGGAGAGAGACAAAAGACATATGTGAGAAAAGAGAGACATATGTAATTATTAGAGTGGTATAATTAAATGAGTGGTGAGATTCAAATTAATGACGTGAGAAAGATAATAAAAATACTTCAAAGAATATAATGGACATTTTAATCATTTTTACTATAAAATTCAACAATTCATTAATATGCGTAGTTTTTATAATTAGGCAAGTTATTCGTGGAAGAAAAAAGTAGAAAATTATTAATATGACTTTTGAATTAGTGGAATTAATATTGTTTAAATAGATGAGGTTAGTCGTGAAAATTTTTAGAGAACATACATTTACTTTAAGAAAATTGATTATATTAAAAAATATATAAAGATTTGATTTTAAATGGAGGAATACTTTATTATCAATAATGAATCTATTTTTAAGAAAATCATATTCTATAAATGGAGTATTAGATTCTTATTAGTGTTAACTTTATTTGTCCAATTACTTAGAAAATACATACATTTAAATAAATCTATAATATACTGCAGTTTCTTTAAATGAAATCCAACACCGACGTATATAATTACTAATATTTATTATTACTAATATTGAAGCAATTTGCAAACAATAATTGTTTTTTTTTTTTAAAAGACTTAGACTATTATAAAGAAAACAAGATAGACGAACTCTTAAAAAATATCAAATTCAAATCTTATAAAAATAAATAAATAAATTATAATTGAATTATATTAAGACTCAAAAAGTTATATTATCACTTCTTACTTATTTACTCTCTCTGTCCCTATTTATCTGTCACAGTTAATTACTTTATACAGTTTAAAAGAAATTAGTTAGTATCTTAAATTCATACAACTTTGTTTATATATTTTAAAAATACTCTTGAATTTAATATTCTTCACAACTATTTTTTTATTTTGTTTGCTTAACTCTCCCTCTAAAGTTATTATACTTTTATTTTTTAAAACTATTTAATACAAGGGTATAATAGTAAGATTAACATTAATGCCATTTAAATTTTTTCAATATGACAGACAAAAAAGGACATCAAAACTTTTCGATTGTGACAGATAAATAGAGAGGGAGGTTTGTTTTGCTGAAGCCAATTACATCATTTCACAAATTTTCGATTGATGAAGCCAATTACATCATTTCAAACTTTTCGATTGATGTCAAACCATTCATGAAACTGAAGATTGGCTTCGGATAAGAGTCCCTTTCTATTAATTTGAAATGATGTTCCACTTTTGATTCTTGCAATTTATGGAGCAAATTTGTGAGTCTAGGTATAAATGTGAAACCATGGTACTAGTGTAAATTTGAAATAAAAATCAAAAGAGAAGGGCAAAAGTGTAAATATATAATTCAAATGATACTATAGAAATTTTATATTAATAATTTAAAAAAAAGTATCCCCTTCTAAAGCATCATTTTGTCTTAATAATAAAAGTGAATTGATTCCACTATTTCAAAAAACTACATCAATAAATTATAATGGAGAGTATTTTAGATAGATTATGTTCAAGAAACAAAGTTATGTTATAAAATTAGGGTAGTGTTAGAATAAAATCTACACACTACACACTAAGAAAATTCTAACTATTCTTTGCACAAGAATTTCTCTTCAAACTTCTCTCTTTCTTTCTCTCACAATTCTTTCTCTAATCTTTCTTTCACTAATCTTTCTTTCACAAAATGATGGTGTATTACAAGCTTAGAGAATAGCTCTATTTATAGAGCTCTAATTAGTGAAATACATCATGGCATACATCATCTTCAATTAATGGTGTCTCCACTAAATGGTGGACATCCATAAAAATCTTCTAATAATTCACATAAATCCATAATTAGTGGAGCCTCCACTAATTAATGGAGATTCCAATAATTCATAACAAGTTACACATTAATAAGATATAATTAGTCATAATGAGTTTGCTCCAAAAAAATATTACTCCCTCCATCCTAAAAAGGATATCAATCTAATAAATGATACACAGATTAAGAGATTTATATAATTTATATAATTATAATAAAAAATTATTATTATATCTTTAAATAAAAATAAAAATTCATTAATTAGATTAGGAATATACACATATTTAATGAGTCAAATATTTATTAAGTAGTTGAATAAGGGGTAAATTAGGAATATACGTAATAAATATATTTTTAATTTGTAAAATTGATAAGTATTTTGATATAATAAAAATAAAAATTTTTAACATCTTTTTTAGAATGGAAGGAGTACTTGTAATGGAATTTGTGTTAAAAAAAAAAAAAAAAGTTGGTGGGTTTTGATGGGTGATGATTGGAGCTAGGGACAAATTATTGGAAGAGGGAAACATAATGGGCTTTTTGAAGCCCATTAATCTTTTTCCTTTGCCGTGAGATAACATTGGGCGTATCATGGAAGCCCAATGATTATGGTCGGTTGTTTTGCATGAATATTTACGGCCCAATTCACTTTGCCACGGGATCTGTCATATTGTTTCAATTTGCAAGCTCAATTTAAAAAATGTAAATTACTCTGGTTCAATTAAATTAATATACTTATTATTTTGAATTATTGATATTTTTTTAAAAATAAAAATTTTAATATATTATTTATTATAAAATAATTAATATATTTTATAAAAATATATATTATTTTTATATATTTAGATTTAATATAAAGTATTATGTGACTCACATATTTATTATTTTTATTATATTATATTATATTATTACAATTTTATTTTTACATAAAATATCGTGTCAAATCAAATACCGTTAATTTGGATGGGGCGGAAGGAGTAACATATTTGGTAGTGAAAGTTTAAGACTTGTAACGTTTTCTCTCTTAATGATTTTTTTAATTGTTATAGTCCCTAATAAAATTATAACTTTCCAAGTTTAGTCTCTAACTCTCTTTTTTAATATAAATTTCGATCAAAAGAAGTCATCTCTATTACACGTGATTTTTAAGGAAAAATAAGCATATTATTTTATCACATGCAATGGGAGTAACTTCTTATGCCCAAAATTCATGCTGAAAAAAAGAGTTGAGAAACACTTGATAAGTCATAATTTCATTAGAAATTGGAACAAAAATAATACAAATCTCAAACTTTAGATTTTATTAGACTATTTTGTGGAAGTAAATGTTGAGATAAACTCATTTGATTGGATGCAGATGTGGAGAGGAAGTAAATCGGGAGGGACTACTCCCCTTTCACAGCAGCATTTATTCCCTTCCCAATTTGGAGGGATTGAGAGAGAAAAATAAAGTAGTAGTAATCATGACAATATTGACCACATTTTTAACATTAAAATTTTTAATAAAATAGATAATGAGAGATAAAATAATAAACTAAATTAATTATTATCTTTCTTCTTCCCCCTCCTTTCCTTCCTATTCACCCAAATCAAATAAAATAATAGTAAATACATTAATTTCTCATAGTGAAAGTAAAATATGCCACTATTCCTCCCCTTTCCTCTCCCCCTCCCCTTCGCAAACTAAAATTAGCCTAAATAGACTAATTTTTCTTAAACAATTAACCTATTTTAAATGTTCCCAATGTATCTAGCAATCCCCCCACCAAAAAAAAAAAAAAAAGTTGTCCCAAAATCGCCCATCCTCAAGGGATGCTACCACGTGTTCTTACCTCATTAAATCATACATTGTCTAGATTACAAAATGCTGTTAAAAAAAAAGTATAAATATTTGCCTAAAATATGAATTAATTGACATACGGTCTTACTAGTAACTTCTTTATTTATTGAGGATAACATAGTATTTTAAGTATGATCAAATGCATTAATAAATTTTAGTATTAAGTTAAAAGAGTGGGTGTAATATGACCCAAAAAAATGTTAAAGTTGGGTCATTTTTTTAACATATCAACAAGTGGTAAATAGTCAAAATTAGCACTTGGATGACATAACCTAATTAAATTTAAAAAATTGAATGACAAATTAAGTAAATTTTCAACAAAAAAGTGAAATGATAAGATAAAGATAATTTTTTTTTTCCTCTTAGAAGGGATAAGATAATGACTGAAAAAAAAAGGAAAAAGGACGAGATATAATACGGTGTCAAATTTGATATTTACGTTTCGAATAATAATTTATTATTAGAATAAATTGTTATAGATAAAATAAAAGAAAAATAAATAAGCTTATTTTTAATTAAAAAAGAAAGGGGGAAAAAAGGGAAAAGACCGAAAAAAAATTAGTCAATGAGAAATCAGATGGTAACATGCTCTCATCCTGTACCTCTGCCAACGTACTTGAACAAGGGAATCTGTCCAGTCAAACATGTCACACTATGAACGACCAAGGAATCAGTAATCCTATCCAAATTCAACAACCCCAAGGACAAAAATATCCTCATTTTCTGCTACCTTTTCCTTTTCTCTAACACCCCAAAATCTATTCAAATTCTCCATTAACCTAAGGCAAAGTCGAGCATTGAATGATGGGAAATTCTTATACGCACTTGCATATATATATATATATATATATATATATATATTAATATATTAAGTAATTGTATTATTTATAAATAAAATTATATATAAAATATTGTGTATAATTTTATCTATCGACGATATAATTACTTAATATATTCAGTGCACGTATATTGAATACATATAAAATTTTTTCTTGATGGATAAGAATTTGTATCTCCCACGTTCATAGTCGTATATAACGATATAATTATTGTCTCGAATCAATCAAAGCATATATGCTTTCAAACTTACGAGGAAAATAAAAACACAAGAAGAACTAAAGATTCTTTGATTAATTAGCATTTTCGTGTTACTGAGGGGTTAAGTTTAGTTGTGGTATTTGTCTGTTTGATTGATGAAAATGGAATAGTGACAAGGACGTTGAAAACGATGGAGGGCTCGTTGCAAAATTAGTCAAAAAAGTGGAAGTTACGTTGGAGACAATTTCTAAATTGCTAGTCAGTATCACTAGAAACACTAACCAGAAAGCCAGGAAAAAAGATGTACATTCATTAGTCGGTCACTATCTACATATAGAATTTGATAATTGAACTAATTAATTACATATCATAAAGGATAGGCCATTCCATGCCATGAATATAATTGTTTTCTGGCACGTAAAACACATTCTCTAGTCCTTCCATTCCAAATTCTCCAAGAAATGGTGGTTCCATGGCTTCCATAGAGAAGGATGAGTTCGGGCTGCTGCTTGAAACTCCGTCGGATCCGCGCTCCAGCAACCTCTGCACCTCCTTCTCTGCCTCCGAGAGCTGTTCTTTCAGCTTCAGGACCTGTCCAAAACAGTGGCTTTCTTGATGTTAGTAACTGGAAAATGAACAAAATTGAAGACTTTTTTTTGGGACTAGCTAGGAAACTACTGGGTCGGCAAGGGCCTTTTGGGCGTTGGGACCAGGAAATGGGAAGAGTCCCACGTTGGGGGAATGGTCATGTGCTGCTCCACCATGCAGGCCGTGAAATGTGTACGGATTCTTGTAAACGGGGCATGTAGTGGCTTTAGCTGTCTATTTTGGAGGGGCAGCCTCCTATTTCTTGTCCTTTTTTCAGTGGTTGGATTCTTCTAGCTTCAATCTTTATTGGCATCACCTATGGCCTTTTTCGAGCCTAGAGTCCATGCATGCTTCAAAATGGTGAATCAAGAAGTGGGATAATTAGGTGGGTTGAATTTCCTTTTATTAGAGTGGCATGCATGATTGCTTCATGTTGGCTCTGGAGTTGAAGAAAAAACCCATCAACAGCTGGAAATAAAAATGTCTCTGTATAGATGGTGTTGCTTAGTTTCAGACACAGGTTTCTGGTTTCCTTTTGACCTAGATTGTAAAACTTTTATTGAATAAAAACCAAGCCGTGGTTGTCTAGCTGGAAATGAAATAGGCGAGGAGGCCAATCTGATCCAACCAATATCCAGCTTCTTTGAAGTTAAAGAAAGAGTGCTTCAGAAAGAGAACACAGAAAAATAAAGCTAGTTTCCGGATTTTTAACTATGCTTTTCTTGTCATACTGTGTGTGTATGTGAGAGAGAGAGAGAGAAAAGGTGTACCTCAGTTTCAAGCCGGCATTTCTCGACTACAGTGCTCTCATGTTCAGTCTTCAATCTGGTGTACTCTTCCTCCAGCTTCTTGCTCTTCCATCTAGCCCTTCTATTTTGGAACCAAACAGCAACTTGGCGTGGATCAAGGCCAAGCTCAGAGGCAAGTTTGTCCTTTCTCTCGGACTCCAACTTGTGTTCATTGCCAAAGTTTAGCTCAAGAAGATTAACTTGGTCCTGACTAAGCTTCCTCTTTCTCACCCCACTACCGCTAGCGTCTCCTTTGTTCTTCTTCCGCCTCCGCCGTGGTTTCACTTCCCCTACCATCACACATCACAAGTTCATGCTAAGCACACAGTTCTTGAAAAAATTTCAATTATTCTTGTAAATGACAAAACAAAAAGTTTTATGCCAACCCTTCCCACCCCATGCCGGCTCCACCACTGAACTCAACCGAGTGCAAATTCAAATGCATGCAGGTCCTAGTACTAATACTAACCTTGTTCTGGCACCAGTTCAGTGTAAATCCCAGGATAGTACTGAGAGATGAGGACCATTTGATCATCAACCTGATGACTCATGCTTTCTTTCCTTCTCTAATCTTTCACAAGTCGCTATTTTCACTGCTTTTTTTCTCTGGGTACACAGAGGATGATGATGTCTTCCAGGACCGACGGAGTTGTTGAGGACTAAAGAGCTGTTGTCTTGGGACTTTAGCAACTGGTAGTACAGCCAGAAGACTTTATTTATAAAGGCAGTAGCCAGAAATATGCCTCCATTTCCTAGGCAATTATCAAGAATGCCACTGATCAGGGTTCTTGAATATGGACCAATACTTGGATAAAGTTTTGTCAAATTGGGAAATCAGAGAGGAGGATACGCTACTCCTGGCTTTTCTTTTGTTTGATTTGGTGAAACGTGACTCGGTAAATATGGTAGATGGGATTCCATTTCTTGTGTGTCACAAACACCTTGCTAGTGTGCATTACATGAACCTCATTTGGTTAAGAATAAGTAGATAAGGATCAAATACCCGATCCATTATGAGTTTTTTTTGCTACTTGTCGTACCAAGCATGTGATCAAAAGAACATCTTTAGTTATGAGTATGTGTTATGCCTTTAGGTGATTGTGACCATTCTCTTTTATACATAGATATATATTTTACGAATAAAATAATATTATTATATAGTTTAGATTAATAGTTATTAAGTAATGTAATTAATAAAAGAATAATATTATATATCACGTTTTTACGTGTGAAAGAAATTAATATGCTAATCAAAGAAAATTGGGGCTCATTGGGTATGATTTGGAGAAAATTATACCATGCTAGTTAATTTGATTGCTAGCTACAGGGTAGGGTGATTAGTGATAGGGAGAAGTATAGTTCTATTTGGCTTTCCTGATTGGCGAAATATATAAAAGAGAAAGAGGGTCAATTTTGGTGTGAACAGAAAACCACAAAACCTCAATGTAGAAGTAATATGTGTAAGGTTGGGATCCCAAACCTGACCACCTCGAAGACATAAAACAAAGAGTGCGGTAAGCCTCTGGATTTGGACATGCAAGTCACTTTTGTTGTCCAATTAGGTGTTATTCTCCTCTTTCCATGGCTACAAAGCCAAGCCGTCTCCTCTTATCTTTAGCTGCTATGGTTTTTAATCGCTAGCACATGCGTGGCTCGAGATTGGTAAAAGGGTGAAACTCTTTGCATTTTCGTTGGTTCTTCCTTAGATGACTGCAGCTGAAGACCTAAGCAATTACGTCACTTTCAACCTCAAAGCTCAAACATTATAGGTAACATTTACATGGAAAAATTTGTGGTCCAAAGCTAGGTGGTTTCAAAGTTTCATCACTTTTAATCTAGGTTATATATATATTTACTCCTTTTTTGGTTTCTTTTCTGCTGCAAATTAGGGATTTCCCATGCTCTTCATTGGTCAAGCTTTGTAATTAAGCTAACCATTCAAAAAAGGGCCTAACTTCTAGTTCTTTAATTTATATATTAGTGTACGGAGAGAGTTATGCTATAGTACAATTGTACATGGTTAAGAAAGATGTGATTCTTTTGAAAAAAAATTTAATGTAGGAAGAATGTTATTTATTTATTTTAAATAAATTATATCTATTTTGATATATATATATATATATATATATACACATATACATACACGCATGTTATAATGAAGTATCAAATTGTTTTATCGTATGTTTGATTTAGTAATATACTAAAGCTGTTTTCGTTTTTGCAATTTGTTACTTATTTGACCTTTTGTAAGGAAGGATAAATGATCAAAGTTTGCTAGTGCTTGAAATTGTTACTTGTGGATGTCTGGTCCTATGCTATCTTAAAGTTATAAATGCACTATTTCCCTAGACCCAATAGTAGGTGGTGGTCGAGAAAAATTCATCTTTCTTTTAGCTCATACTGTTAGAGAGCAATAAAGACAATATTCAATCGTTTTTAAAGATAGTTTGTACAATCTTTTATTTGATATATATATATTTTTCTTTATATCAATCATAGGAGACATATGTGACTTTTGCTTTATGTGTAACTATTATTATTATGAATATATTTAATTTACTTAGGAAAAAAAAAAAACCCCACGAGAAGAATGTCATTTTACATGTACAAGATATTTGTATTTTGGTGTCTCCTTGTTTCACATGCATACTGTTTGGTTGGTATGTTTCCCAATGTACTTTTGAATATATGCTATAGTGAATTTGTCTGCTCCAAAAGAAGAAGTAAGTCTCGGCTAAGCAAAGGTCTTTCACTTTCTCCATTATCTTCTAACGTGGGGACATTTACAACTGGTAATTATGAAAATATAAATTAATTTAAGTAAGAATTGATTTAATTGAAGAAGTCAATAGATATTTTATAAAATTTAAATTCGTAACTTTTTATTTACCGTGCTCATTAACCTATTAACTCAATTACCCCTTTCGGAGAACTTTCTCCCTTATCTTGATTGCTAATTGCAAGAAAAGAAGGAGAAAATTGATCAGTTGCTCTTCAAAAGAAAAGCAAAAAAACATTAGAAAAAGTAAAAAAGAAAGCTAAAAGTTGGAGAGATGGAATGGAATGTAATGGAAATACACGACTGATTTGACTATCATCCCCAGCGTGACATTGAGTGTTTGGGCGAAAAGGATCACCACTTTGTCCCTGTCCTCTAAGTGTTTTCCACGAGCCCGGTCACATTTTATCAGTTTTGAGCCACTCCTTCAAAGATTCAGTTTCAGGGGAGAAAAATTTAAAAAGATTCAGTCTCCTCAAGATGTAAGAAGTCTATTGATAGCTTAATTTCTAATTTTATATTATATATATTGTAATTTATATTATT
The DNA here is from genome assembly GCA_026120185.1 of Voacanga thouarsii. Lineage (NCBI taxonomy): Eukaryota > Viridiplantae > Streptophyta > Magnoliopsida > Gentianales > Apocynaceae > Voacanga > Voacanga thouarsii. Next base: position 2,151,122 of record JANUWF010001190.1, read on the forward strand.
TATAAAATTTTAAGATAAGAGTTACAGAGTACTCGTAATAGATATTACTTAAAAAATTATAAATAACCATAAGGAAATGATCAAGTAATTGATGAAATTTACTTTTAAAATATTTTAATTTTAATCTACCATTACCTAAATTAGAAATGCTATTTCATCCTAAAAGGATGTTAAAAATATTTATTAATTTTATAAATTAGGACTGTATTTATTATGTATATTCTTAATTTATTCCTCTCTCAACTACTCAATAAATATTTGATTCATTAAATATATATGTATTTCTAATCTAATTAATGAATATTTATTTTTATTTAGGAATATAATAATTATTTTTTATTATAATTATATAAATTTTAATAAAATTTTAATTTATGTGTTATTTACTACGTTAACATCTTTTTAGGAGGGGGAATATGAATTTTGAAGAGCCGATTGGAAGTTTGGTGCAAAAGACCACAAAGTAAAAAAAGAAAAAAACGTAAGGAGAAAGACTAAGACAGCTTCCACGCCAAGGAAAGGAGGCACATGGGTTGCAACCAATAACTTTTCCACGCGTCATCTCCCCAAATCCATTGGGGGATGGGACCGCTTATTCTATCCATCCACGTGTAACTATTTTAATAGGTGTACTCACTTTCCCTTCACGTTTTACCATTTAACGGTTAGCCGCCGGTCAGTCTTCTTCTTCCCCTTCTTCCCTTTCCCCCTTCAATCCGATACGTGCATCACCACAGGCAGTTTACATACACTGCCATTCTTATATTCCAAGGACTTTCATTCCTACAAGTTAACGTCTAGCTATGTCACACAGGTAATATTTTAAGTTTTTTATAAAAAGTCTCACATTTGATAAAATAAAATGACATTTGAATATCGAGTAAAAAATTTAAGACATTAAAATTTTAATGTACCATTCAAACGTATGTTATTTTCAATACAAGATTGTGCTTTATAAGATATATTATTATAATAATATTTACAATAATAAACCTACAAAATATGATTTTAGTAGAATTTGACTTTTTTAAATAATAACTTTTGTGTAATTAAGATTGTTTTCAAGTCATACATATCATGTTTTAGCAATCATGCCTCTACCAACTGATGTACGATGTTATGTATGTTTTGAACACCATAATAATATGAAAACTTTCAGTTAACGGATAACTGCCTAATTATAAAAGGAAGAAATGGAAACAATGTTCAATTGTTGCAATTACGTACCTTATGGACTAGCAACATGGTATGGTAAAAATTATCCTTTTATGGAATCCACATTGTTGACATATCTTTTGTGGCTATTAATGCTACTCCCAAAAGTGATAGTAAAAGGCCAGAGGAGGGGAAAGTGGGCATGTTACATGTATCTAGTTGCTCTATGTAGCTAGAAGCATAGAATATTTTGCCAGTAGAATTCGACCAAATCAATTCATGGGGACCTTCCTTCTCATAGAGTCATAGGTAATTATGAACAACTTCCGTCATTGGCAATTGTTGCTTTGATTGAATGGAAATAGAAGAGTGAAGAAGCTTTCTCCAGTAAGGAATTGTCCACGGCGACACGTGTTGAAGTTCCATGGCCAGTTCGGACCCTCTTCTACTGAAAGACGCGCACACTCTCTTGTCAAAGAAAAGGTTTGCGACTTCTGATGCAAATTGTCAGAGGATAGCAGCATTGATTGGGTTAGTTTTTGAGCAATATCGTCAGTTATTATAGTTCAACAACCATAAAAATCTTCCCCTAGACGAGCCATATATATTGGCCTATACTATAACATCATGGCAATGCATACCGCGGCTTCTTCATTCCCTAGGGTCCATGTGAGAGGAGGGAGGGGTCTATCTAGAAGGAGCCCTTTTCTTTTTTTCATTTCAAGTTGCTGTTATCTTAAGCAAGAAGGATAAGACTGAGGCTTAGCTAGAGTTTACTATAAGGTAAATTGGATTAAAGTATGCAAAAATGTGGTAAGAATGGATAAGGATGGAAGGAAGAGGGAAGATGGCAAGAAATGAGTTGAGTTCGTGGCAGTTCTTACTTTTATGACCATTTGTTTAATGGTTAATGAAAAAGAAACAAAGCAGAGTAGTAAAAAGATGGGCTGAGAAGCTCATGCGCATGATATGGGGAGGATTCTCTGGTCTAGCTTTTGAGTTGTTTAAGGGTTTGATTAGCTTAAACAAATTGATGTCATCTTTATCCCGACAAGTCTAGCTCCTGTTTCCCATCTTCCAGCTTGCCATTATAGATGCTAATACAGCTAATTAGGAATGACTGGTTAAAATCCCTCAACCCGCTCCCCCCCTCCCCCATGATTCTTGGCTTAAAATCTTGATTAATTATAGGCTCTAAGAATTTGAGCAAATGGGGATAAAAAGAAGAAGCAGAATCATTATTATTGCACAGAAGGTACAAAAACTTAAGTGGCCAACTTATTTGTGTCATCCTATTTGCAGGGGTCCTCTCTTTTCAATTAATTTCTTTGCATTTTCTCTGCACATTCATTACAACTACCCTGATTTGAATTATGCACTTCCGTTTTGAAGATTTAACTACACAGGCCATCTGATTTGACAACACTCAAAACCATGAAATGAAAATCCAGAAATGGTAATGAGCTTCAACTAAGTGATACAATCTCTCATACCCTTAACCGATCACATTCATCATAGACACTGGAATATGCACTCCGATGCAAAAGGATTTCATTATAAAGATTAAATTATTAAAGAATGTTCGGAATTTTTAATATTGGATTCGTAGCATAGTTTTTGTAATTATATTATAGTATATGCATATAGCAACTTGCAAGTGAGTGAAGGTCCCTTTCTCTTATCTCTTCATCTTGCAATAATTAAGAGAGAAGCAAGCCTAGCCATATATGTCTACTACATATTTTAATCTCCTAGACCAAGCATAAAGCTGCATGGATAGGGATTTTTGTGTCTTTAGATTCGCAATTGGTTTATCAATGTCATATTCATATTTTGTCAAATTTGTTTGGTGTAGTGAAATGCCACACACAATGACCTTCCATGTTTCCCTCCTCCCTCACCATAGACTTCTCTCCTCTGAGTGCGAGCCATTTTTGTTTTTACAAGTAGTAGAATTCTAACTCACGCATGGTGAGGCACAGTAGATAAGAGGGCTCATTTTTTTATAACTTAGAATTCAACACCCCTCAATTTACGCCATAATTTAAGCCCTAATCTAGGTAGATTATGACTTCAACTGTGTTAAGCTCTTCCATTTGAAGGTTAAATATATAAACCCTACAATTGATCCATTCCACGTGTGTCATAATCCACTGTACTAACCTGAGAAAAAAATATTTATTTATATTATGGTGTATGAAATTACTAGATAAATAATAAAAAAAGTAATTTATCGGACCTATGTTTTACCTTGTTAATAAAAAACACGATAGTCAAATGCTTGAAAGGAAATCCATAAAGAGGACAGAAAGGAACAAAGAGGAGTGGGGTGGGGGACGGGGGTTATTCATCTTAACTATTGGAAGGCAAGCCTATAGCTACCTCATCAATTTCCTTTCACTAAAGGTACAAAAGTCCACACTCTAACACCTACACATTAAAGTGAGATGACTCTCCATCTAGTCCATTATATATATATATGCTTCAAAGCAAGAAATCTTCAGAACCAGCTAAGGGTCTGCATGGATGGATCATTTGCAGCCCTTAATTAGTTAATATAAAACCACAAGAATCTTAATTAGTCTTTAAGGAAATCCATGCATAGTCTATGGTTAAACATGAGAAAATGTGATGTACGAGCGATCAACAAGTTGATATGTGGCATTCCAACCTTCGTTCATTTTTCTAAACCCTGGTTAATTATGTTTCCATATTTGTTTTATCCAGAAATGCTAGCTGTCTTTCTTTGCTTCTACAAGCTTTAGCACATGCTTAGCACTTTGTAATTTTGTTCTGCACCGCAAATCTTGATCTTGCTAGATTGGTTTTTTCGAACACGTGTTGATCGAAGGGCTAATCCATGTGTGTATGCGTGTTTTTTTTTTTTTTTTTTTTCTGGGAGGAGAGTGAGTTAAAAATGGCATTCTAGATTGATCCTTCAGGTGTGCCCTAGATCCAAAAACAGTGGTGTGGGAACCTTTTTCAGATCACTATTGAAATGGTGGTCCAGACATCATCATCATCCATGGAATTGCAGAGACAATTTAGTACAGACATTGCTGTTTGGAATCTAGTCATGCATGTCTTTTGGTTTTAGGAGACGACTTGAGTTTTCCACTGCTGATTGATTCAGATATTTTCCATATCGTATCTTCAATCACTTTTGATTTTTCTTTGATGTTTAATAGATTAATTGTAAATATTTGATAATATAGCCAACTTTTTGAGTTAAGATAACACTAGTAAATTTTAGATTCGATACGCTTTTCAAAAAAAAAAAATCTTAGATTCGGTATGTGACGTGAAATGAGCGTGTTTTCTTTGGTTGGATGGGAGAATTTGCAGAGAAATAGAAATATATAGAAATGATTTTCGATCAAAATGAATGGTGTACTGATACTAATGATATTATTTTAATATTATCTCTACTTTATTTAATTTTATAATATATTTATAGATTTCAATGGATACTAATAATATTTTTTAATATTACCGCTACTTTATTTAATTTAACTCATCTCTTTATTTTTTATATCAAAGACTATGTTAAAAAATTACTAAAGGTATTTTAAATAATTAGACTCATAAAAAAATATTTTTTTTTAAAAAAAATCTTAATTTATGCACATAAATCTAACAATCTTTATGTTATAAAACGAAGATTGTAATATTTTCCTTTTCTATTTTTTAATACATCAAATCCATCTAGCTAAAGTATCAAAAGAATAATAAAGAAAAGATTATGTAAAAGAAATTTAGAAAAATAATAAAATATATATTACAATCTAATTTCTTTTTCTAATTTTCAAGAAAATATTACAATCTAATTAGAAAAGTAATGTTTTTTGTATGTCGCTATATGATTAACCAAAAATAAATCATTGATTAATGGCCTGTTTGGTAACTCTCAATTAAGTACTTAAAAATTAATTAATTAAATACTCATTACATTAAGTACTTTTGATAACGAATAATATTAAATATTTAATTAATTAAGACATATTAAAATCTTATTATAAATTTCAAATGAAATAAAAGTTATTTAAATTTAAAGACTGAATATATTAAATAATTATTTAATTATTAATATTTTATATTTAAATTAAATTATAATAAAATATAATATAAAAATAAATTATAATTAATTTATATTTCAGATTTAAATTTCTTAATTTTAAAATTTTAATATTTAAATATTGAAAATTATATTTTTAAATTTTAATTTTATTAAACAAATCCTAACTTCACGTACTCACCAATGCTTTTTTTTTTTTTAAATAATTTATGATACATGATTTGGTTATGAGTCGAACATTATGATACATGTCAGATATATTGTTCATAATGTGGATTTTCTGCAAAATTAAAAGGTAATTTAGTTTGAACAATCATTTTAACAAATGCATTTCTATTTTTTCTATGATCATATTGAAAATTACTAACCATTTGACCTCATGTAGTACGTATTTGTTATTGTTTAAATAAGTTTTCTAACCAATCATTATGTGACATTTTCATATGTCTAACTAATGTTCACGTCCCTCCTCCCTTCTTATGTGCATATACCGTTCTACAAATTTTACATGTTGCCCTATCACTATCATTATATTTTTCAAAAAGATTCCAAACCACAGATGTTTTTGCTTTAGTTGTAACATCCGTTGTTTCAACATCATTCTCACCTATATTAGATGCGTCGGGATTAATTATTGGAGTTGATTGTGATTGTGAAACACTAACACTAGGCCTACTAGGACATTCATCTTCATTACCTATTTCATTATTTATTAAATTCAAAGCTGGATCTATATTAAAATCAAAATGTGCATATGATTGGGATGAAGAAAAATGATGATATTGATTTGGATACATTATTTCTTAAAAAAAAAACAAGCAAACAAAATTCAAATAAAAGTTCAAAAAAAAAAAGTATTAACAAATAATGAAATAAGAGAATTGAAAAATATAAATAACAAATTAATTTAAAAATTAAACAAATAACTAAAACAAAAGAATGTAAGATTAAGAAATACTAACTTGTTGATGACCAAAATTCAAGAATAACAATACTTTGTTGAGTACTTGAACTTTTTACTTCTTGTATCCACTATTCCGCTACTCAACAATCTTCCAAAATATGAAGACTTTCTTGATGAATTGAAAAAGTATTAACACGAAAATAAATTTTATTCTAATACTCTTTGTATAGAAAATGAATAAATTTGAGGATAATGAGAGAAAGATGAATGGAAATAAGAGAGAATTGGAGAGAGTTTGAGAAAATTGGAGAGTGTTGATGAGTTTTGGGTTGAATTGAGGGGTATTTATAGAGTTTTGGGGGTTAGGGACTTATCTGATATGTATCATTTGTATGAGTTTGAGTCTTCTTCTTCTATTTCTCCTAGTTTAAGTAGGCAAGCTTCCCCTAGAGTAAAGACGCCCGGTTTTCATAGTATTATTGAATATTTATATGAAATATTAGATTTTGATGAATCACAAGCACTTAAACAATGTATGATAAAAGACATAAAAGATAAAATAGCTAAAACTTTATCGGACATGTATCATTTGTATGAGTTTGAGTCTTCTTCTTCTAGTTCTCCTAGTTTAAGTAAGCAAGCTTCATCATCTAGTAGTCACTTTCAACCTTCGCGAAAATCTACATCATCAATTTCATCAGTATTTAATCCATGGGGTATTATGAAACGTCAAAAAAGATCGACTACTACCTACAACGAGATGGCAATTTACGAGATGCAGCCATTGGTAGAAAATGAAGATCAGCATTTTGATTTTTGTGGTTGGTGGAAGGCTCATGTAAGTCAATACCATATTTTATCAAAAATGGCACGTGATCTTTTGACACCACCAGTCTCTACAGTGTCATCGGAAAGCGTCTTCAGTTAGAGCGCTTGAACAATCGATGAAAGAAGATCTCGATTGGCTCCTCAAACTTTGGAGATGTTAATGTGTTGTAGTAGTTGGTTTGCAGCCGAAGATAGGACGACTAATTCGTAGATTATTGATGATGACTCATATGATGAATGGGGTGAACCAAGTAGTTAGTTTAATATTTTTGTAATTAGGAATTTATGATAAGTAATATTATGTATTTAATTTTATTTTTAGGATATTTATTATATTTTTAAATGTTAATCATTGTAATATTTTTAAGAGGTTTAGGCATCAAATCCCCCTCTTATGTAATCTTTATTTTATTAATTAATAAAACAGGTAGGAATCCAAGCCAAACCCCCCACTACTTCAAGGTGGCTTTTTTATAATTTTAAAAAATTACGTTAAGTAGGGGGAAAAAAAAAGAGGAATAAGCATCGGCCCGCGGGCCACACGGGCCTAGGTCCCGGTCCGGTCCAGTCCCAAGGCCTCCGGCCTAGATCGGCCCGCCCCTATTCGGGACCGGCACGGCACGGCCCGAAACCGTGCGGGCCGACCCAATTACCATTGCTAATACTAATAATATTATTTAATATTACCGTTACTTTATTTAATTTAACTCATCTCTTTATTTTTTATATCAAAGACTATGTTAAAAAATTACTAAAGATATTTTAAATAATTAGACTCATAAAAAATATTTTTTTAAAAAAAAATCTTAATTTATGCACATAAATCTAACAATCTTTATGTTATAAAACGAAGATTGTAACATTTTCCTTTTCTATTTTTTAATACATCAAATCCATCTAGCTAAAGTATCAAAAGAATAATAAAGAAAAGATTATGTAAAAGAAATTTAGAAAAATAAAAATATATATATTACAATCTAATTTCTTTTTCTAATTTTCAAGAAAATATTACAATCTAATTAGAAAAGTAATGTTTTTTGTATGTCGCTAGATGATTAACCAAAAATAAATCATTGATTAATGGTCTGTTTGGTAACTCTCAATTAAGTACTTGAAAATTAATTAATTAAATACTCATTACATTAAGCACTTTTGATAATGAATAATATTAAGTATTTAATTAATTAAGACATATTAAAATCTTATTATAAATTTTAAATGAAATAAAAGCTATTTAAATTTAAAGACGGAATATATTAAATACTTATTTAATTATTAATATTTTTTATATTTAATTTAAATTGTAATAAAATATAGTATAAAAATAAATTATAATTAATTTATATTTCAGATTTAAATTTCTTAATTTTAAAAATTTAATATTTAAATATTGAAAATTATATTTTTAAATTTTAATTTTATTAAACAAGCCCTAACTTCACGTACTCACCAATGCTTTTTTTTTTTTTTTAATAATTTATGATACATGCTTTGGTTATGAGTCGAACATCAAAAGTCCAACTTAGCCTAACAAATCATGCGGGGAAATATATAGGTCAAGATTTGGGCCCAAACAATGGACCATAAGGAAACTTGGATGGGTAACCTTTTGTTTAAGATCCATGGGCCAAAAGTGCAGACAAGGCCCGCTAACAATCCAGCGTTGGTATTGGACGAATAGCTAATCATCATATGTTTTTTTAAAGCCGGGAAAAAAAAATCATCAATGTTAATAGAAAATATCTTATCATGCTGACGCAGGGAATAAGTAGTAAATTTTTAATTTTTTTAAAATATTATATTCATGTTATAAAATTAGGGTAGTGTTAGAATAAAATCTTCACACTACACACTAATAAAACTCTAACTATTTTGCACAAGAATTTCTCTCTTTCTTTTCTCTCACAATTTTCTCTAATCTTTCTTTCACAAAATAATGATGTATTACAAGCTTAGAGAATAGCTCTATTTATAGAGCTCTAATTAGTGGATTACATCATGGCATACATCATCTTCCACTAATCTTAATTAGTGGTGTCTCCACTAAATGGTGGACATCCATAAAAATCTTCTAATAATTCACATAAATCCATAATTAATGGAGCCTCCACTAATTAATAAATATTCCAATAATTCATAATACTCCCCCTTGGATGTCCATCCATTACATAAAGAATATGCCTCGTTAAAACCTTACTAGATAAAAATCCAGTGGGAAAAAAAATCTAGTGAAGGAAAAAGAGTACACTATTCTATATGTCTATTTATTACTCCCCCGATGAGATGATTCCTTTAAATTTTTAAACCGACGCATACCGATTTTATATCTCAACTTTTCAAATGTTGCAGTTCAGTAAAGTTTTCGTGAAAATATCTCGCGAGGTTATCACATGACTGAATTTGTAGCACATCAATTTCACCTTTCTTCTGAAGTTCATGAGTAAAGAAGAATTTTGGTGAAATATGTTTTGTCCGATCTCCTTTAATATATCCTCCTCGTAATTGAGCTATGCAAGCTGCATTGTCTTCATAAAGAGGAGTTGGAATACCTTTGATTGATGATAATCCACAACTTTCTCGGATATAATGAATCATGGATCTTAGCCATACACATTATCGACTTACTTCATGAATGGCTATAATTTCAGCATGATTTGAAGAAGTAGCTGCTATAAATTGTTTCGTAGAACGCCATGATATAGCAGTATTTCCACATGTAAATAGATAACCCGTTTGAGAACGTGTTTTATGTGGATCGGATAAATAACCAAAGATCTCGCATAACCTACAATGTTGGATCTGGTTTTATTTGAATAAAATAATCCGAGATCAATTGTACCTTGGAGATATCGAAGGACTTGTTTAATTTCATTCCAATGTCGTCGTGTTGGTGAAGAACTAAATCTTGCTAATAAATTGATAGCAAAAGCAATATCAGTGTCGTGTATTATTAGCAAGATACATCAATGCACCAATTGCACCGAGATATGGTACTTCAGGACCAAGGAGTTCTTCATCATTTTCTTGAGGTCGAAAGGATCTTTATCCACATTTAATGATCGCACGATCATTGGAATACTCAATGGATGTGCTTTGTCCATGTAAAATCTTTTAGCACTTTTGTCGTATATGTTGATTGATGAATAAATGTTCCACTCTCCAAATGTTCAATTTGTAAACCAAGGCAAAATTTGGTTTTACCAAAATCCTTGATTTCGAATTCTCTTTTAAATAATCAATTGTTTCTTGGAGCTCTTTAGGAGTTCCAATAAGATTAATATCATCAACATATATAGCTAATATCACAAATTTAGAACCGCATTTCTTAATAAAAACGCATGTACATACCTGGTCATTTTTAAATCCCGCTTTCAATAAATATTCACTAAGACGTGTGAACCACATGCGCCGTATTGCTTCGAGCCATATAATGATTTCTGCAACTTGATGGAGTAATTTTCACGAGGATAATATTTATATGCTTCGTGCATATGAAATCCTTCGGGATTTTCATGTAAACATCATTTTCTAAATTTCCATACAAGTAAGCAAGTGATAACATCTAATAGGCGCATATCTATCTTTTCATATACTCGCCAAACCGATAAGATATCGAAATGTAATAGCATCAACAACAGGAGAATAAGTTTCATCATAATCAATACCTGGTCTTTGTGAAAAACCTTGGGCTACTAATCGCGCTTTATATCGAACGATTTCACTCTTTTCATTGCGCTTTCGCACAAATATCCATTTGTAGCCAACAGGTTTTACACCTTCCGGTGTTCGGACTCGCAGTCCGAAGACTTTACGTTTTGCCGATGCATTTAACTCCGATTGAATCGCATCTTTCCATTGCAACCAATCTTTTCTATGCCGACATTCATCAATCGATATTGGTTCAGGATCATCATTATCCTGTGTAACATCAAGAGATATATTGTATGCAAATATATTATCAATAACAGCTTTCTATCCGATTCCAACTTCTACCTAAGTGGTATAATTGATAGAAATTTCAGTGTTACTTTCATCAACTTCTGGTTCTTTGTCATCAGTTCTCTCTTGGTCTTTATCATTATTTTCTTCAATATGATCTTCTGGATCATTTAATCCTCTTTTCTTTCGAGGATTTTTATCTTTAGAACCAAGAGGTCGGCCACGCTTTTGGCGTGTTTTTGACTCAAGTGACTATAGGTATAATATTTTGTTCTGTTGGAACTTCAATTCGAATAGGAGCATTTATAGTCTGGAATATGCGATTTTGTAACTCTTCCGGAGTCAACAAAAGCGTCCGGTATTTGATTTGCAATGCTTTGCAAATGAATTATCTTTTGAACTTCAAGTTCACATGCGCTTGTGCGCGGATCAAGATAATTTAATGATGTTGTCCAAGCAAGATCCTTTCTATGCTCGTTTTGGTTCTCCCCTAATTTAGGGAATAATGATTCATCAAAATGACAATCGACAAATCTTGTCGTGAATACATCTCCTGTCGGGGTTCAACATACCCGATAATAGAGGGAGAATCATATCCAACGTATATCCGCTTTCTTCTTTGAGGACCCATCTTTGTACGTTGGTTTGGTGCAATTGGAATATATACAAGACACCAAAAAATTCTTAAATGAGCAATATTTGATTCCGACCCAAAAGCCAATTGCAAAGGAGAGAATTTATGATAACTAACTGGTCTTATACGTACAAGTGTTGCAAAGCATGTAGAATAGCATGTCCCCGAGCAGATGTTGGAAGATTTGTTTTCATTAATAATGGTCTAGCAATTAATTGTAATCGTTTAATCAAAGATTCAACAAGACCATTTTGTGTGTGAACATGAGCTACGGGATGTTCAACATTAATCCCAATTGACATGCAATATGCATCAAAAGCATGTGATGAAAATTCACCAACATTATCCAAACAGATATTTTTAATGTGATGGTCCGGAAATTGTGCTCGTAATTTAATTATTTGAGCAAGTAATCTCGCAAACGCCAGAGTTGCGAGTAGATAATAAACATACATGTGACCATCGGGATGATGCATCAATTAAGACCATAAAATATTTGAACGGTCCACATGGTGGATCAATAGGTCCACAAATATCTCCGTGAATCTGTTTGAGAAATGTAGGACTTTCGACTCCTACTTTTACTGGTGATGGTTTAACAATTAATTTTCCTAGGGAACATGCAAGTACATGCGAATTTTTCGATGTTAATATCTTTTTATTTTTTAAAGGATGACCATGTGTATTCTCAATGATTCTTCTCATCATGGTAGATCCTGGATGACCCAACCGGTCATGCCAAATGCTAAAAGTAATAGGATCAGTAAACTTACGGTTTACTAGATGATGAATTTCAATTGTACGTAGTTTTACAAAATATAGACCAGTAGAAAAAGACGGCAGTTTTTCTAATACCGATTTCTTACCAAAATGTATTTGAGTAATAAAAAGATGCTCAATCCCATTTTCCTCATTTGTTTCAACATGATACCCATTTCTGCGGATATCTTTAAAACTCAATAAATTTCTTCTGGATTTTGAGGAAAATAGTACCTTATCAATAATAATTGTTGTTCCTTTAGGCAACAATATACTAACTCTTCCGGAGCCCTCAATTACATTTGCACTACCGTTTATCGTATAAATATTTATTTCTCCCATTTTGAGATCAGAAAAATATTTCTCATTTTTTAGTATGGTGTGTGTAGTTCCACTATCAATAATGCATACATCATCATTAATAATGACTATCCGAACACAAATATATATATATAAACGTAAATATTATTAGAATAGAATGAAAATGAAAATACAAAAATATCAGGGTGAGGCTTTAGTTCTTCTGGACACTGCCATCACCAATTAAATGGTTTATCCTACCATCTGGGTGTTCAAAAAAATCCGATACATCCATATGGGTAATATTGATATTAAGATCTTCAGGATCAATATCGTCATCCTCAACATTATTTATTGGATGTTGAGAAAAATTTGCTTCCACATTTTTATTTTTCAATGAAGCTTGATACAATTCAACTAAATAAAATTTAATAATAAATTATATTTTAAATATTTTAAATTAAATAATTAATTATAATTTATCTAATTTATTTTATAGTTCATTATTTATCGAATGGCTCACGACGCGGTTTGACACAATGCACAGCAATGGCAACTGCGTAATTCCCGACCATAAGAAGAATTCGAAGAAACAAGAATCCCATTCACATCCAAACTCTTAACTCCCTCTCAGCTCAGCTCCGGCTTTCCAAATTCAACACTCTTATCCAATCCATACCCCCGTAAACATCTCCTCCTCCTCCTCCAACAACCACCATTTCTCACTCCCACTCCTCCCTTTCTCGCTAGCTGAGCTCCGCTATTCTAAGCTGCTTATATGGGGAAAGGAGGTGGCTGTGTCCCTAGCAAGAAAAAAGCCTCAAAACCCTCTTCCATCCACGACAATCTTCCTCTTCCCGCCGTCGACTCCACCACCAACGCCGCCGCTGCTGCTGATGCGACCACTTCAATTCCCATCGAGGCAAACTTAAAAATCTTCATTGTGTTGTACTCAATGTATGGCCATGTCGAGGGGTTAGCCAGGCGGATGAAGAGAGGGGTGGACAGTGTGGAGGGTGTTGAGGCGGTCCTGTATAGAGTTCCCGAAACGCTTCCTGATGAGGTATTGGCTAAAATGCAGGCCCCACCGAAGGATGATTCTATTCCGGAGATTGCGGCGGCTGCTGAGCTGGCGGAGGCGGATGGATTTTTGTTTGGATTTCCGACGAGGTATGGATGCATGGCTGCCCAGATGAAGGCTTTCTTTGATTCTACTGGGCAGTTGTGGAGAGAACAACGGCTTGCTGGAAAGCCTGCGGGTTTTTTTGTTAGTACTGGGACTCAAGGGGGTGGTCAGGAGACCACTGCGTAAGTTCTCTATTCTTCCCTTTTCTTTTTAGCTCCTTCATTGATGATGCCTTCACAAATTGGAAATGGGAAATTTTCATATTTTAAAGTGTGGTCAATTTCATTAATGAATGTCACGATTTGATTTGTTGATGGACTAGCTTTCTACTTTTAATCAGTTGCTTTGTACTTTTTCTGGTATTAGGTGATTAAGAATTTGTGAACTTTTAGTCAAACCGGGTCTGTGAGAGTATGAAAATACAGAAGCAGTTTCTTTATTTTCCTGGTTTTGATCATCTGTCTGATGGCATATGGAAGTGACGAATAAAATAAATTTGAATGCTTGTTAGATGCTGGACGTGTATGGACCAATATTTTTAATATTTTTAATTGAGTTTTCCTGAATAGTTTTTGAAGCTGTCTGGGATGTTAGTTTGGAGATAGATAACGATTGCATGTTTTACAAGTTGGCATGCTTGTGATATTCTTATTTATTAAGGATAGGCATAGACCAGCAGCTGAATTATATATTTATAAGATATTGAAACTTGTAAGAGGTTTAAGCAGGTGGTAATCATTCTTGGATTAACAATTGTCAAATCAAAGCAAGCAGCTTTTTGTATCTTTTCCAACTTCAGTTTGGCCTTCCTGCTGTTGAAGATATGCTGCTGTGTGCCAGTATATTTTATTTAGTTTTGGTGGGGAGCTGATTATAGTTATGAATCGGTTTTTCTTTAGACACCTTGGTCCATTTTGCAATAGCCATATCGAGGGCCATATTCAGGAAATGCAGTGTGAAAGGAATCATGGCTCATTGGTCAACCTACAGTCTGCATCAGCTGTAATCACAAGAAGGGACATATTCAAGTTTTGTTTCCCAAATAACCAAGACCTTAAACACTCCACATACATCTCTAACTCATTGCAGTCAGTTCTGTACCTTGTAAAAATATTGATTTCTAGTTTCCATTCAACTTCTCTGTGTGTTTTGACAGGAAGAATGTAAGCAAATATTGCCCAATTTCTTTCCAGGATCTATCTCACTTTGTTCCTTTATTGAGGATTTTTCTTGCTTTTGCTTGCGATTTCCTTCATTGAGTTTTTTTTTTTTTTTTTTTTACTTTTACTTTGATTCTTGTGGGAAAATATAGCTTCATAATATAATCTATGTTAACCAGTTTTATGGTAATATGTAAAGATGGTTGATGTAAATTGACTATGTCTATTTCCATGCCCTTCTGCCACCACCCTTGTTTGCCAACCAGAGCACAAAAGACATACCAAATTTAATATAATAATAAACCCAAATGTTGGAGATTCAGCTTTTATTTTCCTTGATTAAACTTCTTTCCTTATTGGAAGGAGAAAAAAAAAAGTAATGAAGTCTAAGAGTTCATCACGTAATGGGATAAAAACTTGTGAACTATAGAAACAAAGAAATCTTTTAATTATGGAAATTTTGAATCAGTGGACTGACATTTACTTTCTCATCTTCCTTGGCTCTCCGCTATTGTCTAAAAGTTCAAACTATGCGTTTGTCTTGTCAGTCTTAGCTCACCAAAATGCTTGTCTAAGAGAAACATATTATGGGAAAACTTTCATATATGAGATATATATGTGACTGTGTGTACAGCACGTGTGCTCTCTTGGAAAGAAAGTCCAAAAAGGGAAAGCAGGACAAATCATCTGGGCTGATAACTTGCAAGTTTGATGTGTGAATAGAAAGTGTAAGAAAACTGTATGCTCTGAATGGATTTGGGGCCATATTATGGAGTTTCTTTTACCACCTTCGATCTACTTGGAGCCAAATAGGTTCTGCATTCGGCTGTTTTGACCCATTAAATCACTGGATAACGACTGATCTCCTGGAACCATTTTCATTTGGTGGTCTTGCGGTTGCAGCACATCGGGCTAAGTTATATGTCGGCTATGGTTAATGCTCTATTGTATTCTCTTATACCTGTAATAGAATTGAAATTGTCTCCTTTATTTTATGTGCTTATGAAGTGAACTCTTTTCTTTACACACTTGTCAGGGAGGAGTATCTTTTGGTAGCGGCGCAGGAAGAGAGGGGGGGGAGGGGGGGTGGAAGGGAACAAGTCAATTAATCTATTATCTCCATGTGCAATGCTATTTTTGTTTGAATTTCTTGTTGGTACCTCAGGTTGACAGAGAGAGTATTACTAGATTTTTTGTAGTGACTCTGATCTGTTTTAGGAGTTGCCTTTGGGGAAAGAATTGCCATCTTAAATGTTCTATGACGGTCGCCCGTCTGATCTTCTCTTGTTGCTCTATAATTGAAAATATTATCTTGTGAAACACATTTAGATTAAATGAAACCAACTGAAATAAATGCATTCTCTTGTTTTTGCTTATGTATGTTATTTTGCATTTATGGGTCATTCCTGATCAGAATACTGTGACAAAATCTTTGTACATTTGTGCACCTCACAACATTTGTGCATTGTCATGTACGACCATTGGCTTCCTTTTGTTTTTGATGGTTGTTAGCTTCAGTAACTAGGATAAATATATCGAACGGATCTCTTGTATTAAGAGCCAAAAGACTTAAATGATTTTCAGCTCTGTGCTAATTATTTCCTATAAATGAGGAAGCTCCTTTGTGGCTTCTATCTTATGTCAGCTGTTTTTGTCAAGAGAGATTTAAATGAAATTTGAGGTCTTGTGTACAAACATCCTCCTTGAAAACTAATTCTTGCAGACATGGCCTGGTGATTATCATTCAATAATAGTCATGTGCATGTAAAACTTTTTCATTCTTAAAAGAAAATATTAACAGAAGATGAAATCTCTTTATTCAGTGGTCCTTGAAGGAATAAATTACAACCAAAGTATGCTTTTAGAAGTAGAAGCATCACTATGGTTTACCATTAACAAGCAGATGAGAACTGTCTTGAACTTTTTCATTTTTTGCTTCACTGTTATGAATTTTAGAATCCCCATCTTAGTGTTTCCTTGTATTTCTTTTGTAGTTGTGCTATGCAGTTAGGAATTTAGAAATCCAATCTTAGTATTCTTGTATTTCTATTGCAGTTGGACAGCAATCACCCAGCTGGCTCATCATGGCATGCTTTTTGTTCCCATTGGTTACACGTTTGGAGCTGGTATGTTCAAAATGGATTCTATTCGAGGAGGTTCTCCTTATGGTGCAGGAGTTTTTGCTGGTGATGGCACGAGAGAACCAACAGAACCTGAGTTGGCCCTGGCAGAACACCAGGGCAAATATATGGCTGCAGTAGTCAAAAGACTGGCGCAAGGTTGATTTTTGTGGGGTTGTGGTGTTCTGATTCTAGCTCTATCCAACAGCATAAATCCGTATTCATTGTTTTTACTTTTGTGAGCCGTTACAGGGCCCTTCTGCAATTGATCTTGGGTGGTTTGCTCAAGGCTCCAATTTTTTGTGATGTTACTTTTGCGTTTTCTTTGTATTGTTCTTGTTTCGTTGTCTGAAATCTATGTGTAATTAAATATCATTTTATAAATCACAGTATAACAAATAAGCAAGTAAATCTCTCTAAGGTGTTGTGGTGTTAGTTCAGCTTGATAGTTGGATATTGTTGTTCATTTTTCACGTCTTTCTGTTGCTACCAAGTTTTGCTAACCACTCTATATCCTGTGGAATCTTTTTTGGGGAAAATGTTAGTTTTTCCAGTGGAAGGTAGAAACTGCGGATGTAATGCTTGTGCTATTCAATTTCGTGGAAACTTCAACCAAGAGAAGGATGCTGAAAACAAAAGTTTGTTATATCGGGTGTAGATTAAAGAGGATAGGATCACCTTACTGATGCACCTAATGGGCAGAAGTGGATATAATTGCAAAATTTATGTATAGACATCGTAAAAATACAAAGGTATAACATTAATCAAATTAAACAATGAAGTACAATGGTATTAAAACATTAGCCAAATCAAAGAATGAAAATAATAAAAGAATTTAAGAAGGTAACACCCAAAAGGGTGTTGGTTCAATCCTTTCTGAATCACACAACATCTTAATGCTATCTGTATCTAAATTGTAAATGCCAATGTCATGGCCTCCATACAAGTAATCCTCATCTATTCTATCCCAATAGTTGTCACTGAAATATACTGAATTCCTCCTTAGCCCTTTAGAATCTGTCTTCAACCATTCACAGCCCTTTCTACTAGATGATATTATGTGATTTCCACCGACAAAAAGTGTTTGATTTTGTAAAGATTTTACTTTTGACAACATTCCTTGAATCAAATCCAACTTAAAAATCTTGAATTTTAATGTTCTATACGGGCAAACCAAAGGATGACTATCTTCATCTGAAAGCAAATCCTCTTCGACAACAACTTCGCCATCTTGGTTAACCCGATCTCCAATGTACCTTTGAATAACCAGAATATCCCCCATCGATGGAGCCAGATAGAACTGAATAGCATCAAACTGAATGCTAACTTCAATTTCTTTCGGATAAGAAAGTAAAAGAGTCATCTTTTTTGTAGGAACAGAGTCCTTCAAGTCCCATACTTCAACCATGTTGCCTTTCAGCAGTGCGTAAAGCATGTTATCATGCCATACCACATCATGATAGCTACAAGAATTGCTGAGGACAGTCCATCTACTCTCTCCATGATTGCAAAAAGCAAGCCTTGACCGCCAACTATATATGATTATGGCCTTGTAGTTCTTGTCATAAGATGGATTGGCGGATAAGATAGCTTTTTCGATCAAAATTCTCTGGAATTCCTTAACCGGTAGAGAAAGAGAATGGGGTAGCTTATTGTAGTTGGGCTTATACATCATTGTGATGGATTCATCCCCAAGTTCTTCAATGCTAAGAACATGCGGAAAAGTTTGCCTCGTCGGGAGTTCAATTTCCTTGCCTAAAAAGGGGTTCAGCAACCAGGGGTTTGCAAATTTGTCCAAAACCACTAACCATCCGTGGGAGGAGCCAACACAGCGGCCATCATCTAGAAGCTTGTCAAGATTGTTCTTGGCCTCGTAGACTACTTTCTTCTCGTCCTCGTCCTGAACGCTCAAAAATTGGAGACTCTGCTCTCGTGCTTCTTCAGAAGACGGAAGCATAAGAAAAGGCCCTGAATGGCACCCTTTTGCAGCATTATACCATTCAGAACATACTGATTTGAAGCGTGCTACGTCACGGAAAGAGAGATTCGAAACTATCAATTCCAGCAACTCAACCGGAAGATCAGACCAAAGGTGCTGCCTCCTCTTCATCTTCATAGACAACAGTTTTTGCTTGGCGTAGATAATTCTCTCCGAAAACACTCGTCTTTAGCAGGAAGGAGTAGTAGGTTAAGTGTGTAAGGGGAGGAGATCAATTTATATTACAGGGTTTCCAAAAACGATTAATCCTTTTCAGAGTAGGATTAGGATACTAATTATTCAATTAATCATAGTAGGATTAGGATACTAATTCGCCCATGTTTACATAAAAAAGGATTAATTCTAAAAGTTTAGGTCGCTCTCGTAGAGTTATCCATATATCGAACTCTCTTGTTCTTCCTCGTTTTTTGGACGAAGTAATTCCATCTCCAGTTTTTGAATTCACATTTCCAGCAATACATGATCCTACATTACATCATATCCTAATGCAAGAAATCTAGGCCTGTGAAGATGTTGAAAACCAAACTAGTAGCAGCAACTTCTTAAATTCACCTCTAATGAAAATTAGTGAACTAATTAAAAACTCATTCAAGAACAGTTCCAATGACTCAAGCGTGCCTGCTATCATCAGCATCTTGTGTCAGGATTCACTGGAAGAGCTGATAAATCTCATCAGTTGTTGAGTCACTGTGTGCTTTGTTATCCGGATTGTGGTTGCCTTGTTTCAGTGAAAGTTCTAAATTTGATGAACTGAGATGCATCAAGTTCTACTTGCCTTTTTGAATCTCTTTCAGTAAAAGAAAATTCTATTCGGTTTAATCATGAGCTTCAGCTAATTGAAGCATGGAAAAAGTGCCTAATCATTATGGCACTGATGATTTAGGGGCAAAATTAGATTGCCATTTTTAATAATGGTGTGTGAATGATGAGTTTTGATGAGTTTATATTTCAGTTTAGGGCTGCAAATCTTATTGATTTATTTACTCCTAGATTTTCTACAGTGTTTGGAGATTAGCACGACCCTTATGTGTGGAATTATGTGTTCAGTAGATGTAAGTTTGCTTGAGTATCTTTTGCTCAAGTTATTTGAAGTTTCCACTTTAAGGAATTCATGCTGGCTCTTAAGAATTCATGTTGTTGATGCTGTATGGTTTATTATCATTCGTGTGCGTGTGTGAGAGAGAGATTAGTTAAATGTATGACCTGTGGAATATCCAAATTCTAATCAGATTTGTCTCGATTCTGTTTATGGTTTGACTCTTATTACCATGGATGAAGCATGACTTTGGACTGATGGGCAATACATTCTGCAGGCAGCACAGAAACTTGGCAACCTGTGGAACCTCATGCGCATGGGAGAAGATCCACCCATAGATGTCTGGATGGCTGATGTGAGTCTTTTCCAGTTTTCTGGTATATGTTGTTAACATTTAGTGTTATTTATCAACGTGCAAGGTAAATGAATTGCAATATTCTGTGATGGTTCTGTAATACACTTATGCTGGTTCTTATGGATGGATAGAAAGTGTTCATTATTTATAGGATCTATATCATCAATATCATTTTTGCTTCACGCTTTATTCACGGTACTAACATGCCAAGTGGTCTGCTGTAATAGAATTTTCCAGAGGCTACAGCTGGTGTTGATCCTTGGTGTAGGAATGACTCAACAACAGATAGATATTCATGATCTGTAATTATTTTCACCAACTAAATGTCAAATGCAATGTGGCATTTGAAATACTTACGCTTACATATTTGCAGCAGTAATTTGTGATAACCTTCTGAAAACTCTCTTTTTACTTGCAAAATGCTGTCTTGCATGTTTTCTAGAACCCCACTGAGATGGATGGATGAAAGAAGGCACGCCGCACACATTCAAGATGGTGCAGCTGTTGCACAATATCTTGCATGGCTCGATAAGCAGGTCTGTACAAGGTCTCAATAGGCTTCTGATTTCTGTTCTTGTTGCTCACATCTGCGTAAAAATTTCATGCTGTTTCTGACTTCTGTCATAAGATGAAGATCTCAGGTATGTTCTTTTTCTTCATGACTTGTCAGCTGAAGTTTAGTTCAAATGATTGAAGAACCCTTCGAATGGGAAATTCTTTCACCAAAATCTGTACTTCTTTAAATAAAACGAATCCAGTTTTACAGAAAGGAGTTTCCCTAATTTGAATGCTGTGATTTCCCACTTGATTTCTGATACTGTTGTTTACTTCATAAGTTCTACTGTCTCCCCACCCACTCCAACTTTAAAGAGAGGGAAATTGGTAGATAATAATGAAAAGCACTTTTTCACTCTTTCATATACTAGGGAATTTCCCCTCCTGTGAAATATCAAAAATCAATTGTCTCAATTCTATTTATGTTTGGTTCTTATTACCATGGATGAAGCATGGCTTTGGAAGAGCCGACCACCGCCTGAAATCAATCCTGTTCTTGATGAGGTAATCTTATAGCCCTGAATTATATTGATGCTCTATATAAAGTTGCCTGGAAATCTTCCATTTCTTCTATTTTGGTTTCAATGTAATGCAACTGTTCTTATGCAGGTTAAATTGCTTTTCTATCTATAATTAGTTTCTTTTATTTCTAAGCTCAAGGAATGCATATCCTGCTCAGGTCACGTCTCATATGAACGAGAATGGAATTCAGATGCCGTGTTCGCAGACATCCTCCTACTTGCGTCTGATCAGCTCTCACCTCCTTTTGAGATGGACATAGTAGGAAATGATACAAACGAAATAAAATTATTACCATCTATGGACAAACATTATAACGTTAGCCAAATCAAAGAATGAAACTAGTGAAAGAATTTAACAAGGCAACACCCAAAAGGGCGTTGGTTCAATCCTTTCAGAAGCACACAATATCTTAAGTTATCTAAATTACAGATGCCAACATCATGGCCCCACACAAGTAATTATCGCCATTTGGCTTAACCTTATCTACAATGTATCTCTTAGTAACCAAAATATTCACCCTAGATACATCTAGGTGGAACTGATGTCATCAAGTCAGTCAATATCGTGGGGTAAGAAAGTGAAAGACTAATTTTTTTTGGTAAGAAAGTCTTTCAAATCTAATGTTCTGGAATCAGAGAAGCTCGCATTCGTTATCAGAGGTGTGCATTGCGTGAAGTTCATTGTGAAACTCTAATTTTACGGACTTAAATCAACTTAAGTGACCGACTCCTCAGAAGATAAAAAATCTCTCTTGTTAGAGTCAAATACGTGATCTCACGATTAACGTGTTAGTACCCGACCAATTAAGCGAGACGAAACCCTTCCAAATCCAACACTTCCAACTATTTTCCATGTGGGTAGTGCATAAAGCATATTATCATGTCGTACCACATTATGATAGCTACAAGAATTGTCGAGGATGGTCCATTTATTATTATTTCCATGATTATGATTGCAAAAAGCCATCTTATGCCCTTATAGTTTTTGTCATAAGATGGATAGGCAAGATAAAATAGCTTTTTCGATCAAAACTTTTTGAAATTCTTTAACGGATAGAAAACACAAGATATTATAGTAGTTGAGACTTATATTTTAGCTTGAAGGATTCATCCCAAGAATTATAACATGTTCATTATTATTAAGAATAAATTGGTATTCTTATTTTTTATTTTCTTCAAATAATAAACGTTTATTAGTGAGAATGCTAAAATTTGCTCTATTTCTATAAATATCACAAATATTGAAGATTATAATTAAAACTATTGGTAGAAGGGATTTATTATAATCAAATCGCTCTTGGAAGATTTACAGAATGGAGCAATTTCTTTCATTCTTCTAACAAAATATATAGATATATATATATATATATGTTGGTTGGAGAAGATAAAAGTTGAGATTACTAATTTGCTATTAATAATAATAAATATATTGCAATCACGGCCTTTTAAACAGTCAAATATGGAATATTTTATTAAATTCTTGATAGAATGATATATTTAAAATGATTTATATTTAAGAATGGTACTGTTAGTAAATTTTAAATGTAAGGGTATTTTTGAAAGGATTTAAATTTAAGAAATGTATTATTACTAAGTTTTAAATATGATGAGTATATTTGATATGATTTAAATATAAAAAAGTACAATTATTGAATTTTAAATGTGATGGGTATAATTGTAAAAGTGTGTATTTTTTAAAAGTAGTTTTTCCTTTAACCCTAAATTGAATAAAGTAATATTTAAGAGACTCAATTGAGACAATTGTATACCTTGGAAGAAGAATTTAAAAATTACTTATATATATATATATAAAAAGAATGTGCAGTTGCACAGCAAATTATAAACACAACCTTAAAGAGGCAAAATTCACACCTCTAGAATCTAAATCCACATATCTAAACTATAATTGCCTTGTGTAGTATCCTTTAATTTTTTTATTTTGAAATTATTAAATTTTTAATTCATGAATTATCATTTTAATCAGAATATATATATATATATATATATAGTGACTCTTACATTCTTACGCATATTGAAAATCCTTATCCATTCTAGCATCCTTTAGACCCTACAATCCATCCAGTTATAAAGAAACGATACGCAGAAGCAAATTCCTATAATCTCTTTAAAATTTTCAATTGTTAAAAAACGCAATTGATGCAATGTGTATGTAAAAATGAGACGGATAAAGTGACATGATAAATTGAGTAAAAAAATATTAAAATAGTGTACTTTTTCTTGTTATATTTTTTAAAATTAAATAGATAGTTTAAAAATTAATAATTTGAGAATAAAAGTATCAAATAGTAATAATGACCACATAAGATAATTATAATTTAGGGATATAAATTTAGTCCTTTTCTACGGACAATAATAACTATTTTATATATTACATTTTGCAAGACAAATATATTTTTTTAATTAAAATTTTATTAATACATAACTATCGTACGTATTAATAGATTTTTTTTTAATTCACATCGTTAATTCTGTCATAGAAATTTAACTCACTAACCTGCTATTTGACTCGTTACTAGATTTTTTTCCCCCTTTTTTTCAATCCACACTGTTGACTAGCTATGAAAGTCTAACCCTCAACAAACTTGCACAATTTTGCATCATAACTCAAGAGTAGTTTCACTTAATAATTATTTAATAATTAAGAACTAAAATGAAATTATTAATCAATAAACCCTTCATAAGTTATTTATTTTATAAATATAATATGCAATGTTCAATTTTTTTTATAATATAAATTATATTGGTTATGTAGTTGGTTTCGGCAATTTAGTTTTTGTTTGTTGATTTGTTAATATGCAAATGCAATGTACAATATATATATATATATATTTTTCCGTCGGAAAACTATTGTCAGTGCCACCTCGCAGTTTGCAGAGTCTACGTTAGTTTGATACTCTCGGAATCGCAGTATATAAGTCCGGTTGAGGGAATAAAACGCAGAATAAGGTCAAACATTGAAGAAACTAAGAGACTGCGATGGCGGATACATTGGCAGCTTTAAGGTATCTGATGGCCTCTCACTCGCCGCCTCTTCACGCCTTGCTTGTTCCTTCCGAGGATTATCACCAGGTTCTTTCTCTAGATGTCTGAATGCATTTGTTTCGCCCTAGTTGTTATCCTTGGTATCCAGATAATGGCAATTGAGTTCGCCGTAAACTGGTTTTATTTAATTTTTCTGTTTGATTATTTATTGCCGATGCTGAAAACTTTTGTTCGTTGAGTTGATGGAAATGAAATTGGATTGGGCAG
Source organism: Voacanga thouarsii (assembly GCA_026120185.1). Lineage (NCBI taxonomy): Eukaryota > Viridiplantae > Streptophyta > Magnoliopsida > Gentianales > Apocynaceae > Voacanga > Voacanga thouarsii. The sequence goes on from JANUWF010001190.1 coordinate 2,175,858, forward strand.
AGCGAGTATGTTTCTGCAAGGGACAAAAGGCGCGAATTTGTGTCGGGATTCACTGGAAGCGCCGGTAAATTTCATCCTGCGTGTCATTTTCCGTATCTTTGTGATTCGTTATCTGGATTTGATGGATTGTGGTTGCCTTGTTTCAGTGAAAGTTCTAATTCTGACTAACCGAGATGCATCAAGTTCTACTTGCCTTTTTTATCTCTTTCCAGTAAAAAGAAAAATCTATTCAGCTTTAATCATGAGCTTCAGTTAATTATAGCATGGAAAAGTGCTTAATCATGATGGTGCTGATGATTTAGATGCAAAATTAGCTTGTCCTTTTTGCCAATGGGGTGTGAATGATGAGCTTTGATGAGTTTATGTTTCATTTTAGACCTCTAGGCTGCAAAGTTCATTGATTTGTTTACTCCCATACTTTCTACAGTTTTTGGACTTATGCATGGAATTATGTGTTCAGCAGATGTAAGTTTGCTCAAGCTATTTGATGTTTCCATTTTAAGGAGTTCATTCTTGGGCTTATCAATTCATGTTGTTGCATGAAAATGCTATATGGTTTGTTATCATCCGTGTGTGGATGTGTGTGACATTAGTTTATACATATGAACTAATCAGATTTGTCTACATTCTATTTAGGTTTGGCTCTTATTACCATGGATGAAGCACGACTTTGGACCGATGGGCGATATTTTCTGCAGGCAGCACAGCAACTTAGCGACCAGTGGAAGCTCATGCGCATGGGAGAAGATCCACCCATAGATGTTTGGATGGCAGATGTGAGTCTTTTCTGGTATATATTGTTAACATTTAGTGTTATTATCACTGTGTAAGGTAAATGTATTGCAATGTTCTGTGATGGCTCTGTCATATGCTGGTTCTTACGGATGGATAGAAATTGTTCTATACTTATGGGATATATATCATCAATATCAATTTTGTTTTACACTTCATTCACTGTACTAACATGCCATGTGATCTGCTGTAATAGAATTTTCCAAAAGAGGCTACAGTTGGTGTTGATCCTTGGTGTGTATCAGTAGACACTGCACAGAAATGGGAGCGTGCTTTGAATAAAAAACAACAAAAACTGGTTCAGACATCCACCAATTTGGTAGATGAAGTTTGGAAGAGCCGACCACCACCTGAAATCAAACCTGTTCTTGTGCATCCTCTTGAATTTGCTGGCCATTCTGTCGCAGAGAAATTAAAGGATTTGAGAGAAAAGCTTTTGCAGGAAAAAGTCCGCGGTATTGTGTTTACAGCTCTTGATGAGGTAATCTTATAGCCCTTGAATAATGCTTGTTTTGTTACTCTTTATGAAGTTGTCTTGAAATATTCCATTTATTCTATTTTGGTTTCAATTGAATGTAACTGTACATTCTCAGGTTGCCTGGCTCTACAATGTCCGTGGTACTGATGTGTCCTATTGCCCAGTTGTTCATGCCTTTGCTGTTGTAACATTAACATCAGCATTCTTTTATGTTGACCAAAAGAAATTATCTTCTGAGGTTATTTTTTTTGTCTTGCCTGATCTAAATTGTTTTTCTATCTATAATTAGTTTCTTTTATTTCTGAACTTGATGAATGCATGTTATGTTCAGGTCACATCTCATATGAATGAGAACAGAATTCTGATACGGGATTATGGTGCCGTGATCGCAGACGTCCTTCTACTTGCATCTGATCAGCTCTCACCTCCTTCTTCAACTAATGTTGCTAACTCTTCTGATATGGACATAGTAGGAAATGATACAAGTGAAGTGAAAGAAAAAAGCAATGGCTTTATTTGGGTTGACCCTTCAACTTGTTGCCTTGCTGTGTACTCAAAGCTGAATGCTGAAAGGGTTCTCCTGCACCAGTCACCTTTGGCTCTTGCAAAAGCTCTTAAGGTATTCAGTGTTGTCAAATATTATTTGTTGGACTGGATGGTACCTTTTAAAAACATTGATATTTGGAAACATAATCAAAGATTATAATCTTACACTAAGGTTCTATTGGATGCTCACTAGTGAGTAAATCTTGAAGTTGCTGTCTTTTTTGGTGCAACTTATTTCCTTGTAATTTCTCACAATGCAAAGGTTTACCGTTTAGATTGAGTGGGCAAATGCTGAGAATGACAGCTTGGTTCATTAGCATTAGTCAAGCATTCTATGTGATTGATTGGTTCTGATTTCTCCATTACAATTTCTTCATAAAAGAATTAGGATTATTACTGCATAAGAGGGGCAATCCTGGTCGAAAAGGTTCCTGGCATCCTGCCACTTCAGTGTTCATGAAGGATTGTGCCTGCTTTATCAAACTTACGCTGTATATGTCATGTGCATTGGAATGATGTAATAACAGATAGATATTCATGATTTGTAATTCTCCTCAATATTTGAACTTCAAATGGAATGTGGCATTGAAATGCTCATGTTTCCAGATTTGCTGCAGTAATTTGTGATAACCTTCTGAAAACTGTACTTTTATTTGCAAAATGCTGTCTTTTATGGTTTCTAGAACCCCATCGAGATGGATGGATTAAAGAAGGCACACGTTAGAGATGGTGCAGCAGTTGTGCAATATTTTGCATGGCTCGATAAGCAGGTCTGTACAAGGTCTCAAGAGACTTTTGATTTTGTCCTTCTTGCTCACATCTGCGTAAAAAGTTCATGCTGTTTCTGATATCTGCATCCCCTCTGCTTATCCTTGATTGGTCAAAGAGTTTCTCCACATTGTAGGGCTTTTGAGATGAGAAAGTTATTTGGCTTAATAACTTTAACCTACATATATTGCAGATGCAAGAAATATATGGTGCTTCTGGTTACTTCTTGGAGGCCGAAAGTATAAACAAAGTGGCAGATATGTAAGTTAGCATTTCTCTTCTGCTTTGTCTTGTGGGCCAATTCATCTATCTTTGGTGCTCAAGAAATGCAGCTATATCTGAATAAGGGTGATTGGTCTTGGCTTCTAAATGAGCAGAACTAGCCTTGGAACCCTGTGAAATGATTCTTATTTTCATCAGTCCAACCATTTTCTATTACATGTTCATTTTATGTCAGGATAAAGTTGACAGAAGTCTCTGTAAGTGATAAGCTAGAGGAGTTCCGAGCATCAAAGGAGGTAATAAGTCTTTTCGTCCCGCTTCTCTTAATGATCTGTTCATTAATATTGTTGTCAATCTTTTCTTTTTTTCAATCGGTAGTTTAATTTCATTTACTGCATAAGGGGGATTCTTGTTATTTACTTGCCCTCTATCTGTTTATAAGTAAATATTGATTGTCCTGTTCCTTATCTTTTGCATTTCATTCTTAAATGTCTAGCTCTCAATGGATTACAACAGCATATATATGATGTTTAAGTTGGTAACTTCTCATCTGGCAATTATTTATTTATTGCAAATATTCACATAATTTGTATACCCTTTTTTCGTGTAATTCTGCTATTCATATCACTGTTTGATCTGATTTTTTCTGTTTTAGAACAGAAACTAAACCATTAGTAATAAATTTTAATCCATCAATCTATTTTGCCTGGTCTCTGTATAGAAACGGGAAGTGGAAAATGTCTTTCTTAGTTGTTGCAATTCTGATAATATCATCAGCATACTGCAATAACCTTTTAGTAATTTGTGTTCATTTGATTTTGTTTTGTACTTGGGTTTCAAAACAGCCGTTAATGGTTTTCATGGCTGTCCACTTCCCATTCATTTCACTTGTTGTAACTTTTCTTCCCCCCCCCCCTCTTTTTTTCCTGTTCTATATTGCAGCACTTTAGAGGTTTGAGTTTTCCAACTATTTCATCAGTTGGTCCAAATGCAGCAATCATTCATTATACACCTGATGCAAAAACTTGTGCTGAACTACATCCGAATCAAATTTACCTAGTTGACTCAGGGGCACAGGTTTGCTAGCTATCTAGATAACCTCTTTAGTGGCATTCTTTTTCATAATTAACTTTGTGTCTCTAATTTTTTTCTTTTTTAAATCGCTTGTTGTCTTTAAAGTATCTAGATGGCACAACAGATATAACGCGGACAATTCACTTTGGAAAACCAAGTGCGCATGAGAAAGCATGTTATACATTGGTAAGTTGCACCTTCTGAATTTCTTTATCTTTGACTTAACAAAAGAGCATAGCTTGTGGAAAGAATAAACTAGCACTAGTAAGCAAATGATTTGACTGAGTTAAATTTATGAGATTGTCATGTCATTAAGGAGCCTTACTGAGTGAGACATGCAAATCTCCAGAAAAGGTATAATTCCACAATCCTTTCCCCCTCCCCCTTCCTCTCTTTCTCTTTCTCTTCTTGCGTAGTCTAGCATTTTTACAGGCTGCCTATTTTCCTAACTTCATCTTTTCCATGCTATATACGTATTTTGTTCCATTTTGTTCTGAAGATGAGAAAAGTTTTACACAAACTCAAACAGATACACAAGCACTTTACATAGACAATCATTTTTGTACTCACTGATTTTGAAAAAGTAATGCTGTCTTACATAAATTTTGTAGGTTCTCAAGGGCCATATTGCACTTGGCAATGCTCGGTTTCCGAATGGAACTAATGGTATTGTTTGGTTGATCTTTTTCTAGTTTTTTAATAATTCAGGTATCCTGAAATTAACAAAATTCAGACATCTATATGGAGGATAAAACAGTAACCTCTTAGTTATAGAAGTAATCTGTGTGTCAGTAATAAATTAGTTTTTGGCACTGCCTTTTTTTCCTTTTTTGAAGGAGCTAGTGGTATTTTTCTATTGATCTTTTGCTTGGTGTTTTAGTAATAAATAGTGTGCTATACTTTAGCTTATGTAAAGATGTTGGGACTGCTTGTTTCCTTTGTATTTTGATCACTTCTTTGTAGGCAATACTCTTGACATTCTTGCGCGGGTCCCTCTGTGGAAGGATGGTCTTGACTATAGACATGGAACTGGTCATGGAATTGGGTCTTTCTTAAATGTTCATGAAGGTACCTGGTGCATGTGCAGTATTATTTTCATTTTTTATTACAGCATGATATAATCAGCAATTTGAATTAATTTGTTTATTGTTCAGGACCTCACCAAATTAGTTTCAGACCAGCAGCTCGGAATATTCCTCTACAAGCTTCAATGACTGTCACAGATGGTGAGTGTCATATTTCTGGTACCTGAATTATGTTTCCAAGATCTAAGTTCTCTGATTTCATTATGGGGCATTGTTAAAACACCACCAAAATTTCTGACTTATATGGTAATTATTTTGCCAAGGCTACCACATACTGCCTTTGTTGCACTTGCACATTGTTTACCCTTGGGGAACTGAAGGTTAGGCAACATCTTTATGTTAAAAAGTAGTATAGCCCAAGTTTCTCTCTCCTTCCAACCCCGAGTGTTTGACTGTTAAATGAAATTGATTCCTTATTTAGAATGTCGGGTTTTTCCTGCTTCCTGAAAGAAAAGGCCTGAAATGCAAATTGCCGGATCAACATTGAACTAATGCAATTCCAGTTGCTTGTTCGAGATCATCTGAATGGACAAAGTGCCAGAAAGGGAATGAAAAGAGTCCTTGTCTTCGTGAAGGGGCAGTTTGCCCTTTTTGTTATGCTTTTCCTGTGCCATATCCTTATTGTCACATTTTCTACTCCCTAATGGTGGTCATGCATGGGATATTTGACCTCTTTTCTTTAGTTAAATCCTACCTCAAGTTGATTTAAGTTTGTATTTTCCAGAACCTGGCTATTATGAGGATGGAAACTTTGGTGTAAGATTGGAGAATGTGCTCATCATTAAAGATGCTGATACAAAGTTCAATTTTGGTGACAAGGGTTATTTAGCATTTGAGCATATAACGTGGGTAAGTTAAAATTATTATTAACTTATCACCTTTTTTTTTTTGGGGGGGGGAGGGGGGGTGGTGGTCTCCCTCTGTCCAGTAAACAGATGTATTCTTGCATATTGCAACTTAAAACCATACACCCGTTGCTTATTTTATCCGTGCTGATTTGTATTTATTCACACCACTACGTTTGATTGTTCAGTTGACTTCTCATCCTTTTTTGGGAGAAGGGGGTGGGGTTGGGGTCGTTTACATAGCCATTTAATTTATTATTACGTGAAGGTATAATCCTTTATTACAATCAAATTTTGATCTACTTTTGACATATGATGGTTTATCTTTTTCAGGCACCATATCAGATAAAACTGATTGATCTGAGCCTTCTGTTACCCGAAGAAATTGAATGGCTGAATGATTACCATTCAAAATGCAGAGAAATCTTAACCCCGTACATGAATGAATCTGACATGGCATGGCTGAAGAAGGCTACTCAGCCTATTAGTGTTTGAGCAATTTCTGCATAGACACAAGCCAAACACTCAACGGCGTTCTCTGCTTCCATCAATGGAGATATTCTCTCTTCTGAACAGAAGTAACTCAACCTTCAGCAGAATTTATTATTATTATTATTATTATTATTATGATGATGATGATGATGATGATGATCTTTTTTTTTGGGTAAATGAATATGGCACTCTCTCGTAAATTTTAGGCCTCTCTCTTACTGTCTTGCTCTCATTTAATTACCATGATACATGCTAGCTATACATTGATTATTTAGAATATTGGAAATTGCGGTCTTTCTGAAAATAAAACAAATAATATTCGAGTATTTCTTTTGTTTAAAAATAAATGTAGTAATTTTTTTTATTCTGCACAATGGCTACTATATATAGCAATTTTTGAAACTCATCTCTTCAAGGACATCAATCATCAATTTGACCTAAGACTCGGTTTTGGTTAGATTATTATTGGAACTAAGCTCTAGCTGTTTTAGCCCTCTGTCATTGCACGGCCCTATCTGTATTGCATCACTTTTCTCAATCTCTTCCCTCTCCCCCATTTTCTTGGTCAGCAGCACCTCTCTGGCTGGGCTGCCATGTCGAGCTCATCCACTAGCATGGTGGCATTTAGCTTCTGCTCAGCCTAGAGTAGCCATGCAATCATCGGAACACCACTTGTAATTGAGTTCCCCCGCAATGGGATAAGAATTCCCCAGTTGATTAGCTGGCCTATGATCTCTACTTGTTGCAGCCTAGTGGAGATCAGAATGCCCAACTTTCTGGTCCTCTACGAAAACCTCTCGGGCAAGTAACATGGCACTATTTGAACTGCTCCCTTCGTTTGCATTGCATCACCAGGCCGCACCTCCCAAGTGAACTGCTGTTGGCTGAGCTCCAATCACCCGCGCAAGCTCGATGATCTGCTTAGATGAAAGGACCCCACCAGTCCCAAACCGTACATATATCACAGACTCTGCGGGTTGCTTATCTAAGTGCTTTTGAGACTTCATTCTTCAAAGTTTCCACCAGTCTCGTCAAGGGTTCAATAGGATAAACCCGGCAATTCCACAATTGCACTCAAGATTTCATTCTCTCTCAAGGCTTCGGGTGATATAGGCTCTAGAGCTTCGCAGGCATTGATCAATATGCCATCACCCCTCCTGAACTCGATCCCTGGCCTCATACATTCATGATACTCCCGCACATTCCGGTCCAAATCGGATCAAGTGTATCTTCCAGTTCAATGGGTTTAGAACAGGGGATTTTGAGATGCTCTTGTTGCTCAAGATAAAGATTTCCTTGATTATCAAGAACATGGCAATACATAAACAGGGATGTAGGCCGTGCGTTGGTGTTAGCCGAAGAGCAGAAGAGATCGACTACAAGTGCATCAGGGCGTCATTCCATGGATTGCATGGCAGACCAAATGATCGGTAGAGCCTTCTACACCACCAGGGCACCAGGCATACTTCTGTGGCTGGTTTTGTGGTTGGTGTCATTTTGCTTTAGATATCCAGGGGAGTCAATCGAAGGATACGTACACCTGCATCGAGTTTTGGTGGAGTTGAGAAAATGAAGACGAAGTGCAAGTTGTGATGAGGAGCACTGTGACTTTGATTTTGTGGATGGTCTCAATACAGTTGCCCAGGACAAGATCCGAAATTATGTGCCTCAAACCAGGGCTTGAGAGTACAGCAACCTGAAGGTCATCTATAGAGTGATGAATTAAGTAATTGTAAACAACTAATAGTAAAATATGGAGTAAATATAACATCATATTGAGATTTTTTTGACAAAATTGAAATATAAACTACGTTACCGTTAAAATATGAAACTATAATTTATGTAATTTATTTTGAAATTTCTTTAATACTCATTACCAACATTGATGTGTTTCTATTCCACTATTCTTAGTTTATTTACGTCCAGGTCCAGCAATCAAATTTGAAAAGTAGGAGTAGGACCAAATATCACTCTGTATAGTTTCTTATTCAAATAAAAGACATATTCATACACAATTCGGTAATCTAGTCAAAAGAGTGACAAATGTTTGCATAGAAAAAGAATCATTTGTTCTCGAATAGACCTTGTTGTGAGTAGAGGTGGATCTCTCATCGGATATGCAGAGTTTCGACCTCCTTACTTTTGATTCGTCAAATAGTTTCAAATTTATAATTTTTAAAATAAAAAAAAAGAAAAAGGAAAAAAAACAAGTTGTGACATTTACCAGGCCTTAAGCTAGCTTGAAGCCAAAATGGGCTAGCTCCCTTATAGAAAACCTTGGCCCACACATCCCCTAATTTTCAAGGCATTAGACTTCTGGACACGGACTTTTCTAATTAGGTGTGCTCTTTTCGGCTGCCTCGTGCTATTTGACTTGATCCATTAGTATACTTCTCCGCAGTGGCCCAGAATTAAATATTCTGCTGAGCATACCTTAGGAGATAAATAAGTTACTAGCAAAACATACTGCCTCTAAAAGAGAGAACCATATATAATGGAAATTTAAGCACGGACCTAATCTAGGTAGGTCGTATGTATTAAAAGATTATATTTTATGTAATAAAAAATTATACGGTATAATTTTTTAATATATATGATTCATGAGTTTACGATTCATGCAAGAATTTCTCCATATATTTTGAAATAGAAATTTTAGTATAGACCCAATTCACGTAAATTATATGTATTGAAAGGTTATATTTCATATAATAAAAATTATACGATATAACTTCTCAATATATATAATTTATAGGTCTACGGTATATACAAGAATTCCCTATTTAAAAATCAGAATGAGAGACTACTTATTTAGACCAAACATAATAATAATAATAATAATAATAATAATAATAATAATAATAATAATAATAATAATAATAATAATAATAATACTCTATTCGTCCCACTAAAATTGACAGTAGTTAATTTAGCACGATATTTTCTGCAAAAGTAAAAATTAGAATATAATAATAATATAATATACTCCCTCTGTCCCATCATATAAGTCATTTGACTTAATTTCACACATATTAAGATTCTAAAAAATAAGGTAAATTTATGTTTTTTCTTCCTAAAACACTCCTATATAAATGTCTTGGAAACAAGAGGAGAGAGGAGGGAGAAAGAGAGAGAAAGAGAATAATAAATAAGGACAAAAATGCAAAAATAGTTTTAAAATTTTTTTAAAAAGTTCCCAACGACTTATAATTTGGGACAACAAAAGTAATCTCCAACGACTTATACTGTGAGACGGAGGAAGGAAGATAATATAATAAAAATAATAAATATATAGATCCCACAATATTTTTATGTTAAATCTACATATATAAAAACAATATATGTGGGGTATATTGATTATTTTATAATAAATTGTATAGTAAAAATTATCATTTTAAAAAAAGTGTCAAATTTTTTGAGATAACTCAAAATAGTAAATAGATCTATTTTAAATTTTTTAAGATAACTTAAAATAGTAAATAGATCAATTTTATTATTAAGACAGAAAGAGTAATAACTAGCCGAACAAGAAAGAATTTGAATCACGTTTATCAACTCTAGTATCATCAAGTCACAGCGCAAACTACTAAGAGGGACACCATTGTACTCCGGAACCACTCACTTCATTGTTAGTTGATATAATTACGAATATTTATTACACCAAGATACCGATAGAAACATGATACAAGTTCTTTGAAGTTCTGGTCTGGTATGAGAGAATATAGTCGGCGTATGAGATATAATAATGTAACTGTCATGACGCAATCTTCCACTTCAACGAGAGTAAAATTGCAGACACGACGGTATCAGTGCCGTAACAAGACGTTGTAGCCGGAGACAAGAACCTTCAGAATTCAGATAAGGTCGTCATTGCCGTTGAATTCTTGGTTAAGCTTAGATGGTAGAGAATTTAACGTTATTCTCAGCATCTCTAAGGACCTGAAACATGGAATTGAACGAGGATCCTCCTTTGTTTACAGCTTTTTCCCCACTTATCATGACTTGTCTAACCTTATCTCTCATTGCCTGGCCTTCTTTGTGCTGCATAAGTTTTCTCACCATCTCTTCTATCTCTTCCCTGTCCACTACCTTCTTAGTTGGCAAAACTTTTGGCCGCACTGCGACGCCGACCTCCTCCGTTAGCATGGTTGCGTTTGTTCTTTGCTCAGCATAGAGTGGCCACGCAACGATTGGCACACCGTTAGTTATGCTTTCTAAGGTAGAGTTCCACCCGCAGTGGGACAAGAACCCCCCAACTGAAGGATGGCTTAAGACCTCCACTTGTTGGGCCCATTCTAGTACCACCAATCCCACGTTCTTGGTCCGGCTGAGAAACCCTTCAGGCAAGAACTCGAGCTTGCCATTAGAACCGCTGCCTGTCGTGAAGAAAGAGTCGTCTGAATTCTTTGCCGGTGGCCGCACCACCCAAAGAAACCTCTGTTCGCTCATTTCCAAACCCCAAGCTAGCTCGGTAGTCTGCTGAGCTGATAGACTCCCACCACTTCCAAATGAGACGTATAGAACAGACTCGCTAGGCTGCATATCTAGCCACTCTTTGATCTCCCCCTTAAAACTGGCGGGCTCCGATGGTCTCGTTAATGGTCCAATAGGATAAACCGGTGCCTTCACGACTGCACGCAAAGTTTCATTCTCTCTCATGGCTTTTAGTGTTGTATGCTCAAGGTCCTCCCAAGTATTCATCAAGATTCCGTCTCCCAAGGTGAACTCAATACCTTGCCTGATGTATTCTCTGTACTGTTGATCATTCCGGTCTAGCATGGGGTCAACGACATCTTCTGGTCGGACTGGTTTGCAACCAGGGATCTTCAATGGCTCCCCTTGGTCAACGTATTGACCCACTATTTTCTTGTCAAGAACAGGACAGTACACAGTTAAGGCAGTAAGCCAGGCATTGGAGGGAATATATACATACTTGGGCATGTTAAACTCGGCTGCAATGGGGAAGGCCTCGGTGCAGAAAAGGTCCACGATCAAGATGTCCGGCCGGTTCTTCATGGCTGCGATTGTAGACCGGACAGCAGGTAAAGCTTCACGAACCATTATGCAGAGCTGTGTGACCATCTTTGTGTTTGCATCAATTAGTCCCGAGACGTCCACTGGGGGAATTTCCAGTGTGTCCACGAGTTCAGATTTCTCCTTGAGAATTTGAGTCGCTGCTGCAGAATTGCTGGTTGGGATCACCAGTATAGTCACCTTAACGTCATGGTGCGTGGCCAGGCGGTTTCCAAGGACTAGAACTGGGATAAGGTGACCTATGCCGGGGCTTGCTAGAAGAGTAACGTGGAGTTTTCTGCCAGCCATGGACTCTATAGTCAACTCTCACAAGAGCAACGAGACAAAGGTAGGAGAAGGAGGCTCTAATTGAAAAGGCAATGCACAGGAAAGAACTCGTCTATCGCGGCCTTATATACACACACACACACACGGATAACAACTGCAACCGCCGGGCCGCCAGTTGTGCCGCCACCCTTTTTCCTTATTATTTATTTTTTTATAGAAATAAATCTTATATAAATTACGAAATGTATAACATAAAGTTAAGAATTTTAACTCACAACGTTAAGAAGATATTGACATCTATAGACAATTTAAATATATAATTATTCGTATAATGCACATTTTAAAGAATTACAACTCGTCAATCAATAGTTAAAAAAAAAAAAAGAATTGGAGTTGAAAAGCAGTGGAATAGCTTAGTCGTTTAAAGTTTATCTAAACAGTAGGATCCTATTAGTGTTAATTAAATCAGGAAGTTCTATAGAAATGCTGTCTAATTGGGTGTTATCTAATAATTGAATAGAATAATCTGACCATAATCACGACATGGTCACAATCACAAATGTTACGAAAATATCTTGGTATTATGAATTATTGGAATCTTTATTAATTAGTGGAGGTTCCACTAATTATGGATTTATGTGAATTATTAGAAGATTTTTATGGATGTCCACCATTTAGTGGAGACACCACTAATTAAGATTAGTGGAAGATGATGTATGCCATGATATAATCCACTAATTAGAGCTCTATAAATAGAGCTATTCTCTAAGCTTGTAACACACCATTATTTTGTGAAAGAAAGATTAGTGAAAGAAATATTAGAGAAAATTGTGAGAGAAAAGAAAGAGAGAAATTCTTGTGCAAAATAGTTAGAGTTTTATTAGTGTGTAGTGTGAAGATTTTATTCTAACACTACCCTAATTTTATAACACGTTATCGACAAGAGTCTCTACCAGGTACAAAAGTCGGAAGACTAAGCACGAGTTTCTGCCGTTACCAAAGCCGGAAGACAGTACGCATTTATTGATCTCTATGGCTAACATCGCGAAACTCGAATTTGTAGCCCTTGATATTTCCGAAAAAAATTATATGTCATGGGTTCTCGATGCGTAAATGCATCTAAATGTCGAAGGCCTTAGTGAAACTATTCAAGCAAATAATAGTGCATCCGCACAACACAAGGCTAAAGCTTTGATTTTTATTCGTCGTCATCTCGATGAAAATTTGAAAATGGAATATCTTACCGAAAAAGATCCATATGGCCTATGGGTAAATTTAAAAGAAAGATTTGACCACCTGAAGATGGTCGTACTACCTACTGCACGGTATGAATGGTTGCACCTGAGGTTGCAATATTTTAAAACCGTGAATGAATATAGCTCCGCAATGTATAAAATTACATCTCAATTAAAATTATGCGGAGAAAAAATGATTGATGAAGATATGTTGGAGAAGACATTCTCCACCTTTCATGCCTCGAATATTATCCTGCAGCAACAATATCGAGAAAATGGGTATACAAAATTTACAGATTTAATTATCGCCCTCCTCATTGCAGAGAAAAATAATGAGTTATTATTGAGAAATCATGAAGCCGGACCAATCGGCTCTACAAGCACTCCCGAAGTGAATGTCGTTGGCTCCAAGCAGAGCCATCGTTATAGTCGTGGTCGTGGCCGTGGCCGTGACCGTGGTCGTGGTTATGGTCGTAGACACGCTCGATATTTCCCTTATCACAATTATAATCAAATCGTGAGAAATACTGCACACCGAAGTGGAACAGAAAAGATCAAAAGGGAAAAGAAAAAGAAATTGAAGAAAAGCATGAGGATATATGTTATAGATGTGGCATGAAAGGTCATTGGTCACGAAACTGTCGTACGGCTAAGCATTTAGTTGAATTGTATCAAGCTTCATTGAAAAATAAAAATGTGGAAGCAAATTTTTCTCAACATCCAATAAATAATGCTGAGGATGACGATAGTGATCCTGAAGATCTTAATATCAATATTACCCATATGGATGTATCGAATTTTTTTGAACACCCAGACGGTAGGATAGACCATTTAATTGGTGATGGTAGTGTCCAAAAGAACTAAAGCCTCACCCTGATATTTTTGTATTTTCATTTTCATTCTATTCTAATAATATTTACGTTTACATATATATATTTGTGTTCAGATGGCTGTTATTAATGATGATGTATGCATTATTGATAGTGGAACTACACACACCATACTAAAAAATGAGAAATATTTTTCTGATCTCAAAATGGGAGAAATAAATATTTATACGATAAACGGTAGTGCAAATGTAATTGAGGGCTCCGGAAGAGCTAGTATATTGTTGCCTAAAGGAACAACAATTATTATTGATAAGGCACTATTTTCCTCAAAATCCATAAGAAATTTATTGAGTTTTAAAGATATCCGCAGAAATGGGTATCATGTTGAAACAAATGAGGAAAATGGGATTGAGCATCTTTTTATTACTCAAATGCATTTGGGTAAGAAATCGGTATTAGAAAAACTGCCGTCTTTTTCTACTGGTCTATATTTTGTAAAAATACGTACAATTGAAATTCATCATCTAGTAAACCGTAAGTTTACTGATCCTATTACTTTTAGCATTTGGCATGACCGGTTGGGTCATCCGGATCTACCATGATGAGAAGAATCATTGAAAATACACATGGTCATCCTTTAAAAATAAAAGGATATTAACATCGAAAAATTCGCATGTACTCGCATGTTCCCTAGGAAAATTAATTGTTAAACCATCACCAAGAAAAGTAGGAGCTGAAAGTCCTACATTTCTCGAACGGATTCACGGAGATATTTGTGGACCTATTGATCTACCATGTGGACCGCTCAAATATTTTATGGTCTTAATTGATGCATCATCCCGATGGTCATATGTATGTTTATTATCTACTCGCAACCTGGCGTTTGCGAGATTACTTGCTCAAATAATTAAATTACGAGCACAATTTCCGGACCATCACATTAAAAATATCCGTTTGGATAATGTCGGTGAATTTTCATCACATGCTTTTGATGCATATTGCATGTCAATTGGGATTAATGTTGAACATCCTCGTAACTCATGTTCACACACAAAATGGTCTTGCTTGAATCTTTGATTAAACGATTACAATTAATTGCTAGACCATTATTAATGAAAACAAATCTCCCAACATCTGCCTGGGGACATGCTATTCTACATGCTGCAACACTTGTACGTATAAGACCAGCTAGTTATCATAAATTCTCTCATTTGCAATTGGCTTTTGGGTCAGAACAAAATATTGCTCATTTAAGAATTTTTGGGTGTGTTGTATATATTCCAATTGCACCAAACCAACGTACAAAGATGGGTCCTCAAAGAAGAAAGGGGATATACGTTGGATATGATTCTCCCTCTATTATCAGGTATGTTGAACCACTGACAGGAGATGTATTCACAGCAAGATTTGCTGATTGTCATTTTGATGAATCATTATTCCCTAAATTAGATTAATGATTGTCATCATTAAATTATCTTGATCCGCGCACAAGCGCATGTGAACTTGAAGTTCAAAATATAATTCATTTGCAAAGCATTGAAAATCAAATGCCAGACGCTTTTGTTGACTCCAGAAGAGTTACAAAATCGCATATTCCAGCTATAAATGCTCCTATTCGAATTGAAGTTCCAGCAGAACAAAATATTATACCTATAGTCTGCTGAGTCAAAAACACGCCGTGAAGCGTGGCCGACCTCTTGGTTCTAAAGATAAAAATCCTCGAAAGAAAAGAGGATTAAATGATCCAGAAGATCATATTGAAGAAAAGAATGATAAAGACCAAGAGAGAAATGATGACAAAGAACCAGAAGTTGATGAAAGTAACACTGAAATTTCTATCAATTATACCACTTCCGGTAGAAGTTGGAATCGGATAGAAACTGTTATTGATAATATATTTGCATACAATATATCTCTTGATGTTACACAAGATAATGATGATCCTAAACCAATATCAGTTGATGAATGTCGGCATAGAAAAGATTGGCTGCAATGGAAAGATGCGATTCAATCGGAGTTAAATGCACTGGCAAAACGTGAAGTCTTCGGACCTGCAGTCCGAACACCGAAGGTATAAAACCTGTTGGCTACAAATGGATATTTGTGCGAAAGCGCAATGAAAAGAGTGAAATCGTTCGATATAAAGCGCGATTAGTAGCCCAAGGTTTTTCACAAAGACCAGGTATTGATTATGATGAAACTTATTCTCCTGTTGTTGATGCTATTACACTCCGATATCTTATCAGTTTGGCAAGACATGAAAAGATAGATATGCGCCTATTAGATGTTGTCACTCGCTTACTTGTATGGAAATTTAGAAAATGATGTTTACATGAAAATCCTCGAAGGATTTCATATGCTCGAAGCATATAAACATTATCCTCGTGAAAATTACTCCATCAAGTTGCAGAAATCATTATATGGCCTGAAGCAATCTGGGCGCATGTGGTTTACACGTCTTAGTGAATATTTATTGAAAGCGGAATTTAAAAATGATCAGGTATGTTCATGCGTTTTTATTAAGAAATCTGGTTCTAAATTTGTGATATTAGCTATATATGTTGATGATATTAATCTTATTGGAACTCCTGAAGAGCTCCAAGAAACAATTGATTATTTAAAAAGAGAATTCGAAATCAAGGATTTTGGTAAAACCAAATTTTGCCTTGGTTTACAAATTGAATATTTGGAGAGTGGAACATTTATTCATCAATCAACATATACAGCAAAAGTGCTAAAAAGATTTTACATGGACAAAGCACATCCATTGAGTATTCTAATGATCGTGCGATCATTAAATGTGGATAAAGATCCTTTCCGACCTCAAGAAAATAATGAAGAACTCCTTAGTCCTGAAGTACCATATCTCAGTGCAATTGGTGCATTGATATATCTTGCTAATAATACACGACCTGATATTGCTTTTGCGTCAATTTATTAGCAAGATTTAGTTCTTCACCAACACGACGACATTGTAATGGAATTAAACAAGTCCTTCGATATCTCCAAGGTACAATTGATCTCGGATTATTTTATTCAAATAAAACCAGTCCAACATTGATAGGTTATGCAGATGCTGGTTATTTATCTGATCCACATAAAGCACGTTCTCAAACGGGCTATCTATTTACATGTAGAAATACTGCTATATCATGGCGTTCTACGAAACAATCTATAGCAGCTACTTCTTCAAATCATGCTGAAATTATAGCCATTCATGAAGCAAGTCGATAATGTGTATGGCTAAGATCCATGATTCATTATATCCGAGAAAGTTGTGGATTATCATCAATCAAAGATATTCCAACTCCTCTTTATGAAGACAATGCAGCTTGCATAGCTCAATTACGAGGAGGATATATTAAAGGAGATCGGACAAAACATATTTCACCAAAATTCTTCTTTACTCATGAACTCCAGAAGAAAGGTGAAATTGATGTGCTACAAATTCGGTCATGTGATAACCTCGCAGATATTTTCACGAAGACTTTACCGACTGCAACATTTGAAAAGTTGAGATATAAAATCGGTATGCGTCGGTTTAAAGATTTAAAGGAATCATCTCATCAGGGGGAGTAATAAATGGACATATAGAATAATGTACTCTTTTTCCTTCACTAGATTTTTTTTCCACTGGGTTTTTATCTAGTAAGGTTTTAACGAGGCATATTCTTTATGTAATGGATGGACATCCAAGGGGGAGTATTATGAATTATTGGAATCTTTATTAATTAGTGGAGGCTCCACTAATTATGGATTTATGTGAATTATTAGAAAATTTTTATGGATGTCCACCATTTAGTAGAGACACCACTAATTAAGATTAGTGGAAGATGATGTATGCCATGATGTAATCCACTAATTAGAGCTCTATAAATAGAGCTATTCTCTAAGCTTGTAACACACCATTATTTTGTGAAAGAAAGATTAGAGAAAATTGTGAGAGAAAAGAAAGAGAGAAATTCTTGTGCAAAATAGTTAGAGTTTTATTAGTGTGTAGTGTGAAGGTTTTATTCTAACACTACCCTAATTTTATAACACTTAGTTTATTATAGATTTTTTCTGGTAGAGTGATTGATCCAATTACGTAATGCAAGCTCTTTGATTCCTAGAATAAACCCGTAAAGAGACTAAAAGGCCTTTGGTCCAAAGTGATGAGTATTAATTGTCGTAGTCAATCTCAGCAGGCACGAAAAGGAGTATATATTTAGTGTAGTTGATGGATGAGGAAGAAGGTTGTTCTTAAGTTACACACAAAACGATATAGTTTGTTTGTTTCGTTGCGTAGATGATTTCCTTGTGAATCCCTCCATGCAGAATATTCTATGCAAATGTGGGTATCTCTGGTCCCAAATGAATTCAATTGTATATAATATAATTCATCGGTTCTTTTATATCTACTTATTTTAACTAAAAATTTTATCTTAATTTATATGTCTCATTAATAAATTAAAATTATATTAATTATTTTTTTTATAAATATTTATCTTTAATACAATAAATATTGTACATTTATAGTGGGAAATAAAAGTAAATTAGATATGCTTATAATATATAAAGTTTTAAAATTTGATTACCCCTTAATAAAGAGAGGGATTCTTTGAGAGTAAAATAGAAAATGTTAATTAATTAATTAATTAAAAATTCTTATTTTTCTTAAAACTTGTGAATCGATTAAAATAAATAGATAAAAGAGGATGGACGGAGTAATAGATAACTTGTATAGTTTCATAAATTCATTGGACAAATATGCAATAACGTGTAAGAAATAAAATCTTTTAAAAAACCTATAAATTAATGCCTATTCATGAAAAGATTTTTCGAGAAAACAAAAGTTATTGATGTAGTATGTAGTTTTCCTTCCAGCGTATTGTTGTCGTTGTTGGTAATGTAATCTGTTGGGCTTTATTTTGCATTCTTAATCAGATTAGAATAAAGTGATTTGATTAAAATGATATTTTTAATATATTTAGAATTATAAAGTTACTATTATTCTATATATATTTGAATTAAAAAATTACTCTTAATATAATTTATTTTAATTAGAAATCTTATAATTTAGTATATATATATATATATATATATATATATGTGTGGAATCGTAAACTTTCTAGAAATCTTAATTTGTTCTGGTATATCTAGTCTTACGGGGTAGCTTTCTAGAAATTCTGATTTGTTTTGGTGTATCCAGTCTTATGGGACGTATGGTTGTAGATTAGGTGGGTGGACGAGTAGTGTGAGATAGGATTTGGGTAATAGCTTGTGAATATCTCCTAGTGGCTCGTCGTAAACGTAAGTTTGGTTGGATAAGTCAAACTACGTAAATCTCTTGTACCTTATGTTATTCTTCGTGTTCATTTTTTTGTTATAGTTATTTATTCTGATTTATATTTTTCCAATAAAGTGGTATCAGAACTTAGGTTTTGGGGTTTTGAAATGGTGAAAATCAATAAGAGAATTTGTTTAGGCGCGCAGTAGAAGATGGAGAAACACTAATTTCTCTTGGTCAATATGTATTTTATTGACAGAATTATATCTAGAGAGAGGAGGTTATTAGACATTAGTAAAATTACTCATATAGTTGTACACCTTACGTGAACTGGATAGGTTTTGTACCAAAAGTATAGACAGATAAATTTAGGTTACACAATAGAGAAAAGAACAATACGTGAATTGGATACGTTTTTTACCATTGGATACGTTTTTTACCAAAAGTATCTGATAGTGGATTTGAGACAAATAAATCTAGGTTACACAATCAGAGAAAAGAACAAATAGTTGCAGTTGTCATGAATAGCCATGTGCTCATTATGAAATGAGAGATAAGGATTTGCAATGACGATACGATAACACTGGCATATGCAAAGATATCCTCACAATGTTTGACTCCACGAAATTAATTGGCTTCAATTTGAAATTAAGTATTTTTTATCATTTGTGGTGGTTGTACTTATAGTGTATTAGAAAAAAGGGGTTCTTGGAGTGGAATGCACTTTGGATGATGTGACAAATGTCCTAAAAATATGTAAATGTTATGAATTATTGGAATCTCCATTAATTAGTGGAGGCTCCACTAATTATGGATTTATGTAAATTATTAGAAGATTTTTATGGATGTCCACCATTTAGTGGAGACACCATTAATTGAGATTAGTTGAAGATGATGTATGCCATGATGTATTCCACTAATTAGAGCTCTATAAATAGAGCTATTCTCTAAGCTTGTAACACACCATTATTTTGTGAAAGAAAGATTAGTGAAAGAAATATTAGAGAAAATTGTGAGAGAAAAGAAAGAGAAAAATTCTTGTGCAAAGAATAGTTAGAATTTTCTTAGTGTGTAGTGTGTAGATTTTATTCTAACACTACCCTAATTTTATAACACGTTATCAGCACGAGTCTCTGCCGTTATTAAAGCCGAAGACTAAGCACGAGTCTCTGCCGTTATTAAAGCCGAAGACGAGTACGCATTTATTGATCTCTATGGCTAATCTCGCTAAACTCGAATTTGTAGCCCTTGATATTTCGGAAAAAATTATATGTCATGGGTTCTCGATGCGTAAATGCATCTAAATGTCGAAGGCCTTAGTGAAACTATTCAAGCAAATAATAGTGCATCTCGCACAACACAAGGCTAAAGCTTTGATTTTTATTCGTCATCATCTCGATGGAAATTTGAAAATGGAATATCTTACCGAAAAAGATCCATATGTCCTGTGGGTAAATTTAAAAGAAAGATTTGACCACCTGAAGATGGTCGTACTACCCACTGCACGGTATGAATGGTTGCACCTGAGGTTGCAAGATTTTAAAACCGTGAATGAATATAGCTCCGCAATGTATAAAATTACATCTCAATTAAAATTATGCGGAGAAAAAGTGATTGATGAAGATATGTTGGAGAAGACATTCTCCACCTTTCATACCTCGAATATTGTCCTGCAGCAACAATATCGAGAAAAGGGGTATACAAAATTTACAGATTTAATTACTGCCCTCCTCATTGCAGAGAAGAATAATGAGTTATTATTAAGAAATCATGAAGCCAGACCAACTGGCTCAACAGCACTCCCAGAAGTGAATGTTGTTGGCTCTAGCAGAAGCCATCGTTATAGTCGTGGTCGTGGCCATGGCCATAGCCGTGGTCGTGGTTATGGTCATAGACACGCTCGATATTTCCCTTATCACAATCATAATCAAACTGTGAGAAATACTGGCCACTTGAAGTGGAACAGAAAAGATCATAATGGAAAAGAAAAGGAAATTGAAGAAAAGCATGAGGATATATGTTATAGATGTGGCATGAAAGGTCATTGGTTACGAAACTGTCGTACGGCTAAGCATTTAGTTGAATTTTATCAAGCTTCATTGAAAAATAAAAATGTGGAAGCAAATTTTTCTCAACATCCAATAAATAATGCTGAGGATGATGATATTGATCCTGAAGATCTTAATATCAATATTACCCATATGGATGTATCGGATTTTTTTGAACACCCAGACGGTAGGATAGACCATTTAATTGGTGATGGAAGTGTCCAGAAGAACTAAAGCATCACCTTGATATTTTTGTATTTTTATTTTCATTCTATTCTAATAATATTTACGTTTACATATATATATTTGTGTTCAGATGGCTGTTGTTAATGATGATGTATGCATTATTGATAGTGGAACTACATACACCATACTAAAAAATGAGAAATATTTTTCTGATCTCAAAATGGGAGAAATAAATATTTATACGATAAACGGTAGTGCAAATGTAATTGAGGGCTCCGGAAGAGCTAGTATATTGTTGCCTAAAGGAACAACAATTATTATTGATAAGGCACTATTTTCCTCAAAATCTAGAAGAAATTTATTGAGTTTTAAAGATATCCGCATAAATGGGTATCATGTTGAAACAAATGAGGAAAATGGGATTGAGCATCTTTTTTATTACTCAAATGCATTTGGGTAAGAAATCGGTATTAGAAAAATTGCCGTCTTTTTCTACTGGTCTATATTTTGTAAAAATACGTACAATTGAAATTCATCATCTAGTAAACCAGAAGTTTACTAGTCCTATTACTTTTAGCATTTGGCATGTCCGGTTGGGTCATCCGGGATCTACCATGATGAGAAGAATCATTGAGAATACACATGGTCATCCTTTAAAAAATAAAAGGATATTAACATCAGAAAAATTCGCATGTACTGCATGTTCCCTAGGAAAATTAATTGTTAAACCATCACCAGTAAAAGTAGGAGCTGAAAGTCCTACATTTCTCGAACGGATTCACGGAGATATTTGTGGACCTATTGATCCACCATGTGGACCGTTCAAATATTTTATGGTCTTAATTGATGCATCATCCCGATGGTCACATGTATGTTTATTATCTACTCGCAACCTGGCGTTTGCGAGATTACTTGCTCAAATAATTAAATTACGAGCACAATTTCCGGACCATCACATTAAAAATATCCGTTTGGATAATGCTGGTGAATTTTCATCACATGCTTTTGATGCATATTGCATGTCAATTGGGATTAATGTTGAACATCCTGTAGCTCATGTTCACACACAAAATGGTCTTGCTGAATCTTTGATTAAACGATTACAATTAATTGCTAGACCATTATTAATGAAAACAAATCTCCCAACATCTGCTTGGGGACATGCTATTCTACATGCTGCAACACTTGTACGTATAAGACCAGCTTAGTTATCATAAATTCTCTCCTTTGCAATTGGCTTTTGGGTCGAACCAAATATTGCTCATTTAAGAATTTTTGGGTGTGTTGTATATATTCCAATTGCACCAAACCAACGTACAAAGATGGGTCCTCAAAGAAGAAAGGGGATATACGTTGGATATGATTCTCCCTCTATTATCAGGTATGTTGAACCCCTGACAGGAGATGTATTCACAGCAAGATTTGCTGATTGTCATTTTAATGAATCATTATTCCCTAAATTAGGGGGAGAACAGAAACAGTACAAGAAAGATCGTGATTGGACAACATCATTAAATTATCTTGATCCGCATACAAGCGCGTGTGAACTTGAAGTTCAAAAGATAATTCATTTGTAAATCATTGCAAATCAAATGCCAGACGCTTTTGTTGACTCTAGAAGAGTAACAAAATCGCATATGCCAGCTATAAATGCTCCTATTCTAATTGAAGTTCCAACAGAACAAAAGATTTTACATATAGCTGCTGAGCCAAAAGCACGCCAGAAGCGTGGCCGACCTCTTGGTTCTAAAGATAAAAATCATCGAAATAAAAGAGGACTAAATGATCCAGAAGATCATATTGAAGAAAAGAATGATAAAGACCAAGAGAGAACTGATGACAAAGAACCAGAAGTTGATGAAAGTAACACTGAAATTTCTATCAATTATACCACTTCTGGTAGAAGTTGGAATCTGATAGAAACTGTTATTGATGATATATTTGCATACAATATATCTCTTGATGTTACATAGGATAATGATGATCCCGAACCAATATCGATTGATGAATGTCGGCATAGAAAAGATTGGTCGCAATGGAAAGATGCGATTCAATCGGAGTTAAATGCATCGACAAAACGTGAAGTCTTCGGACTGCAGTCCGAACACCGAAGGTGTAAAACCTGTTGGCTATAAATGGATATTTGTGCGAAAGCGCAATGAAAAGAGTGAAATCGTTCGATATAAAGCGCGATTAGTAGCCCAAGGTTTTTCACAAAGACCAGGTATTGACTATGATGAAACTTATTCTCCTATTGTTGATGCTATTACACTCAGATATCTTATCGGTTTAGCGAGTACATGAAAAGATAGATATGCGCCTATTAGATGTTGTCACTCGCTTACTTGTATGGAAATTTAGAAAATGATGTTTACATGAAAATCCTCGAAGGATTTCATATGCCTGAAGCATATAAACATTATCCTCGTGAAAATTACTCCATCAAGTTACGTAAATCATTATATGGCCTGGAGCAATCAGGCGCATGTGGTTCACACGTCTTAGTGAATATTTATTGAAAGCGGGATTTAAAAATGACCAGGTATGTCCATGTGTTTTTATTAAGAAATCTGGTTCTAAATTTGTGATATTAGCTATATATGTTGATGATATTAATCTTATTGGAACTCCTGAAGAGCTCCAAGAAACAATTGATTATTTAAAAAGAGAATTCAAAATCAAGGATTTTGGTAAAACCAAATTTTGCCTTGGTTTACAAATTGAACATCTGGAGAGTGGAACATTTATTCATCAATCAACATATACAGCAAAAGTGTTAAAAAGATTTTACATGGACAAAGCACATCCATTGAGTATTCCAATGATCGTCCGATCATTAAATATGGATAAAGATCCTTTCCGACCTCAAGAAAATGATGAAGAACTCCTTAGTCCTGAAGTACCATATCTCAGTGCAATTGGTGCATTGATATATCTTGCTAATAATACACGACCTGATATTACTTTTGCTGTCAATTTATTAGCAAGATTTAGTTCTTCACCAACACGACGACATTGGAATGGAATTAAACAAGTCCTTCGATATCTCCAAGGTACAATTGATCTCGGATTATTTTATTCAAATAAAACAAGTCCAACATTGATAGGTTATGCAGATGCTGGTTATTTATCTGATCCACATAAAGCACGTTCTCAAACGGGCTATCTATTTACATGTGGAAATAATGCTATATCATGGCGTTCTACGAAACAATCTATAGCAACTACTTCTTTAAATCATGCTGAAATTATAGCCATTCATGAAGCAAGTCAAGAATGTGTATGGCTAAGATCCATGAATCATTATATTCGAGAAAGTTGTGGATTATCATCAATCAAAGATATTCCAACTCCTCTTTATGAAGACCATGCAGCTTGCATAGCTCAATTACGAGGAGGATATATTAAAGGAGATCGGACAAAACATATTTCACCAAAATTCTTCTTTACTCATGAACTTTAGAAGAAATGTGAAATTGATGTGCTACAAATTCGGTCATGTGACAACCTCGCAGATATTTTCACGAAGACTTTACCGACTGCAACATTTGAGAAGTTGAGATATAAAATCGGTATGTGTCGGTTTAAAGATTTAAAGGAATCATCTCATCAGGGGGAGTAATAAACAGACATATAGAATAGTGTACTCTTTTTCCTTCACTAGATTTTTTTTTCCCACTGGGTTTTTATCTAGTAAGGTTTTAACGAGGCATATTCTTTATGTATGGATGGACATCCAAGGGGGAGTGTTATGAATTATTGAAATCTCCATTAATTAGTGGAGGCTCCACTAATTATGGATTTATGTGAATTATTAGAAGATTTTTATGGATGTCCACCATTTAGTGGAGACACCATTAATTGAGATTAGTTGAAGATGATGTATGCCATGATGTATTCCACTAATTAGAGCTCTATAAATAGAGCTATTCTCTAAGCTTGTAACACACCATTATTTTGTGAAAGAAAGATCAGTGAAAGAAAGATTAGAGAAAATTGTAAGAGAAAAGAAAGAGAAAAATTCTTGTGCAAAGAATAGTTAGAATTTTCTTAGTGTGTAGTGTGTAGATTTTATTCTAACACTACCCTAATTTTATAACAGTAAAATCTAATTTTCTTGAGCCAGTAAGATTTTAATGGTTGTGGGTTTTTAATTGAGGTGGAGTCCTAAAATCGCACATTGCTGAAATATCCCAATATAACGAGAAAAGTATGAGCAACGGTATTCATCTGTAAGGAAAGAAGTATCTCTTTCAAGGGACAAAAGGTAGTGTGAGGAGAAATATTACAAAAACGAGAAAAGATCGAGACTTTCTCGGATGGGTCAATGAAGCGGGTTTGACTCAAAACAGCTACGTATATTTATTGACCAAATTGAATCAAGAATAATTAGGATACTGAGATTATACTGATTTGAGTATGTAGTTGGATGCCAATAAAATTTTAATAGTTATGAAGGTCAATGGAGTCAAGAGATACATTGCTGAAATATCCCAATATAACAAGAAAAGTATGAGCAACGGTATTCATCGGTAAGAAAAGAAGTACCTCGATAACCTAGACGGGGAATGCACAATGACTTTCAAGGGACAGAAGGTGGGGTGAGGAGAAATATTACAAAGATGAGAAAAGATCGAGACTTTCTCGGACGGGTCAATGAAGCGGGTTGGACTCAAAATAGCTACTTGTATTTATTGACCAAATTGAATCAAGAATAATTAGGATACGAAGATTAAACTGATTCGAGTATGTAGTTGGATACCAATAAAATTTTAATAGTTATGAAGGTCAATGGAGTCTTATGATTAGAAGTCTTATGATTTGATATCTATATATAAGAAGAATCATAAGTTTGCTAGGGATCCTGATTTGTTGTGTGTATCCAGTCTTATGGGGCGTATGGGTATAGATTAGGTAAGTGTATGAGTGGTGTAAGATAGGGTTTGAATAATATCACTTTGTATAAATCTAGGGACTATTAATAAAATATTTTGTAATTTTACGTTTACATCGTGATTTTTATCGTAAACATAAGTTTGATTAGATATGCCAAATTACATAATTTTTTTGGTCTTATTTTATTCTTCATGTTTGTTTTTTCTGTTTTAATTATTTATTTTAATTTAGATTTTTCCAACCTTAATAAATATTGGTCTCATCCACATATCCAATTGGAAGACAATGGTAGTAATTGACAGGAGAACCACCGAACAAATGGGTTAATTTTGTGTGGCAAGGCTTTATCAAGGTGCGCATATGCGAGACAAAATATGCTCTCAAGGGAAGACGGTTTCTCCTTTATCACAAACAGACCAATGTATGAAAAGAGGCTATAAAAGGTCCCACCGTTGATGCTTTTCATATCGAATAATGGGATTGAATCATTTTCTTTGAATTGGAGATTTTTTTTCTTTTATTTTGAATTTGAAGGATGAGAAGGGAATTTGAATTTTGAATCTTTAATATGTAGGTTTAAGAAAGAATGCAATATTTTTTGTGTGATTAATATTTTTGAATTGATTTGTTTTTATTTGTAAAACAGTAGAATTTTTCAAATTTTATATTATCCAAATGCAATTTATAACACTCATTCCGCATTGGACCCTCCCTGCGGGGATAGAGATGGGCTGGGATGGGATTGGGCTAGAGCGGTGAGTACAATCAGTTTTGAGTTTAAAATCCAATTAAAGACACAGTCTGGCCCAAACAGAGTTTTGTTTGGTCACCAATTTGCTCTCTCTATTCTTTGTGATGTGATGGCTCGATAACAAATATATTTTAATTTAAATATTACCCATTATTTTATTCTTTTTGAATTGGTGATATATTTTAAGATTTATAATAGTTTTTAATTACAAAATATTAATTTTTAAAATTTTATCGTACATTTATTTGTAATTGGCAAAAGTTATAAAGTTTAAAGATATTCAAATCTGTCATTTCTTGTAATTATATTTTCCCTTAATTGTATTTTTTTAATGTTATTTATTAATTGGATAGATTTCATGGAGGCATTTTGTTAAGGATAGGACACTCATCTAATCTGACTTTTAGAAACTATTAGAATGGGAAATGATTTTTTTTTCTCTCATAATAAACACAAGTACATAATTAGATCACATCAACGCTTTCAAAATCAAAATTTAAGCAATCTAAATGTACATTTTAGCTTCAACAAATTGCCTCGGGAAGAAATTCAATCCACGATAGATTTTTTTTTTTTTTTCCTTCTTCTTTACCACTAGACAAGAAAGGCTATCTTTAAACAAAGATAAAACTGAACATAGGCCAAAGATATATGGTAAATTTGAAGAAATAAATAGGGTAGGTTGGTACGTTACAACATCACGCATGAGACTGCTCACATGGGCTCTCTTAAGAAAACAGAGTTCACATGGGAAGGGGACCCTCTTGGATGGAGGTGAGCTTTGGTCAGTTTCTAAGATGCTTCTTTGACCAAACATTGCAAACATGAACCCACAAACAATTGAAGAAAGAAGCACAACGGAGGGTGTGACTATTGGATAACAAGCATGCTCTCAGAATTGCCATTGGACTTATCAGCATGAGTCTCTTTCATTTCCTATCTGCTTTTTGCTTTTCCTTCTTATTTCTCTCTCTTGTGGTCTGGCATTTTTCTCTCCCCTTTTTTTTTTTTGGGTGACCATTGCTGTCTGCAATTGCTTGACCCACAAAATTGATGAACCTCTCCTTCTCCAGCTTCTATGTAGTAATTACCTAACATAGCAAGGTTAGGTAGTACCTAGTTGGTTAAGATACCTATCCCTTCCAACTACGTAACAATCTCCCATTCTTCTTTTTCTTTGTGGAGTAAAGAGGAATTCCTAACAAAAACAGAAAGAAACCTGCGAATGATTCTATATGAAAAGTTGGCTTTCTCTCAATGTCCTAACTGAAAGAATCCTCCCCAAATTTTGCAATGAGATTGGATCTTGTAGGGGATTTGTCCTCGAAATATGACAATCTTTTTTGCCTGTATTGTGAGCCTGCATAAAAACCTTGCTTAAGATTAGTTTGGTGTTTGATGGTTTAGTACCAAAAAAGGAAGAATCAATCTAGCAGTTCACTTTCTTGAAAGGGATATAAGCCAATGAACTACAAGTAATCAACTCAACTTCAATGATCTTGTCTATGTTTCTCTATAATGTCTACAAGAGAAGCAAAGTTGATCTCTACATTTAAAACTTGTGAGATTAATCATGATGACAAATTTATAGGAATATGTAACATAAATAAGGAAGAAAATAATTTTCCTACAACTATCGGCCTTCTCTGCTCCTCAGTTCCAATGTGTATGGAGATCTGCTTTTCTCTGGCTAGCTTGCAACATCTATTCTTTAACAACCGATATCAAACAGTTCAGATTCAGTAGTGAATCCATTAGAAAAGCTTCATAACAGAAGGAAGCTCTACACCAAACTGGTAATCAGAAGATTTGATGAGTAGAAGCAACTTATGATCTACTAATAGGATCACAACCAGGTACACGAGAGAATTTGCATATATGAAAACAATGTGAAGTTCTTTGATATGCATCTCATATCATTAATAATCTAGATTCAAGCATATCAATGGGCCTTTCCACTTCCAAGGGTGAGCTCCAAATCATCTACTCCAATTTCATGTGCTCTTTCACCTTCCCATGCCTTCACTGTACCACTCTCAAATGCAAATTCAGAGCCACATCCCCTTTGGGCTGCTCCACCCCAAGTGAACTGACCACAGCCATCAACTGCATTCTGTAGATTTTGCTTAGTCATAGGTTTTACAAGGTTAAATGTAGGAGAAGATGGAGCAGCTGGGGTTGTCTGGAAACTAACCCAGCGGGCAGAATCAACTGTGGATACATCAGACTCATCACATTCTGGAATTGTTGCGGGTTTGAAATGTCTCCGCCTAGTAGGACTTGATGGAGCCGAAGCAGCAAAAAGATTGTGGGGAAAGGAAGCCAACTGAATGTTCGAAAAAGGCTCCCAATCAGGTTTTCTCTTTGAACCTCTAGTTGGCGAAGAAAGAGGTGGAGTTACCGGAGCACTGTTGGATATACGAAGAGGCGGAAGGGAGTTGGGAATGGATGCTAAGTTACGGAGGAAAGGAAGAATATAAGACGTGGGATTTCCATCTCCGCGAGTAGGGCTCGGACATAAGGATGATGATGGACTTGCATGGTAAGAAGGTACTGGACTCGGAAAGGATGAAGATAGTGGGCTTGGCTGGAGCGATGAACATGCACTGATATTAGCTGAGGCACCTCCAATCTCCGCCGGGGGTGGTTTGCATCCCTGTGTGGGAGGACCACAGAAAAAGTTAGCATTTTGGAGACTGAACAAGTAATTGAACACAATACTGAATACATCTGTATGTATGTCCCTTTCTGCTAAGATTGTAATGGGGTTGCAGTGCTGCAAGCCACAAGACTCAAGACAACCTCAATCTATATAATCTCCATACCTATAAATAGAACAGAGATGCCAATACCGCTAAGAAAAGTAAAATTGCCAAGCAATATACAAGGGAAAGACATCTGAATCACAATAAGAAAAGGAAATTATTTCAATTTAATACTCTAACAAGACCAATAAGCAAAGGTCACAAAACACCTAAAAATATCGAAGATAATATCATTTTATGCAGAAATGGATTTCGTTCAACCTGAGGGGAAAATACATGTAAAAGGAATCTCTAACTACTGACTCTCACCGGCAAAGCTTATGAAACTGAAAAGAACTAGAGAATTAGCTGTAAAAGTGGCATAATTAGAGCAGCAGAAAACATCCTGATTAGTGACCTTGCAAGATCAAGATCCAATTTTTTCCTCCAATATCACTCAAGCAGATCAAATCCTTTTGAGTAATCCAATCAAACAGTATAGAGAATATGCAAAAATTCCAACTAGCATGAACAAGAATAATTAACAAAGCCTTAAAACTATTAACCCCTGCAGATCTGTGGACAGAAAATCAGAAATGAATAAAGTTGACAAAAGGGAAAGAAAATTTAAAGAAAAAGCTAATGACCTTGCGATAAGTTGTGCCATCTTCTTCTACGACCCAACCAGCTTCGGCACAGAGAGCTTTCAAGACTTCGTTGTTGTCACAGTGCTTGGGAAGCTTGTAGTTGCCTTGAGCACGAAGGCCAGCGAAAATCTTGGCAGCGATGGCCCTTCTTCGTCTCTCCCTTCTCTTGTTGTTTTCTCTCTCCTTCCAAGTCGGTAAACGCCCCGATGAGCCACCCCCGGACGTCATTCTTGCTCCGGCGAAACACCCGTAGTCGTTTGCTCTCCTCCTTGCTCTGAATCTAGATGTAGAACAAGGATTCCGTAGCACGTTTATTAGTTAATTCATTGGAGGGGTCGAAAACCAAAAGGGGTTGTGTGAATGCATAGGTGTTGATGTTGAAGATGAAGAATGAAGACTCTGTGCTCACGAGGCTAACTCTCTCTTTATTGGAAATGTGGCAGCTTCCCAGTTACAACGTGTACTTTCTCGTCCTATCAAAATTATTAGTTAAATTAATACGAAATTTTATATAAAAATAAAAATTATAATGTAATAATAATAATAATAATAATAATAATATAATAAAAAATTAAATTTAAATATATAAAAATATTAATTATTTTATAATATATAAAAAATTTAAATTTTTTAGATCTATTCAAAATAATAAATTAATTAATTTTGTTACGATGGAGGAAATACTACTCATTGCTTAAATTATTAAAAAAATTGACACTAGAGTAATTTCATTAATCAATTAATAAAAAGATCTTAAATTTGATATTCATAGTATTCTTTCTCTTATAATCATAATTTTTTGTTAAAAAAATCTGTGTTAATTTTAATTAATTATTTTCCACTTCCTTGTAATAACGGAGACTACCTTTAAAATGTTAAAAATTAAAAAAAATAAATGTCACACCCTCCACAAATTTTCCAATTCAATTCGATTTTTTTAATTTGGGGTTTTTTAAATAAATTTTTACTTACAATTTATACTTATTGTAAAATTCATTAGATATTATACATATTTGTACTCGTTGAATGACCAAAATAGGAGGATGTACATTATTTTCTTTAGTAAATAAAATATTATTAATAGTAAAGAGAGTTCTACATATATAGATTGTACTTTGAAATAAATTTTTTTAATTCAAATTAAAATTTTAATTTAAAATAATATTAATTTAAATAATTTTTATTTCTCGACAATTATCATATGTTCACAATACATCATATTTTTTTATTTCATTAATAATTCAATTTCACATTTAATAATATTTTATTAAATTTTAATAAAAATATCTTAATCCAATTATTATTTAAGTACAATTTAAAACATAATACTATGTTACAAGTATAAAATGTCAAGATAAACCTTTTTTTTCCCCTACATAAATAGCACTATTCTCGTGACGCGCCAAATATATGAATGTCCAATAATAGCATATGGTAAAAGCTACAAGTATCAAGAGATGGAAGAGATATATTGCCAAGCGATTGCTCCCCTTACGGTATAAATTTGTAATTACATAACTAAATTAGTAAAAATACCTCAAACAAAAATATTAGAATAATTACAAGATTATAAGTTTGATTTTCATCTCTTATGTTAATAACTCAAAGACAAGACAGGATATCAAGTTACTAATTAATACTATATTCATTTTATAATATAAGTTGATTTAGATTTATACACAAAAATTAAGGATTAATGAATTTTAAATAATTTTAAAAAATAATTCTAATTAAATATTTATCTATTTTGGTAATTTGATAGAGTTAAATCATAATGAGTGGAAAGAGAAAAATTGTAGGGAGGGATAGAGATGGAAAAAAGGAATAATTTTTTATAAAATTATGTAAAACACTGTATATTGTGAAAAAAAAATTAAGTTTAAAACGACTTATATTATGAAATAGAGATAGTACTATAATTGATTCGTGAAGAGGGAAAGAGAAAATGAAAAGAGGGATACATTTACTTCTATTAAAGGAATAAATATAATTTACTTCTATTTTGTTTAATTAAAATAAAAAAACAAATTAAAAATACTATCTTGATTTATGTATTTATATATTTAAATTTGGACAAATTATTTGTTTACATAAAGCAAAAGATCTTTCATTCTAATTTATTTTTCTTTTATTTTTATTTTCTAACAAAATAATATAATTTACTTATTTATCTATATTTTTTATTTTTCTTCTCCCTCCAACCAAATATAACGTATATAATTTATCTAAATTTCAAAAGGTTAAATTGTAAGGGATCCTTTAAAAAAAGGGTGTATTTTTATTATGACGTCATAAAATTTTCTAGTGCAGGGGTAGTTACCAGCTTATGACGCACGATACGAGTGAAAATCGGATCCGGCTTTTTCTCCCGAATTTAGGGTGGGCCCTGACGTGGGTCTATTGTTTAGTTTGAACGGTACAACAAAATGGGGCGAACCGCGACGACCCTTAAACCCGGAGAAAAAAGCTTGTGGGACCTAGAATTGGACGTAGTTGAACATTTTTTTCGTCGTAAAATCGCTTTAAAAAATCGGGGCCACTTTTAGAGACGGCACCACACGTGCGACACATAACCGAGGGGGCTTTATCCCTTTGCTCAGATCTGGGGACCACTCTTGGACATTTGATGTGTTTGTTCAGATCATCCAACACGTGCATGTGGTCCCCATCGGTGTATTATTACTTGGAACCAAAGGTCGTAGTAGTTCGTGCTTTTCTACTTCGGCTCATGCTCAGCTCTAGCCTGTAATTAAATGCCGGCTCGACAACTTTCCCGGGAAACCATTAATCCTTCTTTTTTTAATTCATCACACCCCTTGTTCTTATATTAATTACTTTCTCTGCCACAATTAAATTAAGTTAGACGAATTATAATAAAAATTACGAGTAAAAAAATAAGAAAAAAATATCTTTAAGAAAAAATAAATTATAAAAATTACAAGAAATAGAAAATAAAAAAAATATTTATATGAGTCAAAAGAAAAGAAAAAAAATATTACTTAGATGAATTAGAAAAAAGAGGAAGTAAGAATTTTTTTTTTGAGTTAAAAGAAATAGGGAAAAAATATTAAGAAAATATTATAAATTAGAAGATTTTCAAGAAAGTAAAAAAAGAAAAAAAATTTATGAGTTAAAATAAACAAAAAATATATATCCGAATGACTACTTTGATATATTTTCATATTTATAAAAATTAAATTAAATATAACTATTTTTGGATGACTTGATTAAGATAATTATATTTTTTTAAGATCAATTTAAAAATTACCCAAAATTATATCCTCGACCGCTAAGCCATTCTTGGATCGAAGCCACGGCTAGCGGGACAGATGTAACTATGTAAGAGGTGGAAGGAGTAGAACATAATTTAATGGCGTCGGCCGAAGGCCCGTGTGGAAGTGGGCACAGCGAAGCAAAAGAGGGACAGGCAAGACTGGGAGAGGCAGCTGGCTTGGGCCACAGCCCACAAGAGCCATTAAGTCGAGAGGACAACAAAGACTTGACTTCCACACACGTGTGTGTATGTGGTCATGTGTGTTTGTGGGACCGTTTAACCACTCCCATTTCTCTTGTTTCCGGACTTGGAGTCCACACACTATCCGTTCCCCTTTTACTGGGCCTTCATTGGCACAAGCCCACGTGGGGTTTTATTTATTAATGCTGATTTAAATATCTTTTGCTCAAGAGATTTCTTATTTTAATCACCGCAAGGCCCAAACCTTTTTAATAGTAATATTGTTCCCCCCAAAAAAAAACTTTATAATAATATATTGATGATGATCCAGATTTTTTATGGACTGTATTCATTAAAAACTGATACAGTATTATTTTAAAAAATACAATATACATCTATCTATCTGAATATTTCCTACTTTTGTCACTTACAACAAAAACAACCAATTACATGCTGCCATTTGGCAACAATTATCAACAGAGCTTTGGGCCGCTTCCAAATATGGATTTATGGAAAACCTCAAAGCCAATTTTAATGGGCTAATGTCAAAAGAGAGTGACGTCTTTTTCGTGGGCCGCTTGGCAATTCGGAGTGGTTAAAATGGTACAATTGACTGCCTGGCACAATTGTGAGCTACTAGCCAGTAGGGCTGTTAGAAAAATTAAACTCCGATCCAACCCAACGGAGTCAATTCAATTCAATCTGAATTTTGATTTTTTTGGTTAGTCTGGGTTGGATTGGGTTAAGGAACTTCGAAACCGACAATTTTATTCGAGTTTTTAAAATTATATAATCCAACCAAATTCAATTTGAATCAATATAATTAATTAAATTTATTTAATTTTAAAAAATTATTCAAACATTAAAAAATAGAAAACAAAAAAAAAAAAAATAAGACAAATCCTAAAATCTAAATTTCTTTTTAGACAAAATCACTTCAAGGTCATGGGTCTCTCTCTCACACTCTCTCTTTCACGTTCAATCGTTTTTTGTTGCTGTGCTACTACGCCGCTGATCTGAAATCTCCAAATCCACCCTCTTCTTGCTCTACTACGGTATTGCCTATGCAAAGAAAGTCTCCATCAAAACTAATTCAAGTTCATCTCCAAAATTCATCAGTCTTTACTTCCTATTCCTGGTATATATAGGATAAATGTGTAATTATATAAGTCATCATTTTTGTCCAAGAAATGCATTTGACTTGTATTTTTTGTACTTTGTATACAAATATTGAGTTTTCAAGGGCTATTAATTCAAGATGCCAAAAGAGGCGTCTCAAAATTTTTCTTAACGAAGAGTATCAAAGTAAAAAAAAAAGCCTTGAAATCACAACAAGAACAACTGCTTCAAAGAACATTGAAATTGAAGTTGACAAGTCATTGGGTTTGACTTTGGGCCAAAATGTAGGAGGTGATCTCTCCTAACCGATAAGACCCAGGGCAGAAAACTCATAAAGAAGAACACTTTTTTCAGTAAAACAAAACGGCTTCACTATTCTTTAAGCAACTCTTTTGTGTGCAGTGCAGTCCCTTTTTCTGTATACTTATACCAGTAAGATCTTTTTCTTGTCGTTTGGTGCTGCCAAAAACTAAGGAAGCATTTTCTTTCTTTTTCTCTTTACGCGAGGTGAGATAAGACAGCGGGGACCTAGACTAGTTGATTTGCTTTCCAGTCTCTTGTTGACAAAGACATAAGAAAAGCGGGGAAGTTGTAAAGTAAAGTACATTTGTTTTGGCACCTCCCACATCACGGTAAGTTTCTTAATGCCTATCTTGGTAATTTGATCGAGTATTGCATTTCTGATTTTGGTGGTAATTAGTTGAAAAATCGCTAATCAGTCTATAAAGGGTGGTGGGAAAGTTAGAAAATTGGGCTCAAAAACAACTTTTCTAAAAGCAAGTTTAATTTTATTACAACCTCTT
The DNA here is from genome assembly GCA_026120185.1 of Voacanga thouarsii. Taxonomy (NCBI): domain Eukaryota; kingdom Viridiplantae; phylum Streptophyta; class Magnoliopsida; order Gentianales; family Apocynaceae; genus Voacanga; species Voacanga thouarsii. The sequence goes on from JANUWF010001190.1 coordinate 2,211,440, forward strand.
CTCGACAATTTTTTCTTGATTTAATGGGAAAGTTAGAATAAATGAAATCACATATTCTCTTATTTTTAGTCTTTTGACGAATGATCCACTGTTACACCATAGGGTTTAGTTCACTTGTTTAGCTTCCTTAATCTAGTAAAAAAAGTTTGAGCATGAAAGGTACTGTCCAATGGTATAATTGCATCATTATATTTGAACTTCTTTTCTACTGACGGACAAGTTAGTCAGATTATTTTTGTAATGTTTTGTAATATTATTAAGTTTGAAATTTTTACAACTGAAAATGAATTAGTATCAGATGGATGATGGTATTCTTGTTGGTATAGTTTAATGTTGTTTTTTGTCTGTTTATGAGCTTTTACAAAGAGCTCCATTTGGTTTATAGATAAAAAATAAAGTATTGATATTCATTTGTATAATTCTTTTTTAATTGCGATACTTGACTATATTTATTTATTATAGAATTTTCAAACTCTTTATGCACTGAAGCAGTTGAGGCATTTGGAGAAACAACTCCAATTGTTGGTGATTGAAATTTACCTTTTATATCCAAGCTAATCATAACAGCAATCCAAGCAAATGCCTACGAGAAATTTTCAGTATTCATCATTTTTATTACCTTTGCTAATAGATTAATGTGTTATTGCGTGGTCATATATTCATATGCTTGATACTTTTCATATTACTTTTTGCTAGTATGTCTCAAATGCATATTTTATTTATAAAATTAGAAGTATATTTTATGTGGGAAGTTAAAACCTTACTTGATAAATTATGTACAAACTGATCAAACCAAATCAAACCAAACCGATAGCTTAAAATGTTAAATAGTTTAATTTGAGTTTAAAATTTTCAAACTAAAATATTTTGATTGGATTAAAAAATTCGACCCAACCTACCCCATGAACAGTCTTACTAGCCAGAGATGCCCACCTATTCTGCGGGCAAACAGATGGTCATCATCCACTATAAAGTACAAATGGTCATTCATTGGGCGGCCTTGTCATCCTCTGAAGTTGTAACTTTTTGTGTATGGGAATATGTACTTTTATTGTTATCCCTTAGCAACACCTCCAACCCCCCCCCACCAACAAAAAAAAAAAAAAAAAAATCTAAAAATGGACTTATATCTAAAGTATGATGAAAATTTTTAATGGTTGGAATATGTTTGGCATAGTTGTGTAGAGTGTAAGTGGATAAAAATTTATAAAATTAGATTGATATGAGTTTTAATTACAAATTATTAAATATATAGGATATAATGTGATCTAAAAAGAGAAAATATGATGTATTGTAAGTATATGATAATTATTGAGAAACAAAAATTTATAAAATAATAACATATTTGAATTAAAATAAAATTTAAATTTTGAATAGAATTGACAAAAATTAGTTTCCACTTAGAACCTTAGAGTGAAAAGAATCCTATATGTAAGAATTTAATAAAAGTACATATGAGAAGTATTTAATCAGGAACGAAACTAAGAATATGAGATTAAATGACAAATGAAATAAAAAGATATATTAAACGATAATGTTAAACAATTTTTAAGAGAATAAAAATATAAAATTTGAAATGACTTTTTTTTAAAAAATAATTTTTCTAAAAAAAATCCACCCCTAATTCTGTCTCTTTCGATATTTATCAGGCACACTTATTTCTTTTAATAGAAAAGGAATTTGCTTCCTTAATGAAAATGAAAAAGAGAAGTATCTTGGATATTTTTTACCTATCGGGCTTAATGGATGAAATGCAAATCTCATGTCGACAAATTGTCAAATTTAATCCTTAAACTTTTTATTTTTTATAATATTGACCCTTCTTCTTTATTTTTAACTTATTAAGTTTTTTATCTTTTTATTTTTTAACATTGGTTCCTCTTCTTTTTATTTTTAGCAAATATAATTCTTTCAATCAATTTTTGACCAGTCAACTATCGATGAAATAGTTAACTCTGATTTTGACTTTTTTAAAGACAATTTGATCAATTTACTGTACACAATTAAAAATTTAAATAAATAAACAAGTAAAAAGTATCATCTATTCCAATTTCCCGTCCTAGATACCCCAAGCGAAATCCCCCATTTGTGTTCTTCGTACTAAGAAATTTTGCAATTAGGAATCTCAAAACCCCAATTCTCCATGAAGTGTGCTGGAGACAATGTTCTTTCTAAGCAGGATACTGGAAAGAAGCCGATTTTTCTCACCATGGCTCACCGCAAGGAGATAGCCCTCAAGCGCCACCAAGAAGAAATCGAGCAGAAACGCTGCGAACAGCAGCTTCTGCTGCACTCCAACTCCATCTTCCACTACTGATCTCGGCTTTAAACCCTGATTTTCTGACCGGGATAGGGATTGTGATTGGGACCGGGATAGGGAATGGGACAGCGACAGCAAACGGGAAAGGGACCAGAGGGAGAGGGAGAGGGATCGTGAGCGAGACCACAGGGATTCGAAGCGTAGAACCGCGAACGTGAGTGGGAGGAAGAGCAAAAGAAAAGGGCGGAGAAGGCGTGGGACAGAGAGCTTGAGAAGGAACTCGAACCTATTAGAATTTGGGAAATTGCAGGGGAAGACGATGTCACTTTTCTTTATCACAAATGTCTTTCATGTCCAACCCCAGTTTCCATACTATTTATCTGCTGGTCAAAAAAATATGGCCAACATATCATTGGCACTCCCTCAACTATGCTTTCCAAAGTTAAATTCCATCCACTGTGAGTCAAGAACCCACCAACTACTTTGTGAGCCAAGACAATAAGACATCTTCTGCCCAGTTAACGTTTAAGGTTCACTGAAATAAACTTGAAAAGAGTATGGAGATAAGATGACAAAATTGTTTTTTTATTAATATTTTCAATTGTTTACAATAAAATGATCAAATTGTTCTTTAAAAAAAAGTCAAAGTCAGAGTTGATTGTTTGACTGATGATTGACCGGCTAAAAATTGATCTGAAAGACTATATTTGTCAAAAATAAAAAAAAAAAGGACCAATGTTTAAAAAAAGATAAAAAATTTAATAAGTTGAAAATAAAGAAAAAGTACTAATATTGTAAAATATAAAAAGTTTAGGAATTAAATTTGACAATTTGCCATCTCATGTCTGATTACTCAATAGGCCCTAGTGGGCCTCAACATAAGGCTTGATAAACACTGGAGCTCTGCCAAACCTTTGATTTCTCTTTTGAATAACCAATCAAGATGCTTTTTTTTTTTGTTTTAATTTTTTTAATTAATAAAAAAACTTACCGTCCTACTCAAAAGTAAGTAATGAGCCATCTTTTGAGTCATTCATTTTGCCATGCTCAAACAGGACTTGGATAAGATACATTGCCATCCAAATTTCATTTTAAATCTAATTAGCATATGAATTACTTCCTCTATCCTGAAAAAGATGTCAAAAATTTTTATTTTTATTGTATCAAAATACTTATCAATTTTATAAATCAGGAATGCATTTATTACGTATATTCTTAATTTGCCCCTCCTTCAACTACTCAATAAATATTTAACTCATTAAATATGTGTATTCACAATATAATTAATGAAAATTTATTTTTATTCAAGGATATAATAGTTTTTTATTATAATTGTATAAATTTTAATAATTCATTAATTATGTGTCATTTGTTAATTGACATACTTTTTAGAATAGAAAGATTATCATTTTTTTCCTCCTGCCATCTCCATGCCTTTGACTATTTGTCAACCTAGTAACTTAAACAAGAACGGAGTAAATTCTCTATCTCAGTACCTCAAATGACAAAAAGACTTAATTGCCCCTAAATCTAAATCTCCAAAAACAAAAGCTCAATACTTAGATGAACTAACAAAATAACAAAAGCCAGAGCCCATTCCTTTGCAATCCTTCTCCTCAAAGAATCTGGGTCCATGGCCAGGCATTCCCACTACTTTAATCACAAAATTCTACGGTGACCAGTTTGCATAAAATACCCTATATTCATCTCCTGGCAAGGCCTGACCCTCGTCGAACACAAACCCAACATTTAACCTTTTAAACTCTTCAAAATTCACAAACCTTGCCTTAACATCAAAGCCCCCAATCTTCTCATCGGGCACAAATAAAATATGGATAGTGCGAAGTGGGCTGAAGTCCTTTTGCAGTTGCTGTGATTCTACAGCTTCCAAATACTGAATACAAATGGATTTATCATTTTAAGCCCCACGGGTGAAGATTTTGTCGTCAGAAGAATAATGAACAGAGAAGGGAGGAAAAACCCACGTGGAAGGCTCAGTGCGGACTAAATCGAGGTGGGAGTTGAGAAGAATGGAAGGAAGGGTGGGATCTAACCTAAGGCTGTTGGTATTATACCCTAGATACAATCGGTTGTATATTGTATATGGTATATTTATTAATAAAATGTATTATTTATCTTTCAATTTAATTAATTATTCCGCGTATATGTATATAAAATTATTAGATAAAGTCCTAAGCAGATAGTATAGTGTTAAGGAAATTATAATAAAGATCATAATGTTAGATTTCTACTAAACTATGTAGTACTTGTACTTAAATTATCCCTAATCCTAGTATTAGCAAGATAAGATATCATTAATGCGCAAAAACTAGCATATGTTATACTTTTTGATTTGATCAAGCGGTGGTTTTCACATTCGTGAGTATTGTGATATTCAAAATTAACACGTAGATGATTGTTAAGTGAATAAGTTCATTGGACGATCTACTTATGAGATAATCGCATGGATAATTGTTTAATACTAGTAATAAAATCTCATTATAGCAAATGTGTGAGTATCTTTAGATTCAAGATCTCCAAGATATTTTATTTGCTGAGTATTTTACTTTGATTCCAATCTATAGAGTTTCTATAAGAGTGCTTATGGGATGGATATTGGATACAATGTAAAGTAAATGAAAATAGTTGAAAGGGTTAATAATGTTATGATATATTGTGAATTAGTGGAAACTCCACTAATTATGGATTTATATGAACTCCACTAATTATGGATTTTTATGGATGTCCATCATTTAGTGGATACACCACTAATTAAGATTAGTGGAAGATGATGTATTCCACTAATTAAGAGCTCTATAAATAGAGCTATTCTCTAAGCTTGTAAGACACCATCATTTTGTGAAAGAAATATTATAGAAAGAATTGTGAGAGAAAGAAAGAGAGAAGTTTGAAAAAGAAATTCTTGTGCAAAATAGTTAGAGTTTTATTAGTGTATAGTGTGAAGATTTTATTCTAACACTACCCTAATTTTATAACACGTTATCAGCACGAGTCTCTACCGTTACACAAGCCAGAAGACTAAGCACGAGTTTATGCCGTTACCAAAGCCAGAAGACAGGTACGCGTTTATTGATCTCTATGGCTAACCTCGCTAAACTCGAATTTGTAGCCCTTGATATTTCTGGAAAAAATTATATGTCATGGGTTCTCGATGCAGAAATGCATCTAAATACTGAAGGCCTTAGTGAAACTATTCAAGCAAATAATAGTGCATCTGCACAACACAAGGCTAAAGCTTTGGTTTTTATTCGTCGTCATCTCGATGAAAATTTGAAAATGGAATATCTTACCGAAAAAGATCCATATGTCATGTGGATAAATTTAAAAGAAAGATTTGACCACCTGAAGATGGTCGTACTACCCACTGCACGGTATGAATGGTTGCACCGAGGTTGCAAGATTTTAAAACCGTGAATGAATATAGCTCCGCAATGTATAAAATTACATCTCGGTTAAAATTATGCGGAGAAAAAGTGAGTCGATGAAGATATGTTGGAGAAGACATTCTCCACATTTCATGCCTCGAATATTGTCCTGCGACAACAATTTCGAGAAAAGGGGTATACAAAATTTACTGATTTAATTATCGCCCTCCTCATTGCGAGAGAAGAATAATGAGTTATTATTGTGAAATCATGAAGCCGGACCAAGCTGGCTCAACGGCACTCCCGAAGTGAATGCTGTTGGCTCCAGCAAAGCCATCGTTATAATCGTGGTCATGGTCATGGCCATGTCCGTGGTCGTGGTCGTGGTTATGGTCGTAGACACGCTCGATATTTTTCTTATCATAATCATAATCAAACTGTGAGAAATACTGGCCACCTGAAGTGGAATAGAAAAGATCATAAGGGAAAAGAAAAAGAAATTGAAGAAAAGCATGAGGATATATGTTATAGATGTGGCATGAAAGGTCATTGGTCACGAAACTGTCGTACGGCTAAACATTTAGTTGAATTGTATCAAGCTTCATTGAAAAATAAAAATGTGGAAGCAAATTTTTCTCAACATCCACTAAATAATGCTGAGGATGATGATATTGATCCTGAAGATCTTAATATCAATATTACCCATATGGATGTATCGGATTTTGTTGAACACCCAAACGGTAGGATAGACCATTTAATTGGTGATGGCAGTATCCAGAAGAACTAAAGCCTCACCCTGATATTTTTATATTTTCATTTTCATTCTATTCTAATAATATTTACGTTTGCATATATATATTTGTATTCAGATGTCTGTTGTTAATGATGATGTATGCATTATTGATAGTGGAACTACACACACCATACTAAAAAATGAGAAATATTTTTCTGATCTCAAAATGGGAGAAATAAATATTTATACGATAAACAGTAGTGCAAATGTGATTGAGGGTTCCGGAAGAGTTAGTATATTGTTGCCTAAAGGAACAACAATTATTATTGATAAGGCACTATTTTCCTCAAAATCCAGAAGAAATTTATTGAGTTTTAAAGATATCCTCAGAAATGGGTATCATGTTGAAACAAATGAAGAAAATGGGATTGAGCATCTTTATATTACTCAAATGCATTTGGGTAAGAAATCTGTATTAGAAAAACTGCCGTCTTTTTCTACCGGCCTATATTTTGTAAAAATCGTACAATTGAAATTCATCATCCATTAAACCAGAAGTTTACTGATCCTATTACTTTTAGCATTTGGCATTACCGGTTGGGTCATCCGGAATCTACCATGATGAGAAGAATCATTGAAAATACACATGGTCGTCCTTTAAAAAATAAAAGGATATTGACATCAGAAAAATTCGCATGTACTGCATGTTCCCTAGGAAAATTAATTGTTAAACCATCACCAGTAAAAGTAGGAGCTGAAAGTCCTACATTACTCAAACGGATTCACGGAGATATTTGTGGACCTATTAATCCACCATGTGGACCGTTCAAATATTTTATGGTCTTAATTGATGCATCATCCCGATGGTCACATGTATGTTTATTATCTACTCGCAACCTGGCGTTTGCGAGATTACTTGCTCAAATAATTAAATTACGAGCACCATTTTCTGACCATCACATTAAAAATATCCGTTTGCATAATGCTGGTGAATTTTCATCACATGCTTTTGATGCATATTGCATGTCAATTGGGATTAATGTTGAACATCCTGTAGCTCATGTTCACACACAAAATGGTCTTGTTGAATCTTTGATTAAACCATTACAATTAATTGTTAGACCATTATTAATGAAAATAAATCTCCCAACATATGCATGGGGACATGCTATTTTACATGCTGCAACACTTGTACGTATAAGACCAACTAGTTATCATAAATTCTCTCTTTTGCAATTAGCTTTTGGGTCAGAACCAAATATTGCTCATTTAAGAATTTTTGGGTGTGCTATATATATTCCAATTGCACTAAACCAACGTACAAAGATAGGTCCTCAAAGAAGAAAGGGGATATACGTTGGATATGATTCTCCCTCTATTATCGTGTATGTTGAACCCTTGACAGGAGATGTATTCACAGCAAGATTTGTTGATTGTCATTTTGATGAATCATTATTCCCTAAATTAGGGGGAGAACCAAAACAGCATAAAAATGATCTTGCTTGGACAATATCATTAAATTATCTTGATCCGCGCACAAGCGCATGTGAACTTGAAGTTCAAAAGATAATTCATTTGCAAAGCATTGCAAATCAAATGCCGACGCTTTTGTTGACTCTGGAAGAGTTACAAAATCGCATATTCCAGACTATAAATGCTCCTATTCGAATTGAAGTTCTAGCAGAACAAAATATTATACCTATAGCTACTGAGTCAAAAACACGTCAGAAGCGTGGCCGACCTCTTAGTTCTAAAGATAAAAATTCTCGAAAGAAAAGAGGATTAAATGATCCAAAAGATCATATTGAAGAAAAGAATGATAAAGACCAAGAGAGAACTGATGACAAAGAACCGAAGTTGATGAAAGTAACATCGAAATTTCTATCAATTATACCACTTCCGATAGAAGTTGGAATCGGATAGAAACCGTTATTGATAATATATTTACATACAATATATCTCTTGATGTTATACAGGATAATGATGATCCCGAACTAATATCGATTGATGAATGTCAGCATAGAAAAGATTGGTCTGCAATGGAAAGATGCGATTCAATCGGAGTTAAATGCATCGACAAAATGTGAAGTCTTCGAACCTGCAGTCTGAACACCAGAAGGTGTAAAATCTGTTGGCTACAAATGGATATTTGTGCGAAAGCGCAATGAAAAGAATGAAATCGTTCGATATAAAGCGCGATTAGTAGCCCAAGGTTTTTCACAAAGACCAGGTATTGATTATGATGAAACTTATTCTCCTGTTGTTGATGCTATTACACTCCGATATCTTATCAGTTTGGCAGTACATGAAAAGATAGATATGTGCCTATTAGATGTTGTCACTGCTTACTTGTATGGAAATTTAGAAAATGATATTTACATGAAAATCCCCAAAGGATTTCATATGCCTGAAGCATATAAACATTATCCTCGTGAAAGTTACTCCATCAAGTTGCAGAAATCATTATATGGCCTGAAGCAATTTGGGCGCATGTGGTTCACACGTCTTACTGAATATTTATTGAAAGTGGGATTTAAAAATGACCAGCTATGTCCATGTGTTTTTATTAAAAAATCTGGTTCTAAATTTGTGATATTAGCTATATATGTTGATGATATTAATCTTATTGGAACTCCTGAAGAGCTCCAAGAAACAATTGATTATTTAAAAAGAGAATTCGAAATCAAGGATTTTGGTAAAACCAAAATTTGCCTTGGTTTACAAATTGAACATCTGAAAAGTGGAACATTTATTCATCAATCAACATATACAGCAAAAGTGCTAAAAAGATTTTACATGGATAAAGCATATCCATTGAGTATTCCAATGATCGTCCGATCATTAAATGTGGATAAAGATCCTTTCCGACCTCAAGAAAATGATGAAGAACTCATTGGTCCTGAAATACCATATCTCAGTGCAATTGGTGCATTGATGTATCTTGCTAATAATACACGATCTGATATTGCTTTTGCTGTCAATTTATTAGCAAGATTTAGTTCTTCACCAACACGACGACATTAGAATGGAATTAAACAAGTCCTTCAATATCTCCAAGGTACAATTGATCTCGGGTTATTTTATTCAAATAAAATCAGCCCAACATTGATTGGTTATGCAGATGCTGATTATTTATCTGATCCACATAAAGCACGTTCTCAAACGGGCTATCTATTTACATGTGAAAATACTACTATATCATGGCGTTCTACGAAACAATCTATAGTAACTACTTCTTCAAATCATGCTGAAATTATAGCCATTTATGAAGCAAGTCGAGAATGTGTATGACTAAGATCCATGATTCATTATATCCGAGAAAGTTGTGGATTATCATCGATCAAAGATATTCCAACTCCTATTTATGAAGACAATGCAGCTTGCATAGCTCAATTACGAGGAGGATATATTAAAGGAGATCGGACAAAACATATTTCACCAAAATTCTTCTTTACTTATGAACTTCAGAAGAAATGTGAAATTGATGTGCTACAAATTCGGTCATGTGACAACTTCGCAGATATTTTCACGAAGACTTTACCGACTGCAACATTTGAGAAGCTGAGATATAAAATCGGTATGCGTCGGTTTAAAGATTTAAAGGAATCAGCTTATCAGGGGGAGTAATAAACAGACATATAGAATAGTGTACTCTTTTTCCTTCATTAGATTTTTTTTTCACTGGGTTTTTATCTAGTAATGTTTTAACGAGGCATATTATTTATGTAATGGATGAATATCCAAGGGGGGGTGTTATGATATATTGTGAATTAGTGGAAACTCCACTAATTATGGATTTATGTGAACTCCACTAATTAGTGAAAACTCCACTAATTATGGATTTTTATGGATGTCCATCATTTAGTGGAGACACCACTAATTAAGATTAGTGGAAGATGATGTATTCCACTAATTAAGAGCTCTATAAATAGAGCTATTCTCTAAGCTTGTAAGACACCATCATTTTGTGAAAGAAAGATTAGAGAAATAATTGTGAGAGAAAGAAAGAGAGAAGTTTGAAAAAGAAATTCTTGTGCAAAATAGTTAGAGTTTTATTAGTGTGTAGTGTGAAGATTTTATTCTAACACTACCCTAATTTTATAACAAATAAAAGAATCATCCTTCTAATAGTAGGGGCGTACATCTCACGGCCATTTGTATGGAATCATTACTAAAGAAATTCTTAACCAAGGCGACTATATATTGAAAATAGTTTCAATTGATATACATATTGAGTAATGGAATCTGGAACAAGTACTAATAAATTCAATTTAGAATTAATTATATTATAGTAGGAGTAGGCACTAATTTCATACTTTAAAATCGAATGAGATATAATATGATGAAATGAATTTATTACACTGATATTTTGCTATTGAAAAGTTCACATCAAACTACTTGACTTTTTGAACTCTTGGGTAGTCATGATGCATTGCTAGATGCTGCTCATGATATACTAATAATGGATTTATTAATTAGATAATTAATAAATTAATCATAATTAAAATTAATAAGTTAATTCTAAATATCAAATGATTATTAATTCTATAACGATTATAATTAATTCATATTAACTACCAATTGACTAGAAAACCTAATAGGTCACACACAATAGATGAATTGGTACTTAAAATATTATATAATAATATTTGGAGTTAATTTGTGAGAAAAAATAATTATACGAGCGAATTATAAATTTGTTATAATTCGCGGGGTCAAATTGTAATTGTTGAACCTTATGGGTTCAATTACAACAATAATAACAAACTAAACCTTAATCTCAAGTAATTTGGAGTCAGCTACATGAACCAACGTCAAACAATGTATGATTATTCACATGAATCTCTCTCGCCACTTTCTTCTATCGAACGTCATACTCTCATCCAAATCTAATAAAGACGTATCTCTCATAATCACCTTTATCCATGTTGTTTTAGGCCTGCCTCTACATCTATCTAACCTATCCTGTCTCCCTCTCTCAATTGTCCTAATAGGAGCATCCTTTAGTCTTCTCTAAATATGTTCCAACCAACATATGCGATTTTTTCTCATCTTTTTTTCAATAGATGCTTCACCCACCTTTTCTCTAATTGTCTCATTTCTAACTCTATCATTTCTAATATATCCACACATCCACCGTAACATATGCATCTCAGCTACTTTCATTTTTTGAATATGACACCTTTTAACTGCTCAACATTCCGTACCATATAACAAAGAAGGTCTTACGGCTATCCTGTAGAACTTTTCCTTTAGATTCAATGGTACATTGCGATCATATAGAATACCAATCGCACTCTTCCATTTCAACTAACCTGCCTTAACTCAGTATGCAACATCGCTATCGAGCTCTCCATCTTTTTGAATAATAAATCCTAGATATCGGAAGCAATCAACATCGGTATATCTCTACCTTCCAAAGTTACACTCTGAGCTATATTTTTGTTATCACTGAACTTGCATTCCATATACTCTATTTTACTCCTACTAATTCTGAAACCCTTATATTTCAATGTCTATCGCCACAACTCCAATTTAGCATTTACATCAACTCTAGTTTTATCAATCAATATAATATCATCCGCAAACAACATACACTATGGCACAACCTCCTATATAATGCAGGTCAACTCATCCATAACGGCCGCAAAGAGGAAAGGGCTAAGCGTTAATCCTTAATGCACTCCGATAGTAATAGGGAACTCTACAGTTACTTCAGCATAAGTCCTTACATTTATACATGTTCCTTCATACATATTTTTAATGAGAATAATATACTTTAACGATACACCTTTCTTAGTCAGCACCCACCAAACTACTTCTCTAGGCACCTTGTCATAGGTTTTCTCCAGGTCAATAAATACCATATGTAAATCTTTCTTTCTTTCTTTCTCTATAATATTCAATCATCTATCGTAATAAATAAATTACCTCCGTAGTGGAACGCCCAGGCATAAAACCAAACTGATTGTCTGAAATTTGTATAATGTCCCGTAACCTCTGTTCAATCACTCTCTCCTAAAGCTTCATAGTATGACTCATGAGTTTAATCCTACGGTAATTGGCACAATCTTAAACATCCCATTTATTCTTGTACAGAGGAATCAGAGTACTCTTCCTCCACTCTGTAGACATTTTATTAACTCTATATATCTTTTTGAATAGACTTATTAGCCACGTAATACCTATCTCTCCTAAACACTTTCAAACCCCGATCAGTATACTATCCGGTCCTACTACTTTTTTTTATCTCATTCTTTTAAGGGTATCTCGGACTTCACGCTTCTGAATACGACGAATACACGCACGATTAACCTCTTCATTCAAAATCATCAGGCTACCTACACTCAGAACTTGAACTTGACTCCCGTTAAATAACTTATCAAAATACGACCTCCATCTCTCTTTTATTTTTTTGTCCTTAACCAAAACTTTGTGGTTGTCATCCTTTACACATTTTACCACAGCTATATCTCTCGTCTTTTTCTCCCTATAACGCGCTAGTCTATATATATTCTTCTCCCCGTCTTTGGTATCTAACTTTTCATATAAATCCTTGTAAACTATGGATCTTACTTTTCTAATAGCTTTTATAGCTTTTCTTCGCGCGACCTTGTATTTTTTAAAATTCTCATCACTCATACACTTCCCCAAGTTTCTATAGCATTCTCTTTAACTCCTTACGGATTCTTTCACTTTGTTATTCCACTACGACATGTCCTTGTTTAGAGGTACTTTTCCTTTAGATTTCCAAAGCACTTCCTTAGCTACTGTCCTAATACATTAAGCCATATTTCTTCATTTAGTATCTGGATTCGAATTCATATCAGAAGACCAGTCATCCGCCTTAACTATTTTATCGACAAAGGCTATTCTTTCATCCCCTGAAGCTTCCACCACTTGATCATCAGGTCAACCCAAATATTTCGCTGCTTACTCTTTTTCCTAAAATTAAAATTGAGAATCAACAGCTTGTGTTACGTAACTACACTCTCACTTAAAATAACTTTACAATCTGTACAACCACTACGAAACCTATGCCTCATAATAAAGAAGTCTATCTAGCTGGCATTTAACCCGTTTCTAAAAGTCACTAAGTGAGAATCTCTCTTCTTAAACCAGGTGTTTGCTATGGTCAAATCATAGGTTAAGGCAAAGTCAAGAATAGCAGTTCCTACTTCGTTTCTAACTCCAAAACCTTAACCTCCATGAACACTCTTAAACCCCTCTTTGATCAGTACCCACATGTCCGTTTAGATCACCACAATGAAAAGCTTTTCTGCATACGTTACACTCTGAACAATCTCATCTAAATCATTTCAAAATTATTGCCTAACTGAATCATCGAATCCCACTTGTGGCGCATACACATTAATAACAGTAGTAATCTCGCCACTAATCATGATCTTGATGCTCAAAATCCTATCACTCTTCCTCTGTACTTCAACCACATCATCAATAAATTTACAATTAATAATAATCACGACTCTATTTCTATTCCTAACTCTACCTGAATACCAAAGCTTACAACCTTACGGAGCTACTACTCTCGCATTTTCACCTACCCATTTGGTTTCCTGAAGACACAAAATGCTAATCTTTCTCCTCTGCATTACCTCAACTAGTTTTGTCAATTTACCGGTCAAAGATCATATATTCCGTGTAATTAGAAGGATTTTATCACTAGAGATTGTCTTTGTTACCCTACACCCTTGCATATTTGACATCATATCTGGGGACCGACATGGCGTGTTGCTTTTGGCCAACGACTTAGTAACCATCGCATATTTATCACTACACTCGGGTTTAGAAAGTATAGCGCGTTGCTGAGTAGGGAACGCTCCTATAAAGTCAATCGATTAGTTCATGTAATTGATGTGACTATATTTTACGCTAGTCATCACAAACCTTACCGCAACTCTCCTCTTTTATTTAAGCTTGAAACTAGCAATGAACACCGCAGATAAAACTTGTGGGGTTCACAGGCGGTGTTTTATGGGTTCAATTACAATTTATAAAATCCAAGCCCATATAATAAATACTTTTATTATTTTCCTAAAAAGGGTTTAGGAAATTATAAAATGACATTATGTGATTTTGAATCTGAAAAGGTGGTGGTCTTGCAATTAAGGAAAAGGGCTTTATTATGATTTCTTAAAAAGTTTAGGAAATATGACAAAAAGCTTCACGTGTCTTTGTTTTCATTAGAGGCGGTGGATGAGTCTATCTATATATATAGAGAGAGAGATAGAAAGGGACGCAACGATTTTTTCTTTTAGAAAAAAATTGCTGAAGCTTTCTTTTATTTTAGGAAAATGTTATAAAATTAGGGTAGTGTTAGAATAAAATCTTCACACTACACACTAATAAAACTCTAACTATTTTGCACAAGAATTTCTCTCTTTCTCTTCTCTCACAATTTTCTCTAATATTACTTTCACTAATCTTTCTTTCACAAAATGATGGTGTATTACAAGCTTAGAGAATAGCTCTATTTATAGAGCTCTAATTAGTGGAATACATCATGGCATACATCATCTTCCACTAATCTCAATTAGTGGTATCTCCACTAAATGGTGGACATCCATAAAAATCTTCTATAATAATTCACATAAATCCATAATTAGTGGAGCCTCCACTAATTAATGGAGATTCAAATAATTCATAACACTACCCCTTGGATGTCCATCCATTACATAAAGAATATGCCTCGTTAAAACCTTACTAGATAAAAATTCAGTGGGAAAAAAAATCTAATGAAGGAAAAAGAGTACACTATTCTATATGTCTGTTTATTACTCCCTCTGATGAGATGATTCCTTTAAATCTTTAAACCGACGCATACCGATTTTATATCTCAACTTCTCAAATGTTGCAATCGGTAAAGTCTTCGTGAAAATATCTGCGAGGTTATCACATGACCAAATTTTTAGCACATCAATTTCACATTTCTTCTGGAGTTCATAAGTAAAGAAGAATTTTGGTGAAATATGTTTTGTCCGATCTCCTTTAATATATCCTCCTCGTAATTGAGCTATGCAAGCTGCATTGTCTTCATAAATAGGAGTTGGAATATCTTTGATCGATGATAATCCACAACTTTCTCGGATATAATGAATCATGGATCTTAACCATACACATTCTCGACTTGCTTCATGAATGGCTATAATTTCAGCATGATTTGAAGAAGTAGCTGCTATAGATTATTTCGTAGAACGCCATGATATAGCAGTATTTTCACATGTAAATAGATAGCCCGTTTGAGAACGTGCTTTATGTGGATCAGATAAATAATCAGCATCTGCATAACCAATCAATGTTGGGCTGGTTTTATTTGAATAAAATAATCCGAGATCAATTGTACCTTGGAGATATCGAAGGACTTGTTTAATTCCATTCCAATGTCGTCGTGTTGGTGAAGAACTAAATCTTGCTAATAAATTGACGACGAAAAGCAATATCGAGTCGTGTATTATTAGTAAGATACATCAATGCACCAATTGCCTTTGAGATATGGTACTTCGAGGACCAAGGAGTTCTTCATCATTTTCTTGAGGTCGGAAAGGATCTTTATCCACATTTAATGATCGGACGATCATTGGAATACTCAATGGATGTGCTTTGTCCATGTAAAATCTTTTTAGCACTTTTGTTGTATATGTTGATTGATGAATAAATGTTCCACTTTCCAGATGTTCAATTTGTAAACCAAGGCAAAATTTGGTTTTACCAAAATCCTTGATTTCGAATTCTCTTTTTAAATAATCAATTGTTTCTTGGAGCTCTTCAGGAGTTCCAATAAGATTAATATCATCAACATATATAGCTAATATCACAAATTTAGAACTAGATTTTTTAATAAAAACACATAGACATAGCTGGTCATTTTTAAATCCCGCTTTCAATAAATATTCAGTAAGACGTGTGAACCACATGCGTCCAAATTGCTTCAGGTCATATAATGATTTACGCAACTTGATGGAGTAATTTTCACGAGGATAATGTTTATATGCTTGAGCATATGAAATCCTTCGAGGATTTTCATGTAAACATCATTTTCTAAATTTCCATACAAGTAAGCGAGTGACAACATCTAATAGGCGCATGTCTATCTTTTCATGTACTTGCTAAACCGATAAGATATCGGAGTGTAATAGCATCAACAACAGGAGAATAAGTTTCATCATAATCAATACCTGGTCTTTGTGAAAAACCTTGGGCTACTAATCGCGCTTTATATCGAACGATTTCACTTTTTTCATTGCGCTTTCGCACAAATATCCATTTGTAACCAACAGGTTTTACACCTTTTGGTGTTCGGACTGCAGATCCGAAGGCTTCACGTTTTGTCAGTGCATTTAACTCCGATTGAATCGCATCTTTCCATTGCAGCCAATCTTTTCTATGCCGACATTCATCAATTGATATTGGTTTAGAATCATTATTATCCTGTATAACATCAAGAGATATATTGTATGCAAATATATTATCAATAACAGTTTTTATCCGATTTCAACTTCTACCAAAAGTGGTATAATTGATAAAAATTTCAGTGTTACTTCTGGATCATTTAATCCTCTTTTCTTTCGAGAATTTTTATCTTTAGAACCAAGAGGTCGGCTACGCTTCTAGCGTGTTTTTGACTCAGCAGCTATAGGTATAATATTTTGTTCTGCTGGAACTTCAATTCGAATAGGAGCATTTATAGCTGGAATATGCGATTTTGTAACTCTTCTGGAGTCAACAAAAGCGTCCGGCATTTGATTTGCAATGCTTTGCAAATGAATTATCTTTTGAACTTCAAGTTCACATGCGCTTGTGCGCGGATCAAGATAATTTAATGATGTTGTCCAAACAAGATCCTTTTTATCTTGTTTTGGTTCTCCCCTAATTTAGGGAATAATGATTCATCAAAATGACAATCGGAAAATCTTCGTTGTGAATATATCTCCTGTCGGGGGTTCAACATACACGATAATAGAGGGAGAATCATATCCAACGTATATCCCCTTTCTTCTTTGAGGACCCATCTTTGTACGTTGGTTTGGTGCAATTGGAACATATACAGCACACCCAAAAATTCTTAAATGAGCAATATTTGGTTCTGACCTAAAAGCCAATTACAAAGGAGAGAATTTATGATAACTAGCTGGTCTTATGCGTACAAGTGTTGCAGCATGTAAAATAGCATGTCCCCATGCAGATGTTGGGAGATTTGTTTTCATTAATAATGGTCTAACAATTAATTGTAATCGTTTAATCAAAGATTTAACAAGACCATTTTGTGTGTGAACATGAGTTACAAGATGTTCAACATTAATCCCAATTGACATGCAATATGCATCAAAATCATGTGATGAAAATTCACCAGCATTATCCAAACGGATATTTTTAATGTGATGGTCAGAAAATTGTGCTCGTAATTTAATTATTTGAGCAAGTAATCTCGCAAACGCCAGGTTGCGAGTAGATAATAAACATACATGTGACCATCGGGATGATACATCAATTAAGACCATAAAATATTTGAACGGTCCACATGGTGGATCAATAGGTCCACAAATATCTCCAGTGAATCCGTTCGAGAAATGTAGGACTTTCGGCTCCTACTTTTACTGGTGATGGTTTAACAATTAATTTTCCTAGGGAACATGCGAGTACATGCGAATTTTTCGATGTTAATATCCTTTTATTTTTTAAAGGATGACCATGTGTATTCTCAATGATTCTTCTCATCATGGTAGATCCAGGATGACCCAACCGGTCATGCCAAATGCTAAAAGTAATAGGATCAGTAAACTTCTGATTTACTAGATGATGAATTTCAATTGTACGTATTTTTACAAAATATAGGCCGGTAGAAAAAGACGGCAGTTTTTCTAATACAGATTTCTTACCCAAATGCATTTGAGTAATAAAAAGATGTTCAATCTCATTTTCCTCATTTGTTTCAACATGATACCCATTTATGCGGATATCTTTAAAACTCGATAAATTTCTTACTGGATTTTGAGGAAAATAGTGCCTTATCAATAATAATTGTTGTTCCTTTAGGCAACAATATACTAGCTCTTCTGGAGCCCTCAATCACATTTGCACTACCGTTTATCGTATAAATATTTATTTCTCCCATTTTGAGATCAGAAAAATATTTCTCATTTTTTAGTATGGTGTGTGTAGTTCCACTATCAATAATGCATACATCATCATTAACAACAGACCATCCGAACACAAATATATATATATGCAAACGTAAATATTATTAGAATAGAATGAAAATGAAAATACAAAAATATCGGGGTGAGGCTTTAGTTCTTACGGACACTTGCCATCACCAATTAAATAGTCTATCCTACCGATCCGGGTATTCAAAAAAATCCGATACATCCATATGGGTAATATTGATATTAAGATCTTCGAGGATCAATATCATCATCCTCGACATTATTTATTGGATGTTGAGAAAAATTTGCTTCCACGTTTTTATTTTCAATGAAGCTTTATACAATTCAACTAAATGCTTAGCCGTACGACAGTTTCGTGACCAATGACCTTTCATGCCACATCTATAACATATATCCTCATGCTTTTCTTCAATTTCTTTTTCTTTTCCATTATGATCTTTTCTATTCCACTTCAGGTGGCCAGTATTTCTCACAGTTTGATTATGATTATGATAAGAAAAATATCGAGCGTGTCTACGACCATAACCACGACCACGGCCACGGTCATGGCCACGACCACGACTATAACGATGGCCTGCTTGGAGCCAACAACATTCACTTACGGGAGTCGTTGTTGAGTCGATTGATGCAGCTTCATGATTTCTCAATAATAACTCATTATTCTTTCTACGCAATGAGGAGGGTAGTAATTAAATTTGTAAATTTTGTATACCATTTTTCTCGATATTGCTGTTGCAGGACAATATTCGAGGCATGAAAGGTGAAGAATGTCTTCTCCAACATATCTTCATCAGTCACTTTTTCTCCACATAATTTTAACTGAGATGTAATTTTATACATTGCGAAGCTATATTCATTCACGGTTTTAAAATCTTGCAACCTCAAGTGCAACCATTCATACCGTGCAGTGGGTAGTACGACCATCTTCAGGTGGTCAAATCTTTCTTTTAAATTTACCCACAGGACATATGGATCTTTTTCGATAAGATATTCCATTTTCAAATTTTCATCGAGATGACGACGAATAAAAATCAAAACTTTAGTCTTGTGTTGTGCAGATGCACTATTATGTGCTTGAATAGTTTCACTAAGACCTTCAGCATTTAGATGCATTTCTGCATAGAGAACCCATGATATATAATTTTTTCCAGAAATATCAAGGGTTACAAATTCGAGTTTAGCGAGGTTAGCCATATAGATCAATAAATGCGTACCTGTCTTCTGGCTTTGGTAACGGCAGAAACTCGTGCTTAGTCTTCTGGCTTTTGTAACGGTAGAGACTCGTGCTGATAACGTGTTATAAAATTAGGGTAGTGTTAGAATAAAATCTTCACACTACACACTAATAAAACTCTAACTATTGTGCACAAGAATTTCTCTCTTTCTCTTCTCTCACAATTTTCTCTAATCTTTCTTTCAAAAAATGATGGTGTATTACAAGCTTAGAGAATAACTCTATTTATAGAGCTCTAATTAGTGGAATACATCATGTCATACATCATCTTCCACTAATCTTAATTAGTGGTGTCTCCACTAAATGGTGGACATTCATAAAAATCTTCTATAATAATTCACATAAATCCATAATTAGTGGAGCCTCCACTAATTAATGTAGATTCCAATAATTCATAACAGAAAATAGTTTTTTCTATTCTTCTCCAAATTAAATCTCTAGCCGCCATATTATTTTTTTAACAAAAAATATTGGTGATTTTTTAGTACATTCTCGTGTTAATCAATATTAGAGAAATTTTTATACTTGGAATTTAGTGGTTCATGCTTGGACAAACATTATGAAAGAGTTCAGTGAGTGAAGAAAAATTTTAAAAGCTGTGATTTAGAAGTAATGAAATTTTTTTCTCTCTCCTAACCCGTTCAATACATATAAGTGATTTTATTACGTGGATTTCATTTTATTTTTTTCGTTGCGTGTAAACTGATTTACATGATCGAAATCCAATAAAGCTATGTAAAGATGAGAAGTGGCTTGTTGGTGGTGAAGTGAAGGATTTGGTATTGAAGAGAAGGAATAATGAGGGAGAAGTTGGTGAGAAAATTGACTGCAAATATATAGTTCGGGTTGGGATGGGATGTATTTGATGTAGAGGTATTGTTGGAAGCATGTAATGTGCTCTATTTGTTGATCATTTTGAAGATTGGCCAAAAGGAGAGGAAGCGAGCACGACGGAAATAGGAGTGGAAGAGCTGAGACCTAAAGTGTTGAAAATGGCAACTTTGGGAGTTAATAATTTTTAACTCATGATTAGTTAGCCTAAAACAATTAATGAGAATTGTTCTTGACATGTTAGAGATTGTTTTGATTGTGGTAGAAGCCATTTTCATGGTGGGAATCTATAATTAAATGTTGTTAAAGTTGGGCTTGGGCCATGTTTTCACGATCCTCTATTTTTATTTGGCCCAATTAATTAACTCTAACTTGAAAAGGAATAGGAAACATAAAATCTGGTAAGGGAATTAGGGCTTCCTAATTCGAATTGGGTTTTAATTTTCCTAAGGCGACATTAAAAGGGGGAACAGAGCCGCCATTAGGGTGAACCCCTTTTCGTGCTTTTTTGCTTCTTGCGAGAAAATTCACCGCTTCGGTTCTCTCTCCGCGATCCATAATTTTTGCCTTATCGGGACCGGCGAATTGAGGAGATTTTCGAGGTGATCACAGTTGGTGTGCGTCAACAGTGATCTGAGACCGTCTTATCTTGCAAAAAGAGTCGCTGTACCCATCGCACCGGAGTGGGGCGAATAGCTTCTTGAAGGCAAACCAGTATTAGACTGGTGATTCGGTCAGCAGTACAGTATGTTGCAGCGCAGCTTGTCCAGAGGAGTGCCAGCGCTAGGTTCGTTCTGGTAGAATCGCGAGCAAGTCAATCAGGTATACTATCGATTTGTTTATTAAGTGTGAATTCTGTCTAGTTATATTACGTTTGGACTGTGTGGCTTTGCCGGTATTGTTGATATTTGATAATTGCAATTGTTAGAGTCCTATTCGGGTATAGGCGGTGCTTGTTCAATTCAGTTGAGTTGCCTGTCTGTGCTCGTAGGTACCCTGGTTAACTAACATAAAGTAGCTGAGAAATTTACATATTGGCTTGGATAGGAGTGGTATCAATTGATTGACAGAGAGAAGTCTTGTTGGGAGTCTGATTTGGCTTGTAATTAACGAATTTTAACTGCTAGCTGCTCTTTTTCTTCTTCAATCTTTGAGAATCGAGCATCTTTTTGTGCTTGTTGTTTCTCTCGTTTTGTGGTTCAAAATTTTTCCTAATGAAATAAAATCCCTTTTGGTGGTAGAGATTTTTGAGCACCAAAGATTGGTGATTTTACCTGAGTAACTTTCTCGATGTTGACTAAAAGTCAAAGGCATGGAGGTGGCAATGTGGGAAAAAAAAAATTCATATGTCAATTAAATTTAAAATGAAAATTTGAATGGTAATATGAAATTTTGACTATATATGGACTGGTAAATTGATTTTTTCCCTTTTAAATATTATGAGGAATTAATCTCTCACTTCATAAGTTATGAATTAAAGTGTTTTATCATTAAATTATTGTTTAAGAGTCTATTTAATAAAATATAAATATAAATATTAAATATTGAAAAATTATGAAAATTGAAATTGAAATATTATTTTTAAATATATTTTATTATACTATATTTAATATGCATATAATATATTTAGTAACTCTCATTTTGCTTAAAACTTATAATATAATTTTAATACATCTAATAATAATTAATTTTTATTAAATTATTTAAATAATTAAACACTTAACAATAATTTTGAATACTAAATTAAGCTATCACATAGATCAAAGGTTCTAACACTTAATTCTATTTAATAAAGTCTGATCAATAAATATTGACCTTTGAAATAAAATAAAAAGATTAAATTAATTATAATTTATTTTATAATGTAAAATTGAACTTATTATAATTCATCTTAATAATATTTTTTTTATATTTTAAACTAGATAAAAATAAAAATTATTAAATATACATATAATATATTTAGATTTTAGAATAAAGTAGCTCTCATTTTGTTTAAAATTTATAATAGAATTTTATATGTATAGTAATAATTTTATTATTAAATTATTCAATTAATTAAACACTTAACAATAATTATAAATATTAAGTTAAATTATCAAATAGACCCAAAGTCCTAACATTTAATTCTATTTAATAAAGATTGAATAATAAATCTTGATACTTAAAATTGATATAAAACTTAAATTAACTAAATTTTATTTTTATATTAATTAGACTAGTAATAATGACTTCACTTACCCTTTATATTTCAATATATCTTAACTAATTAAGTAGTTAAGCATATAATAATATATTTTACTAAATATATTTAATTAAATAAGTAATTAATTAATTTAAATATTTAATTTAGTTATTAGAATGAATTGGATTTAAATTAAAAAAACCAATTTAAACTTGTTTTGAATAAAAATAAATGTAAATAAATTTTATTTATGAAATATAAAAATCATAAATCGTAATATTAATTTTCGAGTTTATAATTTTTTATAAAATTTAAAATTATAATAATATTTCAAAAATTAAAATATAATATCAATACAAGTATAATTATAAAAATCATACTACTAAAAAAAAGTGTTGCTTTCAAACCTTCCATTTCACAAAAAGAAAAAATATGAAGAAAAAGAAATTTCAACTTTCAAAATTGCACGGTGGCACCACGTAAGAACTTGGACGAGCATTCAAGCGGGCATCATTTGAGAACTGAAAGAACCCCACGAAATCAAACCCTCAAACAGATTCGATAAATCCAATAATCCATTCCTCAACCAATCCAAAATCACCAGATGTGTCACGGATACACACACAGCATTTGCAGGTCAACGAGAATATATAAATAGGTTTAGATATAGTACATATAAGATACTAACGTGATCTGTTTTGAATATGAACTGAAATAAATTAGTATTGAACAAGAATCTTGATTGGTATTTTAAGTAGAAGCCGTACCCTTATCACGATTTGAATTTTCATCTCTGGAGGAAAGAAGGAATCTTGACGTGTTCAATTGGGTTGGTCAGGTTTGTGCAGTTGACGTTTTTATGCGGCTGCTGTACTCTCAGATCGGAGTTTTGCTATATGGGTTTGTGATTTTAGGTGCAAAACCTCCTTTGATTAATGGGACTGAGCCTTCGGTCCTCTAGATTTCGCTCAGCTGTTTTTGGATCCAAATCTCTTCTGCCAAGACATCTGGACACTATGAAGTAAGTTTCCGCTGGATTTTTTGAATTTATGAAGTTGCAGTTGTCAAACTCTGTTGATTAGTTTCGTTATTGGTTCGTTTGATACTCTGCAGTTCTCCCTTTTAGGGCACAAAAAACTGTCCAATTGGTATTTGTGGAGCATTATAATAGAGTCTAGATTTGGAAGCAGATTCTGGCTTATTAAAAGTTCCTCTTTTTTTTCGTCTGGGATGTGCAACAGTACCCAATCAAAAGAGAAGACTTAAATCACGCATAATTTGATGATGCAAAAATCTTTCTTTTCCTCCTGTCATTGTTGGATAAGCTTTGCCAATTTGATTCATGCTTTACTAGAGCCATAAATCTGATATTATGAGACAAATTATATGTTTTCTCAGATGTGGAATGATTTCTTGTTAAGTCAACATGAGAAGTCTAATTGAGGGACTTTGTTGAATGATATGCCTTTTCCTTCCTTTTTGGGCTTATGAGTTGAAAACCGGGTGACCTAGAAGTGTAGAATTAGAAGTGTACGTTCCTTTTGCACGGTTGGACTGATGCAAAGGTAATCTTCACACCATTCTCATTTAGTTAGATATGGAAGAGTATGATGCTTTGTGAACTATGTTCTGAACTCATCAGACAGAAGAAACTTAGCTGAAATCTGCTTATCTATAAACCAATTAAACCTATTTCTTTGAGAAGCAAGTTGTTCTTTTGGCCATCTTTTTTATGCCCTCCTAAGTTGCAGTTCAATATCTATTTTTGTTAGTTGAGACATTTTATCCTCTTTGCCTTTCTGCCTTCGTAGTTTTTTGCAATGTTGAAGCCTGAAACACTTTCAGGTTTACTTAGAGCTTTGATCGATTCTTAGTTTTTGAAATTGTTCTTATCATATAATGGTCCTTTCAAGCATTCTACACAAAAATACTTTACTTGTCTGATTATGTCTTTGTTTTTTGAAATTAATCAAGCTTATAGGTGTTATTGACCTTCAGAATCTGTTTAATTACATAAAATACTATTGTTGTTCTCTGAGTTTTTCAGCGTTGGTTATATGATGAAAAACTAGTAGGCAGTGACAAGAATTTTGTACCTCCTCCTACCTCTTGTACCATAATATAGCTTCTTACACAGCAAGTGGTTCCCCCTCTCTGGTCTTGTTTTATTCATCTGAAATCTTGTCAGGAGAAAGAGAAATTAATTTCACGACTTCTTTAAAAATTTTACTTTTCTTATTCCACAAAATATTGATACTTGAGCTACTCTTAGTTGTGCCATATAATCATTTTTCTCTTCCCCAACAAAATACAAGCTTGCATGTTTTTGTCCATATGATACTTTCAGCTTTGGAGATGATCTAGATTCTAGATTGCAGCAACTACTTCTAGAAAATGTGAAGTCAGAAATTGCTGCAGTAGAACGAATTAGAGCAGTGGTGAAATCAAACTCATCAATGGATTCAATTGCCAATTATGATGATTTGTTATGCCAGGAATGCTGGTACTAAAATAAATGGATAATTTGCCTTTGCATCTGGAATGTTGTGGCATTTGAGAATGTAAGGAAGCTGAAATCAAGGAGAACTGGAATTGAGGTCTTAGGGATAGCCCATCTTGTGCATGAAGGAGAAACTACTTAAGAACCTTATTTAGTAAGATCAGATATTAGGAATATAAGGGAGAGCATTACATGCATGACAACTAACACTGAATTAAATCTATACAAAATGGAGTTAGCTTAGATCCTTCTGAAACTCTGCCTGATACAGTTAAGTATGCAACATTTTCCGGATGCTCAAGGTGCAGACATTCACTGTCCTCATATTGTTAATATGATTGGATATGTATGTATTTCTAATATACAGGATCTTGCTGCCTTCATTCAATTGCCATTCTGGTCCAGAGCAGCAAGCATTAAAGGTGTCGTCCTAGTGAAATGTTTTCCTGACTGACTTCAGTTCTTTAGTTACAGAGCAGTTCGTTGTTTACATTCACCCTTTGTTTCTATCATCTGAACTCACTTTTCCAATTGTACTTGTGGGTTTTAAGATGCCAATCCTTGTCTATATTTATGTGCTAACAGACACCTATTTATAGTTTCCGTTTCCCCTCAAATGAAAGCAATTAGACCATACCTTGAAGGAGCAGCAAATATGGTTTTCAATAAAAGACTTATTCTCTAACTTAGACCTTTCTTTTCCTATTACAGAACAAGGACAATTTTTGGGATTTCTCTCTCTCTGATTATCATCAACATGGCCTCTATAATGGAGCGAGCTGATGAGAATCTTCTTCCAGCTGTTTACAAAGAAGTCAGTGAAGCTTTTTCTGCTGGGCCATCTGATCTTGGGTATCTCACATTTGTGCGGAATTTTGTTCAGGGACTTGCTTCACCAGTGGCTGGTGTATTAGCCATTAGTTATGACCGCCCCACAATTCTTGCAATTGGCACCCTGTGCTGGGCCTTATCGACTGCTGCAGTGGGTATTAGCAAGTTCTTTCTGCAAGTTGCATTCTGGAGAGCAATAAATGGCTTTGGGTTGGCCATTGTGATTCCTGCCCTTCAGTCTTTCATAGCTGATAGCTATAAGGATACTGTGAGAGGAACAGGATTTGGGTTTTTGAATCTTGTTGGCATGGTGGGTGGCATAGGAGGTGGAGCTATTGCTACAGTTATGGCTGGTTATGATTATTGGGGTATACCTGGATGGCGTTTTGCTTTTATTGTGATGGCAACATTGAGTGGCTTGATTGCTTTTCTCGTTTTTTCATTTGTTATTGACCCAAGAAGAATTCACACTGATCATGATACTAGCAAGATTCATTTGAGGTAAAAGTTCATCATTTCTTTCTATATGTGCCACAGATGTAGGAAATCATTACAAGCTCAACTCCTTCCTTCTCAGAGAAAAGGCAAAAAAAAAAAAAAAAAACGAAACAGAGAAACAAAGCCAAAAACAGGGTAGTGTTGATAATGAAGTAATAGTGCTTTTAGAGTATATTTCCTCATTTCCAAAGATAAATATATTTTATTAGTTTCCCATCAAGCTTCCTGCCACTTAATGGTGATTCAGTTTGTTTTCTTCTCTAGGGATGAATTGACCCACAAGAGCAGTAGTCATTCGGTATCAGTGTGGCTAGAGTCCTGGCAAGCCATGAAGCTTGTCATGAGAGTGCCAACATTTCAATTCATTGTGTTGCAGGGGGTTGTTGGTTCACTGCCCTGGACTGCCATGGTGTTCTTTACACTGTGGTTTGAACTAATTGGTGAGCTTGTGCTTAATATATACATGTAACTTTTGCTTTTGGTGCTGGCTAAATTTGATTTTTATAGTTGCCTACTATTGCACCTTGATTTTCTACTACTATGTTATTGCTTTCAAAATTTGTGCACCTAATAATCTAAAGCAAAGGAGTGCATGTTTTTTGTCAGAGAAACAGAAAAACTGGGGCAAGGGAAGAAGTAGAGTGCAGAAAACCTTAATCACTAGTTGTTTCGTGGGAATGGGTTTGGAGGGAAGGAAAAACAAAGGACTAATCAGTCCCCCTAATCTTATTGGCAATTCTTCCATCCTTGAAGAGTTTTAGAAAGAACAAGCTTCAAAAACCTTGAAAGCCTCATATTTGGCATAAAAACAGCTAAAGAAGCCCTCCACTGTTCTCTTTCCTTTCCAGCACTTTTCCTTACATCAAACATGCTTTATGTAGTGGCTAATTTTCTTTGATGAATGTCTTATTGATTTTTTTTTTTTATCCAAAAATACAGGTTTTGATCATAACAGTGCAGCAACGCTTGTTGGTCTCTTTGCTGCTGGATGTGCTTTGGGATCTTTTCTTGGCGGGATAATTGCAGATCAAATGTCACGTCTCTACCCTCATTCTGGTCGAATCATGTGTGCACAGTTCAGTGCTTTCATGGGCATCCCATTCACATGGTTTCTTCTCAGAATTATACCACAGTCTGTGAACAGTTATTTTACATATTCTGCCACACTCTTCTTGATGGGACTCACTATTAGCTGGTGTGCTACTGCTTCAAATGGGCCAATGTTTGCTGAAGTTGTCCCTGCTAAACATCGCACTATGATTTATGCATTTGATCGTGCCTTTGAGGTATCATTTTCCTCATTTGCTGCTCCTGTTGTTGGAATTCTTGCAGAGAAGATGTATGGCTATGATCCCAGGACTGTTGATCCAATTTTAGGGTCCGGACGAGAGGCCTTAGCTTTATCTAGAGGACTTTTCTCAATGATGGCAATTCCATTCGGTTTGTGTTGCTTATTTTACACCCCTTTATATTGGAATTTTGAGCAGGATAGGGAAAATGCTAGAATTGCTTCTTTGAAGGAAACAGAGATGATATGACAGTTTTTACCACATTATGGATCTGTTGTGATCTAGTTTTTTTTAATACACGGAGCAGATAGAACTTTTACACCTTGACAACTCCAGAACTCCAAACAAAGGCCCTTCGATGAGGCAAGAACAGATGGGTTTGATTCTGTTAACGAATGGAACAGGTTGTGTTATACCATTCCACATCTTCTAATGAAACTCGGTGCCTTGGAGCTTGCTTATCATGTATAGTTTGCAAACTTAACAACCAAATATGGGGTCAATAATGTGAAAAATAGTGTATTGCACAATTGTGACTAGTTATAGTGTATATTTTGGGTAATTATGCTGTACATTATTCGTTGTCTGTGCATATTGGGTTCAGGCACTCAACTAAGAAATCATACCTCAAATCAACCTTGAGCTTAAGAGAATTCATGTTGAATTAAAATGGCGCTTAAAGTCTCAGGCTGGGGTTGACAAAATGAAAGAGATCAAATGATTAAAAAACCAACATTGTGAAAAGTCGAGTAATATACGCTTACATTGAGGTTTTTTAACGCGCAGAACTTACTGTAGTAGTAAGGCAAAAGCCACAAGCCAGTGTCAGATTTATCCGGGGAGAAAAGAAATTCTTGAACTGGAACAAATTTGCAACTGAGAAATATACTCAGAAGACACAGGACGATGAAATGGATGTCAACAAGATTCCCCTTTTCGATATAAAGGAAGTCAACAAGATTTACAGCCAATATTACCAAGCACCACCACATGAATTAACCATCAACCGGTATCAGAACACTGGAAAGCTACATGCATCTTGGAAAATGTGTCTGGCCAATATATCCACCGGCCATGGCCTTTTTCACATGTGACTGGAATAACTTTGGGTTATCTCTCAACACTGCAGCTGCATCAGGGTTAAGAGGATCCTCATGATTGGGTTCCTGCAGTGATATTTGGAACTATTTACTTAAAAATCTAATAAAAATCGCAGAATGGATTTAATCTGCAAGAATCAAGTGATACCGTGAAAAGATGATATAACCCATAAACAACAGTATTGATGTTGAGGACAGGTTTCCAGTCTTCACGAAGTATGTTGAGGCAAACATTCCCTTCCAAGTCAATATTGGGATGATATACCTACATTATATGCAATACATAGATGGACGGCGGTATCAGTAAATAGATCAAGTCAATGAATCCCAGTTGTCTGGTTCAAGTAGTGAGACCATTACATATACAATATGTTTTAGATTGCTAAGAGGAAGCAACTGCAAGATACCTTAGTTTTGCATTTGACTTTTGGTGGTTCATGTGGATAGACAGGGGAAACTTCGAAAGTGAACTGAAAATTGCCACCACTGCAACAATAGAATAAATGTTGTTAATCAAATTGTCTAAGAAACAACCAAAAGACATATACAAGTATCAATTCTAATTAAACTCAGATAGTTCATTTTTCAGGGTGCATTATCAGCAATCACAGCTTGTGGAGACAATACTTACACATAGTATCCGTCATCTAGTCTAATGGAAATCTCAAAGTTCATGAGATCATCCTTGCCACCCGGAAATGATATGGTGCATGATTTTGGTAGGTTCAACTCACTAATATCTGCATAAAGTGAAAGAAAAGATAGCCGCTTTTAAATATAGAGGACATAGAAATGTGATCAGAGAGTAAAATGCAGGGTTGGTTACGAATTAGAAACCATTATAAAACAATAAGAATAAATAACTCTTAAACATTCAAAGTAAAAACAAAATCCAAAAGATTATTGCCTTTCCTTCTAATCCCCAAAGGAGGAAATGCCAAATATTAACCTTGTAGACCGATAAGCAAGCCTTGCGAGGCCAGGTTAGGGCGGATGGGAAAATAATGACAAAGAAAAGAAAACCATCAGCTGACGAAAAAAGGCTTGCATCAAAACCAAAGCTTCTATACAACCAAAAGTAGACATGTCTAGATATATTTCCCACTTCCCCTAAATTTCAGCATTTTAACTCTTAGGAATCATTTGATTGACACACAATAAAGTAATATTATGGAATATAAATTCTAAGGAAGTGAATCCACATAATATGATTCTAAGTTAAGGTGGATTGATTAAAATGGAGGAGTACGACGAGTACTCTGTCTTTGTGTGATCGTGATATGCCTTTGAGCCTAAAGGCAAAGTTCTATAGAACAACCGTAAGACCTACTTTGCTATATAGTACGGGATGTTGTGAAGTTAAAACGTATCATATTCACAAAATAAAAGTAGTTGAGATGCATATATTACAGTGAATGTGTGAGCATACTAGAAAGGATAGAGTAAAGAACGAGACCATTCGGGAAAAAGTGAGAGTGGCATCCATTGAAGACAAGATGAAAGAAAACCGCTTATGTTGATTTGGACATATACAGAGAGGATCGAGGGGTTGCCCCTGTTAAGGGAAATAAGGGATGGAGGCCTGAAGGCTAGACAAAGGTAAAAGTAGGCTTAAGATAATATGGAGGGAGGTGATTAGAAGAGATATGTTTTTGATAGATTTGGATGAGAGAATAACAGTGAATAGAAAGAAGTGGAGGGAGAGGATACATGTGAACGGCTACATATAGTCGTGTATTGGCTCATGTAGCTAATCCTAAGTTTCTTTGGACTAAGACTTAGTTTTTTTTTGTTGTTGTATTTAAAAATAAAACATTATACATACAAAAAGTTTTAAATTATTTTTAAATATTTCTTATATTATTGTATAATTTAATGATATATTCTTTCCTTTAATGATTATATTAAATGAAAATTACATAAATAATGTTCTTATATCTTTAAATACAAATTTTATTTTATTTTATGTTATAATTATTTTTATATTGAGTTCAAAATTTAATGTTAATAAAAAATTAAAAATATTGATTATTATCAAATTAAAATATTTACAAAAAATTCAATAAATTTTCTTTTTATGTAAGTTATACAATCATAATATGACTTTTAAATTAAAAATATAAAAATTTTAATTAAAGTATTGAGCTTTTTAAGTTCTTGAAAAAAAATATTATAATTAGAAATATAAAAATTTTTAATACTACTAGGTTAGGATTAGGAGAGATATAAAGGGAGAAAGATAAGTCATGAAGAATATATAGGTATGAGTTATTTTTTAAAAATTATTTTCATCTTTTATTATTAAGATCTAGGGAAAGGAATCACAATACCACCTCCTAAAAAGGATTCATTTTCCCATTATTTTGCGTTTATTTTCCCATTTCGCTTTCCTTGACAATCAAACAGAGCTTTATAGCTTCTAGAATCTCTCAAGAACCTTTACTAGCATCATCCACAATTGTGAAGCTACTGGTATTATTCCCACTCAAAGTAACTTTGTGATTTAAAAGACAAAGGCATAGATTGAGGCATATCCCCCCACGAGATGCAGGGCAAAGTGCCTGACGCAACAATATGCCCACAAATGATGAATTTCAATAGTAAAAAATAATCTCATAGTATGGTAAAGTAGTTATATTTTACTAACATGAACAGAGTATAAAGAACCTGAATCTAATACCATGTGGTTCGTTCAGATAACAAAAGGGAAAAAGATGAATAATCTTATACCACACAAAAAACTTCATGACCAGAGTGAAGAACAAGATAAGACCTTTATGAAGACGCAATTCCCCTGCTGTTTGCTTCTTTGCAAAGACATTTCCATTGGCAGTTTCAGCAGCTTCTCGTTGCTTCTCTTTTACTTTGAACAATCTAATCATACTGCCTACAGAGAATCCAAATTAGGGAAAAAAAATTCACATGATAAAATTCTAAAGGGATATTTAACAGCTAATTCATACAAGTCCTGACCATTAGAAACTTCCACAAATAACATAATTTAAAATAGTTTTAGAAACAGACTATTTCATCCAGATGAATAAGCATGTAACAAAACTGGTAAATAGATATGATACTCTTATCTTTTTTGATAAGGCAAGAAGAACTGCTGCCTTGTTTATTGTTTCCTAATTCAAGGATGGCAATGCTAACTATCAAGAATCCATCCACAGCCACATCCCAGAACCTCCGGCACAAGTTAGATCCAAAATAACCTATCTAAAGATTAGTAAAGCTTAAAGAACAAACTTAGAACTTATTTTGGGCCTAAAAAAGAACACATTTACAATGATGCTATAGACAACGTCCAAAGCCTATGCAAATGACCCTCTATCAAGATATGCAATATTTGCCGGCATAATCACCATCCCAAGTGACATTGTATTTTGATCTTTGTCATTATTGACAAATGACCGAGGATCCATATGCCTAGAAATAACATCATAAGTATAGTTTACATTATAATCTATCTTTCTCACCAATCAAAGCTTTCAAAGTTCTAGTAGACCATAATGAAAAGAAAAAGAAAACAAATGAAATATCCTGCAAAAGGGGAAATTTGGGAGGAAAAAAAGAAAAAAAACTCAGAATGTGTTCAAAACCACTTTCCCTCAACTTAGCTGATTAGAGTGTAATCCCCGAAGGAAAACTATTAAAAAATAACTTATGCTACCTTAGAAACTTCCACCCTAGATTTCTGCAATTTACAGGAATTCACTTAGGTGATTTTCCAAGGGCTAATGCCACATACAGAATCTATTAGATGGCCAAGCAAATAAATGAAATATTCTGAATACCTACAGCCTATTTAAGTACCAATAAAGCATATCTGATCTTAATAACAACAATAACACAGGGAAGGGTAATAAAAGAGCAACCTTAAAATCGAAATAAAATTTTAACTTTTTTTTCCATACTACTTATGCATAAAAAACACACACATATGTATATGTTCTATATGATGAAT
This sequence comes from Voacanga thouarsii, assembly GCA_026120185.1. Classification (NCBI taxonomy): domain Eukaryota; kingdom Viridiplantae; phylum Streptophyta; class Magnoliopsida; order Gentianales; family Apocynaceae; genus Voacanga; species Voacanga thouarsii. Next base: position 2,244,436 of record JANUWF010001190.1, read on the forward strand.
ATGCATAAACCTTGAAAAGATGCATGCACTCCCAGAAAGTGTCCACGACAACTGAACCAAAACGAACGTTGCAAAAGAAAAACCAAAACAATAAAACACAAAAGATCTTCACATCGCCCAAAAAAAAAAAAAAAGATTTCAAAAGTAGCTATTCTTCATTATATACACGACCATTCTTGATCACACATAAAACGTCATAAATCGAACAAACAGAAATATCAGAAACACCCTAATTTGAATTCAAGGTCAAATTTTGTTGAATGTTTCGCCAACCTCTGTTGGAAGCAGAATTTGGAGAAGAAAACAGCAGGAATCGGGATGGGGTCCAAAAGGGAACCTCGAGAGGAGACTTGAATTTTGAATCAGAAGAATAATCAAGAAATCGTTCTGCACGACTTCTCCTAACAAGGCTGCTATTTCTTCTTCGACGGGCCTCTGCTTATTTATGACGCTCATTATTTTATTATTGTTATAAAATTAGGGTAGTGTTAAAATAAAATCTTCACACTACACACTAATAAAACTCTAACTATTTTGCACAAGAATTTCTCTTTTTCTTTTCTCTCACAATTTTCTCTAATCTTTCTTTCACTAATCGTTCTTTTACAAAATAATGGTGTGTTACAAGCTTAGAGAATAGCTCTATTTATAGAGCTCTAATTAGTGGATTACATCATGGCATACATCATCTTCCACTAATCTTAATTAGTGGTGTCTCCACTAAATGGTGGACATCCATAAAAATCTTCTAATAATTCACATAAATCCATAATTAGTGGAGCCTCCACTAATTAATAAATATTCCAATAATTCATAATACTCCCCCTTGGATGTCCATCCATTACATAAAGAATATGTCTCGTTAAAACCTTACTAGATAAAAACCCAGTGAGAAAAAAATCTAGTAAAGGAAAAAGAGTACACTATTCTATATGTCCATTTATTACTCCCCCTGATGAGATGATTCCTTTAAATCTTTAAACCGACGCATACCGATTTTATATCTCAACTTTTCAAATGTTGCGATCGGTAAAGTTTTCGTGAAAATATCTGCGAGGTTATCACATGACCGAATTTGTAGCACATCAATTTCACATTTCTTACGGAGTTCATGAGTAAAGAAGAATTTTGGTAAAATATGTTTTGTCCGATCTCCTTTAATTTATTCTCCTCGTAATTGAGCTATGCAAGTTGCATTGTCTTCATAAAGAGGAGTTGGAATACCTTTGATTGATGATAATCCACAACTTTCTCGGATATAATGAATCATGGATCTTAGCCATACACATTCTCGACTTGCTTCATGAATGGCTATAATTTCAAGCATGATTTGAAGAAGTAGTCTGCTATAGATTGTTTCGTAGAACGCCATGATATAGCGAGTATTTCCACATGTAAATAGATAGCCCGTTTGAGAACGTGCTTTATGTGGATCGGATAAATAACCAACATCTCGCATAACCTATCAATGTTGGACTGGTTTTATTTGAATAAAATAATCCGAGATCAATTGTACCTTGGAGATATCGAAGGACTTGTTTAATTCCATTCCAATGTCGTCGTGTTGGTGAAGAACTAAATCTTGCTAATAAATTGACAACGAAAAGCAATATCGAGTCGTGTATTATTAGCAAGATACATCAATGCACCAATTGCACTTGAGATATGGTACTTCAGGACTAAGGAGTTCTTCATCATTTTCTTGAGGTCGGAAAAGATCTTTATCCACATTTAATGATCGCACGATCATTGGAATACTCAATGGATGTGCTTTGTCCATGTAAAATCTTTTTAGCACTTTTGCTTGTATATGTTGATTGATGAATAAATGTTCCACTCTCCAGATGTTCAATTTGTAAACCAAGGCAAAATTTGGTTTTACCAAAATCCTTGATTTCGAATTCTCTTTTTAAATAATCAATTGTTTCTTGGAGCTCTTCGGGAGTTCCAATAAGATTAATATCATCAACATATATAGCTAATATCACAAATTTAGAACCAGATTTCTTAATAAAAACGCATGGACATACATGGTCATTTTTAAATCCCGCTTTCAATAAATATTCACTAAGACGTGTAAACCACATGCGCCCAGATTGCTTCGGGCCATATAATGATTTACGCAACTTGATGGAGTAATTTTCACAAGGATAATGTTTATATGCTTCGAGGCATATGAAATCCTTCGAGGATTTTCATGTAAACATCATTTTCTAAATTTCCATACAAGTAAGCGGTGACAACATCTAATAGGCACATATCTATCTTTTCATGTCTTGCTAAGCTGATAAGATATCGGAGTGTAATAGCATCAACAACAGGAGAATAAGTTTCATCATAATCAATACTTGGTCTTTGTGAAAAACCTTGGGCTACTAATCGCGCTTTATATCGAACGATTTCACTCTTTTCATTGCGCTTTCACACAAATATCCATTTGTAGCCAACGGGTTTTATACCTTACGGTGTTCGGACTGCAGTCCGAAGACTTCACGTTTTGCCGGTGCATTTAACTCCGATTGAATCGCATCTTTCCATTGCAGCCAATCTTTTCTATGCACGACATTCATCAAGCGATATTGGTTCAAGATCATCATTATCTGTGTAACATCAAGAGATATATTGTATGCAAATATATTATCAATAACGAGTTTCTATCAGATTCCAACTTCTACTGGAAGTGGTATAATTGATAGAAATTTCGGTGTTACTTTCATCAACTTCCGGTTCTTTGTCATCGGTTCTCTCTTGGTCTTTATCATTCTTTTCTTCAATATGATCTTCCGGATCATTTAATCCTCTTTTCTTTCAAGGATTTTTATCTTTAGAACCAAGAGGTCGGCCATGCTTACGGCATGCTTTTGGCTCAGTGACTATATGTAAAATCTTTTGTTCTGTTGGAACTTCAATTAGAATATGAGCATTTATAACTGGAATATGCGATTTTGTAACTCTTCTAGAGTCAACAAAAGTGTCTGGCATTTGATTTGCAATGCTTTACAAATGAATTATCTTTTGAACTTCAAGTTCACACGCGCTTGTATGTGGATCAAGATAATTTAATGATGTTGTCCAATCACGATCTTTCTTGTACTGTTTCTATTCTCCCCCTAATTTAGGGAATAATGATTTCACAAGAGAATAAGAAAAGAAATGTAAGAAAATGATGACAAGTAGGAAATGCCAAGAAAAATATCCCCTTTTTTTTTTTTCACTCTTCCCGGTACCGACTTTTCCTCTTCCTCTCTTGTCTTTTCTTCTCCTCCGACCCTCTACCTACCATCTACCTCTTCTTCTTCCTCATACTGATATATATATATATATATATATATATGTATCGATATATATATCGGTTATCGGTCATTAGTAAACATCAAAAACAAAAATCACAAAGCAGATATGGAGACTCGTAATTCATTTGAGACATGGTCAAATTTTGACTTAGTTTCTGCAGCAGATGTTGATGTATTTTTATTTCCAAACCAACCGCTTCTGCTTAATTCGAACACAGAAGATTTTGATATGTTTTCCTTTCCAAACCAACCGCTTCTGCCTAATTCGAACGCAGAAGATTTTGATATGTTTTCCTTTTCAAACCAACCGCTTCTATCTAATTCGAACGCAAAAGATTTTGATATATTTTCCTTTCCAAACCAACCACTTCCTCCTAATTTCAGGTGAGATACCTTTTATTGCTTCCATTTGTTTTTAGTGTGCTTGATAATGAAATTAAACTCTCTTTTGGTTTGTTTTTTTATGTAAATCAGTGGAAGTTTTGAACATACTGCTTTGGACCAAGTTGATCTGCTCCTACAAGAGACTGCTTTTGATACTGTTCCTCTTGATACTATTCCTTTGAATGAGGATATGCTTGTGCATGATCCTTTCTACTCTCTAATAGATTTTGAACAAAGCCAGAATATGTTTTCAGGTTCTTATACATTTAAACATGGATTTTGAATGGTATTACCTTTATCGATATTATTTTCTTTTTCTAGGAGAAATAATGAGTGGTCTTGGCAACGAAGTCGGAGTAAGTACTCATGAAATGCATAATATCGAAGTTCAAGATATTATTGCAGACAAAATTCATGGGGAGAAGAAGATGATTAAGAGGCGAGAGAGAGAAGAAGGGCAATAACTCTCAAACACTATCAAGAGAAACAATTTCGCGAGTACTTTTACCTACCAATCATGAGCGCGACCAAAGCACTGAATATTGGCATAACCCGTCTCAAGAAAAGATGTAGGGAGTTAGGAATTCGTCGATGGCCTCACAGGAAATTGGTGAGCTTGGAGACCATAATCAAGAATGTTCGAGTTCTCTCTCATACATACTTATAATTTGTAAGTATGAAACTATGAAAGATTTATAAGTAAATAACCGATGATATCACTTCGATTTACAGGATATGCAAAATAAAGAAGAAGGAGGACATATGAGTCGAGAAGAAATTACAAGAAGCCATTGCGATACTTGGAATGTGAAAAACAGTTGGTGGAAGAAAGTCCTAATACGCGAGTTAGAGGACCAAACACATAAATTGAGACAAGCATGCTTCAAGGCCAAATATAATAAGAAATATAATAAATTTAAGGAGATCATAAAATCTCAAGACTCATTTCGCAGATAATTTTACGGCTACTTACTGCTGCTAGTCTCGATATCGGCTCAAAAGGGAAAGAAAAGGAGGAGGATGTCGAAAAAGAGGAGCTGAAGTCCATAATTACTAATTGTTTGTCGTCCTCTAATGTAAATATTGAAAAAGAACAATTACAAACCTTCATCTTACATTTGTCGACTCAATTACAAAAGAGCAACTATAAGCATGTATCATCAAGTTCATATGAACACTAGTGCTATGAATAAAAGATGTGATGCTTATTATTAATAGAAATATCTTTTTCCCTTATTATCTTTTCTGTTCCACTTCAGGTGGCGGTATTTCTCCGTGATAAGGGAAATATCGAGTGTGTCCATGACCATAACCACGGCCATCGCCACAACTACGACTATAACGATGGCTTTTCATTGGAGCCAACAACATTCACTTCGAGAGTCGTTGTTGAGCCAGTTCATCCGGCTTCATGATTTCTCAATAATAACTCATGTTAAAGTCGTCAATTTTGGATACCATTTTTCTCGATATTATTCTCGTAGAACATGAAAAATGGAGAATGTCTTCTCCAATATAACTTCATCAGTAACTTTTTCTCCGTAAAATTTTTAACTAAGATGTAGTTTTATACATCACGGAGTTCACGGTTTTACAATCTTGCAACTTCGGTGCAACCATTCATACCGTGCAGTGGGTAGTACGACCATCTTCAGGTGGTCAAATCTTTCTTTTTATCCACATGACATATGGATCTCCTTTTTTTTTAGCATTTAGATGCATTTTTGTATGACATATAAAATTTTTTTTCCAGAAATATCAAGGGTTACAAATTCGAATTTAGCGAGATCAATAAATGCGTACCTGTCTTCTGACTTTAATAACGGCAGAGACTCGTGCTGATAACGTGTTATAAAATTAGGGTAGTGTTAGAATAAAATATTCACACTACACACTAATAAAACTCTAACTATTTTGCACAAGAATTTCTCTTTTTCTTTTCTCTCACAATTTTCTCTAATCTTTCTTTCACTAATCTTTCTTTTACAAAATAATGGTGTGTTACAAGCTTAGAGAATAGCTCTATTTATAGAGCTCTAATTAGTGGATTACATCATGGCATACATCATCTTCCACTAATCTTAATTAGTGGTGTCTCCACTAAATGGTGGACATCCATAAAAATCTTCTAATAATTCACATAAATCCATAATTAGTGGAGCCTCCACTAATTAATAAATATTCCAATAATTCATAATAATTATATATTAATTGCCTTTAATTTTCGGAATCCTCTTGGGAAAATATTGGTTAGCCAATAGCCACCTTTTACTGTTGCTACTACGACTGCGTGAATAAGCATTAAGCACTGAGCAATTTAGATATTTTTGCCGTTTTACTTTTTAATTCAAGCTCGAGGTGAGAAATAAAAGAAATACATACATATATATATATATATATAATAATATTATTTTATGCAATGTTTAAAATTATTAAATTTTTTTATTTATTCAAATTAATTAATATTATTATTTTCATAGATATAACGAAGTGTTTTTATATGGTACTTTTTGAATTACAAGTTAAAAAAAAGTTAGAAAATGCTTAAAGAAAAAGTAAAAATAACAAAGTAAGAATATTTTATTTTAATATGTGCGTAAGGATAATAATTAAATTGGGACCGTTTGAAGTTTAAAATTTTTAATTCGACCCCATTTTCTATTATCTTAACCTGTCTTTGACCAATCGTTGCAATAGGGAGGGTGAGAATTTCAGTTAGACAAAATCATCCCTACCATTGACCCGTTTTTAGGTAGAGAAGTGAGAGTCCAGCAATTAACGAAGAAAAAATTAAAATAAGTAGAAAATTTTAATATAAGAAAATTCAATAAGTTTATAATTTAAAAATATAAAAATTCATAATAAAATAATAAAATTTTAATATACAACTCCAAATAACAAATAAAATACATCAAAATACAATATTGATAATATAAAATATAAAAGTTGTGAAAATATAGTGTAATTTCAAAAAATTAAGTCTCTCAATATAATTTTGTTCATTCAAGATTCAAGAACATCTATAAAATAAAAAATTAAATGTGAAGACAGTCAAACAATTTTATGTATTATTTGAAATATAAAATATAAAATAATTTCATAATCATTCAAATTAATCATAAAACTAAATATTATCATATATATTTAAAAAATTTAAAATGACCATTTCACTATATTTTAAAATATGTAAATATACTTTCAAAATATATTAACAATATTTTTATAAATATAAATATATTTATATGTACCTTTAAAATATATATATATATATATATATATATATATATATATATATATAAATATAAACATAAAAAATTAAAAATTAAGGGAGGGTGGGTTTTGATCAAGAACAATATAATCCCGTCCCCAACCCATTCCTACTTGACAGCTCAAGGGATAGGATCCAATCTCGTATTTATTCCTATTAAATTCGGAGAATTTTTGACTCAATAAGGCCGAATCATGTCAAATCTCTGACTTAAAAGAGAAATTTTTATTCCTTAGCCTATGTATAACTAGAGGTGTATTTCAAGAGGAGATATTACTCTAATTGCAGTAAATCTAAAGGGAGTTTAGTGTAATTTGCCAAAATTTATTTGATAATTAAATATAAGCAACTATTTTATTATTTCCCTAAAATTTGTTCCCTTATTATTAGTAATGTTTTCAAAACTGAATAAGATATCAAATCAGAAAATTTATTAATTTATGGTTCAATAGTCTAACCGTAATTGAATCGTAATTGAGTATAATATTATAATTTAAAAATAAAAATATATAATTTTTTTAAAAATAAAAATGATCAATAATATAGTGTAATTCAAATCTATAAATGCATAAATAACAAAATTAAAAGAAAATGTGATATTTTCTCTATTATTAGAGACTATTTAATCCATTTATGTAACTTATTTATTTCATATAAATATATTATTTTATTTAGCAAAAAGAGAGAGAGAACGGTTCAATTTGATTGGACCGATCGGTCCAAATTGATTTGAACAAAGTAAGACGATTTTTTTTTTTTAATTTTGGTTCAAAAGGAAGGATCTAATTGGTTTAGAGATCGATTCACGGTCCGATCGGTCCGACTAGTCAGTCCAATCTGATCCGATCTAAAAAACAGTGATTATTAGACCACACTAAATTTCTTAGGATTATGAATAAACAAAATGTTAACCAATAAATGTGAATTATATTGAAAGCTATAATAATTCCATTTGCTTACTAAGAAATTTTGAAGTAATTCATAAATATTATCTATTCTACTTTATAATGATAAAAAATTTTCATACTGATATTCATATATAATGAAATTAATAATTTAACAATTAAGTGTTTATATAGTTCAATCTCCATAATATTAACATTTGAAAATAAAAAAACGCATATACTTTTGTGAATTAATAACAAATATGAAAAAACATATTATTTGTGAAAATAAATTTAATAATGAATAAAAAAATAAAAATAGTCATACCAATATGAAATTTCTTTGGTAGGGCAAACATGTCTTTTTAACACATTTACATTTTAACCAAGACAGTTGACGGACTCAATCTTTCTCGGAGCGGAGTCTCTCTGCAAGCCAATTCAGCTGTCGTCTCTGCAACTGTGGGTACACAAAACCCTAGCAAACAATGAGAAATCTTTCCATACTTCTGCTTACCATTTTCTTCTGTTCGATCTCATTGCTTCCCATCTCTACGCTTTCATTCTCTCCGGAGAACCCCACCGATCGGCGCATTTTGGTCTTACTTGATGATGCATCACTCAAATCGTCTCACTCCATATTCTTCAACTCACTCCAGAGTCGGGGATTCGACCTCGATTTCAAGCTCACTGATGATCCCACATTGAGTGTTCAGCGATATGGCCAGTATTTGTACGACGGTCTCATTCTCTTTGCTCCAACAGCTGAGAGTACGTTAGTTTGATAGTGTCTGTTGATTTTGCTGCATTTTGATTGCTTGTTTGGGCTTCAGGGACTGCTGAATTTTTTTTCTTTTTGATTGATTTGTTGTTTTAAGGGTTTGGTGGGGCGTTGGATTTGGCTGCTGTTTTGAACTTCGTTGACTCTGGGCATGACTTGATTGTGGCCGCCGATGCTAATGCGTCCGATTTGATCCGCAACATTGCAGCTGAATGTGGTGTTGATTTTGACGAGGTACAAAATATTCTTATATTTCTCTTATAGCTTATTTTATGGTCTTGCTTTCAATCTATTGTTGGGTTTGTTTTGGCAATGCATACGACAAATTGAAAATGAAAACAATACAATCAAATCATTAGTGGGCGATCATAGTTGGTTTAAAGAATTGAACTTTAGCTAGCTTTTGACCGTGTTAAGTGGTTTGCAGTAGTGCATTTCTAAAGCTTGAAATATACTTTGCGGGAGTTCACAACACTCTATCTTCTAAGAGTGACAGGAATCTGGTTGCTTGAAGGAAATACTCTGTGCATTTCTCTTTATAATGAATCAATTTGAATGCTTGAATTCAGCTGTTTCTCATTTAGGCCCTGAATTGCCTATATTGGGTTAATCTTTTCCACTGTTCACTGCTTCGTTATAATTGCGGGATAGCATTGGTGTTAAATTACACAACATGTTGTTAATTCAAGTAGTTTAGTTTATTTAGTAGTATTGCCATTGCTACTTAAGTGGAGTGCCTTGGTGCAATTCATGGTATTGTCCTTTTATTTATTCAGTTTTTTAGTGAATAAATCAAGTTTCTTGTTAAATTACTCTTGCATAAACAAATGATGTTTTTCTCCATGCTGTAGGACTCTTCTGCTAGGGTTATTGATCATACCAGCTATGCTGTATCAGAAATTGAGGGTGATCATACATTGCTTGCATCTGATGACCTCATTGAATCTGAAGTTATTCTGGGAAAGAAAAGGATTGAGGTCAGTTTTTAATCACCTTCTTAAAACATTTGTTGCTTTTATTCATCAGAAACCCTGCAGATAATTGTTGTAGCATGTATATTGTGTGCATGTTGTCTATCCTAGATGTTTCTTTCAGTCTCTGGTTTTTTTAATCTTGTATGGCATATCTAAACAGTTGTCATATCAGGAACACGTCCATTTCCCCTATTCTATCTAATAATTGATGCCATAGGACTTCATTTATGTTATGTTACTCTGGAAAAGATAACTGAATATGTTTTGCATCATTTGAAACAGGCACCGGTACTTTTCAGGGGAATTGGTCATTCCTTGAACGCGGAAAATAAATTGGTAATTTAAAAAAAATATTGGCATTGAACTTCTGCTTCACTTGGCATGTTGCTACAATTTGATTCACGTGAAAGAAATACTTTTAAACTAGGTATTGAAGGTTCTTTCAGCTTCTTCCACAGCATATTCTGCTAATCCCTCTTCCAAGTTGTCAAACCCGCCATCTCTCGTTGGATCTGCAATCTCCTTAGTTTCAGTTTTGCAGGTTAGCTCCTTCTTGTACTCTCTGTAATTTTGGCTTTATTACTGTTCTAATAATGCTACATTGTGGACTTTCATCCATATTTATATAACTCAACTATTTTACTTTCTTATGCTCATTTTTAGATGCTTTGGTCATTTCTCATAATATCATATGATATCTTTGTGCATTTCATTTTTTACAGTTTTGTATTAATCATGGCTGCACATAATTTGTAACTTTTTTAGCTTACAATTGATATAAATATTGGGGTGCAGGCAAGAAATAATGCAAGGGTTATGATTTCTGGTTCTCTAGACATGTTCAGTAACCGGTATGTAATAGTTCTGTATTGGTTTTCAAGCTTTACTTGTAACTTATTGTTTGTATTGTTAAAACCTGATTCTTTATGGACTTCAGGTTGTTAAGATCAGGTGTGCAGAAAGCTGGCAACTCAAATAAGTAAGTCATTCATGCTAGATGAGTACTAGATGAGGAATTTAACTTTCCTTGATTGCTAAGGGTGTATTTTGTATTGTGTCAATTTTTGTGGTGTCTGTGAAGGCATATAGAAATGCACTTTAAATCAGTACTGATTGCATTTTCTACAAGAATAATTGTTAAGAAAAGGCAGTAAAATTGAATCATCTTGATTTACAAGTACTGTTGAATGTTCTCAAGAAAAAATCTTGGATATTCATTAAGTTGCCCTCGGAAAACTTTTCCCTATCTATAGCTCTGTTCTCCTGTGCTTGTGTCATTACTGCATATATATATATATATACACACACACACACACACACACACACACGGCATATAGAAATTCACTTTAAATCAGTACTGATTGCAATTTCTACAAGAATAATTGTTAAGAATAGGCAGCAAAATTCAATCATCTTGATTTACAAGTACTGTTGAATTTTTCAACAAAAAATCTCAGCTATTCAATAAGTTACCCTCTGAAAACTTATCCCTATCTATAGCTCTGTTCTCCTGTGCTTGTGTGTTATTAGTGCATAAATAAATAAATAATAAACATATATATATATATGTGTGTGTGTGTGTGTGTGTATGTATATGAGAACAATGTGAATATTCTATTTGATTCTTTGTGCAATACAGCACTGGATCAATGTTTTTACTGATTTTGCATACAGGATCATAATTTCTATTTTTTATGTATGTTAGTTTAGATGCTGCTTTCAATTTGCTCTTTCTCAAAACAAATAAAGGAAAATATTTTTTCTACAAACAGATATGAGAAATCTGGAAATGAGCAGTTCATTACTGAACTTAGCAAGTGGGTTTTCCATGAAAGGGGCCATCTAAAGGTCAATCCTTAACTAGCTTTTGAATGACTCTTTCTGCCATTTGTTGTAGTATTTTCTGATTTTGAATTCTTTTTGATTGTCTTAGGCTGTCAATGTTAGGCACCACAAAGTCGGTGAAACAGATGAACCTGCAATTTACAGGATAAACGATGACTTGGTAATGCTTGGAGTTCATATTCTGTGTCAGCAGAAAAAATAAATGACAATGGTGTTCTTTAATAATGTCTACCTATGCTTCCTTCTAAAAAAATGGTCTTTGTGTAGGAATTTTCTGTTGAAATTTATGAGTGGTGTGGAACAAGCTGGGAACCCTATATTGCCGATGACGTGCAAGTGCAATTCTACATGATGAGCCCTTATGTATTGAAAACCTTGTCAACTAATGGGAAGGTAATCATCACTTTCTTCAAGGGATTTGCATCTGTAATTCATATGGTGCAATTATTCATACAAATTTGTAATTCTACAATGATGTTTCAGGGACTATATCATACTGCATTCAAAGTGCCAGATGCTTATGGAGTTTTCCAGTTCAAGGTTGAGTATCAGAGGCTCGGATGTACTAGCTTGTCACTCTCGAAACAGGTAATCTTTCGGCAGCCCGTCCTGGAATGGATGCTTGAATAAGATGTTGAATTCAAAATTATGCAAATGTCAATTATTTGGGAGGGGTGGATGAACCTTTTGTCTGTTTGGAATACAATATTCACGTGCTATGCTGTAATCTGATAGAAACTAGATGCTACTATTTTCATAGGGTCACCTTGAGATGACTGAGAGGAGAGTGTTCAAAACTTTTACACGTCCTTACTTGCCAAGTTTAACGAATTAAAATTTCTTATTAGGCCGTACTATTTTTGGACAATTTTGCAGATTCCTGTCCGTCCATTCAGACACAATGAATATGAAAGATTTATAACGACTGCTTTCCCCTACTATGGAGCATCATTTTCAACGGTACCCCCCGCCCCCCCCCCTCTCTCTCTCTCTCTCTTGTAGTTTTGTGGTGAATTTAAACTAATTGCACTTAACAATGATTGCAGATGCTTGGCTTCTTCATCTTCAGCATAGCATACCTTTACAACAAATAAAATATCCTCATCATCACTTGGGGTCACTGAGCTCTCTGGCACAGCAACATGACTCTCTCTCTTTTTTTTTTTTCTCCTTGGAAGAAAAAAGAGGCATAGGGCGCAAGGGGAGGAGGACTAGAAATGGAGAGCGGTTATTTCCTAGAGTTATAACAGAGTAAAATGTTCTAACCACGTTTATATAGCCACGGAATCGGATTGTATCCTTTTTATAGAATATCTGAATGTTGTAAAATTGTTCTGTAACATTGTTTTCATGGTGATGCACTTGATAAAACATTCTCGTGAATTTCTGAAATTCCCTGTCGAAAATCAAACAATTCTTGCAACCGTTTCCTCGTGTGCTATGATCCATATTTCTCCTCCTAGTTTTCGTATCCTCCAAATCCAGTGGCAAAATGCGAAACAATCTGAACGTCCTACTAGTTTGCCTCAGCCGAACCCAACCTCTGATTCTCTCTGTTCCTGCATACCGAATTGTTCTTATATTCTACAGAAGCAACAAGAGTCTTAAGGTTGCTGCCGATTTGTCTTGATACAAGCAGAAATTTATCGTTTATACAGATATGGAATTTAGATTGGGAAGATGAATTATATTTTTATACATGATAATGTTATACTTTTTTTTTTAAATTCAAAAATTTTAAAGATGGATTGCGTTTATTTGTCCGACATTGACAACGTGAAACACATGCACCATGCATGCACGAGTCACGTGTTCTTTTGTTTATGTAGGAAAATTCGTGGCTCATTCTGGAAAGGCGAGGCTGAAATGAAGACTGCACTGTGCATACGGCCACGGGCCGCTCGTGTTGTGCATTTTTTACCGATACCTACTAAGGCCACCGCCTAACAATTTGGACTTTATTTTGTTTGGTTTATAGGCGGCATAGGAATCTAAAACGTGAAAACAATACTACTTTAGTGTTAAATTGGATTTCAGATCTTGTTATAGATTTGTTGCGACATTCGTTGGTATATTATTAAAAAATATAACACCTAGTATTTATTAATTTAATAAATATTTAATTCATCCTTGATTATATAATAGTTTATTCGATAAAATTATATATATATTTAAAAAAATAATACTTTATTTATTTCAAAATATTTATTCGTGAAATTTTTTGCACACAAATTAAAAGGTATTGAAAATAATACTATAATTTAAATAAAATTCATATTCTATCTATATTAAAAATATGATAATTATTGGTTAGTAAAAATTCTCAAAAAATAAAAAGAGAAAAGAGTTTTGGAAGGTTGTTTAGTTGATTTAGAATAAATTGAGGTAAAATTAAAAGAAACTAATTATTAATTCTAAAAATATGTATATAAATAAGTATTTTAAAATAAATTAAAAAAACTTCATGAATAAATATTTTGAAACGGAAGGAATATTTACGAAATAAAATAAATATACTTTATTTATGAATAACATTGCAATCTTGTATGATTGAGTTCGTACATCTATGCATATTTAAATACATGACAAATAAATCACTTATAATGCCTGTAATTAGTTATATTTTAAAATGAAACTATTGTGAATATAATTGATTTTATACTCAAAAAATATATAATATCAACAGATAATATCAAGTATGTCTTTATTAATTAGTAGATAGATATTTATAAAATAAGAACTTATTTTATTGTGTCATATATCTAGCTATATTTTTTTTAATACACTCTCTATGTATAAAGTGGTTTCTTTTTAAAATTATTTTTTGAAAAAGAAAAAAAATTATAACCACTATCGATTAATTTGATGGGAAAATTACCATTTTGGCTTGGCAACTGCGTCATCATGTGTCAAGAAGAGGGAACGGTTCCTCTCCAGTAGGACTGTTCATATGTTGGGTTGGTTCAATTTTATCTCTTTTTTTAACCCAAAATAAATATTTCGATTTGAAAATTTTGAACTTAAATCAAAATATTTAAAATTTCAAACCGTCGTTTGAGTTGTATTCAGTTTGGTTTGGTCAGTTTCTACATAATTTTTGTTGGGAGATATGCCCTCTTAAACTAGGTTTCTGATGTAAATATCGAATGTTTTAATAAAAGAATTTATTTTCAGAAATTGTTTGTGAATTTACATTTTTATTTGTACACGATTATATTTGGAAAAGATCCATTATGTTTAAGTAAGTGGTCCATATGAATGGAGGTCTTTTACAGTAAAGTATAAATCACGAGTTACTTAACACATAAACATTCGTTCCCAACCCGATTGATGAGAATGGGAATCTCATCATATCTAGGTTATTATGTTATGAATTCTAAATGGGGAATGACTTATCTTTAGCCAGTGAGTAGTCCAGTCACTTCATGATATAAGCGTATTTCGAATACGTAGAATAAGACCTGTAATATTAGTTTCTTAAAAGTACTATATAGTAGAAATCTAGACTACTATTGCTACATCGTAGACTAGTACTCTACGACTTGAGTATGAGTTGGTGGTCTGACGAAACTGGAATCATGTACTTTGATATGCTATAGTTGAGGTTCTATCGTAGGGCCAATATACTTGCATGTTAGGTATGCGTGACTAGTTAGTTAAGACAAACTTGTACAAGATAGTTTCTATACTATGTTGTCCCGTGGTTGTTTAAATGATCAAAATATCCATGGCTCTAGGAAATATGACTTGGATGTTTGTTTTAGGGTAGCTCCCTTGGAAAGCGAAAACATTCCAGAAAGTCATGGATCATTGGACTAGAAGCCTAAGGATGGTAAATGTCATTTAGAGAGGTGTTAGTACACTTCTTCCTCTCTAAATGTACGGCGATGTATATAGGGATATTTTAGTTATTACACCTGTAGGTCGGAGACTTTGCTAACGCAGCATTGTCCTTGGAGTCAATATTCCTTATGGTGATATTAGAAAATATTTAAAATGCAAAATACAGCTATTTATATAGCAAGGGTATTTTGGTCATTTTAGTAGTCAAAGCGGTGTGTTTTTGGGTCCCCGATATAGACCGTGAGTCCTAATTAAATACAGGCTAAAGAATTGATCTTAAATTAAATGAAATTTATTTTATTTAAGTAATCTATTTAATTGTTGGGTTATAATAAAATAAAGGTCTATGGAGAGAGAGAATTAATTAAATTAGTTTGGTGGGTTAATTAATTATTCAGGGTTTTGGCCCAATTTGAATAATTCAAGATTAACCTGGGACTAAACTAATATAAGCCTGTTAATTGGACTAGTTTATTTGGGTTGAAAAATTAGTTATTAATTGAGTCATTTATTTAGTTATAATTAGAATAATTAATTAAGCTCAAAAAGTTAAACTAAAAGTCCAATGGCCCAATCCAGTTTAACCTAGGGTTTTTATTATTGGATATATCGTAGTTTTTGACAGACTTTTCTCTGTGAAAAAAAAAACATATGTCTCTCCCTCCAGAAAATATTCCTTAGTTTTGTTAGTTGGTCACCAAACGAAATTAGGAGGCCATATATTGGAAGATCGAGAGTTTGGCGTTCGCCTATATGCAAAGACGGAGTAGGAGGCTTATAGCAATCGTACCAGAGGCTTCCACCAGCACATCTACCCCGGTTGCGCACATTTCGATCCAGTCAATTTTTAGAACGAGGAAAAGAGGTAAGAAATTTTTAACCTCGGAGTCCCACCAGAGTGGAACCGGCGCCGGCTAGGACTGCCAGAACAAGCGCCGGCTCTATTCGGAATTCCCCTATTCTTCAGTTTTTTCCAGTTTGTTTTGTTTTTACTTCCGCTGCGTGCCTTGTGTTTTTTGTTTTTACGCCTTCAATTTACTATGTAAATAAACTATTCCCTAACATTTGATAAAATATTATATGTAGAAGTATTAATTAAATATTACAAAAACAATCATTTCTCAACAATACAAACTAATCAAAGTAAAATTCATGATTCCATACAATATCAAACATTATCCAATATTAATAACGCAAACTAAATAAAGTGAAATACATAGTATGCTTTGCTAATAAATTAAATAGTACATATTAACTTCATATCCTTTTCTAATTTCTACTATATGTTAAACTTCAAAATTTTCCATATACTTGCAAAATATATTATAGAAAATAATCGTAAATTATTATTAATTTGATTAAATGAAAAGAATAAATATATTTGAGAACACACTAGCCTGGATATGAAAGGTAAATTTCAATGGAAGAGGAGGGAAATTAGGAAAGTAAATAGCCAGCACAATAGGATTTCCTCTTTCCTATTTTTTTTTTATGTTTTAAATTTTAATTAATATATATGTCGATTTGGGTTAGGTTGGGTTGGATAATATGATTCAAAAAAATCGAACCAAACTATCGGTTTATAATTTTCTTAACTCAAACCAAACCAAATCAACCAAAAAAATCAAAATTCAGTTTGGATTGGGTTGGTTCGGTCAATTTGGTTCGATTTTCAATTTTATTGAACAGCCCTACTCTCCGGTATCATAAATCCTGGAGATTTTTTAACATATTAATAATACCATATCATGTTAGTTGATAATAATATAAATCATTACTCTTTCCATCTTAATTCATGATTGACTTAACACAAAATTTATGTAAAAATAAAAATTATAGTACAATAAAAATAAAAAATATATGGAGAACTCAAAATACTATATGTCAAAAATGAATATATAAAAGTAATATTCTCTCTATCTCAAATTATCTATCCACTTTAACTAATTACGCAGAGATTAAGAAAAGTAAATTTTTTAGTTAATTAAACATTTTTTCTATTTTTATCCTTACAATTCAATGACAAGTATCACTCTTTATATTAAGAATTACTAAAACTTCAAAACTTTGATATAACTCCAAATTACTTCTATCTCCTAAATATTTAATTCTTGTTAGAAAATAAGGTCAAAGTATTGATGAGTATTTAATTCCATCTCCAAATTACTATTGATATTTCTTGAGAATTAATGAGATGAGTATGAATATTAGAACTCGTAAAATAAAATTTTGACTATATTTTAATATGTTTGGGAAATAGAATACTATTAAATAGAGATAAATTTGAAATATTAAATATTAATTTTTTAAAGAGACAGATAATTTGAAATAAAAATTAAATTAGAAAGTAAATTGATAATTTAGAACGGAGAGAGTATATAAGAGAAATGTTGGTTATTTTATAATATATAATATATTAAAAAAATTTAGAAAAAGTGTTAATTTTTTTAAAAGAGTCTAAAATAATAGGTATATTAATTTTGTTAGAACGAAATGAATATAATTTAATTATACATCTTATATTTTGATAATTATCTTAATTTATTTTTATTCTTAATTATTGAATACAATTATTACTAACAAATATATTTATATATAAAAATCGGAAGATTTGAAGTGCTATTACTATTAGTATCGAAACGGAGATTTGTCTGTCAAAGAGCACTATTGCAACTATTCCTCAAAGTGTTTGACAGTGACTCTCCCTACCACTGAAATCAGCACCAGGCTAGCCCGGCTTCCAACCTTCTGTACCTTTTTTTTATATATAAATATCTCTCTGTTCACTTAATAAAATAGAGACACGTATATAGAAGCATTAAATTATCAGCATCTGCATAGGAAGCAATGTTTTGCCTGATTCTTGCAAGAATCACACGACTTGTGGAAAGTAGAAGGCTGATTTTGCTTTCTTCAATTGTTTGATATCCTTGAATCTTTAAATCCACTTTGTACTTTCATATCATCCCTCCACCTCCTTTTTCTTATCCCATTGTTCACTCGCTGGCAAATTCTTGAACCTGTTATTTGTTGGATTTCAGAAGAAGAATGAGTCTTGTGAATTCAACTACAACATGGGTGCTAGCCCAATCAATTTACAGTTCAGGGAGTGGCGGATCCAGTTCTACGGGCTCCAATCTTTATCACCCTCTCAAGAATCAGCTTCCCGTTTCTTTCTTTCTGTCGAACACAATGGGAAAACCCATTTTCCCCTGTTCTCGTCTCTCCATTTCTGCCATTCTCACGGAACAACATACCGGTTCTCCTTCTGAAGAGAGCAAAAGTTCTGCCCCCTTTTCATTTGATTTCAAAGGATATATGATTGGAAAAGCTAATTCCGTTAATAAGGCATTGGAAGGAGCGGTCTTTCTCAAGGAACCTATGAAAATTCGTGGATCCATGAGGTACTCTCTCCTTGCCGGTGGCAAAAGAGTCCGCCCCATGCTCTGTATTGCTGCTTGTGAGCTTTTTGGTGGAAAAGAATCTACTGCCATGCCTTCTGCTTGTGCTGTTGAGATGATTCATACTATGTCTTTGATGCACGATGATCTTCCCTGCATGGATAATGATGATCTGAGGAGAGGGAAGCCCACAAATCATAAGGTTTTTGGCGAGGACGTGGCTGTTTTAGCTGGCGATGCACTTCTTGCATTTGCCTTTGAGCATGTAGCCACTGCTACAAAAGGAATTCCCTCTGAAAGAATTGTGAGACTGGTCGGTGAATTGGCTAAGTGTATTGGTTCAGAAGGGCTGGTGGCTGGACAGCTTGTTGATGTGTGCTCAGAAGGCAAGTCTGATGTGGGGCTGGAGCATTTGGAGTTCATCCACCTGCACAAAACTGCAGCGTTGTTGGAAGGGTCTGTGGTTTTAGGGGCAATTTTGGGTGGTGCAAATGATGAGCAAATTTCCAAATTGAGGAAGTTTGCAAGGTGTATTGGGCTGTTGTTTCAGGTTGTAGATGATATTCTTGATGTTACCAAGTCTTCCCAAGAATTGGGAAAGACTGCGGGGAAGGACTTGGTGGCTGATAAGGTCACTTATCCCAAACTTCTTGGTATTGAGAAGTCCAGAGAGTTTGCTGAGAAGTTGAATAGAGAAGCTCAGGACCAGCTTGCTGAATTTGATCTCAACAATGCTGCTCCATTGATTGCTCTAGCAAATTACATAGCTTATAGAGATAATTAATATGTTCTAACTAGTAAGAGAATTGCACATTTGTGATAAATTCAATACCAAAAGAATAATGTATTCTGCCCTGTGAAGAAGAGCCTGTGATTCTTTTGCATTTCTTAAACATAGATGTTCAATCTACTTCGGTTCTTTGTCGTTTCAGAAGCAATGCTATCTTATTGCATTCATTTGTCTCGCTTACCAGACTTTTAAACAGTTGGCTGTGTAAATTGCTTCACAAAACCTGTTAATTTCACAGGTAGTTCATCAGACATCAGGCATTAGGAATTGATTGTAGTTTCCCTACTCTAGCCTCTTCCTGTTAATTTCACTCTTGCTTCCGTTGTGCTTGTACGACCCGAAAGCCGATCTTTTCTGGTTTTTTACTTTTACTTATTAGGTAATACACGGATTTACATTCTATGTGAGCCTGAGAATCAGTTAGATGGCAACATCGAGTTTTTTTTCATCTGCTGGTCCTCTCCTTGAGGTCCCTCACTGATATATTTTGCCCTATTTCTATTGGTGGAAGGCCCTGAAGAAAACAGCAAGATCAAAGAAACTGACAATGAACACAAGGCTTCATATTTTTTCTATTGAAGAAGAATCAATACATTAATGTTATATATATACATCTGAATCCGGATTTCAATTAAACTATCAACTAAACCTAATGAAATCTGAAGTACTTCTAACAGAATAATTAACAGCTGTTATAACAGCTTTCAAATGTTGGCGCCAAGAATGCTTCAACCGGGATCAAAACAGAATTCTGTTGATGTGGCTTGTGATGTGGCTTTTGACTTGGCATATGACTTGGAAACAACATCTGTAGCAACTGACGTGGCAACATCCTTAAGTGTCTGCTGCTTATCCTTGAGCCTCTGATGCTTAATTTCAACAGCCCCCTTCAAGCTGGATGCAGAAAGAACTCCTAAATGAGATAATAAAAGAGAAAAGGGACCAGGAGTCAATGCCTTTGTAAAGATGTCAGCTAATTGCTGAGCAGATGATACTGGTAATGGCTTAATACAACCAGCTTGATATTGATCTCGAACAAAATGACAATCCAACTCTATGTGCTTAGTCCTTTCTTGAAACACAGGGTTTTCAACCAAGTATATGGCACTTCTATTGTCACAGAACAAAGGAACAGGCAAAGCGCAAGTAAAACCAAGTTCATGAAAGAAATGGATAAGCCACTGCAGTTCACAAACAGATTGAGCTAAAGCTCTATATTCTGCTTCAGCAAAACTTCTAGTAACTACTGATTGCTTCTTGGATTTCCAGGACACAAGAGCAGAACCAAAGTAAATGCAATAACCAGTGATGGATCTTCTAGAATCCATACATCCAGCCCAATCGGAATCAGCATAAACTTGCAAGGCAAAAGAATTATCAACTGGAAAATGTAATCCAAAATCAATAGTACCCTTTAGATATCTAAGAAGTTATAAACAGCTTGCATATGAAAGACTGTGGGAGTTGTGAGAAATTGAATAAGCTGTTGAATTGCAAAAGCAATATCTAGACGGCTGTTAGTAAAGTATAACAATTTCCCAACTAGACTTCTATAAAGTGAAACATCAGAAAACAACTCTGAATCTCCAGCAGCTAGTTTGACCTTACTGTCTAAATGAGTAGACACTGGTTTACATCTAATGTATCCATGTGTTTGAAGCATATCCAAAATATATTTTTGCGAGATAAAACAATACCATTTGAATCTCTATGGATTTCAAAACCAAGAAAGTAGTGAAGATCTCCCAAGTCATTGATTCGAAAATGATGATGCAACTGATTTTTGACTTCAATAATAGCATCAAAATGAGGGCTCAAAACAAGAATATCATCAACATACACCAAGATAGCAATAAACAAGTTAGTGGTCCTCTTAAAAAACAGACTATAGTCACTTTTTGACTGACAAAAACCAAGTGATATCAAGTATGCAGTAAGCTTAGCATTCCATTGCCTACTAGCTTGTTTTAGACTATATAGTGATTTGTCAAGTTTGCAAACCAAAGAACTATCTGCAGTAACAAATCTTGGAGGCAAATCCATACAGACTTCTTCAAGCAAGTCACTATGTAAAAAGGCATTATTCACATCTAATTGATGAATATACCATTTAGATTTTGCAGCAAGAGTCAACATCAACCTAATAGTTGTAATCTTCACCACTGGAGAAAATGTGTCCAGAAAATCAATTCCTTCTTGTTGTATGTAGCCTTTGGCAACAAGTCTTGCCTTATACCTATCAACTGATCCATCAGCCTTATATTTGATTCGATACACCCATTAACAACCAACAGTTTGCTTCCCAGGAGGTAAAGGAACTAGGTGCCACGTTTTGTTTTCCTCTAAAGCAGTAATCTCAGATTTCATTGCTTGACACCATTCTTTGAATTTCACAGCCTCAAAGTAATGTTTAAGTTCAGAATGTTTGTTAACATTGCATAGAAAAGCTGAGGATGCAATGGAAGAAGGAAGAGAGTATGATGTGGTGATTCTGTGTACCTTGGAGCAAACATAATCGGAAAAATGAGCAGGTGTAATGATAGTTCTAGTGGATCTTCAAAGAGGAATTTCAGAATTAGAGGTGTAAGGTAAATGTGAGTCTTGTTGACAAGAGATGTGAGGCATTTGAACAGATGTAGCATAAGGTATGGTAACACAGGTTTGCTCAAAGTTGAATTAGATGAAGTAGGTTGATGAACAAATGGGAAGTAAAATTCTATGAAATGTACATTTTTGGATAGAAAAATCTCTCTAGAAGAGAAATCTAGTAACAGAAAACCTTTTGTGGTGGAGGAATAACCAAGAAAAACACATGGTTTGCTTCTAGAATCAAGTTTACTTTTGTGTGGCAATTGAACACAAGCATAAGCCAAACTACCAAAAACCTTAAGATTGCTATAATCTGGAGACTTGTGATACAAATTTTCAAATGGAGTTTGTTGATTTAACATAGGAGTAGGAGTAAGATTTATAAGGTGTACAACATGTTGAACACAATAACCCCAATATGCAAGAGATATTCGAGATTGAAACCTAAGTGCTCTAGCAATATTAAGAATGTGTTGATATTTTCTTTCTACAATTCCACTCTGTTCAGGGGTATAGGGATATGATGTTTGATGAACAATGCCATTTGAATGATAAAAATCAGTAAGTTGAAATTCAAGACCATTATCAGATCTTAAGGTTTTAACCTTCTTATGAAATTGAGTAATGTTGAATTAAAGGTCTAACTTCAGATTTTTGTTTCAACAAAACCACCCAAGTAAATCTGCTAAAATCATCAACTATAGTAAAAAAATATCTGTGATCGTGAATAGTACTGGTGTTAAAAGGTCTCCAAATGTCTATACGAATCAAATCAAATGCAGATTCTACAGTTCCTTGATGTAAAGAAAAGGAAGATTTATGTTATTTTGCTAATGGACAGATTGGACAAAAAGTATTAGCAGCAAGTAAAACAATAAAGGGATCAATCTTTTTCACTTCAGCTAACTGTTTTGTAGATAAATGACCTAGCCTAAAATGCCATAACAATGTCTTATTATAGAATTCACCATTGATGATATCATAAACTAAATTCACAAGAGATGTAGGCTGGTGTAGATCAAGATGAAAAAGGCCTCCAGATAGACTAGCTGATCCAATCATCCGACCATGATGTGGATCTTGAATAAAACAAGAACTATTTTTGAAGGTTATAACACATTTTAGTTGTTGAAGAAGTCTACTAACAGATATTAGATTGAAAGAGAATTTAGGAATGAATAAGACTTGATCTAAAACTATAGAAGAACTCAATTGTACTGTGCCTATGTGTGAAACATGAACTATATCTCCAGTTGGTAATTTTGTGGACACATTTTGTGCAGAATGATAATCAGTGAAAGAATCTAAATAGGAGCAAATATGATTTGTTGCCCCTGAATCTAGAATCCAAATTGAAGAGTATGTACCTGTATTTTGAACTGGACAGGATGGATTTGAGAAATTTGGTTGCAAAGTAGTTTGGTTGATTGAATGTTCATGATCAGAAACAACAGTAATCTTGGAAGATGGAGCAAGTTGTGATTGAACCAATTTCAACAACTGTTGATATTGTTCTTGAGTAACATACTATGAGGTCTGAGAATCCATTGAAGTGGTTGAGCAACCTGATACTGAGTTTATTCCATTAGAGACATGCTGAAAAACATTATTGTCAACAGCAGCATTAGCTTATGGCATGAAACTCTGATTCCCCATATTCCTATTTTTGTTTCTCTAACTTGCTGGAAATCCATGCTTCTTATAACATCTGTCTATTGTATGTCCCTGCATTCCACAAAAGGTACATTGTAACCTTCTATTCATATTCTTCCTTTTTCTAAAACCTTGGTATCCAGCATTCCGAGCATTTTTCCCATTAGCATTTCCAACTACATTTGATATGAGCTCATGTTTGTGAACATGTCCAAATTGTGTAGATGAATCAATCACATTGTTTCTTGCAGAAAATACTTGAGGATTTGCAAAAGCTAAACTATCACCATGTGCAAAATGGTAATTAAGGGACCGTTCATGAGTAGAGACCATAGAGAAAGCCTGATTTATAGTTGGAAATGGTTTTGTCAGTAAAATCTGAGACTTTATCCCACCAAACTCTTCCTTCAATCCTTTTATAAATTGAATAACAAAGTCAGCATCATTATTTGTCTTGACCTCAGGCAATGTTGGACATTGGCATTTAGGATCACAGTGACAAATAGGAAGAGGCCTTAAGTTCAACAATTCCTCCCTCAAGGTCTTTAGATTTGTGTAATACTCATTGACAGTTAGTGAACCTTGTCCAAACATCATAAGCATTGTCCATCCAAATCACACTTTGAGTTATAGATGATGATATTAAATTCAGAATCCATGATAGGACCGTGTTATTACATTGTTCCCAAGCTGCATATGAGGTATGAGTTCAAATTGGTGCTTTGATGATACCATTAACAAAGCCTAATTTGTTCTTAGAAATCAAAGCCATCCTCATAACTCTACACCACTGATGATAATTCCTTTCATTCAAAGATGGTTGAACCAAAATCAAGGATGGATTTTCATTCTGATGCATATAAAATGGACTTGACACTTCAAATTCCTGATTAGCGATAAATGCTTAAATAGAATGCACAACCTTCACAGCTTCAATAACCGGAAAATATAAGAAACCAATCGATTGACCATAAATTTCAAACATCCATAGCTTCAACAACCAGAAAATGTAAATCACCAATTCAATTTACCAGAAAAGTCAAAATATCAACTCGATCGGAATGTTCAAACATCAATTCCTCCAGAAAGTATGTAAACAATCGGATATTTTGATTCTCAGAATTGCCTCATAGAAACAAAAGAAATGTATATAGAGAAAAGGAGATTTTGAATCCAATTTTCATCTTCAACAAAGTATGAGCAGTGCAAGCATTTGTCGCTCTGATACCATGAAGAAAACAGCAAGATCAAAGAAACTGACAATGAACACAAGGCTTCATATTTTTTCTATTGAAGAAGAATCAATACATATATATATATATATATATATATATATATATATATATATATATATGAATCCCGATCTCAATTAAACTATCAACTAAACCTAATGAAATTTGAAGTACTTCTAACAGAATAATTAACCGCTGTTATAACCTTTCAAATGTTGGCACCAAGAATGCTTCAGTCGAGATCAAAACAGAATTCTGTTGATGTGGCTTCTGACTTGGCATATGACCTGGAAACAGCATCTGCTGCAGCTGACTTGGCAACATCCTTAAGTGTATGCTGTTTATCCTTGAGCCTCTTATGCTTAATTTCAACAGGCCCTTCAAAGACTAATATAACAAACTTAGCCAAGCCGCCATAGCATAACTGGCATTCTTATGCCTTATTCGGCACCCTCGTGCAACGTATGCCAATTACAATATTGTTCCTTTCGCATGGGAAATTTTATCAATGTTCATTGTCGTTTTCATCCTGCAACTTAAGCAGTGCCGGATCACTGCCTAACTCGTGGATCTGCCTATGCCGTCAACCTCAAGTACCTTGGCCTTAGGTATGACATAAAAAAACAAAAGAAGCAAAAACTTAATCTTTGGTTTGGGATGGAGTAGAAAGCAATAAAGGCTCTAAAATTTTCAAAAACTTCATAAAAAACACTATATTAATTTTGTCTTTTGCCTTCAAATAATTTACAAATAATTTACAAAGTTCATAATGTTGTCTTCTACTGCTATATTTTATCTTATGACTTGGGCCGAACGAAGTTCCTATCTCTGTCCTTAATTAATCCTTTCTTTGTTGTTATTTCTGTTACTTGTTTCTTGTTCACCAGAAGTAGCCATAATGCCCTCTTACCAGCTGGAAATCTTCTCTGATTTAAGTACAAGGGAAATGGGATTTTCCTCTATATGTAGAAGCAGAACTATTATTACTGAAATTTACCAGAAATTTAGAAGTATTCTTCCGCTATCTGCTTCATGTGCATAAAGTTGTGTGTCGGTGAATAATTTTCTTCTGGGTTATTAAATAATATAATGCAGTCACCTTCTAGTTGTTGAACCCAACGGCTAGCGGTTCTGTGGACTTCTGTTGTTTAGATATTTTATTCTCGATCTCATCTATCTCCATCTGTTCATGATGTAATATACTACTATTAACTTTAGAAGACCAAAGAAAGTAAAGGGACTTGATTTCCCTTTTTTTTTTTTTTTTTTGGTGATAAAAAAAGTGAAGGGACATTTAGGAGATGAAACTTAGACTCTGCATCAAATGAATTTCCTGGTGAATATCAACCAGGTTATCTGTTAGCTGCATCAAATGAATTTCATGAACATGACCAGAAGGTTTCTGGCAATTTCCATGTACAAGTTTCCAGGCCGATCCAGGTCTAATTCGTTTCTTTCACTTCTTCCTTTGATGATAGAAGGGGGATCAATCTTCCTCAATTCAAGAAATCGATCCGTGACTGATTCTACTCATTTTAGCACTACGATTCTTAGCAGCGGTCAATCTGTTAATAGCACAGAGGAATCTAGAGAGGAAAGGACACAATCCGCATTCAATTTCCACGCCTACATGCTTGCAAAGATCAATTCTGTAAACCAAGCCTTAGATGCAGCAGTTTCTCTCAAAGAACCAATCAAGATCCATGAAGCAATGAGATATTCACTGCTTTCAGCTGGTAAACGCATATGCCCAATACTGTGTATTGCCTCCTGTGAACTTGTTGGAGGCACTGAATCAACAGCCATGCCAGCTGCCTGTTCAATGGAGATGATACACGCCATGTGTATGATGATTGATGACCTCCCCTGCATGGACAATGATGATTTTCGTCGAGGAAAGCCATCAAACCATAAGGTTTTCGGAGAATCTATGACTATTTTAGCTGGCTGTTCACTTCTTGCACTTGCATTTGAGCACATTGCAAAAGCTACCAAGGGCATACCATCGGCAAATATCCTTCGCGTGATGAGTGAATTAGCAAGATTGATTGGAGCTGAGGGAGCAGCAGCTGGGCAGGTGGCCGATTTGAACTCTGGAGGCAAATCTGAGATTGGATTGGAGCAAGTCGAATACATTCATCTTCACAAAACAGCTGCATTTGTTGAGGCTGCTGTTGTTGCTGGAGCAATTCTTGGTGGTGCATCCGAAGAAGAAATCAACAGATTGAGAAAGTACTCCAAGTATACGGGATTATTATTTCAAGTGGTGGATGATATTCTTGATGTTACTAAATCATCTCAAGAATTGGGAAAGACAGCAGGAAAAGATTTGATTGCAGATAAGGCAACTTATCCCAAGCTAATTGGTATTGAAAAGTCGAGGGAGCTGGCAGAGAAGCTACTTAGGGAGGCTCAGGACCAACTTGTAGGCTTTGATCCAAAGAAGGCTATGCCACTAAAAGCTTTGGTTGATTTCGTTGCTTACAGGCAAAAATGAGGTTTTTTTGGCTTCTGTTTCTTGAATGCTTTGGTGAACTTGACTTCCATTTTTCGGAAAAATTTAACATATAGAAGAGCTTCCTTCACTGGTTCTTCCCAATAATCACAAACTAAAATCAGAATTAAAGAAAATACTCTTCTTTTCCAAATCAACACCTCACATAAACTCTATACAATTATCACTGGACCTAGAAATAAAATCCCAAAATAAAATCAGTCCTAACCAAGGAATGATTAAGAAAACTCACCTAAATCTGAAGTCCCTGGAATAGCTTCCTTCACTTGTTCATATCTCCCACTATTCTCCTCCCTTTCCAGAACAATTTCTAAAACAACGTTGCCTTTTGTTTAGCAACGACGTGAGTTAATCCTTAATTAAAATAGTTGCTATAAATTCATAACTAAAAAAAAATTAACAATTAATCTCTAATTGTTATGAATATATTGTGAATGAAATTAGTGGAAGCTCCACTAATTATGGATTTTTATGGATGTCCACCATTTAGTGGAGATACCACTAATTAAGATTAGTGGAAGATGATGTATTACACTAATTAAGAGCTCTATAAATAGAGATTTTCTCTAAGCTTGAAATACACCATCATTTTGTGAAAAAATTGTGAGAAAAGAAAGAGAGAAGATTGAAGAGATTCTTGTGCAAAAAATAGTTAGAGTTTTTTTAGTGTGTACTGTGTAGATTTTATTCTAACACTATTCAAATTTTATACATGTTATCAGCACGAATCTCTACCGTTACAAGAGTCAGAAGACTAAAGCACGAATCTTTACCGTTACACAAGCCAGAAGACAGGTACGCATTTATTGATCCCTATGGCTAACCTGGCTAAACTCGAATTTGTAGCCCTTGATATTGTTGAAAAAAATTATATGTCATGGGTTCTCGATACAAAAATGTATCTAAATGTTGAAGGTCTTAGTGAAATTATTCAAGAAAATAATAGTGCATCTGCACAACAAAATGCCAAAACTTTGATTTTTATCCGTCGTTATATTAACGAAAATTTAAAAATAGAATATCTTAACGAAAAAGATTCATATGTCCTGTGGGTAAATTTAAAAGAAAGATTTGACCATCTAAAGATGATCATACTACCCACTGCACGGTATGAATGGTTGCACCTGAGGTTACAAGATTTTAAAACCGTGAATGAATATAACTTCGCGACGTATAAAATTATTTCTCAATTAAAATTATGCTGAAAAAAAGTTACTGATGAAAATATGCGGGAGAAAATATTCTCCACCTTTCATGCCTCGAATATTGTCCTGCAGCAACAATATTGCGAAAAATGGTATACAAAATTTACAGATTTAATTACTGCCCTCCTCATTGCAGAGAAAAATAATGAGTTATTATTGAGAAATCATGAAGCCAGACCAACTAGCTCAACAGCACTCCCAGAAGTGCATGTTATTGGTTCCAGTAAAAGCCATCGTTATAATCGTGGTCGTGGCCGTGGCGTGGCTATGGTCGTGGATATGCTCGATATTTCCCTTATCCCAATCATAATCAAGCCGTGAGAAATATTGGCCACCTGAAGTGGAACAGAAAAGATCATAAGGGAAAAGAAAAAGAAAAAGAAATGGAAGAAAATTATGAGGATACATGTTATAGATATGGCATAAAATGTCATTGTTCACGTAACTATTGTACGGTCAAGTATTTAGTGGAGTTATATCAAGCTTCACTGAAAAAGAATAATAAAAATGTTGAAGCAAATTTTTCTCAACATCCAGTGAATGATGCTGAGAATGATGATATTAATCATGAAGATCTTACTATCAATATTACCTATATGGATGTATCGAATTTTTTGAACACCCAGACAGTAGGATAGACCATTTAATTGGTGATGGCAGTGTCCAGAAAAATTAATGCACCACCCTGATATGTTTGACTTTTCATTATATTCTAATAATATTTACGTTTGCATATATATATTTTTTGTTCAGATGGTGTTGTTAATGATTATGTATGTATTATTGATAGTGAAACTACACACACCATCATCATATGGATGTATCGGATTTTTTGAACACTCAGACAATAGGATAAACCATTTAATTGGTGATGGCAGTGTCCAGAAAAATTAATGCCTCACCCTGATATGTTTGACTTTTCATTATATTTTAATAATATTTATGTTTGCATATATATATTTTTTGTTTAGATGGTGTTGTTAATGATGATGTATGTATTATTGATAGTGAAACTACACACACCATACTAAAAAATGAGAAATATTTTTCTTATCTTAAAATGGGAGAAATAAATATTTATACAATAAATGGTAGTACAAATGTGATTGAAGGCTCCGGAAGAGCTAGTATATTGTTCCCTGAAGGAACAATAATTACTATTGATAAGGCACTATTTTTCTCAAAATCCAGAAGAAATTTATTGAGTTTTAAAGATATCCGTAGAAATGGGTATCATATTGAAACAAATGAGGAAAATTGTATTGAACATCTTTATATTACTCAAATTAATTTGGGTAAGAAATCTGTATTAGAAAAACTGTCGTATTTTTCTACTGGCCTATATTTTGCAAAAATACGTATAATTGAAATTCATCATCTCGTAAATCAGCAATTTACTGATCCTACTACTTTTAGCTTTTGGCATGACCGGTTGGGTCATCCGAGATCTACCATGATGAGAAGAATAATTGAGAATACACATGGTCATCCATTGAAAAATAAAAAAGATATTGACATCTGAAAAATTCTCATGTGTTGCATGTTCCATAGAAAAATTAATTGTTAGACCATCACCAGTAAAAGTAAGAGTTGAAAGTCCTACATTTCTTAAACGGATTCACGGAGACATTTGTGGACCTATTGATCCACCATGTGGACCGTTCAAATATTTGATGGTCTTAATTGATGCATCATTTCGATGGTCACATGTGTTTTTATTATCTACTCGCAACCTGATGTTTGCTAGATTACTTGCTCAAATAATTAAATTATGAGCACAATTTCCTGACCATCACATTAAAAATATTCATTTGAATAATACTGGTGAATTTTCATCACATACTTTTGATGCATATTACATGTCAATTGTGATTAATGTTGAACATCCTGTAGCTTATGTTCATACACAAAATGGTTTTGCTAAATCTTTTATTAAAAGATTACAATTAATTACTAGATCATTATTAATGAAAACAAATCTCCCAACATCTGCCTGGGGACATGCTATTTTATATACTGCAGCACTTGTACGTATAAGGCCAACTAGTTATCATAAATTCTCTCATTAGCAATTGGCTTTTGGTTCAAAACAAAATATTACTTATTTAAGAATTTTTGGGTGTGTTGTATATGTTCCAATTGCACCAAACCAACGTACAAAGATGGGTCCTCAAAGAAGAAGGGAGATATACGTTAGATATGATTCTCCCTCTATTATCAGGTATGTTGAACCCTTGACAAGAGATGTATTTATAGCAAGATTTGCTGATTGTTATTTTGATAAATCATTATGTCCTAAATTAGGGGGAAAACATAAACAACATAAGAAAGATCTTATTTGGACAATATCATTAAATTATCTTGATCCGCGCACAAGCGCATGTGAACTTGAAGTTCAAAAGATAATTCATTTGCAAAGTATTGCAAATCAAATGACAGACGCTTTTGTTGACTCCAGAAGAGTTACAAAATCGCATATTCCAGCTATAAATGCTCCTATTCGAATGGAAGTTTTAGCAGAACAAAATATTATACCTATAACTGCTGAGTCAAAAGCACGCCGAAGCGTGGCCGACCTCTTGGTTCTAAAAATAAAAATTCTCAAAAGAAAAGAGGATTAAATGATCCAAAAAATCATATTGAAAAAAAGAATGATAAAGACCAAAAGAAAACTGATGACAAAAAACCAGAAGTTGATGAAAATAACACTGAAATTTCTATCAATTATACCACTTCCAGTAGAAGTTGGAATCAGATAGAAACAATTATTGATAATATGTTTGCATACAATATATCTCTTGATGTTATACATGATAGTGATGATCCTGAACCAATATCAATTGATGAATGTCGGCATAGAAAATATTAACTACAATGGAAAGATACGATTCAATCGGAGTTAAATGCACTGACAAAACGTGAAGTCTTCGGACCTGCAGTCCGAATACCGGAAGGTGTAAAACCTGTTGGTTACAAATGGATATTTGTGCGAAAGCGCAATGAAAATAATGAAATCGTACGATATAAAGTACGGTTAGTAACCCAAGGTTTTTCACAAAAACCAGGTATTGATTACAATAAAACTTATTCTCCTATTGTTGATGCTATTACACTCCGATATCTTATCAATTTGACAGTACATGAAAAAATAGATATGCGCCTATTAGATGTTGTCACTGTTTACTTGTATGAAAATTTAGAAAATGATATTTACATGAAAATCCCCAAAGGATTTAGCATGCCTGAAGCATATAAACATTATCCTCGTAAAAATTACTCCATCAAGTTGCAGAAATCATTATATAGCCTGAAGCAATTTGGGCGCATGTGGTTCAATCATCTTAGTGAATATTTATTGAAAACGAGATTTAAAAATGACTAGGTATGTCCATGTGTTTTTATTAAGAAATTTAGTTTTAAATTTGTGATATTAGCTATATATGTTGATGATATTAATCTTATTGAAACTCTTGAAGAGCTCCAAGAAATAATTGATTATTTAAAAAGAAAATTCAAAATCAAGGATTTTGGGAAAACTAAATTTTGCCTTGGTTTACAAATTGAACATCTAGAAAGTGGAATATTTATTCATTAATCAACATATACAACAAAAGTTCTAAAAAGATTTTACATGGACAAAGCACATCCATTGAGTATTCCAATGATCGTCCGGTCATTAGATGTGAATAAAAATCCTTTCCGACCTCAAGAAGATGATGAAGAACTCCTTGGTCCTGAAGTACCATATCTCAGTGCAATTGGTGCATTGATGTATCTTGCTAATAATACACGACTTGATATTACCTTTGCTATCAATTTATTAGTAAGATTTAGTTTTTCACCAACACGACGACATTGGAATGAAATTAAACAAGTCATTCGATATCTCTAAGGTACAATTGATCTCGGATTATTTTATTAAAATAAAACCAGCCCAACATTAATAGGCTATGCAGATGCTGGTTATTTATCTGATCCACATAAAGCACGTTCCCAAACGGACTATCTATTTACATGTAGAAATATTGTTATATCATGGCGTTCTACAAAACAATCTATAGCAGCTACTTCTTCAAATCATGCTGAAATTATAGCCATTCATGAAGCAAGTCGAAAATGTGTATGGTTAAGATCAATGATTCATTATATCCGAAACAGTTGTGGATTATCATCTTTCAGAGATATTCCAACGCCTTTTTATGAAGACAATGCAGCTTGCATAACTCAATTACGAGGAGGATATATTAAAGGAGATCGGACAAAACATATTTTACCAAAATTCTTCTTTATTCATGAACTCCAAAAGAAAGGTGAAATTGATGTGTTACAAATTCGGGCATGTGACAACTTCGCAGATATTTTCATGAAGACTTTACCGACTGCAACATTTGAAAAGTTGAGATATAAAATTGGTATGAGTCGGTTCAAAGATTTAAAGGAATCATCTCATCAGGGGGAGTAATAAACAGATATATAAAATAGTGTACTCTTTTTCCTTTACTAGATTTTTTTTTTCACTGAATTTTTATCTAGTAAGGTTTTAACGAGGCATATTCTTTATGTAATGGATAGATATCCAAGGGGAGTGTTATGAATATATTGTGAATGGAATTAGTGGAAGCTCAACTAATTATGGATTTATGTGAATTATGAGAGAATTAGTGGAAGTTCCACTAATTATGAATTTTTATGAATGTCCACCATTTAGTGGAGACACCACTAATTAAGATTAGTGGAAGATGATGTATTTCACTAATTAAGAACTCTATAAATAGAGCTATTCTCTAAGTTTGAAATACATCATCATTTCGTGAAAGAATTGTGAGAAAAGAAAGAGAGAAGTTTGAAGAGATTCTTGTGCAAAAATAGTTAAAGTTTTCTTAATGTGTAGTGTGTAGATTTTATTCTAACACTAACCAAATTTAATAATACTAATTACATATAAATGCTATTTTGACTCCATAAACCTCATGGCCATAAGCCCACTAAAACGTCAAAATCAAAAAGGCCCAAAGGATGAAATGGGTTGTGGGCTCACATATGTATTCCAATGAGTTTGGGAGTCCAATGAGTTTGAACAGTGGCTCCCAGTAGACTTGGGTGGTAATCTATATACGTGTGTATACTTTTTTTTAGGGAGAATTGTTATCAATTTTTTGCTTCTTTAAATGTGTGTGTGTGTGTGTTTACATTAATATCTAGATTTATATAGACATTTTTTCTAATTATATCTAAATTACGCATTAACATATTACATTTTTTTTCCTTTTTAGAATATAGATGAAAAGATCGTGTACGATTGATGCATTAAAAGATCATGTAATTTTTTTTCCTTTTTTTCCTTTTTACATCTTTTACAGTTACCTTTAGTTGCTATATCAAAAGAAGTTATCCATATTCATTTTTTTTTTTAGCAAATTGAGCAGCAAAATTAACATTGTTGGTGCTTTATGTAAGCATAATGACCAACTAAAAGCTGCTCATGCATCAAATATTGCCTATTTAACTTGCTAATTTGAGAGTGAAAAAGAACTTAATCAAGTTAGTAGTTTACAGAGGATAAGAGATACATGTTAGAGTTCTCATTTGAAATATATTGTTAGCCTGATGAATATGTTTAATATAACTTGTGAAGTTTTTTACTTGATATTATTGAGGACGGAATTATACCAGCTCAGCGTAAAATTGCAAATGTAGTTTATGAGGCATTAATTTCATTTGAATTTGTCATCATCCATCCCATACAAACAATCTTGGAGATTTCTAATTTGCTTTACAAACTTTTGCAGTCTCAATCTTCTGACATTTTAAATGCAAGGTATCTTGTTTCGTTCACTACGTTTCTCATTCAAAAATTGAGAGATGAATGACGGGATGAATTAATCTTGAAGGTGTAATCCTTTTGTGAAACAATTAATATACCTATTTCAAATTTAGATGCACATTATATTGTATAAAGAAGAAGAGCTTGTCATCAACAAGAAGCAATTATAATTGAGCATTACTACACAATTGATATTTTTATTGTTATTATTGACACTCAATTGTAAGAGTTGAATAGCACATTTAAGGATCATACAATATAATTGTTAATTTGTTATTCAACTTTAGAACCAAGAGAGATGTGTGCATCATTTAGGATTGATGATATTTATAAGTTGGTTGAAAACTTCTATCCCAAGTACTTCACTGAATGTGAGATGACACAATTAAGAATATTACAATTTGAGCATTTTCATCACGTAGTACAAATTTTTAATTTCAAAAAATTATCTATTATATCCGAATTATGTCAATGGATAATTAAGATAAGGAAGTTTGAAAATTATCTACTTTTGTATGCGTGTTAAACCTTATTTTTACTCTTCCAATTTCTACAGCTACTATGGAACGGTCTTTTTCAACTATGAATATAGTAAAGACCAAACTTTGAAGTAAGATGGAAGATGATTTTTTTATCAAATTGTTTAGTAGTATATATTGAAAGGAAAATCATAGAAAAATTTTGTATAGATTTATTCATAGATGATTTTTGTGATTTGAAAGAATGGTGATCTATATTTTAATACATTTTATTTTGAAACTATTTTGATATAATTTAATATTATTATTTTCATAAATTATTAAACATATTAAACTTTGTTTACTTTGTTATTGGTTCTCCAATATTTCAGTCTTGGGTCTGTCCCTAGGAAAAAATTATGTAAAAAATATATTGCAAAAATACAAAGTGCAAAAATACATTTTATTTTTCACTTTTTATTAAAAATTATAAAGTGAAAGATATTTTTTTAAATTTTTTAATTTAAAAAATACAAACATTTTTTGGGTAAAGCGGGGTCGCTGTCGACGGAAACATCGAGTTCATTTTCTCCCCTCGTTGAGGTCCCTTTCTGATATCTTTTGCTTAGGTTTACTGCCTAAAGATTTGTGGAGTTCAGCACCCTCATGCAATATTGTCTGCCAATTACATTGTTGTTTTTATCCTGCGACTTAAGCAATGTCGAATTTTTGTCAAACTCTTTGTTGGTGCGGACGTTGTCAAGTATCTCACCCTTGGATATGATACCCATAACAACAAAAAAAAAATTAAAAAAAAAGGAAATTTTTTTTGTTTGAGATAGAATCTATAAGTCATTGTTTCTTTCAGTAAAGGACTAAAATTTTTGAAAGAAACAATAGCTTATTAGTAGCTTTTAACCGAAAATAATGGCTTATCGACCAAAAGATACCATTGTTGCTTTAACCGAAAATTTTCGTCCTTTTAAAATAGAGTCCTTTAGTGAAAGAAATAATGACTTTATGGGCTTGAGAATTTTTGGTTAAAATTCTCATCTATTTAAAATGAAGTCCTTTACTATAAGAAACAATGGTTCATCAGTTTAGAGTCCTTTATAAAAGATAAGCCACTATTTCTATCAGAATTTTAATAGAAAATTCTTGCCCTTTTGAAATCTTCTATTTACTTTCAAAACTTATTACCTTTTAAAAAATTTATAAATTTATCTTCAAAAAATTTTCAAAATTCATAACATTATCTTCTACCATATTATTTCCTCTTACTCCCCCAACATGAAGTTCCTATCTCCATCTTTACTTTCATCCTTTCTATATTTTGATTTCTACTACTGGTGTCTGTGTTCTGTTCACCAGAAGTAGCCTTAAAAAGGCCCTCTTATTTGCTGGAAATCTTCTTGGCTTTAAGTAAAAGGGAAATGTGATTTTCAACGGAATGCAGACGCAGAACTACTCCTCAGTTTTCAAGTCTTTGGCTATCTGCTTCGTGTGCATATTTCTCAAATGTCGGCTCATAATTTCCATCTTATTAGATAATATAATGCAGTAACATTCTAGTTGTTGAATCCAATGGCTAGCTGCGAAGGGACATTCAGGAGATGAAACTTAGAAGCTGCGTCAAAATGAATTTCTTGGTGAATATCAACCAGGTTATCTATAGACTGCATCAAATGAAGTAAGAATGAGGCATAGAAAAATATTAATTGTGCATGCCAGACATTATATATTCATTGCCATGAGAAGTAAGATTCCCTCTCCTAGGGATCAAAATTCTAACAACACAACATTAGAAAGACTGTCTGCCTAGCTGGTTGAATTGGAAATGCTGAATAAAAGGCATACTTAGTAACATTGAGGAAAGCTGCAATAAATTACAACTGCAGTGTGGTTCCTGAAGAAGGAAAACATAAGCAATTTAGATGACCCTTTACAAGAACACAAGGTCATAGAAAAGAGAAATGCAGATCACAAATTCGATGAAGACATGGGAATAAATTTATGGGTTGTGAACATAGACGCCAACTGGAAGTCCTTGATTAGTCTCAGAAGTGGATACAACTTACAAGAGTTTTTCATCAGCGACGATCTTCTCCCATTTGTATATTTCATAATAGCATTACGCAAAAGTACAAGTATGGCTAACTGCGTATTCATTTCCAGGGCACATTCTTGGTCCTCCTCCAAAAGGGATAAATGTATAACAAGGAAACACTACTTAGGGGTTCCTATGCGTTGCATTTGCAACACAAAATCTACAAAGTTGAATCAACAGAATTGTAAACTTGTTGAAAGCTCCAATCTATATATTTACATAAGAAAACAGAAAGAACCATCGTAGGTCACTAGCTGAGCATCGGTATTTCTGCCCGGTCGCCAGGCACAGTTTTGGGGCGGGCGCTGGCATAGCATTTTGGCTAAGCATTTGACATGGACAACTTTGGCCGGCCGGTCTCGGTTACTTCGGTAGGGCATTTGGTACAGTATCCTGGCTAGTCTTCAGTCTTGCTGGCTTGATGTTTTATCTGTTTATGTTGGCCTTCGGCTAGGGACACACATGTGTCTTCAAGTTTGGCCAGGCAATCTTAACAGGAGCACAAACGGTCCTAAGCATGTTCAGTCAGACTATATAACGTGGTTCAATGCACTTAAAAACGTTTAGTCATTCTAATTTCCTAAACAAGCCCAAAGCACACGAGCGTTCTGCTAGTTCCTCAAACACTTAGGTTATACAAGTGAATCGTCACAAGTTGGCCTATAACAACACGATAGCCACTAGAGTTTGTTGGAAAGTCTATTATATTTCAAAAGGTCAGAGCTTATTGACTATGTCTTCTGCTGCTCCACGTTTCTACCAAAAAGTTCCAAGTCTTCAACAGGCCCCCGAGACCTGCGATTTCTCATCTAAATGGTCATGCTTTGACCGAGTTTCTTGCAGCTTCGTTTTGATCAAACAGTTTCCCAGATTTCTCTCAAATAGACGTTGCCAGGCACTTTATAAATAGGCAGACTTCTCTTTACTTAATGGAGGCACACAGAGAACAAAAGAAGTCACAGATACTTTGCTTACTCTCTCATACTCTCATTCTCTTTTGATTAGCTGGGTTATTTCGATTTTATTTTTGTTGTTCCTGTATCCTACTTTGTAGAAGGGCTTGTTTAATCCTAATGGGACTGCCAAAATAGTCAATAAGCTCTGCGATGTATTTATCAACAGTGTCAACTGTCGATACGACTCAAGCTTTTGTTCTTTTCGATTAATTCTTCTTTTCCTAAATTACTCATACATTCTAAAGGACTATGGCTTCATCTAATGTTTTTATTCCTACCAACATTCCTGTTAACAAAGATGGATCCGTAACCACTACGATCGCTATGGCTTCAACTCAACCATTTATTATGCCAACAACCGGAGTACCGCTCCGGTCACGTACGTCAAGCCATTTTCGGATGTCTTCAACATTGAAATTTTTGTTGAACAAAATTCAAAAGATGACAAGAACGAGTCTACTCTCTACTCGATCTTCAAGGAGTTGCGCATGCACCAACCGAGCCCAAATTGTCACCAATTTCTGAATTCAAAGTTTAAGAAGTATGGGTTTATGCAAATAAGGTTTGTAAACATACTATTTTACAAACTTTATCTAACGATTTGTTTGATATCTATGCACCTTGCAAAGAAGCAAGAGATATTTAGGACTCTCTTATCAAACAATACACTACGGAAGATGTTACCAAACAAAAGTTCATAGTTGAAAAATATTACCAATGGCAAATGACAAGTGACAAGAAGATAAAAACTCAAATCGATGAGTACAAAAAAACTGGTAGAAGAACTTAAAGCTGAAGAGATAGTGCTGCCAGAAAAATTCATTGCAGGTATATTGATTAAAAAGTTACTAGAAATCTGGAATGACTATAAAACAGCTTGAAACACAAGCACAAGTCTCTCTCCTTGGATGAGCTTGTGACACATATCCTGATTGAGGACACCAACAAGAAGGAAGTGAATGCTGCACACTACTAAAAATTCAGGCAAATACGACGGCCAGAAAATCGTCGTATTTGAGAAAATACCATTATTTTTGCTATAAACGACGGTCAAACGATAATTTTTTGACCGTCGTATATAATGTCGCTGTTTTTATTAAAAATGGCCGAAAAATCATCATATTTAGCTAATGCGACGATGTAAATACGACGGTCAAGGAAAAGCATTGCAATTACTCACCCAGACTGATATTCTGCAAACCGTCATATTTGGTAAAAAAATCGTCCCAATTGTTCCGTAAATACGACGATTTTAAAAAGTCGCAAATACTTGTTATTTGTGACGGCCCTAACCGACGCAATTACTGAGTATTTGCAACGCTATCCAACCGTCGTAATTACAACCGTGACAAAAATCTTGGAGCAATTGCGCCCATTAGTAAAAATGTC
Source organism: Voacanga thouarsii (assembly GCA_026120185.1). Classification (NCBI taxonomy): domain Eukaryota; kingdom Viridiplantae; phylum Streptophyta; class Magnoliopsida; order Gentianales; family Apocynaceae; genus Voacanga; species Voacanga thouarsii. Next base: position 2,283,827 of record JANUWF010001190.1, read on the forward strand.
GGCTCTGACCGTCGTATTTATTCTGTTAAGCCATAACCAAATGCGACCGTTTGTGACCATCACTTTTGATAAGTTGTAACCGTCGTATTTGATTAATTTTTTTTAAAAAAATAAATTGCTTGGTATTTAGTCCTATCCATCTGCAATTTCAAACAAAATACTATCCGTTCAACTCATTCAACACCAATCATAATAAAATACAATTTGCTTAATGCCAAACAAATCAAAATCAATCTCTTAAATATTGAAATCATAAATAATCCTTAAACTCTACAAAAGAAGTAATACTACATATATAACAAGTAGGAAATGCCAAAGAATTTATTAGAAACAGTAGTATATGTAAAATAAGAAACAAAATTGAGTACGTCAGTCCTTCCCGATATCATCTTTTCCTCTTCCTTTTTGTCTCTTCCCGGTGTCATCTTTTCTCCTTCCTCTTTGTCTCTTCCTCTCCTCAATCTGAACAAAAATTAGTTTTTACCCAACATAGCTCAAGGTCAGTGGGTTGGGCTTTAAAACATCTCCTTACCTACACAATACACAAATCGGAGATCAGTCTCGACAATGAAATGATTCCAATAAATAGAAAACCTTCTGATCATCTTTAAAAAAATAAAGTACAAGTGTAAATTTAGAATATTAAAATGTAGACATATACCGACATGAATTTTCTAAACTATGAAACTAATGTGCATATTCTGCAACAAAACCCAATTATATTTAAAGTCACAACAATAGAAAAATGTCAAGGTAGTGTAATTAAAATATTTTGCGCACTAATGTGGCTCCAATAAAAGACAAGACAGCGTAATTAAAATATTTTATGCAAAATGAGCAAACTAATTATCTTTTTCCCTTCCTCCTTGTCTTTTTCTGTAACAAAACTGAATTATATTTAAAGTCACAACAATAGAAAAATGTCAAGGTAGTGCAATTAAAATATTTTGTGCACTAATGTGGCTCCAATAAAAGACAAGGCAGCACAATTAAAATATTGTATATAAAAATGAGCAAACCAATTCCCCTTCCTCCTTGTCCCTTTCTGCAATAAAATCGAATTATATTTAAAGTCACAATAACAGAAAAATGCCAAGGCAGTGCAATAAAAATATTTTGCACACTAATGTGGCTCCAATAAAAGACAAGGTAGCGCAATTAAAATATTTTATATAAAATGAGCAAACCAATCATATTTTCCCCTTCCTCTGTGTCCCTTTCTACAACAAAACCGAATTATATTTAAAATCACAACAACATGAAAATGTTAAGGTAGTGAAATTAAAATATTTTGCGCACTAATATAGCTCCAATAAAAAACAAGGTAGCACAATTAAAATATTTTATGTAAAATGAGCAAACCAATCATCTTTTTCCCTTTCTCTTTGTCCCTTTCTCTCCTTAGTCATCCCTCCCCTATTCCCGTATAGAACCTGTCATCTACATTTTCCCTTTCCTCCTTGTCTCTTTCTCTCCTCAGTCATCCCTCCCCTCTTCCCGCACAGATATATATATCTCTTAGTCATTAGTCATTAGTCATCCCTTAGTCTCTTTCTCTCCTCAGTCATCCCTCCCCTCTTTCCGCATAGATATATATATCCTTTTCTCAAAAATGGATAGTTGTAATTCGTTTGAGATATGATCAAATTTTGAATTAGTTTTCAAAGAAGAAGATTTCAATGTGTTTTCCTTTCCAATCCAACTATTTCCTCTTGATCTGCTCATTCAAGAGACTCTTGCTTTGGATTTCCAATTTGATCTACCCATTTAAGAGACTTCCTTTAATGCTTTTCCTCTTATGAAAGATATGCTTGTGCATGATCCTTTCTACTCTATAATAGATTTCGAACAAAGCCAGAATATGGTTCATGAAATGCATCTTGAAGGTATCACTTCAGACGAAGTTCCTGTGGAGAAGAAGATAATCAGGAGGCAGAGAAAGGAAAAGGGCAGTAGCTCCAAGACATTATCAAAAGCAACTATTTCGAAGTATTTTTACATGCCGCTCACTCTGACGGTTAAAGAACTAAATGTTGGCCTAACCATTCTTAAGAGAAGATGTAAGGAGTTAGGAATTCGTCGATGGCCTCACAGGAAGTTAATGAGCTTGGAGACCCTAATCAAGAAAGTTCAAGTTCTTTCTCACACACACTTGTAAATAAGTTAATTATATGCTCCCAAGATAACAAAGAACTAATAATTTGAGAGTATGCCTTTGGATTTACAGGAGATGCGAAATGAAGAGGAAGGAGGACATATGGCTGAGAAAAACTTGAGAGAAGGCATTGAGATACTGGAATGTGAGAAGAAATTGATGAAAGAAATCTTTGATACGCAGTTGAAGGATCGAACTAAAAGATTAAGACAAATATGCTTCAAGACCAACTATAAAAAGAAAAAACTAAATCATGTTTAAGACTCAAATGAATGTGTTTTAGGCATCCCTTCAACCCAGCTATTCCAGAACTGTTTTCTCTTGCCTTTTGCTTTATCATCAAAGTGGTTGAAAAAAAGTAAATTGTAATATAAAAGTAATATGTTTATATATGGAGCATCATACTTCAATAACACTACAATTCCCTTTCACCAATAATCACAATGCCAACACCAAATCTCCACATCAACTTTTCAACACCCCAACAACTCTACACATCAACATTCAACAATTCAACAATACAAGAATTTCCAAAAAAAATATGCTCCAAAAATATTCATAGAAATATAAAAATAATTCCAAACTTACAGAGTATAAAAAAAATGGACAAGCATATGAAGAACAGAAAAATATATAGCTATATCATCACAATGCATATGAAGAATAGAATAATATATAACTATATCATCACAATGTATAAGAAGAATATAATACTATATAGTTATACCATCACAAGAATACATTTAGAACGGTGAAAGTGGAGTTGTTAGTGTATGTGTGTGTGTGTGTGTGTTAATGAACAAAGGTTGGGCAGATTTTGTTGTATAATTTGTGGCATGTAATTTGCTGTGTGTATGTAATGAGAGTTTGAGCAGTTTCTGTTTCTTCTCCCTTTGAGCAAATCTTCCATTTTTTTTTTTTCCTCCTCAAGTTTTTTTCTTTTTCTTTTTTCTCATTGATGGACCATGCCAATATTACTGTCCACATAAAGACAAAAAATGTCCTCAACTCTAAGCTTAAATCAAGACAATCATGAACTACAAAATTTAACAAATTCTGCAAAATTTGGCAAAATTTAACAAATTCTTAAATCAAGGTAATCAGAATATGTTTTTGCTAAAGAAAAATTTAATAGAAATTCCTTTCCTACTACAAATCAACAAGACATGGTTAAATGCCAAATAAAAATCAAATTCCAAACCCTAAGGCAAATCCCACACCTAAAAATGAAGTGGCAATCATACTGAGCATAGCTCAACCCATCACAAATGAAAGTGGAGGAGGGGGTTTCCAGCTACCACTAAAGGAATCATCTCCTGTGACAATGTTTCCAACCGTGGGTAGTGTAGGAATAAGCGCAGAAGGGGATTTGGTGGAGAAATAGTGTGACATGGTTGAGATTAGAATAATGGTACATCTGGTGGAGGGTGGGAAACGAAAAGCAAATGAAAAGAAGAAAGAAAAGAATGTAGTAAAAGAATGGTTCAAAGTAAACGAAAAGTAGTAGTAATGATTAACATAGGTGGCATCCCACTATACCAATTTTTACATTGAAATCTACTATTACTATTTCTTATAGGTGCTATTTCTTTTCATTATTTCTTCTTGGTTGGATAAACGGCTTACCTCTGAGTTAAAAAAATAAATTATTATATTATTCAATAAAATAATAAAATATTATAATTTTTTTATACTTAAAAAATACCCAAAAAAAAAAGTCATGAGCACTAAATTGTTTGATTGTTAAGAAAAGTAAGAAGAGAAAATAATTATATTTTTTATTTTTTAAAAAATTTAGTATTTGATTAATTATTTTTATTATATGAAAAGAAAAGAATATAATCAACCTATGAGAATTCAATCACAAATGAAAATAATAATACAAATAAATGAATAATTTAAATAAAAATTATTAATGACATTAAAAAGAATTAAAATTTTAATAATATATATAATACACATAATATATATATATATATAACAAACAAAAGCAACAAAGGAAAAAGAAAATCGGTGGGAAACAAACACCATTAGACAAATTGAAGAAGACAAATGAACCAAATGCTATGCAAAGCTGAAATTGGATGAAGACTAAATGAATTAGGATACGATTTATCTAGCAAAAAAATAATAATTAGGATATGGTCAAAGAAAAAGTAATAAAGTTTTACTATTTTCTTTATAACTTTTTTTCCAATCACCATTAGAAAATTATAAACATATGAAAATAAGTAATGCAAGTGACGTAAATTGAAGGAATATTTTTAAACCAACAAGCTATTGTATGAAATTTTTAAAGAAAAAGATTAAATTACTTTAATTAGAAATTATAAAATTACTTTAAAAATTAAGAATTTCATAATTTAATAAAATAATAAATGATAAAAGTCAATTAATAAAACAATGAACATATATTTGATTTCTCAGGATAATAGATAATTTAAAATAAAAATAATTAAAGACCACAAATATTTTAAGAAGAAAAGAATACTTAAATAAAAAAAAAATGCTTGGTGAAGGGCCTGGTCAATATTATAGCATATAAGTGATCTATACGTATCCACAAGTTGAGTCTGTCTATGTGATCCAATCTAACAAGTCACAATCAGTCACAATTACCTTAAAAATTAAGAGTGTTATAATAATCAGTATAATTACAATCCAAATATATCTTAAAATAGCATATCCTAAAATTTGAATTTTGTATAAATTTATTTAGCTCAATAGGGTAATTATAGTTTTTTCTTCAAATTATTTTTGATATATTATTTTAGTTCTCAAATATTTTGTCGATCTATTTCTAGTAACTCATGCTAGAGAGAAAGGAGAAAGTTGAGGAAAAATAGAATGAGAAAATAAAATAAAAAATATGCTAAAAATGTCACATAATTTTTTGAAAATCTTTGCGATGAATTTTTCACTTTCAAAATTAGTGTCACATATTGAGAATGTATGCAAAAATATTATTACTTTATTACTTAATTTTTTAATAAACCATAATTTTTTAATGCATAATAAACCATAATTTTATCATATTTTTTAATGCATATATTATACTGTATATAAACAATATATATATATATATATATATATCTTAGAATAACTAATTATAATAATTAAAATGAAATTCAAACTCTTTAATATCAATATATGAAAACTTAAGATGTAAACAAAATTGTATTTGAAAAATCAATGATCTAACTATTACATATATTTATAAAGTTAAAACAAGTTTAGTGACCAAATTTGAAGGTCGTTCATTTTATTTTATTACATTTGTACAGTAATATTTATAAAATAGAAAGATATCTTAGTATTTACAAATATAAAGATATCAAATTAATAATCCAACCGTTAAATTTATTGTAATCATTACCAATAGTATTGTGACTAAATTTGAAAATAATCAGATAAAATTTAAAATAATTTTGAGAGGCTTTGTTATAATTAGACTAAAAACGACGGTTACAATAAACCGTCGTATTTGGTTTATCTATTACGAAGGTTACAATAAACCGTCGTACTTGGTCTACTCTATTGCAATGGTTACAATAAACCGTCGATATTTGGCCTACTCTATTGTAACGATTAAATTAAACAGTTGTATTTAGTCTATTTTATTGCGACGGTTACAATAAACCATCGTATTTAGTCTATCTATTACGACGGTTGGTATTAGGCCGTCGTATTAGGTCTATCTATTGCGACAGTTTTAGAACCGTCGTATAAAGTAACCTATTGCGATGATTTTTTTACCATCGTTTTTGTCTCCGTCGTATTTGTCCTTTTTTTTTTTTTGTAGCGGCAAAAGGAAAAGAAATGGCATTGAAGACAAATCTATTACAAGGCAATTCTTTCAAAATATACGATAATAAATCCCATGATTACAAACCCAAAATTTTTAATCACAACTTCAAGAAAAAGAAAGGCTTCTATTTTGTTTGTGGAAAACCATGACATCAAGCACCACAATGTAGGAAAAGAGTGAGAAATGACAATCCTCCTAAACCAAAAGCCAATATGGTTGAAGGAGATGATATAATTGTTACAGTCATTTTTCAAGTGAATATTGTGGCAAATGTTAAAGAATGGGTAGTAGACTCTGGAGCTACTCTACACATTTGTGGAAATCCAAAAGCCTTTTCCTCTTACAAATCTGTAATAAATGATGATGAAGTAGTCTACCTTGGAGATTCGAAAACTGCAAAAGCTCTAGGAAAGGGCAAAGTGCTTCTAAAACTTACTTCAGAAAAAATTTAGTCCTTAATAATGTAATGCATGTTCCAACAATTAGAGTTAATCTTATTTCTATGGCTTTGTTGGGAAAAGTGGGGGTAAAAGTATCTTTTGAGTCTAATAAGATTGTCATGGCTAAAAATAATACTTTTATGGGAAAAGGATACTGTATTCAGGGACTCTTTGTATTTAATGTTACCCATGTCATAAATGAAAATGCTTCTTCTTCTACTTACATTATTGATTCATTTAATATATGGCATGCTAGATTAGGACATGTTAATTTTGTTTGTCTTAAAAAAAATGCAATCTCTTGGCTTGATTTTTGGAATTGATTCCTCTTGTGTGGAAAAATGTCAAATATGTGCTGAGACTAAGATAACTAAAAAGACACGTTTTCCTATTAATAGAGAAACATATTTATTAAACCTAATTCATATAGACTTAGGTAATTTGAAGCAAACCATAACTAGAGGAGGTAAAAGATATTATGTAATCTTTGTTGATGATTTTTCAAGATTCACTAAGTTATATTTACTTAAGAATAAAGACGATGCCTTTTCTGCTTTTCTGTTTTATAAAACTGAAGTAGAAAACCAACTTAACAAGAAAATTAAGAGGGTTAGATATAATAAAGATGGAGAATACTTCGTCTTAGATGAATTTTATGAGAAATAGGACATCATTCATAAGATAACTCCACAATATTCAACTGAATTCAATGTGTAGTTGAGAGAAAAAATAGAAATCTCAAAGAAATTATGAACTCTATGTTAGTTAGTTTCTCTGGACCTAACAATTTGTGAGGTGAAGTTATTTTATCTGCATGTCACTTACAAAATAAGATTCCGCATAAGAAAATCGATAAGACACCTTATGAGTTGTGGAAAGATTATGCACCTAATTTGAAATACTTAAAAAGAGTGGGGGTGTCATGCTAAAGTTATATTGCCTGAACCTAAGAAAATAAAGATAGGTTCTAAAATATCTGATTGCATGTTTATTGGATATGTTGAACACAGTACTGCCTATCGTTTTCTTATTTTGAAAAGTGATGTGCTTAATTCTAAAACAATTATTGACACAAAGAATACTAAATTCTTTGAACAAATTTTTTCACTCTCTGATAAAAATTCTCGTGAAGCTGCTAATAGAGTTGTTCAGGACTCTAGTGAAGAGTTGAGAATGAGTAAAAGGCCAAGAAAAAAAATTATATTTTGGAAATGATTTTTACACTTACTTGATAGAGAATGATCCTTTAACATTTTCTGAAACAATCTCTTTATTTGATGCGAATTTGTAGAAAAAAGTAATTAAAACTGAATTAGACTTTATTTTACAAAATAAAACTTGGATTTTAGTTGATTTACCACTTGGGGCAAGGTCAATTGATTATAAATGGACTTTCAAAAGGAAATTTAACCCTAATGGCTCAGTTGATAAATATAAAGCTCGTTTGGTGGCCAAACAGTTTACTCAAAAAGAAAATATTAATTATTTTGATACTTTTGCTCCAATAACCATAATTGCTTCAATTCGAGTTTTTTTTTTGCTTTAGCTTCAATTTATAAACTATTTGTAAATCAAATGGATGTCAAAACTGCTTTTCTTAATGGTGATTTAGAAGGAGAGATTTATGTAAATCAACTTGAAGGGCATGTTGAACCCGGACATGAAAAAAAAGTTTGTAAATTACTCAAATCTCTTTATTGCCTAAAACAAGCTCTTAAGCAGTGGCATGAGAAGTTTAACCAAGTGTTGTTACGTGATGGTTTTTCATCTGTTGGAATTGATAAATGTGTATATACCAAAATTGTAAATAATAATTGTGTTATTATAAGTTTATATATGGATGATATACTTATATTTGGTACAAATTTGGAAGTTTGTGAATAGTACTAAATTTTTTTTAGTTAATTTTGATATGAAAGATATGGGTGAAGCTAAAACAATATTGGGTGTTAGAGTTATAAGGGCAATGGTATTATGTTGTCACAAGAACATTATGTTGAGAAACTTCTTAAGAAGGTTGATGATTATGATGTAATATCTGTGAGCACTCCTTATAATCCTAAGTCTCAATTGAAGAAGAATCATGATTATCCAGTGGCACAATCTAAATATGCTATAATTATTGGAAGTTTGATACATTTAATAAATTTCTCGAGACCAGACATGTAATACCCCGCCCAAAATCACCTTTGACCTATAGGGAAAAAGTCATGCATTGCATAGCATTTCGCATTTCATGTGTTATCTTAAAATTATTCTTGAATGGGTGCATGTGATTTTCAAGGTTGCTCTTGCATTTAATTTATTTGATGGGAAATAATTGTGCTGTTGCAATAATTGGAAATTATTTTAGGTGAAATTTAGTAGAGGAAATGGAGGGATGAGAATTAGGGTGAAAAGAATTTCTTAGAGAAATAGTAACACCGGAGTTGATTTGAAATAGCGGTTAGGTTTGGTAATTATTCCTTGGTGACCTGAGTTCGAACCTGAGTTCGAATCTTACCTCTTGCGAATTTTAGCTTTCTTTTTGAATTATTTTTCCTTGATTTTCCTCATGCTTGGCCGAAAAACCCAACTTTCCTTTTTAAAATTCCAGCGCCATCTTCTTAGGGGATAAGTCTCCATATTTATCTCCTAAATTCAAGGATTTTTGATAAGGATAAAGATTAATATTATTTCATTTTTTATCCTGTTTAATTTTTGAAAAACCTTAGCTAGAATAATTAAATTTCAGTTTATTTTTAATTTATCAGACTTTATATTAGATAGCTGAAATTAATGTGTTATTTTTCTAGTCAGATATCTTGTTGATTTTGAACATAGAAACCTAGCTAAAAATCTGAAAATTTTTCCAACTTAGTGCCGCCACCTTTGGAGGACTTCTAACTCAACGCAAACTCTTCCAATACTAGGAAAGATTATCATAAATCCTCTTGCAAATCAAGCTTTATCCTAAATCTAAACAAACCAGATTTTTGTTCCTCTTATCTTGCCAATTTCGGCCAGCTTGTGCACAGGAATTTCGGCCAGCTTTGCTCAGTGCAATGCATGAAATTCTGCACTTCAAACCCTACTAAAACTCCTTATTGAATTGGCCAATTACAATGCCTAAAGCACTCATTATTCCCTCTCTGAATTGCGGACAGAATAGCAGCCAAAACAGTCCAGAAAATCCTCTCTTTTGCTCATAGATTTCGCACAGCAAAGCACTCCTCTTTTGCACAGAATTTGGTTGTTAAAACCCACACAAACTCTTTCTTATTTTGGCCAAAAACCTGAACACACACAACCCTTCCCTTGAGCAGTTTTTGGCTAGCTTAGGGGAGCAACTTCAAACTATTTTTTTCTCTCAACTCCTCTCAATTTTGGCAGCAATAAAAGTGCAGCAAGCTGCAATTTTTTGCCATTGCTGCCAAAGAAACCTAGAGCCATTAGGAGTCCTTCTTAGTACCACCTTCTAACCCTAAATCAAACTCTTCTAACCCTAAACCACAGCAGCCTCCTAATCCAACCTTACTACACGAAAAATTCCAGCAAACCTCCTTTGCAATTTTCAAAAACTCAAGAGCAATCCTAGGCCAAAAAAACCGAGCACTCCCTAAGGTAAGCAAAAGATCTCTCAACCTCTTGATTCCTTTCTTCCGTTGATTCTTCTCTTTTCCTTCCCTTGAATCACGCCACATAGAGGCTGAATCCATCTTCTTTCTCAATTTTCGATCAAGAGGAGCAAAGAAGGCAGCTTTTCTCTTCTTCTCAAACGAACTCGGGACGATCACCATAGGAGCACTGAGACCTTGTTAATCCAGTGCTTGTAAGGTAAGGGGATTCTTACCCTTGATGTCGAAATTAAGATCTAATGGGATTGATGATATCTATGGAAGTATGATAGTATGATAAATGTGCTTAGTTGGGATAGATGAATATTTGGAGTCGAGTAATGGATTAAGCCTGTTCAATAGATAACGATGCTATATTTGATGTGAATTGTGTTGGTTAAGACAAGACCTTTTTGATATATTATTCATGTCTTTGATGGATATATGGTCATGGTGTATGTACTTTGAGGATTGAGTGATTTATTTGAAATTAGATAATGGATCATGATTTGTTATGGGAATAAATGAGTTTAAATGCATGCTTGAGTCGATTGAGACCCTGATCATGATATTATGTGATTCTAGATCAGGAGCGTTTTTTAAGGAAGTAAACTGTGATTTTATCTTATTTATCTGAGGCATATCAAGCAAGTCCTTGCATAAACTCTTTTGTTAAATGTATGTGGTGGCAAGTCGAATGTTGTAAAGCTTTGTGAAACTATTGTTGAACTATGATTATTTGGGTTGTAAATGTGGATGTTTATTCTCTAAATGGTTTTGCCAACCTAATGCCTTTATCAAGAACTGTTCTTTCTCTTAAATATTTTAGAAAACTCATTTTTCAAGAAAATTACGTTTTACAAAGCCAATGTATGGAATCATTATTGTGAATCTGGAATTGACGAATATGTTCGTTGAGTACTCAACAAGGGTAAGCTAACAATACTAATATTGGAGGGCGTGAGTGAATCTTCTAGCAGGCGGCCACCTCCAGAAGATAAGTTCCGCTTGAGAAGGCGACAGTATTAGTTGGTTAGGCCGGTCCGAACTAGCATTTGTACCTGGTAAGGTATTATTTATTTTCCCGGCATGGACACCCGGATGGTTTTGTTGGGTGTAGAGATGGAGGAGTATCTCACCCGGTAGGCTATACACTCACCTTTGATCAGAACACCCAAAGTGTGGTAACCTGATCCTGGCAAGGTGCACAAAGTGTGGTGCCTTGACCGTTTCTTATCATGGAGCCCAAAGTGTGGTAACATGATTGTTTATTCGAGTGGATGAGTTATTTTGTACAAAGTGTGACAATGAGAAAACCCACTCCTTGCAAAGAGAAATTATTTATGACTTGACAAATATTTCTGTGAATGTTTTCAGCTATGCATACACGAACTGTTCAAAGTATCACGTGCACACACAGGACTTATTGAGATGTTAATCTCACACTGTTTCATATCATGTTTTCAGGAGATTGATTATGCTGAACAAGCGGGATGTGTAATAGTTGAAGCTTATGTTATTTCCATTACGTTTGAAAGACAATTGTTGATTTATGCTTCTGGATCAGATGTTTGTTTTTATTTAGTTTTGCTCCAGTTTGAGCCTGATGTAATAGGAGTTTTCCTTTATTTATCTAAGTTTGATTTCTTGAGTTTGCCTTTATATTATATACCTCATTTTAAAGACTCCTTGTCCTCGGGACGGGACGACATCCCCGCCCTTTTTAGGGTATGTAGTAGGGGGTATTACAAGTGGTATCAGAGCCTAAGTTTAGGCAATTATTTGACTTGCTGGATTTTTATTCCTTAAGTATTTTGATATGGTTCTAATATGTGCGTTTTGTTTATAGGATGGTCAAGAGAGTTGCATAGGCTGTCAGAGACTGGCCCGCTAGTTGCGGGAATCCACCTGCCCCACTATCCGTAGTAGAACCATCCTCGTCTGATTCGGAGACATAGCCTGAGGGAGGTTGGTTGGACGAGATGGAACATGAGCCACCTATACTAGATGACCCAGTTGTTGAGACGGAGATGGAGGTTGATGGGAGCATAGGTGAGTATGATGGGGATAATGAGGGCGAGGTAGGTGAGCTTGCTAATAAGGCTGAGGAAGATGAAGGGATGGCGGAGCTGAGTGAATGAGAGGCAGACGAGCTTGGGGATGAGGGTGATGATGAGAGCGAGGGAGAGATGGACAAGATAGAGGAGGAGGATGAGGTAGCGAGTGAGGCTCTTTGAACCCCGCAGATAGGTGAGTTTGATAGGACTTCTACTTATTATGGTCTCAAGGAGTTTAGTGATGAGGGACATGGGCTGAGGGATGGAGTTACCCCGGCAGTAAGAGAACTTAGGCAGCCTGCTCTAGGAATGGAGGATAAGGGAAAAGGGAAGCTAGAAGAGAGTCCTAAAAGAAGCGAACCTCGATACGGACTGGAGGTAGAAGCTAAACTGAGGAGAGAGGGATTGTTTGACTTATATGACTCGAAGGATGAGAGGCCTGCACCTAAGAGTGCGATCAAGCTAGCTTTGGATGAGTTTTATGAGACCGCCATAAGAGCCAAGAAGGGCAATGGGGTTGATTTAGGTTAGCCAAGTGAGAGTGCAGATTCGATGGGTTTGGCGAGGGATTATGTGGGAAAACCCGATAGCTCCGTGGGGTGGCTCGTAGAACCAGCCTCTGACGATCCAGATACCTCTACTGACTCTAGCAGCGAGTAGAGTATAGAAGACTAGCGGCATTTTCTCTCTCAATTGGGATCTACATTCTTTTGTTCATTGATTCTTTTTAAAGAAGCATGTTGCTTGTAGGGCTCGATTATTTTATTAAATAAAATGGTATCGCATATGATAACCCCTTCTTCATGAAAGTATGATTCTTTATGAAAATCATGAGTTTTATTCATTACTTGATTTTTCCCTACATATTATCATCAAAATTTCTTTTGGAATAAGTAGATATCATTATTAACTGATCATGCACCTGAGCATACTTTTCCCCTTGGTAACTATCTAACTTTGAGTGAATGTGATCAAAGATGGCACCAAGACGTAGGACAGTCGTTCATAGTAGAACCATGCAGAAAAGTGGGTCGTCAACTCCAGAATTTGAGCGGATGCATCGTTCCACCCCTAACGTGGAGGAACACTTACAGCAGGAGCCAGGGGAAGCTTCTGGGAGATCTCAGAATGTGACTATAGGTCAGACTTTTGACAAGATGGCTTCGATCCTTCAGAATTTGACAGCGAGAGTGGAAAGGTGGCTAAGAGATCACTGCGGGGAGAAGATGAGGCCCTGGAGCGATTTCTGAAATTCCAACCTCCCACATTCCAGGGGGAGGTGGAGCAGGACGAGAAGGCCGAGTAGTGGATCGAATAAATGGAGGACATCTTTGCTATTTTACAATACGCGAAAGAGAGGATGGTGAAGTTTACTGCTTTTTGACTGAGGGGACCATCGCGAGCATGGTGGCAACGGGAACAGAAAGACTGGGAAAGAGAGGAGTAGGAATGGACATGGGAGAACTTTATCGAAGCTTTCCGTGCTGAGTACATTCCCCGGTGGGTGGCTGAAAAGAGGGAGGATGAGTTCCAAACCCTCAAGCAAGGCAGCATAACAGTTGCTCAGTATGCAGCCCGGTTTGCACAGTTGTCCAAGTATTGCAGATGTTTGGTCGACACGGAGCAGAAGCGAACTCGACAGTTTGTGAAGGGGCTGAGGCCAGATCTGAGAAAGGCATTGGCTCCATCGCCGCCAATATCCTACACAGCCGCCGTGGACGCAGCTTCCTGGACAGAGAATGAAGATCGGTACCGACCGGTGAGTTGGCCTTTTCAACCGACTCGACCACCAATGAGGCCTCGGAGTAACAAGCGACCTGCTGACCCTATGCAGTGGGAAAACTGGGGGAAGCAACCTCGAGTGCCTATGTCAGGACCGATGCAAAATAATCTCAGTTGCCGACTTTGTGGAAAACGTGGCCACACCGAGAGGAACTGCTGGACTAATAGGGGAGTAAGAAGGTACTTCAACTGTGGCGACCCGGGCCATCTAAGGAACGCCTGCCCTAAACCTCTAAAGATTGGGCAGACGACCCTTACGCAGCCAATGGGAGTCAACCGAGGTGCTGCTGCTGGAACAGCTGGAGTGGGAGGTCAGAAACCCCAAGTGAAGGCTAAGGTCTTTGCTCTAAACCGAGAAGAAATTGGAGCAGATGCAGCAGTGATTGAAGGTAACCTTTCTTTCCAAAGCCGTCTTGTTAATATTTTGATAGATCCAGGATCCACACACTCTTATGTAAGTAAGGTATGTGCATCGCATCTGGGTTGGGAAGGAAAGGAATTGCCCTATACCTTAATAGTAAGCTCGCCTTTGGGAAGAGTGGTAGAAGCGGGTAAGTTAATGGAATGTTGTGAAGTTAAGGTAGGAAAGAAGATTCTAGAAGCAGACCTTATAATTTTGCCCATTGATGATTATGACCTAATCATGGGCATGGATTGGTTATCGAAGCACGGAGCTCGTGTTGACTGCAAGGTCAAGACGATGCAATTTGTGAGACCCGGGCGAGATGTGATTGAATTTAATAGTAAGCGGGCGAAGGAACTGAAATTCTTGATTACTGGCGCTAAGGCTCGAAAGTTACTTAGGAGCGGATGTGTAGTATATCTAGCGTATCTTCTGAACAAACCCAAAGATCAGTATACCTTGGAGAGTACTGAGGTGGTAAAGGATTTTTCAGACGTTTTTCCTGCTGAGCTCACTTCTTTACCCCCTAAGCGGGAAGTTGAGTTTACCATGGACCTGATTCCTAGAGCGGAACCTGTGTCTAGAACCCCCTACCGGATAGCACCGACAGAACTGAATGAATTAAAGGAGCAACTGGAAGAGTTGGTGAGGCAAGGATATATTCGACCAAGTACGTCACCGTGGAGAGCACCGGTATTGTTTGTTAAGAAGAAGAATGGCCCCTTGAGATTATGTATCGATTATCGGAGATTGAACAACTTAACGATCAAGAACAAATACCCTTTACCCTTGATCGACGAGTTGTTTGATCAACTTTAAGGCGCAACTTGCTTTTCAAAGTTGGATCTATAGTAAGGATACTACCAGGTGAGGATTAAGGAGGAAGACATTCCCAAGACTGCTTTCAACACGCGGTATGGCCATTATGAATTTGTGGTAATGTCGTTCGGTGTAACTAACGCACCAGCGATTTTCATGGATTTGATGCATCGAGTTTTCCAGCTATATTTGGACAAGTTTGTGGTTATCTTCATCGACGATATCTTAATCTACTCTAAGAATCTGGAGGATCACGCGGAGCACTTGGTTCTGGAAAAGCTGAGGGAATGCATACTCTTTGCTAAGTTCAGCAAATGTAAGTTTTGGTTGAGTTCGGTATCCTTTCTCAGCCATGTGATATCCAAGGATGGAATTAAGGTGGACCCCGTCAAGGTGGACGCCGTAGCTAATTGGATGCAACCGGAGAATATTACTGAGATACGAAGTTTTCTTGGATTGGATGGGTACTATCGGCGTTTCATTAAGAATTTCTCTACTCTGGCTTCACCGATGACGCAGCTATTAAAGAAGGATGTTGCTTTTACTTGGAGCGAGAAGTGCGAGAAGAGTTTCCAAGAGCTTAAAGAGTTTCCAAGAGCTTAAAAGGAGATTGGTTACAGCGCCGGTACTAAGTTTACCCAAGGCCGACACGCCCTATGCACTCTACACGGACGCATCCAAGGAAGGTTTGGGAGCTGTGCTGATGCAAGATGGGAAGATCATTGCTTACGCGTCTAGGAAGCTGAAACCGCATGAAGTCAATTATCCGACCCATGATTTGGAGCTGGCAGCCATAGTATTTGCCTTGAAGAAATGGTGACATTATCTGTACGGGGCACAATATGAAGTCTTCACCGACCATAAGAGTTTGAAGTACATTTTCACGCAAAAGGACCTGAATCTTCGACAGCGGAGATGGATGGAGTTCTTGGAAGAGTATAGGTGCCTTATTAATTACCATCCGGGCAAAGCAAATGTGGTAGCTGACACTTTGAGCTGTAAAGTGAAGATAGCACACTTGAGAATTCGGAAAGTGTTGGTAGTGCAGGAAATACTGGAGCATAAAGCAGAAGTTCAAGAAGGGAAGATTTGTGTAAGTAACTTGACCCTGAAGCCTAATCTGGAGCAGGAAATTGTAACAGGCCAACAAGACAGTGTAGAATTTCAAGGTTTCAAAGGAAAAGAGATTGGGAGAAGAGATAAAGATTTTCGAACCGATGAGAAAGGGGTACTGTATTTTCGGGACCGGATATGTGTACCTGACACCCAAGGCTTGCGGAAGAGGATATTGGATGAAGCTTACAGGAGCAAGTATACCATACACCCTGGGGAATTAAAGATGTATCATGACTTGAAAAAGAAATATTGGTGGGCTGGAATGAAGAGAGATATGGTTCAGTATGTATCAACGTGCCTGACATCCCAGAAAGTTAAGATGGAGCATAAGAAGTCTGCAGGTTTATTGCAACCATTACCGATTCCCGAGTGGATATGGGAAGAGGTGACTATGGATTTTGTGACTGGCCTTCCGATGACCAAGTCGCACAAGGATGCAGTTTGGGTGGTAGTGAACAGACTAACTAAGACAGCGCGTTTTATACCAGTAAACGTAAAGGACTCGATGGAAAAGTTAGCACAAACTTATACCCGAGAAATCGTAAGGTTGCATGGTGTACCGTCAAGCATCGTATCAGATAGGGATCCCAGGTTCACTTTGAGATTCTGGAATAAGTTTCAGGAGTTTTTGGGTACTACATTGAAGTTCAGCACCTCTGCTCATCCGCAAACCGACGGTCAATTCGAAAGAGTTATTCAGATACTGGAGGATATGCTCCGGGCGTGTATTTTGGACTTTGGGGACAAGTGGATTGAGTGTTTACCGCATGCAGAATTGGCATATAACAACAATCATCAGGCATCAATTGGGATGGCGCCGTACAAAGCATTATATGGGCGGAAATGTCAAGTACCGATATACTAGGGATGGACAGAAGAGGGGCATATTAGGAAGACTGGTGAAGTATGTATTCAAGAGATGACGGATAAGGTTAGGGTCATTAGAGAAAGACTAAGAGCAGCACAAAGCCGACAAAAGAGTTACGCAGATAATAGGAGGAGGGAATTGGAGTTCCAAGTGGGTGATCGCGTGTTCTTGAAGCTGACTCCTAATAGAGGAATACTGAGGCAGCCGAAGGGAGGAAAGTTGAGTCCTAGGTATTTGGGACCGTTCCCGATAATAGAGAAGGTTGGGTCAGTCGCTATAGATTGGATCTACCTGACGGACTAACTGGGATACATGATATTTTCCATGTGTCTCAGCTAAAGAAGTATAATCCCGATCTAAGTTTTGTGCTTAATGAGGAACCGTTGGAATTGCGTCCGAATCTGAGTTATGTGGAGAAACCAGTCAAGATTTTGGAGCGGAGTGTCAAGACTCTTCGGAACAAACAGATACCTATGGTAAAAATACTTTGGGATCATCATGGAGCGCAGGATGCGACGTGGGAAACCGAGGAATGGTTAAGGTGGAAATATCCGGATATGCTCTAAAGGGTATGGAATCTGAATTTTGGGACGAAATTCTCTTAAGGGGGAGGGGATGTAATACCCCACCCAAAACCACCTTTGACCTATGGGGAAAAATTCATGCATTGCATAACATTTCGCATTTCATATGTTAACTTAAAATTATTCTTGCATGGGTGCATGTGATTTTCAAGGTTGCTCTTGCATTTAATTTATTTGATGGGAAATAATTGTGCTGTTGCAATAATTGAAAATTATTTTAGGTGAAATTTAGTAAAGGAAATGGAGGGATGAGAATTAGGGTAAAAAGAATTTCTTAGAGAAATAGTAACATCGGAGTTGATTTGGAATAGCGGTTAGGTTTGGTGATTATTTCTTGGTGACCTGAGTTCGAACCTGAGTTTGAATCTTATCTCTTGCAAATCTTAGCTTTCTTTTTGAATTATTTTTCCTAGATTTTCCTCATGCTTGGCCGAAAAATCCAACTTTCCTTTTTAAAATTCCAGCGCCATCTTCTTAGGGGATAAGTCTCTATATTTATCTCCTAAATTCAAGGATTTTTTATAAGGATAAAGATTAATATTATTTCAGTTTTTATCCTCTTTAATTTTCGAAAAACCTTAGCTAGAATAATTAAATTTCAGCTTGTTTTTAATTTATCAGACTTTATATTAGATAGCTAAAATTAATGTGTTATTTTTCTAGTCAGATATCTTGTTGATTTTGAACATAGAAACCTAGCTAAAAATCTGAAAATTTTTCCAGCTTAGTGCCGCCACCTTTGGAGGACTTCTAACTCAACGCAAACTCTTCCAATACTAGGGAATCTTATCGTAAATCCTCTTGCAAATCAAGCTTTATCCTAAATCTAAACAAACCAGATTTTTGTTCCTCTTATCTTGCCAATTTCGGCCAGCTTGTGCACAGGAATTTCGACCAGCTTTGCTCAGTGCAATGCACGAAATTCTGCACTTCAAACCCTACTAAAACTTCTTATTGAATTGGCCAATTACAATGCCTAAAGTACTCATTATTCCCTCTCTGAATTGAGGACAGAATAGCAGCCAAAACAGTCCAGAAAATCCTCTCTTTTGCTCATAGATTTCGCACAGCAAAGCACTCCTCTTTTGCACAGAATTTGGTTATTAAAATCCACACAAACTCTTTCTTGTTTTGGCTAAAAACCTGAACACACACAACCCTTCCCTTGAGCAGTTTTTGGCTAGCTTAGGAGAGCAACTTCAAACTGTTTTTCTTCTCTCAACTCCTCTCAATTTTGGCATCAATAAAAGTGCAGCAAGCTGCAATTTTTCGCCATTGCTGCCAAAGAAACCTAGAGCCATTAGGAGTCCTTCTTAGTACCACCTTCTAACCCTAAATCAAACTCTTCTAACCCTAAACCACAGCAACCGCCTAATCCAACCTTACTACACGAAAAATTCCAGCAAACCTCCTTTGCAATTTTCGAAAACTCAACAGCAATCCTAGGCCAAAAAAATCGAACACTCCCTAAGGTAAGCAAAAGACCTCTCCACCTCTTGATTCCTTTCTTCCGTTGATTCTTCTCTTTTCCTTCCCTTGAATCACGCCACATAGAGGCTGAATCCATTTTCTTTCTCAATTTTCAATCAAGAGGAGCAAAGAAGACAGCTTTTCTCTTCTTCTCAAACGAACTCGGTGAGGGAAAACGCAGAAACAGGGGAGCCATGGACGAAAAAAAAAACAGAGAGAAAAATTAAACGCGAGCCATAAAGGCCATGCGGAAGCGTGAAGATCATACATTTGCGTTCCTTAACCCTCCTAGGTTGCGTAGGAACAGATTGAACGGCTGGAATCGCCTCACTTTGCACATTTGAAGGAGCTTCCGGTTGAACACCCGCTAGCCTTCGACTTCGCCTTGTTTGCATTAACGCTTAGCTCTCCAACTCTCGGGATATTCCTCAGCCTAACCTCTAGTTGGTGAACACAATGGGAAAGAGAAACGGTCTCAATTCTCCTTGGTTCGCTCGCTATTAGTTAGCAAAGAACAAGAAGAAAAACAAAGAGGAGGAGAGAGACGTTGAGAGAGAGACTCACGTGAAGCTTACAGAGAGGCGTGAGTCTCAGAGTGGCTCGGGAAAAGGAAAAATTAGGGTTTTACCTTTTCAAAGAGTTATTTATATTTAGCCTAAACTAGGTCTCTCAATCTCTGATAAACATATCCCCGGGATTTCAAAACACCCGGATGTTATCCTGAGAAACAGTTTGGCCTAACCTTAAACTCCTATTAACCGTATCTGGAAAAAACCCTAAGGTCCAAGCTATTGGGCTAGATAAATATTTATTATTTTTCTTGGACCCAAAAAGGCTCAAAATAATAAATATTAATTATTTATTTCCTGGGCTTACATAAGTAACCCAATAAATAATTAATGAGCCTAAATGAACCATAATAATTAATCTTTAATTATTTATTTCTTGGGCCTATATAAATAACCCAATAAATAATTAAACATTAATTATTTCCCCTAATTTAAGCCCAGGTTAATTTCTTAATTATTCATACTAGACCTAGGCTCTGAATAACTAATTAACCAAATAAACTAGATGATTAATTTCTCTCAACTCCTATTTTATTTATTTATTTATTTTATTCCAGTCCAATAATAAATTAGACTTCCTGAATAAAATAAAATAAAATAAAATAAAATAAAATCCTCTTCAACTGAGATCAATTCCTCAACCCAAAATAGTTAGAACTTACGAGCTATTCTGAGGACCAAAAAGACACATCGCCTTGGCTGCTAAAATGACCAAAATACCCCTGCTATATAAATAGCTGTATTTTGCATTTTAAATATTTCCTAATATCACCATAAGGAAATATTGACCCCAAGGACAATGTTGCATTCGCAAAGTCTCTTACCTACAGGTGAAATGACTAAAATACCCCTCTACACATCGCCGTACATTTAGAGAGGAAGAAGTGTACTAACACCCCCTTAATGACATCTACCATCCTTAGGCTTCTAGTCCAATGATCCACGACTTCCTGGAGTGTTTCCGCTTTCCAAGGGAGCTACCCTAAAGTAAACATCCAAGTCATGTTTCCCAGGGCCCTGGATAATTTAGACCATTCAGACAACCACAAGGGGCGATATAGTGCGAAACTATCTTGTATAAGTCCTGTCTTAACTAACTAGTCACACATACCCAACATGCAAGTATATTGGCCCTATGATAGAACCTCAACTACAGCAAATCAAAGTATATGCTTCCAGCTTCGCTAGACCACCAACTCATACTCAAGTCGTAGAGTACTAGTCCACGCTGTAACGGTAGTAATCTAGGTTTCTACCATATAGTACTTTGAGAAACCACTACTACAAGTCCTGTTCTACGTATTCGAAATACGCTTATGTCATGAAGTGAGTGGACTACCCACTGGCTAAAGGTAAGCCATTCCCCATTTGGAATTCATAACATAATAACCTAAACATGATGAGGTTCCCAGTCTCATCAATAGGTTAAGAACAAATGTTTATGTGTTAAATAACCCGTGATACATACCTTACTGTGAAAGACCACCATTCACATGGATCACTTATTTAAAGACAATGGGTCTGTTCCAAACGAAAATCGTGCACAAACAAAAAGTAAATTCACAAACAATTTCTGAAAATAAATTCTTTCATTAAATAATTCGATTTTACATCAGAAACCTAGTCTAAGAGGGCATACAATCCAACACTCGGGACGATCACCATAGGAGCACTGAGACCTTGTTAATTCGGTGCTTGTAAGGTAAAGGGATTCTTACCCTTGATGTCGAAATTAAGATCTAATGGGATTGATGATATCTATGGAAGTATGATAGCATGATAAATGTGCTTAGTTGGGATAGATAAATATTTGGAGTCGAGTAATGGATTAAGCCTGTTCAATAGATAGCGATGTTATATTTGATGTGAATTGTGTTGGTTAAGACAAGACCTTTTTGATATATTATTCATGTCTTTGATGGATATATGGTCATGGTGTATGTATTTTGAGGATTGAGTGATTTATTTGAAGTTAGATAATGGATCATGATTTGTTATAGGAATAAATGAGTTTAAATGCATGCTTGAGTCGATTGAGACCCTGATCATGATATTATGTGATTCTAGATCAGGAGCGTTTTTGAAGGAAGCAAACTGTGATTTTATCTTATTTATCTGAGGCATATCAAGCAAGTCCTTGCATAAACTCTTTTGTTAAATGTATGTGGTGGCAAGTCGAATGTTGTAAAGCTTTGTGAAGCTATTGTCGAACTATGATTATTTGGGTTGTAAACGTGGATGTTTATTCTCTAAATGGTTTTGTCAACCTAATGCCTTTATCAAGAACTGTTCTTTCTCTTAAATATTTTAGAAAACTCATTTTTCAAGAAAATCACGTTTTACAAAGCCAAGGTATAGAATCATTATTGTGAATCTGGAATTGACGGATATGTTCGTTGAGTACTCAATAAGGGTAGGCTAACAATACTAGTCTTGGAGGGCGTGAGTGAGTCTTCTGGTAGGCGGCCACCTCCAGAAGATAAGCTCTGCTTGAGAAGGCGACAGTATTGGTTGGTCAGGTCGGTCCGAACTAGCATTTGTACCTGATAAGGTATTATTTATTTTCCCGGCATGGACACCCGGATGGTTTTGTTGGGTGTAGAGATGGAGGAGTATCTCACCCGGTAGGCTATACACTCACCTTTGATCAGAACACCCAAAGTGTGGTAACCTGATCCTGGCAAGGTGCACAAAGTGTGGTGCCTTGACCGTTTCTTATCATGGAGCCCAAAGTGTGGTAACATGATGGTTTATTCGAGTGGATGAGTTATTTTGTACAAAGTGTGACAATGAGAAAACCCACTCCTTGCAAAGAGAAATTATTTATGACTTGCCAAATATTTCTGTGAATGTTTTCAGCTATGCATACACGAACTGTTCAAAGTATCACGTGCACACACAGGACTTACTGAGATGTTAATCTCACACTGTTTCATATCATGTTTTCAGGAGATTGATTATGCTGAGCAAGCGGGATGTGTAATAGTTGAAGCTTATGTTTTTTCCATTACGTTTGAAAGACAATTGTTGATTTATGCTTCTGGATCAGATGTTTGTTTTTATTTAGTTTTGCTCCAATTTGAGCCTGATGTAATAGGAGTTTTCCTTTATTTATCTAAGTTTGATTTCTTGAGTTTGTCTTTATATTATATACCTCATTTTAAAGACCCCTTGTCCTCGGGATGGGACGACATCCCCGCCCTTTTTAGGGTACGTAGTAGGGGGTGTTACAAGACATTGCATATGTTGTCTGTAGATTGAGTAGATATACTCATAATCTAAATCATGAGCATTAGTCTACTTTAGTAAGACTAATGAAGTATTTGAGAGGAACCATAACTATGGTATCCTATATAGAGGTTATCCCACTGTACTAGAAGGATATAGTTATGCAAATTGGATCTCAAACACAAATGAATCAATATCCACAAGTAGATTCATATTCACTCTCGATGGGGATGCAATTGCATAGAAGTCATCATTGTAAATGATTCTTCAAGATCCTCTATGAAGTCAGAGTTTGTAGCTCTGGAATTAGCTGGAATTGAGGCTGATTGGTTAAGAAATTTTTTATCTGATATTCCTTTGGGTGTGAAACCTATGCCCTCAATATCCATACACTATGATTCTCAAGTGGCAATTCACATTGCCAAGAATAACTCATACAATAGAAAAAATTGACACATGAGATTGAGACATGATGTCATAAAGTAGCTACTAAGAGACGGAATAATTTTCATTGATTTTGTGAGGTCAGAAGTAAATTTGGCTGATCCTCTAACTAAACATTTGGGAAGAAAGTTAATTTTGGAAACATCGAGGGGAATGGGACTAAAACCAATTGAGCAGTCAATTATAACAGAAACCTAACATGTGTGATTGGAGATCCAATGAAATAAGTTCATACAAGTAATAACAAGTCAAAGTTGACTCTGAAGCACTAATGTTAAGTCTCTTCTATAATGTGTGAACAAGTACTTGATGTAATTATCGAATTTATTCTCAAAACTTGTTTGTGAATTTACACTTTATTTGTGCACGATTTCTGTTTGGAAATGACCCATTGTGTTTAAGTAAGTGATCCATGTGAATGGTGGTCTTTTACAGTAAGGTATAGATCACAGGTTACTTAACACATAAATGTTTATTCTTAACCGATTGATGAGAATAGGAATCTTATCATATTTAGGTTATTGTGTTATGAATTCTAAAGGGGAAATGACTTACCTTTAGCCAGTGAGTAGTCCACTCACTTCATAGCATGAGCGTATTTTAAATACGTAGAACATGACCTATAATAGTGATTTCTAAAAGTACTATTTAGAAGAAACCCAAACTATTACTGCTACAGCGTGGACTAATACTCTACCGCTTGAATATGAGTTGGTGGTCTGACGAAGTTGGAAGCATGTACTTTGATATGCTATAATTGAGGTTCTTTCGTAGAGCCGATAGACTTGTATATTTAGTATATGTGACTAGTTAGTTAAGACAGACTTGTACAAAATAGCTTCTGCGCTATATCGCCCCTTATGACTGTTCAAATGATCTAAATATCCAGGGTTCTAAGGAACATGCTTGAATGTTTACTTTAAGGTAGCTCTCTTGGAAAGTGAAAATATTCCAAGAGTTGTAGATCATTGGACTAGAGGTTTAAGGATGGTAGATGTTTATTAGAGAGGTGTTAGTACACTTCCCCTCTCTAAATATACGACGATGCGTAGAGAGATATTTTAGTCATTACACCTGTAGGTCGAAGACTTTGCTAACGCGACATTGTACTTAGGGTCAATATTTTCTTATAGTGATATTAGAAAATATTTAAAATGTAAAATATAACTATTTATATAGTATGGGTATTTTGGTCATTTTAGTAGCCAATGTGATGTGTCTTTTGGTCCCCGAAATAGTCCTTAAGTCCTAACAGATTTGGGTTAAGAAATTAGTCTTGATAATTATGGGTTTTATTTTATTTAAATAATCTAATTTATTATTAGACTAAAATAAAATAAAATGCCTAAGAAAGAGTATATATATTTTATTTAGTTTAATTGGTTAATTAATTATTCAGGGCACAAGGCCCAAATTGAATAATTAGAAACTTAATCTAGGTATAAACTAGATAAAATACCTGATATTTTATATTGATATATTTGGGCTTGTTAATTATTTATTGGGCTGTTTTATGAAGCCCAAAAAATAAATATTTGAGACTTATTATTTATGGGTGTTCAAATCCAAGAGTAAATAATTTTATCTTACCTAATGAATAAGACCAAGGGTAAAATAAAATTAAATAAAAACAACAACACGGGATGGATCCCGTATTGTTTGGCGTAAAAGGATAACAAAAGCATGAGGCTTTTTGGTTTGACTCTCTTGGTCTCTCTCAGTAAAATCATTTGCATGAAATGAATGAAAAAGGAATCAAGACCAAAAATGGAAAAGAGAGAAAGTCTGTGAAGCTTTCATAGGCTAAGAAAATAGCAAACCCAATTCACAATAGCCTTCACCGGTAGAGGAAAGGGCATCATTTCAGAAGCTCAAAAACTTCGCATGAATGAGACGAAGCCGACGTTTATAAAGACGTGATCTAGTGGCTTCAAGCATCCTAGTTCAGACATCTTCTTCAATGCCAATAAGGTTATTCAAACATAGAGTCAAACAGCTTCTATGATGCTCTGTATATATTTTGTTCTGTAAGTATATTTTCGGTTTCATCATTTTGTCATTTTCATCCTTCACAAACTATTTGTGAAAGTTGAGTTAAACTCTCAATGAATTCATATCTCTTATGGGTGGTGTAACTAAATAATATATACTCAATGAATTCACTTATATGAGTGTAGAATGGGATCATTCGTATGAGATTATTATTGGATAATCTCTAGAACACTCATAAATAACTAAGAACGCACACGGTCTATTTGTGCAAAATAGTGATGAACGATAAAATTATGGGGGTAAAAGTTGAATAATAAAATATCTAACTTATAATAAGAGGTTATTAGTTCATAGAAGCTATATGCTTCACTGATAACTCTGTAAGTTATATTTTATTCTTCTATGTTTGGTTCATGATCCAAAAGACAACAAATTTAAAAACTTTTACCTATGAATATAACTCAGTAATTTTTTATTCTCTTTCTTTATTAGATCCTTTTAAAATATGTAGGGGATTGTTAGAAAGTCTATTATATTTCAAAAGGTCAGCAGCAATTATTGACTATGTCTTCTGTTACTCCACGTTTCTGCCACAAAGTTCATAAGTCTTCAAAAGCTCCACAAAACCTACAATTTTGCATCTAAATGGTCATGCTTTGACCGAGTTTCTTACAACTTCGTTTTGAGCCAATTAGTTTCCCAAATATATATGTATATATATATATATATATATATATATATATATATATATATATATATATATATATATATAATAGAAGCTATAGAAAGCTGTGAGACAGTCACCTGGTGTTGTCCTGCTATGCCATGTGGCACTTTAAACCTATGTGAATTCCGCTATGCGAATCCCAGTGTTATGTCTCTTCCGTTCCTCTCCCCTTTGGCTAATTTGAATTGCCTAAATCCCAAAACCCATTGTCTTTCTTCTCTTAAAGACCTTTCAATGTCGATCAACCTTATCCAGTTTCCAAGTTTCCGATCTGAGCATTAATTAAAAAAAAAAACGAGGCTCCGCAGCAGCTATCATCCGTTCCATCTCTTTCCAATCTCCTTCCTCGCACAACTGACGAATCTTACCCCAATAATCTCCCCTATTTTTGATTCTGCTCTGATTTTTTCTTGGTGGTTTTCTCATGATTCAATTTGTTGCCAGAACTTTTTTTTAAAAATATTTATTGGTTTTTTTGGCGGCAGTGTTAGTTAGAGCTACTCGGTAACGATGTCGGACAAAGAGAGAGAGTTGGATCTCACGAGTCCTGAGGTCATCACCAAATATAAAAGTGCCGCTGAAATTGTTAACAGTTAGTTCCCTGCTTTCCTTTTCATTTTTAATTTAATCTGTAGTGTTATTGTTACTATTTTGATTTGTTGGTGTTCTGTATTTCAAGCTCTGGTCTCACTTCAACCCTTCTATCGGTATGATTTGGGAAACTTTGTGGGCTTTTGTTTTTCTATTCAAGAGATTCTTTTTTTTTTTTTAAACATTGATGTTGTATTGTTAGTAATTATTCGAAGTTTAGAACTCTAAAAATTCTTAATTTATGTCGCTTATAATTTTATGTAGCAAATAATCTTATTAGCTTTGTACTGTAATTTCAAAGTTTGATACATTTGTGTTTAATTTATGAAGCCATGAAAATGGGAAATCATGACAAGAAAGAGAAAGAGATGTTGGATTGATGATCTTATCAGAAGTCCAACCATATTCTTAGTATGATAATTATTGTTACCCCTTTTTTTTTTCTCTATCTTTGTTTGCGTGTCCTATGCACGTGCAGTGAGAATGGTTTTTAATTGATTCAAGAATGTTTTTTTAGTTGCTTTAGAAAGTTATAACTGGTATTAGGTGGTGTTCTTTTAGATAGATTCATTAGATTCATTTCATGCTTTATGGATAATTCTTTGTTTTGAATGACATGATAATGGGATGAATGGTTCCCTTTGTGACACAAGTAAGATAGAATCTTTAGATAAAAACACAAGGATTGAGGTTTCAGAGGACCGATATGGGTTATATGCAATTGATGTTCTGGATCCTGACATGGTACACATTTTCCATTAACTTTGCCTAACGTGAAGATTGTTGATTTGTGTGAAAAATGGGACGCCTTCATAAAAAATGTGAATGGTTTAGGCCAATTTTGTGATTGTTTTTTTAAAATTTATCTGTGCTTGCAGTGATGCTTCATTGAGGCTAGGATAGAGGGTTTTCTGAAGATAGAAAACACCAGTAGTGGAAAGGCAGAAATGATGCCAGGGTAATCTTCCCTGATACTATTGTCAGTTAAAATGTTTCAGAATTAGGCGTGTTCTGGAATGGTTTTGCGTCCTACTAAGTAATGAAGCTATAGTTTTTGAAGGATGAATGTGGATAGTATAGACAAGTTCACATCTTTGCATATATAAATATATATATATATATATATATATATATTTATATATCAGCCTTATGAGTATAACTATATTTATAACTTTGTATATTAAATTTTGGATCAGGTTAGTTTGTATTTTGTAGTTAAATGGTGACAAGGGGGTGGTATTTATTAGAATCAATCAAAAAAGTGGGGGGACAAAGATTGAAGGGAGCCGAAAGTGGATCTCTTGGAAAATTTATAAATGTTGTTACCCCTTTATCTTCCTTTTTCTTCTTCTTCATTTTCTCTGTCTGCTTGCAAATTTTGGGTGGTTTCTTCTCTTATTGTTTTGAAAGTCTCTTTTTAGTAGGTTCTCTAAGGGTGTAAGCATTTCTAATATTCAACTTCTTAACAACAGGTATACCTTATATTTATCCTTTTCCTTTTTTTTGCAAAATTTAAGTTACTATTATGATTTTCAGCTTGGTTTAGAGTTCAAAGACATTTTTCCTTATTGTTTGCTTGCCTTTTTGCAATTTGTTTGGTCATGCTTATTTTGCTTAAATTGTTCCATTTTTCCCATTTCAATCCATCTTCTACCCTTGCAGAATCTCCTTCTATCAATTACTGAGGCAACTCCATTGTCAAAGATAGGGGATTTTGGGTTTGCAAGGTAAAGTGTTGGATTAGCTGCCATATGCCTATATTATCTGGCAAAAGAAAAGTTCTCATCGTGGCACTTATTTCTATTGTCTTGGAATATTTTCCCTTCAGTTTGATCCTATTCCTTACACACAAATACTTTTCCATTTGGAGAATTGCCCTTCAAACTGGATGCTCCATGAGGCTCAAAAATAGAATATTTGGTCTTCTATGAGAAGAGTAATGCAAGATATATGCCTCATGGTAAAATGCAAAAAGTACAGATTCCTTGATCTGACAACTCTTAAGATTCTAAGTGTAGATAAGGACAGAATTGCGAGTAGTTCTCCAATAAAGCCAGAATAATATCATCTATTAGTGAACCTCTCTTTCTCTCTCAATAGAATTACTTCACAGCCAAATTGGCAATGGCCATTAGATCTCACTCAAAAGTTGGAGTGTTTATAGATTCTTCTATGGCCCCGAAATATTACAAGTACAATTATCGAACCCTTACCAAAATATGAAGTTAAGAAAATGTATTCATTATTTTAACATAAGTTAAAGGTTACAACTCAGCTCCACCAAGACTAACAGGTTTGTGCTATTACTCTCTTAATTACTTTTATTCAGCCTATAATGATGTTTAACTGCTTACGTTTTGGCTGTAACCTTTGCATGCGTCATCTACCTTTTTTTTAAGTTGCACACTTGCAACTCTTAAGAGTTATGACAATATTTCTTCTCTCTGCATTTGAGTCTCAATAACATTCTCATCGGGCTCTGTCATTTTAGAATTAGTTCAAATCAATATTAGTTGTTGATGCAGCCAACAGGAATATCAATGCTTTGGTCCTTTGATGATAATACTTTAAGGATGAGGGCTGAATTTTTGTAGTATGCTCAGTTTGTGAGTATTAAGAGGAGTTTGGAGTCAAAAGGCATTGAGGAAAATGAAAAGGGTTTGAAGAATTTTAATTTACGAGTTGAATTTTTGGCGAATGATGAGCATGTTAGAGGTTTACATGAGGAATTGGTGAGTGTTTTGAGGGTTGTGGATAAATTTCTGATATGGATTTGAGCAATTAAGGCTTGATTTGATTGTGGCAAAATGAGATGGGGAGCAAATTTTAGAGGTTGATGAGGAGATTAGGGAAGAGGATGTTATGGGTTTAAGGAGAAGTATTGTGGAAAATGCCGAATTTTTTGATGTATTGTGTTGGAACATAGAGAAGGAAATTGGCTGGGTTGAGAAACAAGGTTCATCAGGAATGGCCATTACATTGGTAATAGAAGGAAAGAGTAGGGAGGCGGAGGACAAGGTGCTTAGGCTGGTGCAAAGATGTATTCAGACTGTGCACCTAGATACTATGAGGGAATGTGTGCATAATGGTGCAGAGGATGCCTTGGTTTCTCCTGTAAAGTTTCTCCATTAATCTCTTTATCATTCATGCCTTGACTAACAATGTTTATGCTATAGGAAATCAATTACTCTAGCAGATGGTTGTTCATTCTTTTTCTGATCTTATTAATCACCTGTTCTTTTTTAGAATAATTGTCAGATATGATACTCTTTGTTTTTACATTCTGTACTCATACTATCTTTTCTCTTTAAAAAGACTTTTTTTTTTTTTTCCTTTCCCCCTTCTGCAGCATTTCCTCCTTCATACAAATTGGAAGCCTCAGATTCAAGGCCAAGAATTTTGGATGGCTCCTCTGAGTCTTCTATGAAATCTATTGTTCTTAATGGTGTAAAGTTCGAGTCTTCATTCCAACTTGGCTCTCCAATTCATAGTTGCTCTTTAGGTGACGGAATTCCTACTCCTTTTGGACATAAGAAATTGAATTCACGAAAGCTTATATTTCACTTTGCAATTGAAATAGGATGATGGAACT
The DNA here is from genome assembly GCA_026120185.1 of Voacanga thouarsii. Classification (NCBI taxonomy): domain Eukaryota; kingdom Viridiplantae; phylum Streptophyta; class Magnoliopsida; order Gentianales; family Apocynaceae; genus Voacanga; species Voacanga thouarsii. The sequence continues at coordinate 2,314,068 of JANUWF010001190.1, forward strand.
TTAGGCCTGATAATATGTCCAAAAAAAAGAAAGAAAAGGGAAAAGAAAATTAAAATGTGCCTTAAATTTGAAATGTTAAAGTTGTGGCAGTGCCCTTTGTGCTTATAATAGGGAACTTATATGAGTTGACAGATAACTATTATGAATCCAAGGGCTGCTTAAAAAAGAACTGGGTCTTGAGGACTATCCAGAGGAATGCTTGCAAAGATTCCATTTTAAGACACTGCTTGCTTAGTGTTTTGCAAGATATAGAATTATTGTTGATTTAGTTTATATTGATATCTACAAGAAATCATTGTATTTTTTAGAGTGCTTGAGTTGTTCTGTAGCTGTTTGATCTGAGGTTGGTAATAATTTCATTATGAGAATTATTGTTGATTTAGTTTATATCGATATCTACAAGAAATCATTGTATTTTTTAGAGTGCTTGAGTTGTTATGTAGCTGTTTGACCTGAAGATCTCTAGCTAACGTAAAAAAGATCATGCAACTACAGACACATCTTCCATATCTCTATTAAAACTGAAAAACAGATAGAGAAGGAAGAGATAAAAACCACTTCAAAGAGGACGATGATCCTCAGGTGCAGAGTTCATCATCTGCTGGTTGGTTTTCCTCTTCAAAGTCTGCAAAGAAGGTGCATTATGATTACTATTTCTGTTTTGGAAATCTGTGTTAAGATTCCCTTTTCCTTTTTCTCATGGATATATTTCTAGGTTCTTTTTCTTTCTTTCTTCTTTTCTTTTTTTTTAAACATAAATTTTATTTAAAGAAACACGCTAATCCCTCCTTCCCACAACCATATTTTAACCTTATCTTTTTTGGCTTTTCGTTTGATCCTTCAAGTATCTTTATCCTCTGTCACGTCAATTATTGATGACCTGAAAAAGTTGTATATTCAGAAATTGAAGCCATTAGAGGTCACATATCGCTTCAATGATTTTGTTTCCCCCCTGTTGGTGAGTCATAAATCTGTTTGCAACTGCACTTCGCTCTTAGTCTTTATCTTTTACTCCCTGTTTCCTTCAAGTTCATTAATAACCCCTTCAGATGTTGTTTCACCATTTGTTAGGCGAACAGTGATTTTGATGCTAAGCCTATAGTGATGCTTTTGGGTCAATATTCCACGAGAAAAACAACATTCATCAAACATCTGCTAAAAAGTAGTTATCCAGGTTTGTAAAGTCTCTTTTTGTGTTTTGCGCCTCTATCTCCAATGCTCTCTGTCATGATTAATAATTTTTTTGCATCACTCAATACTTCAGGAGCTCACATTGGACCAGAGCCTACAACTGACAAATTTGTTATTGTTATGGTATTGTTGGGATTCTCTTATACATCAACTTTTGATATGGATCATAATTTTCTGATGCAATAAAACATTTTGTTGTATGAGATGACACTTTTGATATCGAAATAATGTTTGTCTGCTCCTGTTCACTTCTAATTTCTATTTTGTACAGAACGGGCCTAATGAGAGAAGTATTCCAGGAAACACCATTGTTGTTCAAGCAGACATGCTATTTAGCGGTCTGACAACTTTTGGAACTGCATTTTTGCCAAAATTTGAGTGCTCTCTGCCATGTAACTATTAAAACTTTTTTATCAAATACATGAAAAATTAAATTTCATAATGTATTTACAATTTTAAAAAAATAAATATATTCTTCCCGTGCATCGCACGGGCAACAACCTAGTTTCTCTCAAATAGATGTTGTCAGGCACTCTATAAATATGCAGACTTCTCTTTACTTATTGGAGGCACACAGAGAACAAAATAAGTCACAGATACTTTGCTTACTCTCTCATATTCTCACCTTCTTCTTTGATTAGTTTCGTTTTTTCGATTTTATTTTTGTTGTTCATGTATCCTACTTTTGTGGGAGGACTAATTTAATCTTAGTGGGACTATCAAAATAGTCCTTTAGGACAGTGTCAATACGACTCAAACTTTTATTCTTTTCTATTAATTCTTCGTTTTCCTAATTTACTCCTATAGAGTTTTCCTCCTCCACAAGGAAGAAGAGGACGTTGTTTTTAAGATAAAATGATATGTTTGTAAATTAAACTTCTTTTCCTCATTTCTTTCTAAACTCTCAAATAAAATAATTTAAGTTCTTTTTTATTCTCTCTTTAACTCCCACATAATAGTAAATATAAATCACATCACCTTCTTTTTCCTTCGTTTCCCTCATAACTTAAAAAAAAAAAAAAATCTTTTCTTTCCTAAACTTGCAAACTAGCCCTTAAGGGTGGTTTAGGAGGGATGATTTAGAAAGGGAAAAAAAAAGGATTCGGGCACCTTTTTTTTTTATCAAATCTCAGGGACATGGTTTAATCATGAGGGTACTGTTTCATCATGGTGTCGGATCTTAAGTTTTCGCAAATTCCTTCTTTGTTACCGAGGTCGACCCCAAAGCCACGCTAAGCCATTTCTCTCTGCAATATCATCAGATAAGAGTATTCATTATTCGGTTTAAATCGAATCGAATTAGTCTTAATTTTGATTTTTGATTCAATTTTAATGAAATTTGATTCGGTTCGATTTTAGAATTTATATAAAAATTCAGTTCGATTTTTGATTTTCTAAAATAAAAAATCAAAAAACTAAATTATATTTTTAAAATTTAAAATATATAATTAATATTAAAATATTATTAATTTATTTATTTATTTATTTATAAATTATGATTTTTTAAAAAATTTCTATTCGATTTCGATTATTTTGGTTCAATTCAATTTGATTTTGTTCAAAATAAAGCCATTAGTAATTAAGTTTAAAATCTTCATCTTTACAATTTGAATCCGTGATCATAACTTTCTATTAAAATATTTGGTTAAAACCTTTAAAATGTTTGGACTTTAATTTATATTACATTTTACATTAGATTTGAATTGTAATTTATATTAAACTTTACTTGTTTAGGCTTAAATTTATATTAGGTTAATAGATCTATTAAAGAGGCATTCAAATTCGGTTTAGAATCGAATCAAAATTATTTCGGTTCGATTTGATTTTAAAAAAAATGAAAAAAAATCGAACCGAAAACCGAATGAACACCCCTAATAGGGGCCATAAGTAAAAATTTTGAAATGACAAATTTATCTATATTATGTTGGGCTTAGAAAAGAGTTTTTAAGTGGTCTAAAAGGTAGTTTTGTAAAATAAACATTAAATAAGCTTTTTTTTTTCTCTCTCCAAACTCATAAATATAAAAAGACTTCTTATTTTTTTTCTTTCATAAACTCTCAAACAATATTAAATTTAAATTAATTCATACTATTTTCTATTATTTTCACTCCTAACTTAAATTTATCATTCTATACTTTTCTCCCAGACTAGTCCTTAACCCTCAGCCAACTCAAGAAAATGAAAAAAGGGATATGTCCACTTCAGAAATTAGAGAAGTAACCAACTATAAAATTCAAAAAGATCTAAGCCCAGAACAATAGTAGCGGAACAAAAATTGGGCCATATGGAAAGAAATCCGTCTCAAAGGAAACCTTGAATCCAAGCCCACTTCATTTTCTCCGTTAGATGGACATGTCCAAAAGCAAAAACACAAGAAACGCCGTTGCAAACTTGCCACAGGCCTAACGAAAAATTTTATATCAAATGCATTAATTAGTTGGACGGTGTACAATATATATTATTCTCTCAATCCCAATAAAATTAACCTACTTATTATTTTAAGATTGTCTCAAAAAATTTGACACTTTTCTTAAAAAGAAAATTTTTATTATATAATTTATTATAAAATAATCAATATATCCCACGTATATTATTTTTATATATTTAGATTTAGCATAAAGTATTATAGGATCTACATATTTCTTATTTTTATTATATTATATTATTATTATATTTTAATTTTTACTTTTATATAAAATATCGTGCCAAGTCAATCGCTGTCAATTTTAATAAAACGGAGTAAGTATATAATATAACTCATTAATATATTTTATCTACCGGATATATGATATGGAAGAATTGCTCCAGGCCAACACGTGAGAGGTGCCCTCCTAGTAAAAACACTTCTAACGACAGGACATTGGAAAGATCAATCTGCCTAGCTAGTTAAATCGGAAATGCTTGATAAAACGCAGAGTTGGCAATATTGAGGGAAAGTGTAATGAATTACAACTCCAAATGTGGTTCGCCAAAGAAGAAAAGCAGAAACAATTTGGATGATTTGTTGAGGAAATTCCAGGAAAAGATCACCAAGACATGGAAAACAGAAGGGCAGAATTCAAGTTCGATGAGAACATGGGCAGAAATTTATGGGTTGTGAGCAAGAAGGCGAACTGGAAATCCTTGAGCGGGTCTAGGAACTGGATCGTGCAAGATATTTTCATCAGGAATGATCTTCTCCCATTTGTACTTGATCACCACATTATGCAGAAACACAAGTATGGCTAACCGGGCATATTCATTTCCAGGGCACATTCTTGGTCCTCCTCCGAAAGGGATAAACGTATAAGGAGCTGGTCCATTTCCTTCGAATCTTGTGGGATCGAACTTTTCTGGTTCGGCGTAGTACTCGGGGTTCTTGTGCGTGGCATTTAAGATCCAGTGAATCTGCAAAGTTGAATCAGCAGAATTGTTTTGAAGGCTTTGTAGATAAAGAAACTGATGAAATTAGAGTCTAGATGAAGTAGACTGAGCTTACCTTCCAACCTTTTGGAATCAGGTATTCACCATAGGTGAATTCAGTAATTACTTCTTTAAACGATCCAATTCCTGGTGGCATCAGCCTCAGAACTTCACATGCTGCATTCCAAGAATACTTCATCTTTCTCAAATCCTCCCAACTTAAGAGCTCGTTTGAACCTTTCGATTCTGCTATTTCTTTTTGTTCTTTCCCGCATCACATGCATACATTCGCTAGTATGAAATCAGTAAATCGGAAAAAAGCTTCACAGAACTAAGGTGTTGGAGATTTTTAGGTACATCTGCCTATCTATCGCTGTAATTTATTACATAAAAATGAAAAGCCAAAAACATTTGATACTCAAGAAACTTATGATTTCAACTGGGAAAGCAATAAATCTTGTTTACCTCTTAGGACAGCGTTGTAAACATCCGGAAGTTCTGCAAGATATTTCATCAAGATTGTGATTGTACTATGCACAGTCTTATAGCCACCCATAAGCAAAGCTACTATATGGCTGGCAATGTCTGATCCGGTGAAGAACTGACCATTTTCATCAGTAGTCTGAAGTAGGTGAGTCATAATATCCTTTTTCACTGATGGGCTTTTCTCTAAAAGATCAATTTTTCTTTGCTCAATCATTCCCTCAATCTCTTTGCGCAAATCCTTGGATGCACTAATAGCCCGATGCAGAGCTGTCCCTGGAAAATTCAGTGGCAATGCATGGAGACCTTTTGCAATGTCTTCAATGGACTTGTTAAACGCATTAATTTTCTTTAAATCATCAATGCTTAAAAATATTTTACATCCCAACATGAGAGTATATTTCTTGGACAAGATTGCTACCTTCACCCGTTCGCAATTCCAATCAGTTTGGAGATGTTGTTTCATTACTGCATCCATTACAGCAACATAATCTCGAAGTGAATCTGCTTTCAGAATCAATGGAAGCAGTTTACGAAGCCTTCTGGAATTTTCACTAGTGGAGTCATTATTAGACTTGGGAAAGATTTTATCCAATGTGCTCGGCCACCACACTTGGACTAACTTCTTCTCATTCGAAAAAAGAAATTTGTTTGCCTCAGCACCACAAAAGACCACCACTGGTTGTCCAACCAATGATGTCCTGAAAACCTTTGAGGAATACTTGTTCCTCCTTTCTGTTACAAAATTTTCAGGAACACCACGTCGGACATTGGAAAGATAATCCAAACTTTCACCTACAATAGGCCAACCTCTTGTGCCAGGAGGAAGCCTTTGAATTTTATTTGCAACATATCTCTTGGTAAGCTTGTGTAAATAGACATACCTTGAGAGCAATAGACAGAGACAGAAAAGAAATATGAGTGGAAAAGAGAATGCAACTGTCATCTCGGTTGTGCTTGTTTATGAAATGAGAAAAAAATGCTGAAATGGAAGAGATCTTGTCAAGCCATGTTGGTACACACCGCGGACTTTATATAGCAGTCCTGCAAATTGCACCAGATATGAAGAAAACCGAGTTCCATTTCTTTACTGTTGTTGCCGCCTCTCCACCAGCCAAAGCAGATGATGAAATACATTGGTAAATATTGGTAAATGTTGGTAAGTTCGTCTTTAGTTGACTAGTTTTGGACTTGAAAGAATTAATCGGTTGTGTTTGTAGCCTAATTTAGTCGGCTAGAATGGTTTGCATGGCTGCATCAACTTGCTCTGCCGTCTCAAGAAACAAGGTTGTAGTGTGATGGTGGTTGAAGCCAAGAAGGCAATACACCTTCAAGTGATTGAATGAACACTTTCTCTGCCTCTCTTTAACCTTATTTCCTTATTTTGTTTTCATTACTTTGCCAATTATAATTTGGTTTTGTCTTACAAATTTTGCTCCGAATGGATATACCTTAGCTGAGATAGAAACAGCAATAAACCACCAAAACGCTACTAAGAAAACGAGGACTAGGACAAATTTGGAGGCTTTAAACAAGGATTTTGTCCCTGGTATGGAATCAACTCCCAGTTGTCATCGAAAACAATCTTGTATTACACTGTCGGATGCAGCTCATTGTATGCCCATTCTTGTATCCAGATTCCAGAACATCTAACGCCAACTCAACTTTCATTTTATGGTGAGTCATCTGATCATCTCCAATGTCACTACCTTCATCTTCCCCAAGACTTTCTTGCATTCCAGGAGCAGGAGATAAGAAACAAACATGCCAAGTGCATAGCACAAAAAACACACCTAAAAAAGGTTTTCAATATGATATTTATTCCTTAATCCAGCCAGAAAAAGGTAATAATAATTCTGAAACTGAACCATAGTTAAAAGCTTGATGAATACACTGTAAAGATGATTCAATTCCCGGAAAAATTCTCTCAAGCTCCATTGTTTCAAATATTACAATAGATGTTGTAAGAAGGTAAAGAATTCTGCTCCTGTCTTGTCTTTACAGAATCAAGTTAATTGTAGAGCAACCCAATCATTGGAAATCAGTTAAAGCCATGCACGAGTCCTTAAGATCACGTAGAATGGCAATTCATGAAGGCTGTTGAGACTCACGACATCATTCGAAAATGTTTCAGAAAACTAAGTAATCAGCCGTGCAATGCAATTTCTATCGAGCATGGTAGGCATTAGTACAATTTCGTAAGTAGTCGACCTCTTATTGTTGCTATTTTGCGTAGCTTTTGTCGAAGTTTCCAGGAATTGGCAAGAAATTTGGTTAGCCTCTTTTCTTGGCTCAAGAGTAGTTTTGGGTTGGCTTCATCATGATTCGATGACCACAATGTCGCAAAAAGCAGCAGCCACCCACCAATACCAATTCCAAACAGAGGGGCTCCCCAAACCAAATCCTACCGTAGGCACATTTGCAGGATTCTAATGGAAACAACGGACCGCTGCTCCACGATAAAAGCTGTTATTGACCGGAAAATTGATGGAATTTCCCCTCCTGCATAAAGCTTCCAAGCATAAAATCCCAACTAGATGTCCCTTCTTTTACTGCGTGGAAAGAAATCATCCCGTGGACTTACCAGATGGTAAACCCTAAAGTGATAGTAGGTCCGCCCCATCTTTTCTTTCGCTAACAAAAATGTCGAGACAGAGTAGACAGCACACTGCAGTAAAGCCTTACCAGCTTTCATTATCTTTTTCCCTTCCCCCAATTCTCTTTCTTCCTCTTCTCACCTCAACGCTGCCCCCACATCCACAGTCCTACAGCATCTGTATTTCCTTCTCCCTGATCACCACCATGGAGCATTGTCTCTCTGCTGCTCTGCACAATTACTACTACGAAACAGCAAAGTTTCTCCAACACATTTACGGACTCCACACTGCTCCCCTTTCTTTTTACAGATTAAAAAGGGGACGATCAACATGAAATGTTACTATGTGACCCCCGACCACAAGAAGATGAATGCCGGAAGGAGTATCTAAAGACTCATCCAGACAATGTGCTCTACTGCCGTATTGGATTTGCACCGAAGCATTACATATGCAAAATTGTTCAAGAAAACAGAGAAGATGAAATGGGAATGTGGTAAACAAACAAAAATATGATCCATGAAAACCATTAAATTAGGGATCAGAAAATAACAGAGGAATTGATAACATGAAAATAATTCCACAGTTTCTCTGGGTGACTGGTAGCAGAACAATTAACAATTTCAACTCAACGCAAGTCTTTAGGTAAGGTTGTGAATCCATGACTGTGGACGCCAATTTGTTCAACAAGCTTAGCCAACTTCATATGCTTACTGCACCATGCTTCCACTAACTTTGCTTCCTTAGCTTCAGCATCTCTCTGCAAGGTACTGAGCTGTTCTCTGTATTCGCTTTCAATCCTTCCAAGAAAGGTCATTTCTTCCTCTCTTAAACACCTTATCTTTGCTTCAATTTCCTCCATTTTTTCTCTTCTTTTCCTAGCCTTCTCAGACTCCAGCTGTTGCTCCAACCGGTTCAACCTCCAAGTGGCTTCCTTCTTGTGCTGCAACCAGTTTTGTCTCCCTTCTTCGAGCTCTTTACAGTACTGAACGAGAGTGCCCATTTGCTGTACTGGGAAGAACCGTCCGCCAAAACCTATATCAGGCTGGACGGGGTCAAGGACAGCCGGTTCAGAAGGTGAAAGAGTGAGACTAACAGAAGGAGATGGAGTAGATGATGATGAGGTCAAGGACGAGGTTGTAGTGGGAGTAGTACTCATCCATGCAGGGAGCGCAGGTGATGAGATTACAGTCGAATTATTAAGTGGGGGTTCGGTAATAGCCACCGAACCCAGAGAGAGAACAGGAGGAGGCTCAGGAAGCGAGATATTAGGCATAATAGTAGGAGGCAAAGGAAGGGACTGATGAAAAGCAAAAAGCTTGGGCTGCACGTACTTCTCCGCGAAAGTCTCCAAGATGTGGTCGTACTTCCCTTGGGCTGCCTTATCCGGAGAGCCACCACCGGAGACGGCTGAGACAGCTGCCGGGTCAGTATACTCCTGCCGGTGCTGCGATTTCTGCAGCTGCTTGAGCTGCTTCTCCTTGAAAACTTCCCACCACTTGCCTAGTCTCTTGGCAGTCCGACCAGGAACTTCAGCAGCAATCTTCTTCCACTTGTTTCCGTACTTAGCTTGAAGAGAAATCACCAGACTTTGCTCCTCCGGCGTCAAAGATCCTTTCTTGATTCCAGGTTTGAGATAGTTTTTCCAACGTTCAAGACATGACTTGGGATCTCTGTCGAGGGTTTTCCCCATCCGCTGAGAAATGAGATTCCATTCTTTGGCTCCGTATTGCTTGACATAGGCACGGAGGAGTGCGTCTTCTTCTGGTTGCCACCTTTGCCTCTCCTTCATCTCCTGATCATAACCACCATGTCTACTGCAACTACAAGAGGACCCAATATGGTCACCCTTTTCTATGCCATTTTTTCTCCTCTTGTAGATCCTACAGGCTAGAGAGCACGGTGTTGGTAGGTTTCAGAGATGGAGAATGCAGGGAGATGATCTTTAAGCAATGGAGGAGGAAAGAAAAGTGTGGGGATAAATAGGAGAGGGGATACGCGAAATGGGACAATGGGTGGGGCGTAGGCTGGAGGGTTGGATATTCCGCAGGGAGAAAGAGAGGAAAAAGTAAGGGGCTGTATTTTGACGTTATTTCTATAACGCGCCTGGACATATCAATCGTTATACTACGCGCTCCCTTGCATAGGCCAAAAGTTTTTTCTTCGTTATGTTTTTTTTTAAATAAAACGTTTTTTTAATAGTACTATCAATTTATATTTTTATTAATAAAAAATTAGTGATGATATATATTTTAATAGAATGTATTCTTAAATTAAATAAATAAGTACTTTTATCTTTTTTTTGTTATTTTAAAAAAATTAGTAGCAAGATCCGTATATTTGTATTTCATTATAAGTGGTAGATATTAATTAACTTTTTTATTTTAAATATATATATTAGATTCAAATAAATATTTTATTTAAGTTAACTAAATTTATTTAATTTAAATATATATTTAAATTTATAAATTTAATATTAACTATTTCAAAATAATAAAGAGCGTATTTTAATAAATATAATATTTTCAAATCTTGTCCTCATAAATTAGTAGAATAATCCATGTGTTAAATGTTAATAATTCCATACATTTTAAGGATGTCACTAGTTAAAATTTATATAAAAATATATTTTTTTCAATAAAATAAATATTCATTTGTAGTAAATCAAAATAAAAATATATACATTTAATTTAGTATTTAAGAAGTAAACATTAATGAGTTTTGAGATAATAACTTAATTCATAAAAAAAAAATACTCCTTATTAGGTCAAATATTTTATACAAGCTACGTCCTCTTCTCTAATATATAAAAAATGAAAAAAGATTTAAACAATTTTTAATATCTATTAAGTTAATAATAAAATAAAAATAAAGAATTAGAAAATCTCAATCTAAGGTGATTATTAGTTTAACAAACTATTTAATTTAGAACACAAATTTTCTAATTATTCAACTGATGAATGTCTTCATCACCTACAAAATATTTAAAATATGAGACATAGAATAACACGGAGTTAATACATATTATTACATTATAAACAAGTTTTTATAATTAGTTAATTTGCTTTTTTATATATAAAAGAATAAAAAACTGTAATAAGCTAAAGAATTTTTTGTCTTTTGTGTGGAGTATTATTTGCTAATTAAGTTTTATTCTCTTGGCACGCCATGTGGTATTGGCGAAGGCATTTAAGTCTGTGAAGGTAGAAAGTGAGAGTAGGAAAAAGTCGAATACAAGAGCGGGTTGGTTTTTAGGGAAAAAACAGAGGGGCGGTATTTGATTTAGGGTAAGTGATGGAGCTCTGATGGGAGAGGGAGCTGATCGCAGTGGGTCAGAGAGGACAGAGGGGGAAAGTGTGAGGTGAGGAGTTGGGTTGGGTACTACTGCTGCAGAAGAAAGAGAAAGAGAAAGAGAAAGAGAGGAGAGAGAGCGGTGGGGGAAGGCGAGGGCTGTCTGCCTCCTTCTGCTGCTGCTCAGACTGAGTCAGAATTGCGGTGGACAAGACAGGACATTGAGCCCTGGTTGTGTACAGTGCAGTGCATACTCTCCTCCTACGCACGTTCACAAGCACTAATGGTAAGTGGCAAAGAAAATAAAAGATACCAATTCAAAAATTAGTGTGTTTTTTTTTTCTAAATATGATATTAAATAAAAATTAAATTTTAAAGTTAATATAACTAATTTTATAAGAATTATGAAATATTTTATTTTTATATAATTACTTGGACTAAAATCTAATTAAGATATTATAATTTTATCAATAAACGAGATATAAAATCACTCTAATTTATATTACATTAAGAAATTTGACGTAGAATGAAATATAAATTTAAATATTAAAGATAGTATTTAGATGGTTTAGCTTCTATAAAAAAAATAAAGAAGAAAAAAAAAAGAAGTAACGAAGATAGGGAGAAAAAAGTAATACAAGAGATACACCTTCAAAAATATTTTAATATTGTAAATTTATTTTAAAATATATTTTTTTCATAATTTTAAATTTTTAATTTTGTTATTAAAAGAAAGAAATTGTATTTCTATAGATGGAGAGTTGTCTCAATCTGTGATAGCTATTTAAGGATGAAAAAAAGGTAAAAAGTGTTATGAATTATTGGAATCTTTATTAATTAGTGGAGGCTTCACTAATTATGGATTTATGTGAATTATTATAGAATATTTTTATGGATGTCCACCATTTAATGGAGACACCACTAATTGAGATTAGTGGAAGATGATGTATGTCATGATGTATTCCACTAATTAGAGCTCTATAAATAGAGTTATTCTCTAAACTTGTAATACACCATCATTTCGTGAAAGAAAGATTAAAGAAATAATTGTGAGAGAAAGAAAGAGAGAAGTTTGAAGAGAAATTCTTGTGCAAAGAATAGTTAGAATTTTCTTAGTGTGTAGTGTGTAGATTTTATTCTAATACTACTCTAATTTTATAACACGTTATCAGCACGAGTCTCTACCGGTACAAAAGCCAGAAGACTAAGCACAAGTTTCTGCCGTTAATAAAACCAAAAGACAGGTACGCATTTATTGATCTCTATGGCTAACCTCACTAAACTCGAATTTGTAACCCTTGATATTTCTGGAAAAAATTATATGTCATGGGTTCTCGATGCAGAAATGCATCTAAATGCTGAAGGCCTTAGTGAAACTATTCAAGCAAATAATAGTGCATCTGCACAATACAAGGCTAAAGCTTTGATTTTTATTCGTCGTCATCTCGATGAAAATTTGAAAATGGAATATCTTACCGAAAAAGATCCATATGTCCTATGGGTAAATTTAAAAGAAAGATTTGACCACCTGAAGATGGTCGTACTACCCACTGCACAGTATGAATGGTTGCACCTGAGGTTGCAAGATTTTAAAACCGTGAATGAATATAGCTCCGCAATATATAAAATTACATCTCAATTAAAATTATGCGGAGAAAAAGTGACTGATGAAGATATGTTGGAGAAGACATTCTCCACCTTTCACGCCTCGAATATTGTCCTGCAGCAACAATATCGAGAAAAAGGGTATACAAAATTTACAAATTTAATTACTGCACTCCTCATTGCAGAGAAGAATAATGAGTTATTATTGAGAAATCATGAAGCCAGACCAACTGGCTCAACAGCACTCCCAGAAGTGAATGTTGTTGGCTCCAGCAGAAGCCATCGTTATAGTCGTGGTCGTGGCCATGGCCGTGACCGTGGTCGTGGTTATGGTCGTAGACACGCACGATATTTCCCTTATCACAATCATAATCAAACTGTGAGAAATACTGGCCACCTGAAGTGGAACAGAAAAGATCATAAGGGAAAAGAAAAATAAATTGAAGAAAAGCATGAGGATATATGTTATAGATGTGGCATGAAAGGTCATTGGTCACGAAAGCGTCAGTACGGCTAAGCATTTAGTTGAATTGTATCAAGTTTCATTGAAAAATAAAAATGTGGAAGCAAATTTTTCTCAACATCCAATAAATAATGCTGAGGATGATGATATTGATCCTGAAGATCTTAATATCAATATTACCCATATGGATGTATCGAATTTTTTTGAACACCCAGACGGTAAGATAGACCATTTAATTGGTGATGGCAGTGTCCAGAAGAACTAAAGCCTCACCCTGATATTTTTGTATTTTCATTTTCATTATATTCTAATAATATTTACGTTTGCATATATATATTTGTGTTCAGATGGCTGTTGTTAATGATGATGTATGCATTATTGATAGTGGAACTACACACACCATACTAAAAAATGAGAAATATTTTTCTGATCTCAAAATGGGAGAAATAAATATTTATACGATAAACGGTAGTGCAAATGTAATTGAGGGCTCCGGAAGAGCTAGTATATTATTGCCTAAAGGAACAACAATTATTATTGATAAGGCACTATTTTCCTCAAAATCCAAAAGAAATTTATTGAGTTTTAAAGATATCCGCAGAAATGGGTATCATGTTGAAACAAATGAGGAAAATGGGATTGAGCATCTTTTTATTACTCAAATGCATTTGGGTAAGAAATCTGTATTAGAAAAGCTGTCATCTTTTTCTACTGGCCTATATTTTGTAAAAATACGTACAATTGAAATCCATCATCTAGTAAACCAGAAGTTTACTGATCTTATTACTTTTAGCATTTTGCATGACCGGCTGGGTCATCCGGGATCTACCATGATGAGAAGAATCATTGAGAATACACATGGTCATCCTTTAAAAAATAAAAGGATATTAACATCAGAAAAATTCGCATGTACTGCATGTTCCATAGGAAAATTAATTGTTAAACCATCACCAGTAAAAGTAGGAGCTGAAAGTCCTACATTTCTCGAACGAATTCACGGAGATATTTGTGGACCTATTGATCCACCATGTGGACCGTTCAAATATTTTATGGTCTTAATTGATGCATCATCCCGATGGTCACGTGTATATTTATTATCTACTCGCAACTTGGCGTTTGCGAGATTACTTGTTCAAATAATTAAATTACGAGCACAATTTCCTGACCATCACATTAAAAATATCCGTTTGGATAATGCTGATGAATTTTCATCATATGCTTTTGATGCATATTGCATGTCAATTGGGATTAATGTTGAACATCCTGTAACTCATGTTCACACACTAAATGGTCTTGCTGAATCTTTGATTAAACGATTACAATTAATTGCTAGACCATTATTAATGAAAACAAATCTCCCAACATCTGCCTGGGGACATGCTATTCTACATGCTGCAACACTTGTACGTATAAGACCAACTAGTTATCATAAATTCTCTCCTTTGCAATTGGCTTTTGGGTCAGAACCAAATATTGCTCATTTAAGAATTTTTGGGTGTGCTGTATATATTCCAATTGCACCAAACCAACATATAAAGATGGGTCCTCAAAGAAAAAATGGGATATACGTTGGATATGATTCTCCCTCTATTATCAGGTATGTTGAACCCCTAACAGGAGATGTATTCACAGCAAGATTTGCTGATTGTCATTTTGATGAATCATTATTCCTTAAATTAGGGGGAGAACCAAAACAGTATAAAAATGATCTTGCTTGGACAACATCATTAAATTATCTTGATCCGCGCACAAGTGCATGTGAACTTGAAGTTCAAAAGATAATTCATTTGCAAAGCATTGCAAATCAAATGCCAGACGCTTTTATTGACTCCAAAGAGTTACAAAATCGCATATTCCAGCTATAAATGCTCATATTCGAATTAAAGTTCCAGCAGAACAAAATATTATACCTATAGCTGCTGAGTCAAAAACACGCCAGAAGCGTGGCCGACCTCTTGGTTCTAAAGATAAAAATCCTCGAAAGAAAAGAGGATTAAATGATCCAGAAGATCATATTGAAGAAAAGAATGATAAAGATCAAGAGAGAATTGATGACAAAAAACCAGAAGTTGATGAAAGTAACACTGAAATTTCTATCAATTATACCACTTCCGGTAGAAGTTGGAATAGGATAGAAATTGTTATTGATAATATATTTGCATACAATATATCTCTTGATGTTACACAGGATAATGATGATCCTGAACCAATATCAGTTGATGAATGTCAGCATAGAAAAGATTGGCTGCAATGGAAAGATGCGATTCAATCAGAGTTAAATGCACTGACAAAACGTGAAGTCTTCGGACCTGCAATCCGAATACCAAAATGTGTAAAACCTGTTGGCTACAAATAGATATTTGTGCGAAAACGCAATAAAAATAGTGAAATCGTTCGATATAAAGCGCGATTAGTAGCCTAAGATTTTTCACAAAGATCAGGTATTGATTATGATGAAACTTATTCTCCTGTTGTTGATGCTATTACACTCCGATATCTTATCAGTTTGGCAGTACATGAAAAGATAGATATGCGCCTATTAGATGTTGTCACTGCTTACTTGTATGGAAATTTATAAAATGATGTTTACATGAAAATCCCCGAAGGATTTCATTTGCCTGAAGCATATAAACATTATCCTCGTGAAAATTACTCTATCAAGTTGCAGAAATCATTATATGGCCTGAAGCAATCTGGGGCGCATGTGGTTCACACGTCTTAGTGAATATTTATTGAAAGCGGGATTTAAAAATGACCAGGTATGTCCATGTGTTTTTATTAAGAACTCTGGCTCTAAATTTGTGATATTAGCTATATATGTTGATGATATTAATCTTATTGGAACTCCTGAAGAACACCAAGAAACAATTGATTATTTAAAAAAAGAATTCGAAATCAAGGATTTTGGTAAAACCAAATTTTGCCTTGGTTTACAAATTGAACATCTGGAGAGTGGAACATTTATTCATCAATCAACATATACAGCAAAAGTGTTAAAAAGATTTTACATGGACAAAGCACATCAATTGAGTATTCCAATGATCGTCCGATCATTAAATATGGATAAAGATTCTTTCCGACCTCAAGAAAATGATAAAGAACTCCTTGATCCTAAAGTACCATATCTCAGTGTAATTGGTGCATTGATGTATCTTGCTAATAATACACGACCTGATATTGCTTTTGCTATCAATTTATTAACAAGATTTAGTTCTTCACCAACACAACGACATTGGAATGGAATTAAACAAGTCCTTCAATATCTCCAAGGTACAATTGATCTCGGATTATTTTATTCAAATAAAATCAGTCCAACATTGATAGGTTATGCAAATGCTGGTTATTTATCTGATCCACATAAAGCACGTTCTCAAACGGACTATCTATTTACATGTGGAAATACTGCTATATCATGACATTCTACGAAACAATTTATAGCAGCTACTTCTTCAAATCATGCTGAAATTATAACCATTCATGAAGCAAGTCGATAATGTGTATGGCTAAGATCCATGATTCATTATATTCGAGAAAGTTGTGGATTATCATCAATCAAAAATATTCCAACTCCTCTTTATGAAGACAATGCAGCTTGCATAGCTCAATTACGAGGAAGATATATTAAAGGAGATCGAACAAAACATATTTCACCAAAATTCTTCTTTACTCATGAACTCCAGAAGAAATATGAAATTGATGTGCTACAAATTCGGTCATGTGATAACCTCGCAGATATTTTCACGAAGACTTTACCGACTGCAACATTTGAGAAGTTGAAATATAAAATCGATATGCGTCGGTTTAAAGATTTAAATGAATCATCTCATCAGGGGGAGTAATAAACAGACATATAGAATAGTGTACTCTTTTTCCTTCACTAGATTTTTTTTCTCACTGGGTTTTTATCTAATAAGGTTTTAACGAGGCATATTCTTTATGTAATGGATGGACATCCAAGGGGAGTGTTATAAATTATTGGAATCTTTTTTAATTAGTGGAGGCTCCACTAATTATGGATTTATGCGAATTATTATAGAAGATTTTTATGGATGTCCACCATTTAGTGGAGACACCACTAATTGAGATTAGTGGAAGATGATGTATGCCATGATATATTCCACTAATTAGAACTCTATAAATAGAACTATTCTCTAAACTTGTAATACACCATCATTTTGTGAAAGAAAGATCAGTGAAAGAAAGATTAGAGAAATAATTGTGAGAGAAATAAAGAGAGAAGTTTGAAGAGAAATTCTTGTGCAAAGAATAGTTAGAATTTTCTTAGTGGATAGTGTATAGATTTTATTCTAACACTACTTAAATTTTATAAAAAAAGGACATATTAGTGCAATTTTAGGCTTCAATAATTAAGAGGAAAAAATGGCAGTAATAACAAGGGACAATAATAGTAGTTCTTCAAAGCAAGTGCCAATGGGTCGGGGGTGGCAGAGAGAGGGGGATGAGCCGGTGGTGGTGGCCCAGTGGCCTGTGAACAGTCGCAATCAGCCGTTACCATTTGTCAACTCAGCTTAGCTTGCTGTCTTCGTCATTAAGGCTGTCTTTTGGATCGGAAATTTCACCACCATTTTGCTATTTCCGGACCCTAACTATATTAAATAAAGTGGTCTGATCTGAGTAAATTTGCTTTTTGCTGCTCCGGAGAGCGGAGGAAGAGGGAGGAGCGTGGGAAGCACGGAGAGATGTTAGAAGGTCGTAGAGATGAAATCGAAAATCCCAGAAGAAGGCGAGACCTATCAACGCATTTCTCGGATCTGTAGTAGGGAAGCTCCTTTGTCTTGTGGCACAGTAAAGGGCCCCATCCTATCCCTCTATCGCTATCTTTTAGGCGTCCTCTCTCTGTGTATAACTACGTGGTGCGTGCCATCCATCCTCCTCGGGGGTTTTGAATATTCAATCATCATAACCTTCACCTCCTCCTCAGCCTCTATTAGTGCCAGTCATGCTGCCATATTTTACAGCTGTAGCAAGAACAACTCAAGAATTTAGCCCCGTTTGGTTCACTAAGGGGAGGCGGAGGAGAAGGAGGAAGGAGAGGGCATCTTTTCCTTTCACTAAAAGAAATAAATAAAATCAAAATATTTATTTATAAAATTTTTTGTATACACATGTTAAGAATGTTTTAAATAATAATATAATTTAAATAAATTTTTTATTTTATTCATATTAAAAATATAATAACTATTAGTTAGTGAAAATTCTAAAAAATATAAAGAAATTTTTTTTTTAAAAAGTTGCTTAGTTGATTTAGAATAAAATATGAGGAAACTAAACTTTATAAATATATACATGAACAAATATTTTGAAATAAAATAAAAAAAATTCATGAATAAATATTTTAAAATAGATAAAATAGTATTTATTTTATTTTTATTTGGCATGAAAGAAATAAGAAGTGAAACTGTGGAAGGAGAGGGAAGAAAAGAGGGAATAATTAATTTAATTTCTTATTTTATTTATTATTATCTATTTTGTTAAAATTTTTAATGTTAAAATTGCGGTCAATGTTGTCATTGTTGTTCTTATTTTATTTTCTCTCCCTCTATCTCTCTGGGAGAGAAAAACATATTAATGTGGAGGAAAAGTGGTATCTCTTCCTCATTTACTTTTCTTCTATATTTACATCCAACCAACCACACTTACTTCTACAAAACTGTTCAACCAAATATAGCCAAAATCAAGATGATAAATTATATAAAATTTTTTATTAAAATATAATATTTAAATTTAAAATTTTTTAAGAGAGTGAAAAATAAAATTTTAAATATTTTTTTAATTTGTACTTTTATTTTTAAAAAATCATATTTTAAGAATTTTAAAGGATAAGGGTGGTCTAATTGTTAGTCTGCGCTGTATATGATATTCGTGAGATACCCAAAACTAATTACATTCTAGTGTGCAGTATGAGTCACTTTGTTATTTGAATTAAAGGTTCAAACATAATACTCTTTTTTCTGAATTAAATATTTTAATTTAATTTGACATAAAATTTAAGAAATTTTTTTAATTATAAATAAGTTGTTGTCTTATTTTATTAATTATAATTTAATAGTAAAACTTATAGCTTTCATTTGAATAGGTAAAATAAGAAGTTTAAATAGAATATACATTTATTTTATTAAAATATACATTTGTCTTCTTATCATGTAAAACATAAACGCGAATACTTATTTTAATTAATATATTATTTAAATAATAATTTAATAATTGAGTATTTGACTAATAATTTATGATATAAGACTTGGTTTGGTTGAACTGTTTTGTGAAAGTAAATAAGGAGGGAAAGTAAATATGGAAGTAAATGAGACATTTACCTTATTTGGTTGGATGTAGATGTGGAGGGAAGTAAATCAAGAGGAGATAAACTCCCCGTTCATATGAGCATTTCCTCCCCTCCCAATTTGGAGGGATTGGGAGAGAGAAAATAAAATGAGAGTAATGATGATATTATTAACCATACTTTTAACATTAAAAACTTTAATAAAATAGATAATGAAGGATAAAGTAATAAATTAAATTAATTATACTCTCTTTTCTTCTCTTTCCTTCCTTTCCTATTTTCACTTCAACAAAACAGGATAAGAGTAAATATATTAACTTCCCTTAATAAAATTAAAATGTGCCACTCCTTCTTCCCTTTCTTCTCTCCCCTTCCTCTCCTTTGCGAACCAACCCAAGCCTAAGAGTACTCAAATCTTGATATGTAGTCAATTAAGGTGAGCATTCAATTTAAACATTAAAATTAAATGAGCTTGAATTGAGTTGAACTTATATAGGCATTTAACCATCTACCTGGGACATTTGAAATTTTGCATTATTTCTCTTTAATGAATAAATAAATAAATACATAAGATACAAATAAGACTTTTGTCCCCCACAAAAAAAGAAACAAATTTGTATATTATTGTTTATAATACATAGGAGCTCTTATAAGTTATACTTAATATTTCCCAAAACTATGCACGTGGTTAGTTAAAAAAAAAAAATTATACATATATATGAGACCTCACACTTAAAGATTTAGACTCAAGACTCGTTTGATAAAATTAAAATTTAAATATTTAAATATTAAATTATAAAAATTAAAGTTTGAATATTGAATTTTTAAATTTGAAGTCTGAATTTAAAATTTGAATTAATTATAATTTAATTTTACACTATATTTTATTATAATTTAAATTAAATATAAAATAATGTTAATAATTAAATACATATTTAATATATCCATATTTCAAATTTAGATAACTTTCATTTCACTTCAATTTTATAAAAAAATTTCAATACGCCTTAATTAATTAAGTAATAATAAAAATTTGTTATCAAATATAATTAATAAAATAATTATTTAATTATTTAATTTTAAATACTTAATTGAGTTGTTAAACAAACATAGCAAACATAAAAACACTACACATTTTTACCATATGATATTCATTTGATATATTATTCCTATGGGTTCTCCCCTTCAAATGCAAGCTCCAATAGGAATCTCCATTTTGAAAGTCCGTATCTTAGTGCAGGTAGAATTATATTTGAATACAAACGAACCAAATATTATATTTTTTGAGTTTGAGTTTGAGTTCGAATATAATTGAATACTGTTAGAATTCGTACGTTTATTATTTAAATTCAAGTTCGTATTTGTTCGATTATTATTTGATAATGTTTAAGTCTGTTTAAGTTTGAACTCGAAAAACTCAATTAACGTTCGAATTCGTTTAATTTATATTTTTATTTTAAAATTTATAAAAATAATTAAAAATAAATAAATATTAAAATATAATATAAAAATATAATATTTCTTTTAGGATTAATCTTAATACTATAATATAAGACTTATTTTTAATAAATCTTAATATTATAAAAGATAAATAAATATAATTAATTTTAAAAAATACATAATATGTTCGTCAACATTCGAATATATTCGTAAACATATTCGAGCTCGTTCGTCTATTAATTGAATTTAATGTATCGTTCGAGTTTATTTGTTTATTAAACAAATGAACCTTATTTAAACACGAACAAGTTTGAACGAACTTTCGTTCGTGAACGTTTGGTTCAATTACAACTCTGAGTGCAGACAATAAACTTGCATTGTAATAATTAATTCGGTTAAAACTGGCCAAATAATACATTGTTTGAAACAAAAAAGTGCTATTATTATGTGATAGGAAAAAAGAAAAATACAATATTCAAGGGGTAAAAGTAATTTTAAAAAGTGGTAAAAGTGATAAAAAGAAACCTAGTCAAAGAAAAAGGCAGTACAAAGATTATACCGATTCATTTTCACTTTATAAGTAGGGTTAAATTAAAAAAAAAAAAAAAGCTACATGTAAACATGTACTCTTATACAATTGTCAATTGAGTATTTAAACTTTTAATTTTGATAATTAAATATCTAAATTAGATTTTCATCAAATGTTCTTAAAACTCGTTTATACAATCATATGAGATATTTATTTAATTGTGAGAAACGTTTAAATTTGACTAGTGAGACTCACAATTGTTAAATATTTTATCGTTAAATATTTAATTATTAAAATTAAAAATTTAAGTACTTAATTATTAATCGTATAATAGTAAATAAGTTTTTTTTAATAAAAATTTAACCCTTATAAGTATCATGACTGGGTTCAGCTAACTGGCTTCCAAATGTGTAATAGTCCTCAGGAATTATATTTAAATATTTTTTTTTAGTTTAACTTTTTCTTCATGCCGAAGATTCAAGACGCATTTATTATACTTTTAATTCTGTCATTATTATTTTGTAAAACTTAATTTAAAAAAAATCATAAGTTAACAATTTTTAATTTTGATTATTTTATGTTATGTTTGGTTCACAAGCACAGAGGAAAAAAAAAAGAAGGGGGATGAGAGAGAAAATAATATATTTTCTTGAATTAAAAGAAATAAATTTATTTATTTATATTTTATTTAATTGAGATAGATCAGAAGAAAGAGCTTATTTGGCTGAGGCGTAAGGCGGAAGATGAAGAAAGGGTATAAAGAAATGAAAAAATTCCTTGTTTGGACGAAAATGGGGCGGAAGATAAATGTAAAATGGGAGCTGCTGCCCGTCAGCCCAGCTTTCTAGCCCTTCCTATTTTGGAAAGGTCGGAGTGTATTCGAGTTAAAAGACAAAACCATCCTTCAAGAACATTCCTCATCATCATTTTATAGTTTTGCTCGAGAGGAAGGAATTATATTGAAAAATAAAATATTTATCAAAAAATTGCAAAATCTCCTCGGCATCACTCTCAATTAATTAAAGACATATTTTTATTAAACAAAAGTTTTCCTTAAATAAATTAAGAAGGGGGCGGGGGGGGGGCGGGAATAACTGTTTGGGCCTTCCATTCACTTCACTTCTTGTAACGGAGCTGAGTCCTCGGATCCACTAAAAAGGCCTGTTTCTAACAGATCACAGTGATCCAAAATCTATAGGAAAATCAACCGTGATCAGTGGGCCTAATTTAACTGAAGGCCCTCTTAGTCTCTATGTGAGTGGAGGTTGGGCCCCTACTCACAATATTTTAAACATGCTTATAAAAGAAGTGGGCCCTACTTCATATAGGCCCAATAGTGCGTTTCTTTAACTCTTGGCTCTCATTATATCTTCTGCACCGCCGTGAGCACTTTTTTCATGGCCATGGTGTGTAAAATTTCGGTCCCCCCTTTGTCCTACTTTTGTTAGCATTTTTTCTTTCCATTCACATAGCATGAACAAATATTTAATAATCTAACTAGCGTTTTACAGCTTTCCAATTCTCAATTATAATATGTGAGTGATCGAGTTTATTATACAATTATCATACATTTGTATTTATTTTTAATAGATAAAAAGTTAGAGAATTGTGCTATAATAAATTCCGCTCCCTTGCAATATAAAATTAAGTTGTACAGTATAATTTATATAATAACTCGTAAATTATATAAAAAGAATAAATCATAAAAATAAATTATATCAGTCAAAATTTAGAAAATGTTCAAATCTTGATCGATAATATAAGAATTCTCGATATTAACCAACTAAGCCAACACAAGAATCGACAAAATTATTATTAATACATTAGGTATAAAATATTTAGGAAAGATTCGGACCCAATTTTTGAACCCCCCGCAATTCCACAGACCACGTGCACATATGATAAGAATAGGAAATTGTCACAAAATAGAGGACTTTGAAAAGCCTGGTTGACTACCCATCTTCCAAGCAGGCTTTGAACTTTACAGTCCACATTACAATATTAAACTCTCGAACACGGCTGCACCGTCCATCGCCATCTGAAAAATGAGCTGAAAGAACAAACTCCACATGATTACATTTTCTATTCGATGTCGTAAGCTTTTCCTGTTTGCACTATAAATGTACAGCAATTGCTTATATGATTGAACCAACAATTTTGTTATCAGACCATTTCTTTACTTTTTATTCTCCATCCTCATAGCCCTACTTGTCTTTCTTTTTTCCCATTCCCAGTCACGTCTCAGAGCTATGGCTGTTGTTTCATCAACCTCTGCTGCTCTCAAAGCCATCTCGTCGTCTGTAAAATTATTACCAAGATCCTCTGCAGCTTCGTCCTCGCAGAAGTTTGTTTCTTTCAAGCTATCCAACCCTTTGATTTCCCAGAATCTTAGACTCTCCACCGCTGCTGCTGCCAACGGGAGCAGATCGTTCACTTGCAAGAGCCAGGCTAGCCCAGCAGACTCGGGATCAAGTGAGTATTTTTACTACTTTATTCAGCTGCATAAGTAGAACCATGTGTGCACCGATTGGATTATATGTGATCATGGTGATCTGACCTTTGCAAGTTTTATTTTTTTGTTTCCAGCTAAAGTTCAAGAACTTCATGTCTATGAGATCAATGAACGAGACCGTGGAAGCCCTGCCTATCTTCGATTGAGCCAAAAAACTGTGAATTCCCTTGGTGATCTTGTCCCCTTCACCAACAAAGTAAACATTTCTGCATAAAAATCCAATCTTTTTTATTTGGGAATTAAGATTTAGTATATCCGTAAAGGAATGTATTATAACCATCTTTTGGTATGTCAATGTTCCAGGTTTACACTGGGGACCTGCAAAAACGGTTGGGAATCACGGCAGGAATATGCATTTTGATCAAGAACGAGCCGGAGAAGAAAGGGGACCGCTACGAGGCAATTTACAGCTTCTACTTCGGGGACTACGGTCACATCGCGGTGCAGGGACCTTACCTAACCTACGAGGACACATACCTTGCCGTGACTGGTGGATCTGGTATCTTTGAAGGGGTGTCCGGCCAAGTCAAATTGCAGCAACTCGTTTTTCCATTCAAGCTGTTCTACACTTTCTACCTAAAGGGTATCCCTGATCTGCCAGCTGACTTACTCAGTAAACCTGTTCCTCCGTCGCCCACGGTGGAGCCTGCCCCTGCTGCCAAGGCTTGTGAGCCCGGGGCCACCATTTCCAACTTCAGCAACTAATTTTTCTCCATTTTTTTCCTGGCCGCTGGTGGCATTGGCATGGTGATTGGTGGTGGATGAATCCTTTTACAATTGCCATAGGAACAATTTGGGACGGTACTTTTGCAGCCAACCGCCCCCTTTTGGTGGTCTAGGCTAATAAAAAGTGGTTTAGGCCCATTTGGCTGATGCCAGTGGCATGGCCTTTTTGGAGTGCATAATTAACTTATTAGTCTTTGTAATAATGTACGTTTTTTCTTAATTTTATTATAAATTTGATTTCAAATAAAATCAAAATAAAATATAAAATATAAAAGCTTATATTAAAGAAATTATAAAAAAAAAAGAGAAAATTACTTGAATTCAATTTATTCATTATGCTCGTTTATATAAAATTTTTTTATTTATAAAGGCTTGAATCATGTAAAAGGAAAAGAAATGAATCTAATAAATATAATTTTATTTTATTTATTAATAATTTTAAAAAAATAAATAGTTATATCTATCTTCAAGATAAATAGACAGTATCAAAAAATAAACAGTCATTTATTATTTTTATAACACTTTCTCTCAAATGTTTATTTTTGAACTTTCGAAAAATGCATCATTAAAAATTTTCTTAGAAAAAACTCTGTGAAACAAAAATCTAGTGAAGAGAAAAATAGTACGCTTCCCATTCTATAGGGAACACTGCCATTAAAAATTTGACTAAAAAAAAAATTCAATAGGAAAAAAAAAATTAGTTAGGAAAAAATAGTACAATGTACATAATCCTCTTCTTGATAGCATCTTCAAGATGACTTCATACCTTTCAACCGATACATTCTAATTTTATATACTATTTTTTCAAATGACGCTGTCAACAATGTCTTAGTGAATAAATCTGTCAGATTATCACATGATCGAATCTGTTACACATCTATTTCACTACTTTTTTGGAGTTCATGAGTAAAGAAAATTTTTGGTAAAATATGTTTCGTCTTATCCCTTTTAATATATCCACTTCTTAATTGAGCTATACAGATTGCATTATTCTCATAAAGAGGTGTTGAAATTTCTTTTTCAGATGAAAAGTCACAAATTTCTAGTATACTGGATCATAGATGTCAACCATACACATTATTAACTTACCTCATGAATAGCAATAATTTCTACATGATTAGAAGAAGTGGTTGTTATAGATTATTTTATAGAGTACCATGATATAGGAGTACCACCACATGTAAAAAAATAGTCAATTTGAGAAAGTGATTTATGTTAATCAGATAAATAATCAATATTTGTATAATTAATTAACATTGAGTTAATTTTATTTGAATAAAACAATTCGAGATCCATTGTCCCTTAAAGATATCTTAAGGCATGTTTAATATCATTCCAATGTCGTCGTGTTGGAGAAAAATTAAATCTTGCTAATAAATTTACAGAATATATTATATTAGGTCGAGTGTTATTACTGTACATTAGTGCATCAATTGTACTGAAATATGATACTTCGGAACCAATAAATTCTTCATTATCTTTTCGAAGTCGAAAAGGGTCTTTATTTATATTTAATGACCTAACGACCATTAGAATACTCGATAGATTTGTTTTGTCCATGTAAAATCTCTTCAAAACTTTAACTGTATATGTTGATGGATGAATAAAAATATCATATTCCAAATGTTCTATTTGTAGACCAAGATAAAATTTGGTTCTTCCAAAATTTTTAATTTCAAATTCTTACTTTAATTTATCTCTTGCCTCTTGGAGTTTTTATGGAGTTACAATAAAATTTATATCATCAATATAAATAGCAAATATAACGAAATCTGATCCAAATTTCTTAATAAATACATATGGACATATCTAAGGCCATTATACCATATGAGTCCAAACTGTTTTAAATCATATAATGACTTTTGTAACTTTAATGGAATAATTTTCATGAGGACCAGAATTATATACTTTAGGCATACTAAATTCTACTGAAATTTTCATATAAATATCATTATTAATGTTCTCATATAAATAAGCAATTACAACATCCATTAGACACATGTCAATCTTTTCATATACTACTAGACTCACAAGGTATCGGAGTATAATTACATCTACTATTGGTGAATATGTCTCATCATAATTGATACCCAATTTTCACAAAAAGTCTTGTACCACAAGTGTACTTTATGCCTTACGGCTTTATTATTTTTATTTTTCTTTTGCATAAATACCTATTTATATCAAATTGATTTTACACTTTTTGGTGTTTGGACAACATGTCCAAAAACCTCACGCTTTACAAGTGAGTTTAAAGCGTGAGGTTTAACATGACGACATTCTTTAGCTGATTTTGGTTCAAGATCCTTAGTATCTTTTAACACATCAAGTACTATATTGTGTGCAAAAATATTATCAACAATTATTTTCATCTGATTCTAACTTCTGCCATAAGTTATATAATCGATGAACATTTCATTATTATGTTCACTATTTTCAGATATTTGAATCTTTTTATCAGATGCCACTCGGTCTTTATTTTCTAATTCTTCATTTTGATCATTCTGATAATTTATTCATCTTTTCTTTCGATGATTTTTATCTTTTGAACCAAGTGGTCGTCCACACTTCTGGCATGTTTTTAATTCAGCGGCTATAAGAATTTCATTTTGTTATACTGGAACTTTTATCTGAATAAGAATATATGTAGTTGGAATATGCGATAGTTACCCTTATAGAGTCAACAAAAAAAATCTAGCAACTGATTTGCAAGTCTTTACAAATGAATTATTTTTTAAACTTCTAATTCACTCACGCTTGTGCGTGAATCTAAATAATTCAATGACATTGCTAAGATAAGCTCTTTTTTATGTGGTTTATATTCTCTCCCTAATTTAGGAAATAGAGTTTCACCAAAATGACAATCAACAAATCTTGTTGTAAATATATCATTTGTCAATGGTTCAATATATCTAATTATAGAGGGATAATCATATCTAACATATATCCCAATCTTTTTTGAAGACTCATTTTGATACGTTAATTTGATGCTATTAGTACATATACAACACTCTCAAATTTTCTTAAATGAACAATATTTGGCTTTGAAGCAAAAGTCAACGACAAAATAAAGAATTTGTGATAACTTTTGGCTTTATACGCACAAGTGTTGCAACATACAAAATAGTATGGTCCTAGATCGATATTGAAATATTTGTTCTCATTAATAACGGTTCAGCAATTAATTGTAACCTTTTAATAAATGATTCAATTAGACCATTTTGGATATGAACATGAGTTACTAGATGTTCAATAGTAATGCCAATTAATATGCAATAAGCATCAAATGTTTGTGAATAATATTTTCTAACATTATTTAGATGGATCTTTTTAATAGAATAATTTAAAAATTACGCTCATAAGTAAATTATTTGAGCAAGCAATCTCACAAATACTAGGTTACAAGTTGATAATAAATTGACATACGACCTCGGGTCGATACATCAATTAAAATCATAAAATATTTAAATTGCTCATATGCTAAATAAATTGGTCCATATTTATCACCATGAATTCTTTCCAGAAATCTAGGAAAATCAAATTCTACTTTTGTTGGAAATGGATTGATAGCAAATTTCTCTTGAAAACATGCAGCACATGAAAATTTATCTGATGTCAAAATCTTTTGACTTCTCTGAGGATAATTATACGTATTTTCAATTATCCTTCGCATCATAATAGCTACTGAATGACCCAAACAATCATGTCAAATAATAAATATATAACAAGATCAGTAAACTTTCTGGTTTATTGGACGATGCACTTCAATTGTATGAATTTTTGTGCTATATAGATCAGATAAAAGAGATAGTAACTTTCCTAATAAATATTTATTACCCAAAATAATTTAAGTAATATGGAGATACTTAAACCTATTTTCTTTTATTGTTTTAATATGATATCCATTTCGCGAATATATTTAAAATTTAATAAATTTCTTCGATATTTTGAATAAAATAACTCTTTATAAATAACAACATTTGTTCCTCAAAGTAATAATAAATTAGCTCTTCTGAAGCTTTCAATCAATTTTACACTACCACTTATAGTATTCACAGTTGTTTCTCCCATTTTCGGGTAAGAGAAATATTTTATATTTTTCAATATGATAAGTGTTATACCACTATTAATTAGGCATACGTCTTCCATGCCACTTTTATATCCAATAAATGAAGTAATAGCCATTTGGGTATAATAAAATATTTATAAATTTAAATATTTCAAATAATAAAATAAAAAATTAAAATGCTAACTACTATTACAATACCAAAAATATATAATATAAAATAAAAATATTAAAGTAAACTTATAATTTTTGTTGGATATTTCCATCACCAATTAAATAATCATTTATTCCTTCTGGATATTCAAAGCAATCAGCCACATCTAAATTTATTATATCAACATTAACATCTTCAAGATTAATATCATCATCATCGTCATCATTATCACGAAGAGAATGTTGTATAGTAAAATTTGCTTCAACATTTTTACCTTTCTTCACAATAGAAGCCTAATAAAGATCAATAAGATATTTTGCCGTACGACAGGTATAAGACTATTAACATTTCATACCACAACGACAATATTTATCTTCATAATTTATATGAACCATTTCCTTTCTTTTTCTTTTCTCATTATTTTTCGGCCACTTTTGGTATTTATCATTATTTATTGTAACTTTGTGTTTAACTTTTGTAATAATAATGAATATTTCTATTATAACCGTGTGTACATTCATAGCTACGACCACGACCACGACTACGATCATGATCACGCCCTTTTCTAAATCTACAATCACGATTTCTAATAACATTCACTTCTGAAAATGGAGTAGAACCTGTTTGTCGGGTTTTATGATTTTTCATTAAATAACTCATTATTTTGCTCAATTACGAGAAGATAAGATATCAATTTTGCATATTTCTTAAATCATTTTTTTCTCGATATTATTGACGTAGGAGCACATTCGAAACATGAAAAGTAGAGAAAGTTTTCTCGAATATATCTTCATCAGTAATATTTTTTCACACAATTTTAATTGCGAGATAATTTTAAACATCATAGAATTATATTCACTGATAAATTTAAAATCTTATAATCGCATGTGCATACAGTCATACTGTGCTTTTGAAAGGACGACCATCTTTTAGTGGTCAAACTTTTCTTTCAAATTATTCCACAAAATAAGTAAATTTTTCACAGTAAGGTATTTCACTTTTAGATCTCCATGAAGATGATAACGGAGAAAAATTATAACTTTAATATTATTTTATGATGATGATAGATTTTTTTCTACAATGATATCTGTTAGACTCATTGCAACTAAATACATTTTAGCATCTAGTATCCAAAATAAATAGTTTTTTTGGTAATATCTAGAGTTGCAAACTCAAATTTGGTGAGATTTGCTTAATACAAAATCAAACTACTTGATTGTACAGATCGAGAGAATATCTTCCATGGTGTTGGTTTGATTATAAACTTTAATAGAATAACTTCGATAGAGTCTCGTATTGATAACGTATTATAAATTTGATTCTAAATAGAAACTATAAGAAGAGAGAAATAAGAGAATCATTTGAATTCAATTGATTGATTATATTCGTTTACATAACATCCATATTTATAGAGGTTTAGATATATAATCTAAAAGGAAAAGAAATAAATCTAATAAATATAATTTTATATTATTTATTAATAATTTTAGTAAAACGAATAGTCACACATATATTTAAGATAAATAAGATAAATAGATAGTATCAGAAAATGAATAGTTATTTGTATTATTTTCATAACAAATATAGATAATTTGGTTTCATTTGAAAATTGAGGCGCACTTTCCTCCTTTGTATTTTTTTTTTTTTGGACCACATGACAATATTATGCTTTTCTTTTTTATATTTTTTCCTTTTCCAATTACATCAAATATTATTCATTCGTTCCAAATTACATCAAATATTATTCATCCGTTCGAAATTTACTGTCTTTATTATATAGTTTTAGTTATTCTAAAATGAATGCCTATTTTCAAAATATATATTTTTATTAAGATTTCGATTACTAATAAGAGTTTTATTAATATATAAATTGTGCAATTAAATTTTTTAATAAATAAATATAAAATATAAAATTAATGTTATAATATATTTAGAATAAAAATAAAAATATTAATATTTAATAATATATTTAGAATAAATAATAAATTTATAAATATTTTTTAAAAATAAAATTTATTTATATCATAAAGAGTTTAAAATAATATTTTTTACAAAAAGTTTTGAAGTATGGGCACCTTTAATACTACTTTTTTTTGAATTATAACAAATTACTACGCATCACAAATTGTTTTTGAAATTTTATTTATTATATAATTCCAAATTATACGAAGCCTTTGCAGCCTTCTCCTTTGCTTTTTGTCTTCCTCAAATAAACCTAAAATCAGTTTCTATCTGCGCTCTCAAAGTCAAATCAAAGGCAGCTTCCGACAATCCACTGCCGGAAATGTCTTCTCCTTAACATAGCCACCGCTTCCTGCGCCTCCGGGTCAACGGCAACAACTCTGCGTCCACCGTGAAACACCGCAGCTTCAGCCCTCCTGTAAGGGATGTACTCTTCCCTTACTCTTCCTTTTCAAAATCCAATTCCAGTTCCGCTCTAATAGAACTGTTGGATTTTCTGTTCCAATTTGCCTGTTATGGTAATTGTTGAAGGTCGTCAGCTCAGCCTCCCCAGCCCGTCTCTTTTGTCCCACCCTCATTACTCTCCGCCTCCTCATATCACTTCATTCCTCTTCGACCCCACCTCAAAATCTCTTGCCCTTCGTCATTCTGATTCTTCTTTCTCCCTCTACCCTTCTCTGTCACCCCTCTCTCTTTCTTCTCTCCCTGCTCCGCTTGCTTTGGTTCCCTCGCCAACCTCCTCCGCCACCTTCCTCCACCTTCATTACAACCACCCTAACCGTGATCCTGACTCTGTTTTTCTTACCTCCTCTCCTGTCCTAGGTGGCACCGCCGTTCTCCTTAGGTTCTACATTTTTAATCCTGCTCGCAAGACCTTCGGTAAGCTCAAAGTCGTGTCTAGTCATAGGGATTTGAGATTTGATGATAGTAAGTGGGGCGTCGTTTCTGGGGTTTCTCACGGTGTCTCGGTGAAATTGGTGGGCGGGATTAATGTGTTTGCTATGTATTCGGCTTCAAGTTCGAAGGTTTGGCTCTTCGCTGTTAGGATGGTGGAGGAGTATCAGGTGGCGAAGTTGATGAAGTGTGCGGTGATTGATTGCTCTTTGCCAGTTTTTTCAATGAATGTTTCCTTTGGTTACTTGATTTTGGGGGAACAAAATGGCGTCAGGGTTTTTCAGTTGCGACCCCTTGTGAAAGGCAGGGTTAAAAAAGAGAAGAGAGTGAGTGGGAGGAAGAATTTGAATGTTGGAATGGAAAAAGATGCTAGTAAATTGGAGGCTAAAAAAGCGAATGACCTGCAGAACGGTTTTGTTCAGGGAACTGATAGCATTGGCATTGGTCCTTATTCTAGCAACTATGGTAGGAAAAATGTGGCTGGTGAAGAGGAGCTCAATGTGCTTTCCGAAGGTGGATGTGAAAGAAAGAATGAAAAATATTCTGATTCTGGTGAGTTTTGGGAATTTTATGTGCTATTTATTGTTCAGCTGTTACTTGTAGCATTCTAACCTTTTCATGAGACTTTTAACACTCAAATTGTTAGAGTTGTACTTGGGCGTCTCCCTTTCTGGATATCTTCACTTGAAATTTACCTTATTATGTTCGAGTAGTTATTTTTGTTCATTTGCTTTTCCCCTGTGGTTTAATTATTAGTCCTGAATTGTACTTGCCTAACTTGATTGGAATGTATGCTCGTGTTTTTTGTTATTGGGAAGGTCTCTAATTGTTGACAGCACAAGCTTCAAAATTCATGCGGGCTTGTCATGGCGAAGAGTTGCATGTGAAGCTGATGTAAGGATAAGATAACACCAAGTTTGGAAATGAATTCTGATAAAGCAACTCCAACCTGAGGCTGGAGATTTCGGAACATTTAGTGATATTTGCTAACTTGCATTTCCAGAAAAATTGGAACAACATGCAAGTACTAAAAGGGTCCAAGTTTAGCTTGTTTTGGTTGGGTTGGGTTGGGTGGGGAGGACAATGAAAGAAAGATGAACAACTGGAAGCTGATAATGATGAACCTTCTTTGCTCAAAACTGAATTAGATGATCCCTTTATCCTCTTGAACCCTTTTGCATAATCTTTGTCTGCACCACTCCTGTATTGATCATGTCAAATGATTTTCTTTTTTTGGTTTTGGAGGAAGCTATCTTTGTCAATGCTTGTCTGAAGGACTTTGTTGGGGTTAGTAGTGACCAATGATTCCATTGGAAAATGTTAGGGTCAACATAAGTACTATATTGTACTTGTGAAAATTTGGTTACAATGTAGGCACAATTTTAGAAATTCCATGGGTTGCCAAGAATTTATTCTTCATTACTGGATTCTGTTTCCCATGTTGACAGTCATGAATGCAGATAGTCTGAGCTGTTTCACCATTTGACCTTTTTCTAACGTAAATTCATGGAAGCTTCCTTCCCACATTGGCTACATGTATTTGACATTGATGGACTCTAAAGTAGCAGGAGGCTCTCACAGTGTGTTTCTGCTTTGTTTTCAATCCAATAGGGTAAATCAGATTATCAATTTGTTACATCCTTTTTGAACATCCCCACCCCAAAAAAAAGAAGTTTAAAACCTTACTAAAACATTTTTAATCAAGTCAAACCTGTATTCTACACCTCTAGTTCTCTAGATCCCAATAAATGCTACCAGTTTCGCTTCTTTCAGAAGCTGGTAGACTGTATTTCCCTATCCTTGTCTTGTCATGTATCTGATCTCTCACAATGTATTCTCTCTTTATCAGAATCTACTTCCCTATCCTCGTCTTGTCATGCATCTGATCTCTCATAAGGCATTCTCTCTTTATCACTCTAAAGGAACTATTGGGTTGACACCCCTCTCTCTCTCTCTCTATCACTCTAAAGGAACTATTGGGTTGACACCCCCCCTCTCTCTCTCTCTCTCTCTCTCTCTCTCTCTCTCTCTCTCTCTCTCTGTGTCTGTGCATGTGATTTTTATTTTGTCACTGTTGTCTGTTATCTTGAATTGTCAATTACATAGGATTTTGCATATCTTTTAAACTTTTTATGCTCTCCTTTCTGCTGATATTATAATTACCGGGAAATTCTTGCGCGCACCGGATGCTTTGGATGGTTGTACCACGTGCATTGAGAGTTGTACAGCAAATGTTATGTACAATTTTACCAGCACGTGGTACAACCATCCAAAGCACTCGGTGCACGTGCACCGGGTGCACGCAAGAATTTCCCATAATTACCTCAATGGCTATTTGAAGATAAGAAGCATCAAATCAGGTGTAAGAAGCATTACGGGATGGATAGACCATATTGGGAGGTTTATTAAGTAATACACTAGCTATTCTGGGGGCCACATTTCCTTACTATCTGTTGCTTCCCTTGCTGTGGGTAAATGGTTTCTGTCTTGTTGTTTTTGGTTTGTATCTTATCTCTAAAATTAATGTGTTCCGACCTTACACTTTAGGCTATTTGAAGGGTGTATGAGCTACATTTGGAAATGAGAAATATGGGAGTAGGTCGAATGTTGATTTGATAGTAGGCATGCCTGTAACCATCCTAAGTACATTGGTTTATTTCTCTCTCCCACCCCAACACACACCACAAAACACACGCACACACACATGTGTGTGCGTCCTTCACACACCTGCACACAACACTGCAAGCAAGTGCA
Source organism: Voacanga thouarsii (assembly GCA_026120185.1). NCBI lineage: Eukaryota > Viridiplantae > Streptophyta > Magnoliopsida > Gentianales > Apocynaceae > Voacanga > Voacanga thouarsii. The sequence continues at coordinate 2,348,432 of JANUWF010001190.1, forward strand.
TGTGCTCGGGCATAGTTGCAATTTCCCTGGTGGTGGCAGTTACTACCATCATTCTATTCTGGCTATTGGCTTTATATTATGCATGTCGCCATCGTTCATATGCTATATTTCCTCGGAGGATGGTTATATTGCTGGCATTCTCATGAACCAATGCAGTTTTACTGTTACCAAAAGGTTGCTTTGTGTTTTACATGATCCTATAGTATCTAAAAGTCTTCATTTTGCATTGCCACAGCTGCTGATAGTGCATTTAACTTGCAGTGAAGTTGAGGACCTTGAAATTAGGACAAGATACTAGAGAAGGTTTTTCACGTTTCCTGGCTTTCAATATCAAGGAAGTTGAGAGTTACAACTCCATTAAGATGCCAATGAAGTCAGCTAAGGCAATATCCATACAGGCAGTATCACCAAACCAGTTTTTAATCTTGGACTCAGCTGGAGTTCTACATCTTTTGCATCTTCATAATTCTGTACATGGATCAGAGTTTTCTTATACCATGGTGCAGTTGAGTCAAACTATGAGAGTTCGTAAACTGGCTGTTCTTCCTGGTACATGCACAAGCACGCAGTCTTGTCTAAATTTTCAGATGTTACTGCAACGATCTTGTTTGCTTCTGCATAAAATAAAGATTCCCTATATATGTGCTATGCCTAATTTATCATGTCGCAGAGAACATATTCCCCCTAACTTGCTGTTTATCCACCCAAGCCTTCATAGGGATTTCCTTTAAAATTATGTTTATCATAAGAAGGCTATTCCATTCTCGCAGGAGCACAGACAATATGGATATCAGATGGACATCATACGGTGCACATATTAGTGGTTGCTGAAGCAGGGATGTCGACCAATGAAAGTGATGGGAAAGATAATGAACAATTGTTAACTCAAACCTCAGGTTTTGGGCTGCCAGTAATGTTACTTGTAAAATATAATATCAAGTGATGGAAATAAATTATGCATTAGTTTGCTTTGAGGGAATCATATATGCATCTGGGAGTGTATTCTGTTGGCAAATTTCACACAACATTGAGCTTCTGTTTTTATTGTTACTCTCTCATTCCTTCTAAACAAGTGGTATGTCCTATGTTCATAATTCATTTGTAAAAATTGTACGATTTAGAAATGTGGTTCTGGCTTTTAGAAAAAACCTGCATATACCGTATAATTCTTGGTACCTCTTCTTTCTAATAAGTTCATTTTGCTGTAGGTTCTTGGTTATTAGTTCTAAAGAGATCACATCTTAATGATCTTTTTGGCTAAGATTGCTGTTGAAAGATTTTTGCCTGTTACTAACCTTGATGCCAACACATATTTTGTTTTCGTTTTTTTTAATATTTAAATATAAAAGATCTGCATCTTTTTTTCAAGCTGTGTCTTGGTCGCTTTAATTGGACTCTTTGATCTTAAGCATTTCTACTACTATTCTGGTTATCTAGGGAGACTTGAGTTATTCGTTTGCAACGTCGATCAGTTAACTTATTGCATAATCAAGTTCTTGGTTGTTTCAGAGAACTAAATTAATCTGTATCCTTTTGTGACCAGTTATACATGCCATATTTTCAAGTGAAAAGATCCAAGAAATCGTACCTTTAGCTGTGGATGCAATATTGGTTCTTGGACAAGGTATGATGTGCTTGAAAGTATTCATTCTGGGAACTCGTGTGCTGGTGGTTCTTTTTCATAACCCTGGTCTCTCTTGATTCTCCTTGACATAAAATATTTGGGTCACCATGGGAACTTTTGTATTCTGGTGGTTCTTTTCCATATTTCCAGTATCCCTTTATTCTCTGACAGAAATTCATTTCTATACTTGCAGGAAGCATATTTGCATATGGAATTTCCTAATTGTGCTCTGGTTTTGTGTCTGAAGTGGTGAGTCATATTTGGAGTTACTTGTATTTTGCAGCTCAGCAATTTCCTTGCTTCATTCTCACTTGGTAATAGTTATGCTATTCATGGAGTTCTTCACGTGACATAGATGCAGTGTTGTACTCTAAACACTTGCATAGTGCTTTTTTATTTTTTTTACCCCCCTTCTCCTTTCTTTCTTTCTTTCTGTTACAATATTTTATAATGACATTGTTTACCTGAAAAGAAGGTTACTTATTTTAGGCCATTTGTTCTTCAGAACTATGAGGTTGGTCATTTCAACTTGACTTTCCCGGCATTACTTTTTAAATGGGTAGGTATTGAAAGGGTTCTTTTTTGGGTTTTGGTCAATTATTCTTGTTCCTTTGCTTGCTATGGGGAGTTCAGTTAGTTCTGTTATGAATTTGAGTTGGATATAAACATTTTTGAAGCTGATGATGGTATTTTTTTAGTGCATGTCAACAGTCTTAAGCTGCAGTTATATCTAGTATTGAATGGAATGGACCTCTGTCAAGATGTTGAGCTCTTTGGTGAGTTTGATTTGAACTTTTTCTGTATCTGGATGTAAACTTCCATATCTGTGATATGCACATTATTGTTTGCTAGATTTGATGAAAGGAAAAGGGGTTAACACAATGCCAAAAAGGAGAAGTTCATGGAGTACTGGTTGGGAAAGTTTGACAAGATGTTGGTGACATAGCCTGATGAGTTATGTTATGAGAGCAGGAAGAAGGAAGGGGGGGGGGAAGACATTGGATGATTCTCTATCCAGGATAGGGGCTCGTTAAACCATTAAACTTGACAGTTGACTCTGTATTTGTGGGCCTTATATTAAGCTGTTATAGCAATTGGTTCTTTTAGCCTTTCAATATAATAATTCTGTCTTGAGGACAGCAAAGGGTTCAATGATGTTCTGATGGTGAAGTTGATCCTGTTCTCAGAGGCACAACACCCCATTTATTCTGGATGCATAGACTGATCAGTCGAATCTATGTAATCTGGTGGCATGGGAAGCACTCTCTTGATTCATGTTACCAACGCACAGAGATTTATTAAATTTGTAGAGCTGTTTGTTTGCAGAAATATCTTCGAGGATCAAGCTATGTGCTGTTGGGGAATCCTGAATCCTGAAAAGTTGAGGCCTTCATCACCTGATGCCACAGTTCTTTCTTCCACATGTCACCAGAGGAGCTCTCTCGCTGTTAACTTTGCTGGTTTATAAGTTCTACGTATATGTGGTGCTTGCAGTTACTCCTATTATTGTGGGACCCAATGAGCAGCTGCTTGGTATAAGGTACCAGGTAGTGTTACCATAGATGATTGGATCACTTGGTCTTGCCTCTTCTACCATTATGGTAGCACCGGAGAGGATTAGAAGCAATGTTATAATCCCATGCATGCCGAGAGAAAGAGGAAGATGGATGTTTCATTTGCATAGAGGTACCTGTGCCTTAAAAACTGTTGTGTTGTGATGCCATCTGATTGCAAGAAAGTTATCTTGGCATCTTTGTGTACTTGAAATAAAAGAACTGAATTTGTGTATTTGCAACTGAATAAGTAAAATCGTGAAATTCATATGCCTATCTTGTCCTGATCCTCTTTTATGTTTGGAACGAATCACATTCTGGCACTTGATATACTTGGGGGGTGCTTGTTTGTAGTGTCTAGGTTGCTCTGCCTGAAGGAACATCTGAAGCTTCTTCATAATCTCGTGGAAGAAAGTTCCTACCCCATTGCTGTTCTGCTCTTTTCCATGCTTTCTATCTGCATTTCGCACTCCTTCTGAAGTTGATTCCAAGATGAACAGCTTTAGCATCAGACCTGTTTTCTTGTTTTGATGCTTCAGTTCCCATACTTCTGTCTTCATCCCTCTAGGCTAGGGTTCCTAAAAAAGCAAAAGATTTCTCTCTAGAGATAAAAAAAATACAAATTGTTTATCCAATCCTTAAACATTCCCTGAGGAAATTCCTTTTTATGGCCCACCAAAGATGACTCTCATGAATGAATTCACAAGTGATAACGTTGGCTGGCATTTAGATAGATCTTAGACCCCAACACATTCTCGTTTGTGGTCCAAGCTGTTGAGATAGCACCAGCCGTATAGATAGAACTTACAATTGGGTTCTGCAACTTCTGATGATTTAGATTCATTTAGCAATTTATGGTCTCTCAAGATCTTTTTGGAATTTCCACTCCTTTAGGAGTTGCCCTAAAGTAAAATCCCGGGAGACTCTTGTTTGTTTCTGGTTCAGATCCTCAAATTTGAAAGAGCTGGAACAGAAATCCCGCCCTTCCTCACTTCCCTTACAACTGCATGATAAAAATGGTCATATCAAGTCTCTGCATGTACAGGAAAAAGGGCCAGCTACTTAACTCATTGATGGGAACATTAGCTTAGTTGTTTCTTTAATTTTCAAAAACCTTGATGAGAACTAGCAGGTGAAAAAGTTACTTTGGCTTGGTGTTTAGTTTACCCTTCTTGTTTCTTCCTTTATCATTTCTTCACTTTTGGGCGCCTTCCGGTGATGAACTATTGTTAGGCTGTCAATGTTTTGGCATATGTGTAAGTACAATTCTATATGCACCCGTTTGCTCTTGTATTTTCCCAATCCGGGGCCTTGGCTGTAAGTTCTCAACTATTTCCTGCCCTGCACTCAAGGTTGAAACAATTTTTTTTAAAAAAAAATATCCCAGTACGAAATTATACCGTGGGCAATATATATACTACGCAAATGGCTTCCTTCTTTGAAAGAAACGATCCTAAAAACCCAGAGGGTTTTGCAATGGGATTCTTTAGGTCTGAAATTTGTCCACTTGTGGGGAAGATCTTGGTCGTAAGATTTTTGGTACCACGGTCTACGTATCTGAATTGCTGCTTCCCTGTTGCAGGGTCTTAGCCTTAAATTTACCTAATGTTTATAGTACAACGAAAACTCCGAGGAAAGAAAGTAGTATTTCAAAGTACCTTCCTTCACTTTTCTGGGGGCAGATATCAATTAAATTTTTGCCCTATTAAGTTCTCCGGCATCTAAAGGGAATCCAGACCCTTTGATAATGAATTATTGACGACATTGATATATACTACTAGCTAATTATCTACTAGTTAATAGGCAAAATTCTCAATCCACCGGTCACGAAAGCAGGTGGTGAGGGGTAGGAGGGAGCTAAGGGTTTATATTGTGGGGGTAATGTACCAGTCTTTTTTCATTTCTTTGGCTCCAGAAGAAGACTAAAGACTTCGGCCATTAAATGAAGAATAGGGACAAAGGAAACTGACCTTATCCGCTGCAGTGAAACATACTTCGCATAGACGTGAGACAAAACTGAGGGTTAAAATTGGGGACCCAAAAACCTCACCCTCATGATGGTGAAGATGACAACTCCAAACACATGGAGCTGCACATGCCAACCAATTGTTATCATCCCTCATCTTCACCCCCAATTAAAAAAAACAAAAAAGTATCTCCTCCACAATTTTCCATTTAAAAAAGAGCCACCGCGAAAGTAACACAACGCTGACGTTCATCATCATAGTTTTTCACTTTATTTCACATCTACAAAGATATATATCTCTGATCAACTGGGATATACTACAAATTGCGTGCATTCCAAATGCAAACATTTCCCAAAATCACAAGCGGGATCAAGTACACTGCACAAAAGTTCTACTTGACAAGAAGTTTTGCCACTTCTTAATGACAAAAGCAACAAACCTAGACCTTGCTGTTAATTCCAAATTGCTTCGAGTTAAAATACGTCAGAATCTGTCAATCGATCGTTTCTTTTTTTTTCTCTCTCTATATATAATATTAATAAAACTTTTTTTATTAATTATAATATTCTTTATCAAAGATAATTATTTATAAATTCGAAAAAATTTGTACTTAAATTTGCATTTTAATTAGATAATGCTAGTCCAAGCATAGCATGGTTATATGTGAAGTAACCAAAATTGAGGCATTGCCTAAGATTGGGACCTGCCTCAACATGAAGCTTCATTCGACCATGGACCAGTGTACCGGTATCTGGGGCATTGCTTGCCCCGGGGGTCTTTTCATCCTCCCCACATTGACCCACAAGAGATAATTTCATTAGGCCAACCACAAGTCTACAACATCCCCTGTACATTTACAGCTAAAAGGCTTCCTAAACAGACTACAAACTCTTTGCTTTGCATGATTGTATCATTGAACAAACTTCTAGAGGCAATACACTGTATTAGTGCCCAAAAAAAAAAAAAAAACCAATAAATTAAGTGCCATTGCCATATGTATATATACTATATTATATACATATAAAGCTAGCTAGAAGTATAAATTTGAATTTTCTTTGTCTGGACTTGGGAGTTTTTTGAATAGATCCTACCAAGCATCTTTTGGTGAATGGCAGTCAGTACAATTCAAATTCCAATCACTATAAAATATATGCAGCGAAGTGCAACTTGGTAGAAGTTGAAGCGTTTGATTTATTTGAATTGAACCATTCATTTGTGTTGAAGTAGCTAGTCCATACACATCCACCCATGGCTGCAACGCCTTCTATAGGTTCACGGCGACGAGAGGAGTCTGAATTCAACTTGAGAGAATGGGGTCTGAAAGCTCGCATCAGCAGCGAAAATTCCAGCTCAAGAAGGTTTTCAGGTACACATATCAGAAGTTTCAGGGAAGATGCAAGGTCTTTCAGATCAAACATCACTATTTCCAGCACTGCTTCTTCTCCTGGCTACACTTTAAGAGGTGCTCTTCTTTACTTTGCTGATGCTGAATCTTGATGCATAATTTTCTCTCCGATAAGTGCCAAGATGATAATGCTTTCTGTTTCTTTACACAGAGGAAATCGACCCCTCAACATATTCATTCACCACTGCACTTAAGGGTAAGGCCTCTTAAATGGCATCAGATAAGATGATTCGTGGATAGTGCTGCATTAACGCTTGGGAAATTAAGCTTTTTTGTGGTTTGTTCATTCAGCATTGCAGGCGAAAACAGTATATAGTTGGGAGTACATGTCACCAGATGGATTGGCTCTAAACTCCAAGTGGAATGAGGCAGAGAAATATATTTGCAATCCACAATCAGGAGAGGTTCCTCTCGAGTGTTTGTCAGCAAAATCCCTCAGCGGACGATCATTTCGGAACTTGGCCGGCAGAATCACAATGTCTGCTCCACTTATTTATCCTTCTCATTCAAGACATTTCCATACAATGCCATCAATCTCCACACTCGAAGATGAAGATGAGGACCAAGTTAAAATTGAAGTTCAAGGTCTAATTGATATGCTAGGAAGTTCAAATGATTTCATGCCAACCATGGCTATCCTAAATCTCGTGATTAACCTTCTTTTATATTACCCTCTTACCGCAGAGAAGAAAACGCGAAGTATGACCAGAGACATTGGTACTCAAAGCACTCCAGTTGACCTTAGCTCAAGCTCAGGAAGTGTTAGTCCTGCTCCTACACCTTCCATTGAAGAAAGTCCAAGAAAGATCGCCTCTCCACTTTCCAGTGAAAAAATTAATAGCGAAACGGTGGTAAGTTCTTCGCATATTTTGCAGCGTACAGAGAGTCATAATATGGAAGTGGTAAAATTAATCCCTTCCCATTGCTTTACATTGAAAGCTAGGAAAATTTTACATGGAAGACAGTGATTACACAGAAGGGGTTAAAAACTACTAGCTAGAAGTGGAAAATGGCTGGAAGTTCTTGGTACTCTAGTCACTGAATACCTCTACATGCTCTGTTTTTAAAGATTAAAAGCTTTCCATTTTCCATCACAAGTTCAAGATTGGCGTTAACGTTTGTTTATATGGTTTAAATGAAAAACAAAACTTAGCTTGAAGATAGATACCTGCAGCTGAAGTTCTAATTTGCACCAACATTCTAATTTGGCAGAAAATGAGAAGTGTTTTTTCTTGCTTAAAAGGAAAATAAATCCAAGATGTCATGTCCAAGTTGAGGATATCAATAGAAATGCATTTCACATCTTAATAGTTCAACATCAAATTGAGACAGCTTTCTGGCTTGAAAAGAAGGGACCCCATTGCTTTTCTCCTGATCTTCTGAATGTTCCCCTCCCAAAATGACTAGCTATTATAGCTAGGGGTTGCCCTAATTGGTTGGGGACTGGTAACATGACCTTGCCCCTGGACCTCTACTTACTGCATGCACATGCACTGATCTTAGGCACGTGCTGAGCTTGCAAAGATATGTTACTGCTTAACCCTCTCTCCCTCTCTCTCTCTCTCTCCTTTTCTTTTTCAATAGGGGATGGGGGGGAGGGATAGATTGCTTATATTTTTATTCATGGGGTGCTCCAAAATTGCAGTCAATCTTTCTACTTTTGGGCTTGAATCATATCTGAAACTGAAGCTCACGGACATGAATTACTACAGGTTCTGGGGAAAGAAGTAACTGTGGAGAAGGAAGACATTACCATAAGAAATGAGGGAGAGAGGAATAAAGTAAAGAAGATGCACAGCTGCAAATGCAGGCAAGGTGGATGCTTGTCATGGAGTTTGTGGATGAGAAGAAGGCAAAGAGAGAAACACAAGCAAAGTAAGAAGAATATTTTTCTTAACCATTTAAGTAGGTGCTAGATAAAAGCTCCGCCCATTGTAGCACCAGAAAGATTCGCCAGCTCTCTCTATATCTAATGAAAGATTGTGGTGATCGGCAACGTTGTCGTGGGGGCCAATAGAGTACAATCATAGAATTGGTGGAGGTGAAGGAATTGATGATTTGGTTGTTATCGTATAGTGATCCTATGTTTTTGTTCTTGTGTAGGTTGGAAATGGAATTGCTGACAACTTGGTGTTTCTCCTTTTGCGTGCACGTTTTTTTTTTTTTTTTTCCCACAAGAATTATGCATTTTTTTTATAAATTTTTTAGAAGGGAGGGAAAAAGACAAAAAGTGAGGAAAGGATGGGACATAATAGGTGTCAAGCTAGAGACATACGTTTCCAACAACAATACTTAGGATAAGTTATTAACGATATATAAGAATTAATTATGCATAAATATAAATATACTACATAACTTCATACCACATATTCTATAATGAGATATCTCTTATACTTACAATAAAATATTCTTTACGTTTTAAAATCATAAAATAATAGGTGTTAGTCATATCTTACCTTAACAAATTCTATTAGTGCGAGACTTAAAAAAAAAACCCATTACACATTCCTTTCATGGCTTTCTGCATTAATCCTATGTTTGGTTCACAGAGGAGGATGAGGGAGCAAAGGAGGAGAGAGGAATTTTTACTTTCATCAGGGGATAATTTATTTTGATTTTATTTAGTTAGAGGTGAAGTTAAATAAATGATGAGTATTATTTTAATTTACGTCACAATATGTATAAATTTGAACGAATTATTATTTTTTAATATGGTGAAAGCTCTTCTTTTTTTAATTTACTTCATTTCTATCTTTTCTTCTAAATCAAACGATATATATTACCTATCTATGTCTAAATTTCTCCTTTTACCTTAACCAAACATAGTGAAGCCAAAATTGATGTTAAACTTAGAGGGACGTAATTTGAATATAACGAAGATACATGGTTTGATTGAAGGTTGATAGTGGGGTGTAAGTGTCATGACTTGTCTCCTTCATGGAGAGGTTGCAAGAAGAAAGCGAAATGTCTTAATGCATGCATGGAGGGGAAATGGGGTAAAGCATCTTTAGTAAAAGCAGTAGCAGAGCGAAGGAGGAAGAAGACTGATTAATTCCTCCCCCAATTATTGGGCGGGGCAGGTGGGGTGGGAGAGGGGCTGTTTTCTTCCTTCCATTATTGAGCATCCTGAGATGGTTTCCAAAAATTCACTCACAGTTAAAAGAATAGTACTCAGTGCCCCTCCTTTTTCTTTAGCACTCAAGTCACGGGTTCAAATCAGCAGCACCACCACCACTGCCTTTCCTTTTCAGTTCTTCGGGTAATAAAGACGTCATTAATCCATAACAAAGGAACTGTAATTTGCACCATGAGAAAAGGAATAAAAAAAAAAGCTTTTTCAAACACACTACTCGAGTCTTTTCTTTTCTTATTTTACCTTTTAAAAAAATATACATTTCGTAAAGATACGGAGTACAAGCAGCTAGACGGTAAGATCTCGTGCACCTTAATTATAGCTTTTGTAGTGACAACCTTGATTGAATGTGTAAGATAGGTGGGAGGTGATGACACAACGACCAATCCTAAAAGACCACTCTTTCATCTAAGGATACCTAACTGCCGCACCGATCATTTGGGGGGAGGCATGACAGTGCGAGGTGGATAGTTTATCTGGGTTGGATGCCTCCTAAAGAGTAACGGAGAGATGCAAAGGTAGGCTCAAGCTAATATTCTGCTCATGAGCATAATGGTATAAGTCTGCCCGATTGTGAGACCAATTAGTCAAATAGAGACAAAAAGTCGGCCAGAGAGAAAAAGTATTACATAATTAATAGGATATACTTAAATAAATATTAGATTGAGGTGATATGAGATATAATTATTAATAAAAAAATAAAAATATAATTTGTTGTGAGTATATGACAACTCTCAAGAAGCAAAAAAATATTTAAATTAATATTATTGAAATTAAAACTTTGATTTAAATTGAAAATATTTTGTTCTCACTTGTAGCCTATGAATCAAAATCAATACCTTTTAATCTAACTAGCTATAACCGGGTTTGGGGCCTCAAGTTCAAATTGCGCGTCCATTTAATTGTCAAATTTCTACTTTGAAAATTTTTATAATTACTATGAATTTTTAAATTTGTAAGTCTATTTTGCCCCCATTTTGATTTCCATGTAAATTATTTGTTTGCCATTGATTTTTAGTTACTTTTAATATATTTTTATGACTGTTGTAAATAAATTATATGCTAAATTTTACAGTTTCCAATTCGCCATAACTATACAAAGAGGTTTGCACATATCAAGAGAACATGCGTGGCCTCAAACAAAGTCTATTGAAAAATATCTGAAACAGTCGAAATCAATTAAACTATTAAAGTAAAATGTGTAAATATTAAATGCTAGTATATATATAAAATTCAGTCCCTTAACTTTTATTATTTAGTAGTTTAGATTTTTTTTTTCAATTTTTTTATGCCCTCTAACTATTTTTGAGAAACTTTTTTTATCTTTATTAATGTTTCCATTAATAAAACCGTAAATAATAAGAGTAAATCTAGTACTTCGCTATAGTTAGAGGACAAAAAAAAAAAGTTAATCAAAAATAGTTAGAATACCTAAAATGTTAGAAAAATAAAAAGAAAAAGGACCCAAACTACCAAACAATAAAATTTAAATGGTTGAATTGAAAATTTTTCAAGAAATAAATGTTATAATAATAAAAAAATTAGTTATATGTTTACATTTTTCTTTCACTTCTAAAAGATAAATTAGAGAAAAAGAATAAAAAAGATTATATGAAAGTTTTTTGTACTACTTGTCCATAATGTATACTATCAAAGTTAAAGGGAGCATATAATATATGTTCTTAGTCAAATTTTCTAACTTTATAAACACTAAAAGTAAAATTCAATGTTCATTTACATTTTCTAGAGGGATAAATTATATCATTGGGATGATGATATATAAAAGTTCAATCAACTCTTTCATGAATAAGAATGACTCAAAAATCTTAGAAGTTGTAGAGGCAAAATATTGAAATATTAGATTTTTTTTAGATTTTATTTTTTTCAAAAAGAAATATAAAGTAAAAATAATAAACTTTAAAAGTTGGGGTGACATTGCATGAGCTTAATTTCTATACAAGTAAATCCAATAGGACAAAATTATTATATCAAACATGTTAAATTAGTGTACAAACAAAGATGATATTACTATCAAATGTTTAAAAATATATTTTTTATACAATTAAGTAATACTTTCCAATTTATTTACAATAATAATTTAAAAATTTTATCAATTTAATCACTTAACTTTTATTTTATTTTTTTTGATAATTTTGGTCTCTTTTCTTTTTTATAAATGTTTAAAATTGAGAGAATAATAAAATATCGCATTTGCTCTTGTCGTTGACGGTCTAATTAATGAAAATGGCCATAAAGACCAAAACAATTGTTCAAAAATAGTTAGGGAATCTAAAAAATTGAAAAAAATAAAATTGACTCAAACTGTCGAATAATAAAAGTTAAGGGATTAAATTGACGAATTTTTCTTTGTAAATATCATTCACACAATTAATCTTAACCATAAAATGATTTTTGGGAGAAAAAAATTACAACAATAATAACAACGAATTCAAACATCGGCCCCTCACGAGATAGGGCAAGTGGTAAAATTGAGCGAAATTTGAATATATGAGTCATTAAAAACAAAAAAAAAGGGGGACAAAATATGCAAGCTACTCGAACTTTCTTAAATTTTAAATTTCACTCTCAAAATTGAAAATGTGTCATTTTAGTCCTTGAATATTTAAAATACCTAAAAAATAATTCTTCTAATAATAAAAGTCCAAATATAATACAAAGCTATTAGCTCTCAAATTTAATCTCACTACCCTCTCTTCGAAATTCTTCATGTTATCAATAGCACTTTCAAGATTTAATTTCATGCATTTTTTGCAATTTAATAATCTTATGATTACTCTTTTGCACATCTTCAGATCCAATTATACAACAAAAACAACGGATTTCACCCTTTAATAACTGAAACTCAAACATAGATATAAGAAAAAAATTATATTCAATTCTCGATAGATAGAAAAGAAACACAGATTCAGTTATCGACAGATAGTAATTTTCTTGATATCTTTATAAAAAGAAAGAATATATTTGAGAGAGAAGTGAATTACTAAAAAAAGATCTGAAACTTAACGTTATATTGTGAGAATTATAAATGAATGAAAATACTCATAAAACATGTCATGTAAAAGTCATGTAATGAACTTTCGTAAATATTTAACAGTTCTAATTAATGGAATGACTATTTTTTAAGTATTTTAAAAAATTAAAATTATTTTTTAATGTAATTATTTTTTAGGTATTAATGGAATGACTAAGATCACATAATTTAAAGTTGAATAGTAAAAATTAAAATTTATAAAAATTTAAAGATTTCCGGTATATTTTATCCCAAAACAATTGATTTCAAACACGGCAAGACCATTATTCACCCACATAAATGTACCCATTGTAGTATGGGCCATTTGAAGCCCATCAGACAAGTGGGCCGCCGTTGAGTTTTGCAAATTTCTTGAGATTCTTATCCGCACTTTAAATAGAAGATAAAATAGTGCCACGTCATCGTCCGTTAGAATTGGCGGTTGAGAGCTATCCCTCCACCACCACCAACTGTAGCCTTTTCCTCATCGTCTCCGACAAATACACCTCCCGAGAAGAATTTAGGCCGTGAAAGCAGCTGTAATGGCAGCTTCAGTCGCCGGAGCAGGAGGAACTATCCTCTGTTCGCAGCGTTTTCGTTACTGCTCCAACTGTAACTGTTTTCTCTCTCCAAATGGGCCAACACTTAGACCCAACTCGAGCCTCTTCACCATTCAAGAACCGCTAGTGGGAAAGACCCAAAATCATCCCCGACTCAGACCCATTACGAAGGCGGCCGATTCCACCCGACCCACAACTGTCGACAAGTCTGTCGTACCAGACGATGACGGGTTTTCGTTTGCGAAGGTACACAGAACAGTACTAGAGGTTCTTTTTCAGTCTTATAAATTGCTGTGCGTTTTGTGATTCTATGTATATGAGAAATTCGTTTTGAATTGTATAAATGTGGAAGAATTGTTGCGCTTCAAAGTTCAATGAAATGTTGCACTTCAATTAAGTAGCAAGATTATGAAGGCTAGTTAGTCATTTAGGGCACTCATATTGTCTACAATCAAAATGTAAAATTATTATAATAATCCAGATAGTAAAATGTTTAAGTCCAGATGTTAATTCTGTTTCCAATTGCATTTTATTGCTCACAAAAGGTAGCTTTTTTGGTTCATAGAGGTTTTTAGTTGTAAGGGTCAGAAATTTAGGATGCTGTAATCTTCTTATAAAGTAAAAGTAAAGTTGGTACTTAATAGCTATGCATTCATAAATTTACTTCTTTTTACTGAGTTGAAACTATTCTGATGTTTTAATTATTCTACATGTTTTCCATCAATATAGTAGCATGGTATGAGAGAGAACACAAGAACTGCAATAGAAGGAAACTGCAAAAGCTAGAATTCATTTCTTTGTCTTATGGCTTTTTGATGAGATGCTCTTCATTTTCTTCTTCCTACAGATGAATCAGTCTGTACCATTATAATTTACCATAAATATGCAGGTTTCATTTGGCGTCATTGGGTTAGGCAGTGGCATTGCATTTCTATCGTAAGTACATCTCACCGAATATGCATGCAAAGGTTTTGCCAATTCTCTATCAGTATTCTACAATTAGTCCACATAATGAGTCTGCTTTACAGTTCATCTGGAAATTTGAATCTCCCTACTCCCCCCCTCCCAACACCCATACACAACTTTACAAAAAGTATCTGAACAGCGTCCTCATTTTTCAAAGTTGGGTTGTGCATTAAAAACAGGTATGGCTTTGGGGCATATTTTAACATTCTCCCTGGATCCGAATGGTCTGCATTAATGCTGACATATGGCTTTCCTCTTGCAATCATTGGAATGGCTCTTAAGGTGATTTCTTTATTGCAACTTTATGGTTTGAATCTCACATATGCTAAATTTCCTCTTATGCGAGCCTAAGCTTTGCAAATATCGAGTCATTTCTCTGATTGCGAAAAATATGTTGTCATTACCTGGTGAATGAAAGAGGGAGATGCCTTAATTCTTTTTACTGGCCGGTGATGACCCGAAACCAATATTCCAAGCTCTGCATTATGTTGATATCATTTTCACTTTGCAGTATGCTGAGCTCAAACCCGTTTCCTGCTTAACCTATTCAGATGCCCAGAAATTAAGGGAACAATGTGCAACTTCAATCCTTAAGCAGGTGAAGTTTGCTTTCTGTCTTATGTTTTATGTGTATGGTTGTCTTTGTAAAACATTTATTTAATATGGCATTTTTAGTTTTACTCGAGGGCCGCTCTTTAAGTTTCGATTGGTACTTAATCCAGCAATGAAGAGCTCATAATATCCATGCAGATTTTACTCTTTTAGGTTATGTATAATGTATTGGGCAAGATTCTATTAGCAATTATGCAGAATTTGCATGACTTGTTTATTAGGTCAGAAATGATGTCACACGCTACCGTTATGGTGATGAACAGCATTTAGATGAGGCACTGAAAAGGATTTTCCAATATGGTCAGGTAATTATCTCTGTCCATCTAAGAAATAATTTGATGCAAGCATTTCTTTCTCCCTTCATTCCTCCCCCTTCCTTGCCACCTCTATTCCTACTCAAGGTGGTGGATGGTGGATATTCTTATCCATCACCAAGAAGAGAGAAGAAAAAATATGGCCTGTGGAGACGGATTAGAATTTAATCTATCTCTATGACTGTCCCACTGGTACACCTACAATTTAAGTCACAAATACATGATAGAAGAGATGACATAAAACTTGTAATTCATAAACACTCCTATTAGTAGACTGTATTGGTGATTGTAGGAACTCCTAATTTAGCTCAGCTCTATTGTTCTTATACCCCAAATCACAAAAGCAAAGAAAGAAATATAGGAAATACAACCATGAAGAACAAAAGTACTGTATTCTTGGTCAAGTTCAAAAGTATGTTAGAACAGGTGATATTGATTTAATATGACCTCCATGTTTTCTTTCTATACAGGGAGGAGGAATTCCGCGGAGGAGTGCCCCAGTTTTAGAGATGATTCGAGAAGAAGTATGCTCCTTAAACTTGCTCAAGTTTCTGAATAGAAAACCACTAGTTCTCATGCTGCATTGAAATTGAAGCTTAGAGCCTTAGACAACATCTATTTACCATTCCTTGCATCATTTGAAAATCAACAAATGATGACTAATTGGATTTCATCAATCTTTCAACTGTACGTATCTATTGACAGATTCCCATAGGTTCACTTGCACCTTTTTCCTGGGTAGTAAATACCACTTCCTCTTGAATTGCTAGGAAATGGCTAATTAACCAATACCTGATTTGCATTGTTCGGATGAATTACTTTTTCATTATAACACAATATTGCCTTCCCATTTTTGTATGTTTCAGGTCACTGAAGATGGTAAATACTGTTTAGTATTGGTGTTTAAGGCAAAAGCTCTACAGTTGTCAGATTTCGAACAAAGACAGGTATGAGTTCAATAATATCAACATTACAGTTACAATTACAAGAACCACTTCTTTTTTCTCCCCTCTGTTGTCTTGTGTAGGGAGGGCTATTTATCTCATCTGCCAAAAGATTCTTGCTAAATTATGTGTCTTTTGGATCTCTTAGGCAAAATTTGCATCTTTCTTTGGACCAGGGATTACAGCTGAAGTTGGTAAGTCCTAGAACTATTATTAACTAGAACTCCCATGGTAAAAATATGTGATGGCTAGAGAAAAATGAACTGCCGACTTTGAAACGTTATAAACTTACCTCTATTATCCTGTGGATGCAGTGAAAGGAGAAAATGA
The DNA here is from genome assembly GCA_026120185.1 of Voacanga thouarsii. Classification (NCBI taxonomy): domain Eukaryota; kingdom Viridiplantae; phylum Streptophyta; class Magnoliopsida; order Gentianales; family Apocynaceae; genus Voacanga; species Voacanga thouarsii. The sequence continues at coordinate 2,364,871 of JANUWF010001190.1, forward strand.
TTTGTATGAAGTGCGACTCATTTCCAACACAATATTGTAGATCTTGTGAGGTTTCCAAACTCCATGCCAAATTCATTGCTGTCACCCCTGGTTGCTTTCAAAATATTGTAGTATTGTAGAGGAAAATTGGAAGGGAGAAGGGCTTGGTGATGAACTCAAAAAGAATGTAATGTATATTTACTTCACTATTTCTCTAGCTTTTGCCATGTAAAACTTGATAGACACTGATGTTCTTCTTTCCCCCTTGAAAATACAGGAAAGCCATTATGCAATCTCTTAAGAAAATTTGACAGTATTCCAGCTGGGTGAGATTGAGAGAGGGTAGCTCATTTCTAACATATTCCATTTCTCAAAAGGAAAAACAGATTCTTTGGCGGAAGTGCTACTTCCAGACACTGGATTCCCATCCACAAGGAACAGAGAGATAAGCGGTTGCTTAAAGATATAGCCATAGAAAGAAGAGAGCTACGCTCTAACATTGTCTGAACGAGTCATGCAAGTTATAGCATATCCAGACGCTGCAAACTCTCTCAACCTTAGGAGTGGAAAGACAAAGGTTTAAAATATAGAGAACTCGGTGGAGGATAAAGGATACCCTTTTCAAACAAGGAGCCCTAAAGTTCAAGCCTTGAGGTCCCAAGGTCCCAAGTTTGAAACTGCAAAAATACAGAAGCAAGTACAAAAGGTTTATGCCAAATCCAAGAGGGCTATCATTTTCAGACAAATGTATTAACACGCCCTCATCAAAATCCTAGCATTACTCCCTACCCCTATTCCACATAAGTAATGACAGAGTTAAACCAAGCTACCTTGCATGTAACTGATGTGAAGTATAACAACGTTTAGGTAATATGCTAATATCTATTATCCAAATAAAATTGTCATATCAATTCATCACATTAGCTCCAATGTAGAATACATTGTTGCCAGTACACAATATACAAAACTGAGCTTTAGTCTCCAATAATGTACTAATGCTAAACGTTTCCAAATTACTAATTCACAGTATTGTTCTGTCTCTGATGCTTTTCTCTGTTTAATAGGTAACCCTATAGTACAGTTCTGAGATTGTATTGCCAAATCATAAGTTAATTTCCCCGCATGCTTCACCATTTCCAGACAACTGTGGTGGTATTACCTTCGCAACAATTCTTCGCCTTTTTCCCCTGCAGGCAAAGAGACCAGTGAACAGTTTTAGTAATGACCGGCTTAATCAGAATAAGGTTGATTTCATAGTGCCAGGTGTAGAAAACAATTGGTTCCCACTCGTTAGGTAATAGTAGGATTTTACCTCAAACTGTTCAGGTGCTTCTCAACCACCTCTATTTGATCATCATCCAAGGAAAACCATCTCTCCTCCTGCAATGTTGAAGTATTCTCACTTCCCAGATCTGACATCCACAAAAAGAGAGCAAGGACTTTAATGTCCAGAACTAAAAAGAACTTTGCAAGCTGATGCAATTAAAACCTATTAACCTACCTTGGACCAGTATTTTGGAGCCGTGGGACACACATTTAAGCCTCCAGTAAGCTTTACCATTCGTGCCGAAATGGATGCTTGGTGTCCGAATGGCCTCAGATGTCTGATTCCCTATCAAGCCACAAGAAGAAAGACTTAACTTGAATGTTCCAAGGCATGACAACACTTCTATACTCATGTTTTCCCAAAAGCCATGTTTCCGACATCATGCAAATAAGGAATACAAACAGTTCAAGAACAATGTGAAAATTTTCATAATCATTTGTACAAAAGTTGAGCATTAGCATTGACAAGCTTATCTCAGGCAATTTGCACCGGAAAAACTTGGAAATAGACCTATTTGTTTATGAATTTCAGAACATACTCTTTTTAAATATGCCAACCGACTCCAGCATCTCTGTATGTGCTTGCTCAGCTTCAAGCTTAATTTGAGTAAGGAGGGCAGCATGCTCTGAAATTGAAAGAGGAGCACCATTTTTCTCAATAATTGCTCTGGCAACTTCATCTTGCATTTGCTGTTTCAAATGCTTCTCCTAATAATGAACAAGGAATTTGAATAAATAGAGAAAATGGTATGTCAAAAACCTAACAGGAAAATTACATTTGATTTGTCTTCTATTACCTTGTCTTTTGCAGCTTGCATTCGTTCCTTCTGTTCCTTTGCTTTCTCAGCATGTTCGGAGACCTGAGCATCTATCCAGATTCGAATCTGTCTGTATCAGGCAAAAAAGAAAAGAACCTTAGCAGTAAAAAAGTAACCAGAAAAGGATACAAAGTCGTAAAAGGAAAAAGAACCACAGCAGTCCTTATAACTTACGTAGTACCAAGGACTTCGTCACACAACATATTTAGGATTGTAAGTTTTTGCGAAGAGTTCAAGTTCTCATATCCATAAGCTCCCTTTTCTAAATGCTCCAGCAACTGTAACCTTGATCCAATCTCTGATCCAGAAATGGATTCCTTTAGCGCACGAACCCATGAATCTTTTCCACGTGTTGGGCTTAAATCTGAAGACCTAGGGAATTAACAAGAAAAGAAATTCTATCTTCAGAGAAAGGCATACTTAAATTGGCAAACCATCAATGCAAAAAATTATACCCTTGTCCTCGATCTTCCTGAATTAAAGATATTAAGCGGATGTGAAACTGGACTGTCAAAGAAAATCTTCCTGGACGGCTACTTCGCCCATCCACCAAATCTTTCAGTATACATCCCGGCTGGCCATTCTTCACCTCAAGAATCTGTTCAAAACGAATGAGAAGGCACAACAGCTAAATGTCAAGTGCTAAGGTCATTTTCTCCCTTGTATGCAAAGATACCGGAGCTAAGAAGGAATACAAGTAACAGAAGATAAAATCAAATTCAACGTACAGCAGTAAAAGGCTAACTCTTAATTCTAGCGAAGTATAGAACGGCTAAATTACAATCCCACAAAGGAACATTAGCATAAGATTAAAACTTATTGAGTTTGCCACTAAGTCCAAGAAAATGATGCCTATACTAAATCATGGCAAAGTTAGGTTAGGAAGCCTACACCTATAAAATCTGATAAAAAAATATGCAGCTAATGCACCTGAAAGCTAACAATTACAACTTGATTCAACAAAAAAGTAAATAAATATTCAAAAGAGAAAATGACTTGCCTTCCCAAAAACAGCACAAAATTCCAAGAATTGCAAGGCTTTGCCAACATCTCCTGGTGGCATCTCAACACCTTCTACAGTTGTCAGCTCAGTTCCAGCAGGCAAAGTAATTTCAGAAACACCCTCCTTTTTCAGTACATCAACATTTGTCTCCAGGTCTGCCTCTCTATTCTTGTTTTTATAGTTAATGGATTTCTCATCTTGCCCTTCCACTTCATCATTTATGACATCATCATGCTCCTCCATTTTCGCATTGTTGTTGTTAGTGGATTTCTCCTCTTGCCCTTCCACTTCATCATCATCATGCTCCTCCATTTTCTTATTGTTCTTGTTAATGGATTTCTCATCTTGCCCTTCCACTTCATCATTTATGACATCATCATGCTCCTCCATTTTCTTATTGTTGGTGTTAGTGCATTTCTCATCTTGCCCTCCCACTTGATTATTTGTGCCCTCATCGTGCTTCTCACTGGATTCCTCCAACTTAACCTTCTTTGAGTTTTCCTCATCGGGGCTTGAAGGTGAAGACAGGGCCTGTAACTTTGATTCCACCTTATCATCAACATTTCTTTCCTTAACCCGCTTTCTAGTCAAACTAATCGAAGACTCCTGCCAAAACAAGAAAAAGAGGTAATAACCGCCGATAAAAATTAGCGGGCAATACTTGGGTGGATCCGGTCCACCGTGGACCAATGCATAAATGTATTATACCTTTCTAGAAGTGTACAACTTCTACTGCATATTATACAACACTTAATGCATTGATTCAAGTCCACTCAAATATTTCCCAAAATTAGCAACCTAGCAAGTAGCAACACCGCGCAGTACCATAGAACTAATCACCGTGTGTGCATGGAAAAAATGGTTAAAATAATACTTTAACTGTGCAATTTGTAGCCAAGTTTTATTCCAAAGAAAGACATAGAAACAAAGTAAACTAGAGAAAGTGACTTGTATACATATTAAAATGTTCGAGCACAAACCATTTCGGGTGCAGCTTTCTTTCTTGGTGAATCTCCAAAACCATTCAGAGACTTTTCATGGTTAAAATTTGTGGGCCCGCTTACTTGAAGCATTTCAGAAACACACGAATATCCATTTGCCTTGGCCGCATGTACAAGAATACCAGTGGGCTGGCAACCACGTTTTTTCCTGCATATTTTACATGAAGATCAGAGAAATACCCAGTCACTTCCTAGAAAAGCAACGACACAAATACTTACATGCATAAACTGCAGTTGCATAAGCCTCTGCACTTGGGACAAATCCACTCTTGCAAATTTGCAACTTCTTCAGCATTCTCGCCATACCTGATCCAGAAAACAACCAAGAACAAAAATAGTCAGACAAGAGTAGCAGTACAAAACCAGATGTCTGAAGGGGAAAATTAATATTGTATCCAACCTGTTCCAGAGGCATTTGTGACAATATTTAATAGGGCATGGCTTGTTCTTTCCTATGTTCTTGCATTCTGCTGCTAGGTCCCTCGTTTTTTGGCGGCACTTCAAAAGATCGAGTTTCAAATCAAAGATTAGACAGAAAGATTTACAAATCAAAAAAAGAAATACAAACACCTTTCATTCACGATAACTGCAGGGTAATAAAATGAAGCAAAAAAAAGGACTTGGCAACTTTTACTGTCTCTAATTTGTTAATAATTGATATCCAAATTAACCAAACCTGCGTCAGGCCCAAAGAACAGTAGCGAGGCTCAGTCAATGCAACTTCATTAAAAGCAAGTTAATACTAAAAATAAATAAACACCAATGATCCACATCTCTCATATTTCAACAGTCTTGGCTGAAAAAGAAAGACCATTTACAAATCCTCGGGGTATATCATTCATCTCATCATTAGTGTTGCATGTACTTAATGGGACTCGTTCTTTTTCCTCTTTGGACAAGTTAACAATTTTAACTTTCTCCCTAAGCATATGAATTTTGGATATGATTTAATTTCAAATTCAAAATTCCAATCAACTGAAAATCAAAGAATCCCACTGAGAGTCCGTTGTATTTGAACCCCAGATGTCCTCGTTTGCGCATCAACCTTATCAACTGAGCCACCAATCACAACCATGAATAAACACCTCTCTACATTTTTCCCCAGTTGCATACCAACAAAAAGGAACTTGCTTGTTTTTCCCGATACATAACCAACCGAGAAAAACAACTCCTCTAGCTGGGAAATTAACATCTAACAGAGAAAAAGAAACGCATAAATATGTTAACACACCCACACACAGAAAAAACACTACAGAACAGCCTCATTTCACACATAAAGCAGAAAACACCCACCACTAACTTTACTTTTCGCTTTCTCCGTCACTTTTCAATCAGATAAAGCAAACGGGTTCATACCAGAATCTGATAAAAAAAGGTTACCTGATGGCAACTCTTGCCATCCTTCGGGTCATAGATTCGACTACCGACCAAGCGAATTCCTGGGTTTCTATTGCGCTGTCTTGAAGGCCCAGACACGCACCCTTCTGCTCCATTTCTCTGAGCCTCACCTTGGCTGTCATTGGTGTTGGTGACGCTCTCCATTTCAGAAACCGAATCGACTGGTTTGGTTGGAGAACTTGGTATAACGGCCATCAGAACTCTTCGATGTCAGAATTATACAGCAATCTCGAAGCCTGAACAAGAAAAGATTACTGTAAATGTAATCCTCCTCGCCCTCTCTCCCTTGTCTTGGCCTGGACAGGAGGAGGATTACAGATATAGTCGAATTAAATTGCTTCCATAGTTTGGAGGGGGAAACAGCGCCACATTTGAATTTTGGTAATATTCTCTACTTTCCGCCAAGTTTACGGACCCGATTGGGCTTTTCCCGCTGGGACGTTATGATGAAACGCCTACGATTTTCGGGCTTCGAGCGAGACACTGGAGAATGATAAATTAGTTAATTTTTTATTTACATTCCCTTTTATCTCTTCATTTTAATTATTTTTTAATCTATTTTAATTAATTTTACAGAGATAAAAAAAATAAAATTTTTATTAATTAAATATTCTTTTCTATTTTTATCCTTACAATTTAATGATAAGTGTATCTCCTTATATTAAAAAATACACAAACTTCAAAACTTTGTTATAATTTCAAATTACTTCTCTCTTCTAAGTATTTAATTTTATTAAAAAATGAGTTAAAATATTGATGATGTTATAAAATTAGGGTAGTGTTAGAATAAAATCTACCCACTACACACTAAGAAAATTCTAACTATTCTTTGCACAAAAATTTCTCTTCAAACTTCTCTCTTTCTTTCTCTCACAATTCTTTCTCTAATCTTTCTTTCACTAATCTTTCTTTCACAAAATGATGGTGTATTACAAGCTTAGAGAATAACTCTATTTATAGAGCTCTAATTAGTGGAATACATCATGGCATACATCGTCTTCAACTAATCTCAATTAATGGCGTCTCCACTAAATGGTGGACATTCATAAAAATCTTATAATAATTCACATAAATCCATAATTAGTGGAGCCTCCACTAATTAATAGAGATTCCAATAATTCATAACACTCCCCCTTGGATGTCCATCCATACATAAAGAATATGCCTCGTTAAAACCTTACTAGATAAAAATCCAGTGGGAAAAAAAATCTAGTGAAGGAAAAATAGTACAATATTCTATATGTTTGTTTATTACTCCCCCTGATGAGATGATTCCTTTAAATCTTTAAACCGACGCATACCGATTTTATATCTCAACTTCTCAAATGTTGTAGTCGGTAAAGTCTTCGTGAAAATATCTGCGAGGTTATCACATGACCGAATTTGTAGCATATCAATTTCACATTTCTTCTGGAGTTCATGAGTAAAGAAGAATTTTGGTGAAATATGTTTTGTCCGATCTCCTTTAATATATCCTCCTCGTAATTGAACTATGCAAGCTGCATTGTCTTCATAAAGAGGAGTTGGAATATCTTTGATTGATGATAATCCACAACTTTCTCGGATATAATGAATCATGGATCTTAACCATATACATTCTCGACTTGCTTCATGAATGGCTATAATTTCAGCATGATTTGAAGAAGTAGCTGCTATAGATTGTTTCGTAGAACGCCATGATATAGCAGTATTTTCACATGTAAATAGATAACCCGTTTGAGAACGTGCTTTATGTGGATCAGATAAATAACCAGCATTTGCATAACCTATCAATGTTGGACTGGTTTTATTTGAATAAAATAATCCGAGATCAATTGTACCTTGGAGATATCGAATGACTTGTTTAATTCCATTCCAATGTCGTCGTGTTGGTGAAGAACTAAATCTTGCTGGTCTTTGTGAAAAACCTTGGGCTACTAATCGCGCTTTATATCGAACGATTTCACTCTTTTCATTGCACTTTCGCACAAATATCCATTTGTAGCCAACAGGTTTTACATCTTCTGGTGTTCGGACTGCAGGTCCAAAGACTTCACGGATGACCCAACCGGTCATGCCAAATGCTAAAAGTAATAGGATCAGTAAACTTCTGGTTTACTAGATGATGAATTTCAATTGTACGTATTTTTACAAAATATAGACCAGTAGAAAAATACGGCAGTTTTTCTAATACCGATTTCTTACCCAAATGCATTTGAGTAATAAAAAGATGCTCAATCCCATTTTCCTCATTTGTTTCAACATGATACCCATTTCTACGGATATCTTTAAAACTCAATAAATTTCTTCTGGATTTTGAGGAAAATAGTGCCTTATCAATAATAATTGTTGTTCCTTTAGGCAACAATATACTAGCTCTTCCGGAGCCCTCAATTACATTTGCACTACCGTTTATCGTATAAATATTTATTTCTCCCATTTTGAGATCAGAAAAATATTTCTCATTTTTTAGTATGGTGTGTGTAGTTTCACTATCAATAATTCATACATCATCATTAATAACGACCATCCGAACACAAATATATATATGTAAACGTAAATATTATTAGAATAGAATGAAAATGAAAATACAAAAACATCGGGGTGAGGCTTTAGTTCTTACGGACACTTGCCATCACCAAATAAATGGTCTATCCTACCGATCCGGGTGTTCAAAAAAATCCGATACATCCATATGGGTAATATTGATATTAAGATCTTCGGGATCAATATCGTCATCCTCGATATTATTTATTGGATGTTGAGAAAAATTTGCTTCCACATTTTTATTTTTCAATGAAGCTTGATACAATTCAACTAAATGCTTAGCCGTACTGACAGTTTACGTGACCAATGACCTTTCATGCCACATCTATAACATATATTCTTATACTTTTCTTCAATTTCTTTTTCTTTTCCCTTTTGATCTTTTCTGTTCCACTTGGTGGTCGGTATTTCTCACGATTTGATTATAATTGTGATAAGGGAAATATCGAGCGTGTCTACGACCATAACCACGACCACGGTCACGGCCACGGCCACGGCCACGACCACGACTATAACGATGACTTCTGCTGGAGCCAACGACATTCACTTCAGAGTCTTTGTAGAGCCGGTTGAGTGCAGCTTCATGATTTCTCAATAATAACTCATTATTTTTCTCTACAATGAGAAGGGCAATAATTAAATCCGTAAATTTTGTATACCCCTTTTCTCGATATTGTTGCTTTGCGGGACAATATTCGAGGCATGAAAGGTGGAGAATGTCTTCTCCAACATATCTTCATCGATCACTTTTTCTCCGCATAATTTTAATTGAGATGTAATTTTATACATTGCGGAGCTATATTCATTCACGGTTTTAAAATCTTGCAACCTCGGGTGCAACCATTCATACCGTGCAATAGGTAGTACGACCATCTTCGGGTGGTCAAATCTTTCTTTTAAATTTACCCACGGGCCATATGGATCTTTTTCGGTAAGATATTCCATTTTCAAATTTTCATCGAGATGACGACGAATAAAAATCAAAGCTTTAGCCTTGTGTTGTGCGAGATGCACTATTATTTGCTTGAATAGTTTCACTAAGACCTTCGACATTTAGATGCATTTACGCATCGAGAACCCATGACATATAATTTTTTCCGGAAATATCAAGGGCTACAAATTCGAGTTTCGCGATGTTAGCCATAGAGATCAATAAATGCGTACTGTCTTCGGCTTTGGTAACGGCAGAAACTCGTGCTTAGTCTTCGGCTTTTGTACCGGTAGAGACTCGTGCTGATAACGTGTTATAAAATTAGGGTAGTGTTAGAATAAAATCTACACACTACACACTAAGAAAATTCTAACTATTCTTTGCACAAAAATTTCTCTTCAAACTTCTCTCTTTCTTTCTCTCACAATTCTTTCTCTAATATTTCTTTCACTAATCTTTCTTTCACAAAATGATGGTGTATTACAAGCTTAGAGAATAGCTCTATTTATAGAGCTCTAATTAGTTAAATACATCATGGCATACATCATCTTCAACTAATCTCAATTAATGGTGTCTCCACTAAATGGTGGACATTCATAAAAATCTTCTAATAATTCACATAAATTCATAATTAGTGGAGCCTCCACTAATTAATAGAGATTCCAATAATTCATAACAGATGAGAATTTAATTATCTCTCTAAATTGCTATTGATATTTTTTAAGAATTAATGAGATGGGCATGAATATCAGAATTCATAAAATAAGTTTTTAACTATTATTTTAATATGCTTATAAAATAGAATATTATTAAATATGGATAAATTTTGAATATTAAATCTTGATTTCATAAAAAGATAAATAATTTGAGACAAATATTAAGTTAGAAAGTGGACCGATAATTTGGAACGAAAGAAGTAAGATGTTTATCCTAATTTATCTGTCTCGTTAACAAATCAAAATTATATTAATGTTATTTTTTCACAAATATCTCTCTTTAATACAATGAGTACTGTGTACTTATAGTGAGAAATAAAAATAAATTAAATATGCTTACAACATATAAAGTTTTGAAATTTGATTATTCTTTAATAAAGAAAGAACTTATCTGATGGTAAAATAAGTAATGTTAATTAATTAACTGAAATTTTTTATTTTTATTTTTAAATTTATGAATCGATTAAAATTAACAGATAAAAGGGGATGGATAAATTACTATTTAGTATAATTGGATAGAAATTTACGTGAATAGATTTATTTGAATATAATAATTAATAAAGAATTATTAAATATATAATGTTAAAATTAAATTTAATTGAGTAAAAAAAAAAAGATATGATGTGTTGAGAAATGAAAATTATTTTAATTACTATTATTTTAAATTGAAAAGAAATTGTGTCTAATTACACCTGTCTAGGATATTTTAGTAGCTAAATCCAAGCTACTAATTAATCCTAAGAAATCACTAATATATTACAGAAATTGTTTCTAAAAAAGTGTGGGGGTTGGAGAGATGGAAAATTAATTCAAGATTATTTAAATTCGGATGCAAATATAACAAATGTTATAAATACACATAACTGAGTAGGACCATGGCAATTACTAGTTTTGGATTATCATCAATCAAAGATATTCCAACTCCTCTTTATGAAGACAATGCAGCTTGCATAGTTCAATTACGAGGAGGATATATTAAAGGAGATCGGACAAAACATATTTCACCAAAATTCTTCTTTACTCATGAACTTCAGAAGAAATGTGAAATTGATGTGCTACAAATTCGGTCATGTGATAACCTCGCAAATATTTTCACGAAGACTTTACCGACTACAACATTTGAGAAGTTGAGATATAAAATCGGTATGCGTCAGTTTAAAGATTTAAAGGAATCATCTCATCAGGGGGAGTAATAAACAAACATATAGAATATTGTACTCTTTTTCCTTCACTAGATTTTTTTTCCCACTGAGTTTTTATCTAGTAAGGTTTTAACGAGGCATATTCTTTATGTATGGATGGACATCCAAGGGGGAGTGTTATGAATTATTGGAATCTCTATTAATTAGTGGAGGCTCCACTAATTATGGATTTATGTGAATTATTAGAAGATTTTTATGAATGTCCACCATTTAGTGGAGACACCACTAATTGAGATTAGTGGAAGATGATGTATGCCATGATGTATTCCACTAATTAGAGCTCTATAAATAGAGTTATTCTCTAAGCTTGTAATATACCATTATTTTTGTGAAAGAAAATTAGAGAAAGAATTGTGAGAGAAAGAAAGAGAGAAGTTTGAAGAGAAATTCTTGTGCAAAGAATAGTTAGAATTTTCTTAGTGTGTAGTGTGTAGATTTTATTCTAACACTACTCTAATTTTATAACACGTTATCAGCACGAGTCTCTACCGTTATTAAAGCCAGAAGACAGGTACGCATTTATTGATCTCGCTAAATTCGAATTTGTAGCCCTTGATATTTCTGAAAAAAAAAATTATATGTCATACAAAAATGCATCTAAATGCTAAAAAAAAGGGAGATCCATATGTCATGTGGATAAAAATAAAGATTTGACCACCTAAAGATGGTCGTACTACCCACTGCATGGTATGAATGGTTGCACCTGAAGTTGCAAGATTGTAAAACCGTGAACTCCGTGATGTATAAAACTATATCTTAGTTAAAAATTTTACGGATAAAAAGTTACTGATGAAGTTATATTGGAGAAGACATTCTCCACTTTTCATGTCCTACAGTAATAATATCGAGAAAAAGAGTATCCAAAATTTACAGCTTTAACATGAGTTATTATTAAGAAATCATGAAGCCAGATGAACTGGCTCAACAGCACTCCCAGAAGTGAATGTTGTTGGCTCCAGCAGAAGCCATCGTTATAATCGTAGTTGTGGCAGTGGCTGTGGTTATGGTCATGGACACACTCGCCTGAAGTGGAACAGAAAAGATAATAAGGGAAAAAGATATTTCCATTAATAATAAGTATCACGTCTTTTATTCATATCACTAGTGTTCATATGAACTTAAGGATACATGCTTATAGTTGCTCTTTTGTAATTGAGCTGACAAATGTAAGATGAAGGTTTGTAATTGTTCTTTTTTAATATTTACATTAGAGGAAGACAAACAATTAGTAATTATGGACTTCAGCTCCTCTTTTTCGACATCCTCCTCCTTTTCTTTCCCCTTTGAGCCAGTATTGAGACTAGCAGTAGAATTAGCCGTAAAATTACTGCGAAATAAGTCTTGGGATTTTATGATCTCCTTAAGTTTATTATAATTAAATTTCTTATTATATTTAGCCTTGAAGCATGCTTGTCTCAATTTCTGTGTTTGGTCCTCTAATTGCGTATTAGGATTTTCTTCCACCAACTGTTTTTCACATTCCAGTATCGCAATGGCTTCTTTCAACTTCTTCTCAGTCATATGTCCTCCTTCTTCTTTATTTTGCATCTCCTGTAAATCGAAGTGATATCATCGGTTATTTACTTATAAATCTTTCATAGTTTCATACTTGTAAATTATAAGTATATATGAGAGAGAACCTGAACATTCTTGATTATGGTCTCCAAGCTCACCAATTTCCTGTGAGGCCATCGACGAATTCCTAACTCCCTACATCTTTTTTTGAGACGGGTTATGCCAATATTCAATTCTTTGGCTGCGCTCCTGATTAGTAGGTAAAAATACTGCGAAATTGTTTCTCTTGATAGTGTCTGGGAGTTATTGCCCTTCTTCTCTCTCTGCCTCTTAATCATCTTCTTCTCCCCAAGAATTTTGTCTGCAATAATATCTTGAACTTCGATATTATGCATTTCATGAGTACTTACTCCGACTTCATTGCTAAGACCACTCATTATTTCTCCTAGAAAAAGAAAATAATATCAGTAAAGGTAATACCATTCAAAATCCATGTTTAAATGTATAATAACCTGGAAACATATTATGGCTTTGTTCAAAATCCATTAGAAAGTAGAAAGGATCATGCACAAGCATATCCTCATTCAAATGAATAGCATCAAGAGGAACAGTATCAAAAGCAGTCTCTTGTAGGGGCAGATCAACTTAGTCCAAAGCAGTATGTTCAAAACTTCCACTGATTTACATCAAAAACAAACCAAAAGAGAGTTTAATTTCATTATCAAGCATATTAAAAACAAATGGAAGCCCTCAAAGGTATCTCACCTGAAATTAGGAGGAAGCGGTTGGTATGGAAAGGAAAACATATCAAAATCTTCTACGTTCGAATTAGGCAGAAGCGGTTGGTTTGGAAAGGAAAACATATCAAAATCTTCTGTGTTCGAATTAGGCAGAAGCGGCTGGTTTGGAAAGGAAAATACATCAACATCTGCTACAGAAACCGAGTCAAAATTTGACCATATCTCAAATGAATTACGAGTCTCCATATCTGCTTTGTGATTTTTGTTTTTGATGTTTACTAATGATTGATAACTGAGATATATATCGATACATATATATATATATATATATATATATATGTATGTATGAGGAAGAAGAAGAGGTAGATGGTAGGTAGAGGGTTGGAGGAGAAGAAAATACAAGAGAGGAAGACGAAAAGTCGGTACCGGGAAGAGTGCAAAAAAAAAGGATATATTTTTCTTGGCATTTCCTGCTTGTCATCATTTTCTTATATTTCTTTTCTTATTCTCCTGTGAAATCATTATTCCCTAATTAGGGGGAGAACAGAAACAGTACAAGAAAGATCGTGATTGGACAACATCATTAAATTATCTTGATCCGCATACAAGCGCGTGTGAACTTGAAGTTCAAAAGATAATTTATTTGTAAAGCATTGCAAATCAAATGCCAAACGCTTTTGTTGACTCTAGAAGAGTAACAAAATCGCATATGCCAGCTATAAATGCTCATATTCTAATTGAAGTTCCAACAGAACAAAAGATTTTACATATAGCTGCTGAGCTAAAAGTGTGCCAGAAGCATGGCCGACCTCTTGGTTCTAAAGATAAAAATCCTCGAAAGAAGAGAGGATTAATGGTCCAGATGATCATATTAAAGTAAAGAATGATAAAGACTAAGAGAAAACTTATGACAAAGAACCAGACATAAATGAAAGTAACACTGAAATTTCTATCCATTATACCACTTCCGGTAGAAGTTGGAATCGGATAAAAACAATTATTGATCATATGTTTGCATATAATATCTCTTGATGTTATACAGGATAGTGATGATCCTAAACCAATATCAGTTGATGAATGTCGGCATAGAAAAGATTGACTGCAATGGAAAGATGCGATTCAATCGGAATTAAATGCACTAACAAAACATGAAGTCTTCGGACCTGCGGTTCGAACGCCAGAAGGTGTAAAACTTGTTGGCTACAAATGGATATTTGTGCGAAAGCGCAATGAAAATAGTGAAATCGTTCGATATAAAGCGTGATTAGTAGCCCAAGATTTTTCACAAAGACCAAGTATTGATTATGATGAAACTTATTCTCCTGTTATTGATGCTATTACACTCCGATATCTTATCAGTTTGGCAGTACATGAAAAGATAGATATGCGCCTATTAGATGTTGTCACTGCTTACTTGTATGGAAATTTAGAAAATGATGTTTACATGAAAATCCCCGAAGGATTTCATATGCCTGAAGCACATAAACATTATCCTCGTGAAAATTACTCCATCAAGTTGCAGAAATCATTATATGGCTTGAAGCAATCTGGGCGTATGTGGTTCACACGTCTTAGTGAATATTTATTGAAAGCGGGATTTAAAAATGACCAGGTATGTCCATGTATTTTTATTAAGAAATCTGGTTCTAAATTTGTGATATTAGCTATATATATTGATGATATTAATCTTATTGGAACTCCCGAAGAACTTTAAGAAACAATTGATTATTTAAAAAGAGAATTCGAAATCAAGGATTTTGGCAAAACCAAATTTTACCTTGGTTTACAAATTGAACATCTGGAGAGTGGAACATTTATTCATCAATCAACATATACAGCAAAAGTGCTAAAAAGATTTTACATGGACAAAGTACATCCATTGAGTATTCCAATGATCGTCCGATCATTAAATGTGGATAAAGATCCTTTCCGACCTCAAGAAAATGATGAAGAACTCCTTAGTCCTGAAGTACCATATCTCAGTGCAATTGGTGCATTGATGTATCTTGCCAATAATACACGACTTGATATTGCTTTTGCTGTCAATTTATTAGCAAGATTTAGTTCTTCACCAACACGACGACATTGGAATGGAATTAAACAAGTCATTCGATATCTCTAAGGTACAATTGATCTCGGATTATTTTATTCAAATAAAATCAGTCCAACATTGATAGGTTATGCAGATGCTGGTTATTTATCTGATCCACATAAAGCACGTTCTTAAACGGGCTATCTATTTACACGTGGAAATACTGCTATATCATGGCGTTTTACGAAACAATCTATAGCAGCTACTTCTTCAAATCATGCTGAAATTATAACCATTCATGAAGTAAGTCGAGAATGTGTATGGCTAAGATCCATGATTCATTATATCCAAGAAAGTTGTGGATTATCATCAATCAAAGATATTCCAACTCCTCTTTATGAAGACAATGCAGCTTGCATAGCTCAATTACGAGGAGGATATATTAAAGGAGATCGGACAAAACATATTTCACCAAAATTCTTCTTTACTCATGAACTCCAGAAGAAATGTGAAATTTATGTGCTACAAATTCGGTCATGTGATAACCTCGCAGATATTTTCACGAAGACTTTACCGACTGCAACATTTGAGAAGTTGAGATATAAAATCGGTATGCGTCGGTTTAAAGATTTAAATGAATCATCTCATCAGGGGGAGTAATAAACAGACATATAGAATATTGTACTCTTTTTCCTTCACTAGATTTTTTTTCCCACTGGGTTTTTATCTAGTAAGGTTTTAACGAGGTATATTATTTATGTAATGGATGGACATCCAATGGGGAGTGTTATGAATTATTGGAATCTTTATTAATTAGTGGAGGCTCCACTAATTATGGATTTATGTGAATTATTAGAAGATTTTTATGGATGTCCACCATTTAGTGGAGACACCACTAATTGAGATTAGTGGAAGATGATGTATGCCATGATGTATTCCACTAATTAGAGCTCTATAAATAGAGTTATTCTCTAAGCTTGTAATACACCATTATTTTTGTGAAAGAAAGATTAGTGAAAGAAAGATTAGAGAAAGAATTGTGAGAGAAAGAAAGAGAGAAGTTTGAAGAGAAATTCTTGTGCAAAGAATAGTTAGAATTTTCTTAGTGTGTAGTGTGTAGATTTTATTCTAACACTACCCTAATTTTATAACAACATGAATATATTTAAATTCGAGAATATTTATTTTTTATACTATTATAAAAGTAAGATGAGATAAAAAAAAATATATGTATTTAATTAGTATTAGATTTAAAATATTTTTATTTAATAATTTTTTTTATTAATTCAACAAATATTATCGCTCAACCATCTAATATTAATGTTAAGGCACTAAAGGTTTTGTGTGACATGTTTTGTAAGTGTAACTTGCCATTAGCATGCATTAAGGGTGTATTTGGATTGGGATAAATTATTTTAATTTAAAAAATTAAAATTATCATCTAATTATAAAACATCATATTTTTTTATTTTTGCCATGCCTCAGCCTATATATTTATTAAATTTAATTCAAACGAGTTATTATCTATCTATACTATTATAATTCATAATTAAATAAAATAATACACCTTCTGTTTTAAAATACTTATTAATTAAATTTTTTTATTTTGTTTTAAAAAACTTGTTCGTGTATATATTTCTAAAACTAATAATTAGTTTATTCTTATTATATCTTTATTTATTCTAAATCAACTACGTAACTTTTATTTTTTCTTACTTTTTGATAATTTTTGCCGATTAATAATTATCGTATTTTTAATATAAATAAAATAGAAAAAATTATACTACCACCGTTTCATGTGACGATATTGATACTCCTTAAAGGTGTTTTATTTGCTCGTAGCTCCCATTTGATACCGGATAAAGCAAATATTGGGTTTCGTTTTTCTTGTGATGGGCCTGAAAGAGGGGGTACATGCCAAGTATCAGATTTAATTTTTTTTTTAACAATATAAGTCATTTTACAAAATTTTATAAAAATTTATTATTTTTTTCTATCTCTATCCCTCTTTATAATTTCTCTCTTTTCATTAATTATGACCAAACTCTATTTTTAAAAGTTCAATTTTAAAATTATTTAGAATTTATGAACCTTTAATTCCTATGTATAAGTCTAAAATAATTTATATTTGAAAAGAAAATACTCTTAATCTGTTTGTAAAAATTTTTATTGATAACTATCTTGAGACGGAAGAATATATATATATATATATATATATATATATATATATATATATATATAAATATTTGTTTTGGAGGGACGGCAATGGCATGCCTCTGGTCTCGTAAGAGTCCCGTCCCGGCAGCCTGCCACCGTGTGACAAAGTGAAGTAATTATACGATTGGAAATGCAACTCTTCGAATTATCATTCAAAACAAAAGAGATATTTGACAATTGACAAACTCCATTAGGACCACGAAGACTTGATTCGGGTAAACGTGGCAGCTCCGTAATGGGACAACGAGGATAAGGCTAATACTGGCTTAGAAATCTTGACAGTGCCCACCCGCAAACCAAGTACCATGCATTAATGGGATGGAAGTACAGCCTTTGTCTCCCTATTACACCCTCCGTATTTGCCTTCCCTTTCCAGGAAACTTAGGAGGCGCTGCAAGGCTCCTTTAGTTCGATTCTCTCTTTTACTAGGTATTAGGTATGTTAATGCATGATTTCTGTACGCTTAGAGACTTTGTTGCCTGGTAAACTGGTTGATCATGGAATGTTTGTGAATATGCTTGAACGAACAATGTTGTTTGCTGGGATTTCTTTGATTTTTTTTTTTTTTTGCGCCTGAAAGTGTCATGCACTGTAATTAGTGACGAACCCAGAGAATCAGATGTGTAACTTGGGCATGGAATCTTGACGTTCTTGGTATTGGTATACATAGAAAAATGCAGGTTTTTCTATGATAATGTCATAATACTTGATGAGACACTGCATCCAATATCAGAGGTTTTTTTTTTGCTTTTAGTTAGATCTTGGTTATTTATACTCTAAGTTAGGCATTGAACCGCTAGAATATCATGGATTTGTTTGTGCATATTTACCATCATAGCAGGAGGGAAAAAACAAAAACAATATAAATGCACTGAGGTCTTCTTGAGTGTGGACATGTAGTTTGGACACTTTTCTTGGATATGCCAAATTGCCAATCATGAAATGGCTTGACACTTAACTACTACTGTTGTAAATCCAAAGAGTCTGTCTATGCGGATGACTTACCAGCCTTTTTAACAGTGGAGTATGATTTATACTTTCTGGTTATATTGTTGTATTGCCATGTTTTCTTCTGTCTTTATTTATTTACTATTTTTTTAATCTAATTCACAAAAATTTCCACAATAGATCCCTTTTTTTGTGGATTTCGTTGCTCCTCATGGAGATTTAAAAAACCTATATGAATGACAGGAAGTTTTCTAGAAAAAAGCTTGTTCAACAAAGAAGGTCAAACTGCAAGAATAACAGGAGTGCAAGAATTTATGCTGTTGCATTTCTGTTTATACAAACTACAAATATATACAATTGAGAGATTATTTCTCACATTTTGTCATCTCTGCTTCTCTTAAAACAGTTATAATGGAATGTGGACTCTTACGGGGACGAATACACAACAAATGGCCTACACAAAACCACAACATGCTTAAAGCATGCAATTTGCTAATGGAAAACAAGATCAGAGACCATTTAGGACCTAGTTTCTGCAGTACTTCCCGAGTTAGAAAATTGTCCAGAGTCTTCAAAGCATCGAGTTGTTCTGAAGATCAGTTGAGATCCTTAGATTCTTATTTTAGAAAACTCCATAATGATGATCTACAGTATTCTTCACGCACTTTCAATAAAAGGGCAGCATTACTTGAGCCAAGTGTTCAATTTGAGGCAAAAAAGGAATTGAGATTCCTGGAGGAATACCTTAGCAAAGTTGATGAAGGTAATATTTAGCAAGTCAATTTTGAATAAACATTTCTTCTTCTCCTTCCAAGGTAAGAAAGGGGGAAAGTATGGGAGAGAGATAATTAATAAGAAAAAGAAGATTGACAACTTTCACTATATATATTTGAAACTGAGCTTAATTGAGGTTGCACATTTATTATCAGTATCCCATAGCATCTCTGCAGTGAAAGGCTCTGTTTGCAGCTTGAACTACGTCTAGTTGAAATATATTGCTAATTTTCTTGTGGACTGTTGCTGTCTGTGGCCTATTGATCATTTGTTACATTATTGCCTGAAATGTACTCTGCTTTCATCCCTTGGCCTTTAAAACTTTAATCTTTGTCGATGCCATGTCATTTGAAAAAGCATTGTCAATGTATTAACAGTTTGATTGGGAATATTTTTATTGCACATTTCAAGGTAGTCTTTTTTCTCTTCTTCACCTTTTAACTGGTGCATAATATGGGTATGTTCTCATTGTACCTTTCAGAACATAGTTGCTACTACCTAGAAGAGATAGATTGACCTTAGGTTTAGTCGAGGCATAATTCCCACTGAAGTAATCACATCCGAATTGTGCTTCACATTCAAACCTTTTTCTAGGCTCTGGCGCCAACATTTGATGAAATCTTTAACAGCGATTATTCATTTTCTTTGATAATTTGTGTGCTGAGATTATGATATTCAGATGAAAAAAAAAAAAGGATATAAATGTGACCATCCTACTCAAAACACAAGAATGGAACTTGAATGTTTCACCACACTTAAGTTTTATTTTGCTTTCTTCTGGAATGTTACTTAAAAGTCTAGAATGGTCAAGACTCAAGACATTCTGGCAAGACTGTTAAAAGATGCATCAGTTATGCAATTCTAATAGCTAGTTTTTCTAATTCCTGTACTGAATGAAAAATCTGAATCCTCTTTTCTTTCAATTTTCAGGTGGGAAGTTGAAAAGGCACACTTCATCTTCTTCTGAAGATGAAACTTTTGAAGCAGCCATGAGTTCCTCTGTCAAAGGAGAACATGCAAGTGGAAGTGTGAAGAAACTGAGAAGTTACATGCTGTCAAACAATAGGGGTGGCAGGAATGGTCAGAGGAGCTCAGATGATGAACCCTCTAACTTTTATTTACCGTAAAGGATCATACTTCATGATTATGTGTTTAGGGCTACATAAGTCATTGGCAGTTATTCAATATGCTTCTTAAAAAATTATGCTCCTCACACATTTATGCACTTTTTTTCACGCAGAAGTATCATGGTTTCCATAAATCTTGCAGTATTTCTTTTTGAGATAGCAAGTCCAATCAGAAACTCAGAGTTAAATCTCTTTTCACTGCCAATGGTCTTTGGAGCAAAAATAAACAATTTGATCCTTGTTGGAGAATGGTGGAGGCTAGTCACTCCCATGTTTCTGGTACAAGATCGACGACTGGGTTCGTGTTTAGTTGCAGTTACTATGTTAACGTGCTTCTAAATGGATATAGAGACCTCAGCTGTCAATACTACAGAAAATAATCCGGCAATTTAAAGATTTAACCGATGCAAAATGCAGGAAAGAACTAAAATCACATATTACTAGTAAATAAATTGTTTCTGTTGCTTTTGAAGATATGGAAGCATGGCTTATGATAATAAAAAGTAAGATTCATTCCATGTCCAAAACTTATATAAGCTCATATTAATTGCTAGAGATTAAAGTTACAGGGCGATTCCAGTTTTCAGTTCTATTCAAAGCTATTGTGATTGATGGACTGTATATCTGACGGCTAAAGTTTTCAATTTGCAGCACTCTGGAGTCTTTCACTTTGCCCTTAGTAGTTGGATGCTTCTTACCTTTGGCCCTCAAGTATCTCGGGCTTATGGTCCGTTTACCTTTTTCTTGATATATGTGCTTGGGGGACTTTCTGGCAACGTGATCAGCTTTCTTCATACACCAGAGCCAACTGTAGGAGGGACGGTAAGCAGGGAGAAGGAGCTCATTTTTTCCCCCCTCTTTTAATTTTAAATTTTAGTCCTTTACATTTAATTTAGTGCACTTTCTTGTCAGAAATTTCATTTATTTGGCCCGTTCTTTAGCTTCTTCCTGCCTGCTATAGTTTTGTCACCAGTCTTTGATGCTTAGGGTCCAGCATTTGCTATAATTGGGGCATGGCTCATCCATCAAATCCAGAACAGGGGTCTGTATGGGAAGGATCCTTATGAAAGCTTGTTTCGCCAGGCAATTATTGCTACTGCGCTCAGCTGTACTCTAAGCAACTTTGGTCCGGTTGATGACTGGTCAGTATTTACAGTATTTGTGATTGAAAATAATGGAAGTTGATTATTGCAACATCAAGCTTCATATTATTTTGGTAATAAAAATAAATCATTTTAGAGTAATGTGCTAGATAGTAGGGCTGTAGAGTAGTTATATTTCATCTGTAAGATTTGAAGATAAATAATTTGTGATTTTGCAGGACTCATTTTGGAGCAGCTTTCACAGGTTTAGCATATGGATTTTTCACTTGCCCAACAATTCAACTAGATGATAAAGCTTCAGAAAGTGGTCGGGAGGAAGGAATCAGACTCGTTACACTTTACGTCAATCATTGTAAATCACTTGTATGCTTCTCCATATTCATTCTGCTGTGGACATCCTTAGTCTTTGTGATTGAGCCACCACTCAACTACCCAGATGGATATCATTTTGAATAATTCGCATGTGAGTTGATTCTACAAGCAGGAAATCATGTAAACTTTGTCAAGTTTCAATAATGTCGGGTAGAATAATCTCTCCCTTTTGTGTCTGCAAATTATTCTAGTACCTCAGTGGCCGTTTAATGTTTCATCCGCCATCCTGGGTTGGTTGGGGGGTATATTATAAATAGGAAAAAAAGACGTTGATACTTGGAAGTTTCTTTGGTCATTTGTGCATCGGACAGTATAGTAAAAAATGGAAAAGAACTCGGAACATACGTTAGTAGGGCTGCTCTGCTCGGCCTACGTTTTTCAAGATTTTCCTTTGCGAAGCCTCCACGTTAAAATTTGTCCTCTGGGCTCCACCCAACGGGAAATATTTAGGTGAATCCGATTTACCGTGAATTAATGCTTCAAGTATTATATAATATGCAGTGGAAGTTGTACATTTCTAAAAGATACAATACATTTATGCATTGATCACCCAAATATTTCCCTCTCAACGAACACCTGTCACGCGTTAAGCCCTCCACAAGCAACCACGTATATTTTGCTCTCGGGGATTAGCTGTGCAAATCTCTCTCTCTCTTTACAAAAGCAGAGTCCTAGAGGGCTATCGTGGGAAAAGCCTCAGCTTGAGCTTTAACTTTTTCGACTATGGAAGTTGGAAGGGGTGGAAGAAGCCTAATGGGGCATCTCTTAGCTGTCAACTTTGTCGTAAATCTGATTCTACTTGGACTTGCTGGATGGTCTCTGGACAAATACATAGACGGCGAGCAAGATCATCCCCGTCAGTTCTCTGTTTCTCTGGTTCCTTTCCCACCAACTTCTGTAGTAATTGAGTCCTGGAGTTTGAATTACACAAAGTCTTGATAATTTGTCCTTTCTCTCTCTCTGTGTATAGATTTGGGTGGAAATCCATCAACAACCTTTTTATTGACTTTTGCATTGATCGGCGGTGTAATTGGAATATGCTCATTGTTTGCTGGACTGATACATTTTCGAGCTTGGCGCAGTGATACTCTGGCCAGTGCATCTTCTTCAGCATTCATCTCTTGGGCTGTTGCAGCGCTTTCTTTCGGGTATCTCCTCGCTTTGTTTTCTAAGTTCATAATTCTGATATCTAAGCAGAACATACGACCTCCGAACTCCCACCAACAGCAATTCCACACCCCTCCCCCCCTCCCACCTCTCTCCAAATCCCCAAAGAAAGGTGGGATTTTGTACAGAAGTACAAGCCGGGAGCTTAGCACGGCTTTTATTTATTTATTTTTATTATTGTGGTTTCACGTGTAAATCTTCTTTGAGTGATTCAAAATTTAGTGGATTTTTGCAAATAATAATAATAATAATAATAATAATAATAATAATAATAATAATAATAATAATAATAATAATAATGTGATACCTTTCATTTTTTGGATACAATGGTGCAGTCTCGTATGCAAGCAGATCATTCTGGGAGGACGTAGAGGGAAACGATTGGTAAAGAAGAGATCACTTGAAGGTGAAGGCCTCTTATCTGCATGATTACAATGGTACTAATACGCTTCATGTCATTGCAGCAAACATTGGAAGCTTTTGTCACAATATCAACACTAAGCCAGTTGCTCTATCTGCTGATACTGCATGCCGGCATATGTAGCAGCAGACACGGACCAGCCCACAGAAACGCTCCTAGTCAATATGGTGGCATTGACAGGACTCCTGAACCCTTCAGGACTGGCACTTCACTTGATATCTAAAGGGGGAGCTTTCGATTGGATCTTGTTCCTTCAGTTGTGACTCGAGACTAAAGTCATTTTTCACTTCATTCTCTAGGTTCTCTGATACAATTTGGGTAAGAACCCAAGTAGAAATTCTGGGGCAAAATGTAAACAGAGGTATGGTGGAGAGAAAAAGAGGAGTTCCCTTCTTGTTACAACTGAAAAATGAATACATAAGATGCCTTATTGTCCTTGTTGTGTTATCCAACTAGCTATTGCAAAGATACGAATGTTATTATCTTTTCCAGCTACAGAACAGTTTGAAAGGATAAAAAATGGAGTCTGATTCAGATCACAGATGGACCAAATATCAATTTGACGAGAGAAAAGATTGGACACCAAATATCAGAAACAGAATTCCACCTAATAGTGTCACCTGTATTAAAAAAGAATAAGCCTGATTTGAAAAGAGAAATGCATATCTAAACTATCAGTTACCGTGGAGCCAAGTCTAACGAATAGCAGAAAGAGTTTTACCAGCCTCTCAGAGATTCGAGATGCTAAGCTCTTTCCTCCGATAACAGCTGCAACGGTGCACAGTGCCTGCCCTCTGTAGAAGTTGGCACCAAAGTAAAGCCTCAATTACATAAAAACCAGAACCCAAGAAAAGAAAGGAAGAGGGAAACAGAGAACATACAGAATTCCACCAAGGATCACTCCTATGGTATTTTCATCTGCTGCAAGACCAATGGTTGCCAGCTGAAAATGCAATTTTACACACAATTAATCTCATGTTGTTAGGTAGTGATTTATGAGTATTCCTCAGGATGATGCTCACCTGACTCTTGTCACCCCATTCACCAAAACAGGTAACCGAGAATGCCTACACAATATGAAATAAAACATCTGAGATTCACTACGAAGACGAGTAAACAAGTTTTGAGAATCACTAACAAGCAAAAAACCTTGATGAACACAGGCGAGAAAAATCGTCCGAGAAATGGCCTCCTCTGCTGCTTCTTCAAATCCTCATTCTCATCCGTCTTCCAGAATGTGTCAATACATAGCATTAGTCAAATTTTTTATAGGTGAACTGACTTGAAGATTCCAAAACGTCCAACCATACATTTACACTATCAAAATGCTGAGCAAAATATAGGAACTCTATTTAAAAGATTTAACGTTCTTCACCTCACCTTGCAACCTGCTGTGCTCTTAGGGCCTTGAGCAGCATCCTGATTATCCCAGAAGAAAAAGGAAACAGTTCATGAGAAACGATATCTTCAACTTGTACTAAAGCCACAGTCCAACACAAATGCAGATTAACACTCAAAACAGGGAAGCAGAGTGGTGACTGACCAATTCTTTTTCAACGTGCTTCAACTCGTCATTGTCACTGTTGAATATAAAGGACAAGAATTAATTTTTGCAGAGATCCGAAAGATGGACATTAGATCAGGGCATTTTCTTGATTGACAAAAACTAGAAGAAGAAAGGGGAAGAGAGAAAATACTCATCGTCTTCGTTGTATGCTTCCCACAGTGACCATGACCCAAAGCTAAAGAAGAGAAGGGTAGTAATGTTGTGAGCAAGTTCACGAGAAATCTGCCAGGAAAATGAATAAGATAACTGAAATACAAATATACTTCTGCAGATTGTTACCAAATAGTCATCTTTTTACACTTTCCAGTTCTGCCAATGTTATTGACAAATTAAAAACTCTGTGCAACATAGTCCAGGTTTCTCTCCCCTTTCTGTTCCATTAGTAGCTTTTATTTATTTTAGCATGAAGAGTGCTGACTTACTCTCGCACATATTTGGAACAATTAAACTAACCCTGTTTATCATCTAATGTTTCTTACATAATCCGCGCCCTCGAAAGAAAAGGGAAATTTTGGCTTACCAAGTTCGGTGCAGCCCAACCAAAAGCAGCTGATAGAACAGTCATCACCTACATTTTCATTTCAAAACATCTCTTAGTCTGAAAAAGACATCAAATTCATTATTCCGGCACGCCTTTTTAACATAGATTAGAAGAATCAAATAGAAATTACTGATTGATTTTAACAATTTTAAAAGCAATTGTTTTGTATATATCTGCAACAGAGAAATTGAAATAACAAAAGAACTGATCTTGTTAGTCAAAGAAATTATGATTGTAGATTTTTTGTTCCCCATAGCATTCATTTTCCATCTCGTTTCACCCAAGGTGGGATTAGCATATTTGATATTAGTGAACTGAAAATAGTCAAGTGGATTAATTTCTTGAAATACAAAGCCAAAGAAAAGGCAGAAGCCAAAAGAAAGCTTACAATGACAGAAGACAGGCAACCAAGCAAAACACTCCTCCTTGGATGCTGCATTGCCAGTATCTTACAACGACAAGACGTTAAGGAGTCCAAAGAAAACCATTCAGTCCAGGCTTTCACAGACCAAAACCAACAATTTTAATCATTAACTCATAATCGAATTCGAGCACAACCAAGTCTTTCCAGTATTTGATGAACTTGTCAACGTCACCAAGAGAGAATCACTTTCTTTTTTGTGCATTCTTTTACATATCCTTTGTGGAGTGCAACGAGAACTGGGAAAAGAGTAGTAACAGAGAGAACATACTTACAGCAGCAACACAGAAGGTTCTATCACCAACCTCGGAAAGAACTGTCATCATAAGAGACTTTGTAAAGCCCTGAAACAAAATCCAGGCACCCAGAGTTTGAGTAGATTATTAAGGTAGAACATGCTATAACAGAAAGATCATTGCTTTGCTTTTTCATATTTTGGAGGTCAACGGCTAAATTTCACCTGTGATATTGGCGAATCCATTTCCTCAAACTCAATGAAGAAATGCAAGGACCTTGATGAAGAAAAAATGTCACTCTCAAGAGGCTTCTGAGAGCAGAAAGTCAATATATATAGAGGTATACACAGCTTGTGTGTGTGTGTGCGCGCGAGTGTAAAAATAGAGATGCATTTTGTTGGCTTGAAGTTCCATGTGAGAAAGGAGAAACTTACCTTCGTTGATGATTGGCAAATGAGAAAATAATATTATCAAATATAATTTTTTTAAAAATAAATTTATAAAATATGATTTTAGATAAATTACATTCTTATATTTAGAAGATAAAAAAATTGAAAGAAAGTTTTATAAATATTTTTAATATTTAAAGTTAAAATATTATACATACAAAAATTTTTAAAATTATTTTAAAATATTTCTTATAATTATTGTACAATTTAATTATATATTTATTTCTTTTAAATGATTATATTAAATAAAAATCATATAATTAGTGTTCTTATGTCTTAAATGCAGATTTTATTTTATTTTATAATATTTTTATATTAAGCTCAAATTTTAATGTTAATAAAAAATAATATTTGATTATTATCAAATTAAAATATTTACAGAAATTTAATAAATTTTCTTTTCATATAAGCTATACAATCATAATATGATTTTTAAATTAAAAATTTACAATTATTTTTCTTAAAGTTAAACTTTTTAATTTTATGAAAAAAAGTATATTTTAGCTGGTAATATATAATTTTTTTATAACCAAATAAATACGAAATGTGTAATTGGTCAGTTTCAATTTGGTTTCAATTAGCGGAAGGGTCGAGTGGGAGGGGGGAAGATTCGAACTTGCGACCATCCAACTAAAACCCATGACCAGTTAAATTATACCGAGTGGTTAAATATATATAAAAAAAGAAATATATAAATTTTTAATATTACTAGATTAGAAAAGGTGTAAGGAGAGAAAGATAAGTGATGAGGAGTATATAAATATAAATAAATATTTTATTTATCTTTGTTTTTAAAATTATTTTTATATTTATTGTTATAATCTTGGAAAATGAATCACAATATTACTTTTCATAATGGATACATTTTCTCAATATTTTATATTTATTTTTCCAAATATCAAGAATCAAATACTTCTTTTAAGACATAATTAATGAACTAAACACTTAATTTTAAAAATAAAGAATATGGTTACTTTTTTTTATAACCAAATAGAGCCTAAAGCATTTGATTATGCCTCATGCACTGAATCCTCTATGACATGAAGAACATGTTCCATTTTTTTTTCAAATCTTCATTTTAAAAGAATTTTCTTGGTCATAATTCTTTTTCATTTGGAAGATTAATAAAGTATTTATTATTTTTTGTCAATTTTATCTATATAACTTATTACTTCACTAAATGACATTAATTTTTAATTTTAATCTACTATTTCTAAGAAGGTTAATTTAATTTTTTCTCTCAAAATTTTAAAAATTTAAAAATTTCCAAAACTTGAATGGTCAACTCAAAGTTCATTTAAAAAAAACAACGTAAAAATATTGCTCCTTTCCTCGAGGTTGAATATCCTATTTTTTAATCTAACATAAAAATATGATAGTATTTAATTACGAGTAATTTATTACTTTACCCTCTTATTAATCAAAATATTAATAATAAACTTATAGGTTAATGAAATTTATATACTTAAATAGAGAAAGTTAATTATAAAAATTTTAATATATATTTATTTTAGACAATACACATTCATTTTCAAATATTCTAAAGTATTAATATAGACATTATTACAAAAAAAAAAGAGTAATATTTATTTAAATTGAATTGCTAGCAAGGGGAGGCAAGATTTGAGGAAGCCACCTGCTCTACAAGACAATGTAGCGACCAAAACCTCGGCATCTTAACGTCTATATTAATAAATGAAGTTAGTTATTAAATTTTAAAGAAAAATATTTATTTTAAAAAAAAATAAAAACGAGCATAGCAATATAAACATATGAAAGAGGAATATGTATTTAAATGGGAGTAGTAGCCAAGGAAGGCAAGATTTGAGGGAGGCCACCTACTCCACAAGACAAGAACCTAGATAACCACTCCCCAAAATGGTGCTGCCTTGTTATTTTGACCCCAGAAAATCACATATGTGAAGGCGACCAGAACCTTGGCATCTTGGCTTCCTTCAATATAGAAATACTTAGAAGTGAATCCTAGGTTTCCCACTATAATTATAGCATTACACAAGATTCTTCTAATTATACAGTAGTAATGTAGTATCTATTAAGCAAAGGCTGCAGCCTACTGCTCTGATAAACAAGGCTGCCACTCTACTATTGCCAGTGTATGACGGCCACCACAAGCAACATACTTGGCAACCCAACGGCCTTCATTGCCACTAAGATTTGAGGGTGGTGGAATGTTTATGGGAACTTCTGATGGGTGACCTGTTGTCACCTTTTTTCCATATCCAAGACGGCCATGGTCTCCTCGTCCAAACTGTACAAGTGAGGATAAGTCAGTCAGCAACACAATATCCTTACATTGTTGTAAGTGGATCACATAAAAAACATAACTTGCCCATTGATTCAAAAATCATGGTAAAAGGGAGTAAAATATATAATATGTTCTAAGACAAATTAATCGGAAGCTAAAGACAGCTGAACTACTTATCAAGACCTCCAAGGCGGCATATTAATGTATTTGGTGGAAGTGGAATTACATAAGCAGCTAACACCTAGCCTGAATAACTGTTTAGTATAAAAAAAACTCTCCTTTTTCTTACAAAAAATAAAGATCTTTCCTGGCATAATACCAGTTAACAGGTGCTTTATGGTGTTAGTGCTGGAGATGTGAAATACAACTATTGTCAAACTTGAAGGATGCCCTCATTCCCCTTGCATAAGAAGTTTAGCCAAATCACGCTTAGATTTAGCAAATTGGTTTCCAGATGCATATCATTAACCCCAAAAATCACAGAGAAGTTTGATAATACTCACAGAAAACATGCGTCCATCACGAGTTAAGGCAACAGAATGGGTGCCTCCACATGATACCTGCACCAAGAAGGTTCCCGACTTTAGAATTCTTGCAAGAACTTGAGTTATACAAGGCAAAGTTGACAACAAATGGAATGAACTTGGTTAACCACTGTTAAATTCATGAAAAGGGAACTACCAAAAATGAAAAAGAGAAATTGAAGTCAAGGTTTAAATAAGCCCACCAAACGCAAGGTGACAGTCACCAGTTGTCTCATTATTGTCAGATGCGAATTCCTCTCAATGCATAATTTAGAAAACTTCCTATCCCAACTTTTAATGTAAAATCCATTACTAGATCCCATAAATTTCAGCTCATTGATAATAAAGTAGATTGCTCAAGAACCATATCATGCAAAAGCAAATCTCTCCAAAGAAAGCATTGTGTTGGCAATCAAAGAAGTAGCAGGCGCAATATTTTAGTAATTGTTTAAGAGAATTTTCTGGAAAAGATTCTTTCTTAAGATACCGGATGAAAAACATCCTATGAAAGATGACATCACTTTAGGACCTTTTAAAAGGATATCATCTATCTGCTCAAAGTAGCATATGCAAATAGTTTCACCTACAATAATCATTTTCTTTAAATTAATGTTAAACAAAAATTGTATCTTGACATGCATTAGTAGTGATGTATATATCAGCACCTGCACGATATCCTCTCCGACTAGAAGCTGAACCATTTGGGGAACCATTTTACTGCTTTTGTCATCTCCAAAACCAAGTCTTCCGTGTTCCCCTCTTCCCCAGCCATATACCTGCAAAATATAAGAGGCTTAACCCACTACTAAAATTAAATGCAAAAGAAGATTCACAATTTAGTTGACATTGCAACTGGAATCTTAACAGGGACAAGGCAACATCTTTAAAGTCCCTTGGAGATTTGCAAACATAAAAGTCTCTTATTTTGATAAATGAAAAATTAAGGGACTCCTCCAGAGCAATGTGAAAGCCAAGTTATGCAGCAATTGATGGGCTAAAAGGAGGTGATAATCTGCTTTAGCTAATCAGAAATAGAAACTTGGAATTATTTCAAACTTTTTCTTCTTATGGCACTCCAAAGCTATCTTAACAGAAGATTGTTAGCTTAAGCTAAAGATTGATTATATAGCTTGATAATTTACCAACATAGTAGCCCTATGTGAGAAATCAATATGAAAGTCAATATCAATAATGCAAAACTCGGTTATAAGCCTATAGACAAGATTAAATATTGTTCATGAATACAAGTCAAATTGAGTTACAAGCCATGAGGTACATAATTTAACGATATGAACAGTTTCACATTTAAAAAGTAGGTACCTCTCCTTCATATGTTAATGCAGTTGAGTGCCACCCTCCGGCTGCAATATCAACCTGGAAATAAGTAGAATGTTAACAAGTCGAGTAAAACCTTAACACCTTTATTTAATATGCTTTTAACTTCACTCAGCCATGAGTTTGTCATAAGTTTATCAAACTAAGCCAAAAGCATCGTTATGATTTTCATTAAATAGTTGATATCTCAATGAAAAGGATATTGAGAAACAAAATTCTCGGCTATGGTAGAAAAAGTTGAAAAAACTATCAAATTCTTCTTACAGTGAGTTGGTACAGAAACAAAAAAGGGAGTAATTTTCTTATTCATACCATGTAAACTAGTCTCACAAAGAGAATACAGATAATTGACATTATTCTGAGATCTCAGCGAGTTGATAGAAATCATCGCATTTTTTCCCCCTTTTTTCTGTCATAAGACATCTGGCTCTTCACTTCATTAAAACTTTAGCATAGTTTCCCCATGAAATGTTTTCATGATTCTGCCTATTCCTATGAGGCTAAAGATTTCAAATATCACTTAGCAAGAAAATGAGGATAGCGATTTCAATCGCGAATTGTTATACGAATACAAGCAGGCCTTTCAAGATTTAGGAAACTAGTCAATGCATAGAAATACAAACCAAGGTAAGGCCAGACAACCCTTGAACGGGAATAGGCTGTGATCTTGGTTGAGTATCACCAGTTCCTAGTTGTCCATACTCGTTATTACCCCATGCCATTAGTACTCCATCATCAAGGAGAGCCAAATTATGGAAAGCTCCAACAGCAATCACTCTCACACTTTCAAGACCTTGTACTCGAACAGGAGTAGAAATTTGCTTTCTGTGCAAGTTCAGAGGAGAAATCACAAACAAAATTTAAGTCCAATTTCGTAAGCTATAATATAATGACTTTACGGAAAGCCAATCACAAAGAGAGTATACATGTCACCAGGAGGCCATGGTTGACCCCATGTCCATACATGTCCTTCCCGTGTTAGGACAACTGAATGTGTGCCTCCAGCAGCTACCTGCAAGGCAGCAAAGTGGGGGATGTTAAATATCAAGGAAGAGAAATGCAACATATTACATGTTCACAAATGCATATTCAAGGACTAAAGTGAAAGCAAAGATCTCTTCCAATGACTCCACCATAATTCCTTTTCCTAATAACTAACAAAAGGCTTTGAAACCTTAGCTTGAGCTATGAACAGGAATCGAATATCATCATATCCATAATGTAACTTTTAAATGTTTCAGTATTGAAATCAACTTTACAATTAAGTTTACTAAGAAATGCTTCCTATGAAATAATTCTTCCAGTAGACCATGCCTTTACCTGCCGAACAGTAAGCTTTGGCATACATCGCTGTGGAATTACAATATCCCTCCTCACAGGCTTACCAGTGTCATCTTTCCGTTCAGGCTCTTCACCACACTGGCCATACTCATTTCCACCTACAAAATATAACAAAAATTCTTACAACCAAAAACAAATTGTTGACAGAATACAGTATATATTTAAGAACAAACTGAGACATACCTGATAGACCAAAACAAACAACGGGAATATTATTCAAAGACAGTGCATTTTGAAAACCAACAAGACGCACCCTTATACCATCAGTTTACTCGTACCTATATTTAATTAGAAATTGTAGGAAAAGCGGAAAGAACAAAATTGACATACCCCAAGCATAGGCTCGGCCTTGATCGTCAACAGCCAAACAATGCCACCCACCAATAGCTGCCTGAGATGAAGTAATATATTGACAAAAAGAACCAACTATTAAACTAAACTTCCGAAAGGAAGGTCAAGTCCAATACGCCAAATTAAAAAATCATTACCTGAACAATCTTAACGTTAGCCAGAGCTTTCACTTGACTAGGAATATTCTCCGTTTTGGTCTCGGGTGGATGCCCCAAAGTCCCCCTTTGATTCCAACCCCAAGTAAATAACTAATTTCCATCAAATCCAGAAAACAGAAAAGCAAAAATATGCACAAAACAGAACCCACATCAGATTCTGCTAAAGAAAAGTAAAACAAAGTGCAATATACAATCTTTGACAAGCGATAGTAGCAGAGTCATCAATTTAACAGCTTTGGGAACTACCTTGCCGTCGTCGCAAATGGCCAGAGAGTTTCGACTACCAGCAACTACAGAGCAAACGTTGTACGCCTCGAGAGCTTTGATGGTGCACACCCATTCTTCCTCTTCAACTTCACCAATTCCCAACTGACCATCTTCTCCTGAACCCCTGAAATTACATCTGCGTTAATCAGTATAATACTTAACCTGCCATATTTGCTGTGTCTATTTTATGTGTGTATACAGTACAGAGGGAGTGACCATGCGATAACTGCGGTCTTGGAGGCGGCCATAGAGGAGAGGCCTACTGACAGTGTCCCTTGCTAGAAAAGAGGCGGATTGTAGGGGCCAATGTATCAATGGACGGTCTTATATAGGGGAACTTCTTGGTGCGTGCTTCAAGTGGAAGCCGGAGGGGAAACAGCCAGAAGTGCGATTCTGATTCGAAATTGCATAATTGTCCAATTTGATTGATGAAAATTGACAAGTTTTGGAAATTTTTTGAGCCATGCTATTGATACATAAATATACAACTTAGCAAACATATTGATAGAACATAAAAAATATATAATTTTTTAAAAAATCATTTAGTATAATTTAGGGGGAAGTTACTAATATTTGTGTGATGATAAAGTTCCTATGTCATTTTACCACCAATCACCGACATTGTGAAAGAATTTTGTATTTTGATATTGTGAAAGAGATTTGAATTAGCAATATATGTACATAATTTTAAAATTAATAATTTTTTAATTTTATTCTTTTATTTTAAATTAATTATATAATTTTTTAAAATTCTTTTAGAATAGAAATTTTATTTGAAAAACAACTCTCTTAATGTCATGAAGAGAGTAATATTTTACACATATGGCATTGGTCAAATATCCATTATTATTTCTGCGAGATCAACTACTGCAGTTATTTTCCATGGCATGATTCCCAAAAAACAAGAGTCTTCTCTTCTGCTTTCTGATTTGTTTGGCAAATGGCACACATTACATTATAAAGATCATTCATCCAACCACACGCACCATCATACACAGGATGCATTCCCGCTCAAATTGGAGGCACTTTTTCTTCCCCCTCTTTCTTCGGGGAGGGAATTGGAGGGATTGAAACCAGTTCACAGTCCAAAAGTATGTGAGAAACACCAATGCATTGAACAACGTGTAGAAAGAAAATTAATAGGAATAAATATTTCATTAGGGCAAAGCCATTAGTTCATCCCGTTATCATATTAAAATAGAAATAGAATCGCTCAATAAAAGCACTACATCCCCTAATGAGACATCCAAAGCACTAAATCTTCTCTTTAGATATTGAAACATAAATCGGTAGAACATTGCAACCCCGAGCGCCACTACCAAGCCATCCATCCAATCTTTGCTATAAACCCCCCAACGGAAGTCCTATACTAAAATAACAAACAGAGAGTACAAGGCTACACTACAGGCTTTACTGTCCGTCTCCTTTCTCAGTTTTTGATGCTTCCTTGATCTCGTCCCCGGCGTCCTCCTAGAATCAGATTAGTATACCAAGAATCAGAAACTAAAAATAGCAGAAGAAAAAGTAAAGCAAACTCGCGATGGGGAAATGCATTTAGCTATGCTGACATATAGCGCAAATTCCAACAATGCCTCAATAGAATTAAGATATGGCTAGTTTTTTAATGCAAACTAGGCACATTCAAAGAGCAAAAGAGAAAGTGTTTCAGTGGAGAAGACCATGTTAGACCACTAAACTTCATTACACTGAGTATGTACGTGATACAAATTTACCAGTACAAAACCAACCTGTTTATGTGATTATTTCACTAGATGTTTGAACCATGGCATTTTAGACCAAGTCAGGCAGATATGAAGCAGAGTATCATAATAATAACGGAAAAACAAAAGGAGTATCATATATGCATGAATTATCTGTTCACACATGTTTGAGAGAGAGAGAGAGAGAGAGAGAGAGAGAGCAATACTGTAATATCAGAAGTCCATAGAGTCAGATTGTCACGTAGGAGTTGCATGATCAATGTACTGTCCTTGTATGATTCCTCACCCAATGTATCAAGCTCGGATATGGCTTCATCAAAAGCCTGCCACATACCAGGTCCACATTGAGGAGAAAATGATACGAGCAATAACATTTGCAGAAGCAAATAGAACCAAAGAGTCGGTTAGCCCATATGGCAGATATGTTTTAGTTGGAACTAGAAAGTTTTGTTCAACCATTCCAAGTGATACAACATGAAACATTTTCAACACCAAAGCCACAATTGGAATCCACCCCACCAGTTCAAACAATTAAATGAGCAGGAGAAATTTAAAGAGTCCTCCCACTCAATGGAGTCATCCAAAGGATAATAAAGACCTGCAATATTTGGCATCCACTGATGGTTAACGGCTAAGTTGCTCGTTGTCTCAGAAAAGAAAGGAGTCTCAATTTATTAAAACTCTACAACAGCATATCCCACTGGCCGCACTTAGCTCCAGTTACAAGTTTCCTTGAAAGAAACTCTCATGTGTTGCATCATGCATGTGCTAGAACTACGCATGTGCTGGGATCTTCAACATCTAAGATAAACACATCCAGTTATATAAAGAGTACAAAGTCACATAGGTCAAATATGTTACTGGTCAAATATTTCCAAATTTGATTCTCAAATACATGATAAGAGTCACCACAAAATTAGTAGGTATTTGACTCAAACCAGAATTTACCACCAAAACAGAAGAAGTGAGAATAGCCAGAATTTACCTGCTTTGCAAGATTACATGCACGATCAGGTGAATTAAGGATTTCATAATAGAAAACTGAGAAGTTAAGTGCAAGACCAAGCCTAATTGGGTGTGTGGGGGGCAAGTCTGACAAAGCAATATCCTGCAATTAAAAAGAAAGTTGTCATTACAATATGTTCAGAAACACAAAACACATATTGATGCAAGAAAAAGGTAAGAACATGTATCACACACCTGAGCAGACTTATAAGCCAACAAAGTGCTCTCGGCAGCTTCTTTCCTCTCTGCACCAGTCTTAAACTCAGCCAGGTACCTATGGTAATCTCCCTTCATCTTCAAGTAAAAGACCTTGGACTCAGCAGCTGAGGCTGAGGGAATCAGATGGGACTCAAGAAGGCTCAAAATCCCATCACAGATCTTGCTGAGCTCAGCTTCAATCTTACCCCTGTATTCCTTGATGGTGTTCACATGATCTTCATTCCCACGGCTCTCTTCCTTTTGCTCAATTGAAGAGATAATCCTCCATGAAGCCCTCCTGGCACCAATCACATTCTTGTAAGCCACAGAAAGAAGATTCCTTTCCTCCACTGTCAACTCCTCAACATCAACAGTCTTTGCCACCTTCTCCATGAACTCAACCATTTCCTCATAACGCTCAGCCTGTTCAGCCAGCTTGGCCATGTATACATTCTCCTCACGTGACTCAGGTGGCACCATTTTCACTTGTATTAATAAAATACTGATCCTGCGAAAGTTTCAAACAAAACTGTCTGAATTACTAACCATACAACACACAAGCCACCGTGCAAAATAGTATACACATAAACAAACAGAATAATACTAGAAATTCACTAAAATCCTTGGTAGTTGGTTTGTTAATCAAATGGATCAAGAAACTCATCACTTGATTCGCTAATCAGATGAAGGAAAAAAATTTACATAAAATCATCTGGAAGATCCAAATGCCTGTGCTGTGTAGAAATATATAGAATTACGAGCAGCAGAACAATTAGTAATCCACACAATAGTCCTAAAACACATCTCAACATCTGTAATTATTCATTCAATGCCAGAATCCTAAAATTTCTTTACCATTTCCATTCAACATTGGATTAGCTTAAAAATAAAGCAGATCGCCAAAAAGAGACGCATGAAAACAACAGACTAACAACCAAATACCAATATGCCAAATAATAATCACGAAATCATGAAGCAAAATTCAACTCTGACAGTGACAACAATCGAAATGAAAGATCAAACTGTCAGCGAGTGCAGATCTATTACCGATTCAAAATCTACGGAAATTAAAAATACAAGAGAAATCGAGAAATTGCAGATCCAGACCTAGCCCTAGAGAAAATCGAAAAGTACCTATTTGCCGAATGCCGATGCAGCGATCAAATTACGGAGGGAGTAAGAGCGAGAAGGGGATGAATTTTAAAGCAAGGCGAGAGTTTCGGATAGGCTGGGCCAATGAGCAGCGGACAGGTGGGCAAGCGGTGGCGGAGTATGCTATATGGAGTCTTTTTTCAAACGGACACGAGCTCGTGCCACGGTGGCAGTAACCATTCAAAGGCCTTTTTTGATTGGGCCAACGTTAATCGGTGTAGTCCGTGATTGGCCTAGTTGAATACTTGTATACATGCAGTCTACTGGGCTTAACGTTTTTGGAGTGGGCTTCTGGAAACGGCTGCGATTGATGGGGCGGAGAGTGAACTGAAGTTTATGTGCTGAAATGTCTCCCAACCCATGATGTGATTATATGGTAAACGGCAAGTCTGTAAACGCTACTCTGACCCAAATTATTGTTATTTTAATTTTTATTTTAAATTATTTATTTTGTTAAAAAATTAAGATTTAATATACTAAATTTATTTTAAATATTATTTATTCATTTTTAATTTAATTTTTATTTTAAATTATTTACTTTGTTAGAAAATTAAGATTTAACATACCAAATTTGTTCTCATTTAAAAGTACTCTATTTTTTAAATATATTAAATAATTTCTTTCCCAACAAACTAATCTCATTTAAATAATATGAGAGAGAAGCAATTTGGATTACATCAAAGTTTTAAAATTTGAGTATTTCTTAATAAATAGAGAAAGAATATATTAAATTTTAAGAGTAAGAATGTAAGTAAATGTTTAATTAACTAAAAAACTTACTTATCTTAATACACACGTAATGGGTTAAATAAGACAAATAATTTGGGACAGAATGAGTAGTGTTTTGTGTTATTCTAGGTTAGTGCTCGTGCGTTGCACGGGATAATTTCAGTAACGTTCTCAATTTTCTTATATTCAAAAATAATTTAGATAAGAAGATAATTGTAATATTTTAAAAAATAAAAAGTTCATATAACTTTGATTTGGTGATGCACCTGTTGAAAGATTAATTTCATAATGAAAATAGAGTATTGTTCAAGAGTGTGTAAATAAATTATTCATTAATTCCATAATAAATTTGTTCTTCTTTTGAAATGAATGAAATGCATGTGAAGTCAATAAGTAAAAGGAGCCATACAAAACCATGACTTCAAATATCGTTCGGCATCACAAATGAATCTCATGTATAACTATTAAATAGAGTAAACAAAAGGACTCACCTATCGATGTACGAATTTCACTTCAAGAAAGTCTTTCATGGATTTCCCTACTTCATGGGTAGCTTCATCTTGGTTGCCACAAAAAATCCTTGGTAACAATTTATAACTAAGGAACTTTATAATTGAACTTTATAACTGCATCAGTAGGGAAATCCTTGGCTAAAATAGTCCTTGATGATGGTTCTTCCAATATTCAGAGTCCAATTGGTGACTATTCATTACATTTTGATCCATGTAATGCTCAATTTGCGTAACAATTTTAATGAGATTATGCGTTGGGACATCATCAGTTGTTGGGAACGATTTATTTGCACTGCACCATGTTTGTTACCTTAGGTGGGATGACAAATGTTATGGCGATAGGCCTCCAAAGATCGGTAATGGTGTCCTTATTGGGGCTACCGTAGCCATATTAGGAAATGTGAGGATTGGTGAGGGGGTAGAAACTGGGACAGGCTCATCAGTGCTAATTAAGTGTCGTCTTGGAAGACTGTAGTTGGGAATCTGGGAAGGTTGATTGGTGGAAAGGAGAAACCTCAAATACATGAAGACATAGTCGGGGAGTCGATGGAGCATACCTCATTCATTTCTCAACGGTTCGATTATGTTATATAAACAAATGTAGTATTTCTCTAAAGAGTAATATACTTGATCATGCTTCCTTGTGGCAATACAA
This sequence comes from Voacanga thouarsii, assembly GCA_026120185.1. Taxonomy (NCBI): domain Eukaryota; kingdom Viridiplantae; phylum Streptophyta; class Magnoliopsida; order Gentianales; family Apocynaceae; genus Voacanga; species Voacanga thouarsii. Next base: position 2,403,615 of record JANUWF010001190.1, read on the forward strand.
CTTTGTTCTGGTATCAGGATATCACTGAATTCATTATCCAATAACAATTATATCAAATTCAGACAACCGATAACACTTCTTATAAAGGAACGGATAGATGCGAACGAAGAGTGATGCGTAGGTGAACATAACTTTGATTACGTCCGTCTTATCTGAATTCAATGAATTCAAATAATCCTAATATTAAAAAAAAAAAACTCTTTAAAATTTTTTCACCTCTTACCTGAATTCATTAAATTCAGATAATCCTAATATTAAAAAAAATTATTTAAAATTTCTTCACCAGGAAAAAAAAGAGAGTGTCATGTGTCATAATAGGAGGCTTCCGCAGTTCCTATTATATATATATATATATATATATATATATATATATTTATTTATATTTACCAAGAAAAAAAGAGAGTGCCATGTGTCATAACAGGAGGCTTCCGCAGCTCCTATTTTATATATATATATATATTTGAAAAGAAATTTTTCTCGATTGAAATTAAAACTCTAATTTAAAATAATATTAATTTAAATAATTTTTATTTTCCAAAAGTTGTCATATACTCATAATATATCATACTTTCTCTCTCAATTCGCATTTACTCCACATTTAATAATATTTTATTAAATTTTAATACACTCACTTCAATCTAATCATTACCTAAGTACAGACTTGATTTTTAGCTTATGCATTAAATATCTCATAGTAATTTTTAGTACCATTTACAGACTTCTTAGGACAAGTTTAATTTCTCGCAATTTGCATCTTTTACAAGTCCTATAAGACAGATTTAATTCCTAACTCTACTTTGTAATTTTACGATACAAGGATGACTAACAATCCTTGAACAAACTAATCTTTAGGGAAAAAAGTAAGATAAATTGGTGAGTTTAGTCTCCGAATTTTTTTATTTTGGTATGTTTGGTCCATTTTCTTAACTCTATAGGTCCCTTATCTTTTTTATTTTGGTACATTAGATCCTTATGGCCACATTCCGGCGGGTCAACCCGGAATCAACAATTCAACTCTGATATTGACCCATTTTTGCAAGGGCAAATTCGGCATTTCATTTATTTATACCCGATAAATGCAAATCAAATTGACCTTGGCATTGATCAAAGCCATCGGGTAAATTTTACCACCAAGTACCACTGGTATCTTTGATCGAACCCATCGCCGTCCTTGATCAAAGCCATCGCCATATTTGATCCAAATCACTACCGTCCATATGCACAAAGCTATAATTTTTTCAAGATAATGCTAAAAGATGCACAAAAAAAGTATCAAAAATATTATTTCTTCGTGGGCGCAGTCAGAGCTGTTAAAGGAACTGTAGCCAAGATGGGGAATTTTGCAAGGAATGCTGGACTCGCAAATTGTTGAATGCTACTTGGAGTAAGATATTTTACAATTTGCATATGCCCGTGAAGTCGTTGGTTTGTCCTCACATTTTTTAATTGGAGTAGTGGAATTTGCATGAAAATTTGGAATGAACTTCCTGATGAGAAGAGAAATGCATTTGTTCGGATTGGCCCATGATGGTTTTACATATATACATTTATCAATAAAGAAAAGGTGTTGGAATGGATGAAGAAAAAAGATTCTTTCCATGAAATACATTATTGTGCCTATTGTTCTATGGTATGTGGCTTGAGTTTGTTTACATATTTGTCGTTTTCACAGTAAAGGAGATGAACAGACATAATACCATTCACAAGCTGTTAATTGAGTTGTTCTTACATGTGTTTTTGTAGGTTTCACTGGTCTCTATTGATATTGTGCAACTTTGGTGAAGAATCGGAGTTAAGTGGTCAGTGCATGGTCATATTGAATTCCCTTCAATCTGCAGAATACATAATTGAGGCTAAAATAAGAGTGTATATTAGGCTGTCTTACTGGTTTTGTTTATTTTTTTTATATATGAAGTAATTAGATACTGTGGTATTTAGAATTACATTTTTATTGTGCATAATTTTGTGCTGGATATATTTAAAACGAAGGGCAAGCATATGGACAGGAATACAGTAATGAAGATTCCTCTTATGATACCTAAGGTAAGTGACATTTTTACATTTACAATCCATATGTATTTTTTCCTTTCTTATATAAGGTATGATAATGTTGTACTAATTAGGAGTGAAATAATTTATTAGGTTCCACAACAAACAAATGGGGAAGATTGTGGAGTTTATGTCCTATATTATGCCTATTTATTTATGCATAATGCACCAAAAAATTTCTGCATCTCTGAAGGCTATCCATATTTTGTAAGTCCCTCTACTCTAGTTCATGTTTCCATAAATGTTGTGTTAATGGATTTTGTTTACGTATTATGGATAGTGCAATTATACATGTAGTTTATTGCAATGCAGATGAAAGAGGATTAGTTTATCGTAGACAATTTGAATGCCTTTAGACATAGGTTAAATTCTTCAGCTGAAGTTAATATCTTGATCAGTGATACCTTGATCAATGACGACTCACCTACTAGGGGAATAGAACAACTTGAACTTCTTACTTCATCAGCTTGTGTAGACTCTGCAAGTGGGGGAACTTCTATGGATGTATAAGCAGCAATTTCTGAACAGATGGAAAATCTTATTCAAACAGGAGATGATGCCACTGAGATTGAAGTTAAGCTACCAGATGACATTATTAGTTCTGCAGTCTCTATTATATGTAATGATGAGGAGCAACATGGTGAGTTCAAAGGACATACAAGAGTTGAAATACTTGAAATTGAGAATAGATGAAAGCATCTATTGGAACAACGTGACTGACCAGATATACAGGCAAGTGGTAAGAGTAAGACTAATGCTAGTGATAAGAGCAAGAATGATAAATTGGAATCAGATGATGAGATGAATGCAACTTGTTTGGAGGGTGAATACTTTGAGGACTCAGAATATCCATTGAGTGATGATGATGACGACTTGTTTGAAGTATTCATTGATCAAAGAAATGAGGATGCTTATGCTGATATTGATGATGAAATTAGCAGACTGAATGAGAAGACCAAAATGGTGCAAAATTCTGATAATGTGGTAGGTGAGGAAATAAATGTTGAGAAGCTTGATGAATATGCACAAACAATTGTGGAAATTGGCCAAGAACAAACAAAAATCATTAAAAGAAAGACAAGTGGTATCAAAGGTTCACGAAGAACATGGATGTACAAGCAGACTTTTTAAAAAAATGAAGAGGAATTTGCAAATGAGAATGTTGAGCTTGGCCTAGAGGAACAGAGCATGTTAGATACAGACAATGAGTATTTTGATGGAGATTCTACTAGTGATGATGAGTAGCCAGGTAGCAAGAGGGCTAAGGCAGTTAGATTTAACGATGAGAGGGATGGACAAAATTCTGTCTTTGAAATGGGCATGCTATTTAACACCAAAGAGGACCTTAAGGGTGCAATAATAAACCACAGAATCAAGCATGATAGAGAAGTTTTTTTTAAGAAGAATGATAAAGAAATGGCGAGGGCATGTTGTAAAGGACATACATGTTAGTAGACTATCTATGGACATAAGGTGAGGGATACTCCTTCCTTTCAAATTAGAACTTTACAAGATAAGTATGAATTTTCAAGGAGATTGAATCACAATCTAGAAAATACAAAGTACCTTGCAGCTAAATACATTGATGACTTCAAATCTGTGAATGGGGTCAAGGTGGATAAGTTCCAAGATAAAGTATACAAAGATTTGCTTCTGAACATTTCATAATGGGAGGTTTATAGAATAAGACGAGAGGTAAAGCTGTTGATTGAATAAAAATATAAAGACAAATAGAAATTATTGTGGAGTTATTGTGAAGAGTTGAAGAGAAGCAATCCCGGGACAACAGTTTACATTGATATGGTGCAGAATGAGGACACTGGAGTTAGTGTATTCCGAAGGATTTATGCCTTGCTGCACTTAGAAAATGAATCAAAGCTAGCTGTAGAAAAGTGCTTGGTGTTAATGGGACTTTTTTAAATGGGTCCCATAAAGGGATGTTGTTAACAGCAGTGAGTGTTGATGCCAATAATGACATTTTCCCAGTAGTTTATGCAGTAATTAAAGCTGAAAACAAATCAATATAGAAGTGGTTTATTAAAGGCCTAATAGAGGATCTTGGCATATACAAGCTTGAGGAGCGGCGTTTCATGTCTGATAAACATAAGGTATGAAAAAAGCTGTCTTCCATGAACTTTAATTCTTTTTTTTTTTTTTGGACTTGGAGAACAATTACTTACTAGTTTATTTTGTTTAATTCTATAGGGATTAATTCAAGTTGTTCAACAGCTACTACCTGGAATTAAACATCGACACTATATCCGCCACCTGCATAACAATTTTCAAAAATCATATCCAAGAGACAAATTAAAGGATCAACTGTGGAAGTGTACTAAACAACATACCCCAACAAATTTGAGGCAGAAATGAATGCACTAAAGGACTTTGACGAGGCTGCGTATAATTGGTTAAGAGCACACACTTGTCTAAACTTTTGGAGCAGATCTCACTCAAGAGAAATAAGCAAATGTGATATTTTGTTGAACAATCACTGTGAATCATTCAATAGGCATCTTCTACATACAAGTTCAAAGCCAATTCTGGTGTTGTTGGAGAGAATAAGGGTGTACATTATGTTGAAACAACAAAAGTATAGGAAGTGGATTTTAAAACAACAGGGAAATATTTGCCCAGCAATTGTCAAGACACTGGAAATAGTGAAGGAGGCTTTAGCAAATTGGTTTGTATCTTATGCAGGCGAAACTAAGTTCCAAGTTAGCCAGTCAAATGATGAGCAGTTTGCAGTGGACATAGGAATGCAAACTTGCTTTTTAAGAAAATGGAATATATCAGGTATCCCTTGTATGCATGCTATGGTTGCCCTAGTGAAGTTACGAGAAAACCCTGAGGATTTTGTGGATTAATGTTACAGCATTGAAGCATATAAGAAGGCTTATGAACCAATTGCTTACCCTACAAATGGGTCTAACAACTGGCTTGCTTCAAATAGAAGGCCACTAGTGCCCCCAGAAAAATGTTAAGTTACCTAGAAGACCCAAGACAAATAGGAGGCCGGAAATTGGGGGAAATGCAGCAAGAAGCTTGAAGGTAGACCTCAGAGGATGAGTAGAGTTGGATTTAGTAATAACAAATGTAGAAAATGTGGCCAAAGTGGACATAATGCAAGAAAGTGTCCAGTTCAGACATATGCCACTGTTGAGCAACCTGTAGCTTGTATGGGTCCAGTGAGTGAAAGTAGTGGACAAATTCCATCAATTGCTGGCCAACCTACATCAATAGTATGTGCTAGCTAGGATGATCAGTCCCATGGTGAAAGTGGCAAAAATGTGCCACATGAAACTTATAGCAAACATAGACAGAAGTTGAACAAGTGTGGTAGATGTGGGCAACTTGGGCATAAAAGTTTAACTTCCAAGTGACCCAAGTGTTGTTCATATGGAAGCCCAGTCAGACCAAGGTCCTCATGGATTTTCAACTTGTGTAGATCCAGCAAGTGAAACTCACATTCCATGTATTAATTTTGCTGGCACAAATGATCAGTTCCATGAAGAGGTTAATGAAAGTGCTAAGGTATAGTTCATATCATGATACTATTTTTCTACTTTTACTTAGTTGACTTGCACATAATCACTAACTTGAACTATTTTATGTTTTATAGACTTCGAAGAAGGACAAAAAGGTAATGAGGCCAACAAGATACAGCAAGTGTGGAGAAGTTGGCCACAACAGAGTTAGGTGTCCACGTCCAGGTTCATATCTATATTCTAAGGTAAGCATGATGGACATGGCTACAAGGAAGCTGGATTAAAATATGGTTTACAATAATTGAAGCATGATGGACTAAAGCTAGTAACATGGCTATTTAGTGATTGTATAGCTAAAAGATAGCTATTTATTGCAGGCAAATGTTTAGTGGTTAGTGTATGGATGGTTAGTGATTGTAGGCATCTTGGGGTTGTAATATTTTCTACCAGGTACTTGAAAACTTATAAGCAGTGTGCCTATTTATAGTAATGGAATGGAACAAGCAGAATTATCTACATTGGTGTCTAGACAATTGAGCTTTTAGTATATTAACTTCACATTGTGTAGATCTAGCAAACACAAATTGAAAGGCTACTTAATAAAGATAAAATGAGATACTTTTGATAGTTAACTTGAACTTGAATTCATAGACATTTAGCAAAAACAACAACATACACATAATTAGAGCACTAGAAATCCCAACAAGCTGAGTACATAATCATCAAGACAACAAAAACATAAATTCCAACAAACTACAATGCTAGAAATTCCAAATGATGTCCACTTTCCATAGTCTAATATATCATCATCAGGACAACAGAAACACAAATTTCCTTCAAACTTCAGTACATAATCAAAAGCCAACATTACTCTGTTCATTAAAGAATTGCAAACTCTGTTCAACAAACCAACATTTGCTTTAGTTTATTGATAACCATAACAAGATTATCAAAACTTAAGATATAAGTATCACACTCCAAAAAGTTACTCGTCTTTTCTGAAATGAGGTTCTTTCTACTTCCATTTTCCTTATCCTTCTCAGTAGGCCAGGTATGATAATATTCGCTCTGTTGCACATGGGAAGATCAACCTACTGAAAAAATTCCCAACTTGCAAAAATCTTTAAAAAAAAAAAGAAATTATAGTACAATGATCGACCGATACATACATTTTTTAAAAACTCACCCCATTATTTTTACAGGTTACAAATCGCCTTCCTAGATTTTGATCTGTACATGAGGTCCGAATAATAGTTGCAAACCCACAGCTACAGAAAATTGGTAGGTTACCGGAAGACCTACTTTTCACCTCTTTTGACCTTGATCTTCTGTCATCTTACTCTTCAAATGCATGCATCATTCGAATGTGATTTGGTTCTAATTTGCAAAGAGGAAGCTTTGATGTCGTCCAAGATAAGGAAGACCAAGCTCAGTCCATGATTTTGATTCGGTTTTCATAGTGCCATACAGTGAAATGCCGATTTTGCCATTTAATAAAAGGTAAAATCGGAGAAAAAAAAAAGGTCAACATCAGAGTTGACTTGTTAATTTCGAGTTGACATGTGGTTGGAGGAACCTAATGTGTCAAAATAAAAAAGATACAGTAACTAATGTGTCAAAATAAAAAAGATAAAAACTTATAAAGTAAAAAACAAAGAAATTAAACATGTCAAAATAAAAAAATTCAGTGACTAAACTCATTAATTTGTTAAAAAAATAACTAAAAAAGTGAAAAATTTTGCTATGGCTATTGCCGTACTAAACCCCTAGCAAATCCGAAATCCAAAGTACTTGCCTAAGTAGAAGAGAGGAGAAGGGGCTCTTCTGAAGTTCCTCTCTGCTGGCAGGGCAATCATGGGATATATACAAGAAGCCCGTGAAAATCACGTTAAGAAGAAGGTGGAAGAAGGTATCAAATGGCTTTTCTGTGACATCGCATCATGTTGGTCTTTGCATTAATACCAATCGATGAAATGTTTCCTGAAGTTTTATCCTTTGAATGGTTCTGAAATGAATTTCCAGTAGTTCATTTATTTGATTTTCACCTTTTTATGCAAATTTCTTCGAAGAGGGGAAGTGGGCTGCTGCAATCTTCTTCCTCCGGTTCATTTTGTAGTTCAAAACTTGGTGTATCGATATATCTGGGCGAGTTTTTATTCCGAAGCTCTTGAAGTTCTTGATCTTAATGTAGCTTGTTTTGAGTTATTAATTGGTCAATAGTGATATTACTTGCAGCTCTAAGCAATCAGATATAGACTCTACTCTGGCTTTATGTAATCTTGCCTTCCCTTTATGTCTTAGTCAATTCTTGCTTCAAAGCTTTAAACTTCAGTTTTGTTCCATGAGTAATTCTTTGCAATTCTGGTGCGGTGTATGCTAAATGCGATATTAAGATTCGCTGCGTTTAGTATGGAGATGTATATCACCACATAATTTTGGGTTTGGGCCTAATTTTGGAGTTAATATAGCTGTTTTGGCTATAGAATTGCTGATGTGATGTGAAAGTGTTTTGACTTTTGTATTGTCCAAGTGGCCTAGTGGTTTTCATGGTCACATTTTGTGCATGTAGTGTCGAATGAAGTTGGTTCTCTTATATATACTGTGGCTTTTTATGCCAATACAATTCAAAATGTACTGTTTTCTATGCAGTTTTTAAATCTCTAAGATATTCGTTCTATGTTCATAGCTTGTTTAGTACTGTGAGGGGCTTCCTCTGTCAGATCCATAAGGTACTTGTCAATTGGCATGGTCTTCAGAATGTCTTTATAGTTTGCCTTACATTCATGAATGAAAACAAATATGATATTGAGAGAAAGCTAGGTGCTTTCAGTTCCTTGCTACTTCATTCCAATCATGCAAGCAAAATTTGATATTACAATCTTTGATCGTCTCTAATTTCTGTTTTTCAATTATGAGATGCAAGTTTTAATTTATCAGCAAAAATTCAGCTTTACGCAGCAAAATGAAGCAGAAGGCACTGAAAGAATGCGATCAGTACACTGCAAAATATGCTGAATGTGCAGTAGGAAGAACATTATCTGTTGTCTGGCAATGTCGTAAACAAGCTAAAGAATTGAATGAATGCCTTCATCAGTTGTAAGTTTGATCAAATTGATGCAGTTTTGATCAGATGCGAATAGCATCATGTAGGCATCATGTAGGTCTGTAATATCTGTTTGTCTATAGTTGATTTGTGCATGGAGTAAGCTGTGCAGTACTATTTCATGTTGATTGTCAATTGACAAGAAGGGAGGGCAGGGGAAGCTGCTTCATTCATGCTTGCTAATTATGTTGGACAATTTGGGATTAACATTATAATTGTTTGGTTTTTTTCACTTCTAAAAGAGCATGTCTTGAATGGGTAGAGAAGCCACACCATGACATCATCTGAAGCTTATCCGTAGTCATGCCTCTGAAAACTTTATCTTGTTTAATGCATCTACAGAGGAATTTTATACCTACTTCTAAGTCCTGCCAGCTTGTCCTGTGGCCTATAGTGTGCCGGTATTTTCCCTGGGATCTTTAGGACTATGAGCATGGTAAAGCCTTGACTTTGAACATAGGCAACTTAGCAAGGACTGGAACATATGGTGATTGGGTCATCTATTGCTATCATACAATGATATAGTGCAAAATTTTGAAACATCAAGTCAGGGAATCCTGTCACTTTATCAGAGACTGTGGCATAATAGAAAACTGATGGAATGGTGTCAAAGCTCATTTATTTGTTTATAACTACTAAAGGTTCACTGTAGGCATAGATGGTGTTAAGAGATTCTCTTTATCGCAGCATTTATAAATTACCACTTGATTGGTTCCTTATTTTGCTCCGATCTATACATTTCAACATCTGAATGATCAACTTAAAAAGGACTAAATAGTCTGTCATAATCACTATGTATGTATCTATTCACCTTCACTTCATTTTGGAACTTTGAAGTAGCAAAAAAGTAAGTATTCAGTATCTTGGACATGAATAATATTGCAGAAAAAGGATAGATTGATTTCTAAGCAGCTCTCTACTCTCTTTTTGTTTAAATTGCTGCCAAAAATCATAGATTTCTGTTTGAAATTTATATACTCATTCTGGTCAAAGCCTCTTGAAATATTATGTTTAGAAATCTCTGAATATTGTTCTATTTTTTCTTTTCTTGCAGCACCAACGATTCTGTGTTGGAAGAAATGAAGAAAGAATACGTGCTTCAACAAGATGGGAAAGGATCTCTAAGGGCTTGATTTTGCTTACTTTGAATCAGGCAAACTTTTCCAGCTGTGTTTGTTGCCAACCTCTCGTCCTTTGTGTCTCTTTTTCTTTTCCTCTCCTATGGAACACGGCATGAAATGGGATTTCAGTATCCAAACTAGGCTGAATCTCTTGATGGAACTCGGAGAGTATCAACTGTATGTAGTAGATTATGGCATTTCAGAATTGAACATTTGAAAATCTCTGCGATAATTTTTTATAATTTCTATGTTCCTTAGTTCTTACTTTGGCTAGCAGCAGGTGCCAGTTATTTAGAAAAATAGGTAGATTGCCTGCGGTTTGATAAATTTATGAATTTTTTTCTGCATGTGAGCCGAAGCAAATTGAGGTTCATCATTCATATTTTAGGATAGCGTTTTTACTGGCACCATAGAGCTCTGTAGGCAATCCATATTCTGTTATGTTGGCATCGACATTTTTTCCCCCCCTTTTTATACTTTGGTTTGATATGAAAGACAATTTAGCTCACATTGCCTTAATGTTGGAGTAAAGATTTGAGATTGGCTGGCGGCAGGTAGAAGCACAAAGTTGGTTTGTTAATTGTTACCCCCTCCTGATAGGTTGGGATAAGGTTTCCATTTTTCGGAAATGGTTGTGTTGGGAGGAATTTTATTTGTTGTGTGTGTTTTGGGGAGAGGGGGGGGGGGGGGGGGAGGGGACGGAGTAGGGGAAGGGAGGAGGAAGAATTAATCACCAATGGTCCTTGTTTAACGAAATCAGAATTGCAGAAGCAACGTAGAAAGGCCTCGTGTTGAGCCGGCAAGCTTCGATTATGCAAATCTTGAGCCAGAAAAAAGGTATCAATCATTAAAATTTGGAATAAGTTTTCGATGAAATGAAAATTAAAGAAATGAATAAATGAACATCCCCTCATCTTCTCAACGACAAGTCTACAATAGAAAAAGAAGTCGGAACAAATTCATTTTCCACAAAATTCGGATGGGACACAGCAAAATTACCCACTAAACGAACTTCCACAAAATTCTCCATTTACAATGTAGCATTTTGGAGTATCATTTTGGCAATTCAAACCGAGAAAATTAACCTAGAAAATGAGTACATTGAAAACCAAAAAAAGTAAAACAATATTAATTAAGTAGGCTTCCTCATGTTACGGCCAGCCCGAATTACTTCATCCACAAGAAGCAACTGAGATGCTATTACAGGCCTGTATTAAAAATTTCCCCCAGTTAGTTAGAATAAATCAAGGAAGAAATAAGGTAAAACAAAGGAACCACAACAAAGTAGCTAGTCATTTGAATCAAAATGGAGTAGAGCAGACAGGCAATGCCTAATAAGCTAAGTCTGAAAAATCCACATACCCCGAATTTATGATTTGTCGCTTCACAGAATAATTGTCAAAGATACCCTCCATTTCAGGATCAATAGGTTCGCCAGTATGCTGATTTAGTGCCACTTTTTTCCCCTTGTCACACTCACCCTGCCAAGAATGTTGAAATTATAGCAAGCTCAAAAAGAATTCATCTGCTAAATCCTTTGAAGCAAAATGTGACATCATATGAAGCATTACCGTAAGAGCAATAATCACATCTTGGGTGTCAAGACCAGAATTCTCAGCTAATGTCTTTGGCACCACAAGAAGAGCATCAGCAAATGCTTCAACACCAAGTTGTGCTCGCTGTTTGAAGTGGGGAACAGCAGCAATAAGAATTTTTTCAGGAGCATATGAATGAGCACAAAATAATCTGGACTATCCATCACCATATAAAAGACACAAAGAAGATGCTATTATACAGGCTGAAATAAGACATCATGAAAATAGATATTTAAATATATACCCCTTTAACAGTTTTCTTCACTTTATTGATTAGGTTTTGTCTAGCTGCAACCTCAAAAGCACCAGCGCCCTGGAAAACAGAAGAGAAATGTACCTATTAGAGAAGGGAGGGACAAACTTAAAAGTAACAAATTATTTATCACGAGCAAGACTTCTAAGCCTTCTACCACCAGAGGGGACGGGCAACAGAAAATAAACAATTATATGGTAACTCATCTGATTAGTCATAAGTACCCAAAGATGCATCTAAAGGCTATAATCAACATGTTTGATACCCAGGCAAATATCTAAATGACACCACATTTGACTTTGGCAAATGAGCACCGCTAGCATTCTCAAAAACTTCAAGAATGCAGGCCAAAAAATTAACAAAATTTCAGACAGACACTGAGCTTATTCATCAGCAGATTGGCATTGGCAGCTAATAAATCTTGTTTGCTGTAAGATTTTGGTGTACTTAAAATATTCACACATTTCAGACCTGAGCTTATTCATCAGCAGATTGCCACACGAAACTAATGCATTTGTCTGCCATAAAAATTTCGGTCCACTTGTAAGGCACAGACACCGTATTTCTTATATACCCGTACACAAGCACTTCAAATGCTTGATTCATCATCAGTGATGACTTGGAACCAATGGCACATTATCGAATGTTATCTATTGTTTGAATTCTCTATCTGAGAGTTATTTAGCATTAAACAAATTGTGTTCCCGTTAAACATAACACCATTGGATTAACTGGTAAAGATATTTTTGAGAAAAAAGATGGCTTCCCAGGATGAAATGAAAATTGGTTCCATATAACAGGAGAAACATTTTCTATTTCTAAACTGAAGACCTATGCAGCCGGGGGAACAAGGGATCAAGGAGATGGCAGGAGAGTCATGGAAATACTGGTTTCTCACGACTATGAACACTAACCTCATGAACTAACATTGTTTTGAGAGAGAAAATTGGTTTTTGGAAGTAACTAAAGGCCTCATTTTCAACAATTGAGATAAAAGTACCGTATTCTAGGAAACAGATTATGCATGAATGCTATAACCACTAATATGCTCTGCAATGCAAAATCTTACAGCCACTACAGCTTCATCCTCAACGGTATTTTTAACTGATCTTAGTCCATCACGAACTGCATCCTTGATCTGAGCAATAGTATGATCATTAGGACCTGCACAGAGAAGGCACAAAAAGAAACTGTTGTTCAATCCCACAGACCACTGCATGATAAATCAATGAAGTAAATGAGTAAACGCTCATAGACATGTGACCCCAACAATTTGATGGGACAAGAAAAGGCATCTTAAGATACCTTTAATAAGAATGGTACAAGAGTAAGGATTCTTCACATTCTCCACAAATGTATATTTCTGTTCGCCAAGAACATGCTCATAAACCAATCCAGCCCAACCAAGGCAATCAGGAGTTAGGTCATTGACAGAATTGACAGCCTCCCCACCACAAGCCAAAACCAAACGTTCCATATTTCTCCTTTTTGCTCTTCGAAGGGCAATTATCTATAAAGATCATGGAATTAGAATTACATAAAATAGTTAAATGAGTGTAATTGCACACAGTTTTTAAATCAAGTTGCACCAAAAGCAATTCTTAAATGCCTAATAAAATTTTCCTATTTCTTAAAGAACAACCCCCCACCCCCCACCCCCACCCCCCCAAAAAAAACACAAGGAAAAAAAGAAAGGCAAACATTTGCTGGAGTCTCACATGGCTGTCTAAGCTCTAATAAAACTTACCCCTGCTCGGGCAAGCAGATCAAGTGATGGGGGGTCAATACCCTGCTGATTGATGACAACAAAATTGTTATCATTACCAGCACAGACCTGCAGAGACGCAGCAGATACGACACCAAATGAATCTACAGCTTATACTCAACATTATCAGCATGGACTTAAAAGTCCCACCAAATCCGTTACCTTGTTTTTCAACTCAATAATTTTTTGCACTCTCTCATCAACAGATTGTCTTTCTGCTGCAACCATTGCCTCTCTCTGCTCAGCATTTGAGTAGAAAAATCCTGCATTTATTTCACTTTGAAAAAAAAAAGGGGGTCAATATGGAGTGAAATGCACCAAACAGTAAACGGGGGATACAATACTATCAGTCTTTACCTCTTTTCATATTCTAATGACACATTACACGTCAAAATATAACAATTCTCAGCTCTTCTCTTCATGTCCGGATGTCTTGAACCGTGATCAAGGACAAGACCCTCAACCTACAGTTTGAACCAATTTACCATGAGAAACAAATGCCAAATCAAGATGCAGCTTTTCTTGTTCTATCTCCACTCTTCCCACATCCTCTCCCCACATGAAATAACTAATGAGCACGAAGATGCACACCATTTGAACAATACGTGTTTGATTGTCATATGTTTCTAATCATGCAGAGACACTCATGCTACAACAAATGATTTGGATTGATAAATGCTCAAGCATCAAAAGTCTTCAGGAATGAAAGCGGGACCAATAAAACCATGATAAAAACTCAGATACAAAACAACATGGAAAAGTTAAACCATAAGAGTAGTAATTTTTACATACCAACCGAGTGTCTACATCAAACTTGTGGCGCATATGCATTATCTCGACCATAAAAAGGTCAATAGGTTCTTCAGGCTTGCGGATGCAGAGGACCTAAGAGATTAGGTCATGGAAACACAAGAAACAGAAATCAATAAGCCAACTTCACCAATATAAAACTAAAAGCAGGTGCTATGAAACAAATAGATGAGCATGTATATTCAGCAAGTCAGAAGTTGAACTGCTGCAGGATTTAGCTTATAGGTATATATCTGTGTTGTAAATTAGAACTACAACCGTCAAAAATAAACAAAGAATACTCACTGCATTTACAATAATGTCAGTTAATTGATCCGCCAAGGCCTCGTACAACTGCAGGAGACCAATACTATATCAGAGCATTGAAAACATAGTAACTAATCAAAGAGAAAGGGAGCAAGGTAAAATATAAAAAATAAAAATAACCTTTGTTCTTAATGTTGTTCTGGCCACCATCTTCAATATCTCTCTGTCTGGATCATCACCCATCACAACATTAGTCTTGAAGTCTTCAAGAAACAGTAGAGTTGCCCTTTTAGCAATTTCAAACCCATCAACTAGAACTCGGGGATGCATCCCTGCAGAGAATCAATGTTTTCATATCCAAACTTAACCCACTGTAAAGAAAAGAAGAAAATTACAAAAGCAATGCGTAGAAAAGCTTCGTGCATGAGGAGAAAGGCAGCTCGGAGGGAGGATGAGTATGCCATGAGAGAACAGCACTATGTGCTCAATACAAACAATCTCAGTGAGAAAGGGAAAAGATATTTACTCCTGGAAGGCTTATTCGCATATGTTAGCAAGTTTGCTCCTACAGCTAAAGGTTTTTTACCACAAATAGAGTGTAGAAAGTTAGATATTGACACAAAACTAGTTGTAGGATAGCTGAAAACCTCTCAGTATCATCAACGGTATGATACATTTACAAGTTCAGCCCTGTAATACGTCAGCGAAATAAAAGTGATGTAGATTATAAAAGAGAATCATTCAAGAAATTGAAATTCAGGGCAAACCTTCATCAATGTACCGCTCAGATTGCTTCATGAGTTCCCCAATAAAAAGTACAGTTGAAGTGGTACCATCACCGCTTATATCATCTTGAGCAACTGCAGTCCTTGCTATCATTATTGCAGTTGGGTTTTGAATTTGCTACAACAAATTTATATATAATAAATCACTGGGAACCACCAAATGCAACAATATGATGAGCAAAAATAAGAATCCAGCATAAAAGGCTGGTTACCAAATTACTACAAATTTTAGAATTGTCCCAGGTAGAAAATAATGATAATAAGAATCCTGAATAAAAGGCTGGTTCCCGAATTACGACAAATTTTAGAATTGTCCCAGGTAGAAAATAATGATAATACTCAATCTGAAATTTTTAGCCATAGCACCTAATTTGGTTTTCAAAACCTAATGAATCCCCACAATTCTAACTCGAAGAAATAAATCCAAATACATAGAACCAAGTTCCAATCAGCAGACCACCGAATAAAGTTCGTATCTTGAACATGTATAATGTAGTGAAAATAATAAGACAATGGTAAAACTAACCATCTCTTTTAGCAGAGTGTTGCCATCCTTCGTGAGCTTAATGTCGCCAGCTCCCCCAACAAGCCTGACAGTGTAATTTAGATGAAATCAAGATAATCCTTAGAAACACAAAAACAAAAATCACCAGTACTGACATTTTAATGGTTCCTTTAGGTCCAAGGTTGGTCTTGAGGACATCTTGCAAGCCCTTTGCGGCATTGATGTTCATGTGCAGGGCGGCCGATTTGTTCAGAACCTCCGCATTCGGATTCAATACTCTGATAGACATCTTCGACTCTGCAATACATACATAAACTATCAGAAGATTTACAAGTGTAATGTTCTCCAAACTGTTAACAGCCGATGTGTGAGCGTTCTCTGAGTAAAGCAGATCGAGTATTCGAATAGAGCGGTACCGCTGGAGATCGAGCTTTGCCGAAGTAGCTGAAGGCGTCGGAAGAGGAAAACTGCACCGGAGTGGTTTCTCAGGTGAGAGAAAGGAGGGAAAAGTAGGTTTTAGGGCTTTCTGGAAAGGGTTTTCATATCTTCGCGTACCACGTTTGAAATGAAATGGCACTTGAAACGATGTCGTGAGGTTTCCCGTCAAAATGGAAAATCCAAAATTTCCAGTTTATTATTTTTTGACCACAAAAGAATTACGTACTAGACAATGACAACCCCCGCCCCCCCCCCCCCGCCCCCTGCTTTTTTTCTCTTCAGACAGTAACCTATAAACCAACCTCTTTTTATCTTTCTCCTTTACGTATATTAAATTATTGATAAAATAATAATTTAATTGATTTAAAATGCATTTTTATTAAGATCTGTTTAGTCTAAAATTCAATTTATAACTTGAGATCTTATATATAATACAATTTAATTACAATAAAATTTAATTAAGTAAATAATTCTTAAAATATATACTTAGTGTTATGAATTATTGGAATCTTTATTAATTAGTGGAGGCTCCACTAATTATGAATTTATGTGAATTATTAGAAGATTTTTATGGATGTCCACCATTTAGTGGAGACACCACTAATTAAGATTAGTGGAAGATGATGTATGCCATAATGTAATCCACTAATTAAAGCTCTATAAATAGAGCTATTCTCTAAGCTTGTAATACACCATTATTTTGTGAAAGAAAGATTAGTGAAAGAAAGATTAGAAAAAATTGTGAGAGAAAATAAAGAGAAAAATTCTTGTGCAAAGAATAGTTAGAACTTTCTTAGTGTGTAGTATGTAGATTTTATTCTAATACTACCATAATTTTATAACACGTTATTAGACACGAGTCTCTGCCGTTATTAAAGCCAGAAGACAGGTACGCATTTATTGATCTCGCTAAATTCAAATTTGTAACCCTTGATATTTCTGAAAAAAAAAATTTATATGTCATACAGAAATGCATCTAAATGCTAAAAAAAAGGAGATCCATATGTCATGTGGATAAAAAGAAAGATTTGACCACCTGAAGATGGTCGTACTACCCACTGTATGGTATGAATGGTTGCACCTGAAGTTGCAAGATTGTAAAACCGTGAACTCCGTGATGTATAAAACTACATCTTAGTTAAAAATTTTGCAGAGAAAAAGTTACTGATGAAGTTATATTGGAGAAGACATTCTCCACTTTTCATGTTCTACAGTAACAATATCGAGAAAAAGGGTATCCAAAATTGACAACTTTAACATGAGTTATTATTGAGAAATCATGAAGTCGGATGAATCGGCTCAACAAAGACTCCTGAAGTGAATGTCGTTGGCTCCATGTAAGCCATCGTTATAGTCGTAGTTGTGGCAGTAGCCGTGGTTATGGTCATGGACACACTCGATATTTCCTTTATCACAGAGAAATACTGGCCACCTGAAGTGGAACAGAAAAGATAATAAGGGAAAAAGATATTTCCATTAATAATAAGCATCACATCTTTTATTCATATCACTAGTATTCATATGAACTTGAGGATACATACTTATAGTTGCTCTTTTGTAATTGAGTTGACAAATTTAAGATGAAGGTTTGTAATTGTTCTTTTTCAATATTTACATTAGAGGAAGACAAACAATTAGTAATTATGGACTTCAGCTCCTCTTTTTCGACATCCTCCTCCTTTTCTTTCCCTTTGAGCCAGCATCGAGACTAGCAGCAGAATTAGCCGTAAAATTACTGCGAAATGAGTCTTGAGATTTTTAGATCCCCTTAAGTTTATTATAAATAAATTTCCTTATTATATTTGGCCTTGAAGCATGCTTGTCTCAATTTCTGTGTTTGGTCCTCTAACTGCGTATTAGGACTTTCTTCTACCAACTGTTTTCACATTCCAATATCGCAATGGCTTCTTTCAACTTCTTCTCAGCCATATGTCCTCCTTCTTCTTTATTTTGCATCTCCTGTAAATCGAAGTGATATCATCGGTTATTTACTTATAAATCTTTCATAGTTTCATACTTGCAAATTATAAGTATGTATGAGAGAAAACCTGAACATTCTTGATTATGGTCTCCAAGCTCACCAACTTCTTGTGAGGCCATCGACGAATTCCTAACTCCCTACATCTTTTCTTGAGAAGGGTTATGCCAATATTCAGTTCTTTGGCTGCGCTCTTGATTGGTAGGTAAAAGTACTGTGAAATTGTTTCTCTTGATTGTGTCTGGGAGTTATTACCCTTCTTCTCTCTCTGCCTCTTAATCATCTTCTTCTCCCCAGGAATTTTGTCTGCAATAATATCTTGAACTTCGATATTATGCATTTCATGAGTACTTACTCCGACTTCGTTGCCAAGACCACTCATTATTTCTCCTAAAAAAAGAAAATAATATCAGTAAAGGTAATACCATTCAAAATTCATGTTTAAATGTATAATAACCTGGAAACATATTTTGGCTTTGTTCAAAATCCATTAGAGAATAGAAATGATCATGCACAAGCATATCCTCATTCAAAGGAATAGCATCAAGAGGAACAGTATCAAAAGCAGTCTCTTGTAGGGGCAGATCAACTTGGTCCAAAGCAGTATGTTCAAAACTTCCACTGATTTACATAAAAAACAAATGAAAAGAGAGTTTAATTTCATTATCAAGCATACTAAAAACAAATGGAAGCCCTCAAAGGTATCTCATCTGAAATTAGGAGGAAGCGGTTGGTTTGGAAAGGAAAACATATCAAAATCTTCTACGTTCGAATTAGGCAGAAGCGGTTGGTTTGGAAAGGAAAATATATCAAAATCTTCTTGTTCGAATTAGGCAGAAGCGGTTGGTTTGGAAAGGAAAATACATCAACATCTGCTGCAGAAACCGAGTCAAAATTTGACCATGTCTCAAATGAATTACGAGTCTCCATATCTGCTTTGTGATTTTTATTTTTGATGTTTACTAATGACTGATAACTGAGATATATATCGATACATACATATATATATATATATATCTGTATGAGGAAGAAGAAGAGGTAGATGGTAGGTAGAGGGTCGGAGGAGAAGAAAAGACAAGAGAGGAAGAGGAAAAGTCGGTACCGGGAAGAGTGAAAAAAAAAGAGGAGATATTTTTCTTGGCATTTCCTGCTTGTCATCATTTTCTTATATTTCTTTTCTTATTCTCTTGTGAAATTATTATTTCCTAAATTAGGGGGAGAACAGAAACAGTACAAGAAAGATCGTGATTGGACAACATCATTAAATTATCTTGATCCGCATACAAGCGCGTGTGAACTTGAAGTTCAAAAGATAATTCATTTGTAAAGCATTGCAAATCAAATGCCAGACGCTTTTGTTGACTCTAGAAGAGTAACAAAATCGCATATGCCAGCTATAAATGCTCCTATTCTAATTGAAGTTCCAACAGAACAAAAGATTTTACATATAGCTGTTGAGCCAAAAGCACGCCAGAAGCGTGGCCGACCTCTTGGTTCTAAAGATAAAAATCCTCGAAAGAAAAGAGGATTAAATGATCCAGAAGATCATATTGAAGAAAAGAATGATAAAGACCATGAGAGAACTGATGACAAAGAACCAGAAGTTGATGAAAGTAAGACTGAAATTTCTATCAATTATACCACTTCCGATAGAAGTTGGAATAGGATAGAAATTGTTATTGATAATATATTTGCATACAATATATCTCTTGATGTTATACAGGATAATGATGATCCTGAACCAATATCAGTTGATGAATGTCGGCATAGAAAAGATTGGCTGTAATGGAAAGATGCGATTCAATCGGAGTTAAATGCACTGACAAAATGTGAAGTCTTCGGACCTGCAGTCCGAACACCGTAAGGTGTAAAACCCGTTGGCTACAAATGGATATTTGTGCGAAAGCGCAATGAAAAGAGTGAAATCGTTCGATATAAAGCGCGATTAGTAGCCCAAGGTTTTTCACAAAGACCAGGTATTGATTATGATGAAACTTATTCTCATATTGTTAATGCTATTACACTCCGATATATTATCAGTTTGGCAGTATATAAAAAGATAGATATGCGCCTATTAGATGTTGTCACTGCTTACTTGTATGGAAATTTAGAAAATGATGTTTACATGAAAATCCTCGAAGGATTTCATATGCCTGAAGCATATAAACATTATCCTCGTGAAAATTACTCCATCAAGTTGCAGAAATCATTATATGGCCTGAAGCAATCTGAGCGCATGTGGTTCACACGTCTTAGTGAATATTTATTGAAAGCGGGATTTAAAAATGACCAGGTATGTCCATGTGTTTTTATTAAGAAATCTGGTTCTAAATTTGTGATATTAGCTATATATGTTGATGATATTAATCTTATTGGAACTCTTGAAGAGCTCCAAGAAACAATTGATTATTCGACATCAAGGATGGTCGTAAAAGTATACTTTGCCTTGATTTACAAATTGAATATTTGGCAAGTAGAACATTTATTCAACATATACAGCAAAAGTTCTAAAAAGATTTGACATGGACAAAGCACATCCATTGAGTATTTCAATGATCGTCCGGTCATTTTCGACCTCAAGAAGATATTGAAGAACTTCTTGGTCCTGAAGTACCATATCTCAGTGCAATTGGTGCATTGATGTATCTTGCTAATAATACACGACCTGATATTGCTTTTGCTGTCAATTTATTAGCAAGATTTAGTTCTTCACCAACACGACGACATTGAAATGAAATTAAACAAGTCATTCGATATCTCCAAGGTACAATTGATCTCAGATTATTTTATTCAAATAAAACAAGTCCAACATTGATAGGTTATGCAAATGCTGGTTATTTATCTGATCCACATAAAGCACGTTCTCAAACGGGCTATCTATTTACATGTGGAAATACTGTTATATCATGGCGTTCTACGAAACAATCTATAGCAACTACTTCTTCAAATCATGCTGAAATTATAGCCATTCATGAAGCAAGTCGAGAATGTGTATGGCTAAGATCCATGATTCATTATATCCGAGAAAGTTGTGGATTATCATCGATCAAAGATATTCCAACTCCTCTTTATGAAGACAATGCAGCTTGCATAGCTCAATTACGAGGAGGATATATTAAAGGAGATCGGACAAAACATATTTCACCAAAATTCTTCTTTATTCATGAACTCCAGAAGAAAGGTGAAATTGATGTGCTACAAATTTGGTCATGTGATAACCTCGCAGATATTTTCACGAAGACTTTACCGACTGCAACATTTGAAAAGTTGATATATAAAATCGGTATGCGTCGGTTTAAAGATTTAAATGAATCATCTCATCAGGTGGAGTAATAAATAGACATATATAATACTGTACTCTTTTTCCTTCACTATATTTTTTTTCCCACTGGGTTTTTATCTAGTAAGGTTTTAACGAGGCATATTCTTTATGTAATGGATGGACATCCAAGGGGGAGTGTTATGAATTATTGGAATCTTTATTAATTAGTGGAGGCTCCACTAATTATGGATTTATGTGAATTATTAGAAGATTTTTATGGATGTCCACCATTTAGTGGAGACATCACTAATTAAGATTAGTGGAAGATGATGTATGCCGTGATGTAATCCACTAATTAGAGCTCTATAAATAGAGTTATTCTCTAAACTTGTAATACACCATTATTTTGTGAAAGAAAGATTAGAGAAAATTGTGAGAGAAAATAAAGAGAAAAATTCTTGTGCAAAGAATAGTTAGAACTTTCTTAGTGTGTAGTATGTAGATTTTATTCTAATACTACCCTAATTTTATAACACTTAGTCATATATTATGAAAAATAATTGATTCTTATATGTTTGTTACGAGATGAACATTTTCTTAGACTGTACTTTGATAATAATTAAATTAAAATGTATTTGTTAAAATTTAATAAAATATTATTAAATATAAAGTAAATGTGAAACTCAATTATTAACAAAAGAGAGAAAAAATATGATGTGTTGTAAATATATTACAATATTTGGGAAACAAAAATTATTTAAATTAATATTATTTTAAATTAAAATTTTAATTTGAATTATAAAGAGTTTGTTTGTGCTTATAGCCTTAATGATAGAAAGGAGATGATAACTCATAATGCTATCTATTAATTAAAAGATTGAGAAATAACACAATTTATTAAAATATAGAATTGTTACAAATATGTTATATATTTAATGGTAATTTAAATATTTAAAAAATAAATAATTTAGTATCATATTTCAGTGTAAATTTATAACTAAAAAAAATAATTTCCCTTAATTATAAACTTGTACTGAAATATTTTTCTAATAAAAACACTATGAAAAGATAATTACAAATTATATTGTGGGATAATATAGAGTCATAACAATAATTATTAAGTTATTGTACTTATCAAGGCACTCACAAAAATATAAATACAGATATAATTATAATTATTAAGAGATTGTATAATTATGAAGTTTACAAACTCAGCAAGAAAACACATCTTTTATATAGAAAATTTATAAATATTTAAATAAATACAAAACGTCTCAACTCTCATATAATGATTCAAGTATATTTGAATGAAATATTTCATAGATTTATAATTATTGTATTTGAAAAAAATAGTGTGAATTTGAATAATTTAAACACGTGTTATAAATTTGAAATAAATAAAGTCATATATAATTAAAATAAATAATTTCTAATGACATAAAAGGATGATATAAATGGGTTATATCATATGTAAGTAGAAATATTTGTCAAAAAAAGTAAAATTCAAAAAATATGATCAGTGATCATTTAATTATTCTAATTCATTATTAATTTATCTAAACTGATAATTCATAAAAAGGAAAAAAGTAGTTTTTTTTTAACTAATTGACACCTCCAAGCTACGCGCGTATATTTTGCCTGACGATTAAATAAAATTTATCAAATAAATAAATTTTATAAAAAATTATTAATTAGAGAATATAAAACAAAGATTAATATGCATACATTACAACTGCTATTGATAGAACATATACATCTAAATATAAAAAAATCAACAATTGAACCTACACTTTTATAATTTTTTTTATAATTGTTGTCACAAACCTAAAGATATAATTAAAAAACGAATAAGTATAAGTTTTTTCGTTTTAATAATCAACCTAAAAAATAATAAATCAATTATTTTCTATATTTGATTATTTGTATAGAGTAGAGAAAATATATTACGCAAAATTCAAACTTGTGATAAAAATTGTTCTTAAGTTATATTATCTCGATTAAAAAAAATCAATATATAATTTTTGCATTTGTATGAATTATGATTTTTTTTATCAAATATCTCCTGCAGAAATAAATATTAAACAAAAAAATGAGATATTAATATAATATTGTGCTAAAAAGTGATAACTAAAATAATTATCGAAGTTACTCATAAAATTAGATAAAATTACTTAAAATTGTAGACTTACAGTTAAAATGAGAATCAAAATAAAACAAAACAATATTATAAGACAGATAAAACAGTATTATAAGTTGCTTTTCTATGCCTATGCCTTCGTTCCTTTTCAATATTTATTTACATTCAATCATAGATAAAGTAGTATTATAAGATAAAGATAATTAATTTTAGTTCTTTTCTTTCTTTCTTACCTCCATCAAAATTGAAGGATAATGATAAGCAAAACCTATATTGTAAATGATTATTATCACTTGGTATCCAAATTTCCTCAAAAAATAAATAAATAAGTAAATAAAATCCACATAAACGTATCACCGCAAAAAGAGGAAAAAAAGCTAAAAAGAAAATAAAAAACTACCTTGGAATGTATCATGATCATCAATCTTGTTGTAGAAGAACAAAGAGTTATCATATATACGGAAGAGGTTCCTCAAAATTATATTAGATAAAATAAAAAAAATTGATAATCCAAAATAAGAAGATAATAAGTTCAATATGAATCGACAAATTAAATATTTATGTATGATATCTTGATACCCTATATGTTAATCATCAACTAATATGACTGCATTCATAAATGTGTCAATTACATTAATAACAGTAAAGTTATACTTCTTCTATATTGCCCTTCAAAGATAAGTTAAATGACCATAAATACCAGGAAAGAAGCATTTGACAGTTTCAACCACTTGAAAAAATCTGACATCCCTCTCAATTTCATGTCTATCAGCCTTTAGGTCATAGAATTGGTTTTCTAAGTCATCAATTTTTGTTTTCTACCTATCATACTTGCATTCATAGACAAAAAATATATCTTATCATCAATAATGAAAACTCAAAATCATAGTTTCAATTAAATGAAGAATACGTGCAAGAAAATAGTAAACCAATGCATCTAGATGTCATTCCGTGAATAAATCAAATAACGATTTTTTTTAAACAGTAATAATGTGTAATAAATTAAAGAATGAAATTTGTAGGCCTATATTATTATTAAATAATAATGTGTCTCTTCGTTTTTCTTATTGACTCATAAATTATATTGAAGGAATTATTTAAGAGATTAACACCATCCATAAAAGAATACAAAAAAGTTTTACTAAATTTTACAATTAATTGGAGAAGATGGAAAAAAAAATTTGCTTTGAAAATTTACTTAAATAATTTAATCCCCTCTTCGCTTTTAGTTTTTTCAAAAAGATTAATAACGTGTAATAAATAAAAGAATTAAACTTGTAAACGTGTAGTATAACGAAATAATAATGTGTCTTTTTATTTTTCTTAGATGACTCTTTAATTGTGTTTCATGAATTATTTTTCTCATTTATTTTATAATAATAGTTATAATAATACTCATATATCTTTTTATACAATATTGTTAATGTCTAATTTATCCATGATGACCAAATTAATTTCAACCATAAAAAGAGTTAGGTGGAAGTATTGATGAGATTAACATCATTCATAATAGAATACAAAAATGTTTTAATAGATCTACACCATTAATTAGAGAAAATAAAAAAGTAAAAAAATAAAAATTGCTTTGAAGATTTATTTGGATAATTTAATCCCCTTTCACTTAACCATAAAAAAATGATAATAAAAAATAAGAAAAAAAACAAAACTGTAAGAGACAGAAAAGAAACTCAGATAAAAAATAATAGAAATTCAAAACTTTTAAAGAAATAATAACAATTATCTAATATGAACTGATAGAATAGATGAGATAACTAATTAACAACAAGAATATATACTCATAAATAAATTAAGAAATTAAAGAGTCACAATAACTAAAAAATAGTAGAAATATTTGTTACCACGGTTGTAAATTGATAAATATTTACAAAATATTTGATGTGATTACTGTCCACTATTTTTCCTCTTTTTGTTATCTCTTTTGTTGAGTTATTCTAATTATATTTATTTTAGTTATATTTTTGTCATAAAATTATATTAAATTGGAGCATTTGTCTTATTTGAGTATTGTTGACATGGGATTTTTTTGATGGTATTTTGCTTTTTTAATGTTATAAATATGTTTATGTATTTTTTACGTATCTGATTTATTTTCTTGAGTTTTGTTGTTATTTTGCTTCCTCATTTGTTCTTGTTTTGTGGACAATTCTTTTGGCTTTTAAGGTCATGATGGTATCTTTATTTTTGAATAATTTTCATAATTAAGTTTTCTCATAAGAATATGGGTGTGCATGTGTTTTATAATGTTTGTTGAACTAATTATGTCTATATTTTTTTATGTGGTATTTTATTTTTATATTTTATATATGTTAAAATGCTAACTTTTTTGCCACTTACTCAAAAGTAACCCATTGGTATTCTAATTACATTTGTAACATAATTTTTATTTTATAGACTGTCTAAATTCTCTATGCATTTTGACAAATTCATTAATATGATTGGTTTTTTGGTATTATTGTCTATGAGTTATTAATATAGTTATTAATAGCTAATAATAGACTAAATAAGTGTATAGTTATTAATATGGTTATTAATAGTTATAATAAATGATCCTAATAAAATTATTAGTTGTTCTATTCCAGACGAAATCCCAATAAGATTATTAGATATATCTTTTCTTTTAATAGGCTTTAACGTTTGATGGTATTCTTTTGGAAAACAATCTGCTTTACATAAACAAGATCCTGATCCGCTATCTTTTTATGCAACAAAATATTTTGCTTTATAATCTTTATAAGTAATTCCAATAGGAATATAAAATACTATAAAGACTTGTCATTTTGGTATATATATTAATTTTCTATTATATGTTATTTTTAATCCATATGATGTTATCTTATATGATTTTACTATTTCAAGAAATGTAGTTCCTAACATAATTTGCAATGTTTCATTCATTCCTTCATTTTCAATGAGTAATCTTATATTAATTAATTATTTTCCAAATTTTAACAATGTTTCGACAATTTCATTTATTTTGTGGATTTCTCCATTAAAATTTGTATATTGATGCGGATTATCTAATTGGAATTTTTGTAAATTTCCACGAAGTTTATGACTAATATAATTTCCTTTAGCTCTTGTATCTATTAATATATTGATTGTTTTAAATTGTGATCCATCAAAATATTCACCTTTTATTTTATAATTACTTAATTCATAATTTCGAGGTATAATAATTCCACTACGTGTTTTAGTAATAGGATTACTAATCACATGAGGATTACTAATAAGTTTGTTTGTTTTTTCTCTTTTTGTACTTATAGGGTTGTAATGGAGCCTTTAGCCTAGTAAATGTCGCTATAAATAAAAATAAATAAATAAATAAATAAAAATACAAGAAGCATCCTTTTTTAATTTCATCTATAGTGACATTTACTAGGCTAAAAGCTCCATTACAACCCTATAAGTACAAAAAGAGAAAAAAAAAAAACAAAGAAGAAAAAAACACTTCTTGACTCATACTATTATTTTATATTTTTTAATTAGAAGTTTATATAAATTAAAATAAGATATAATTTAAATATTTTTTAAACGATGATGAGACTTAACTAGTAAATTTACCTTTTGAAATATATAATGATTTTGAATTATTACTATTTGATATATAAAAAATCTCTCTTTTGGCAATTTAATAAATATGCATGATGAGACTTATGCTTGTTTGCACAATATTATTAAATGTCTAATTTATCCATGATGATCAAATTAATTTCAACCATAAAAAGAGTTAGGTGGAAGTATTGATGAGATTAACATCATTCATAATATAATACAAAAATGTTTTGATAGATCTACACCATTAATTAGAGAAAATAAAAAAGTAAAAAAATAAAAATTGCTTTGAAGATTTATTTGGATAATTTAATCCCCTTTCACTTAATCCTAAAAAAATGATAATAAAAAATAAGAAAAAAACAAAAATGTTAGAGACAGAAAATAAATTCAGATAAAAAATAATAGAAATTCAAAACTTTTAAAGAGATAATAACAATTATCTAATATGAACTGATAGAATAGATGAGATAACTAATTAACAACAAGAATATATGCTCATAGATAAATTAAGAAATTAAAGAGTCACAATAACTAAAAAATAATAGAAATATTTGTTACCACGGTTGTAAATTGATAAATATTTACAAAATATTTGATGTGATTAATGTCCACTATTTTTCCTCTTTTTGTTATCTCTTTTGTTGAGTTATTCTAATTATATTTATTTTAGTTATATTTTTGTCATAAAATTATATTAAATTGGAGCATTTGTCTTTTTTGAGTATTGTTGACATGTGATTTGTTGATGGTATTTTGCTTTTTTAATGTTATAAATATGTTTGTGTATTTTTTACGTATCTGATTTATTTTCTTGAGTTTTGTTGTTATTTTGCTTCCTCGTCTGTTCTTGTTTTGTGGACAATTCTTTTGGCTTTTAAGGTCATGATGGTATCTTTATTTTTGAATAATTTTCATAATTAAATTTTCTCATAAGAATATGTGTGTGCATGTGTTTTATAATGTTTGTTGAACCAAGTATGTCTATTTTTTTTTTTATGTGGTATTTTATTTTTATATTTTATATATGTTAAAATGCTAACTTTTTTGCCACTTACTCAAAAGTAACCCATTGGCATTCTAATTACATTTGTAACAGAATTTTTATTTTATAGACTGTCTAAATTCTCTATACATTTTGACAAATTCATTAATATGATTGGTTTTTTGGTATTATTGTCTATGAGTTATTAATATAGTTATCAATAGCTAATAATAGACTAAATAACTGTATAGTTATTAATATGGTTATTAATAGTTATAAATAATTTTCATAACTTGAGATCTTATATATAATACAATTTAATTACAATAAAATTTAATCAAGTAAATAATTCTTAAAATATATACTTAGTCATATATTATGAAAAATAATTGATTCTTATATGTTTGTTACGAGACGAACATTTTCTTAGACTGTACTTTGATAATAATTAAATTGAAATGTATTTGTTAAAATTTAATAAAATATTATTAAATATAAAGTAAATGTGAAACTCAATTATTAACAAAAAAGAGAGAAAATATGATGTGTTGTAAATATATTACAATATTTGGGAAACAAAAATTATTTAAATTAATATTATTTTAAATTAAAATTTTAATTTGAATTATAAAGAGTCTGTGTGGTAAATAATTTCCAGTAATCATAGGTTTTTACTGTAAATCTAAATTTAATGGTGTTGAATCTATTTCTTCCATGATTGGTAAATTAGGAACTTGAACTTGACAAATATCATTAAATAAATAAGGATAATCTATTGTATCTTTTATACTAAAATAGTCAGAATGATGTGTATTAGAAATTGCATATGCAAATGCATAAGTGATTGAATAGGGTCTATTATTTAGAGAGAAAGAATATTTTCTTTTAAAATTTTGTATTAAACTTAATATTTTATCAAAATCTCAATCTTTAATATTATAAGTTATTCTTGGGTAGATATTAAATTTTAATTTTCCATATTGCAAATTTTCTCTTAAAATTCCTAAGCAAGCTTCTTCTCTATTTTGAATTCTATTGTCCATTATAGCTAAATCCATAGGTGTATTTAATCCTTCTTTAAATGTAGCTTTTATAATTATCTGGATTACTCCTATATGGATCCATCCAAGACTATTTCTAATTTCTGGTTTTAATTTTTGTATTTTATCTTCAATATGCTTTTTTGTTAATAAAGGTATAATAACTTTATTATTTGTTAAAAACATTTCTTATGCCCTTTCTTGAATATTTAATCCATAATATAAATGATGTTTTCTAGGTTTTATACCTAATATTTCTAATGTATTAACATGAAATCTTGAGTAATTTGTGAATGAAAAATTTTCTTGTTGTATTAGTTTTAATTTTCTTTTATCTATAAGTATCTCTTTATTATATTCTCCCAAAGATTCTTCTTTATTATCTATTATTGGATTTATTTCAATAATTTTTGTATTACTAATCTTCAGATGTTTCAGTATATTCTATATCAGTTAAGATAAAAATACTTTCATCCGTACTTAATTCTTCAAAATTATCTATTTGAATAAATTATCCTTCTTCAATCATTTTTTCATGTCTTCATCTATTTCAATTTTCTTTTTATTTTTCTCAAATTTTTTAGGACATTGATTTGCATAATGGCCAATTTCTTTACAATAATAACATTGACATTCTTTTACATTTTTCTTTCTTCTTTTAAAGGTTGGTTTCTTATATTTTTTCTTTTTATAATATCTAGTTTTTCTTTTCTTAAAATATATTTTCTTATATTCTTTTCTCTTTTTATATTTTTCTCTTTCCTTTATTATAATAATAAGGGCTATCACATCCTATCATTAATGGTAATTTTAGTTTATCACAACAAAGAGATATCTTTTTCCTTAATCCTCTAGTTAATTTTGTTATTATGGCATCTCCACACCATTCACTTAATTTATCTCTACAATGGGCAATTCTTTTCCCTAATGTATCATTATCTCATGGTTTATATGTATCTATTAACTTTTGTCCCTAAGGGTCAGGTATCTTTGTAAAGAATAAAGGTGAATAAGTTTGTGTATTATGTACTTGGTTATAAATATGATAGTAATAATCTTGGAATACACATATATATATCTATCATGATATATATTCTGTTTGAGTATACTACCGTAACCTAAATCTGATGCATCTGTTTCAACAATCATGAATGCTGTTGGATCTGGGATTCCTAGGCAAGGAAGTTTTTTGACTATCTGTTTAATTTTCTTAACAGTTTGGATTTGTTCTAAACCCAAGGGATTGGATCTTTCCTTAAACGCTTATATAAAGGTTCACAGATGACTCTAATTTAAACATCCTAAAAATATTTGAAGCTGAGTTTTGTCTTTAATTTCATCCGAGAATTTATCTGCAAATTCAATTGCTCTACAAATTGGTTGGTATGTACCTTGAGTTAGATTATGACCTAAAAATCTGATTTTAGTTTGGCAAAGTTTGAGTTTGGATGCACTTACTACCAGCCCATTTTTCGGAATTATTTCACAAAAAAAGATGTAAATGTTTAAGATGTTGTTCAAAAGATTCACTGAAGATTAAAACATCATCAATATAGACAATGGTAAAAGCGGAATAAGGGTTAAAGATATCATTCATTACTTTTTTGAATTCACTGGGTGCATTCTTTAAACCGAAAAGCATAACATTCCATTCATATTGACCAAATGGAACATTAAAAGCTGTTTTATATCTATCTTCTTTTGTAATCTGAATTTGCCAAAATCCTGATTTCATATCAAATTTACTATAAAGAACTGCTTTATAAGTTCGTTTCAACAAATCTCGTTTGTTGGGAATATGATATCTTATCCATTTTAAGACTTTGTTTAATGGCTTATAGTTGATTACTAGTCTTGGAACACCTCTTTCTTTTTCTGCATTTTTATTAACATAAAAAGCAGAACAAGGCCAGGGTGATCGGGATTCTCTAATTAGAGCCTTTTGTAATACGTCTGAAATTTCTAATTTACAATGTTCAACTAGTTCCTGATTCATTTGAATTGGTCTAGCCTTAGTGGGTATCATTGATTCTTCAAAATCATCAATGTATGGTAGGCTGACAATATGCTTTTTCCTTTCCCAAAAAGTAGTAGGGACATCTGAGCAGATTTGTTTTTCAAAATCTTTACGGATGGATTCTATTTTATCTTGAATGTCTTTTAGTTGTAGCTGGCTTTGGATTCTTGTATACTTTATGTCTTCTTTGATAAAGGCTATCTGTTGCTCACGACAAAGAATCTTAAAGGCTATCTGTTGCTCACGACAAAGAATCTTTCTTTTTAAGAGATTGACATCTTTGGTGAGTGGGCTTTGCAGAAAGGAGAAAGTGACTGGTATTGATCCTATTTCGGTGTGAACACCATGTTGGTCTACACTAAAGGGATAGATCTGAGTGGGGAATGGGGTTCCTAAAATTAAGTCTTGGCTTAAATCTTTAATAATTAGAAAGGAATTCATGAAACAAAACTGTTTATTACAAATATGAGCATTGGATAATTTATATTTGATTTTTAACTGTTCACCTGCAGCAGTATATAACTTACAACCTGTTTTTTCTAAATATTTAGTAGGGATTAAGCCTTCACAGATACAATTTTGATCTGCTCCGAAATCAAGAAGAGCTACTAACTGAATTGAAAAATCTCCTATTTTGAGAAGGATTGGAATGTACCACTTTTGAAAAGTTATCTGAGAAATTGCTGAAATATAATCTGGATTATTTTCATTTTGTTCTATTTCTTCATCTGAAGTGGGATCTATTAAAGGCTTATCTAATTTATGTTTCACTAATTCCGTATTTATTTGATTAATGTCAGAAATTCTTCGATCATTTTGTTCTTTTAACCATTTAACTTCCTGTTTAAGTTCTTTTATTTCTAATTTTAATTCCTGCAGGGAATCAAAAGGTTCTTCTTTTTGTTTTCCTTTAAATTTATCAAATACTTCTTTTAAATTGTAGGGTTCTACTTGTACTTTTGGATTAAGAACTAATTCTTTGACTTTTAACAAATATTCTCTCTTAACTGTTTCATCCTGAATATGATCTAAAAGTTCGAAGAAAAGTTCTTTATTTGCTTTAGTGATTACGTTAACTTGATTATGCTATTTACTGCTAATCATACAAAGTTCTCCTATTACACAGGTACATAAGCCTGTACAATCACAAGTAGATTCGGAGGATTTTTTCTTGGATTTCAAACACTTCTTCTGCTTCACTATCACTAGTGTCTGATGAAGGAGAGGAATCATATTGATCAAGGATTTGATTAATCTGTTCTAGAGTGTCTTTTGGTAAAGAAAGCTGATTAACCTTTTTCTTCTTTTTAGCTTTTAGTTTACACTCATCTGCTTTATGACCTCGTTTTCCACAAAAGTAACATTTAATGGTAGATTTGGAAGACTTATCTTTTCTTTTAAAATGCTTAGAAGTTCTTTATTTTCTTTCTTTTTTAAAGCTTCGCTTCTTGTCCTTTTTTAGCTTTTTAGATGGTGGAGTTATTGGGGAAAATCCAAAAATTTCACAGAAATTACCTAATTCTTTTTTAGATTTCTTATGATAGGATTCCATCTGATTTTTGAGTTTTAGGTCCAGTGCATAAATCCGCACTCGCTTGGTTTACATAACTAATTAACTGGCCATATGCTAGATGGTCATAAGGAATTGCATTTCCAAAGTCTATTTTTAGCTTTTGTCTAACCTTTTCTGCAAATAAATGAGGTAAACTAGAAATAAATCGTTCTTTCCAGAACGCATGATGGCAATATGTTCTTAGCATAACCTTTTGTAAAAACATATCTTTGTACCATCTAAAATCATGTAACTTAGGACAGAGTTAAATTTGTAAGGATTTCGAGCTTCTATCCGCTAATTGTTGAGGGTTTCCTACAAAATGTTGAGTTAAAGTAAACATGAAAGTATTTAGACAATCTAAACTGCTTTCGATGCTTGAGTGGGTTGACCACCGGCATTTGAGATTATTTTTGTTTGGACTTTTGTGGCATTTAAAATTTCTTGACGTTGTGGTTCGTAAAGATAGTTATTCCACCACCCATGAAGGACACCAGTAAATCCGGTGGTAAGGATAAGAAGAATGTTGCTATCAGAATTAGTAGGATTTTTACATTTAATAGCAGTGATAGCCATGGGCATTTCTTGAATTATATTTAAAATACTATGTTCAGACATTCCATCTATATTCCATTCTGTAATATCTTCTCCTGTAAATGCTGCTCTAGTATCAAGATGGCGTTCTTCGAATTGAACATCTGGAAAGGATGGTCTAGGATAGTAATTCCTATTATATGGATTGGCAAATCGTGGTTGTTGTATTTTTGAAGTCCTTTTATTTCCAGTGAGCTTATTGAGCTCGTTCAGGAGAGGGATCAATATCTATTAAAGAAACTGGCTGATGTAAAGTTTGAAGATGTGTCTTACTAGATTCGGGATGATCTGTGGTTTTTAGCTTTTTTAGTTTTTCGTTAATTTCTTTAATAAAATCTACACCTTCTATGTCCATTGTTCCTTTTGTAAGTTTTATGTTTGTGGGTTCATATAATATAGGCTTAAACACTGGATTAGGATCTACGGATTGTTTTGGATTAAATTGTTTGAATTGTGGGATTTTTCTTACAGAAGATTTGCTATCTAATTGTTCTACTTTACTAGCCATAGTGACTAACATCTGATTAGTATAATTATTCTGTTGAATTACTTTGTTGAGATCCTTATTAGTTACATCTCCTTGTCTATCTAAATTTTCTAACTTAAAAGGAAAGGCTGTAATTACCTGATTTTCGACAGGGATTTTAATTTCTTCTGCTGGAGGGAAAACTGATTCTCTAACTTCATTCTTGGTTGTATACCATTTCTTGGTGATGACATTTAATATATCTTTTTTCTGATATCTAATTAGCTCGTACCAATCGAAGAAATATAAATGCTGTTTCATTTTAATCTGATCAGAAGAATACCGTTGTAAGAGTCTAGCTCTTTCTGGTTCAGAAACTGTAGCAAAATACCATTTACATTTTATCTTATTACATGGCCTATTCCATAACTTACGAAGGTAATCCTTGTCAAGGGTAAAATCTTTTTCAGAAGTTAAAACCATTAAAGTAGAAGGCATATTCATTTCTGATTGAGTAGGGCTTCCTGACTTAATACTTATGTTTTCTTCATAATTTACTTTGGGGATTTCTCCACTAAAGTCGACGTTATTTACTTTAGGAATTTCTCCGAGAAAATTCTAAACTACTCGAATCGTCTCATCGCTTTGGGTTCGGGTAAAGAGAAAGAAGATGAAGTGCTGAAAAGGATTTTCTCCTAAATTCCAATTCTATATGGCCTGTTGATGTTTCTGTTATTTTCCCTAATGTCTTGGATTCATAATGCTTTTTAGGATTAATGATGTTATCAAAATTCCAGGTAAGGTTTTGGAGAACATTATCCCACTTAATCATTCGAGGGACAAAAGTATTAGATCTTTCAAAGTTTGTTTCTAATAGACAAGTTTCCTTTGGATTTCCCATATGCTGTTTAGCTTTAGGATTTATTGTAGTTTTCATTACCTTATAATAAACACGATAAATTAAACCAAGAGGTTATGATCCTAATTCAAATTCCAAATTTTTTGTTTGGATGTTAAGTGTTAAGGTTTTAAGAATGTGTGGATCTGTTAGATCTACAGTGAAGTTTGGGTAATGATTAAAATATACTGGACCATGGGCTGTATTGGTTTCAAGGACTGCAAGCAAACTGTTTTGAAAATCGAGATGCCTACTATCTCTCAGAAGAAGGCAGATCGGGGCATCGATTCCTAATCGATAAAGAGGTTTGATTGCTACTTGAACTAATCCAATATGAAGATATCGATATTTATTCTTTTTATACTGTTCTAAGGTAACTGGGTTTAGAAGCTGAATTGTACCATAAGGCTGATTTATGGACACTGTTTTCTCTGTTGTTTTGATTGTATAGCTTTGAACTAAATCAAACATTCCTTTTTCATAAATCTTATCAAATTTTTCTATTGGTAAATTCCAATTCATTAATCTGGATTCAATTCGATCTAGTTGGGATCTGACTTCTAAATCATTGACTGAATCTATATCGATATCTGAGAGGTTAGATGCCATGGGAGTAAAAATTACTTTATCTCTCTTTGTCTATGCCAGAGTAATTTAATACGAATTCTATTGTTCTTTAGAATTATGCCTTAACCTATGTTTCTTTGTTTCTTCTTAGGACACACCTAACACTATGCTTATGGTTGAGAGCTACGGGACCACCCCCGGGTCCGGGCCAAACAACGCCTCACACGGCTAACAACGGCCTAATCCAACGGTTATGGGCTGACCAACGTACTAGCTGCTCTCACAGTTAACTATCAACCATCATAGTTTAAGAATACTTGAAGAAACATATGAAAGGGCATAATACTTGAGAACAAAAGAAAGCGGATTAAACTACATCATGCAAGACTTAGAGAAAGAAAGTAAATAAACTTACTCGATCATGATTTTACAAATCATAGAGGGTTTCATGATGCATGAAATGGAGCACTTGGCTCTGATACCAATTTGAGACCCAGGATATATTGCTGATAAAACTGCTGATTTTACAAAGAAATTAACTGGTTACATAATATCTGAATGAAGTACAAGGGTACGAAAGCTACGACAAGTGCTACAGATATCTAGATAGAGGGAGTATTCATTCTCATAAGGATTCAAGGGTGAATGAGTCTGCATATCTTCGATCAAATGCTGTCTTATATAGGCAACGAGGGAGTAAGTTTCTCTGATTGAAGTCTGTATTATTGCAGTGAGGTCCTCTTGAGTGGAGGATGGAATAATGTTGTCGGCCATCATGAAGAATGGCTCCAAAAGTCTTTGTGAGTGGAGGGGTCCACCATGTGCTGCTGTTGACTGAATGATTTTGCAGTATGTCTGAGTGATATCATGTAACCTTTTTGACTATTGATACAGCTGTAGGGTTCTTTTCTCTCTTTTTCTTTTGGAGTGTAGTCGTGATTATGGACTCTGACAAAGGTATGCTTGAGCAATACCAGAAGGGTTGTCTATGTCTCCGTTTTCATACAGGCTGTATTCTGGTTGAGAATCCGATTCACTTTCTTCGTCATCGGCTTGTTGAAGCTGTTGTTGTAAAAGTTGCAACTGAAGTTGCAGTTATGTCTTGCTGATTTTCTTCTTTCCTTTGCTTGAAGAGGATTGTGCATCTGATTCTTTCGGATTTGGTTTAGGGACAGGAGTCCATCCTTTGACTCTTATCTCTTTACAGAGATATTTTACATTTTCAATTTGATCGAGCTTGTAGCCCCATCCTAATACAAAACGTATTTTCTTCTCAACATAAAACTTACAAAGCTGATTATTCAGAGTTAATCCTTGAATTTGATTCTCTACTACAAACTGATTAAACTTTTGCAAATTTTGACTGGATAATGTGGATTTGCTTCCACCAAAGGTTTTCCACCAAGCATAGAACCATCTTGGTATAGGAGTAATGATGTCTTTGCCATATTTGACAAACCAGGTATGAGTAAGATCTCGGAGGTACATGAAATTGTACCAAGCGTCCATGTAATCCATAAAATTATATGTGGGAGATTTGAAGGATGTTTTGAACTGGATAGGGGTGTAAATACCGGTGACCGGCCAAGTGTTGAGGTCAATAATTTTCATAATCCTACATTTGGAATAGGTTATGCCTTTGTCAGTTCTGTTCAAGTTTCTTTCATGTTCAAATTCAATTGAACCTGTTGCAAAAAGGATATGCTCATAATAGAGACGGGCTTTCTGAGGTTTGGATTTGAAAATATGGCTGGACTGTCGGTAGGCTTCTGGATGGAGTCTGGTAACTAACTCTCTTTCAGGAAGAGCTGTTAACTCTCTGGGAAGAGCTAGTATTGGGATAACTGTTTTTGGGAGAAATTCAAATTTCTCTTTGGTTGAAGAAAGGGTTGGTTTTTCTGGTTTAGTTGGCATCTTCAGGACAACTGCTTCCTTAAAGGAAGTGGGGATAGGAGTAGTGTAGACTGATAAATCTGTTTTATGGGTTTCTGTGTTTTTTAAGGAGGCTGGGTTGAAGAGATCCATTGTGAGCGGTGACTTGCTCACAGAATTGGATGGGAGAGATGAGAAAGAATTGAGTATTGTAAAACGATTACCTTGTGGTGGTCGGAACCTTGGTTGTTGATCCATGCTGAATTGTGCTGATTGAGGTTGGTATTTATAGGCAGAAGGAATGAGCTCCAGCACTGAAGCGGTACTCATCACAGTGTTGAATACTGTGTTAAAAGTCATATGCGTCCTTGCAAAAACTCTCTGGTTAAGAAATCGGGAAGGGAATTGTTTTCTCCTTTGATGAATTCAATTTCAAAATCAAAGCTGGATAAAAGTGCTTGCCATCTGGTAAAAATCTGTTTGGATACTAAATTTTTAACATCTTTTTGCAAAACATCTTTTGCTGCTTTACAATCAATTATGAGTAAAAACTTTTGATTTATCAAATCGTCTTGAAATTTGGAAATGCATAAAACAATGGCAATGATTTCTTTCTTAATGGTGCTATAATTCCTTTGACTTGAAAGCCAAATGCTTGAATGAAATCTGACCAACTGTTCAGTAGGGGAATTGGGTTTTTTCTATTTGAGTATACCACCGTAACCTAAATCTGATGCATCTGTTTCAACAATCATGAATGCTGTTGGATCTGGTATTCCTAGGCAAGGAAGTTTTTTGACTATCTGTTTAATTTTCTTAACAGTTTGGGTTTGTTCTAAACCCCAAGGGATTGGATCTTTCCTTAAACGCTTATATAAAGGTTCACAGATGATTCTAAGGTTAGGAATAAAGTCTGATATGTAATTTAAGCATTCTAAAAATCTTTGAAGCTGAGTTTTGTCTTTAACTTCATCCGAGAATTTATCTGCAAATTCAATTGCTCTACAAATTGGTTGGTATGTACCTTGAGTTAGATTATGACCTAAAAATCTGATTTTAGTTTGGCAAAGTTTGAGTTTGGATTTTTTTTAAATTTTTAAAAAAATAATATGGACAATTCAATTCCCTTTTGACATTCTATGAGTTATTAATATGGTTATTAATAGTTAATAATAGAATAAATAAGTGTATAGTTACTAATATAATTATTAATAGTTATAAATAATTTTCATAATTTTTTGATTAAAAATAATATTATATATGTTTAATGACTATTTTACCCATAACGACCAAACTAATCTCAACCATTAAAAAATGTAGGTGGAAGGATTTTAAAATTAACACCATTCATTAAAGAAGTTGAAAAGTTTTTTTTAAATTCTTAAAAAAATAATATGGACAATTCAATCCCCTCTTGACATTTATAATAGTTATTAATAGTTAATAATAGAATAAATAAGTGTATAATTATTAATATGGTTATTAATAGTTATACATAATTTTTGGTTAAAAATAATATTATACATGTTCAATGACTATTTTACTCATGACGATCAAACTAATTTCAATCATTAAAAAGTTTAGGTGGAAGAATTTTAAAATCTATACCATTCATTACGGAAGTGGAAAATATTTTTTTTTTAATTCTTAAAAAAATAATATGGATAATTCAATTCCATTTTGATATTCTATGAGTTATTAATATGGTTATTAATAGTTAATAATAGAATAAATAAGTGTATAGTTACTAATATAGTTATTAATAGTTATAAATAATTTTTATAATTTTTTGATTAAAAATAATATTATATATGTTCAATGACTATTTTACCCATAATGACCAAACTAATTTCAACAATTAAAAAGTTTAGATGAAAAGATTCTAAAATTTACACTATTCATTAAAGAGGTTGAAAATTAAAAAAAAAATTTAAAAAATAATATGAATAATTCAACTCCCTATTGATATTTATAGAATATACATTTAGATCCAAGAAGATCCTTCTACAAAAGCGAAGGATAGCGTGTCCATCCTTCCATAAAAGCGCACGATCAAGGCGACTCTTCTTTAAAGCGCGCAAGAGCTCCATCGATCCAGACCGTTTTACTGCGCTGTTTACTTCTGGACGCCCCCAAAGAACGGTGAAGAGGGAAGCAAATCTTGCGCTCATTCCCTGCGAATTCTGGAACTGGAACTGGAACTGGAACTGCGATGGCGAAGCAGTTCGTGAGAGAGAACGTTCCGCTATCAAGATTTGGTGTATTAGTGGCCCAGTTGGAATCCATAGTTACATCAGCAGCTCACAAGCCTCCTGACCCTCTTCTCTGTTTCGATCTTTTATCTGATCTCATATCTGCCATTGAAGAAGAGCCTCAGGTCGCTCTTGTTTTCATATTTTTCAGATATTCATTGCTTATTTTGCTAATTCTCACTATCAGAGGTGCAGTTTTTGCTCCAATTTGATTTCATTTCTCATGATACATAATGATGCGGTAGTGGCTAGCTTATTGAGTGGCATGTAACCTTGATGAAAAATGGTAAAAGAGAAGTTTAGAGCGTTTCTGGGTCAGATATTCAAGAAAATTTTTTATCAGGTGTTTTGGGACTTTGTTCGGGCATGAAGGCTTTAAGAAAATTTTGACGCTTTTCCAGTTTGTTTGAGATTCCATGATTAATGGTAAAAAGTCTTTGTCTTTTTTGTATCTTTTATACATTTGTGTTTTGGAGATTACTTGAGTCGAATTTGTTGGTGAATTTTATGCAAGAAACCATTTTTAGGAGCTTTAAGTCCGCAGAGTTTTGGGAAAGAGGGAGTTCTGTAAGTGGAATGGATTTGTTTTCTGTTGGCAAAGGACAATTTTTGACTGACATAATGTTCTTTTTTGAAAATTTCATTCTTGTTTTTCTTTGTTTTTTTTTTGTGTGTGGGGGGTGGGGACTGGGGAGGCTGGAGATAACAAGTCTAAATAATTTCTTGAAAATTTTCAGGACTCTATACTGTTGTGGCAAAGAAAATGTGAGGATGCTCTTTATTCTCTGCTTGTGCTTGGTGCTCGAAGGCCAGTGCGCCATCTGGCATCAGTAGCAATGGCAAAAATTATATTAAAAGGGGATAGCATATCAATATATTCGAGAGTAAGCAGCCTTCAGGGATTCCTATCTGATGGAAAGAAGAATGAACCTCAACGAGTTGCTGGTTCGTCTATATTTTTGCAACTAACTTTGTGTTTACGGCCTTGTATTTTGTACTTTGAGTTTTTGTATGTACATTTGAGAAAAGGTTACTTTTTTCTGATAGACTTATCATATTTGTCCTGCATGGCTTATTGTAATTTCAAATTTTCATTTAAAAATTGGGAGAACAAACATCATGTGATTTTCTTAAGATAAAACGACCATGGACATGATGTAGTCTGTTTGGGATGGATAGGGGATAATGTTGCATTCAGATGTTGGCCTCACTTGTCAAGAAATTTCTCCACTAGCATGCTGCAATGCATCATTTTGAAATTCCTTCAAAGTGTCTGGTGATTGTGTCTTTGTGTGTGTTCTTTCCCTTCATTTGTTCTTGCCAATTGGAAAGAAAAAAGAGATAGAAAAAATGCCATTGCAAGTCTTAAATGTATGAGTTATACCGCTCTCCTACAACTTAAGCTTTTAGAAGAGGTGGAAGTTCGACAAAAAATGAAGAATGCTCGATGTGCTATTTGTATATTTGACGCGGATCCAAATGGCACCATGCATGATTGAGGGTAGCATTTCATTGTGGTGTAGACGAGGCTAGTTGTAAAGTCATATGATGTGCATTTGAAGGTGTACTAATTATTTACGATTTTTTTTTTGTGGGGTTGGAATTTCTTTAGATTCTTAGTTATGCTTTAAATTAGTAGCTTCTTTGTTTTCCCATGTAACACACTGCTTTTTTTTCTCCATCTGCCTGAAGTACCTGTGGCTTCTGCCACTATTATTTTACTAAAGTAAAAGAAAATTCCAATCATGACCATCAAATTTGTATGCACTATCTTGGTGCTAAGATTAAGTTTGAGATGAAGGCTGATGAGGATTATGGGCCATGTATCAAGTGTAAAGGAGGCCCCAAGGGGTTTTGGGTTGCCCTATACTGGAAAAAGAAAAGAAAAGAAAACTTTCTTTAGGTATGGAAAAAAAAAATGTAGCGATCCAGTTATCCTTCTTGTGGAAATGCTTTATTGGGTGAAAATTATTACTCCTAAACCCAGAGGGCTCCGAGAAACTTGGAAGGCTACATACCATTAGTTTTGGCAGACTTCAATAGCATGGAACCTCATTCTGTTTTCATTAAGGGGAACTAGCAACATACAGGAGGCATCAGTTAATTTTGCTGATGTTTTATCGTGCTTCAAATAAATGTCTGCCTCTACTTTTTTCCCTTGATGCGGTCCAATGTCAGTTGTCTGCAAGCTCTACCTTTCTGTGCTTTATCTCGTTATTACATATAAATTGGCCTCCAGATATGCAATTCATGATCTTGTGACAATTTATAGGTGTCACTCAATG
Source organism: Voacanga thouarsii (assembly GCA_026120185.1). Taxonomy (NCBI): domain Eukaryota; kingdom Viridiplantae; phylum Streptophyta; class Magnoliopsida; order Gentianales; family Apocynaceae; genus Voacanga; species Voacanga thouarsii. The sequence goes on from JANUWF010001190.1 coordinate 2,445,248, forward strand.
CCTGGGAGAACTATATCGTTATTTTGGCAGGCGAATAACTTCTGGCTTACTTGAAACAACTAGTATTGTGACCAAGCTACTTAAATTCAACGAGGTAAGCAAGTCATCTCACTTTGTACTCCACAATGGTAGGTTTTGGATATGTGAACTGAAGCAGTATAATGATTTTATTAGATGGAGTCACCTTTTAGGATTTCTGGAATATGTTGGAGGATTTTAATCCATTGTTTTCTACTTGAAAACAAATCACTGATTATTGTTGACTGATAATAGGTGAAATCTTTATGTTTCTTTATAAAAATTGTAGTAATTGACCCTTTGGAATTTTTTCTTAAATTTTATTTTTCTTTTTTTATCAATGAAAAGAAGAATTGCAAGTAAAAGTGTTTGAGTTGTGAAGAATGCAAAGCAAGAAATACAATAGAGCTTCCTTCTAATCCCTTTGGTCTAAGTACCATGTTAGAACTAAATTGACATTCAGAGTTTCACAGCAATATTTTCTTTTGGCCCTTGAATAGTGATATAGAAAGGGATTGGGGCTAGCAATATATGGTTGCCAGAGGAATTTTTTAAGAATAAATCTAACTCATTTGCTTAATTTTCTTATCAGTGAATTTCATTCATGTTATTATCTGTTGCTTCAGGATTTTGTGAGGCAAGAAGCTTTACACATGCTTCAAAATGCCATGGAGGGCTCTGGTGGGAATGCCCCTGCTTCAGCATATGTGGAGGCATTCCGAGTCCTAATGCGGATGGCAGTTGGGGATAAATCATTTATTGTTAGAAAAGCTGCTGCAAGATGCCTGAAGGCATTTGCAAACATTGGAGGCCCAGGGATAGGGGTTGTAGAACTTGAGAACTCGTTGTCTTATTGTGTGAAGGTTGGTACATCTCTATGCTTTTCTTTTTGGTCCCTTTCAGCTTTTGTTTTTATTCCTTTCTCTCTTTGGTAGTTGGTATAATATTGTCTAACTTATTAGGCCCTTGAAGATCCTGTAGCAACTGTTAGGGATGCATTTGCTGAAGCTTTAGGCACATTGCTTGCTCTGGGAATGAATACTGATGCCCAGGTATTTGTCCTGTGTTGTATGATTTCCATAAATTTATCTTACTGTCATTCGAGATTTTAATACTTTCTTTAGTTACAATCAAGAGGAAAAGGGAATCTTACTTCAAAGAAACTTGAAGGAGGTCTGCAGAGGTACTTGTCTTTGCCGTTTGTCAAAGGTATACTTGTGATATCTTCTTGGTTCTTCATCGTTGCTTGAGGCAGTTGTTTTGAGTGGTTGGTCCAGGCACATTATCATTTGCATAATGTTATCTTGAATCATAAATGTATTTTGGAACTGCTTTATTTCTGTGATAAAAAGACCATTTCATATGACTCATGTATGAAGTTGTATGAGGTCGGGTACATGTTGTAACAACCAACAACTAATAAATTTCAGATTATAGGTGGCTTTTGTGTTCCCCCTGTGGGGGGGGGCAGTCACAAAAGTCTCTCCAAGGGTCATTTGTAACCTGCATGCTAGTAAGTTCCTTTATCTACTTATGATCTTCTGTTGGATAGCCCATGCATCTAGTTTGCTAGACCGTTAGATTGTTATGGTGCTCATTTTTTGGTAAGCTCCAAGTGAGGAATCCTGACATTGATACCAAGTGGCTCAGCAACTTGTCCTCATGAATAGGCATGTGGACCACCTAAAATAAAGTGACATTTTACAAAAAAAGAAGAGAAGGGGGGGTGGGTGGGTGGAACCTGACCTACCAGCTTGTGGGTTGGAATGTTCTTTAAAAATGCCTTGTTTAGCATGGTGTATCTGCAAGTAATGATATAACTTTTGCAGTCCCTTTTAGAGGTTTGCTTTCTAGGAAAATTATGAGTTTTCTATTGCCATGGTAAGTCTTAGTTCCATCAAGCAATTTTATGAGGTGGAGCCCTTGTGTGTTGATTTTTTGTTCTTCTGTGCATGCACATTTCTTTTTTTTTCATTGTGCCAAGGTTGGATTGAGATGAATTTGTTAAAATTTAATCAAATATAATTAAATGAGGGTAAATGAGGGTAAATCATTCATGAGAGAGAAAATATGATATGTTGTGAGTATATGATAGCTCTCGGGAAACGAAAATTATTTAAATTAATATTATTTTAAATTAGAGTTTTGGTTTGGATTGAGAGGAATTGCTTCCCAAATACAGCTTAAGTCTTGGTTTTAACTTTCTTTAGAATGTATTCCTCTCAAGCTTGTGCGTGGATCAGCTCATTGGGGTTGTCATTAAGCAAAGTTTGTTGCCTTTCACTTTATTATACAATACAATTTGACCTATATGTGGTAGGAGTGTACACCTATTTCTGTCTTTTGCCGGCTGTGCTTATCATTTAGTGACATCAGAACTTTATAATACCTAGATAGCTTGCACTTTCCGCTTAAAATCATTCAATATGATTGTGGACACTGCAGTAGGTGCTACATGTGAAATTTCAGTTTAGCATTTTCCCTCTTATTCCTGTTACTCTTTGGTGATTAATTTTCTTTTATATACAAAGTTGATGTCCTCTAAAAATTTTAACTACAAGTTTATTTTTAGAAAATGCATTATAATGAGGGATTTTCTTTCAAAGAAGTTGACAGCCCTTGCTATTTTTTTCATTATGATTCACGCAATTTCTTTAATTTCCTTATTTATATGGTCTTCTAACCAATTCTAGAAAATTTGCAGCTACTGGACCTCGCATGAAGGACTTGCGTGTTGGCCTGACCTTATCGTGGATTTCCTTTTTACAGGTGACTTATGGATTCATATGGCTTTCGGGTCCCTTTCTGTTCCCCTAAAAGAAAAAAGAAACTTTGTCTATCATCAACCTTTCCAATTTATTTGCATGCTTACATGTATGAGAAACTTCTGTGGACTATTGAAAATTTGGAATTTTGATCTAAACTGAATCCTCTTGGATTGGAAATCAACTTGTTTAATGTTCATATGCTTGAGGAACTCGATGTACTATTAAACTTTGGATTTAGGAAAGCAGGCTTCTGTTGCACCTTGTTCCTTTTGCAATTGTGGTTGCGCTCTGAACCCTTTCTTATCCCAGTAGAGGAGAAATATGAAACCATGTTTGAGATTGATTTTCATGGAAGTGCACTTATCCTTATAGTATGCTTCACTAGTCATCGGATTTGCTTAGTCTGATCCTCTTGATGTGTCTTGTGGTTTGAGCCATATGTGTGTTAATATGTAAGGATATGAGTACTAATGAAATTTTCAGATGGCTAATCTGTTCTAAGTTATTTCTTCAGTTAACTTATGGAGGTGATTAACTTCTTCTTCTTCTTCGTCTTCCTCAAAACATGTGCAGTACTTAAATAGTTGAGTAAACCGTGCAGCATATTGGGCTACGGTCATCCCTCCTTGCTTGAGGGTTTGGAACTCATCCTCTCTCTTCTCCGCTATCCATTGTGGAATGTACTCTGCTCTAAAAGCCTCAACAAAGTTCTCCCATGTCCAGTCATAATCTTTCTTCTTCCAGTCCTCCTGGACTCGTTGCCACCAGGCTCGGGTAGGTCCTCCCAACCTGAATGCAGCAAACTTCACCCTCCTCTTCTCAGTAAATTGTAGCGTCGCAAAAATGTCCTTCGCCTTTTCATCCTGTTCCGCCTCTCCCTGGAACGTTGGAGGTTGGAACTTCAAGAATCGTTCCGTGCTTCGTCTTCACCCTTGGGTGCCTTCTTATCAACTGGGTCGACCTTCTCAGTCAAATGGTGAAGAATGCAAGCCATTTTGTCAAAGGCTTGCCCCATGGTCACTTCTTTGGACCCTCCTGATGTCAACTCCTGCTCCTGCTCGGAATCTTCCTCCACCTCTGGTGTGGATCGCTGTGCCTGCTTAGGAGAGCCGATAACTCGCTCTCCTGAGCAGCCCTACCTCGTCTTGCAGCCCTATGTCTTGGTGCCATCTATTTGCACCCAATACAAGGTTCATTTGGGGAAAAGTTTATGACATGCAATGAATTGGCTCATGGATTAGAAACAATTTACAATTCGATGAGAAATGAATTTTGCGAATAACACTCCAAATAGTATAGAGAAATCAATAAAATCATGTTTTCGTTAACCAAATCCAACTTGGTACAAAATAAGGGAATATCCTACTAGGTACCCCTTTAATTCTTGTGAAACAAAATCCAAAATAAAGAGTAACTGCTGAATCAAATAAATAAACGAACATCTCTTCATGAAAATAAAAGAATAATCACTAAGGGTCCTATAAACTCTAAGCTTCATTAGAGTCGCTGGAATCCTCAGAAGTTTTAGGAGAAGGTTCCACTATCCGTCCTGCACTGTTGTTGGGATGATCTTACACACGATCCTTGGCGAAACCAAAAGATCGAGGCTTCTTCTTAGGCTGACCTAAAATGTACTCCTCATCATCCCTACCCCTCAGCTTGGCCCTCTACTCTGCATCCCTAAGCTTTTCCATGGCTAACATCAATGCACTCTTAGGCCCCCCAGATTCTGACTTGTATGACTCGCTTCCCAGAAGCGTCGGGATTCCTTCCTCTATTGATGGGGTTGCATGTGCATCAATACTATCCTCCCCCTCAATCACTTCCGCGCTCTTAAGCTCACCTATTGTCCCCTCAATCTCAAGTCCCCCTAGCGCGTCCTCACTCTCATCATTCATTGCTCCTCCATCCCCTATCTCCCCCTCATCATCTCTCTCATACTCAACCATGTCCCCCTCTTCCTCAAATTTAGGCATCTTAAGTACCGGGTTCTTAAGTTCTTCCTCTACACCAAAGTCTTCTATCATAGGTGGTCATGGTCTACTTCGTCCTCACTCAAAAACCATCCACCCTCGGGTTTTGTCTCCGAATTAGATGATGATGAATCCGCTATAGGGATTGGGCTATGCTCTACCACTCGCGGGACCACACATAAAAGGTTAGTCTCAGTTGTGGATCTTCTAATTATCCTAGGGTTTAGGAACTGTTCAATAAAGTCAATTGCCTAAACCTAATCTCTAATACCACTTGTAACACCCCGCTACTTACATATCCAAATAGGAGGGATGTCAGAGGTCTTTATAACGAGGTACAAAAAGAACAAAAATGACTAAATAAAATTATGCGATAATCTTATTATAACTAAAGTTAAAACTTATACAAGTCTAAAAATTTAAAACTAACAATCATCTCTCGAAAGAAATACAAAGCAAAAAAACTAAACTGAAGGTCATCTCTTATCTCTTCAACTTTTTCAATAAAAGCACTCCCTTGAAAACATGAAGTAAAATAGTGTGAGATTGGCATCGCAGTAAGTCCCGTGTGTGCGATTGTCATATATAAACATTTCGTGCATGCAAGTTTATCAAAATCACAAAAATCATGTTTGCAAGACTTTTCATCAATAAACAATTATTCAAAGGAGCATTGCTCATCATATCCAAAGCAGTTCTCAATAAATCATCCATCTCATCATAATCATAAGTTCATTATGTAAGAATTAGCAATGATTCAAACAATAGTATCACAATTCATATCATAGTTACCACCATGATAGCGTTCCAATGTAATCTTTCAACAATGGGTAGTGGGGAATTCTCCCACTAGAGTGATATACTCCTTCATCTCTACACCCAACACACCGGTTGTTCAACCCGGATAAATAAAGTCCACCTGGACTAATATGCTAGCTCGGACCGGCCTGCCTAAGTAGTACTGTTGCCTCTTTTAAGTAGAGCTTATCTTCTGGAGGTGGCCGTTTGTCAGAAGATTCACCCCAACTCTCCAAGACTAGTACCACTAGCCTACCCCTATTGGGTACTTAACGCTCCCCATTTAAGGGCATAATCATTTCCTTTGTTTTCACAATTGTTGATTACCTCGTCTTTGTAAAATGTGGCTTTTCACAATAAGTTTTCCAAAACGTTTAGTGATAAAGAAAAGAAATTGTTTTCAGTTTAAAAGTTGAGATTTGACAAACTCATTTAGAGAATAAAATGACTACGTTCTCAAACCAAATATCAAAATACCATAGTACAATTCATCATATTCAACCAACGTTCCAATCATCATGTCAATCATCATATTGACACCATTTCAAATGTCATTGTACAAAAATACTTGTAAACATGTAATATTTAGCAAAACAGTTATGCAGGGACTTACTTGGATATTCTCAATAATCAACCAAGGTAATGCTTGATTTCTTTTTCACTTTCTTCCTTATCTAGAATCAATGTTTCTATGATTAAAAACCAATTATGAATCCGCTCATCCTTTCATGCATCATGAATCCCTATGATCATATCATCTAATTCATCCATGGTATCTAGATAGACTAGTTTTATTAGCTCATCGCTATAGCTTCCCATGATCATGCATCTCATCATGACATGCATATAATTGAATTTCATCATCAATACAAGGACCTCTAATATTTGTATACCATAAACTTCATATAATAACCCTATTTGCATTCAAAGATCTTAACCAACATGCTGCATATCTAGACTTTCATAGCAATATTCAATCATGATCAAAGACATACATGCCTAGCTCATTCCATTGAACCCTCAAACTTATAAATATAGTCTATTTATGCTTTCATCTAGCCTCCATGACAACACCACCATAAAAGCTACCTTATTTAAGTAAAAAGGGATTGAGACCAAGAATACCTCTTGACGACACACACTAAGAGCAAAGGTGCTGCCTTTGGTGGTTGCTTGGGTTCACTTGAGGAAGAAAGGTTGATTGTGATGCTCTTGGCCTTCTTGTTCGAAAATCTCCAATAAGAAGGGACAAGGATCAGCCCCTTGATGACCAAGATTGAGGAGAAAAGAAGAAGATTATGTGAATAAAAGTTGAAAGGGTTTGAAGGGTTACTCACCTTAGGTTTAGATGTCAAGTTTGGAGATGCTTGGAGGTTGCTAAGGACAAAATCCTTAGAGAGAGTGGTGGCTGGAATTCTTGAGCAGTAGAGGGTGTTTAGGGTTTGATTGAGGGCTGGTTTGATGAAGGGAATAGGTTAGGTTGAGGTGTTTTAGTGTTTGGGAGAGGTTTTTCTTGTTTTGGACTCTTGATCACAAGAAGGAAAAATGACAGCCTTTGTTCTTCTTGGTTTGGCCGAAATTGAACATGGTTTTGGGAGGTTTTGGTGGCTGTTTTCTGGTTGTTATTGTGGTCTAAATAAGGGAGGAAAAGATGAGAAAAGAAGCTGCCTTTTGGTTCTTGTGTTGGCCGAAAATTGGAGAAGAGGGATGATGGATTTTTGGTGTTGTTGTTTTACCTAAAACAAGAGAAAATTGGAGGACAAGGCTGCAGGAATTTTCGTGAGAGTGTGTGTGAACAGTGGCCGAAAATAAGGTGGGAAGAAGGGAAATTTCTGGTTTTTGTTTAGCTTAAGAGAACTTTGATTGATTAGGATTGGAAAACTGGGGTGGCGGCTGTCCTTAGAGCAATCGGCCAAGAGGAGGGAAAAAGAAATAAGGGGAAAAGAGTTTAAGTAGAAATAAGAATGGAAAGGTTTGCAAGAGTTGGGATTTGAACTCAAGTCACCAAGGATTAAACACCAAGTTTCAACCACTAAACCACGACAACTCTAGCTTCAACCACTAAACCACAACAACTCTTGTTTAAATATTCCTTTAACAAATTCCCTTAACTCCCACTCACTTACTTCATTTCCCTTCTAATAACTTCTGCTTTCAATAAAACAAAAGTTCAACCAACTCAACCAACAAAATTATATCAAAGTAAATAAATTCATGAAATAACAAACTCATAGATCACATATACCCATGAAAATGGTTCAAGTTATTGAATGCCATATACAATGTTATGCCATGCATGACTTTCTCCATATCATAAAGGTGGTTTTAAACGGGGTATTACACTATGTCTTGTAGTTCCTTTATTCTTCCTCGTGACGCACTCTCTTAACTATTCATCAATGCTACTTCTGGGCAGGCCACTGCCTCTAAACCTCAGAAATCTAGGGGGAAAAAAAAAGGAAAATACCAGAAATTGGATAACGAAACACTGTTGTTTTAACATATGAAAGAAGATTAGCCTATGATTCGTATGTTTGCTAAAACCATTTTTAGAACTGTTTTGATCTGCAAATTGGATTTTGTTTTGCAGGCCATTCGTTTGAAGTATCTTCATCCTGAAAGCGAGCTTCAGAACTTTGCTTTGCAGGTTATGGACATGCTTCACACAGATAATACTGTTGATGCTCAAATGTTGGTATGTTTTACTACAACATTGGCTTCATTTTGTATATTGTATTCTTATTGATGCATATAAGTCCAGTCACCATAAAATTATACAGGAATATCCAGCTTTATAAACATCTTCTTGATGTTATGCATGCACTACGGATATTGTCATAATGTGGTCTGGCTGCCCCCTGTTGGTTACCATAGGAACATGTTGAACCTCACCATGCATGGCATCATCCCTTTTCTCTGTACCTTCATGTCTGTGATAATGTGCATAACTTTTGTAAAAAAGAGATAATGTGTAATTATACTTCTCATGGTTATGAAAGGACAAAGGACAAACTCACCGTACGATTACGTGGGTTTGTGCTACTGTTGGTTTTTCTATATGGAGAGACTATTTCTGAATCTTGAACCTACCATTACCAAATTATTGGTGACCGACCTGAACACACTGCTGCTACTTGCTATAGAAGGCAAACGCAGGGCAGAGTCACTTCTAACTGAATCTTTAAACAGATGCCTTGACAGTTCAAACCATTTTCAGAGATCAAGGACCATTTTCTCATGAGATCTAGATATCACTAATAACTTCTTTAGTGTTGCCTATTTCCATGCTTGTGAGCCATATCTTGTGATACATAGCACTAATTAGCCCAATTTACATGTGTGATTACTTATGCAAGCGATTGTCTAGTTCTGCAAACTTTGTGAGGAAACATAGTGTTCTTTTGTCTGCTGAATAAATTTGCTATCCTCTTCCTTGTCTGTATTGTCCACTGGAAACTTCCTCAAGGATGGTGGACGATGTATCCAGCTTAAACAGGCATTATAATGGAGATAAAGATTGAGTTTTATATATAAGATCTTAGTATTCATTTTTATGTCACTCATTTATGATTTTTCATGGCCTTCTTATGTGATCTCATTACATTTGGTTGCTGGGTATTTTTGGAATGGCTGGGTTATTCATGCCGTACACAAGAACAAAGTTTCAGGAAATCAATTTCTTCCTAACTTTTCTTCAAGTGGCAGAAACTGTTTTGCTACTTGGACAACTAGCATCTAGCCGTTGATATCCACCTTCATTTCCAATTAGAAGAGTTTTCACACGCAACTGGATGAAGCCATAATGAATATGTTTTTGCAATTTTAATTTTGTTATATGTCATGGAATTATTTTCTTAACCTTCTTTTTAGTTGTTTGCAGGCATGTGTTTTGTATATTCTTCGTGTTGGGGTCACTGACCAAATGAGTGAGCCTACTCAGCGGGACTTTTTGGTTTTCTTAGGCAAGCAGGTTTTTCTAGGATGCTTCTTGTTCTACCATCCTTGGAATTTGCATTTCTCTTTCCTAGTTTGCTGATTTGATAATGTATTTTGACACAACAATAATTTTCTCTGCAGCTTCAGTCTTCTGATGCCACTCCTTCCATGAGAGTTGCTGCTTTACGAACTGTGTCATATACATTAAAAACATTGGGAGAGGTGAATACCAATCCTTCCCTACTTTCATATTGGATTCTTATTCAACAATGATTTATCCTGCGATGAAAAATCAAATCCTATCTGTGCATCTTTTCATTGGTTAGCTCCAATCTGAATATTCAAATTTCACAAGCTTTGGGATAATCCCTTCTGCATCTTAGATGGGATGGTCATTTGTACAAACACTATTCAGAAAAATCTGGTTCTAGAGGGAGAAGTGGGCTTGACAAAATGTTGTGATGGTGTTGGTTCAAAATCTTTTGGATGATATAGAAAGAGAGGAATGAGATGAAATTTGGAGCTCAAACTATGCCCTAGGGTGTGGACAGCAGGCTTTTTAGTGCTATTGTTTAGTCTGATAGGCTGTTGAAGACATAATGAATAATGTATATCTAATAAAAAGCCATTTCATTAACTTTACTCCTAGAACAGGTGGGCTTCTGCGTTTGATTCTGTTGATAGTCAAGAGAAAAATATGCCACTCCAGGGAAATATATTGAATGCATGTGATTGTGTATCTTGGCAAAATTTTATTGAATTCACAAATGAATTTCTTGTTCTGGTGTAAGTGTGATGCTTGGCATGCTCATATGCAGGTTCCTCAAGAACTGAAGGAGGTTCTTGATAACACAGTTGTTGCAGCACTTTCTCATTATTCACCACTGGTAAGCTTCTGTATTGCTTGTTTACTCGGAAAAGACATCTTGTTTTGATAAGCTGTTGATAAATTTGGCCTCAACAAGTAGGAATTACAGTAACAGACTAAGCTGTTCTTGAACATCATGTAGTTAGAAGTCTCTTACATATTCAACAGGATTATGAATGTTTACTGAAGATAGTTAGATACTGTGATCTATCAAGCTGTGTCTGTTTTTATTGTAGTTTGTGGATCTGATCACCTCATTTGATTATTTGCGTACTTTGAAATGGTGGGCCACTAGTTTGGCATTTCTGTTACATTTGTGGACGTGGGTAATAGAATATGATTTCATTCCCATTCTAAGTACTCTCAAAATAAAGTCTCTTCTTGTATGTTCCAAAATGGTGTTTCACTTTCCTAAAGTAACTCAACTTTCCAATATAAGTTCCACCCTATGAACACAACCACACCCCCTCCCCCCTCCCAGGCCCGGCGCGGGGCGATCTGAAAAAAATTCTTGTATCATTAGTTTTTGTGGGATGCTGTTATCTGTTCTTTTGTTAAACTAAAACCTGTTAATATTTTCTAGGTGCGAATTGAGGCTGCTTTGACTCTGCGTGCACTGGCTGACGTTGATCCCTCCTGTGTTGGTGGTTTGATTTCTTATGCAGTGACAATGCTTTCTGCAGTGAGGGAAAATATTTCTTTTGAGAAGGTAAGATCTAGCAAATATTTCAGGTCACTTCTGAACTCCTGCAATTCCATATAATATCAGTAGACTATAGTCTTTGCTAGTTACTGCTTTCCAATATTTCTTTTGATATACTTTTCTTTCATCACTTTGGATGATAGCATCTAGTTTTTTTGAGAGGTGGTAATTACAGATTTACATTGGAAGGCTGCTTTGGTATCTTTTTTTATTTTGCTATCTTGTGGTTCTCAGTATCAAAATATATTCTATTATCTAAAGAAGGAAATCTAACAGTACTAGAAAAACTTTCAAAAGGCAATATATGCTTAATTTCTTGTGCCATTTTCTTTGGCAAATTGCTTGTTGAAACTGTTATACAGCAATTCCCTATGCCAACTAACCATATCCCCTCTTCGGAATTTTCCTGTTCTAAAGCGCGAAATACATTTTGCTACATGTGTTGACAAGCATGGTGACCCATTCTATGTTTTATGTAGGGAGCTAATCTCAAACTTGAGCTTGAGTCTCTACATGGGGAAGCCGCCGTTTTGGCAGCTTTAGTGTCTACCTCCCCAAAGTTGCCTCTTGGTTATCCAGCCAGGTAATGGTCTTGATGTTTTTAAATATATTTTATTATTTTGCAAAATTATTTGCTGTTGTTACATTTCTATAACTGATTTTTGTTACTTTGATTTCGGATTCATGGAATGCCCTTGATGCTTGTTTTGCCCCCAATCTAGGATATTAATTTTCATCTCTGCTTTGATTATATGGGCTGTGTTTCATCCAATATACTACTGATTCTCAGGGATTTCAATTATCACATTTTAGGATGTATTGGTTAATTCCAATTTATAACCCAAGTGTGGTTCATTTGTCCCAAATGAATATTTTAGAGCTTATTTACTCTTGAAGTGGATAAATTGGAATGTGAGATCTACGTGATTATTTAGATTCATGGACAAAGAAACTTGCTGAGCAACACAAAATCCCTGTTCATGGAATGAACAATTGAATGTTTCCTGCATCTGTGCATGCTGCCAAAGCAAGTGCATGTTGCATAAGCTTGCTGCTAAAAGAACTAAGATTTCAACAAAAGGAAACTGATTTGTATAAATGGTCTCTCAATTCCGTCACAGCATCTCCTATTTTGTTCTTCCCAAATGGTCCCAACTACACAATAAGGTATAAAATTCTTCTGCACCTGCCTCGTATTCATCTTATTGCCCCTTCCTTGTTTGGAAGGCAAAAAATTTTGCCACTACCATAGCAAACACGTACACCAAAATTACTACAGACAAACTGTCAGCAGTCTTGGCAATGTAAACTGAAGTTATTAACTTCATGCTGGGTCTAACTTGTAAAAGCAATGGTAAAATTGGCCTTCGTTTCCAGACAAAGTGAGTTTTATGGTCTCCTTTGCTTTGGATTGCTACAGAGCATTGGTTGAGTTCTGAGGATGGATGTAATTATAAAGTTCAACAAAAAAGGTTTTTTTCACATACTTGTTGCACATCATTTTCCTCTTTTTAAGGCGTCTTACCCTCATAAAGAGCCAGCAAAGCCTGCAGTCATCCAATTTGCAGACAGAACTCTACAATCATCGACCAGTAACATTTGCATCAACTGGAAAAATAATCAGTTACTCTTGCAACCTTGTGTAAAAAAGTAGTGTATAGGCATGGAGATTGGCCACTTTATTTTTTAAAGAATGTTAATATTTCAAATTCTTTTGAATTTTAAACTAGGCAATAATCTTAAGCGATTTGTAGAAAGTGTTCATTGCATCATCCATTCTTGTTCTTCAGTTCTTTCTTTATTTCCTTTCCCTTATCCTCCTCTTTTCTCTGTGATGGTTGGTGTGGGTGCATTCGATTATTTTGGTGTAGGTTGCCAAGGTCAATACTTGAAGTTTCGAAGAAAATGCTGATGGAATCAAGTAGGAACCCTATAGCAGCTGCTGCAGAAAAGGAAGCAGGTTGGACACTTGTTTCAGCACTTTTGGCTTCAATGCCAAAGGAGGTAAACGAACATCTTTTTGATGACTGGACTTTCCAAATTCATACACTTATGTGGTCGTGTTGATGGATGTAGGAGTTCGAAGATCAGGTTTTTGACATCCTTTCTTTATGGGCCTCCGTGTTCAATGGGAATTCAAATATCAATGAAACAGAAGATCTGGGTTCTTTAATATGGTTCGTGATTATATTAGTTTTGTTTGTTTGGCCTTCATTGGTGCAATTGCAATTCAGTTAAGTGAGCATCTGAAAATTATTTTCTTAATGTTTAGATGGCTGAGTTGTGCTACCCCATAGCGCAAGGTTAGGCAAACTTAGTTGAACCAACTCAAGCCTTTATCCTACATGCTATGGAGTCAGTTTTCCTCTGTCCTTTTTCTCCATAATTTGAACTAAAGCCTTTATCCTCTGCGCTATGGCGTCGGCTTTCCTCAGTCTTTTTTCTGCATTCTGTTTTATCCACAGGCTTTTTTCTCTGTTAAGCCAACAGAAATTTGGTATCCTTAATCACTTCTTGTCATGTCTCTTTATGGGGTCTACCTTTATCATTCACAGTTACCATGTCACTTCAAATTAATGTATTGAGGAGTCTGCTTTGGAAATGTTTAAATCTTTAACGGTTTTTTTCTTGTATAGGCACTGCCTATCTCAGACGTGATATATTTAGGTTATACTTTTGTTTTTACCCCACCACATCTTATGGATTGAATTACTTGTATCTATTAAGTAGATTGTGCCATACATCAAAGCCTTGCTAGTAATTCCTTTATGTGGCACACATCTTATTCTGGCAGTTTATTAGCTATGGTTTGCATGTTCTTCTGAGTCTTTACGTCTTACCAGTGATCTAAAGTTTATGCAGGATGAACTTGAGGTAGCTTTATCTTGCAATAGGCAGCAGAAAAAACAATGGTTCAGTGAAAGAACAATCAGATTAGAGACGAAATTGAAGCTGCTCCATGGCTGTGAACAGTAGTTTGCTGGAGAGGAAGGAAAAAAGAGAGGAAGAAAGTAGGGAAAGAAATAGGCGATGCCTAACAAGAAACAAACCAAATAACTCTTACTATTTCTTTAGTTCACACGCTGAAAAGAAAGAACGTCTACATGGTATTTATAATGTAAAACATCCTAATAATCATAACTATTGAAACTAGAATTCCTACTAAAAGCATAATACCTTTACTTTCCTAAGAAGTCCAAGTAAAACTCAACTACTAAGTAATTAAACAAAGACTCGAAGGCCAAATCCCTACAAATTCCAAAAGCTAATCAAATGACCAAAAATACCCTTGATACCTAAAAACATAAACATTAGAAAATCCCTGCAAGTATATTTGTAAGAAATTGAGAGAGAATAATCTCTTTTCATATATTTCTCAAAGATTATAATGAGCTAATTATATACAAGCTGTCTAAGGCACAAATTTAGTAACTACCCTAATAAATTGATTCATAAAATCTCCTAATTAATCCCCTAATTACTGCCCACAAAATCTCCTAATCACTGATTACAAAATCTCCTAATTTAAGGGTCAAACTTCGCTAATTTTAGTGTTACAATATTTACAGCCTTACTTTCTTAAAATACACCCTTTAGCCATATTTTCCCACACTCCCCCTCAAGCTGGTGAATAGATATTCTCCATTCCTAGCTTGGATACAATATTTTCGAACACTGGACCACTTAACCCTTTGGTTAACACATGAGCAAGCTGATCATTTGTAGACACATAAGGTGTGCAGATCAATCCACTCTCCAATTTTTCCTTGATAAAATGTCTGTTAATTTCAATATGCTTTATCCGTTCGTACTGCACAGGATTGTGAGCTATGTTAATTGCAGACTTATTATCGTAGTAAAGTCTCATTGGGCTCTCCAATTTGATCCTTATGTCTTGTAGAATGATCTTTAATCAAAGTAACTCACATACTCCTTGAGCCATCGCTCAAAACTCAGCCTCTGCACTAGACCGTGCTACTACATTTTGTTTTTTACTTCTCCATGTCACAAGATTTCCACCAAGGAACGTACAATATTCAGTGGTCGATTTTCTATTAATCAATGGCCCAGCATAATCAACACCCTGTGTGCTGCTCGAAGATGAACCTCTTTTGGATTGTGCATAAATTGACTAATCACACTCACAACATAAGCTATATCTGGTCGTGTGTGGGACAAATAAATGAGCCTTCCCACCAAACGTTGATATACCCTTTTGTCCACCATAGCATCTTCCTCTGCTAGTCCAAGCTTTATATTTGGATCTATCGAAGTACTCATTGGTTTGCATGTTGTTTTTCCTCTCTCCTTGAGTAGATCAGTTACATACTTCTGTTGAGAGAGAAAAATACCCTTCTCTGAATGTGCCACTTTAATTCTGAGAAAATATTTTAGCTTCCCAAGTGTCTTAATCTCGAATTCTTTTGCTAAGCACTCACTCAAAGAAAGTCTCTCCTCATAATCACTTCCTGTAACAATTATGTCATCCACATAAACTAAGAGGACCGTGACTCCTCCTGAAGACGAATGCTTAATGAACAAAGTATAATCTCTTTGATTTTGCTTGTATCCTAACATCACTGTAACCTTGGCAAACCTGCCGAACCATGCTCGAGGAGATTGTTTAAGCCCATACAATGCCTTCCTTAACCTACAGACTGTATGATCAGCAACTCTTTTCCCATAACCTGGAGGTACCTCCATATATATCTCCTCCTGGAGATCTACATGCAAGAAAGCATTTTTGACATCAAACTGCTGTAAATCCCATCCAAAGTTGGCTGCCAAAGACAATAGGACCCTAACAGTATTCAATTTTGCAACTGGGGCAAAAGTCTCTAGATAGTCCACTCCATATGTCTGAGTATTACCCTTGGCAACCAGTTTTATCTTGTATCTTTCCATTGAACCATCAGCCCTATATTTTACTGTGTACACCCATTTACACCCCACTGGTTTCTTCCTTGCTGGTAACTCCACAAGCTCCCATGTTTTGTTCTTTTCCAGTGCTTCCATTTCTACATTCATAGCTTGCTTCCATTTTTCATTAGACAAAGCTTTGGATAGACTGGAAGGAATGGCAATGGTTTCTAGGTTACTGAGGAAGACTCTGTGTGACGGAGAAAAACGTTGAAAGGACAGGAAGTGTGCAAGGGGGTATAAAGGTCTTTTAGTGCATTCTCTCACACTTTTTCTCAATGCAATGGGTAAGTCTATGTCACTACTACTACCCCTATGGATCTCACTCTCTACCTCTGGTTTTGTTTCAATCTGTAATGTGGGTTCAGAAGTTATTACCTGATCAGATTCTTGGACTTGCGTAAGGTTGGGGGCAGCCGTCTTTTTCCTTGTATACATCTTTCCTTTGCCATATCTAACATCCTTGGGAACAGACTCAATGGTGTCAGATTGAGCGAATACAGGTTCAGACGAGACTGTGACAGACTCAGATAGTTCAGAGTGAACTAGGACAAGATCACTAGTGGATGAGGAAGTAGGATGATTTGAAGTTGAAAGATCCAATAACAAGTCAAAACCCAAATTCTCATCTTCTCTCACAAACTTTTCCCCCTGAAGATAAGAGTTTGGAAAGTAAGATTCACGTTCATTGAAAGTAACATCCATAGAAACAAAGAATTTTCGGGAGGGTGTATGATAGCACTTGTATCCTTTTTGGGTTGAGGAATATCCCACAAATTCACATTTTAAAGCCCTTGGATTCAATTTTCCTCAATTGTGATTGTGAACATGTACAAAAGATGTACATCCAAATACTCTAGGAACAAGATTATTTGTGGTGTGGAAGTTAGGATAGAAAATGGACAATACATCCATTGGACTCTGAAATCCTAGGACTCTAGATGGCAATCGGTTTATGAGATGTGTTGCTTTAAGAATAGCCTCCCCCAAAAGGTTTTAGATACATGATGTTCAAATAACAATGCTCGAGTTTTTTCAAGGAGATCACCATTTTTTCTTTCTGTAACTCCATTTTGCTATGGGGTATTCACACAAGATAACTCATGGATTATCCCTTCCTTTTGAAAATATGGACTTAGAGTTTGATTGAAATAGTCTCGTGCATTGTCAGACCTAACTCTCTTGATGGTCACTCCAAACTGATTTTTAATCATGGAGTAGAAATTTGGAAAAACAATACTGATATTAGATTTTTGTTTAAGAAGAAAGACCTAGCAAACACGAGTGTAGTCATCAATAAAGGAAACAAATCATCGTGCCCTAGAAATATTAGCAATAGTAGATGGACCCCAGACATCACTATGGATTAAATGAAAGGGAATGGAACTTCTGCTATTGCTCACTGGAAAGGGTATACGTTTGTGTTTGGCAAGTTCACATTTTTCACAATGAAAAGACTCAATATCTAAATGTTGAAACAAAGATGGAAACAAGAGTTTTATAACTCGAAATGATGGAGGTCCAAGTCGACGATGATGGAGTCAAATTTTCTCCGTATTAGATGACAAAGACTCGGAAACAAATAACACTAACGGTTTACCCTTGGGGATGGTTGGTTGATTTGCTTCAAGGAAGTAGAGGCCACCTCGTTCTCTAGCATGTCCAATTATTGTCCCTAAACTCTTGTCACAACCATTATGATGAAAAACCACCATATATTGTAAGTCATGGGAAAGTTTTTGGATGGATATCAGATTGGTAGCTAGCTTAGGGACATGGAGAACATTTTTCAAGGTTAACAATGGGTTCATTTGGACACTTCCAATTCCTACCACAGTGGTCAAAAAACCATCTGCAGTGGCTATTTTCCTATTGCTCGGGCACGGGGAATAGGTGGTGAAGATATTTGATGAAGGGGTCATCTGGTCGGTAGTTCTTGAATCTATGATCCAAGAGGTGGAAAAGGGTGTATCCGAAGCATTTAATTCAATGGAAAGTGGAAACTTACCTGAATATGCCACAGAATAAGTACCTGAGGGCTTTTCTAAACTGCTGATGAGTGCACTCACCTTGTCCAAGTCATCTTGGTTGAGACTAGCAATATTTGACTGTGGTGGCTCGGCAATTTGGCTAGCTGCTACATTGGCTTGTCCACTTTTGGATTGTCTCCTGTTTTGTTCCCATTCTCGACTGGGTGGTTTCCCATGAAGCGTCCAGCATTTTGCGCTTACAACTCGTGTTTGAGAGGTTGGCATGGTAAAAAAAAAAAAATATTTTGCAGCAATTAAGGCTGCTCGAAGCAGAAGATTGCAGTAATGAAGATTGCTTGAAAGCGAAGAGAGAATAACAGCAATGAAGGCTACTTGGTACAAATCAGTATCAAAACAATTGGAAACAACACCAGCAATAAAGGCCGGCTATATAGCACCTACGAGGTAGAAAAATAGAGGAGAAATACCAGCAATTAAGGCTGGCCGGCAGAAGAAGAAGCAAAGAATAGGCGCAAGTAGAAAAATCAGAAGCAGATCAGGATGAATAGCTCTGATACCATGTAAGAAATTGAGAGAGAATAATCTCTTTTCATATATTTCTCAAAGAGTACAATGAGCTAATTATATACAAGCTGCCTAAGGCACAAATATAGCAACTACCCTAATAAATTGATTCACAAAATCTCCTAATCAGTCCCCTAATTACTGCCCACAAAATCTTCTAATCACTGATTACAAAATCCCCTAATTTAAGGGTCAAACTTCCCTAATTCTAGTGTTACAATATTTACAGCCTTACTTTCTTAAAATACACCCTTTAGCCATATTTTCCCACAATTTTATCTAAAGCATTCTTATAGCTACATCCTTCTTTAGCCTCTTTGCATTCTTATAGCTACATCCTTCTTTAGCCTCTTTGCATTCTCTGTTAGATAATTTAGCTTTCCAGTGATTTAACCATTCCAGTGCATCCCTTCCGTGTAGACATCCACTTGTTGGACCTTTTCCTTATATTGATGTTTCCAATTGTATATTACTTTTGCTTGTAATTCGGAGTATAAACAGATGGACAATATTCTTGCAAGCCATTTTGTTTCTCCTATTTTTTGGAATCTGTGAAGTTTGAAGCCTTTAGTGTGGTCAAAGTCTTGACTTGTAGTTCCTATTTTCTACTTATGCAGTGTTTGGTCTGCAGCAGTTGATGCACTTACAACATTTATTAAATGTTTCATTTCTTCTGATGATGTGAACAAAGGGATTTTACTTCAGCCTGTGCTGTTATACCTTAGTCGGTATGTTTACATATTGAATCCTATTTCTTTCTCCACTTGCTGGTATAGAATTTTCAGTTGGCAGGAGTCTGTTTTGATTTCAGCTACAGAAGCTATTTTGCTAATAGTGGTGATCTCTTATGCATGGATTGGGTAGGGCCTTGTCCTGTATATCAGTCTTGACTGCGAAGGAACAATTAAATGGAAAAGCGGCCAGAGATATCTTCATTACCAGGACACTGATAGCTTATCAGTCAATCTCGGATCCAACTGCATATAAAAGTGACCACTCATGTATAATCCAGATATGCACCACTCCTTTTAGGTAAACTGTTATACCCAAAGTTCCAATATGGCTACTCTTTGTTCCTTTCTTCTTTTTTCTTTTCTTGCACTGGGCTACTGTGCCTCCCCCCGGGGGGGTGGGGGGGTGGGTGGGTGTGGGTGTGGGTTGTTTATTAGGATAGGTTTTGTCACAAGAAGTAATTATCAACTTCTTTTGAATTTTTGTCCTTTTTTTCTTCTCTCTTTTTCTTTTAAGTGGAGTATTGATTGTCTTCCCTGCATTTTGTAATGGAATACAGGGATGCTTCAAAATGTGAGGAAAGCTCATGCTTGAGGTTGTTGTTGGACAAGAGAGATGCTTGGTTGGGCCCTTGGACTCCTGGAAGGTAACTGCTTTTCAAATCACAAAACTCAAGTCGATTCCTTAAGGAGAACTTCAGTTGTGACATAGATTTCATGATACACATTGGCGTATGAAATATAAATGTTGCCCTTGTCACGCTCGAAAACCTAATACGTTGAGCTTGTTTTCCAGTCTTTGAAATTTTATCTTGTTACTTTGATTGGCCAGGGACTGGTTTGAGGATGAACTTCGATCGTTCCAAGGTGGAAAAGATGGTGTGTTACCATGCCTATGGGAAAATGAGCCTCCAAGTTTCCCTCAGGTAAGAGTTTGTCCTTTAAAGGAATGCAAAGAAGAAAGGAAAGAAGCGCTCATGTTGCGTCATGCATTTTAGCTTGAGTCTCCTATTTGGATTAAATAAGATTTATTATCATTGGCTCTTGCGTGTTTCTGAGAATTTAGCCTTTCTGTTATCTGTTCTCTTACATTTCTGTTACTTACTTCAGTCAATCAGAAAGTTAACTGCTTTGCACTCTGTCTCTGTTACCCTTTTTCCTTGCTCGCTGCCTATTGACAATTTATGCAATCAATCATGAAGTCGGAGACTGTAAGCAAGATGTTGGTAAATCAGATGCTTCTCTGCTTTGGTACAATGTTTGCCTCGCAGGTAGGTTACATGGTTGACATGCTGAATTCAATTTTATTTCTATTGATTAAGCACAATTCTTGAGGATGCCAACTTAGTCTCCAATCTTTCCCAGGATAGCAATGGGATGCTGTCGCTTCTTGGCATGATTGATCAGTGTCTAAAAGCTGGGAAGAGACAAGCTTGGCATATGGCCAGTGTTACCAATATATGTGTGGGGTTACTTGCTGGATTGAAGGTTGCTTCTATCATGTATTCCTGAAGAGAGCATATGGCTTTGGTATTTTTTTCATCCTATCTGATTTATCAGTGCTTTTCTCCAGGCTTTGCTTGCTTTACGTCCTGAACCACTGGGATTGGAGATTTTAAGTGCAGCTCAATCCATCTTTCAGGTTTTGAGGCTGTTTTCCTTTGTTATAGCGCAAGAATTGGACTCATTGTATCCCCCCTCTCTCCTCCTATTTTTTGTCTTTAATTGGCTAAAAGTAATACTTTGACAGAGTATTCTGGCTGAAGGAGATATTTGTGCTTCACAACGAAGGGCATCTTCTGAAGGACTGGGTCTATTAGCTCGTCTTGGGAATGATATATTTGCTGCCAGATTAGTAAGTTCCACAAGATTCCAGAGCAGAGCATGCATCTTTTTGTTTTAATGGAATACTACTCATTACAGTTCGAAACAGAGTCATAATTCCTGCCTCATTCCTCTTTGCTGCTTATTTTAGTTCTTTTTTATTCTTGTCCTGTTTTCCAACTTGGATCCTTTTGCCATTTGATCAAGTTGTTGTAATTGACAGACAAAATTGCTCCTTGGTGATGTAAATGTTGTTACTGATTTGCACTATGCCGGATCCATTGCCCTTGCTCTTGGCAGTATTCATCGCAGGTAACTATGAAGTTTATGCACTCAGAGGAATAATAATATGCTGTGTCTAAGTGAATTTTCAACCCCATTCTGGGCCAGTCAGTGTCATACTAAACCGTCAACTTGGTCTAGCCGTGGATGAAAACTATCCTTTTCTTTCTCTTTCATCAGATCTGCTGAGCACACACAATCTAAGGTTATGGTGGTCACTGGTCTATTTTCTTTTTGCTTATGCTAAAAATTGCATGAATGAATGTCATGAAGTGAGGTAGTGTAATAGGTCCATACAAATTTATGTTGAGATAATGTATGATTTCGATTTGCCAAAAAAGAATTATAAAACCCTATATTACATGGTTTTCACAGCATATTCTGTTGGACACAGTAGCATAAAGGTCTTGACAAGAGAGTATATAGATTTCGGAGTCAATTGGGGATAGAGTAGGTAAACTTTTGGACATTTATGTGGTTATCAGTATACATCCACTTGATATGGTAACCATAATCCTGATTTTTCTCACATGTTTGAAGAGTTGCACCCCTCTCTGTTCCTATCTCACCAGACTGATCCCCAGTTTTTAGTGCTAACCAGACTGATCCCCAGTTTTTAGCGCTAATGATGTTGGTTTGCATCTTCATTATCTGATATTAAAATCTCTGAAATGAGATCAGGAACCAATAAAACACAAACTAAAAAGGTTCAAATTACATTGTAACCATCATTAGAAGAGTGCCCCTGTTTTTTTGGGGTGGGGAGTGGGGTGGAAGAGTTACAGTGTCATGCAGTGCCTTGACATTTAAATGATTTGTAGCATATAGAATTTGAATGTGATGGAACAAACTAGAGGCTTCGGAAGATAGGGTGTGTCCAGGGTACATTTTTCCTTACCCAAGTACTGGTTATTACCTGTTGTTTTCATTGGTTTATAAGATCATAATAATACAATGCAATACCAAGAGAAATATTATGCCAGATATTTCACTGTGCACTGCTGCTTTGGTTATTGTGGTAGAAAGTCTGAGCTGTCATTCCCTCCTGATAATTTAGATGAAATTTACAGGTTTTAGTGATCGTGTATATACGTTCCTACACTATTCTCTGAATACTCTGGGCTTGATATATGTGATTGCGCTGTAATAATTTTTGGACTGGTTGCTGTTATGTCAAAGCTGACTTGAAATGAAACATTAGTCGTTTATCCAATTTGAATTTTCAGCGTCACCAGTTAGTTTCATGGTGCAATGTATAATTATGTTGTCTAGACGTGAGATCTCATTGCATGCTTATTGCCATTCAATTTTTGTCTCCTTAACCATCCTGGGCTAGAATGTTTCACATATGAATCTTGGCTGCAGTGCAGGAGGGATGGCTTTGTCAAGTTTGGTGCCTGTAACTGTGAACTCTATCTCTTCCCTTGCTAAGAGCACCATGACTAGTTTGCAGATTTGGTCTTTGCATGGACTTCTTTTGACCATAGAAGCTGCTGGACTGTCTTATGTATCTCAAGTTCAGGTATGTATAAACATAGATGTACAATGACTGCTATGCTTCATCTTGGAGATTTTACATGAGCTTTATCTGTCCCCTTTCTGGTAGCCACATAGGCTTTTGGAAGGAGTGAAGTCTTAGAATTCACAGGAATAAATAGAGGTAGTGATCAATAAGTCAAATGTAAAAAGTGGCCAGACAGTTTATATTTGTCCTTATATTTGATTCCTTCAACTCTGTGCTGATATATGGGACTTTTTCAAGCTTGGAAAAAAAAAAAATCGGATACAAAAGAAAAATGTTGCTTTGTTTTATCCCCCAAAATAGTAAGGATGCTGAGAAGAACTTGTCCTTTTGGTGGGAGATTCCAGTTCAACTTGTATGGATATTTTTCAACTTGCATTTGTTTCATATTTCAGTTAGCCTCCTGATTTGTCCAGAACTGCAGCCACAGAGCTTCTGATATGTGAGAACTGCATTATCCACATCAATCATTTATATATTTAATTCATATTAAAATAAATTTTGAAAGAAACATGTAGTCAACTCTCCTGCTGTTTCCATGGCTAAGACATCTCTGGTTTAACTTGGTAGCTTCACAAAAAGGTATAGCTGTTCTAGCTACAATATTCTTTTGGAAGTGATTAAGGTGACTGGAAATGTTAAATCCTTAAACTCTATTTCAAGAAGACTGGACCATCATTAAATTTCTGAAGCATGATCAAAATCCATGATTCCTGTGGATGACCACACGTTGCTTGACGTTAGTTCATGTAGCCGACCCCAAGTTACTTGGGATTAAGGCTTTGTTGTTGTTGATCAAAATCCATGATTCCTCAGTCTGTTCACTTCTGCTGTAGGCGACACTTGCGCTTGCTATGGATATTCTTTTGTTTGAGGAGAGTGGACAGGTTGACCTGCAGCAGGGGGTGGGGCGCCTTATAAATGCTATTGTTGCTGTTATTGGACCTGAACTGTCACCTGACAGTATCTTCTTCTCACGATGCAAGGTTAGTCATTGATAATTTCTAGACGTTGGCAATTATTACTTGATAGAAGTACTCTTCTTATTGAAGACTTCAATCGATGGTTTAGCATTTTTTGTATTTTGTTTAGAGAAGAAATTCCTCCCCAGTATAGTTTACTATTTTGAGGTTTCTTCATCCTCTTTCTTGTACTTCTTTCCTACAATAAAATTTCATAATAAGATTAATGAGTTCTTTTCTTCCCTTTATTTGTTGCAATTTTATTAAGTTTCTCATTGACAATGTTCCTGCGTGAAGTCTGTTGTAGCAGAGATCAGCTCGCACCAAGAAACATCAATGCTTCTCGAGTATGTGTTAATCTCTTTCTTGATATGTCACGATTGCTGAATTCACTATCCAGCATAGCTGCTCGATCTATCTTATACTCTCTCCATCTGAATATTTGAGTCACTCTTTCATCTTGGGATGTCCCAAATACTGTGTGAAGCTTTTCAAGTGTACCCTTATAGGCTTGGTAAGAAAATGTTAGCAATTAATGGGACCCACTGGTGTGATCTTGTTTGAGGTTCTGTGTTGCTAAATCTTCTCTACAAAATTTGATTTCAAATTTAGTTGGTTGAAAATAGACCACAATTCAAGTTGTATTAAAGAAACGTCTGCCAGGCATTAGAGAGAATTCAAAGACTAGTGGCCCCAAATATAAGGGCAATATTGCGAACACAAATTAACTTAAATATTGTGCATGAAAGCATGACAATGACAGAGTGGCTCACATACTGGGATGGAGGGAGGATTAGAATGAATATTTATTTTGCTGAAGATTGAGGAGTGTGCTTTGTTTTCTTGTTGTCTTCACAGGAGTGTTCGGTTTACGCAACAACTTGTCCTTTTTGCACCTCAAGCTGTCACGGTACATTCTCATGTGCAAACTCTTCTGCCAACTCTGTCATCTAGACAGGTATGTTGTCCTTTTCTATCACTGCCCTCTGGATTTGTCAAAGTTTTAGTTGCATATCATATGGGTTCTCAAGCCAATAATTTCACTTTTGACAGCCAACACTTAGACATTTGGCTCTCTCCACTCTACGGCATCTCATTGAAAAGGATCCGGTTAGTGAATGTGTTCGTTGTTGCCATGTCCTTTATATGTTTCACCACAAGAATTGTTATGAGCAGCAATGTTGCATTACTGTAAATTCATTTATTTGTGCAAACTTAATGTATTCTGGGGAGCTTCATTGCTTTATGACATCGTTTGATTTATTTGACTTAATTCTCGGTTTATAATTTTTATATCTGACATTAATGCTTTGCTATGGATACAAATTTTCTTAGATTCATGTGTTTTAATCTTTTGAACAGGAGTCCATTATTGATGAACAGATAGAAAACGCATTGTTCCATATGTTGGATGAGGAAACTGACACAGAGTAAGTTGATCAATGCTTCTTTTGTCTATTCTAATCAAAACTTAGCTGTATGCATGGTTTTGAAATATGGGTGTTGAACATAAATGGACTTTGTTCCTTGATGAGATGACAATTTGAAGTGGGTTTGGAGATTAAATGAGTTTTGGAAAGATCTGCTAAATTAACTCCTTACCTAAGATCTTAAGTGGTCAAAGGAGTGTAATTTAACCATAATGCCGAAGGCTTGTTCTTAGTTGCTCAAAATAAGCTGCTTTCAGCTTTTTCAAGCCAAAAGTTTTTTTAGGTGTTCTTTGTTGGAGAACCGAGTTGTTGCAGTTGGTTAACTCCCATGTGTCATCAGATACTGTGAGCCCAATTCTCTCACCTAGAATTTTTCCGGGTTTCCAACACTGTGGTATAGGATTGCATCCCCCCACACCCAATAACAATGAAAACGTGGGGGGGGGGGGGGGGAGTGGGGAAGCTGTTTTTGACTGGCTATGCACTTCTATTTTTGTTTACAATAAGCTGGAAAGGCGGTTTTGGAGAGGCACCTTAAATACAAAAAATACTTTGTTAATTTCTGAAATATATTTTCTCAAAAGCACCTTTGTTAAGCACAAGCAAATGAAAACATTCCCTAATAGAATCAATTGAAACTGTATCCGTCTTTGCTTGGATGATCATAATTTATAGGTGTTATGGGTTATAATGTTCATTGTATATGTACCCTTGAGCTTTTTGCTTCTATTGATGATATGCAGCAATTTTTGTGTCTTCAGCTTTCAAGTGCTTGTACTTTATAGCTGATGAATACATAGTTAAAGTTGTTACTGATTTTGTAGGATTGTCAATGTAGCTCGTACCACGATAAAGCGATTGTTGTATGCCTCATGCTCATCATGTCCATCCCATTGGCTATCGATATGCCGCAACTTGGTACTTCTCTTTATATTCTATCAGTGACTATGCAGCAGCATAACTCATCTATTTTGAGAATTATACTATAGGGTGAACCTAGAACTGACAAATTCAACTACTGACTAAAAATGGATTTTGCTCCACAATAAAGCAGAGTTCTTAAGAGGACCACAGTAGTAAGATATTGTTGCTTACACTAGAGATTTTAAGTCTTATGCATCCGTTTTCCATGTGGCTAATTGGTTGATTCTGGTGCGTTGAAAAGCGACCAGATTGTGCTGAAAGTTACAAATGTTATGTATTTACACTAGCTCATCCCTGGATAATTGTCATCATAAAGTGTATTAGATCTATCAGCTATTGCCTGCAATTCTTTTTGGATTCTGTTATGACTACGGTCATGTATTGCTTCTTAAAACTCAATATGTGCTGCAGTGTAACAAAAAACATGCATTCCCAAAGTTTCTATTACAATTGCAACATATTGTTGCAAAGGAGCTGCCAAAAAATAGCTTGCAGAAATGTATGTAGCTGTTCACAGACAGATATTTGAGTGTCTGTATTTTAATGAAGGGGCTCCATGTGTAAATGGACTAAACCCTTGTCTAAGTATCATCATGCTATCTGCATTCAAATGGAGAAATGCCTCGAACAAACTAAGGTGCTGCAAAAATTTTCACCTATAAGCTTGTAAACCATGTTTCATGGGTATTTTTTGACAATACTAGTATTTCTGGTCTTTCTAGTTATGTGCTATTGAAACTTGGAAATGCTTCATGAGAGGTTGTATGTTATCATTCTGTGTTTCCTTTTGCCATA
Source organism: Voacanga thouarsii (assembly GCA_026120185.1). Classification (NCBI taxonomy): domain Eukaryota; kingdom Viridiplantae; phylum Streptophyta; class Magnoliopsida; order Gentianales; family Apocynaceae; genus Voacanga; species Voacanga thouarsii. The sequence continues at coordinate 2,472,257 of JANUWF010001190.1, forward strand.
CATGTGTTTCTGTTATTGATTAATGCCATTCCTCATAACAGTTAATAATAGTTTTTTCTCTTGGAAATGAAATATATCTCTAGATTCTTTCTTCATCATGGAGGGATGCTGGTAGTAACAACTTACAGAATGATTCTTCAAGCAGTCCAAGTGGAGAGACTGGATTGAATTCTGGAGAAGATGATGAAAATATGGTTTCTACCTTCAAGAACAAACCAAGTCAGGTTTATTCACTTGATTATTCGGGTGTGAACTCTTCAACTGATAAGCCCCTCAGATACCGGACACGAGTTTTTGCTGCCGAGTATGTGAGGTTATTTTTTGCTGTTATTATTTTCAGTCAGGGGCTAAAGCAGCCTACTCATTTTCCTTGAACATTTGTATTTGGGTGGGGTGGAGGGAGAGAACAAAAATGTCAGATGCATTCACCCATTGGAAGATAAAGTAGCCCAAAACATAAGGAAATTAAAGATGTCTGGGTCTAACGCCTTTGTTGTGTACAGGGCTAATTTTCCTAGAAGCTGTCCAATCTATTTGGCATTTGCATAATCTTGTGCCTTCAATTCTTGAAAGCAGCCTTATTAGGTTTGGACATAGCCCTGAAGGGGGGAATTGTTCCTTTTTTTTTTTTTCGGTTGGTTGGCAAAAGATGTTTTTCTTGGCCTTCAAATGTTATATTTCTAATTTATGTGTTCAATTTCTAATGATTCTAACATCTTTATGCATTTTGAGTGGTTTTCCTGACATAGCAAAAATCAAACAGGCTTGGATATCCTCTTTCCCTTCGAAGGCAGTTGGAATATATTGTACTTCCAAACTTTTTGTGCCATAATAGCAAAAACAATTAAGTTATACATGCAAAAACTGTTATCTGGACCACATACGTGGAAAGATTCTGCATGGAGATTAAGATGAAACTTAATTGACCTAGCTTATAAAATTCCTTTCTGTCAATTTTTTGGTTATCTGAAACTGAACATCAAAGGTCTGTATTGGTCCTTTTGCAGCAGCAGAGATGTTGTCTATTCGATGTTAATGGGTTGCCGCAGTTTGTACATATATGGGAAAATAAGATTCGGAAATATGAGATGAATGATTAACAGTTAAGAGGAAGTATTAAATATTTTGGGATGCCTAGAACTTTATGAGAGGAATATAACTTGTGCAGGAGGTAGGGATGTCATAAAAATTCATTGGAGTATCCTCAAGTTTCAAGCTTGATTCTTTTCTTTCTCTTCATGTTGCAAGTTCTGTATTATCATCATAGTTATTTGATCCAGATTTTGAACTGGCTAAAATAAAAGATGCCTTTTCACAGTTGTCTAGGCACGCAGTTATAAATAGAAGCATTAAATCCTTTGAGTCATCATGACACAGCCAAATCAACTTGAACCTTATAACGTTCATCGGAATGCCAATGATCAATTAAAAATTGAAACGTTACCTGTGAAATGTTAATAATATGTGCTCGACGAAAAGGATTGCATTGCTTTTACAATGGACTATTTTGTATCTGATACCATATTGTGGGCATCAAAATTGTAGCTCTGCTGAAAGCCGCATTGCAAAGGGATGGTGCTCTAGCTTCTTAGGCTCATGAAAACTCATACATAAAGAAATATTACCAGTGGCTTTCTAATGTTTAGCAACACATTATTCCTACTGGATTGAGTTTCTTTTTCAATACAATGCAACTTATGTATTTTCCACTTAGGTGCTTGAGCCATCTTCCTGGAGCTGTTGGGAAGAATCCTGCTCATTTTGACCTCTCCGTGGCTAGAGAAAAACATCCTAATGCAGTAGCTGGCGGAGACTGGCTGGTCCTTCACTTACAAGATCTGATTTCACTTGCTTATCAGGTACTGGATGTGTTGGCACTGATATAGCTAGCAATTGTTCTCCAAATTAAATGTATGCAATAGGTGCCATGAAATTTACTTGAACACCAACCTCTTTTTTAATTTCATCTTGCAGATAAGTACAATACAGTTTGAGAATATGCGACCTATTGGTGTGGCCCTTTTGAGTACTATTATAGACAAGGTACTCTTTGTGCAACTTTGTACTTTTCTGTTAGTTCCCCATCAGTAGTATTGAACTTGGAATTACATCATTCTACTCTTGTTTATCATCAAGTATCTACTATATGCAAGCATCCAATGTCTTTGTTAGCATTATCAAAATTGTGAGTGCTAGTTTGGTGAAAGACTGTCCGCATTCAAAAGACTAAGATCTTTTGTGCCCCACATAGAACTTGAGCAATTAGCTGCTCTTTTTTTTTTTTTTTTTACTCCCATGGGATGGTTGGCCCCCGGGGGGGGGCAGGGAGCGCAAATTTTACACTTTCTGGATGGGGCAAATTCTGATGCTTTATTACTTTGACTTTCAGTTTGAAATGATAGCTGATCCAGAACTCCCTGGACACCTGCTTCTTGAACAGTATCAGGTTCCTGCTCCTTATCTTCTGTAGACTTTCATTTTCTTGTCTTTGAAGCTCACCCACCCCAAATTTAAAATATAGGAAAAAATTTGGATTGTAATTGTTATATTGATGGATATCAGGCCCAACTGTTATCAGCAGTTCGAACTGCATTAGATCCATTATCTGGCCCTGTTCTTCTTGAAGCTGGGTTGCAGCTGGCAACAAAGGTCTGCAACCATACTTGTATTTTTCTCTGTGAATTTGATTTTAGCACTAGTGCAAATGGTTTAACACTAAAATTTTAGATATTGACAAGTGGAGTTATTAGTCAAGATCAAGCTGCAGTGAAGCGAATATTTTCAATGATTTCACGTCCGCTGGACGAGTTTAATGATCTTTATTATCCATCTTTTGCAGAATGGGTTTCATGCAAGGTTTATTTTCTGTTTCATTTTCTTGTATTTATTTAGTGCATGTGTGGATTTGAGGGAGAGGATAAAATTATAGAAGGCTCTTCCATGATTTTCTTCATTTTTTCTCCTGTCAGATCAAAATAAGGCTTTTGGCTGCTCATGCCTCCCTCAAATGTTATGCGTATGAATTCTTGAGAGGAGAAGAGAACAGGATCCCTGTTGAATTTCAAGCCCTATTACCATTATTTTCAAAAAATTCTGATATTTTGGGTGCTTACTGGCTGTCTGTTTTGAGGGATTACTGTTACATCTGCTTCCGCTCATATCCTAAGAAAAATGTGAGCTCGACAATTCTTTACTTCTTTCCTCAACTCTTTTCATTTTGAGATAGAGAATGCAAATACAAAAATGTAAAATTTCTGAACATCTGATGTCTAGTCCTCTTATCGCTTTGCAATCTGCTGCTGCAGTGGAAACCATTTCTTGATGGGATCCAATCATCACTAGTTTCATCAAAACTACAGTCTTGTTTGGAAGAAGCCTGGCCAGTTATCTTGCAAGCAACAGTGCTTGATGCTGCCCCAGAAAAGTTTAATGCAAATGGACCTTCAACAACTGAAAACAGATCAGGAAGTCCGTTTATCTCGGAATATCGCATGATTGAGTTGGGATTGGAAGAATTTCGCTTTTTGTGGGGATTCTCTCTACTTGTTCTATTTCAGGGGCAAGCTGCAACAGCTTATGAACTTATAATACCAATGTGTTTATCCAAGTCCATATTCACTGGAAACTTGACCATTGAAGATGAAAATTCTTTATCTTCAAAGTTTCCGGAAATAATTTTACCTGTTATTAGATTTATGTGCCTGGAAAGATTTTTTAGTGCAGGATTTCTAACGATGGACAGCTGTAGAGAATTCTTGCAGGTAAGAGCTCTAATAGCTTTACAGTTTGACCACTTGCATATATTTTTATTGTGATTTCTTTTTTATTTCTTTACATATGATATTGGATCCTGCTGCTTCTAAGATGTATGTTCATTGGAGTGTACTCATGCCCAATAAAATTAGTAGGAAAGTAAATTGCAAAGGAAAACACAAAAAACCTGAAGAACAAGTAAGACACTGTTTGCTGATGGATTGCTCCCAGGCATACCAAAAAATTACCCTATTTTTTTTCCCAATAACTTCCTGAATTTTATGACTTCTTTTCAACTGGTGTTTTTTGGTCAGATTATCTCATAGTTCAAAGCATTTACATCTTTTGGTGATTGATTTTGTTGAATTCTAATGCATTCAGGTGTTATTGTACACCACATTTATGGACAATACATGGGACAGCCTGGCAGTCTCAGTTTTGTTAAAGGTGATTTTCTTAGTGTTGTCCTTCTAATTCCGTCTGGATTCCACAAATATTGCTGAAACAAACAATATAACTGGTTGAACTCCCATGAGAGTTACCAACACGTGAACTAAAGCACTGACAATGAACTATGTTAAACTGAGTGCATTAGTTAAAGTTCTGTTCAGGATCTGTGTATTCTGGGTCTAGGAACCTTAGAGATTTTAAATACTCGTTGCTTCATAACTGTGGTAACAAGTGACATGAAGTATTTCCTGGAAAAGTAATGGAATGAATGACTAAAGGATCAGTAGTTATTGGATTTTTGTCAGCTGTAAGAACTTCCCTACAATCCTACGAAGTTTTGTAGAAACTGCAATTGTTTTTGGTGGAATACTTGATCCGACATTGTTCTTTCAACAACATACATTCAGTTCAATTGATATATGGTTCTTTTTTCTCAGCCCTCTAGTATTCCTCGATCATTTAATCTTCAGAAAGTTTTGCTACTCATTGGTCATAAAGTACATTGTTCCTTTATGAGTGTGTAATACTCTAAAGTTTTCTTGTATCCTTATGCATGTAATAGCAATAAGGCTATATTGCCTTTTTCCTTCTATTTTTGAGGGAATGAGGCTATATTCTAATATTTTTCCTTTTTTCTCCGGGTGGCTGTAACAGATTTTGCAGGAATGCCCCCAGAATTATCTGGATTCTGAAAGTTTCACCTATTTGGCATCAGAACTTTGCTTAGCATTTCTGTTTAAAATCTTTTTGAGGTATCTGTTCTCTTCATTAAGATGAGATTGATTTGGTGCACAATGTGGTAGTAGAACTGCTCTGGAAAAGGCATCTAAGTAGTTTTTGGCTGTTCTAATTCAGTTCTGATGCGACTTCTCCTTACCATCCGAAGTGGGAAAATGTGATTTCTGTCTGTCTTACTTCAGCAGCAACACTTCTGAAACGGATTACCTGTAAGGTGAGTACTGTGATATGGTCTTACCTAACCTTGCATTAAAAATGGGGCTATTTGTTGTCATGCCTTGCTTTCGCAATCCTCTATATCTTGCTTTTAATAAGCTTACTTGCACTGCAGATGCAGTTAAGATTGTTACTGGCTTTTAGTTTAATTGGTTGCAAGTCCATCAGTGGCTCATCAACGGAATTATGCCTTTCAAGAGCTAATGACTTCTTCCAGTCTGTCATTTTTTTGACAAAGACACTTATTAATGGTAAGCACAATATTGACTTTAGCAGTAATCCAGTTAGTCATTTTTCTTGCATCTTTTCTTAACTTCTAGAGGATCATATACATATATCCACAACTTTGTCTCATTGAGATCAGATGGTGCATTTATCACTGATCTTGACAGTTGAGACACGTACTTATGTTTAGAAGTTCTTATCTTCTTGATGTCTCTCACAGAAAATTATTTTACTTACGCACCCGATAATTTTTATGTTTCAGATAAATCTGGACTTGATAATGATGGCATTTCCCAGTTGAGAACAATAAACCAAGCCTGTCTAAATGCATTTTTTACTCTAAGCAATGACTGCATAAAGAGGATTCATCAATTGGAGAATAAAATGTCCAACTGCCGTAAACTCCTGCAGATAAAGCTTGTATTTTCTCTTGAACATACTGCTTCATTAGCTAAATTGGCTTTTGAGATTGAACATCTTTTGAAGGAGCAGGAGTATATTCCCATTTTATCAACTGTGTTACATCATAGCAATCAATGCATCCAGGCCACGCTTCATGATTCTGACATCCAGGCAAGTGAATCACAGTAGTGATATATTAGTAATGCTGTCATGTTTTGTTATTCACTAACTTGAATTATTTTGCATAGATTCAACTAATTGGATTGCAAGTATTGAAAAGTATGCTACAAAAAGGAAGTGGTGAAAGATCCAACTCTTTTGAGATATTCTTTGTTGGTGAGCTTGTTGAAGACATTCTTACCATGATCCATAAATTTTTACAGGTTATTACTTTTTTTCCCCCCAAATTCAAGCATTCCCCAGTCACCATTTCATAGATTTTGGTATCTAAACATTCCAAGTATTCCCTTTTCAACAGAAAGGCATTACCAGGGAATCAGTAGCGATGGTTGGGGAGTGTCTAAAAATTCTAACACTTCTGCATGCGCTATCAAAATCTAGTGCAAGCCAGAAATTTCTTTTAAATCTTCTTTTGGAAGCCATTGTCATGGTCTTTTCAGCAACAGAGAATGGTCTTTCTCAGGTAAACTCAGGCCATCAATTGAACTTCGGTACTTGATTAGCATCTGCTTTTGAGAAAACATTATTTTGATCCTGGTGGTCACTGGCAGGAAACTAATGAATTGAGAAGTACAGCTATCAAACTTGTCACACAGCTAGCTCAGAGTTCAATATCAGCAGTATATTTCAAGGATGTTCTATTAGCGATGCCTATTATGCGACGGCAGCAACTGCAGGTGCTTTTTCTTTCATTTACATGTGATAAAGGATTTTCCCTTGCAACAGCACTTTTGCAAAATATCCACTTTTTTTCTCTCGCTTATTGCATGTTATTAAACCACCACGTTCCAAAATGGTATTTCAAAATTTTCATTTTCTTTTCAATATCAGATTCCACTTTTTCTCAATTATTCCCAACCAAAATTTGGGTTTCCACAGACACCACAACCCCCCCCCACCCCCCACCCCCCACCCCCCACCTTCTCAGTATGTTGATGTATGGAATGTAACAAGGTGTGCAGATTCTTATCATTATTTGCATACTCATCTCTGAATTACCAGGATGAGGTGAATGATTTGCATGTGCTTATTATAATGAAAGAATCTCAGCTAATAAGAATATTTTTATTTCAGGATATTATTCGTGCTTCTATGACTCCAGTCCAAAGTTCAACACAAAAGCAATCTGTGGCACCACCCTTGGTGATTAAGTTACCGATACAAGCTGAGGAAACTGTGGAAAATAGTTCATTTCCTTCAGCTCCAGAGGGAGAGCCTCATAATGAGAGTGCAGAAGAGGAAGAAGATGACTGGGATACATTCCAATCTTTTCCTCCCCCAGTTAATGAAGATGATCCAGCTTCTTCCATAAGTGGAATGCCTAGTTTAACCGAGAACATGTCTCTTTCTGATTATAAAGCTGAAAACTCTGACATCGAGGGGTGGTCTAGTTCACAGCCTTTGAGTGAGGTAAACAGAATTGCTGTTGCTGAGAAAGTGGATGCCGAAATGGGAATTAGCATTGATTCAGAAATGGACAGACATCTGATTAACAAAACCCGTGGTTCTGAAGATGGCTGCCTCGGTACTGATCAACAAGATGGTCCCCGAGAGGAGAGCAACAAAGTGATGTCTGCCAGGACAGAGATTCGAACTCCTATTGAAGATGTTGAAGTAGCAGAGAAAGACCATAAGTCTTCTGAAGATAGCTGCCGCAATACCGAACAAGAAGATGGTCTCCAAAAGGAGAGCAACAAAGCCATGCATGCTGAGACAAAGAATCAATCTCTTACTGAAAATGTAGAGCAAGACCATGAATCATGTAACGTAGAGCAAATCAAAATGGAGCCAAACTCTGACAACAAGCAGCCATCGCCAGATGTTCAACACATTGAGCACATTGGTTCAGACCATGAGCACCATCCTAGCAATGGAGTTGGATCTCATCCTCCATGCGAACAGGGATCACCCAGTCTTCAATCTGCTGATTCTGCTGAGCATCCTGGTGATGATCATTTGGAAAGCCAGAGGGACATACACGATCAAGCCTCTGATTCCACACGTGACGGACAAGAGCCAAGGACAGATCAGGTGAAACGAACAATTCATGAAGCTGCCTCTACCATTTGAAGTGTAAATGAGATTCTGATCAACACAGAGAAGCAGGAAAATCAGTCGAGAGTTTGTGATTTAAAGTTGATCATACTGTACAAAAGATTACAAAGATGAGTAACGTTGATAAAAAAAATCGGGGCAGTCACACGGTTAAACAAATTCATCCATTCAAGAATTCAAGGTATCGCAGATAAGAGTGCTTGGCTAGAGCTGCAATGGGACATCAGTACTAAATGAAGCTTATCACATGACTCTGTATTTCACTTGCAAGTTTGCAAATTCTAGTATGCTGCCTGCCTTCTAGACTATTTCTGCTTGGTCCAGTTCCCAATCTTTTGCTCTGAGGACTATATTTTCTCGGAATCTCTAGCATTTCTGGTTAGCTATTTTTATTATTTTTTTTAAAGCCCTGTTCAAACTCCAGCTTCCATCTTTTTTCCAGCCGCAGAGTTTGGAGTGTCTCCTCATTTCTTCTGGTATTCATTGAACTCCGACTATCATTTCTTTAACAACGGGTTGCTATTTGTTTACATCATCGAAAAAAGACTTAAAAATCTCAACTCGAGCTTGGCTTGTTTGTATTGGGAGCTACTCTCCTGTTGAGCCGGGCAAAATTCACTAAAGCTCTATTCCTTTTGCCTTCTCTTGAATCAAAGGGCAAATGCTAAACAACTAACCATGAATGCAAATGGACTACAATTCGCATCCATTTTCTACATCTTTTCACGTTACTTCAAATTATCAACAGGCATGTTGGCTACACCGTACACCCTATCTGCATCTTGGAGTTGTGGATTCACCTAACGTAATAGATTTTTTTTTTTTTTTTTTGTGTAGGGATAAAATAGATAAGGTTTAAATTTTTTGTGGGTATAGAATTGTATTCAAATACAAAAGAATTGAATATCATATTTTCGAATTTGAGTACGATTAAAATCAAATTATGTTCTAATTCATTTAATTATTATTTGATAATATTTATATTTATTTACATTTAACTTCAAATTGTTCAAGTTTATTTATATTTTAATTTTATAAAATATAATAATATAATAAATATAATATAAACTATTTTTAAAAATAATATTATACTTGTGAATATGTTTGAATTTATTTATTTATTAATTGAATTTTAATATTTTATTTATATTTATTTATTTATTAATCGAACAAGCTTTGTTGAAATACCACGCGCAGATATTTTGTTTGATTCATTCTCCTATCCATATGCATAACCAAAAACTTGGGCTTTTTCAACCTTGGACTCAACTTACTGATCAACCCGTTAAATCTTTCATTCCACACAACAAGATGTTTTGCCAAGAGCCCATTTATGTTGGGCTAGCTTTGGTTGTCAGCCCATAACCCAAGTCCCGAGGACAAGCCGAAGTGCAAAGGAAATGGACTTATATTGCCCGTAGCCCATCGTTCATTTGGATTTGGCCCATGTAAGAAGAATCTGCCAGGTGAGCCCAAACCCTTGTACAAAGCTAATGAATGGACTTTCAGTGCCACGAGCCCATTTTTGTCCTTTGTTTTGTCTTTTTATTTTATTTTATTTTTTTGTTGGTATTTTTCTCGAATTAGCGCAAACTCCTGGGCAAGAGAGAAAAAACCCAGCTGGAACTACCAAGAAGGAAGATCATGGAAGACAAGCAGTACCAGAATAGGCTGCTGATACTTTACGCCTCACAAACTGGAAATGCAGTGGACGCAGCTGAAAGATTGGGCCGCGAAGCCGACCGCCGTCGTTGCCCCGTCTCGGTTCTGCCCGTCGATGATTTTGATCCTGTCGGCACATCTCTGTATACATATGCACTTGTTTTTTTTGCATGAATTTGTATATTTATTTAATTACTTGTACTTGGTGAACTTGCAGAGGAATTTGCCTAGTGAGAGGACAGTGATTTTTGTGGTTTCAACCACTGGCCAAGGGGACAATCCAGATTCGATGAAGGTATTGCTTGATTTGTTGCTTCTGTTCTGCTATATTTTTTTCTTTTCAGTGAATTCATTTTTTGTGTTCCATTACATTTGTGTTATTGAAATGTTTGTAGGGGTTTTGGAAGTTTTTATTGCAGAAGAACTTAAGTAAGGATTGGCTTAAAGGAGTGGATTATGCTGTTTTTGGATTGGGTGATTCGAGCTACCAGAAATATAATGTAATGGTGATTTCTATTACGTAGGGAGATAACACTATGGTACTCCCATTCTTTCTCTCTTGATAATTTTTTTAATTATTTTTTATAATTTTCTATAGCTAAAATATTGACTCATTCTGTTGGATTCCTAGTAGCTTGGTTTATTTGTGGTCAATTCATTTCTCTCCCCTATTGCCAATGGCTTATATATGGTCAATCATATCTTTTATTTCATATTTTCATTTGGTAATTCTATTATTGGTTATTCAACATTTTGTTTACTAAAAATTCTTAAATTTACATGTCATATTTTTGCAACTTTAAAACATTCTCCCTCCGTTTCAAAATAGATGTCTATGAAACCCTTTACACACAGATTAAGGGCGTTGAAAATAATATTACAATTTAGATAAAGTTCTTATTATATCCCCTATTAAACACATGACAGCTATTGGTTGGTGAAAATTCCTAATAAGTAAGTAGAAAAAGAGTTTTGGAAAGTTATATAGTTGACTTAGAATAACTAAGGGTAAAATCGGCATAAACTAATGATTAGTGTCTAGAAACATGCACATGGACTTCTATTTTGAAATAAAATGAAATAGCTTCCTGGACATCGAGTATCATATTTTTGCAACTTAAATTTACTAGGAATTTATGACAATGCTGAATAATTAGATATGAGTATCGCTGTGTCCAGCAATGAAACAGATCTTTTGGTGGTTTCTACTTGCAGTTTGTTGCAAAGAAGCTTGATAAAAGGCTTTTGGATTTAGGGGCAACGGCTATTGTTGAAAGAGGTTTAGGTGACGATCAGCACCCTGCAGGGTATGATTTTGTAATGATTTGTGATTTATCTTAATTATCTTGTATATTGTAACAATTCTCCCACCTCTGGCTCCCATTTTCTTCAGGAAGGATTTTTAGGTCTATAGGTGGACCTATAACTTGTTATCAGCTATTAAATTGCTATTGTCTTAAATGCATTTCTTTAGGCTCTTTGTATTAAATTGTTGCTAGTGCATTCTTGGTTGTTTATTTCACCCATTGCTACCAAGTGTTCACATACCTAAATTGTTCAAAGAGCCTGTCTTGGGATGCCCATGGGTTATTTTTCAGACATTTTGTTCTCTTAGATGCTTTATTTATAAGGAGGTTATGTTAGATTTTAGACAGAGGATTTCAACTTGATTATGAACCATTTTATTGGAAACTAGTTGATATATATTTACTTAATATCTGTAGTATCCCTGTTAGTCATTGAAATTTAATGTGTGTAATCTAAATGATGTATAACTTATCATGAGCTTCCCTGGCAAGGTATGGGTGACACTTAGAGTATTTTCACAGGTATGAAGGTGCTTTGGATCCTTGGACTTCCACCTTGTGGAATGCCCTATATCAAAATAATCCCCCATTATTTCCCAACGGTCCAGACATTTTGTCATCAGATGCTAGCTTGTTGGACCAGCCAAAAGTGCAAATAATCTATCATAACATCAAAGGTGGAAATTCTGAATGTTCAACTGCCACAGGTGACTTGCTCTCTCTCTTCTTTATTTTTCCTTTTTTTAATTAAATAAAATATATAGTCTCTGCAAAAATAGTGTTCAAGACAAGAGGTATGCCAAGATACTCATAACTGTGCTAGGAAATCCTTCATCATTATAGGTCACCTTTGATGAATATCTTTAGTTGAGTTTCTCTCCATGTTTGTCCAGTCTGGATTTTGTCTTCTTGCATGCTTTGTCATGCCTAAGGGAATCGGCGAGTTTTAGTGTACTTCAGTTGTATTTCTCTCCACAGTGTAAGTTCTGGAAAAATTAGTTATGCTTTCAGATTTTAATGAGAATTTTGGGTATTGCAGACTTGAAATTCCTTGACATGCAGATTGGGAGAGCTCGATCAATGTTCCCTGGGAGATATTCAGTAAAGAGTAGGCCTGATTGTTTCCTAAAAATGGTATGCAGATCATGGTGCAATTATTTTCTGGAAGTATCAAAATCTAGCTCCTCAAAGACAATCAAAATGACATGTTGCCTGCATTCGTAGTTGTGCTTCTTTTTTATGCATGTTGTCTTCTGTGTGGTTTAGTTGAATTAAACTGTAAAACTCAGGGGTGGAATATTTTCTTTTTTTTTTTTTAGTTTTTGAGACTTTCTTTTCCGAAAGTACCTCAAAGTGTTGCTAGTAATAATATCTTCGTCCCTACCTGCATATTGCCAATTTGTTTATCCTGCCTTCATGCTACTGGCTGCTGATTTTGGAGCTAAACTCTATTTACTTTTTGACTTATAGAACATTACTACTGTAGATTTAAATGTGTGTGCAATCAACATCAGGCGCATAATGGAGAAAATCTTGATCTTGTTAAATGATGCATGTAACACACGTGAACTGGCGGTCTAATACCTTTTATCTATTCCTTTGGTCCTCTTGTCAATCCTCTAATTCTAGATTCATGATTTGCAAATTTGTGGTACCTGTGTATGTTTATTTACCTTCAACATTAATCTATTCCCCTTCAACTGGTAGAGAATGGCTTCTGATTCCTGAAAAAACTGTATTCTAGCTTACAACTTGACTATGATAATAATTTTAAATTAAAAAACTTATGACTTGATATTTATTGGCACATCCTTTTGGTTTTTACTTATATCAATTTGTTGATGTAGATAAAAAATTACCCTTTAAGTAGACAAGGCTGTGGTAAAGATGTACGGCACTTTGAATTTGAAGATGTTTCCTCTGTAAGTCATGTTGTGCTTTCTGTATTCAAGTCAGATCCATCAGCTTTCCTCTTTACGGATATTTCAGTTGGATAAGTGTAGTTGGTTGCTTGTCCCTCATGTTAGTCTATTGAGTATGAAGTTGGCGACGTCCTTGAAGTGCTTCCAAGCCAAGATCCTACCTTGGTGGATGCGTTTATAGAGCGTTGTAATTTGAATCCATATTCCTATATCACTGTAAGTGGTTCTTACCTAGTCGCTTGTTTATATGCTATAACTCGGACTAGGTGCAATTCTTTGTTCAACTTTCTCATTTTAGTGGTCTATTTTGGGCTACGCTTCTTCATCAATCATATAAAAATCTTTTTGGAGATATTTCTGTCAAGAGATAAGCATTTCAGAGATATACATGGATCACATGATTATAAGGACCCAGTGATTATTTTAAATTTTTGTCACCTGTTAGATGTTTTATACTCATTTTAGCATGTTGCCAAATACTTTTCTTGATTGTTATCTTGTAAATATGGTCAGACATACAGTGAGAAATATATGTCTTGAAGGTAATAATATTCTGTGGAATTATTCTTTGTATTTTTTTTCTTTTCGCTCCGATTTCCTTTCTCCTTCCTCTTCTTCTTCATCTTCCAATTCCTTCTCTCTCTCTCTCTCCCTCTGTGGTTGTCTGTACATAGTTTTGTATGACAGAAGGTAGTTAAATCCTCGGATGACCTCTGAATGCTTTTCTGTTGCTTGCTGAAACTAGATAATTACATTATTTCAGGTTGAGCCTAGAGATAAGAAGGATCTTGTTGGCAATATTTCTGAAAACACCTGGAGGGTCCCTGTGAAACTGAAAAACTTCGTGGAATTTGCAATGGATGTTGCATCAGCTTCTCCCAGATGCTATTTCTTTGAGGTCAGGCATGCTTTTGGCTAGTTTGAATCATAGCATTTTCCATCTTGGTGATGATAAAGATGCTACTGCCTTATAGTTATTACATAGTTTGGATAACCTCAAAAGTATCGCACGGTGAAGCCCAGAGGTAATCTAGCTGCCACTACTGTTCCAGTGGAATGGTTCCAAAAGGTTATTGGCTTCACGTTGTTAAGTTTCTAACCCTTCAGTCTAATCAGTCATCTGATATTTATATATAAGATGGTTCATAAGTAGAATATTCTGGAATCAGGTTGTTGGGGTAGTTTTTTAGTACATCTCAAGCATGCATTTGCTTTGGCTGTGAGTTCTTGTTTATTGGACTAAAGAATACTTGCATATCTGTTTTGTTTTCTAGACTGCAATATCACTAGATACTATGTCTTCTTTAAATATGAAATTTTCCAGGTCATGAGTGTTTTTGCAAGTGCTCAACATGAGAAGGAAAGGCTTCAGTATTTTGCCTCTCCTGAAGGAAGAGATGAACTGTACCAATACAACCAAAAAGAGCGAAGAACTGTTCTGGAGGTATCCTTCTCATTGTAAAATTGAATTAGCCCCTTTCTAAAAGATTTCAGCTATGCAACTGTTTGATTTTTGTCAATGTCGATGTCTTTCCTTACAAGAGTGCTTTTTTTTGAGCCTTTATGCATGGAATGCTTCTGAATGTTACTTTCCCAAACTTATGGAGAGAGGACAGCCAGTTGGTTTAGTGTCTTCACAGTGACATTGTATATCCTTTAATAGTTCTGCCATATCATTTTTCTTGAAAACCCAAAATTGATGTTTGAGTTCAGAAATGGTCTCCACATTAACATGCGAAAATCACAAGTCTATCAATAATAATTAGTATGGTTTACTTAACATGTAGAATTGAAAATTTTTGTTGCATTGGGACATTTAGGTTCCTTGATAGAACCCTTTGTCCCTAAATAAAGCAATGGTTCCTCCTCCACCTATTGTTAATACATGTTCCACTTGGTGTTGCTTCAACTGTTCACGCATAACAATAGAAACTCCCATATCAACGGAAATTTCCAGTTCAGATAATTTGTCATATGCTAAAGTTGTTGGCATATATTTTAAATAATTTTTATATCCTAATTGTATCCATTTTGTTTAAATTGGAGCACTATAGCAGTTGAAAGTAGCTTGTCCATTCTGCTTAACCTTTTGTAATTGTGAAATGCAGGTATTAAATGATTTCCCTTCTGTGCAAATGCCATTTGAATGGCTGGTACAGCTTGTTCCTCCTTTAAAGACCCGGGCTTTCTCCATATCTTCTTCTAATTCAGCTCACCCAAACCAAGTTCATCTAACAGTAAGTGTGGTGTCATGGAAAACACCTTACAAGAGGACGCGTCAGGGTCTTTGTTCAACATGGCTGGCTGGACTTGATCCTCAGCAAAGTACAGTCTCTCATCATAACTTCCACAGCCTGATTCCAACTTAGTTGTGCTCTAATGTTTTTTTGTGCCGAATCTATCTTAAGCAGGGGTCCTCATTCCAGCATGGTTTCAGAAAGGTTCTCTTCCTCCCCCACCGCAATCACTTCCTCTCATTCTTATTGGACCAGGCACTGGTTGTGCTCCTTTCCGTGGATTTGTGGAGGAAAGAGCTCTTCAAAATAGATCCAGTCCAACAGCTCCAGTACTTCTCTTTTTTGGTTGTAGAAACGAGGAGAATGACTTCTTATATAAAGACTTTTGGTTGTCTCATTTACAAAAAGGCGGAGTACTCTCAGAAGAGAAGGGTGGAGGATTCTACGTTGCCTTCTCAAGAGACCAGCCACAGAAGGTGTATGTGCAACATATGATGCGTGAACAAAGAGTCAAGGTCTGGAGTTTGCTTGCTCAAGGGGCTGCTGTTTATGTTGCAGGTTCTGCCAATAAAATGCCTTCTGATGTATTATCAGCATTTGAGGAAATAATCACCACGGAAAGTGGGGCAACCAGAGAAGCTGCTGCAAGGTGGCTTCGGGCTTTGGAGAAAGCTGGCAAGTACCATGTTGAAGCCTGGTCTTGAGTACTTGCACGGCACATTTCATTGACACTCCAGGCACACAAAAAGCTGAAGCCACCTCACAGCAGTTTGGCTATCCTTTTTAGGCTCTCCATCTCTTTGAATAGATTCATAATCTGGAAGGAATACAACACAAACCTGATAGTTCGGGAAAAGTTTTGTACCATTTCTATCAATTTACTACAGTAGCCTAGGCATTTTTTTTTAATTTTTTTGGTTGTCTTTCCTTTCTTTCTGTTAATTTAAAGTTCATGACTGAATAACTTTGGCCTCATTCGAACGATTATTTGTTGTTAACAATTTTTTCTTCGCTATACATGATTGCATGATTGAATAAGATTCAACTTGATCCCATAACCTCCATATAAGTAGCAATATGTACTCAGGTAATACTTTCTTTCTTAATCAATCATGGAGCTTAATATTTATTACAAATTTGTGGCAAATTGATAATTATTTAATTATAATTAGATAGTGTTGAATTTTTTGAATTTGCATAAATAAATAAATATTTTTTCGATTACACTTTTGATGAAATAGTAACTCTATAGAAGTATTCCATTCGATATTAGATCTTTAAATTTAGATTCCAAAGAAACTAGGCTATAAGAGTGGAAGGGATTTTTCTATCCTAAATTAAAATTTAAATTTAAAATAATATTAATTTAAATAATTTTTATTTTATAAAATTTATCATACATTTTTAATACATTATATTATTTTTTTAATTTTATTTTAAATCTTATTTAATTCTATATTTTTAATAATTTTTTATTATATTTAAATATTCTCATCTCAAATCAATTTCTTTCACAAATCTAAACAAAATAAATAAATAAAGAACACTTCTTGCATAAACTGTTTCATTCCGGCGGGTCTAATATCCTCGAGGTACGCCTGGCGGGTAAGATAAAGAAAGTATTCTCCTATCTCGCCTGTACTGGCTCTTCATCTCTACACACAAAATCTTCTCTCTCTCCATCTTCACAGAGCCAAAGATGTTGCCAGCAACTGCTCATCTTACCCTTAATTCCTCCTTCATCCTTAACCCCTCCTCCGGATATGCATTTCCGAAACGGAATCTATTATCAGTCAAGAATACAATCTCTACAAGCCTCAATCAGTCATCTTTCCAGCCGTGTCAACTCAAAATTAGAAGAAATTTTGGCATATCGGCTTCTTCACCAGTTGCTGAAGACACTTTGGTCAATGATTCTATCTCTTCAAACCCACCTCAGAAACAGGTGTGTAAGTTTCCTTTGTAGGCTAAGCCATGTAATTTGTTTGAGTGAAAAAGTAATACTATTAAAGATTGAATTTTTATACTTAATTTGAGTGGTTTGCAGAAGCTTGGAGTAGTGGTGAAGCCAATGGAGAAGCCTAGACTAGTGTTAAAGTTTATATGGATGGAGAAGAACATTGGGCTTGCAATAGATCAAGTGATTCCCGGCCACGGAACAATCCCTTTGAGTCCCTATTACTTTTGGCCAAGGAAAGATGCTTGGGAAGAGCTGAAAGTGATGCTGGAGAGTAAGCCATGGATATCCCAGAAGCAGATGGTCATTCTTCTCAATCAGGCCACTGATATCATCAATTTGTGGCAGCAGAGTGGCGGCGACTTAGCGTGAGGTTTATGGAGGAATTTTTCTTAGGATAGGTATATGATGATACTCTGTTGATTTTCAGGCATTTCTTTTTGTTATTCAAACATTTTAAATCAACTAATGAGGTGCTTGTTTTTTGTTCAAGAATATTGCTACACTGCCCTTCTTTTTGTTTTCTTTGGCCTTTATAAATGAGCTCTTCAAGCGCTTAGTTTGACTTCAGAATTTAGTTGTTAATATTATGAATTGGTAAAATTCAGATTCTGATCTTAACAGTGAAAGTTGGCAGTAGTTACTCGAATTCTATTTACTTATTATGAGAATGGGATTAGATAATTATGTTAAGTAATGTGTCAATGGTAGAAAGCAACAGAAAGCAGTTTTCAGTAAACAAAATCTTGGATTAAATTGGTTCCCCAAACTGCATATCAGAGAAAATTTCAACTTTTGCTTTAAGTAGAGGCATTTTTTCATTACAAGATTGAGTATGAGGAATTATGAAAATTTGGTACGGAAGTGTGAAAATTAGAGAAATGGTACATGTGCTATGTACTGTATTGTTGAGTACAAAATTGTCATGCAAACGCTCAGACACTATAAGTATTTGGTATATGCAGCCTAACACTCAACTTGGCTAAACTCATTATAGTTTTATCAAAATTGAAATATTACTAGATGCAAGATGCTGCAAAGAGTTCAACGAGCCTGTATAACCAAATAATATTCATTTTCTCAACATGTTTTGCCATTAAATATTAAGTTGTTCGATAAATGGTATAATCTTTCCGCTGTAATTCCTAACTCTCGTGAACAAAACAAAACAGTATAACATCTATGACCTCCCAAATGCTTATATCAAATACTAAAATTTACATATGACGATTCTGAAACAGGTGCCCATAACATTTATATTTCTAATTTTTTTGTCTATATCTCTATAATGCTATCCATTTTGTCTGCAACCATTTAAAAAAAGTATTTGGGGAAGGCGGGTTAACTTATTCTTAACAGTTTTGCTCCTCCAACACTAAGCTGTCAAAGTTGCAAAAAATATTTAATGGAAATTTTGACAATTCCAAATTAATTGAGCACCCAATCTGCTAAGGTATAAGTGGGAATACTTTCACGTAAAAGGAAGATGCAAATAGTAGAACAATGATTTGTCATTTAATACGGAAGATGGCTCCAGCGGGCACAAAGCTGTGATTTCTTGTCCCGTCTGATGGGCTTCCCTAAAATTCATATGTAAATCTTTTTAATACATAAAAGAGTTCGAAATGTAAAACAAATTCATAACCTATCTTTTTATCAAGGTATATTAAACCAAAATTCAAACAAGCTAGAAAGCTGGGTTTTTTTTTTTTTTTTTAAACATTTTGGTTTCACTTCGCCTCCAGATTCATTTGCCTTTAATAGAAATTGGGCAAGCCCATATAAATAGCTTGGCCGTAGTGCCTCTATAAACCCACCAGGCAAATTAGGGGCAGTAGCTGCAGAACCCTTTCCAGGGATGGAACCGTGAACCAGATTCACCACAGAATACCCCGTTGCGCCCTTTATAGCAAATAACCTGCTAAGCTACCAACCCCATTAGAATACCTCTATTTCAAAAACAGGAATTTAAATATTCAAAAAAAAAAAATCTTGCAAGATAATAACATTCCAACATCTCTTTATATCAAATTCAAGGTACAGACAGTTGAGCTAAGCCACTGTGAACGGTAAAATAAAATTAATCCACATGGCAAGTCAAAAGTCGGATGAAAAGAAAAAGGCTAGACTGGTAAAGATACTATGTTCAATTCACATCACTCGTCAAACTCATGCATATGATCTAAGAGATAGTTTGCAGCCAGCTCCTCATTCTTGTTGCATGCAAAATACACTTCCAATACCAAAGCTCGATCAAATCCCATTGCCTCAAGCTGCCAAAACCACGCTCCGTATTAAATTAGAATTGACACACACAGTACTATTGTTCTCATATACACATCGAGGCAAATAGTAAGAAATATAAAAACAGACAAGAAAATCATTCCGTTAAATGTAATGCATGAATCAATGCAATGCCATAACACCAATCATCTAGGCTTCGGGATGTAATTGGATTGGCAAATTTTTAATTTAATTTAAAATAATTATAATTTAACTAATTTTCGTTTTTCGAAAACTTTTACTCCCAACATATCATATTCTCTCTTTACCCCTACTTAAGCTTCATGTTAACCTCACAAATTTTATAATTTTTTATTATATTCAAATAAATTCATATCAAAACTGGAGCAGATTTAACATGATTCCACTAAAGTCTTAACTCCACTACCAAAGGAACCCACTGGGTACATAATATTCTCTCAGAATAAGTTAATCCACTCTTTGCTTATTACTGAATTGAAAAGATCAAGGATTTAATGCACAGCTCCTTACTACAAAATTGACGAAAGTATAAGGCTACAGTACATTATGAAAAAAAATGCAAAATGCAAGTGGAGTTGCTTGAATATGAATCACAAATTCATGACTAGAACAACGCTATATCACAAACACCACCCCCGAAAAGCCCCCCCCCCCCCCAAAAAAAGGGGGGGGAATTGGTAGCACGAATATTTCACAAGCAATGCAAATCACAGGGTATAGAGCCAGTAAAAGGAGTTGCTCAAACATGAATTACATGACCAGAAAGATACAGTATCACTCCCAGAAATCGATGGGACAAACAATGCAAATAACAGGGTATAAAACCGATACAAGGGTTTTCTATCAAATAACTATCCCACACTCCTTACGCTCAATCACCCTCCTCACACACAGACACAAACACACAGCCCACCCCCACACAACAGAGAGAGAGAGAGAGAAACACTACATTCTCTAAGGTTCTCCCTCCCCAAGGGTTCATGAAGACAATACTTCAAAATTAATCTATTAAGGCCCCAGATAACCTGAAGCCAATAATATCAACAACAGCTATGCTCCCAATTTACACTGTTGCTCCCTGCAGGTTCTAAACAGAAGGAAAGTGAACAACACTACTTTCATCCAAGTCTTAGCATTATACATCATACAATGGAATTAAATAAATGAATGGAAACATGAGTCTATGGAAGCTAAACTGGAGAGGAGATAAATATGCATACACGTTCAATTGCCTCCCGTTCCTCAGGAGTGACAGTCACAGCCTGTGGCATTGCTTCAGCAAGTTGCCCCAATATGCCGCTCCTGAAACCAAATTGTTATAAGTAAGAAAAACAATTCTGGCACGTATGTCTAGCATCCACACAGAGAGAGAGGGATGCATTCAACAGAATGATTATGAAAAATACGGAGAAACTATTAAAAAAATCCAACTGCCAATAAATCAAGATTTAGATATTGTTGATGCAGTGATCTCACCCCTCCCCCCCTTCAACAGGTTCATTTATTAGGCGAAGAAAGTCAGCCTGATGCTCTTGGATTAGTCGCATCAAGTGTGGGTTTTGCTTTCCCAGCTCCTGAAGCATTGGCTGCAGGTAGAGAAAAGATATTGTGCATAAAATGGTTAGAAGTTGAAATACCTAAAAGAAAAAAATTATCAATTTAAAACTAGTACCTGTAAGATTTGAGGATTGGCTTGCACCATTGCTCGCAAAGCTTGGAACTGGAAGGTAAAAACAGAAATTAAAACATGTTTGTTACTCAAAAAAAAAAAGAGAAAAAAAAAAGCACCACATAATTGTTTTACGTACCTGTTGACTGTTGCGTAGAAAATCCAAGGAGCCAGCACTTGCATTTGAACCAACACTTGGGAGACCCTGATTACAAATTGAACTCTTTAGTATAGATCCTAACCATGTTCGTGAACCTCAGTCATATTGTAACTCGATTTCTGGGAAGATAACCAATCCCTTTCAAAATTTCCTACCTGTGGGAAAAGATCCAAAGGATTAGCATTAGGTCCACTTGCTGGTGCTGCTGGCTGTGGTGCTTGGGTTGGCGGATTCACTGCCTGTCCAGCTGTGGGAGCCGCCAGCCCACTTGCAGGAGCTTGAGTAGCAGGTGGAACTTCAGCAGCTTCAGGGATACCCTACACCAAATTTGAGGATTTTCCAGGTTAGGGCAAAACTAAAGCTAATAAGAAAGGTAAATGTATTACATTAAAGGTAACCCTTCTTCCCCCATACTTATGAAACCAAAGAAGTACAAGTGCAATAGAATTCGAAGCACTTAAGAGCATATGAGAAGAAAGCAAATGAGTTAATGAAAGGAGAAGTAAATTGGGGGAAACCGAAAAGCTGCCCCCTTTCCCCTCTACAACTAGGGACTAGAATAACTCTAAACTGTAGTAAATCAGAAAAATCCACGCAGAGCCAAGCATAAAAGCCATAGTTTAAGGTAAAAAGAAATGTCAAAACACACACAATTCTTCCACCACCATTGGTCCTCATAAAAATGCAAAGAATTTGGCAAATAGGCTCCTAGACCAATTCAAACAATTTCCTATATACTTCCTGCAAAACTATTTCAATAAAATTCAGTAGGCCAGGAGGGACTCACCGAATACAAGTATTCGACAGCTCTCTCTGGATTATTATATGCAGCACGTAGAGCACGCACCACTGTATCCCGAGTCCAATTCCCCCCACCCATATCAAGGATTTGTTGAATTGTACTCTCTAGGGTACTTCCAGCAACAAGATTTGAAGCAGCTTGACCATACACATCTGACCCTGTACTGTTGTTGAGAAGACAAATATAATAGTTGAATCCCAAATTTCCGAACATAACGGTGATCTCAACCTAATATGAGTAGGAACAGCAGCAAGAAAATAATATAGACTCACGAAGCTGGAGCAGAGACAGGAGCAGGTGTCGATTCAGAAGCAGGCTGCGTACTGCACACAATAATGGTGAAAACAACTGGATTAACAATGGCAAAGGAAATACTTTCCAAGTTGTCAAGCAGAAAACAGAAATAATAGAACATTCACTCACGGTGACACAGTTGTTGGAGCTTGAGGGGCTGTCACAGGCTCTGTTGCTTGCGGGGAAGCTGTAGCAGGTTGGGCCTACACAGGTGTACATACTGGGATTAGGAACTCCGCCATGTAATGGCAACAATTTGGTAATGATATACACCAGACAGTTTTCTAAACTACTAGCAGAAAATCCCTTGTATAGTGGGAAACCCCTCCCAGCTCACTAGAATGTATATATATTTAGCATATTAAATAATTCAGGTCCCATCTCTACAGGGCACCGAAACACCAATTGCCGTATGGTTCCTTCCATGTTCGTCAACAAATGAACAAACTTATCCTACCACTTTTAGCATTAACATAATCCATAAGACACTATCCTCAGGAATTTCCCTTGTGATTCAGATACTACTGAATTTTAACAGGATTGAGGATCAGAAGATAGGAAATTGACCTGAATACAATTCATGAAAACTCATATTTACTTAAAAATCAAGCAAGTAACAACTTACAATACAGGAAATGAAAGAAATATCACTCTAAAACTACAGATATGGTAACTCTATGGATATATATGCTTTAGTTTTATAGACTCAGTAATTTATTTCTCCTTTTTGTGAGAAGGAAACTGAAGCAAGACAAAAATAAAAGGAACACCAAACTGAATTAGAAGCCATAAGGATTCAGTCAAGCAACCTCCCACTTACCGTACTAGTAGGTGTTGCTGATGTGGTTGAGGCCCCACTCGTTGAAACCTTATTCTACAAATGTCCCATGATCCACACAAAATCAGTACCCAAGAACAACAAATTGTGCATGAGACAAATTCAGGTGCAAATTTAATTTCTTTTTTCTACATTCAGCATCAAAATCACCCTCAATATCTAGATTCACATAATCAATAAGATATAGTTTTCATCTTAAACGTTAAAAACTTAAAAAAGGAAAACAGAAATGCACAAGTGAAATAAAGAGAGCAATCTGCAGAGATTACACTTGATGATATCAAAAGGCTATCTGTCCCTTTTGCCAGAAAATGATTTGCAATACTTGGAAGGTCCAGTATTTTTTCCCATTCTGATAGAGTTAGAAATGAGATCATTAGGGAAAAGGTGGGTGTGGCATCTATTGAGGAAAAGATGAGAGAAAGTCGTCTGCATTGGTTTGGACACGTTCAGAGAAGACCGAGAGATGCTCCTGTTAGGACGACGGGGAGAGTGAGGCAGGATAGGTTAGACAGAGGTAGAGGTAGAGGTAGGCCTAAAACGACATGGATAGAGGTAATTAAGAGAGATATGTCTTTGTTAGATTTGGATGAAAGTATGACGTTCGATAGAAGAAAGTGGCGAGAGAGGATTCATGTGGATGACCACACGTTGTCTGACGTTGGTTCATGTAGCCGACCCCAAGTTACTTGGGATTAAGGCTTAATTTGTTGTTGTTGTTGTTGTAATTTCCTTACACTATCAGCCCATACAAAACAACAAAAATCCACATCAGAAAAACACCTTCATTTTTCCCACATCAAACTCCATAAACAGTTAAATTTGCTGGACATATAACAGGAAAAAGGGGAAAAGAAAACCTTGCTCAAATTCTGAGTAGAATATGCACCTTTACTTTTCTGCATCAAAACTATAAACAGTTAATAATGCTGGAAACATAACAGAGACAAACCTTGCTCAACATAATGACAATAAAACTATTTTCAACGACTTTATTCTCCTCCAGGGTGGTCTCATCCTTTAGAACTTTTCCCTGATGAATAAGCATCTGCTGTGCAGCAGGGTAGATTTCTGAACCCTGAATTGTTTCTATAGCTTTCTTCACATCGGCAACCTAAATAGACAATCAAACATATCAGCCCACCCATCATTGTTTGCACATCAGCCCATCTCCGGGGTGGATAATACCGAAAAGAAAAGCACAAAGAATTAAAGCATCAATAAACCGTGTAGACCACAACCATTTCTGTTACAAGTATCCCTTCTGCTAATATGCAGATAGTGATTCACATTCATGAACATAACCCTCCAAAAACACATGCAAAAGGGGGGGGAATTGAAGCATTTAACATATGATGTGAGGACAACAAATCAGTTGTATTATAAACGAATAAAAAATGATATCCACCACTATAAGTGCCCATATTCACGTGTTACCGACGCACTAAATCTATGATGCTCAAGAAATGATTTGATAGAACTAGCAATCCTTGATTTCTTCTACATCAAGGAATATTCTTCTCAAAGAAGATTCTGCAGAAGTTTTGGCATGCATAACAAACACATCCAGTGTATTAATAAATAAAAGATTCTTCTCTTTGTAATTTGAAAACTTCTAATATTTTTTATGAGAGTTAACACACAAACAGCAAGCAGATTGCTAGTCTATCTCAAGACATGTAGCCACTGTTTCTTAATCCAATGTTTCTTCATTGCCGAATAGGTTAAATTATCCTTTTGATTTGCATTTGTCAGAGTTATATGGTCTGGACCAATGATGTTGACATAACATAATTAAAATCACTATACGGAGAAACTCATGTACTGTGTTTGATCATTCCCAGTGTATTCCCAGCGAACAAAGTACTCTGGGTCAGTAATGAGATAAAACACATTTAAAAACTCTGGCCCAGCAGCATTTAACAAAAGTAGCTTGCTTAAATGAAAGAATCTTAGGCACAATAAATTCTATATCAAAAGATGTGACATCCTATCTTAACAACTCATATTTTTCAAAATGGTAGTTTAACCATTGACACGTGCTATTTCTTGAGTTTGGACAACGAACAGGACGATCAACTACAGATGGAAAAGAATAAAATCAAATGAAAGCTTTTCCTTAAAATGAAGGCAGATAATAAGCTGAATATGACAGGAAATATGGAAATTTTTTAAGTAGATAATGCACCCGCCATAATAAATATGGAAATTTTTAACAGATAACGAGCCCGCCATAATCTAATGATAGTTGAAGGCAATCCATAAAAGAGTAAGCCGAGAAAAATAGCATTAACATAACAGACACACAAATGATACACTCCCACAAGAACACAAAAACTAATCGAACAGTTAAGGCAGAAAATGATTCTGCGGCGAGAAGCCCAAGAGCAAGGCTATAATGAGATTACAATTTTACAAACAAACTTGCCCAGCTTGTACCGGAACTGAACCTCGCAATCAGGAACATAGTTGTCACCATAAAAAATCTAAACTTGCATGTTTCTTCATGCAATAGGTCTACTAGATTTCAATTCAAATTAAACCAATTACCAGCATCAACACATAACTTAAACACAACAAAGAATTGTTTTGTTTGATCAATTTCGTTTTAGTAACACGCGTAACCTCAATTGCATGAATTAAGTCACGCCCCACAAAAATTAAAATCCGCTACACGATTATCTCCCCAAAAACCCTAGTCAGAGGAAAATCATCCACAAAAACACAATTCAATTAAACATATACATTATATATAACGAGAAATAGCATGTAAACATTTGTATATGTTACGATAAAGCCATAGAGGTAGTTACGGTGTCTTCCGCTTTCACTTCGATCTGGAAGTGAGTGCCTTTCAAAGTCTTCACTGAAACCTTCATCTTAAAACGATTCGCTTCGCGAAGTCCGTACAGTCTGCACTATCCGGCGTCCCCGATCTCCGGTCGCCGCCGGCGATTCAGAAGCAGAGTTGATAGAATAAATAATAAGGTAGAGCGAGAGTAAAACTAATACCCAAGCACAAGTTACAGTGAAAACGGAAACAATAGCTAGCTGGGCAAGGGCCGTTTCGCGGCTTTATATACAGCCGAAGGACGGGCATACTTTAGGAAAATTACAATACTTTCTCTGTATTATAGACTTATTGTAAAAGTGGCCTTTAATTTCTGAAACATAAAGAGAGGCCCACTTTATTTGCTAAGTCATGCAAACACCACCCCTTCATATCTAAAAATTGCCATTAGAAGGAAAATACAAATTGCCTATAGTCCTTCCAAATGGAAAATGAGAAAATAAATATTCCATCCATTTTTTAAAAATAACGATTCTAAATTATTTTATTACTTTTAAATATTTTTATAATATCTTCTTTCTATTTTATTTTATTGTTACACTAAATATTATAGAGACATGTATAGAAATAGTTGAATGTATTTTTTTAGTAAAAAAAAAAATATGTCAATTAAAACTTTAATAAGTCTAAAGTCAAAATTCAAATTAAGCAAACTAGTTCATATTTGAATTAAACTGTAAACTAGGTTTGGAATCAATTTTAATATTAGATTTTATTTAAATAATAAAAGTAAATAAGATTTGTTTTTGTTTTTCTATGTATATATTTACTTATTGTCATCTTATAATATATTATAAAATCTATTATTCCATTTTCAACGTAAAATATTTTTTTAAGATGATAAATATTAGTATTGAAATTATTTTGATGTTTTTATATTAATAATATTGGTTAAAATATTTTATAATAAGAAAATCTAATTCTGGTTAATATTATTGTGTAATGTAAACTTTATAATTACTAGACTAATTGTGATCAAGTCAAAACTCGAATGCTTTTAGATCTTCCTAAGTGATTGATATTTTGAAACAAAAAAAATTTAAATATACAAAATAGTTAATTTAGTATAATTTTAATATATAATAAATATAACTTAATTTTGTTATCAATAGCATGTATTTTGGTTCCAAATTAAATTTTATACTATGTTATCTCTAAACTAACAATGAGATATATTATATATATTTTTTTTATTTATAACATAGTTATTGTGTGTGTGCGCGCGCGTGTGTGTGCCGATTCATAATAGTCTTTCTTTTCTTTTCCCTTGAACTAGGTATTCCCGAAAAAAAATGAATTGAAGGGGGTCTGGTTGAACCCATTGAGTATCCCTTTCCTGCTAGGATTGGAAATCCTGTATTTTACATACCTATACGATTGAGTCCTTAGATTTCCAAAATAGTACTCTTCTTTATGAGTTTTCTGCCCTGGATCTTATCGGTTAGGAGAAATAGGGACCAAACCCACCATCCCTAGCTAGAAAGTATCATGGAGTTCCCGCGGGTGGGGAGGGGGTGTGTATGTGTATATTTGTGGTGTTCAGGGCCGCACAAGTTGTGTACGGAACCTGCGCAGTAGGTTATGAACATTTTTAACAATTTTATAAATATTATATACAATTATATGAATACTGTACACGATTACATAAATATCACACACAATTATATAAATATCAAACATGTTTTAGAATAATCAAAATAACGTTGTTCTATTAAAAAAAAAATTTGACATATGATTGCTTTTTCACCATCAAATTGTTGCTATTTTTTAATTTAGGGCATCAAATTGCCACGCAAGTTCCGTATAGAATTTGCACTACCCCAATATTTATGCATGTGTTAAAATCTTAATAAGAGAAAGGATTTGTTATGTAGTTCATAACTAAATTTCTAAATTATTTTTATTATATTATGACGTGATAAATTATATATATAAGATTTTATCTTAATAGTATACTTTCATTGAGGGACAGGAAAACAGAAGGTAGCATGCACTGACGGTAAAAAACAGAGAAAAAAAAACGCAAGCCTTAAAGGCCGCACGGAAGCGTGAAGATCATACATTTGCGCTCCTTAAGCCTTCTAGGTTGAGTAGAAGTGAATTGAATGGCGGGAATCGCTTCGCCTTGTCCACTTGAAGAAGCTTCCGGTTGAAAACTCGCTAGCCTTCTACTTCGTCTTATTTGCATGAATGCCAAGCCTTTTAGCTCTCAAAATATTCCTACCCAACCTCTAGTCGATGAACACAACAGTGAAGAAGAACGGTCTCAAATCTCCTTGGTTTTATTGCTATTGGTAAGCAAAGCTCCAAGGAGAAAACAGAGAAGAGGGAGGCGTGAGAGACAAAGAGAGACCTACGTGAGTCTCTTGTTTTGCAAGGGAGATTAGGGTTTTCTTTCACTAGAGACTAGTTTAGGGTTTTCTTTCACTAGAGACTATTTTATTGGTTAGCCAAAACTGGAACTCAAATATCTGATAAACATATCCCCGGGATATCAAATTTCAAACACCCGGATGTTATCCTGAGAATGAGTTTGGCTTAACCCTAAACTCTTCTTAACCGTATCTGGAAAAAATCCTAAGGTCCAAACTATTGGGTCAGAAAAATATTTATTATTTCTCTTGGACCCAAAAGGCCCAAAATAATAGATATTAATTATTTATTTTCTGAGCTTATATAAATAACCTAATAAATAATTAATGAGCCCAAATGAACCAAAATAATTAATTTTTACTTATTTATTTCTTGGGCCTATATAAATAACCCAATAAATAATTAAACATTAATTATTTCTCATAGTTTAAGCCCAAGTTAATTTCCTAATTATTCATACTGGACCTAGGCCCTGAATAATTAATTAACCAATTAAACTAGATAATTAATTTCTCTCAACTCCTATTTTATTTATTTATTTATTTTATTCCAATCTAATAATAAATTAGACATCCTGAATAAAATCAAATAAAATCAAATAAAATAAAATCTTCTTGAACTGAGACCAATTCCTCAACCCAAAATTAGTTAGGACTTACAGGCTATTCCGAGGACCAAAAAGACACATCCCCTTGGCTGCTAAAATGACCAAAATACCTCTGCTATATAAATAGCTGTATTTTGCGTTTTAAATATTTTCTAATATCACCATAAGGAAATATTGACCCCAAGAACAATGCTGCATTAGCAAAGTCTCCGACCTATAGGTGAAATGACTAAAATACCCCTCTACACATCGCCGTACATTTAGAGAGGAAAAAGTGTACTAACACCCCTCTAAATGACATCTACCATCCTTAGGCTTCTAGTCCAATGATCCACGACTTCCTGGAGTGTTTCCGCTTTCCAAGGGAGCTACCCTAAAGCAAACATTCGAGTCATGTTTCCCAGGGCCCTGGACATTTTAGACTATTCGGACAACCATAATGGGCGATATAGTGTAGAAACTATCTTATACAAGTCTGTCTTAACTAACTAGTCACACATGCCCAACATGCAAGTATATTGGCCATACGATAAAACCTCAACTATAGCAAATCAAAGTATATGCTTCCAGTTTCGCCAGACCACTAACTCATACTCAAATCGTAGAGTACTAGTCCACGCTATAGCGATAGTAGTCTAGGTTTCTATCATATAGTACTTTTAGAAACCACTACTACATGTCATGTCCTACGTATTCGAAATACGCTTATGTCATGAAGTGAGTGAACTACTCACTGGCTAAAGGTAAGCCATTCCCCATTTGGAATTCATAACATAATAACTTAAACATGTTGAAATTTCCAGTCTCATCAATAGGTTAAGAACAAATATTTATGTGTTAAATAACCCGTGATCCATACCTTATTGTGAAAGACCACTATTTACATGAACCATTTATTTAAACACAATGGGTCTGTTCTAAACAAAAATTGTGCATAAACAAAAAGTAAATTCATAAACAATTTCTAAAAATAAATTCTTTTATTAAAATATTTGATTTTACATCAGAAACCTAGTTTAAGAGGGCATACAATCCAACAATCTCCCACTTACACTCTAAGATTAGGTAAATCCATAGGTACGCACCCCTATGGCGTCTAAGTGTCTCTTGAAGACTCTCTCAACCAAAGGGTTGGTGAATGGATCTGCTAGATTGTTTTCTGAGGCAATATGTTCCACCACGACTTCCCGTCTCTGGATGAAATCCCGGATCAGGTGGTACTTCCTCTCGATGCGTTTCCCCTTCTTGTGGTTCCGAGGTTCCTTAGATTGCGATACTGCTCCAGTATTGTCGCAACACATCACAATCGCCCTGTCCATATGTGGTACGACTCCAAGTTCTGAAAGGAACTTCCGGAGCCAAACTGCTTCCTTAGACGCCTCCGAAGCTGCCACATACTCAGCTTTCATGGTTGAGTCAGCAATACAAGACTGCTTAATACTCCTCCATGAAATTGCTCCTCTAGACAAGGTGAAGACATATCCACTAGTGGATTTTCTCTCATCCTTATCTGCCTGGAAGTCTGAGTCTGTGTATCCTGTAGGAACCAAATCATCAGCCCTATAAACCAGCATATAATCTCTCGCTCCCTTGAGGTACTTGAGAATATGCTTTACAGCTTGCTAATGAACCTCCACTGAGTTTGACTGATATCTGCTAACTAAGCTTACGACAGAGCAGATATCTGGCCTAGTACACAGCATAGCGTACATGAGACTTCCCACAACCGAAGTGTAGGGAATCCTACTTATTCTGTCCTTTTCTTTTTGAGACTCAGGACAGTCCTTCGAAGAAAATGACAACCCATGTCTACAAAGGATTAGAGCTCCCTTACATGAGTCCATGATGTACTTGGCCAGCATCTTGTCAATGTATGTTGCTTGGGATAACCTTAATATTCTCTATTTCCTATTTCTAATAAGCCTGATTCCGAGAATGTAGCTGGCTTCTCCCAAATCCTTCATACTGAATTGACTAGACAGCCAAACATTTGTAGATAACAATGTCCCTACATCATTTCCAATGAGTAGAATGCCATCCACATATAGGACAAAAAAAACCACATTAATGCCTTCAAGTTTCCTGTACACGCATGGTTCATCTTTGTTTTGAATAAAACCATAAGACTTTACAGTCTCATCAAAATGAATGTTCCATACTCTCGATGCCTGCTTAAGTTCATAAATAGACTTCTTAAACTTGCAAACCATATGTTCCTGGCCTTCAGCAATGAAGCCTTCCGGTTGGGACATATAGATGTCTTCGCTAAGATGGCCATTTAAGAATGCCGTCTTGACATCCATTTGCTATATCTCGTAGTCATAGTGACATGCGATGGTAAGGAGGATGCAAATGGATTTAAGCATGACTATCTGGGAAAAGGTTTCCTCATAGTCGATTCCCTCTTTCTGAGTATACCCTTTCGCCACAAGCCTAGCTTTGAAGGTTTCCACTTTCCCATCCGCTCCCCTCTTTCTTTTGTACACCCACTTGCACCCAATGGGTTTTATCCCTTCAGGTGAAGCTACAAGATCCCAAAGCTGATTGAGGTATATAGACTCAATCTCTGCTTTCATTGCTTCATGCCACAGATTTGCATCGGCATCAGCAATAGCCTCCTCGTATCTAGTGGGGTCTTGTTCCTGATGGTCGGAGACCAACTCAAAAGCTTCTTCAGTCCATCTATCGAGAACCCTAGACACTCTCCCACTACGACGAGGGTCCACTTGCACAGGCTCTTGAGGCTGTACCTCTTCTTGTTCCACAATCGGGTCAGAAGAAGTTGATTTCGTAGATAACTTCTCTTCCAGTTCCAACCTCGTAGAACCTTTAGTGGAAGTACTTTGATCATTTTCCAAGTATCTAGCATTGGTACTGACTAGCACATTCTGCTTCTTAGGATGATAAAAGCAACCTCCATTTGTCCCTTTTGGATAGCCAACAAAATAGCACAATTCTGATATCGGTTCTAACTTGTCTCCCTTGATCAGTACATAAGTTGGACAACCCTAAATCCTGAGATGATTCAGACTTGGCTTACGCCCAGTCCACATCTCATAGGGAGTCCTAGGTACTGACTTGGAAGGCACCAAGTTCAAAATCTATGCCGCTATCTCCAAGGCATATCCCCAAAAGAACACTGGAAGAGTAGCATAAGACATCATGCTTTGAACAATTTCCATCAATATCTTGTTCATTCTCTTAGCTACTCCATTCTGCTAGGGTGTTCCCGGCACAGAGAATTGGGATACTATCTCATGATGTACCATGTAGTCCTTGAATTCACCTAGGAGGTATTCTCCACCACGATCCGATCGTAAGGTTATGATTAATTTACCTGTCCGGCGCTCCATTTCAGCTTTAAACTCCTTGAACTTGTCCAAAGAGTCAGACTTGCGTCTCATCAGGTAAATGTAACCATACCTCATACAATCATCCGTGAAAGTGATGAAGTATTCAAAACCTCCTCTAGCTGGTGTAGACAACGGACCACACACATCAGTGTGAACAATACTCAATACCTCCTTGGCTCTATCCGCCTTTGGTGTAAATGACCTTTTGGTCATCTTTCCCATCAGGCAGGATTCACACTGAGGCCAACTTTCCAATCTCAATAAGCCCAAAGGCCCATCATGGATTAGCCTCTGAATCCTGGTTGAGTTAATATGACCCAACCTTAGATGCTAAAGGTATGAATCATTGATATTGGTCTTTCTCTTCTTAGTTAAAGGTTCAAACTGAGCGTTATTTGATTGGTTGTTAATAGCATTTAAAAAAAACAGATTTCCATACATGTGCCCAGTACATAAAATTTTTCCATCTCTACTGATAGAAATACCAGAATGGAAAGATATAGAATATCCTTGATTAATAAGTTTTGCAACTAAAATCAAATTCTGACGAAAATCAGGTACATATAATATATCTTTTAGAACCACTGTCTTATTACAATAAAAAATAAGATCCAACTCTCCCTATGCAAGGGCCCAGACTTGTGCTCCATTACCCACTCGAAGCCCATGTTCGCCTTTCTTGAGTCTTCTTATCTTTTTAAACCCCTACAAGGAGTTACAGATATGATCAGTGGCTCCTGAATCAACAATCCAAGTGGAAGTTGATCCTACCATTGATATGGACTCTAGATAGAAAACATTACCTGTGGGGTTTTTCTTGGTTTGAAGATCTGGACACTCCTTTTTCCAGTGTCACTTCTTCCCACATTTGAAGCACTTGCCCTTTGGTTTGTCCTTGGGCTGGGTCTTGGGCTGGGCTGGGCTGCTGCATTCCCCTTCTTCCTCTTGAACTTTCTGGGTTTAGGCCCAATTCTTGAGGAAGAAGCCTTAGCAATCATAGCCTTTGACTGCGGCTTCATGACCTTCTCCGCCATCTGGAGCTCCTTCATCAATCCAGTCAAACTCATGTTCAATTTATTAATGTTATAGTTTAACTTGAACTGAGTGAAGGAGTCTGGTAGAGATTCGAGAATCATGTCAACTTGGCTCTCGGGGTCAATGATAGCCCCTAAGATTTCTGCCTTCTCGAAAGCAGCAATCATCTTGAGCATATGCTCTCGGATTGATGCTCCCTCAGCCATCTTAGTGTTTGTAATAGTTCGAAGAGCCTCCTGCCTTGCGGGCCGACTCTTGTCCGCGAACATAGTAACCAATGATTGACTGATGTCATATGCAGAAGCCATGTACTCGTGTTTTGACTTGAGCACATTAGACATGGAGGCTAACATATAGCAGCGTGCCATTTCGTCAGCCTTCTTCCACGCCTTCTCAGCCTCTCGCTCTTCGGTGGTGGAACCTTCCCCGATAACAGGGCAGGTCTCGTAAAGGACATACTTATACTCTTCGACTGTGAGTATTATGTCCAGGTTCCTTTTCCAGTCCACATAGTTTGGACCCATTAACTTCTTCTCCCTGAGAATAACGACCAATGGACTAAAATAACCTCCCACCATTTTTGAAAATCGGAAAATAAAAGAAAGAATTTAGTTTGTGAAAACAAAACAAAATTTGTGCACTGAAAATAATTTGGCTCTTTGGAAAACTGACATAACTTCTTAGGAAGATTAACAGTTCCCTAAGCTAAGTGTATTAACCACCACAAATTAATTTCCCTTCTAGGTAATGATCTAGAGGATAACTCCATCGTGGGATGGCCGTTTCCTCTCATTTCCTATGAACATTCCTCGCACTATAACCTCCAACGTGGGCTGGCCGATCGTAGTACGTGCACCGGGTTATTAATTACATCATTCCATTAGATTTAGATCCTTGTGGTATCCCCATCCTATACGGGTTCACTCTCAGGGTGATGCGAGGGGACCCACGATCTCTAATGAGAACCGTGATGGAAGCCGTCGGGCCGTTGGAACCCCTCTCCCACTTAGTCTTTTAAAATAAAGGTTTTCTAAAAAATATCCTTTTGAAATTTCCATTAAGTTTTTCCTTAACTAAAAAATAAAATATCTAAGTCCACTAAAATCTCTATGTCAAGGTTTATATCCTTTGAGAGATTTTTTCATGGACTAATTTTATTCAAGTTAAAACTTAATGATTTAAAAAATTTTCCAATTAAAACTTTCTAGAGACTTTGTCTCAAGTTTATTTGACAAAATAATTTTTTATAGTCCAAAACAAAACAAAATGGCTCTCCATTTTAATTTACAAAAATATTTAAATCCAATATATTTTCTATGTCAATGATTAAATCCTTTGAGAAAATATTTAAGGATAAATTTTGTACAAATTAAAATAACCATTTAATTTTTGAAGAAAAATATTTTTCTTGTCAAAAATATTCCCAAAGACTTTGGTATTTGAGAAAAAGCACACTTAGGTACACAAAAAATTAGCATGCTCAAAACAGTAAACGTTTTCATGCTTTTCTATTTTTTAAACCTAAGTGTCCAAAAAATAGAATTAAACACATTAATTAATTAATTATCTTGTTTAATCCTAAAATCCCTTACTAATATTTTTCATGCAAATATATTCCAAGAATATAAATATTGCAAAAATATTAACTTTGCCTGGTATGGGACCTAAAACGAAAAAAAAATAAAAAATAGCTGGCGGTCCACTGCACTGGCCGCACCGGATCCGCGCCCGAATGGCCTACAGTCCACCGCGCCGCACTAGATCAAACGCAGTAGCAACCTGTGGAGCGCTCCGCCCGCCCGCGACCCGCTCTATCGGCTCTCAACTGATGACTCGCATGTCGACCCAAATACCGGCTGATGACCCGCGCGCCAATTGCAAAATTTGCAATTGCAAATTTGCAAGCAATCGGCTTGTGCGACGGCTCCATCAAGCCAATTCAGCAACACGGCTCCAGACCCATCAACAACGTCGGCTCAACTGAGGCTCGGCTGCGGCTCCGCGGCTTATGAACAGTGTTTCTTCTTCGTTTTTCTGCAGCTTCCGCCCGAAAGTTGTAGAGACCTTCTTTTTCATATTTTGCTCATTTCTTTGGCTTCTTTGGACATTTTTACTTACAAAAAACTCATCCAAATCAAAATCACATTCGCCTATACCCTTCAAATTGGGTTTACACGATGTTCTAGCAATGCAAAAAAAAAAAAAAAAAAAAAAAATTACAGTGAAACCTATGCTTTAACAGTGAAGCTCACAGTGATGCTATCCCATACCAAAATAGCGAAGGATCACAGGTATAATCATCTTCTCCATTTTTATTAACTACCATACTCCCTATATTAATCAAAGAACCATTGGCTCTGATACCACATTGAGGGACGGGAAAACAGAGGGTAGCATGCACTGACGGTAAAAAACAGAGAAAAAAAAACGCAAGCCTTAAAGGCCGCACGGAAGCGTGAAGATCATACATTTGCGCTCCTTAAACCTTCTAGGTTGAGTAGAAGTGGATTGAATGACGGGAATCGCTTCGCCTTGCCCACTTGAAGAAGCTTCCGGTTGAAAACCCGCCAGCCTTCTATTTCGCCTTATTTGCATGAACGCCAAGCCTTTTAGCTTTCAGAATATTCCTCTGCCCAACCTCTAGTCGGTGAACACAACAGTAAAGAAGAACAGTCTCAAATCTCCTTGGTTTTATTGCTATTGGTAAGCAAAGCTCCAAGGAGAAAATAGAGAAGAGGGAGGCGTGAGAGACAAAAAGAGACCTACGTGAGTCTCTTGTTTTGCAAGGGAGATTAGGGTTTTCTTTCACTAGAGACTAGTTTAGGGTTTTCTTTCACTAGAGACTAGTTTATTGGTTAGCCAAATCTGGAACTCAAATATCTGATAAACATATCCCCGAGATATCAAATTTTAAACACCCGGATGTTATCCTGAGAATGAGTTTGGCTTAACTCTAAACTCTTCTTAACCGTATCTGGAAAAAATCCTAAGGTCCAAACTATTGGGTCAGAAAAATATTTATTATTTCTCTTGGACCTAAAAGGCCCAAAATAATAGATATTAATTATTTATTTTCTGAACTTATATAAATAACCTAATAAATAATTAATGAGCCCAAATGAACCAAAATAATTAATTTTTACTTATTTATTTCTTGGGCCTATATAAATAACCCAATAAATAATTAAACATTAATTATTTCTCATAGTTTAAGCCCAGATTAATTTTCTAATTATTCATACTGGACCTAGGCCTTGAATAATTAATTAACCAATTAAATTAGATAATTAATTTCTCTCAACTTCTATTTTATTTTATTTATTTATTTTATTCCAATCTAATAATAAATTAGACATCCTGAATAAAATAAAATAAAATCTTCTTGAACTGAGACCAATTCCTCAACCCAAAATTAGTTAGGACTTACGGGCTATTCCGAGGACCAAAAAGACACATCCCCTTGGCTGCTAAAATGACCAAAATACCTCTGCTATATAAATAGTTGTATTTTGCGTTTTAAATATTTTCTAATATCACCATAAGGAAATATTGACCCCAAAAACAATGCTGCATTAACAAAGTCTCCGACCTATAGATGAAATGACTAAAATACCTCTCTACACATCGCTGTACATTTAGAGAGGAAGAAGTGTATTAACACCCCTCTAAATGACATCTACCATCTTTAGACTTCTAATCCAATGATCCACGACTTCCTGCTGGAGTGTTTCCGCTTTCCAAGGTAGCTACCCTAAAGCAAACATCCGAGTCATGTGTTCCCAGGACTCTGGACATTTTAGACCATTCGGACAACCATAAGAGACGATATAGTGCAGAAACTATCTTGTACAAGTCTGTCTTAATTAACTAGTCATACATACCAACATGCAAGTATATTGGCCCTACGATAGAACCTCAACTATAGCAAATCAAAGTACATGCTTCCAGTTTCGCCAAACCACCAACTCATACTCAAATCGTAGAGTACTAGTCCACATTATAGCAGTAGTAGTCTAGGTTTCTATCATATAGTACTTTTAGAAACCACTACTACATGTCCTGTCCTACGTATTCGAAATACGCTTATGTCATGAAGTGAGTGGACTATTCACTGGCTAAAGGTAAGCCATTCCCCATTTGGAATTCATAACATAATAATCTAAACATGATAAGATTCTCAGTTTCATCAATATGTTAAGAACAAATGTTTATGTGTTAAATAACCCGTGATCCATACCTTACTGTGAAAGACCACTATTTACATGGACCACTTATTTAAACACAATGGGTCTGTTCTAAACGAAAATTGTGCACAAACAAAAAATAAATTCACAAATAATTTTTGAAAATAAATTCTTTTATTAAAATATTCGATTTTACATCAAAAACCTAATCGGGCATACAATCCAACATTCATAACTTATAATTTTATTATATTAAATGATAAAATAGTTTTACTTAGCGCAAAAAAAGGCAAAATAATTGGATTGGCGTTTTTACTCTGTTGGTTCTCTCTTTTTATTTTTTTTTAAGGAGGATAATAAATTAGTAGTACATCTTGGTGACAAAACTTGGGGGCAGAATGGCACAAACATGAAAGCTAATCACCTTTGTGCAATAACGTAACATTTATAAGTGGACAAATTGGGGGCAGAATTGTATAAACCTGAAAATTAATTACCTATGTGTAATAAAAGTAATATTTACAAGTAGTATTAACCCTGTTATTCCACCTCTAGACCCGAGGTCAAATACGGAGAGTCAGAGACTGCTGGGGAGCTGCTTCGGTTCTGAACCAATGGAGAAGGAGAAGACAGCAAAGAGTCCATCAAAGCCCGAAACGGGTACTCCCGACACCACTATCTGGTGGTGGATACTCCAGAGAGGCACAGCCGTATCGTTTATCTGCATTAGTCTCTTTGCAATCTTAGTTAGAGTTTGTGTATCTCTGCACCCATATTCTGGGGCTGGGACTCCACCCAAGTATGGAGATTACGAAGCCCAAAGGCATTGGATGGAGATCACTATTAATCTTCCTGTTAAAGAATGGTACAGGAACAGCACCGGCAATGATCTCAGCTACTGGGGCCTTGATTATCCACCGCTCACAGCTTATCAGAGCTACTTTCATGGCCTTTTTCTTCGGTTTTTTGATCCCAAGTCTGTTTCACTTCACACTTCCAGAGGCTATGAATCTTATTTAGGGTAATGGATTAACGTGTTTGATGAAATTCCTATCAGACCCTATATCTCAAGATTGCTAATTTTTTAGTTCGTTTATTGATTATAACAGAGTTTTGAAATTCTTTCGTTCATTTGTTTTGGTATGTTGGGGTTATCTTTTTGCAGGAAGTTGTTGATGAGGTGGACTGTTTTATCGTCTGATGCAGTAATATTCTTTCCTGCAGTGCTTTATTTCGTCACGGTGTATTATGCTGGCAAGTCAATTTGGCAGAAGAATAATCTAGCGTGGCACATTGCCATGATTTTGCTAAACCCATGTATCCTATTGATTGATCATGGTCATTTTCAGGTATAAATGAGCTCTGAATTACTTCAATTCTGTATTTTGCTCAAAATAGTGTTAATTCCCTGTTAATGTTGAATTTTTCTTTATTTTCTTGTCAGTACAATTGTATTAGCTTGGGTCTTACTGTTGCGGCTGTCGCAGCTATTCTTTCTGATGGAGACGTTTTTGGCTCTGTATTGTTCAGTTTGGCTCTCAACCATAAACAGGTGCATCATCGTCCCTAAGATTTCAGGTGTAATATACAAGCTTCTGTATTCTCTTCTTAATCCATGAAAACATACATAGTGAACCAAGCTTCTGAACTGTCTGAGTTAGAATGCAGCTTGTAAGGTTTTTCCATGCTTGTATTATCTCATTAAATTGCCGGAAAAATTAGGTCTGGCAATTTGGGGGAAGAAATACTGAGTGCTGCCTAAGTTTGGGTTGAGTTGGACTGATTTTTGTGTAGCTGAGTTCAAACTGAAGCAATTACTTAAAACACAAGGATATAAAATAAAAATTGAAGGATAAGCAATCCTGTCAAATAAAGGAAATGAAAGCCTATGAAGGAATTGGTTTACGTTAACTTGGCATATCTGTCAATGAAATATCTGTAATACAAATTTGTAAAGGAAATTAGAAACTCAACCTCCTTTTGGAGCAAAGCCACAGCATAACTTGATCCAAAAAGTTCCTCTCGTTTCTTTCCTTCCTAACCATACATAGCATCACAAAAAGTTCAGACTACCATAAGATATTCACATGCTTTCTTCTAAAAAATATTTTGGGTAGGGGACCATAATTGCTAAAAATATAAACGTGAACTACTCTGATATTGACACTATTTTTATGCAGATGAGTGCATATTTTGCACCTGCGTTTTTTAGCTACCTACTGGGAAAATGCCTGAGGCGACGAAATCCATTGCTTCAGGTCTCAAAACTGGGCTTGGCCGTATTGGGGACATTTGCTGTTGTTTGGTGGCCATATCTTCATTCAGCAGAAGCATCTTTAGAGGTAAAACCAAAATTTCCCCTTTTTTCTACTGACTTCTTGCTTGGAATATATTGTGATGCTGGCTATATTTTTTAAGCTTGTTAATATGGGGATTGTTGTGCATGTTTTTAGTTTAGGTTCCTATTTTTCCCAAAAAAAAAAAAAAAGATTAAATCTCATGGGCCACTATGCACAGAAGTTCTTTAGAACTAAAACTTAATTAAAATTGTCGTTTAGAAACCTTTGAAAGACAAGTAATGGAGCTATCTTGCTGTGTTGTTTCACACCTCTCTTTCATGGTGGACATGATATTGGGGAGTGCTTTGACATCTTTCTTAAATTAACCTGGCGATCATGAATGATTCATTTTTTGTGCTGCCGTTAAGAAATTGACATTGATGCTTTTGTTTTTATTTCTTAAGCAACTCAAAGTAGTACACTAAAAACCCACAGCAATGGTGTTTTTGTTACCCTGTTTCTGGTAAGTCTTTGTTGCAATGTTAAATCTTGGTGATACATGGAAATATACCATTTAAAAAGTTCCTAAATTGTTTGATATGGTTTTTTGGGAAAGATTGGAAGGAACTATTTGCAGTGATAGTAATTCTTTGAACTTTTTGCTTTTCCATTTCTCTTTATCTGCAATAGTCAATACAAATACATTATAAGATGTTGAATACTTACATAGGAGCAGTTAGAGGTGAAGAGACAAAGTCATATGAGATAGAGAGAGAGTGTACGGTTGCTGGAGAAAATGTTGTTTAGACTGTTGTATCTTTCCTGAACTAGTTCACCCATGCTATGCTAGGAAGAGAGTTTAGGGGAATGGTTCATATAGGAGGAGGAAATCTGTGTCTCTAGTGCAAATGAACGAAATCCCCCAAAGAAGATCATACTGGCAGATAACTTTTGTCTTCAGCAAGTTTTAGAGCTATTATCACAAATGCTTTTATGTGAAAAAGTGACTACTTCTCTTGTCTACTATCACACATTGTGGGGATGTTGCAAGCATGCTTTCAATGATGCTGATGGGAACCAGTGCCTCCTGGTTCTTCCCTCTGCCATTCCTCCCAAACCTATTTGTCAATAATATTTTTCCTTCATCTATTGTCTCCATCCCCTCCTTTATTACTTTCAGTCATCCTGAAATAAGACCATTTTTTCCTGCATAATAATGAAACAGAAACTTTGGGGTTTCTCTCTGGAAATTCTACTTACAGGGACAGCAGTTAGGAATGTTGCTCTTATTTGAGCACAAAAAAGTTATTCCAATTAACTCCTAGGATCTCCTTCTGAGGGGGAGATTGTTATTTTTGCTTAATTTATGTAATTCTTTGTCAAAGATTGTTATTTTTGCTTATGTAATTCTTTGTCATATTAAGTGAGAAACTTGTCTTAAGTACAGTCACCTGCCAATTCTTAGGAGAATTTATAGAACATGTTACAGGCCAGGGTAATGCAGAATAAGCACCAAAGATCAAATATATACTTTTAACTGTGGAGGCCATTGAAAAGTGCTGGACATGTTTCAAAAGTAATGGAGAACGATGATGCTAGGCCCATTTGATTTTAGCCTTTGGTAAGCATAACATTGACTTCTTGTCATAGTGTCTCTAGTGACTTTCCCATCCGTCATATGGTGTTGCATTGTCCTAAAGAGTGAGGATGGGCAAACTTTGTGCTCTAACCTCAAAAGTTTGCAACGGGGCAGCTTTACCTTGTAAGGACAGAGAATATGTTGGCTATTTCTTTGCTATTGGCTTAAGTTGCTTGAAACTTGATACAGGTTTGCTTGAAACTTGATACAGGTTCTACTGCGTCTGGTTCCTTTCGAAAGAGGTATATACGAGGATTACGTGGCCAATTTTTGGTGTGCCACTTCAATCATTGTAAAGTGGAAGAGATTGTTCACCATGCAATCCTTGAAGCTTCTCAGCCTGGCTGCAACTATTTCTACGTGTGTACCCTCAATGATTCAAATGACATGGGTACCAAGAAAACAAAGCTTCTTGTATGGGCTGTTGAATTGTGCTTTATCATTCTACTTGTTTTCATTTCAAGGTATGCAGAAGCAACCATTTCTTCTGGTTACATTTCCCCATCTTGTTAATAAGTATTTTATCTGGTACTACAAAAGGTAGGCAATAACTAGTTGCATTTTCTATGGTTCAATATGCAGTACACGAAAAATCTATCCTGCTGCCACTTTTGCCTGCAAGCTTGTTGGCCTTGGAAGAGCCTTTTGTATTCCAGTGGTTGACGTACAATTCCTTACTTTCGATGTTCCCTCTTCTTAGTCGGGACAAACTAATTGTGCCATATATTGCTTTGCATGGTCTCTTCATCCTTCTTTACTATGCCCCTGGAAGAAGACAGCCAAAACAGGAGAAATGGGAGAAGCATTCTTATTTTGCCATTTTAAAGTCATTTCTGCTTGCCTGCTCTCTACTGCTTCACATTATCTACTTGACTGTAACCCCTCCAAGAAAGTATCCTTTCCTTTTTGAAGCTATTATTATGCTCCTTTGCTTCTCCCAATTTGTGCTGATCTTTCTTTACACTAACACAAAGCAATGGACACTATCAAGGCTCTCCGCTGTAGCAGAAGATAGGAAAAAACAGCTCTGATATCTATGTTTCATTTTGTCTTTGTCTGAATGTAAACAAGCTTCCAATAGGCAGCAAACTATATTAGTAGTTCTGCAGATGTTTTAACTTGCCTCTGACCTTTGAATACTATGTGGAAAAGTAACCTTGCACTCTGTGGCTGAGCTAAATGGCAGAATTAGGAGAGAGCTGATTTCCGGATATCTGTTACTTACACTATAATTATTGAGCAAAAATTGCTGTATCTGGCAATTTGTTTTTCATTTGTCTCAGCCCAAAGAGGAATGCCAGGGATGATGCATCTTCTTCCCTTTTCAATATGTTCCGGATTGTAAGGTATGAACAATAGTACTCGACAAAAGATTTATTTTTGAAAGTATCTCAAATGTGGTAAGTTAAGCATTGATACACGTTACAAACAGGTTTCAGATGCTCATGTTTGTTCAGGAAATAGATGTGTCTTCATCCACTGACTGAAGTTTAGTAGTCAAATTATCAGGCTGGCCGAGAAATTTCTTTAGTTCACGTCTGGCTTTCATTTAATTCCTGATGTGAAAGGCGGAAAAGTCAGCTGTCATTGAGCTTTAAGTAAACATGTACTTAGGAGGTGACAGGTCTTTGGTGGTGGTGGTGGTGGTGGTAATAATATGAACATTAACTGTTGACTGTTGCCCTTTAATACCATACAATGAGATGGATGGATTTATTTTTGTTGTAGTATCAATTATGTCTGCTTCTTGATGCTGAATTCTTGGTGTAGTGGATTCAATACAATCAAAACACATGCTGGTTGCTGTTCCTGAGGTGGACGCCTATTTATTTCCTATAGCCACTGCACACTATGTGTGGTTGGAGGTGAAAAATGAAAAAGGAAAATAAAATGAAGGTAACTTGAAAATTTTACTTCGCATGGTCAAAAGTGAAACAATCGGAGGTGAAGAAAACTACCCTTTAAGTCAATGAAGAACAGTAGTGATAGAAGTAGTCTCATTTCAAGTTTCTCAAAGTAGAATTGGAAGTAGTCTCACATTTCAATGTCTGTTTACTGAGAAAAAAAAAACATAGGAAAGTAAGAGAACACGACAAAGAAGAGCTCTCCAATTCCCTGATAAAAGTGAAGGTACATAAATATTTAATGTCAAAGCCAAGATATTGCTTTGAAAGATTTGTTTTGAACTTCTCTTGTAGTTTTGCTGTAGTGGGAAGAAAGAAATTGAATAGCTTGCTGACTTTGTTGTAGGAGTACTTTGAAAACTATTGAATACCTTTGCTGTACTGTGAACACTTAGAGGTCGTTCCACATTTGAAGTCAAAATGACACTCAAAAGTTGGGAACTAGAGAAGGCAGATAATGCACAAAAAGGTCCTTTTCTGATCATTAATCCCAATTTGCATCCATAGAAATAATGGCATGAATGACCGTCCTTACCTAAATCAAGGGCTCTTTAATTAGTTTGTGTCCCCTTTTATCTAAGCCTTTGTCTTGTTCACAAAGAGGGAGGGAGGGAGAGAGAAAGAAAGAGGGGAAATAACACCTTTATTTTTATGAAGGAAAATAAATTGCGTTTATTTTTTATTTTGTTTGATTAGAATGAAAGAATAGTAGATGAAATATTCTTCATTACATTAAATTTATAATTATATTCGTTATATTTATCATCTTAATTATATTTGTCTTTTGATCTTATTTACTTCTTAATTTTTTTGGTTGGGGTGAAAAGTTAAAGTATTTGATGAGGAAAAATAAATGTAGAAATGAATAGGGAAAATCTCATGTGTGGTTAGAAGAAAATTGAGAAGGTGAGTAACCCCTCTCTATATATATCCATATGAGCAAATCTTTCTCTCCAATCTTGGAGGGATAAAATAATAAGCAATATAAAAAGATAAATATATCATTACTTCTAGAAATGTTTATTATTTGGTTTGAATCGAAAAAATGAATCAAATCGATTCCAATTTTAATTTTTGATTCGATTTTAATAAAATTCAATTTGGTTCGATTTTAGAGTTTATATAAAAATTCGATTCGATTTTTTGTTTTTTAAAATAAAAAATAAAAAATTGAATTATATTTGTAAAATTTAAAATATATAATTAATATTAAAATATTGTTCAATAATTAATTATTTATTTTTATAAATTATGATTTTTTTTAAAAAAATTCTGTTCGATTTCTATTATTTCGATTCGGTTTGATTTTGACCAAACAAAATGAAATCATTAATAATTGAGTTTAAGATCTTCATCTTTGCAATTTGCATCTATGATCATAACTTATTACTAAAATGTTTGGCTCAAATCATTTAAAATTTTTGGATTTTAATTTATATTACATTTTA
Organism: Voacanga thouarsii; assembly: GCA_026120185.1. Taxonomy (NCBI): domain Eukaryota; kingdom Viridiplantae; phylum Streptophyta; class Magnoliopsida; order Gentianales; family Apocynaceae; genus Voacanga; species Voacanga thouarsii. The sequence goes on from JANUWF010001190.1 coordinate 2,517,062, forward strand.
TATTAGATTTGAATTGCAATTTATATTAAACTTTACTTGTTTGGGTTTAAATTTATATTAGGTTAATGGATTTACTAAAGGAGGCATTCAAATTCGGTTTACAATCGAATCCAACTGAAATAATTTCGATTCATTTTTATCGGTTTTTTAAAATTTTTGTTTGGTTTGGTTTTAAAAAAAATAAAAAAAAAAAATCAAATTTCAAAATCGAAAATCGAACCAAAATTGAATAAACATCCCTAATTACTTCATATTTTTTAATAATTAAAATAATAAATACAATTGATATAATAATAAATTTAATAGAATAAATGAATTTTCATTTATATTTATCTTCTATCCTAACTAGACAAAAATGGAAGTACATGTACTATTTTACTTCCCTTCCCCTTGTCACTCCCTCTTTCTAAACCAAACAAAATTGAAGGGAAAGATTTACTAATGTAAAGGGAAAAGGAAGGACAGTTACTTCTTTCAATTTACTTTTTTGTCTATATTTATCTCCAATCAAATATGAAGTATTTTTTAATTACTTTTTTTTTTCTCAAATACTTTTATTTTTTGCCCCCCAAATGAAACATAGGGTAAGTTCGATTCTCATGCGATTTTAGACAGTACTTATGAACTTTTGAGTTTTTCCAATTTCAAGGTAGGTTCAAATTTAAGATGTACTTAGCTAGTAATTTTTTTTAAAAAAAAAAAATCTTAACTTAATTAAAAAAAATTTCAATTCAAGTGAGTCTCAATTTTCGAGATAATACATCATATTATCTCTTTTTTATCTCCTATTTTCTCTCTTTAATTCATATATATTTTTAATAAAAATTATGAAAAATATCATCAAATTATTTATATTTTACAATTTATATCTTTTATTTTTTTATATATCTTTAACAAATTTTATATTTTTTAAAATAACCTTCTACTGCCCTGAATGGTTATTTTTGAACATGGATTTGATGAGAAATAAATAGAATTCTGAGAATTTTATCCTTGATAACTTATTAACATTATCAATACATGTTAATTCTTACCGAAAGTTCTTATTTAGAGTAATGAAAGAATATTTTAAAATATATAAAATTTGTTAATGATATAAATTATAAAATATAAATAGTTTGATAATATTTTTTATTATTTTTTAATTTAAATTAAAAATTTCACATTAATTACTCCTTCCGTCTCATTAAAATTGACATTGAATGACTTGACACGATATTTTATACAAAAGTAAAAATTAAAATATAATATAATATAATATAATAAAAATAATAAATATATGAGTCCCACAATATTTTATGTCAAATTTAAATATATAAAAATAATATATGTGGGGTATATTGATTATTTTATAATAAATTGTATAGTAAAAACTTTCATTTTAAGGAAAGTGTCAAATTTTTTAGGACAGTCTAAAATAATAAGTAGGTCAATTTTGTTGGGATGGAAGGAGTATTATTCAAGTACACCAGGGAGAGGGGCAGAGTTGGGGGTCCCGAGTGGATATGACTCTTACGTATCCACGGAGGAGTACAAATGGTAAGTACTACTGGTAATACTGTTATATTTTATATATTCTGAAAAAAAGATAATTTTCTAAGTGGTTGGAGGTTGAGGAGTTGATGCACCCTCCACATTAAATCACCAGGCGTTGACGTGTGGCGTTGTTGACCAATCACGTTTGACACACGTAAACCAATCAAATTGCTTCAGGTTAATTGGCTGCTTGACAGAGTCTCCTAATTGGTTAGAGATCAGCTAGGAATTGCATTCATTTAGGGTGGACCCCATCTCTCAGGATCCTTGATCAGACGTCCCTTTTGGCTTTTACAACTAGTAGTTTTTTTTGTTATGAATTATTGAAATCTCCATTAATTAGTGGAGGCTCCACTAATTATGGATTTATGTGAATTATTAGAAGATTTTTATGGATGTCCACCATTTAGTGGAGACACCATTAATTGAGATTAGTTGAAGATGATGTATGCCATGATGTATTTCACTAATTAGAGCTCTATAAATAGAGCTATTCTCTAAGCTTGTAATACACCATCATTTTGTGAAAGAAAGATTAGTGAAAGAAAGATTAGAGAAAGAATTGTGAGAGAAAGAAAGAGAGAAGTTTGAAGAGAAATTTTTGTGCAAAGAATAGTTAGAATTTTCTTAGTGTGTAGTGTGTAGATTTTATTCTAACACTACCCTAATTTTATAACACGTTATCGGCACGAGTCTCTGCAGTTATGAAAGCCAGGAAGACAGGTACGCATTTATTGATCTCGCTAAATTCGAATTTGTAACCCTTGATATTTCTGAAAAAAAATTTATGTTATACAAAAATGCATCTAAATGCTAAAAAAAGGAGATTCATATGTCATGTGGATAAAAAGAAAGATTTGACCACCTGAAAATGGTCGTACTACCCACTGCACGGTATGAATGGTTGCACCTGAAGTTGCAAGATTGTAAAACCGTGAACTCCGTGATGTATAAAACTACATCTTAGTTAAAAATTTTACGGAGAAAAAGTTGTCGATGAAGTTATATTGGAGAAGACATTCTCCACTTTTCATGTTCTACGAGTAACAATATCGAGAAAAAGGGTATCCAAAATTGACGACTTTAACATGAGTTATTATTGAGAAATCATGAAGCCGGATGAGCTGGCTCAACGAGCACTCCCGAAGTGAATGCTTGTTGGCTCCAGCGAAAGCCATCGTTATAGTCGTAGTTGTGGCGGTGGCCGTGGTTATGGTCATGGACACACTCGATATTTCCCTTATCACGGAGAAATACGGCCACCGAAGTGGAGCAGAAAAGATAATAAGGGAAAAAGATATTTCCATTAATAATAAGCATCACATCTTTTATTCATAGCACTAGTGTTCATATGAACTTGATGATACATGCTTATAGTTGCTCTTTTGTAATTGAGTGACAAATGTAAGATGAAGGTTTGTAATTGTTCTTTTTCAATATTTACATTAGAGGATGACAAACAATTAGTAATTATGGACTTCGACTCCTCTTTTTCGACATCCTCCTCCTTTTCTTTCCCTTTTGAGCCGACATCGAGACTAGTAGCGAGATTAGCTAGTAAAATTACTTGCGAAATGAGTCTTGAGATTTTATGATCTCCTTAAGTTTATTATATTTCTTATTATATTTGGCCTTGAAGCATGCTTGTCTCAATTTACGTGTTTGGTCCTCTAGCTGCGTATTAGGACTTTCTTCCACCAGCTTGTTTTTCATATTCCAGTATTGCAATGGCTTCTTTCAACTTCTTCTCGGCCATATGTCCTCCTTCTTCTTTATTTTGCATCTCCTGTAAATCGAAGTGATATCATCGGTTATTTATTTATAAATCTTTCATAGTTTCATACTTGCAAATTATAAGTATGTATGAGAGAGAACACGAACATTCTTAATTATGGTCTCCAAGCTCATCAACTTCTGTGAGGCCATCGACGAATTCCTAACTCCCTACATCTTTTCTTGAGACGGGTTATGCCAATATTCGGTTCTTTGGTTGCGCTCTTGATTGGTAGGTAAAAGTATTGCGAAATTGTTTCTCTTGATAGTGTCCGGGAGTTATTGCCCTTCTTCTCTCTCTGCCTCTTAATCATCTTCTTCTCCCCGGGAATTTTGTACTGCAATAATATCTTGAACTTCGATATTATGCATTTCATGAGTACTTACTCAGACTTCGTTGCCAAGACCACTCATTATTTCTCCTAGAAAAAGAAAATAATATCGATAAAGGTAATACCATTCAAAATCCATGTTTAAATGTATAATAACACTGGAAACATATTATGGCTTTGTTCAAAATCCATTAGAGAGTAGAAAGGATCATGCACAAGCATATCCTCATTCAAAGGAATAGCATCAAGAAGAACGAGTATCAAAAGCGAGTCTCTTGTAGGGGTAGATCAACTTGGTCCAAAGCGGTATGTTCAAAACTTCCACTGATTTACATCAAAAACAAACCAAAAGAGAGTTTAATTTCATTATCAAGCACACTAAAAACAAATGGAAGCCATCAAAGGTATCTCACACGAAATTAGGAGGAAGTGGTTGGTTTGAAAAGGAAAACATATCAAAATCTTACGCGTTCGAATTAGGCGGAAGCGGTTGGTTTGGAAAGGAAAACATATCAAAATCTTACGTGTTCGAATTAGGCAAAAGCGGTTGGTTTGGAAATGAAAATACATCAACATCTGCTACTGCGAAACTAAGTCAAAATTTGACCATGTCTCAAATGAATTACGAGTCTCCATATACGATTTGTGATTTTTGTTTTTGATGTTTACTAATGATCGATAAGCGAGATATATATCGATACATATATATATATATATATATATATATATACGTATGAAGAAGAAGAAGAGGTAGATGGTAGGTAGAGGGTCGGAGGAGAAGAAAAGACAAGAGAGGAAGATGAAAAGTCGGTGCAGGAAGAGTGAAAAAAAAATAGATATTTTTCTTGGCATTTCTGCTTGTCATCATTTTCTTATATTTATTTTCTTATTCTCTTATGAAATCATTATTCCCTAAATTAAGGGGAGAACAGAAACGAGTACAAGAAAGATCGTGATTGGACAACATCATTAAATTATCTTGATCCGTATACAAGCGCATGTGAACTTGAAGTTCAAAAGATAATTCATTTGTAAAGCATTGCAAATCAAATGCCGAGACGCTTTTGTTGACTCTAGAAGAGTAACAAAATCGCATATACCGACTATAAATGCTCCTATTCGAATTGAAGTTCCAGTGAGAACAAAATATTATACCTATAGGCTGCTGAGCCAAAAGCATGCCGGAAGCATGGCCGACCTCTTGGTTCTAAAGATAAAAATCCTCGAAAGAAAAGAGGATTAAATGATCCAGAAGATTATATTGAAGAAAAGAATGATAAAGACCAAGAGAGAAGCGATGACAAAGAACCAGAAGTTGATGAAAGTAACACTGAAATTTCTATCAATTATACCACTTCAGGTAGAAGTTGGAATCGGATAGAAGCTGTTATTGATAATATATTTGCATACAATATATCTCTTGATGATACACGGGATAATGATGATCCTGAACCAATATCGATTGATGAATGTCGGCATAGAAAAGATTGGCTGCAATGGAAAGATGAGATTCAATCGGAGTTAAATGCAACGACAAAACGTGAAATCTTCGGGACTGCGGTCAGAACACCGAGAAGGTGTAAAACCTGTTGGCTACAAATGGATATTTGTGCGAAAGCGCAATGAAAAGAGTGAAATCGTTCGATATAAAGCGCGATTAGTAGCCCGAGGTTTTTCACAAAGACCAGGTATTGATTATGATGAAACTTATTCTCCTGTTGTTGATGCTATTACACTCAGATATCTTATCGGTTTGGCGGTACATGAAAAGATAGATATGCACCTATTAGATGTTGTCACTTGCTTACTTGTATGGAAATTTAGAAAATGATGTTTACATGAAAATCCCGAAGGATTTCATATGCACGAAGCATATAAACATTATCCTCGTGAAAATTACTCCATCAAGTTGCGAGAAATCATTATATGGCACTGAAGCAATGCAGGCGCATGTGGTTCACACGTCTTAGTGAATATTTATTGAAAGCGGGATTTAAAAATGACCAGGTATGTCCATGCGTTTTTATTAAGAAATCTGGTTCTAAATTTGTGATATTAGCTATATATGTTGATGATATTAATCTTATTGGAACTCTCGAAGAGCTCCAAGAAACAATTGATTATTTAAAAGAGAATTCGAAATCAAGGATTTTGGTAAAACCAAATTTTGCCTTGGTTTACAAATTGAACATTTGGAGAGTGGAACATTTATTCATCAATCAACATATACGACAAAAGTGCTAAAAGATTTTACATGGACAAAGCACATCCATTGAGTATTCCAATGATCGTGCGATCATTAAATGTGGATAAAGATCCTTTCAGACCTCAAGAAAATGATGAAGAACTCCTTGGTCTCGAAGTACCATATCTCGGTGCAATTGGTGCATTGATGTATCTTGCTAATAACACACGGCACGATATTGCTTTCGTTTGTCAATTTATTAGCAAGATTTAGTTCTTCACCAACACGACGACATTGGAATGGAATTAAACAAGTCCTTCGATATCTCCAATGTACAATTGATCTCGGATTATTTTATTCAAATAAAACCAGTCCAACATTGATAGGTTATGCGAGATCTTTGGTTATTTATCGATCCACATAAAGCACGTTCTCAAACGGGCTATCTATTTACATGTGGAAATCTTGCTATATCATGGCGTTCTACGAAACAATCTATAGCGACTACTTCTTCAAATCATGCTTGAAATTATAGCCATTCATGAAGCAAGTCGAGAATGTGTATGGCTAAGATCCATGATTCATTATATCCGAGAAAATTGTGGATTATCATCAATCAAAGGTATTCCAACTCCTCTTTATGAAGACAATGCAGCTTACATAGCTCAATTACGAGGAGGATATATTAAAGGAGATCGGACAAAACATATTTCACCAAATTTCTTCTTTACTCATGAACTCCAGAAGAAAGGTGAAATTGATGTGCTACAAATTCGGTCATGTGATAACCTCGCAAATATTTTCACGAAGACTTTACCGACTGCAACATTTGAAAAGTTGAGATATAAAATCGGTATGCGTCGGTTTAAAGATTTAAAGGAATCATCTCATCAGGGGGAGTAATAAATAGACATATAGAATAGTGTACTCTTTTTCCTTCACTAGATTTTTTTCCCACTGGGTTTTTATCTAGTAAGGTTTTAACGAGGCATATTCTTTATGTAATGGATGGACATCCAAGGGGGAGTGTTATGAATTATTGGAATCTCCATTAATTAGTGGAGGCTCCACTAATTATGGATTTATGTGAATTATTAGAAGATTTTTATGGATGTCCACCATTTAGTGGAGACACCATTAATTGAGATTAGTTGAAGATGATGTATGCCATGATGTATTTCACTAATTAGAGCTCTATAAATAGAGCTATTCTCTAAGCTTGTAATACACTATCATTTTGTGAAAGAAAGATTAGTGAAAGAAAGATTAGAGAAAGAATTGTGAGAGAAAGAAAGAGAGAAATTTGAAGAGAAATTTTTGTGCAAAGAATAGTTAGAATTTTCTTAGTGTGTAGTGTGTAGATTTTATTCTAACACTACCCTAATTTTATAACAGTTTTCTTATTATTGATGATTATTAATCCTACAATGGACTCTTTTTTTTTTTTTTTGCTTTTTATCTTATTACACGTGCAGCTGATTACATTACAATCCCCCAGCCTACTTTGCAACTGTGAAAAAATTTAATTGAATTTGGACCAAATCAAACTTTTCTTTTTTTTCCTTCTTAATTAACCAGAAACGGTTGAGGTTTTGAGACTTTTTTTTTTTTTTGGCGGGGGGTTGGAGGGGGTGGGGGGGTGGGGGGGAAGGGGTGGTGTGGTGGTGGAGTTCATACAATGTTGATAACGTTGGATTAAATGTGCTGTTAAAGACAGTTGCTGATTCAATTATTTTGTTTCTTAGCGATTAGATAAAAATAAATTATTTTTTAGATATTCTTTCTATCTCTATTTATTTGTCACAATAAAAAAAATTTAATGTCTCTTTTTATATGTTACATTGAAAAAATTTAGGTGTCTTTAATATTAATTTTACTACTATATCCTTGTATTAAATAACTTTGAAAAATAAAAATGTAATAATTTTAAAGAGAGAGTTGAATAAACAAATCAAAAACATAGTTGTGGAGAATATTAAATCTAAGGGTATTTTTAAAATATATAAACAAATTTATATGAATTTAAGATACTAACTAATTTTTCTTAAATGGTGTGAAATAGTTAACTGTGATAGATAAATAGGGACGAAAAGAGTAACTATTACTATTATATAAATTATACAAATTAAGAAAATTCTAAAATATTAAAAAAGACTGAATTATTCTTTATTTTAAATTATAAAATTAATTAATATTATGATTTAGTGAAGTAAAGATGATAAAAGCATGATTAGAAAATAGACAATACATATATTTTTAACTTCACAAAATAATAAATAATTTAAAACATAAAAAATTCGTGAAAATTACAGTTATTTTGAAAGAAATGAATTGTGTCGTCTGACTGAAATCGAAATGTAATTTCAACTTATAAATTGGAAATTCAATTATTGCCACTGAGAGAAGGCATCGGATTCTTGGTTCAATGAGATTGGAACAATTCCTACTGATATTTTAAGGTATATTTGTACTTTATTGTGTAATGTCTACAAAATGTAATTATAAATTAAAAAAAAAGGAATTATTTCCTTTTCTCTAGCCTTGGGAAGAGAAGGAGATTATAATAAGGCTTTATGGTCATCAAATAATTTGTTTTAGTAAGGGTTAAGCTCGTTCCTTTTGCTTTTAAATAATAGATTATTTATTATTATCTACATTTCACAATATAAGTCGTTTTAAATTTAAAATATTTTTTTATAATATATGTCGTTTTATAAAATTTTATAAGTATTTATTACTTTTTTTTTTATTTCTACCTCTCCGTACAATCTCTTTCTTTCTATTAACTATAATCCAACTCTTTTTAATTATCAAAACAGACAAAGACTTAATTATGGTGCTCTTGAAAGTTTAATTTTAAAATTGTCTAGAATTTAGGATTCTTAATTTTTGTACATAAGTCTAAAACGACTTATATTATGAAACGGAGATAGTAATAAAAATATGATCAGAGATCGGTCAACCTATCCTAACATTTTATTTCATATAACCAAAAAAAAAAAAAAAAAAAATCTCGGAGAGAGACATGCTAATGAGAACCGGTGGCTCTGATTAAAAGTAGTCTATTCTCCTTTAAATACAATGGACAATTTGACCAAAAAAAAAAAAAGGAACAATTTATTTGATCCAGGCAACATGTATTATTGCCAATTGAATTTCCATTCTTTTTTTTTTAGAAATAAAAATAACAACAAAATAGACAGAAAAAGAAAAGTCGAAGATAATAAAGACATGGGATGGGAGAAATAATGAAAAATCTCAATCTAATTAATGGGATTGTACTATGGTAGTCCGTGATTATTAAAAAATAATTCAATAAATATTTTTATCATATTTGTTTCTCTTTTTTCTTCTCTCATAAAATTCATTAATTCAAATGGAAAATTATAAAATGACCCAAAAAAAAAAAAGGAATAATAAGTTAAGGATATGGTTGTTGAGACGTGGTTGTCAATAGTCGGGGCTAATTAAGGTTTTGGGACAAATTGTGAATCAAAGAAATGGGGCTAAATTAAATGTCTAATTAATTATTTGTGGTAGAGTCTCTCAAACTATATATGTTTGTCTACTCAAGATTTATGGCCAAGTGGATAGTAGCAGTTGGGTTTTAGATATGCATAATTGGCTTCACCCATTGCTTAATTTATAATTCATACTTCCCACAAACGTACAATTAATATGCCGGGCTTCATCATTCTTTCCTCTTACTCCTTCCGTTTCATTATTTGGTCTTTTAACTATCTATACATACATTAAGAATGTTGAAATTAATAAATATTTTTTTTATATTTCTAAATTTATTCATAATAAATACTCTATCTATTCCAAATTATCAGTTTGCTTTCTAACTTAATCTTTGTTCCAAATTATCTATCTCTTTAGAAAATCAAGATTTAATATTCTAAATTTATCCCTATTTAATTGTATTTTATTTTTCAAATATATTAAAATATAGTCAAAATTTTATTTGATGAGTTATGATATTCATATTCATCTCATTAATTCCCAATAAGTATTAATAGCAGTTTTGAGAGAGAATTAAATATTCATCAATGTTTTGACCCATTTTCTAGTAAGAATTAAATACTTAGGAGAGAGAAGTAATTTGAAATTATATCAAAGTTTTAGAATTTATGTACTTCTTAATACAAAAAGAGATATTTATCATTGAATTTTAAGGGTAAATATGGAAGAGAATATTTAATTAACTAAAAACTTTACTTTTCTTAATCTCCACATAATCGGTTAAAGTGGACAAATAATTTAGGACGGAGGGAGTACAAGGATGAGTAATCATTTACGAGGTTTTTTATCTTTTCATTAAATATATTCTATCTATTTCAAAATACTTGTTCATGAAACTCTTTACACACAGAAAGGGTGTTGAAAACAATACACTATCCGTTCTTATTTATCTGTCACAACTGAAAAATTTTAGTATCCATTTTTATCTGTCACATTAAAAAAATTTATAGGTATCATTAATGTTAATTTTATTATTATACCCCTGTATTAAATAGTTTTAAAAAATGAAAGTGTAATAACCTTAAAGAGAGAGTTGAGCAAACAAAATAAGAAAACAGTTATAGAGAATATTAAATCTAATGGTACTTTTGAAATGTATAAATAAAATTGTATGAATTTAAGAGACTAACTAATTTTTCTTAAATTGTGTGAATTAATTAACTATGATAGATAAATAGGGACAGAATGAGTAATTTAGATAAAATTTCTATATTATCCATATTAAAATCATGATAGCTATTGATTGGTGAAAATTCTCAAGAAGTAAGGAGATTTTTTTTTTTTTAAAGTTATGTGACTTAGAATAAATAGGAGTAAAATGAGAAGAAATTAATCATTAGTTCTAGAAATATGTATATAAATATCTATTTTTTGAAACAAAATTAAAAAAGTTTTATGAATAAGTATTTTGAAACGGGAAATAATTTGATTAAGATTCAAAGTAATATTGGAAATAATAATCATTAATGTATAGAAATATATAAAGAGTCAAATATTATGAAATAAAATATAAAGATTAAAAGGCCAAATAATAGCAATAAATTTTCTCTAAGCTCAAAGTTAAAGGAAATAGTAACAATTAGCTCCTTGTAATAATGCTTCAAATTATAACCTCAAGTATAAATCTATAGAGAAGGGGACGAGATCTTCTCACTCGTCAAAACACTAATAAATGAAATCGATTATAAGTATTTTCGATATAAAAAGTAAATATTATTATAAATATGTACTATATAAATATTATTTACTTAACAAATCTTAATTCCCGATCAAAATTTTCTTATAACCTTTGATTTACCTCATCACCCCCTCCTCCCTTCCCCACCTTCTCCTCTTGTGTTGAAAAATGTTAAAACAATACTATTATAGTGGAAGAAGTAGATGGAAATGAACATGCACCCGTGAGTTATAGTTTTACAACTTGATAAGTTTTCAATACACAAAACTTTCCATCTGTTTTTGAAAACCAAAGCATGTAGTCTTTGATAAATTTGACTACTATGCATTAATAATAATCCATTCAAATAGAAGATTCAATTTGACCACCGTTCATTAAACTTAGTACTTCTCATAACCTAATCCAATGGGCAGCCCATGTGATTTATCAATTAAATCAAGAAATATAAGCCAACTCTAATTGCAAGAAACCAGAAAACACTTTTAAATCAACCCAATAATATAGTCACTTAGTTTTCGTGCAAGAAACAGAGGATGTGAAAGTAGTGAACTTCTCTCTTGTGTTCACATGAAAAATCCAAAATTTTAAGATTTGGAGTTCATGTTTTCAAGATTTGAAGTACACGACAAAGTCCTTGACAAGCCTTTTTTTTCTTTTTTTTTTGTGATCAAATGAATCAAACCCAAAAGCAAATTTAAGGTACCTATATAATATATGAACACGAATGTATTGTATTACATGTAGGTGTCTGAACTATATATGGATGCTTCTACAAGTAGGGTTGGTGAACTCTTCGTCAAAAGATTGATTTGCAGCGAACGAAACATGAAAATGAAAACAATCTGTACATGCAGCAATTTATTTTCATGTAGTACGTACGAATCAATTCTCTTACTATTTCTAGTGATGCATGTTTAGTATTTTTTTCAAATATTCACTCTTTATATTCTCTCTCTCTTTACCATCTTTCAAAAACAAAATATAAATTTAGAGATAACGGATTAACAATCTTCCTATCACCCAATATTCGAGTTTGCATGTTTATCGAACTCCGGCACGCGAGTAGCACCACCATTAAACCAGCCGGGCAACTTGCTTAAGTCCATAACTCCATTTTTAGGCAATAATCCACATTACCAATCAAGTACGATCTTGAGTGTTCAGGGTGGAATTATCGCGCAAACTGCTAAACCTGCGATTTCTCTGTATTAGAGAGTAAGGGTGTGTGCGAGATTGTGATTCCCATGCATAAGAGAGGCCGTTTATGTACCCAGCTGTTTCTTAACTTTTGCATGGGAAATGAAATATGGTAACAATCTTCAACGTAATCCATGCCATCGTTTTATCAGTGAATTCTCAGAGACAACATTCTGAATTATATAGCTCAACACATATTTGAGTGTGAGCTATATATATTTCATGTCCCTCCTACCTGAGTTACATAGACCACCCCAGTTCTTTACAAAAAGAAAGCCATATATCCTCCCTTCCTCAAAGTTTGGAGACGCGGTAAGTTATTTAGTAAAAACACATATATTTTTTAAATTACTTAATTATGGGACGGAGTACTCTCTCCGTCCCATAATATAAGTCGTTTGACTTAATTTTATATATATTAAGATTTTTAAAAATAAGGTGACTTTATATTTTTTTCTTCCTAAATTAAAACACCCCTATTTAAATGTCTTTGAAACAAGAGAATAAATTGTAGAGAGGAAGAGAGGGAAAGAGGATAATAAATAAGGATAAAAATATAAAAATAGTTTTAAAACTTTCTTGAAAAATTCCAAACGATTTATAATTTGAGATAACAAAAATAGTTTCTAACGACTTATATTATGGTGCAGAGGGAGTAATAGAAAGAAAATAAAGTATCTAATTGATTGAATACTCAATTTTATGAATTTCTTGTTGTACCTAGCTAATTGATCTGATGGCATATGTACCTATTTCTTGTGCTTCCCATATTTCTTGCAACTTGAGATTCCATGTCCATGACATCTTCTTGCCTTAATCTAATCTAAAATGGGCTAAGTAGTTGTGTCGGGGTCGATAGCTGTGGAAGTCAAACGTTGAGTAAACCACTGAACAGAACACATCCAACACGGTTTCGTGTTAGAAAACCTACGTACTGACTTGAATAGAATATGGATCGATGTTGTCCCAAGCAAAACCAATTGGGGAGAAGCCATCACTTTCTCCAGTTTGCATTTCAAGCTTTTCGATGAGTCGAAAACCTCTTAGTATCCCACAAAGGTAAACAATTACTATTTTCGTTTTAAATTATTTGTTTTATAAGTTATCCACTTCTTTAAGAAATTAAAATTTAATATTTTAAATTTATCCTTATTTAATAGTATTTTAATTCTTAAACATATTAAATAATTTATCTTAATACTTACATAATCGATTAAATAAAATAAATAATTTAAAATGAAAAAATAGAAAATATCTTATAATTTATACTGACCGTTGCAAAATAATTTTTCTTCTATTTATTTATATTATTTACTTCTCTTTATGTTCGGATTAATTAATTATCTCCATTTATGTGTTGAAACTTTTTTTTGGTAGATGGTTAAAAAAAATAAATATTCAAGTTGATTAGCTTAATTTGTTTAGAAAAATTTCTTAATGAGCGGCAACTCCTATGTATCAAATTATTTTTGGGCTAAAAATAGCAACGATTAGTTGTGAATTTATTTATGTCATAGACGATAAGGCTCAACGACCATCCAAGTCAAAACTCAAAGCTAACTAATCAACTGAGTAGACCCAATATTAAGGTCCATAAGTTTAGGCCGACTTCGATGGGTTTTACTATATTTTAATTCTAATTCAATTAATGCAAAAGTTTTCTTTTTATTATACATATATATATATATAATTAATATCAATTAATTTAAATAAAAATATATTTTATTAAAATTTATATCTTTGATATAATCGATCAGAAATATACTGAAATTCATTACAACTAATTGTTCCTTCAACTTCAGCAAAGGAAATAATTCCTTAATCATAATCAGAATTGAAAAATAGTAGTATAAAAGTAATAAATATGATATTATTTTTGAATTAATATAAAAAAAAATAAAAGTGGAAGTCATGGCTTTTATTTATTTGAAAAAAAAAATTATGCATAGTTGATTCTTGGAAATAGGTAGTGGGAACTTTGTATTCGATGCAATAATCTAATTCATGAAAATTTTCTCCAATATTAAAGTGGGACCACACTTTAATAGAAAATAGGTATTCGTCACAGCTCTAACTTACAACTACCCAACCGTCAATGACCATTATTCACACTGTATCTAGTTTTTGATATGTGAATGTGACCCCAATAAATGGTATAATACATTTTTATATGGACTCGGATCCATCGTGAATCGAGTGTTTTAAATAGTATAATATATGCAGTGTGTGTTGTACATTTTTTAAAAAGTACAACACTTTAAAATAGTGAATAATGGTCCAATAAATGAATTTTCTTGCCATCTAATTCTAATGGCTACATCTTCCTACTTTTCGGTCCCCAATCTTGTCCACATGTTATTTGACGCAAACTCTAAATGTTAGTAAATTTAGACGTAAATGATTAATTTACATCGTTTGGATAAAAAAAAAATGAATGGGAGATAAATTATACTCCTTCCGTCTCATAATATAAATTGTTAGAAATTATTTTTATTGTCACAAATTATAAGTCGTTTGGAACTTTTCAATAAGGTTTTAAAGTTATTTTTATATTTTTATCCTTATTTATTGTTTTATTTCACTCTATTTCTCTGTAATCTCTTTTCTTGTTTCAAGACATTTAAATAGGAGTATTTTAAGAAAAAAAAATATGAAGTCACCTTGTTTTTAAGAATCTCAATATGTGTGAAATTAAGTCAAATGACTTATATTATGGGACGGATGGAGTAGGAAGAGAGAGCTCTTCTCCTCTATGTCAGCAAAACAACTGTCTAAATTTAGACCGATTAAAACATAAAACGAAAATAAATTATATTTACGCCCTTTAATAGAAATAAAAGTTTTCCTCTCCCTTTAATTTCTTTCCCCCTCTTCGTTCTCTTTGTGAATCAAACATAATGTAAAGTATCAATAACATATATTTCTTATTTTTATTTTTACTTATATCCTTGTCCTCTTTGTTACTGAACTCCATTAGGCTACTATTTTTTTTTTTTTTGAAAGTGTATATAAACTACTATATTAATTAATTTTCTAACTTCTTAAAAATGATAAGATACGTATAATATTAATTTTTTATACACTGATAATAAAGAGTGTTTCATTTTACATGAATATGCTTTTAAGCCATTCATTACCTCTCTACATTTCAAGTCATTCAATTCAACCTCAAATTTAAGGATCTTATTTGCCTCTTTTGTTAAAGTTTTTGGTCGGGGCTGCATTAATGCTCTAAAATTAAAGAAAGTGAAAATAAAAGGAGGACAAGGGATATATTTGAAGCTGCTAGCTTTGGCCACTAGCAGTAATATATATTTAAAAGACTTGAGCATATAACAATAATTAATTGGATATATTGGTAAGACATATATATATATATATATATATATATATAATGTATCAGCAGTCCCTTTAGTCAATGTATGCTATTCTGATGTTTTTTGTTGATTCTAAATGTAATTGCTTTGAACAGTGTACTTAGGTTTTTCCTCTTTGACCTACCAATGATTGCTTTTCATATACATAAAAATATGTAACAGCACAGCCAGGTTAAGGCAATGAATAGGTGAGTTTGTGTGATTGGATACACGAAAATTAATATATATTGTCTCTTACATACTTTATTATAGAATTACTAAATTAATCTCACATTTTAATAGTTAATGAATTTAATATTCCGAACTCCTAATCTGGCATCTAAAGGCTCTCCATTACCTGGGGAGGAAATTCAAGATCCTGATAAGGGATTTAATCAAAACAAAAATGCATTTCAACCCTAATCTGCTCTTGCCAAAAAGGGCAAGGGAGGGTATAGTACTGTGCTTAATTAATTAACTCTTCATGCATTATAGGTTATGAGTTACAACCAACAACTCAAAGGGCACTAAAAACACCATAAAATAAGCACGAGAAATTAAATACTCCCTCCATCCCATAATATAAGTCGTTTGAAGCTATTTTTGCTATTCTAAATTATACTCCCTCCGTCCCATAATATAAGTCGTTTGATTTAATTTCGCACATATTAAGATTCTTGAAAACAATGTGACTTTATGTTTTTTCTTCCTAAAATACTCCTATTTAAATGTTTTGGAAACAAGAGGAGAGAGAAAGAGAGAGAAGGAGAGGGAAAGAAAATAATAAATAAGGACAAAAATGTAAAAGCAATTTCAAAACCTTCTTGAAAAGTTCCCAACGACTTATAATTTTGGACAACAAAAATAGTTTCAAACGACTTATATTATGGGACGGAGGGAGTAAGTCGTTGGGGACTTTTCAAGAAGGTTTTGAAGTTGCTTTTATATTTTTGTCTTTATTTATTATTTTTTTTCCCTCTCTTTCTCTCTCTTCTCTTCTCTTGTTTCCAAGAGATTTAAATAGAGGTGTTTTAGAAAAAACAAACATAAAGTCATCTTATTTTTAAAAATCTTAATATGTGTGAAATTAAGTCAAACGACTTATATTATGAGACGAAGAGAATATTATAAGTTAAAAATATAAATTGGAAGAGTAGTACTTGTCTGTGGAGGTTAGGACCGGAAAGAAAACCCTTCCAGCTAAGAGAGCGTTGTGTGACGTTAAGTTGTTCATTTAATCTTCTCATCTGCCACCATTCATTGTCCTTCGCATCCATTTTTAGCCTTTAAATCCCTCTCTAGTCCTCCTCTCTACCCCCGTATCCTCTTTCCATTTCCAATTTCACTCTCTCTCTCTCTCTCTCTCTCTCTCTCTCTCTCTCTCTCTCTCTCTCCATTCTCTGTCTCCTCTAAAAGTAGCTAAAAAGGAAGAAAAATGCCACAGAATTTGCCAAATTTCTCTAGCTCGGTTAGGCTCAAGTATGTTAAGCTCGGGTATCAGTATCTTGTGAACCACATTTTAACCTTCTTGCTGGCACCTGTTATGGTGGGCATTCTTATTGAAATCCTAAGGTTAGGGCCTGAAGAAATGCTCAATATTTGGAGGTCGCTTCATTTTGATCTTCTCCAAGTTCTTTGCTCTTCGTTTCTCATCATCTTCATTGCCACGGTCTACTTCATGTCCAAGCCTCGATCGGTGTACCTAGTTGATTATGCGTGTTACAAGCCTCCGGTTACGTGTCGGGTGCCATTCTCAACTTTCATGGAGCATTCCAGGTTGATTCTCAAGGACAGTCCAAAGAGTGTGGACTTCCAAATGCGTATTCTTGAAAGGTCTGGTTTGGGAGAAGAGACATGCTTGCCTCCTGCAATTCATTATATTCCTCCTAATCCAACCATGGAAGACGCGAGAGCTGAAGCTGAGACTGTTATATTCTCGGCCATTGATTCGTTGATGAAGAAAACTGGCCTCAAGCCCAAAGATGTCGATATTCTGATTGTGAATTGCAGCCTGTTTTCTCCAACACCCTCGTTATCTGCCATGGTGGTGAACAAGTACAAGCTCAGGAGTAACATCAAGAGCTTTAATCTTTCTGGAATGGGGTGCAGTGCTGGCTTAATATCGATTGACTTAGCCAGAGACCTTCTTCAAGTTTATCCCAATTCTGATGCTCTCGTTGTCAGCACTGAGATTATTACTCCCAACTACTACAAAGGAAATGAAAGAGCCATGCTTCTGCCAAACTGCTTGTTCAGGATGGGTGGTGCCGCAATCCTTTTGTCCAACAAGAGACGCGAGAAAAGCCGAGCCAAGTACAGATTGGTCCACGTTGTTCGAACCCACAAGGGCGGTGATGACAAGGCCTACAAGTGTGTGTATGAGCAGGAAGATCCACAAGGCAAAGTGGGCATCAACCTTTCAAAAGACCTCATGGTCATAGCTGGTGAAGCCCTGAAATCAAACATCACAACCATTGGACCTCTAGTCCTTCCTGCCTCCGAGCAACTTCTCTTCCTCTTCACACTGATTGGGAGAAAGATTTTCAATCCCAAATGGAAACCCTATATTCCTGACTTCAAGCAAGCATTTGAACATTTCTGCATCCACGCGGGTGGGCGGGCTGTGATTGATGAGCTCCAAAAGAACCTGCAACTGTCTACTGAACACGTTGAGGCCTCAAGAATGACCCTTCACCGCTTCGGTAACACGTCTTCATCTTCACTCTGGTACGAACTGAGCTACATAGAGTCCAAAGGAAGGATGAAGAAGGGTGACAGAATTTGGCAGATAGCATTTGGCAGTGGATTCAAGTGTAACAGTGCAGTTTGGAAGTGTAATCGCACCATCAAGACGCCAATCGACGGGCCATGGCAAGACTGCATCAATAGGTATCCGGTGTTCATCCCAGAAGTTGTGAAGCTGTAAGCTTATAATACCAAAAAACAAACCTAATCATTGTTGGTGTTGTTTACTCGTGTCTCTGTTAAGCATAACGGTGGCCATAAATCCTCTTTACTGGCAAATGTTTCTGCAGAAATGCTGCATTGCATTTAGGTCTAGATCATATCATGAAATCTACTATTGTGCCAAGAACCAAAAAAGTGTAATTTAATCTTTGATTCCCTGTACCATTTGAGATCTCTTACTTATAAAAGAACCAAGATACAAAGTAAATACTCTTGATAAAAAATTCTTTTATGAGTACTAATAAATCTCTGATCAAACTCTTTCGTCCCCATCAAAAGAAGCCGGCAGATTATTAACTTTTCTCATTTGGGCCATAATCTTACAACCAATCAATCTAGTCATATATTTTGTGAAGCCAATGTCAATTGATACCCAAGAACTGCTCGCTAACTTTGTAAGGTTGAGTCCTTTTCCATGAAAAAGTACCCTAGGTAATTACTATGAGACCTCTTAGCTGTTATGAGCAGGAAGTAGATTTGAGAATTTAAGAGCAAAGAGCTATATATATGAATGACCTTGTACGTACAGAACCCAGGCAAGACATTGAAAACCAGAGCAGATGAAAAAGTAGTTCGATCATTTGAATTTTGTTATTTTGGTTCTATGCATCATCTTCTTCTTGACCAACTTTGATCAGCCCACCAGAATCGCAGTTCACAGTCTTCCCACACTAAATGCGAAAGCCATAATGGGGATTAGTTGAGAAGAAAAGATAATTAGGTCAAGGGATGTAGACCCTTCGTTTGAAGGGACCGCACTATTAAGCCGAGGCCGCCATAATCTTCCATTGCTGATGGTCTTTGAATGGGACTCTAGAAACGTTTTTGTGACTGTGTGGGGTTCGACCATCTTTAATGCTAATTAGAAGGCATTGGTTTTCACAAGTCCCAAACCCGAGAAACGTGAAACAAAACTGCTCCGATTTCTTCCTATATTACTCACTCTTTAACTTAAAAATATTTATTCATGAAATAATTAAGAATATTAAAAATAATACTATTATAATTTAAATAAAATTTTATTATATATCTATTAAAAGTATAATAGCTATTGTTTAATAAAAATTCTCAAGAAGTAAGAAGAGAAAAAGAATTTTGAAAAGTTATATAGTTAATTTGAAATATATGAAGACAGAATAAGAAAAAATTAATTATTAATTTTAAAAATATATACATAAATAAGTATTTTGAAATATAAAGAGTACTAAGTAATTATTTAATACATTGAAAGAAAGCAAGTCAATTACGAAAACATCACATTTATGAACTTTCAACTGTAAAAGGCTAAAATAACTAAATAAAAATTTATTAAGTTATGAAAAAGTGAAGAAAAATAATTAATATTAAATTTTAGTATGATAATAATAATTGTATAATTTGATAAAATATATTTCATTTGTTTTAAAATATCTATCATTTTTTAAAGTTTTTTTATTTCAAAATATGTATTTCCTCCGTTTTAAAATACTTGTTCATGAAATTTTTTTATTTTATTTCAAAATAAATATTCATATACATATTTTTAGAATTAATAATTAATTTTTTTTATTTTACTCCTAATTATTCTAAGCCAATTACACACATTTCTAAAATTTTTATTTCTTCTTACTTAGGGTAATTTTCACTAAGCAATGACGGTCATATTTTTAATATGGATAAAATATGAATTTTATCTAAATTATAATATTATTTTCAACACTTTTAATCTGTGTATAAAAAATTTCATAAATAAATATTTTGAAATAAAAAAATATTATTTTATGAAATAAAAATTTTATTTATTTATTTATTTTAAGTATACTCTTATCATTTATTATTTCAGTAAATTATAATATTAGGTTGACGGTACTGCTAGTTAATCTCCTCCGTCAAAGAGCAAATCTAATTTTATTGACTATTATACCTTTTATTTCTGATTCAATACGGACTACCTTCTTCCATCTCATGCTAAGAGTATATTCTTTTTCACTTGCTTCTTTCTGTCTTCTCCTTCACCTGGGTTCTTCTCTCTCTCTCTTCCCTCACTTTTTTTTTTTTTTTCTTTATTTCGCTTCTTAACTTGAATCCCAATCATTTCATCTCTTGCTTCTTTGCATCTTCTCCTTCTCCAGAGTTCCTTCTCTCTCTCTTCCCCCATTTTTTGTTTTTTTTTTCCTTCTTTCACTTCTTATCTTTTGGAATCAATCATTTTTGTTGGAAAAACGATCTTGTATATAAATTAAAGAGTAAGTCAATTGCAAACTAAAAGTAGAAGAGCATGTGATTTCGAATCTCCGAAGCCTGAATATATATATAGTTTCTCCAAAAAAGATATGACCACTTCATAGATTTGCATCTCTGCTGATATTTCTATCCACCCACTAATTGAACCTTCAATTAATTATGATTTGAGCTTTCTAGTTCTTTGAATTCCATCAAGAACTACGAGAATCAATCTTTTGCCTCAAATCACTGCAAAAAATCCAGGATACACAAACCCATCAAGCAGCCTATTGGGTTTAAGGATTCAAACATGAAAATACTTTGATTATACACTCTTAGATAGATTCCAAGGATGTAATGATTAAGATATATCATTGACTTAATCAAAATCGTAAAGAACTTGTTGTTGGTCGTGAAGAAATTGAGCAAAATTGCTCTGGTCATGTGGGGCTCCCGGAGATGGAGTTTGATTATCGTGAGTTGTGAAGATATTGCTAATGAAACGGTGAAAAAGATTGTGAAGACTAAGGAAGAAGAGGAGGAGGAATCTCTTACCTAATTTGCAAAGGGAGAATTTCCAAAAGTTAAGAAGAAAGAATTGACCAGGAAAGGGTATGATAGTCAATAACATAGAATTTGCTCTGGCAGAAGGAGATTATCTCTCTGGTATTATCACTAGCCATAATATTAATTGATTTTTAAATTTTAAAATAACTCAACAATTTTTAATTAAGATAATTCTATCTATTCATCTAAAAAATTTATGGACGTTAATAGTATATTTAATATACGTTATTTATATAATAATGACAGATATTTTAAAATAAAATAAATAAATATCTCATTGAAACTCTAACATGCCATGTAATTTGAATAAAAAAAAAATTCAAATATGGTAAATAAATTCAACCATGAAGAGTATATAAAAGAATGAAATATAAAATGAATCTAAAATCTAGTTTCTCAAGTGCTTACCTTGTTGTTATAGTGATGAAAACAAATATATATCAATAATAATATCAAATTCTTTTGGGAATAATACATGAGTGAAGTAAAAAGATGGAGAGTGCTTCATTGAAAATATAACTCCATGAGGAAAATTTTGAGTCCCATTCACTTAATAGTTATGCAATATATTGGGATTCAACTTGTGTATTTCAAAATTCTTTTTTTCCTTTTAAAAATAAATTATTTTAAAAATATACATATAAATTATATCTTTCACCCCTTTTAAAAATTTTTATAAAATTTATAATATTATCGTGTAATATATATTTTTCCATAATTTACCCCTCAATTCTAAATTTTTAACTTTGTCACATTTAAAATGTATGGATAAAATCGGCAATCTAACTTGTTCTTTTAACTATGAAAAAAAAAAAGAAAGATTTTTCCAGCTAGCATCGAACTTGACTAGTCAATTGAATGGCTAAAATTAGATAACCAGTCTAGTACATTCATTTTTTCATTGGAAGGGCAATTATGGAATCTAAATTTGTAGACCTACTTTTGACTTTTTACTCAAAATTTCTATTTGTATATACAAACAAACAAAAGGAAAGAGAGAAAATTAGACAAGCCAACTTTTAAAGGGAAAATGACAAGAAAAGGATGAATCCGGACGGGACCCAATTTCAAAAGATGGGCCAGGCTCCTGGGCTTTATAGGCCCTAATGGTCCTTCTAATCTATTTTAATCTTGTGTTGACTTTACCGTACATAGGTAAGCCCAACAGCCCGCTTTCCAAAAGCAAACAAGAATACTAATATATATATTATTTCTTTCGTTTAAATTTAAATATTTATTTTTTATTAAAATAATTTACAATTATAATATAATAATTCAATTAATTAAAAATAAATCGAAAGCTTAACACACACACACACTCTTTTCTTGAGGGAAAATTTTGAGGAAGAGGATCTTGAGATCTTTGCTCATCATTCACCACTTAGATCTCTGAATGTAATTTTTTTTTTCTTTATAAATCACAACAATAGAGTTACTCTTTTTATCTCGTAGAAATTTCTGGCATTTATTAATTTTCTTTTGGAATATTTGAGCATCCTCTGGGTTGTTTCACCAATTAGGAATGTCTTTTTCGATATCCAATATGATGTTGAAATTCAGTATTTTTTTAATTTTAGTAACTTTAATAATATCTGCATTTGGCTTTGACCAAAATATCTCTTATAATATGTAGAATTTGAAATAATTTTTAACTAATATTAATTTCATAATAAATCCAATCTTGAATACTTAATTTTGTTACCAAAGGGACAAAAGCTAGAATACAAAATACTGCTAAGTGTTTAGCTAATTGAGAATTCTCATTCATAATCCAAATTGTAAAAGCACAACTATTATTATTATTAAAATCAATTAGATTTTGACCTTTCTCACATTGGATAATTTGGATTATTATACATAAAATCTTTAAAGTTTACAATTTTTTTTTTAAATTTAACTTATAGTAGTATGGAAAATGATCATTTCCAATGAGATGGAAACATAAATTTATAGAAAAGATATTTTATATTTAAATTTTATAGTATAATGTAATTAATCATAGAAGAATGTATCAATTTTTTTTAAGGGTAAATCCATCGATTTCTTAGATAGCAGCAAAAAATAAACTTGCAATAAAGTATTTGGATGAGAATATTCTCAACTTGGAATTTATCTCTTCACAATATTTAAAAAAAAATCAGTCACCATCCTTTGGCATATATATATATATATATATATATATATATATATATATATATATGCTTGTACATTATCCATTGTATGATGTTTCCAATGAATTATTGTGTTCTTTTTTGCTTGCTTTATGTTGCTGTTGATTATCGATTCCAAAGAAAGTTACTTTTATGAATAATTAAACATGGTTAGCCATCCAACAAGTTCAAGCAGGTGAGATCTCTAAAGAAAGAAGTAACCTATAGTGTCCCATATATAAGTTGTGAGATTCCTTAATTCCAATTCTATATAAAACAATAACTAGAATGTTATTAGGGATTGAAATAGGTCAGGTTTTAACTAAATAAGTTTAGGCCTGTATTGTAGATTTAAATTCTGAGTCTTACATATTAGCATATACAAGGCTCTTTTTTAGGTTCAGACTTAACTTGCATAAAAGGCTTACTTGTTTAAAAGTTTATTTAAAAGTCTATTAATATATAATTTTTTTAATCTCAATTTAGTGTATGCTGAAGTTAATTTTTATATGTAATATATATATAAACTAATAATATGCCATATTCTTTCCGTTTTAAAATGGTTGTTCATAAAAAAATTTTTGATTTATTTCAAACTAAATGTTCATGTACATATTTTTAGAACTAATAGTTAATTAATTCCTTTCCATTTTATCGTTATTTATTCTAAATCAACTATACAACTTCTCAAAACTTTTTTTTTTCTTATTTCTTGGGAATTTCACTAACCAATAACTATTATATGTTTAATAGGGATAGAATAGAAAATTTATTTGAATTATAATATTATTTTCAACACTCTTAATTTGTCTCCAAAGGGTTTTATAAACATCTATTTTGAAATGGATGTAGTATATTAAAGTTAATAAATTTTATATATAAATTATATTTTATATGTACAAGATAAGCATATGAGCCTGGCCTATTAACCTATACAAAGCTCTTTTTAAGGTGTGAGTCTGACCTACATAAAAGTCTGATTTGTTTAAAAGCTTACTTGAAAGCCTATTAACATATAATTCTTTTTTCTATCACAATTTACTTTAAGCTGATATTAATTTTTATATGTAATATATATAAATAAATTAATAATATATTATATGTTAAAGTTATTTTATATATAAATTATATAAAGATAAGTATTATACAAAATGCATATAATATTATATATTACAATTAATATAAAATATATAATAATTATATAATATGTAAATAGACTAGCTATGATAGGCTTCAGGTCAAATTTTTATCAAACATGCTCAAATTTTTTAACTAAACAGGCCTAATTTAAGGCCCAAACTTACTTCATTTACTAAATAGACTCAAGCCAGACTAAACATAAATCAGGTCAGACTATAAGCTCATGTTAAAAGTTTGATCTATTTTTATTCCTAAATATTATATAATATAAGAATAAATTTAAATATTTATTAACAATTTAAAATATATTTAATTAAAGCCAACGAAAATAGCATCATAAATGTCATCAGACTAATAAGTCACATTCCTAAGCACAAGAAAACAGATCAACACTCGAGTTTGAGAACACATAACATGCTCGAAACCGTATTAAAAATATCTTAGTAATAAAAATGCCTCAATATCCCTATCACCTTGAATTTTGTCCGTGAATATTGCCTCATTTTGGGGTACAAATATGTTGGGACGGCTAGCTAAGACATACAGAGAGCATCAAGATTTCAATGCGATCTACTACAATTCTTGAATACCAAGGTTTTTGCTTGTCGTTTTCTTTGAATTTTGATTTGGTATAATCAATACATTCATTTGGATTGGTGGAATTAGATTTATTACAAGCCAAAAGGAGTCCTTGGGATGATCAGAACACGCAAGTCATGCACAGCCCTACAAAGGTTAGATTCATTTTGCAATATTTGTGACCACAAACTGAAACTACCAACTATTCAATTACCTGTGTGAAAAGAAGCAAACCAGTGGTTCTGCCCATATTAGATAAAATCGTGAGATATGCTTTAACAGTATTCGATGTAGATCATTAATATACAGTGAGTCAGTATTAGGAAAATTACAAGTTAGTGAAACCATTACTAATAACTTTGCTTGCATATATCGAATTGTTATCAAGAATTCAAATGTATGATGTAAGTTGAGTTTATAAAATTCAAAATTTAAAAATAATTGGTATGAATCAAACTTTTAAACTTAATTCACAAATTATAAATATATCGCGATTTTTTTTCCCGGGATAATATGAATAGTTTAATTAAATCATCATCTCCTCTTGGCCACTCAGAAGGTGGTTAGGAGGATATCCACTGATTACGACTGCAGTTTGGATGTATATCTGCTCCCCTTAGCCCTGCTCATGTTTTGATAAGAAACGGCTATGGCTAGAGATGCCTTTTTGTGCGAGCCAACTACAGTCCAGAGTGCAAATATATCCAGAGTCCAGAGTCCAGAGTGGATGTATATCCACTGATTCCGTGAGACTGCAAATTTGTTTTCTGCATTTTAAATTTTCTTCTTGAAACCGAAAGAGGACTTTGAAATCATCAGTTTTCTGCAAATATATGCGGATTTCTTATCAATGAACGAAGCCAGATTTCGAGTAGATATCAGAATATAACATGTTCGATGTTCTAGATAACTCAATCTTTGATCATCCGATACTTAGAAACCGAATCTGAAAACAACATTACTAAAAAGTGTAAAACCAAAGCAAAGAATTGTTTTGTTTTTGTCTCTTTGCTCAAGTATGTGCCCCCATGTGTATAAGCCTAGGTTACCATTGGTTTTAAAATTTTAGGATATCAAATCAACAGCTTTTTTGCCGTCTATTCTATTCATGTCTAAATTCTTCTCTTTTAGTTGAATCTTTTTATATTATACGCATAACTTATCTTTTATTTTAATTCTATTCTATTCTTAATCTTGAAATAGTACTTATTATCTTCCGCAAGAGTATTTATTCGAATTTAGATGAGTATATAGCTCTTAGCATTCTCAACGGGGTTCCAAGCATAAAACATGTCTACATCTTCCCTCTCCCATCATTTTTGACTGATTCCACAAACTACAAAGTCAGCTCTTTTTCCTCTTTCTTAAATAGTCTTCTTAAGAAATTTTGAACAACATGGCATTTGAATAACTGGAAAACATGATGATCCCTTTAACCTTTCCGTCTTTGATGACATTTTTAATCCTTACCTTTAAACACGAATCTTGCAATGTATCTTCTTTTCCAGAGAAAGTAACATCTTTGATATTCTTTTAGTGTAGAAACCGACTAAATTTGTGCACCGACTTCTATATCTTTACCATCCCATTAGTGAAAAACGGATCTTGATTGATGCAACTTTTCTTGGATACGATATTGATCCTCTCTACTGATTCTAACTGCATGGAGAAAGATCAAAATTTCTGGAAAAAGCCTGAGTACTTGGTCTGTATAATGATGATATTCCAAATCTTGATAGGGTTGCACACCAAATTCAACATCCACGGTGTCAATTTAGGACAGCAGAATTAGAGTTAGACAATGATATTTTTAATAGTTAAGAACTATTTATATTTATTCGTTACATAACAGATGTGCATCGAACTTAATACTTTTACGCGATACATTACTACTATAATTACTAAACTTCTTAACTCAGAAATCTTACTCATGATCACGGCGAAGCTAGTGAGAGCAATAAATGAATATGTATAAACTCAACTCGCCAACAAGAATGCAGATCATCAAGTTCTTGAGAACCCTTTCTAAAAGTGGTTGTGGTATTATCATATGGAGGCTCATTTCCACACAAATATATGGACCACTGGATCACCAAAGTGTTCATTTTGCAAAGGTCATGCTACACCACGCCTTCCCCCACCACCACCCCCCCCCAACAAAAAAAAAGGCAAAGATTTTATATTGAGATTTGCCTTGGAGCAATATATACAAAGATTACATTAGATTGGATAAGAACCCGTGATCAAAAATATTTTTAACACGAAATATTTCTTGCCGTCATGTTCTGTTCTTCCATAGGAAAATGGATTGTTATCTCCAGAATAGAGGTATCACAATCACCTTTGAGGTTGCATTTCAGTAGTAAATTCTCTTTGACAGAGGCTGGTTATTGCATGATGTAGTGGAATTGTGGGGGAAACGCTAGTTAAATTATGGGTGACTTTTTTTTTTTTTTTTGTTAATTCAAGTCTTTATTTCCTTTTAATAATTTTTAATGTATATTATTTGAGTTTAATCATACAAAAATAAGTCAACTTAGAATTTCCCATCTCTAACTACTATTTTATTCACATTTTCTATGTATTTAAAACAGTAGCCTGGCCTTCTTCATGTCATTTGATAATTGATATAGTAAATTTTCGATTACTAAACTACGACTGTAATAATATATATTTTTTAATTTGTAATTTTGTTTGAACGTTTAAAATGGCATAATGATATAATATCCTTGAAAAACTTAGTTAATCATCAATTTTGTATTCTTTTTTTTTTCTTTCACCGTTGATTATAATTGGTGACTGATTCTTTAGGTATAAAAAGTAATGATATAAAATATTCATTTTTAATAAAAAATATACTTAAACTGATTTTTTTTTCGGTAATAAAATTATTAGTCGGTGTAGATTAATTAAAAAGAAGTGATAAGATAAGCAAAGCAAAGCGTAATGGGAATGAGAATCTTGGTTTTAAGACCCTTAATTAAAGAATTAGGGTTAATTAAGTGTACTATTGCATAGAAGAATAAGATTAGTAGGTTTAAGCAGAATTATGCATTTCAAAAAGGAAGGATAGTGAAAAGAATGAGTCCAAGAATAGTCAATACCAAAGGCTTTTTGCTTTATTTAATTGGCCTTTAATATAATTTTTTTAATAAAATATAGTATTAAATAATATTCTCAGATCCTTCTAATGCATGCTTGTCTTCAACCTTTTGTACGTTGAGTCATTCCAGAAAGTCAAAAGGGTATCTCTTTTTTTGCATAAAGTCGATTATTATTATTATTATTATTATTATTATTATTATTATTATTATTATTATTATTATTATTATTATTATTATTATTATTATTATTATTATTATTATGCAACCTTTTTTTTCTTAAAAAAAAAATCAAACTCACAAAGATAAATAGTTGAGGTATAATAAAGATGTGTTATAAAATTAGGGTAGTGTTAGAATAAAATCTACACACTACACACTAAGAAAATTCTAACTATTCTTTGCACAAGAATTTCTCTTCAAACTTCTCTCTTTCTTTCTCTCACAATTCTTTCTCTAATCTTTCTTTCACTAATCTTTCTTTCACAAAATGATGGTGTATTACAAGCTTAGAGAATAGCTCTATTTATAGAGCTCTAATTAGTGAAATACATCATGGCATACATCATCTTCAACTAATCTCAATTAATGGTGTCTCCACTAAATGGTGGACATCCATAAAAATCTTCTAATAATTCACATAAATCCATAATTAGTGGAGCCTCCACTAATTAATGGAGATTCCAATAATTCATAACACTCCCCCTTGGATATCCATCAATTACATAAAGAATATGCCTCGTTAAAACCTTACTAGATAAAAACCCAGTGGGAAAAAAAATCTAGTGAAGGAAAAAGAGTACACTATTCTATATGTCCATTTATTACTCCC
This sequence comes from Voacanga thouarsii, assembly GCA_026120185.1. NCBI lineage: Eukaryota > Viridiplantae > Streptophyta > Magnoliopsida > Gentianales > Apocynaceae > Voacanga > Voacanga thouarsii. Next base: position 2,546,182 of record JANUWF010001190.1, read on the forward strand.
CCTGATGAGATGATTCCTTTAAATCTTTAAACCGACGCATACCGATTTTATATCTCAACTTTTCAAATGTTGCAGTCGGTAAAGTCTTCGTGAAAATATCTTGCGAGGTTATCACATGACCGAATTTGTAGCACATCAATTTCACCTTTCTTCTGGAGTTCATGAGTAAAGAAGAATTTTGGTGAAATATGTTTTGTCCGATCTCCTTTAATATATCCTCCTCGTAATTGAGCTATGCAAGCTGCATTGTCTTCATAAAGAGGAGTTGGAATATCTTTGATTGATGATAATCAACAAATTTCTCGGATATAATGAATCATGGATCTTAGCCATACACATTCTCGACTTGCTTCATGAATGGCTATAATTTCAGCATGATTTGAAGAAGTAGTCGCTATAGATTGTTTCGTAGAACGCCATGATATAGCAAGTATTTCCACATGTAAATAGATAGCCCGTTTGAGAACGTGCTTTATGTGGATCGGATAAATAACCAAAGATCTCGCATAACCTATCAATGTTGGACTGGTTTTATTTGAATAAAATAATCCGAGATCAATTGTACCTTGGAGATATCGAAAGACTTGTTTAATTCCATTCCAATGTCGTCGTGTTGGTGAAGAACTAAATCTTGCTAATAAATTGACAGCGAAAGCAATATCAGGCCGTGTGTTATTAGCAAGATACATCAATGCACCAATTGCACTCGAGATATGGTACTTCAGGACCAAGGAGTTCTTCATCATTTTCTTGAGGTCTGAAAGGATCTTTATCCACATTTAATGATCGGACGATCATTGGAATACTCAATGGATGTGCTTTGTCCATGTAAAATCTTTTAGCACTTTTGTCGTATATGTTGATTGATGAATAAATATTCCACTCTCCAAATGTTCAATTTGTAAACCAAGGCAAAATTTGGTTTTACCAAAATCCTTGATTTCGAATTCTCTTTTTAAATAATCAATTGTTTCTTGGAGCTCTTCAGAGTTCCAATAAGATTAATATCATCAACATATATAGCTAATATCACAAATTTAGAACCAGATTTCTTAATAAAAACGCATGGACATACCCGGTCATTTTTAAATCCCGCTTTCAATAAATATTCACTAAGACGTGTGAACCACATGCGCCCGCATTGCTTCAGGCCATATAATGATTTCCGCAACTTGATGGAGTAATTTTCACGAGGATAATGTTTATATGCTTCGTGCATATGAAATCCTTCGGGGATTTTCATGTAAACATCATTTTCTAAATTTCCATACAAGTAAGCAAGTGACAACATCTAATAGGCGCATATCTATCTTTTCATGTACTCGCCAAACCGATAAGATATCGGAGTGTAATAGCATCAACAACAGGAGAATAAGTTTCATCATAATCAATACCTGATCTTTGTGAAAAACCTTGGGCTACTAATCGCGCTTTATATCGAACGATTTCACTCTTTTCATTGCGCTTTCGCACAAATATCCATTTGTAGCCAACAGGTTTTATACCTTCCGGTGTTCGGACTGCAGTCCGAAGACTTCACGTTTTGCCGTTGCATTTAACTCCGATTGAATCGCATCTTTCCATTGCAACCAATCTTTTCTATGCCGACATTCATCAATCGATATTGGTTCAGGATCATCATTATCCCGTGTAACATCAAGAGATATATTGTATGCAAATATATCATCAATAACAGCTTCTATCCGATTCCAACTTCTACCTGAAGTGGTATAATTGATAGAAATTTCAGTGTTACTTTCATCAACTTCTGGTTCTTTGTCATCGCTTCTCTCTTGGTCTTTATCATTCTTTTCTTCAATATGATCTTCTGGATCATTTAATCCTCTTTTCTTTCGAGGATTTTTATCTTTAGAACCAAGAGGTCGGCCACGCTTCCGGCGTGTTTTTGACTCAACAGCCTATAGGTATAATATTTTGTTCTCACTGGAACTTCAATTCGAATAGGAGCATTTATAGCTAGAATATGCGATTTTGTAACTCTTCTCGGAGTCAACAAAAGCGTCCTGGCATTTGATTTGCAATGCTTTGCAAATGAATTATCTTTTGAACTTCAAGTTCACATGCGCTTGTGCGCGGATCAAGATAATTTAATGATGTTGTCCAAGCAAGATCCTTTTTATGCTCGTTTTGGTTCTCCCCTAATTTAGGGAATAATGATTCATCAAAATGACAATCAGCAAATCTTGCCGTGAATACATCTCCCGTCGTGGGTTCAACATACCCGATAATAGAGGGAGAATCATATCCAACGTATATCCCATTTCTTCTTTGAGGACCCATCTTTGTACGTTGGTTTGGTGCAATTGGAATATATACAAGACACCCAAAAATTCTTAAATGAGCAATATTTGGTTCTCGACCCAAAAGCCAATTGCAAAGGAGAGAATTTATGATAACTAGCTGGTCTTATACGTACAAGTGTTGCAAAGCATGTAGAATAGCATGTCCCCGTGCAGATGTTGGGAGATTTGTTTTCATTAATAATGGTCTAGCAATTAATTGTAATCGTTTAATCAAAGATTCAAGAAGACCATTCTGTGTGTGAACATGAGCTACATGATGTTCAACATTAATCCCAATTGACATGCAATATGCATCAAAAGCATGTGATGAAAATTCACCAAAGATTATCCAAACGGATATTTTTAATGTGATGGTCCGGAAATTGTGCTCGTAATTTAATTATTTGAGCAAGTAATCTCGCAAACGCCAAGGTTGCGAGTAGATAATAAACATACATGTGACCATCGGGATGATGCATCAATTAAGACCATAAAATATTTGAACGGTCCACATGGTGGATCAATAGGTCCACAAATATCTCCGTGAATCTGCTTCGAGAAATGTAGGACTTTCAGCTCCTACTTTTACCGGTGATGGTTTAACAATTAATTTTCCTAGGGAACATGCAAGACATGCGAATTTTTCCGATGTTAATATCCTTTTATTTTTTAAAGGATGACCATGTGTATTCTCAATGATTCTTCTCATCATGGTAGATCCCGATGACCCAACCGGTCATGCCAAATGCTAAAAGTAATAGGATCAAGAAACTTCTGGTTTACTAGATGATGAATTTCAATTGTACGTATTTTTACAAAATATAGACCAAGTAGAAAAAGACGGCAGCTTTTCTAATACCGATTTCTTACCCAAATGCATTTGAGTAATAAAAAGATGCTCAATCCCATTTTCCTCATTTGTTTCAACATGATACCCATTTCTCGTGATATCTTTAAAACTCAATAAATTTCTTCCGGATTTTGAGGAAAATAGTGCCTTATCAATAATAATTGTTGTTCCTTTAGGCAACAATATACTAGCTCTTCCTGAGCCCTCAATTACATTTGCACTACCATTTATCGTATAAATATTTATTTCTCCCATTTTGAGATCGTAAAAATATTTCTCATTTTTTAGTATGGTGTGTGTAGTTCCACTATCAATAATGCATACATCATCATTAATAACAGCCTATCCGAACACAAATATATATATGTAAACGTAAATATTATTAGAATAGAATGAAAATGAAAATACAAAAATATCAGTGGTGAGGCTTTAGTTCTTTTGGACACCGCCATCACCAATTAAATGGTCTATCCTACCGTCTGGGTGTTCAAAAAATCCGATACATCCATATGGGTAATATTGATATTAAGATCTTCAGGATCACTATCGTCATCCTCAACATTATTTATTGGATGTTGAGAAAAATTTGCTTCCACATTTTTATTTTTCAATGAAGCTTGATACAATTCAACTAAATGCTTAGCCGTATCGACAGCTTTCGTGACCAATGACCTTTCATGCCACATCTATAACATATATCCTCATGCTTTTCTTCAATTTCTTTTTCTTTTCCCTTTTGATCTTTTCTGCTCCACTTCGGTGGCCAGTATTTCTCACGCTTGATTATAATTGTGATAAGGGAAATATTGAGCGTGTCTACGACCATAACCACGACCAAGGCCACGGCCACGACCACGATTATAACGATGGCTTCTGCTGGAGCCAACAACATTCACTTCTGGGAGTGCTCGTAGAGCCGCTTGGTCCGCTTCATGATTTCTCAATAATAACTCATTATTTTTCTCTACAATGAGGAGGGCAAGTAATTAAATCAGTAAATTTTGTATACCCCTTTTCTCGATATTGTTGCCGCAGGACAATATTCGAGGCATGAAAGGTGGAGAATGTCTTCTCCAACATATCTTCATCGATCACTTTTTCTCCGCATAATTTTAATTGAGATGTAATTTTATACATTGCGGAGCTATATTCATTCACGGTTTTAAAATCTTGCAACCTCGAGTGCAACCATTCATACCGTGTCAGTAGGTAGTACGACCATCTTCAGTGGTCAAATCTTTCTTTTAAATTTACCCATAGGCCATATGGATCTTTTTCGGTAAGATATTCCATTTTTAAATTTTCATCGAGATGACGACTGAATAAAAATCAAAGCTTTAGCCTTGTGTTGTGCAGATGCACTATTATTTGCTTGAATAGTTTCACTAAGGCCTTCGACATTTAGATGCATTTCGCATCGAGAACTCATGACATATAATTTTTTCCGTAAATATCAAGGGCTACAAATTCGAGTTTTGCGATGTTAGCCATAGAGATCAATAAATGCGTACTGTCTTCCGGCTTTGGTAATGGCGTAAACTCGTGCTTAGTCTTCCGGCTTTTGTACCAGTAGAGACTCGTGCCGATAACGTGTTATAAAATTAGGGTAGTGTTAGAATAAAATCTACACACTACACACTAAGAAAATTCTAACTATTCTTTGCACAAGAATTTCTCTTCAAACTTCTCTCTTTCTTTCTCTCACAATTCTTTCTCTAATCTTTCTTTCACTAATCTTTCTTTCACAAAATGATGGTGTATTACAAGCTTAGAGAATAGCTCTATTTATAGAGCTCTAATTAGTGAAATACATCATGGCATACATCATCTTCAACTAATCTCAATTAATGGTGTCTCCACTAAATGGTGGACATCCATAAAAATCTTCTAATAATTCACATAAATCCATAATTAGTGGAGCATCCACTAATTAATGGAGATTCCAATAATTCATAACAAGATGTTTGTTTTACTGTTGAAGGGTGACCAATATTTGTTCGCTTCTGCTGGAAAAAGAAAACATACTAAAATTTTTAAATTTATAATTTATTTTTTGATTATTTAATTTTAAAAATAAAAGAATAATATCGATTTCGAAAGTACCAAAACAAAATCCTCAAGGGCTATGGAATTTTCATAATAATGAGATATGTCAAATATGAGCTATTTCATTTACAATATGCTTAGTTGTGATAAATTAAAATAATATTTATTATTTAATTTTCTTTTATCTAAATTAAGTAAAATAAAAATAAATTATATTTACTCCTTTTAGTAGAAGTAGAAGTTCTCTTCCCTTTTCCTTTCTCCCTTCCCCTCCTACGTTGTGAACCAAGCATAAGATGAATGTAGCAATTTAAAATTTTTTTAATATAAAAACAAAGAAATGTGAATCGAATTTAAAAATCTTATAGTAAGTACTTTAATTAAGCCATTGTATTTATTTGCTATGTCATTTTCCATATAAATAAAATAACAACTTAAAAAAAGAAATAAAAAAGTGAGGTATAAATACATCCTTCAAAAAAAAAAAAAAAAAGAGGTACAAACATGTTTTTCTGATATTCTATATTAAATCATATAATTGCACTAAAATATACTCATTTATAAAATAACTCAAATGGGTTTTTTAAGTTAATTTATATTTCTTCCTCTTATTTATTTAAAAAATTATATATTTTTTCTATACACATTTCGAAGAAAATCATTCACCAAAATAGGAAAAGAATAAAATGTCAAATTTCTTGTTAAAATCTTGAATATAATAATGAGAGAAAAGGCTAAATTTTATTATAAGTAATTCAATAATTACTTGAGAGTTTATTGCAATTTACCCCACTTAATAGGGGTAGTGGTATTTTAGTGCCACAAGTTATAAAAAAAATACACTAGAAGTTTATTGACCTAATGTTCATGACGTTATTGACTAACAGGAGTTACTTTTATAATAAAATGTCTATTTTGTCCATACTAATTATAAGATGTCCAAAATAAATTTTTAGCTTTATTGCAATTTACCTCCATTAAATTGTGATTGTAACACTTTAGTAACACAAGTTGTAAAAAAGACGTTAGAGGTTTATTGACCGTTAATCAATGACAGTATTAATTATTGAAAGTTATTTTTGTAATAAAATATTTAGTTTACTTATACTAATTAGAAGATGTCAAAAAAATTCTTTAGTAGAGGGAACTTGTGTTGGAATATATGCCATCTAGACTAGATTATTTGATGTAATTATCGAATTTATTAATAAAAGAATTTATTCTCAAAATTTATTTGTAAATTTACATTTTATTTGTTCACGATTTTTGTTTGGAAAGGACCCATTGTGTTTAAGTAAGTGATCCATTTGAATGGTGGTTTTTAATAGTAAGGTATGGATCATGAGTTACTTAACACATAAATATTTATTCTTAACCGATTAATGAGAATGAGAATCTCATCATGTATAGGTTATTGTGTTATGAATTCTAAATGGGAAATGACTTATTTTTAACCAATGAGTAGTCCACTCATTTCATAGTATGAGCGTATTTCAAATACGTAGATTATAACCTAAAATAGTGGTTTCTAAAAATACTATTTAAAGGAAATCCAGACTATTACTGCTATAACGTGGACTAATACTTTACCGTTTGAGTATGAGTTGGTAGTTTAACGAAACTAGAAGCATATACTTTGATATATTGTAGTTGAGGTTCTTTTGTAAAACCAATATACTTGTATATTGGGTATATGTGACTAGTTAGTTAAGATAGATTTGTACAAGATAACTTCTACGCTATATCACCCTTTGTGACTGTTCAAATGATCTAATTATTTAGGGCCTTGGGAAATATGACTTAGATAGTTTCTTTAGGATAGCCCCCTTGAAAAGTGGAAACATTTCAAGAGTCGTGGATCATTGAATTAGAGATTTAAGGATAGTAGATGTCTATTAAAAATGTGTTAGTACACTATTCCTCTCTAATTGCACGGCGATGTGTAGAGGGGTATTTTAGTCATTATACTTGTAGGTCGAAGACTTTACTAACGCAGCATTATCCTTGTGGTCAATATTTCCTTATGGTGATATTATGAAATATTTAAAATGTACAATATAACTATTTATATAGTAGGGGTATTTTGGTCATTTTAGTAGCTAAGACGATGTGTCTTTTGATCCCCGGAATGGCCCTTAAGTCATAAAAGATTTGGATTAAGAAATTGGTCTTGATAATTATGAATTTTTATTTTATTAGTCCAATTTATTATTAGATTAGAATAAAATAAAAGGTTCGAGAGAGAATTTTTATTTTATCTAATTTAATTGGTTAATTAATTATTCAGGGCCTAATGTCTAGATTGAATAATTAAAAAATTAATCTGGAACTAGATAAAAGGTATGAAATTTTATTTGGTCTATTTGGGCTTGTTAATTATTTATTAAGCTGTTTAATAAAGTCTAAAAAATAAATAATTGAGATTTATTATTTATGGGTGTTCAAGCCCAAGAATAAATAATTTCATCTGGCCCAATGAATAAGACCAAGATAAAATAAAATTTATAAAATAAATAAATAATAATTAATTAATTAATTATTAATTTAATTAATTAATGAATTAAAATAAATAAAATAAATAAAAAACAATACGGGATGAAACTCGTATTGTTTTGCATGCAGGATAACGAAAGTATGGATGCTTTATGATGTCTTCTCTCTCGAGGATGGATTCAAATGAATCAAAATGTTATTGAAGTGATGCTGTTTTGAGTGAGTTATCTTTGCGCTTCCAATTCACAGAAGAAAGGCAAAAAAAACAGCTCTCATATTTCATTTTTGCATACACAGAAGTCAAATCCATTTTCGAACAAAGACCAAAGTTGATCAAAATCCAATATTTAAGCCTTCACCTGCTGTGTTATGGGCATCATTTCGGAAGATCGAAAGTTTCGTATAGATGAGACGCAATAGACGTTTGCAAGGACGTGAGCCATTAGGCTAAAAAATCCTTATACAGATATCTACACCAGTGCGAAAAGGGCCACTTAATCACAGAGGTAAATTTTTCGTTTTCCTAACATACTTTCTTTTTGATGATTTTTCCCATTTTAAACCTTTAACTTGTCATTTGAAGTATTTGTAAATTTATAATGCTTTTTATAATTTTTAGTAACATAAATGTAAACTAAAATTTTAATTAACTTTTAGAACTTAGATATATTATATATAATTTTGGCAAGATCTAAATATGATGTAAATTTAAATATAATAAATCTAAAATAAAATAAAAAATTGCACCAATATTTTTCTCATTAAAAAAAAAGCAAAGTGACAAAAAAATTATCATATTTCTTTAGTTTAATCAACAACAAATAAAAAAAAAACCTATTATGTCATCATTGTTTTGTTTGTTGTTGATTAGATTAGAATATATATATATATATATATATATATATATATATATATTGCTTTGTTTTTTTTTCAAGAAAAATATTAATACAATTTCGTGATTTTATTATAAGTCTTTTCTATTTGAATTTGTATCCTACTTAAATCTTGACAAAGTTATATATGTATGTCTAATTACAAGAATTTGATTGAAACTTTAATTTATATGTTTGTTACATTTTATTCTATTAAATAGATAATGATACTCTAATACAAAAAACTATAAAAAGTACTACAGATCCACAATACTTCATGTATCGAGATTCCTCCGCTAAAAGATTTTGATATCTTATAATTAATATAAATAAAATAAATATTTTATTATCAAAGTAATTTACATTAATCAATAACGTCATTAATTACTAGTCAATAAACACTCAACGTCTTTTTACAACTTATGATATCAAAATATTACAATACACAACTTAATAAAAATAAATTATAATAAACTTAAAATATCATTATTCTTAACTCAACGGGAATAAATTATAATAAACCCGATACTTTGTTTAACAAGGATTGCGTGGATGCATGGCCCACAAAATATTTGAGAATTTGAGGCGATCAATCTAATCATGAGAGAGCCAAGAAAAAAGCAAGAATCGTTTGTGGTCTGATTTAATTATTAAACACACAAAAAAATAAAGTCAATTTTCCATTTCATGGTGGGTGCACGAGAAACACATTAACAAAAAGTGGTTTGTTGGGCAACTTCTTCTTCTTCTTCTTTTTTCTAATGACGCAATCCTTTAATTTTGAATGATGATACTTGAGTCTGTTCGATTATTAAGATTATATTTGGATACTAATTTTTTATTTTTATCACGTATTAAATTTTTATTTTAATTCAAATATATTATTATTTTATATATTTTTTATTTTTCGATTAACTGTTATTTACTTACAACTTATTATATTATATTTCTTTGAATCCCACGTAATCTCATATATTTAATAAATTTTTGTAAAACTCGTCTCAAACCAATCTCTTCCTACTTACACTCTAAATTATTGAGTCAGTAATATCTAAATTGAAGAGTAGCTGTTTGTTTTAACAACTTTATAATTAAAGATTTGTTCAAGAAAAGAAAAAAGAAATTATATTCATTCCATAATATATGTATATATATAGTATAAACAAAATGTCTGACATTAAACTATTGAACTATTGAGACATCATTTTCAATTGAAGAATCAAACCTCGTTTTGGTAACTGCTTCCTAATTAGCTTAAATCTAACTACAAAATTGTAAAGAGAAAAAGGGAAACTATGTCTCCTTATGAGATGTTTCAGACAGCCAGATTGTCTCTTTCAGTCGGGTTTTGCTAAACAGCCCTGTTTCTCTGCCAGTGTCCAAAAGATGAGATTCGAAAGAAAGATTGGAATTGGGAGTGTATTTCGGGGCAAAATTTGCTCACAGAGATTAGTAAGGTTGTGTCCGCTTTTGGAGGTGAGGTAAAGAATCTGCCTCAATTGGACCAACTCATTTGGTACTTAATAGATTTGTTAAACTATTGAATCAAACCTTATTTTAACCAACTCATTTTTTCAAACGTTACCACCAAATTCTCCTACAAAACCGCTGAAAAAGGAAAAAGAAAATTCTAACAAGGCAAACACATGTTTTACCTTAAATTATTGAACTATTGAGTTTTTGAAGATTCAAACCTCGTTTTTTCAACTTCCTAATTAGTTGAAACCTTGTTATCAAAATCTCTCACAAACCCATGACAGAAAAATGGAAATTCTCATAAAAATCCATTCCAAAAAAAAAAAAAAATCTAAAACAAGCAATATCTCACACAAAATGGAACAAGGAATTCTATGAATACTATTTTGGGAAGCTTATCAAAGGCATTGATGGATGAATTAGGACTCCTATAGTTTTTTTTTTCCTTCTATCCTTTGGTGTATTTGGCAACACAAGGTCACTAATTAAGCTATACCTTTTGTAAAGAATATAATCACCATCTAAACTAAGGGATTAGAATGTGGTTCCATTTCCCTATTAACCCCTTGCCTTCCACTAAAGGTCACCTAATTGTATTCTTTAGGGCCACTTATAAATATTTCCAAGTTGTAATATCCTCTCAATGCATTCTCTTTTTGGAAAGGGGTAGGAGGAAGAATATGTTTTAGTGTCAATTTGCCTTCTTTTTTTTATCTATTCTCCCACCGTTGCATGCATCTTTTTGTTTTTGCAAAATAGTTTTTTATATAGAGATTAAATTCACCTTTTTAGAATAGTAATTATACTTTTTTAAAATATGTACACGGATTTCAAGTCCTTCTAAAATTAAATAGAAATGATATTGTCATTCTTCCTATGTACTTCCTCCGGTCAAAACTAAGTTGTCTAATTATCAAAAGACAAATTAGCATATTTTGGTCTTTAAAGCTGTTGTTCGTATTGTTTTCGTACTCAATACTTTTTTTTTTTTTTATCATTATGATTCTTAATAATTTTTTCTGTAATTATAGTCCCTAATTTTTTGTTTTTAAGGACCATATAATGGCAGATTTTAAATAAAAAAACAAAACATTAAAGATCATAATGACAGAAAAATATTAAAGACAAAAATATTATAAACATCAAACTTTAGATATTAAATAGGCTAAATTTCTTTATCAAAATTACACATATTAAAGAATTATAAAATATTATAATAATAAAAAAATTAAAACGTTTATTTTACCCTTCTTTTAATTTTAATAAAATCTCTTCTTATTAATTATATTCTACCCCTTCAATTTTCTCCCTCACGTTTCTTGTTTCTCTCTTAATTAAGTAAAATTTTGACTTTTTTTATAGGAGAATATGTTGTCATTCTTAATTAAAATAAATTTATTATGGATAGTTATCATGTTAATTAATTAATGAGAAATTAGTATAGGAATAAAATTAAAAAAATTAAATACAATTAAAAGGTGAACAATTATGTGTTGACTCGGGAAGAATTTGGTCATACGGCCTATTGTTTATCGGCGTTGTCATTATTAGCTTCATTTTCTTGCGCATTATAAATAGAAGAGACACCCAAAGGCTCACCGAACCACACACTTGTCTTCGTCTCTGCTGCTTCTCTCGATTCTTTTCGACAGCTCCTTTGGCAACAAAATTTGCAGTCATTTCCTAGATCTTCTCTTGCAATTTTTACCACCATGGCTATGGCTGCGTTGGTAGCTGCAATGGTCATATGTCTCACCATGTTCTTCAAAGTTGCCTACGACTTCATTTCTTGTTACTGGCTGACACCGAGACGCATCAAGAAAGTCATGGAAAGGCAAGGGGTGCGTGGCCCGGAACCTCGGTTTCTTGTTGGAAACATCTTGGACATGGCCTCGTTTATAGCCAAATCTACCTCTGAGGACATGGAATCCATCAACCATGATATCGTCGGCAGACTTCTGCCGCATTTTGTTGCATGGTCTAAGATATATGGTACCATCGTTATCATTATTTCTCCAAAAGAACCGTTTTTTTTTTCTAATATTTTGATCAATCAAATGTATAATTGTTATGCGTGTGTTGGTTCATTCTTTCACAGGAAAAAGATTCATATACTGGAACGGGACTGAGCCCCGCTTGTGTTTGACGGAAACGGATCTAATCAAAGAACTTCTGTCCAAATACAGTTCCCTTTCCGGTAAATCATGGTTGCAGCAGCAGGGATCGAAGCATTTTATCGGGAAAGGTCTTTTAATGGCGAACGGCGATGATTGGTATCATCAGAGGCACATTGTAGCACCGGCTTTCATGGGAGACAAACTCAAGGTAAAAATGAATAAGCAAGTTCAAGGGAATAAAATTTGATGTGAGCAAAGTGTGAATGATATAATAAGATGTGTTTAGACAGCAACGTTTATTTTGGTTATACTATATATTTGTCCAAGAATCATTATAAATGGATGGTTTTTGTTTTTTGGCACAGAGCTATTCAGGGTACATGGTGGAATGCACTAAGCAGATACTCCAATCACTTCAAAATGCAGTTGAGTTGGGAAAAGGAGAGGTTGAGATCGGAGAATACATGACTCGGCTCACTGCCGATATCATTTCTCGAACAGAGTTCGATAGCAACTACGAGAAGGGAAAGCAGATATTCGATTTGTTAACAGTTCTGCAACACCTTTGTGCACAAGCCAGCCGGCACCTTTGTCTTCCCGGCAGCCGGTGAGTTGCTTTCTGTGTTTTTTTTTTTTGGCTTTCCTCTTCTCTTAGCCATGAAAGAATTTCATATTCTTTTCTTTCTACTATGATTCCAACAACGAAAATTCTAACATAGACCGGGCGGCGGTGAAAAGTTCGCGGGGACCGCATGACAAGTTGTAACGTTTTACGGGTTCTGAAAAGAGAAAAGAAGAATTTGGTAGTAACGTATTTCGGGTTCTGAAACTGACTGGCAGAACGAGTCCATTTCCAAGTAGTTTCATCAATGTAATCGCCATAGAATAATCCCACATTAATTAACTGAGTTGGCTATTTATGATTTGTAGGTTTTTTCCAAGCAAATATAATAGGGAAATAAAATCCTTGAAGATGGAGGTGGAGAGGCTACTAATGGAGATCATACAGAGCCGAAAAGATTGTGTAGAGATTGGTCGAAGCACTTCCTATGGAAATGATTTACTAGGGTTGTTGCTGAACGAGATGCAGAAGAAGAAAGGCAATGGTTCTTTTAGCCTGAATCTACAGCTGATCATGGATGAATGCAAAACTTTCTTTTTCGCAGGCCATGAGACCACAGCCCTCTTGCTCACTTGGACAGTCATGCTACTAGCAAGCAACCCATCATGGCAAGAAAAAGTTCGAGCTGAAGTGAAACATGTTTGCAATGGCGAACCACCCTCAGTAGATCAGCTTTCAAAGCTCACCCTGGTAAGCTCCAAATCCCTTAAACCCTCTCTGCCTGGAGGCCGGAAAGGGTCCCGAAAAGCAGACACAAACAAAAACAAACTATAAAGGTTTAGGTGCGATGCTGCCCCTCTTACACAGAATACACTGAATCGAATCCACGTATAGAGAATTGTTTACTAGACTTTAGATTTGGAGAAAACTTACCAATAATTAGTCATTTCATTGACCATATAAAAAAAATGTGAGCTTAACTTATCCCCTTTTTGTCCTTTTGTTGAGTAGGAGGGAAATAGGAAACGAATAAGGGTTGTTTGGTTTGAGGAAAAGGAAAGAAAAAGAAGAAAAAAGGAGTACAAAGGAAAGGAAAGGGAAGGGAATGAGAGGCAAGAAAGACTAATTATTATTATGGTGTTTGATTAGATATAGAAGAAAAAGTTAAGTATAACATTTGGGGTAGGGAATGAAAGAAAAGAATCCTATTTGAGTTTATATTTTTCTATATGATAATATTAAATATTTTATTCATTAAAGATGTTTTAATTTATTTATTAAATAATTATTAAATGAAATTTTCTCTATCTCTGTTTCTGCTCACTTTTGGACACAAAAGAGTTTGAAACTCTTATATTTAATTTAATCCCTTTATTCTCCTCTCATTCCTTTTTTTTTTTCTTTATAAAAAACTAATCCAAATGCCTAAAACTCAAACCTTTCCTTTTCTCTCCTCTCCTCTTTCTAAATTCCTTCAATCCAAACAGGTTGTAAAAATCATCACGCTCACTTTGCTAGAAAGACAGGCAATTTTTCTTTTCTTTTTTTTAAAACTAATCCAAGCACTTAAATCTCAAATCTTCTATTTTCTCTTCTCTCCTATCTTTTCATTTCTTTTAATCCAAACAGGCTGTAAAACTTGTCTGCTCACTTTGCTTTGCTACAAAGACAGGCAATTTTCCATATATATTAAAACCATTGCCTTTTAGATTTCACTTCTATCAGTGTTGGCAAGAGACGATAGCCTGCAATTTCTAATTCAACAAGTCATTGAATATAAATATACAGCTAGTTCATCGTGTAGGAAGATGGCATGCCATGGTGGGAATAAATCGATTCACTGAAATCCAAGAGCAACTTCAATATACTCCACATGCTTGGTTGGCTGGAGGGCACTAATCATTTTTGATGCTCATTGGGAGGGAGTGGGGTGGGGAAGACCTATTTGGAAATACTAAAAGATTTAGTCTTGATTTGGTAGTCTAGCTGGTCATTATGGAGTTATTAGAATCCTTTGAAACAAGTCAAAACGCTGACTAGCACCTAAATCAAGTTAAATATAGCATTCTTTCTTGGCAAAAAGTTTAGGAATAATTTATGAATTAAACTGATTAGTCAGTAACAACTTGTTTTAATAGTAAGAAAATTATTACTCAAGGCGTTTGTTGAAAATTCAATATCGAGTTTAGTTTCATCCTTTCCTCTATCCCACTCCCCCACTCCTTATCTCTCCTCCCTCCCCTTCTAAAAAATAAAAAAGCTGATCAAGATCTTTCTATTTTATTTCTGCAGTTGAACATGGTAATCAACGAATCACTCAGACTGTATCCACCAGCTACAGTTCTACCAAGAATGGCCTTTGAAGATATCAAGCTAGGTGACCTTGAAATTCCAAAGGGTTTATCGATATGGATTCCAGTTCTTGCAATTCATCACAGTGAAGAAATATGGGGTGAAGATGCAAACGAGTTCAAGCCTGATCGTTTCGCCTCCAAGTCTTTCGCTCCCGGCCGGCATTTTCTGCCGTTTGCAGCCGGGCCAAGGAACTGTGTTGGCCAATCTTTTGCTCTGATGGAAGCTAAGATCATCCTAGCCATGTTGATATCGAAGTTCAGCTTCACTATTTCAGAAAATTATCGTCATGCACCAATCATTGTCCTTACAATAAAACCTAAGTATGGAGTTCAAATCCGATTGACACCCTTGGGTGTGTGATCAAGTTTTAGTAAAAGGATGACTTTTCTTGCTCATAAATTTTGGATAATCTTGGAAGTAAAAAAGGGCATTATGATTTCTTTTTCAATTTTTTTTTTACCCCTATGGTCATAGCAGATAAAGATTTGGGAGTGTTGTTGTGACTAAGTTTGTTTTGTTTGACAAAACTATGGGGATAGAAATAGGATTTGTGGTTGAATATTGTGAGAGGTTGGTCCAACTTTCAGTAAATATAAAATTTTATTTTGAAACTTAAGTATTGTTCAAATTTTATTTTGATCCTTTTTATAATTTATTATTATTTCGTAGTATTTCAACTATAATAGTTTGGAAAGAAAAC
This sequence comes from Voacanga thouarsii, assembly GCA_026120185.1. Taxonomy (NCBI): domain Eukaryota; kingdom Viridiplantae; phylum Streptophyta; class Magnoliopsida; order Gentianales; family Apocynaceae; genus Voacanga; species Voacanga thouarsii. Next base: position 2,561,956 of record JANUWF010001190.1, read on the forward strand.
TTTTTACATGACATAGCTTTCCTCCAAACCAAAGAGAGTAGGAGGAAGTATAAGCAACCAAAATCTCTTACCTAATTTATCGACAGAATACTAAACGAATATGAGAAAAATACATTCATATGGTAAGGACTGGTTAATTTGAGGGCTGATATGAAACTAGGGGAAATGTTTGAAGGATGCAAAATAAATTTTACCTAAAGAGGGAAAACAAAATTATAAAACAAGAAAGCCCCTTTCATGCTTTTGCTTTAAGAGTAGTTATCAGTGGGCTCAAAGACTTTTAAGATGAGGGTTAGAACTTAGAATAAGATTTTAAGCATAGAGGAATTAATGATTAAGCTGAGGTACTTAGGATAAGCCCGCAGAAAAGAATAAATAAATCACAAGACAAAGTGATGGGCAAAAAGGTTTTCTTCTTTGCTTTGATGCTTCAAAACACTCACAATCATAGTTAGATTGATACTTGTTTAAATTTTTCTTTTTTTTTTTTTGGCCCAACTCATGATGAATTGGTTTAGAAGTGCCCTCTCATCTTTCAATTTGAAAATTAGGCAACTTGTTATCTTGGCAAAGGGGAGTAGGGTCAGTATCTTTGTGATTTTAAAGCTCAAAAATGATGGTTTGCTTTTCTTTCTTAGCCTACCCTATCATAACCATTCACCTGCTTACACACCAGTCTGGATTCTGCATTTCTGCACCCCCCCCCACTATGGCTCTGTTCTCTTTGATTCACCCACCCTTCATTTCAGTATATAATATTCTTCTATTATCACTCTTTCATATACCTCAGCTAGCTGCCCCTATAGGGTATAGTTCAGTGCTCTTCAATCATTTTCTTCATGCAATTAAGCCATGAACTTGGCCACTTGCCCAGCTTGAACACTCTTCTCCTTCCTATTAAATTCATGTATTGACCCTTCTTTTGAGAGTTGAAGATTACCTATCTACTTAAATTATTAAGAGTTTACTACAACAGTTCAATCGAAAAAAATCCTGTTATCAAATTGACTGATGTGGATTAAAAAGTCAAATTGCATCTAATTGCAGGAGAAAGATATATCAATTAATTTAAAATATAGTAAAAATTGAAAAAGTATTAACAATGCATTAAGACAATTAGACAAAGCATGCAGCTGATCGCATGATACCATGCATTCACAGTTTTAGTCTCATCGTGTTGTCTGTGGTCTGTTGAAGAATTTCACTGGACTGGCGACAAGAAGCATCTTCTTGTGAGTTAATCTTGTTCGAGTTTCCAGTTAAGATCCCCCAAATGTAAACGTCTATATTCAACTAATCATGCTATAAATTAGTCCCTTAAAAACCACACAAAGAAGAGATGATTGCAAAAGGCTAATTATAGTACAGAATCAAGGATAGAATAAAAAAAAATAGAGATTGGGAAGGACAAACTATAATGTTATAACTTCTTAAAAAATTTTAGGGGGCAAAAAGTAAAAAATTTAAAAGAATTTTTTCAATTTTTTAAAGGAAAATATTTATAATATTAAAAAAATTTGGAACGTCCCTATACAGAACGTAACATTCATATAATTTAGAATATCATATGTATATTTTATAACGTATAATATTGTATTTATAATTCAAACTCTTTTTCTTTCAACGTAAATTATAAACAGAAATATAAATTTTAAAGTGTTTCAAAATTTGGCACTTCCGAAGATAGACCAATAGCATCAAAACACTGCATTCTAACCCTTTCTTACCATTCAAATTGAAATGAAGAAAAGCAGATAATGACCCCCCCCCCCCCCAACCCCCCCCAAAACAAAAGAGATCAAGAGGGGTTTGAAGTTGGCTGCAATGGACTTTAGCTGCCACCTACCTAATAATACTATATAGTTTCCAAAAGATAGTGACAGAATGGAGTTTCGATATCTTAATTTAAAAATGCATAAGATTGAGAGATTAATACACAGTCGTCATTGAAGATATATATAAATAAAGCCAATTAGAGTCCACATATGGACTTAAAAGAGATTATCCTAAGGTAATCATTAGATGTATACTCTTTTCTAATTAATATATTTCCTTTGCACGAGTTCAACTGAGTGGCCAAAAGTTGAAGAACAAAAAAAATCAAGAAAAGTTTTTAGGTTTTCTTTTGATGATAATCACGTTTCTAAAAGAGTCAAAGTAAGTGATATTAACTTTTTGCTTCTTCAATGGACCCTTTAATTAAATTAGAACGTCCTATTAAGTGTTAATACCTTGATTAGAAAAGCTAAACATATATGCATTAGCCTACTAGTCTTGTCAAATTATGCCCACCCATCATCGTCTCTCTCGGTAACCACCTTCACCACCACCACCACCACTAGTACGACCACCACCACCATCACCACCAAAACTTGTTCCCAAATTATTTAATATCTTGCATATCTTATTATTCAAACAACTTGTTTTTATTTTAATAACCTAACTTGCTATAAAAGATGAATTTTCTTTCTGTCTCATCCCCCTCTCTTCTAAGCCCCAGAATTGCAGATTCCAAGTGGCTGACATATGGTACACAGTTTAAATGATGCCTCGTGCAACATTTTAAAGACAGCATACACAAGCAGAGGTCCCCATATCGCACATGCTTAATGCTTCTTTAGGCATTTCGTGACCATTTGAAGTACTATTTCACCTCCATTTTCATCCAGAAATGGTTCGTGATTGAAATCAAGTAATAGCTCTGGAATGGCAATATGCAGCACTTGGAAAAAGTATATAGAGCTAGTGCATCAACTCATGGGTCTAGATGCTACACATATAGGTTTGTCTAAGTATATCTCCATATGGAAGAAGGAATGAGAATCAAACCCGTAGCAAGGATTGTTTTGGCCCCAAAAAAATGAAACAGAGAACGAAAGTGCAAATGAAGAACAGTATTCAATGTCTCTCTGGATTCAATTGTTTGTCTTCCATGGAAGTCACCCATAAAACACAAAATTGACATGCAGCTCAAATATGCCATACACTTTGGACTTTCTTACATCTACCGACACATTATGAAAGAAATGAGAGTCAAGCCCATACCGTATTGTGAAAGTGACTACTAATGCCAAGAGAATATGGCACAAGAGTCAAAATGGTGACTATCTAAGCGTAGTTATTTCTAGGATAAAAGAAAAACTTTTGTCTACAATCCTAGGATCTTAGGAAGGGATTGACGTCGGTGGTGCAGGCTACTTGGTGCGAGCTGACCTCGTGACGCATTAAGAATAGCTTTCATTTGCAATATCTTGGCCGAAAATAAGATAGTAGATTAATAAACCCTCTTCTTTATTTTCTTTTCCGTCTTTTGGCAGCCAGCACCGTCTAGGACAATCGGCTTTCAATTCAAACCATACTGTCCATGCCTAATAAAAGAGAAGGAAAGAAGACCCCCTTCAATCCCATGCATTAAAACCAGTAACTTTTGAATCCTTGACTTTCTCGTAAAATCCACAAAGTGCCAACGTTTTTTGGCTGTGGATGCTTGGATTTTTAACGTGGCTGACACATAAATAGGCCATGGATAAGGGCACCTTACAAAGAGAAAAGTCCAAAAAAGGATTTCTTGAACCACCAAGTTTTGACAGAAGATGGTTTTTGCCTGTAGAAATTCCATTCACGAATGTGGAGCTAACATGGTGGATCTTACTGCTATTCTCATCTTCAGAATCAATATAATAACGTCACAAAAATACATAGCAACATCCTATATAACACTGTACTCATTAGAGAGACTATCATACTAACTAAATATCACATCGATTGAGTTCTTAACTCGTAGTTCAAGAACATCGGCGTTGGGCTAACAAAATTACCGTTCATATCAACCTGACACGTTCAACATGAAACAAACTTGCCTGAGGCAGAGCCTCTACTGGCTATATGGTATGAATTGATTACTGTCAATGAAAAGTTAAGTTTGTGATGCACTCGTAATGATGAATCAACCAACACAACAGCCTAGGAAATGACTACTGAGGACGGAGATGTTCCACACACAAATCTTGGGGGATTGGATAGCAAACATGAGGCTATTTGAGTGGACCTTAAATGAGGGGCAACAAAGCAAATAGCATTCAATCTGCCAAGAGTGGCCAGGTAGGAGAAGCACTAGTCTGCTGGAGCATGAGAAATGACAATCTCAGAAGGAACTCCTTTTGCCATCATGCAGTTTTTGGATATCCAGTCACAGAAATAATCAGGCAACCACATTATATCCCTGAGAAAGAGGGCAAAAGAGAAACAAATAGCATATCTTACACGATTGAACAAATGGACACTAGCTCTTCCATTCAATTACTGTACTTCTGTACAATACGGAAGAGGCAATTGATTCAATTGTCAACCATGAAAGGACCTTGTGGTTCTGAAAAGGTAAAGTCATGTCAAATGATGGTTCACATTACACACGCTTATGGACAAAGTATTCAATGAAAATCCAAGATCTGGAAGCCCCATTTTCTGGATATGAACGATATAGAAATTTCCCCCTATCCATGTGAAATGACTAAACATCTAAACAGATTAATGATAAAACCACAACGTGGAAAGAATTGAAGAGTCGTATGGAAACCTTTTAGGACAATTTTGGAAAAAAACATCTTGCCTTGTTGATGTTAAATCCGTCAGCACCTGGTCAAGGTGGATAGATCGGAAACATGCCACAAAAACCCACACACAAGAATTGAGCATGTCACATAGACCCTAGAGGTTTACAAGATATAAGATAATTTAGTTATATAAATAAAAACAGGCTAAGGAACACGATGGCATGTTCTGCACTACAGTCTTTTCAGTTTTCAGGAACCTGTTCCTTCTAAAATTTTTAACATTAATAAGGTGCTTTGTATCGTAATATTTTTCCGGGGAATCCTAAAAACATTATTTGTGTTGATTATCACATAAAACAAGGATACAAATCTCACGTTATGCAGAAAATTTTGCCAATAGTCAGGTATCCATTTACCAAAAAGTACAGAAGAATTTCAAAGCGAGATCTAAATCACACAGTTAAAGGATGTAAAATTCAACGTGATGATGTTCAATTGAATTTGGGGAAATAATAAAGATACAATAAATAACTACATGCTGGAATACAGAGTTGGAGTGGTGTAAAATTGAGTATTACAGCGATTTGAACCCCATAAACACATAATCACATCATATATTTTATACCCCTAAAAGAGCACAGGGAAACATGCAAGATTTGACCTGTTTAAGAGCAATATAACAGAGCATTCATGTCAGATCCTACAGCTTCTCAAACATAGTTTCATGATTCCTTGGATCCTGCAGAAAACCTAAAAGTAAAGATGAAAGATAGGTCCTAAACAACACCTAACTTGCTGACAAAAAGGAGAAAGGAAAAAATTTCCAATATTAGGAGAAACTAAGACAGTTATTATTCCCCAATTAAGAAATACATGTGACAATTTGAAAACATAAATTTCCTCTAATATCATCAGCATCTACTGATTTAACCAGCAACAATTTTAAGATTATGAAAGGGAGCCAACCTATGGTACAAAAATCACCAATTCTTGCATCAATATTGGAAAGCACCTTGTGCACTAATGTTCTGGTAAGGGGCTTGTTGTGTGGGGATGTTTTGATAGGGTGCTGGTGAAGGATTGAAGTTCTGGTAGGGCACTGAAGAATGGTTGAAGTTTTCATATGAAGGATTAATGCTTTGATAGGCACCTTGCTGAGCATTATAGCTCTGATAGGGATCTCTCTGACTACGGCTATTATGTCCTGCAGAGGAACCAAATGGTGGAAACATATTTTGTGCATCACTCAAATGCTCAGAAGACCAACGACGAATATCCATAAGATGCTCAGAACCACCAGCATGATGGTCGTGAAGCTTCATCCTGGATCCCACGATCTGGAATTAGATCAGAGATTTAGCAAATATTTCAGAGTCAAAACTACCTTGAGTTTTCCAAATACATTAAATGGGAAAATCCAAAGTAGTGATAATATTAATATAATCCTACACAGATACCATGGAATTCCTATTTTAACTGCAATGCAAAAAACCATTATGGCTAGCACTATCATTCATTGGCATCCAGGTTCCCAATTCACAATCAAAGTGCAATTAGGAAAAATAAACATCACGACTTAAAGCTAAAGGAACCCTAAGCAGTGGCCGCGATAATATAATGTGACATGACGACAACAAATAATGGCAACTTCGATTCCATAGCACTTAAAAAGTAAATCCAAAAGCACTAACACATCACTATATACAGACTAGATTTCCTACAATTCTACAGCACTTAAAAAGTAAATCGCACCTCACCCATATTGCCTGCCCTAGCTCCAACGATAGAATCAGTAATGTCATTTCGCATCCTCCTATCACTGCTGATGCCTGAGTATCTGGAAAGCCTAAACAATCATATCCATTAACCAACAATCCAAAAGAACTACCAAAGATTAAACAATGCAAAGGCATAAATTACCCCATAGGAGTTGGAGGACCCGGGTAACCAGAAGGCTCATACTCACAACCACCACCCTAACACCAAAATTAGAAATATTCAGCAATACCTCAAAGATTAGATTCTCAAAAATTATTTTTAAACAATGTCACAATCATGGCAAAGGCATCAACAAAAATTTAATTTACAAGGTCACAATATTCTTTCATCAAATTTCAGATTTCCAAAGAAGACAGAAAATGTTTCAAGTCATTACTAGAAAAGTAATATAACCATAAACAGCACCTGTAACAAAGCCATTTTCTTATGGCTCAACAGTAACAAGTTGTACAACCTCAAAGCAACATATAACAATAATGCAAAAGCAAAAGTAACAGCAGCTGGTAACTCACAATAGGTATATAGTTGAAACATGAATGTTGATTTTAACATACACTTGCTGAATGTGCACAAAAGCAAATCAGACATCAATTTGTACCTTATGATGTTCATATCTACCCAAGCTACCAACTCCCATGGCACCAGAAGGGGGTGGACCTCCACCAGGTAAATTCCCTCCAGGAACAAATCCTGAAACTGGCCTAGTAGGAGCAGGTTCAACTTTAGCATTGGCATCCCGAAGACATCTAGTCCTGAGTCTTGAAGCTATCTCTGCAAGGGCATCTTTTGCGACAGCATAGTTTCCTGATACCTGAATTATCAGAATGACACATAACCTAAGACATGGAATTTATTTCCCCATAGGCCATAAAAAGAAATAATGCTAAATGAGGAATAATAAGGATTAGTTAAAAGCACCAGCTACAATTCATTCACCTGCACCAGTTCCTCATCATCAGATGCACATTTGGGTTTATCTTCCTTGGAAAATACACGAATGTCCGCCTGAGTTCTCCTTCTCATCTCATTAATAACATGACCTCCTTGCCCCAAAATGCACCCAACCTTGCTTGATGGAACTAAAAGTCGTGTAGTGATAATTCCTTTCTCATTCAATTCGCTAGTTTTATTTTGAAGGTGAAGAATGGCATCAATAGTTTGTGATCGTGGGTTCCACAGAACCTGTAATAATCTGCAGTTGAGTGACATACTGCCATGCAATAATCACAGTGGCATCTGAAAAGGAAGGAGAAATCAGCTAACCTCAATGGAGGAGACGCGAATAACTCTTTCATCCAACTCGGAGGATACATTCTCAACTTGAATACTAGCTCCTGTCTCCTGTTCTAGTTGTCTTACATTGAAACCCCCCTTGCCAATGACCCCACCAATCTTAGCAGCTGAGCACAAAATTTTCATTGAAAACTCACACGGCGCTTCTCCACCACATGGGGGAGGATAACCATCAAAATCACTAGGCCCTAATCCATAAGGCTCGTTTCCAAATCTTTCTGCCCATGGCATGGGCATATCTTGCTCATTAGGGTAACGATGGGACCATGTAGAATTTCCAAGGGGAAGCATATTTGCCACAGGAGGACCAGGAGGATGAAAATTTTGAGTACCATGAGCCAAGGGAAAACTCAAAGGAGGCTTGTCCTTGCGCGGATTCTGATGCAACAAAGTTGACACTTCATAGAGAGCTTTCTTTGCAATTGCAGGTTTACCTGATATCTGTAGAAACCTATAAATATGAGAAACTCTAACCATGTTGGGGGAAAAAAACAAAAAAGCAAAAGAAAGAGGAAGTCCATTTCAGAAGAAGAAAACAATTGTAAGGCATGAAAGTTTCAGTTGAAATAACTAAAAGAATGTAGCCCATAAAATACAATCCCAATCAAAGATGTCAGCATCTCAGTGTCGGACAGCATTATTCACTTCCAGGTTCAATAGTCACAATCATTAATTATTGCTTTCAGTTGAAAAATCATCTAGCAACAAAGCTCCACTGCTACAAACTTTCTATCCTCTATCCCATGGTAAAGTGAAGAAGAAACCTAGAGAGAAATTTAAGGCACTTCCAACATGAAAACATAACCAATGATAGGACAGCTTTTGGTGCCTACTCTCGCAGAACGGAAGGGAATCAACTTACGTGAATAGATGTTGAGCTACCCGTAGCATATCTACAAGTAACTCGACTGAAAGGAGAGGAAGGAAAACGCTTGAGCAAATTGGTTCCTCCGCCCCATACCCTTCGGTAGGTGGTGCCCTAAAGTACTTATTAAGTTATTACCTCACGTCAATCTTCCTCAATCAATGTATAACCTTGCAAGCACCCTTCCTTCCCTAAATCAAAAGCTATCTTTGAAGGCTCTATATCACTGCTGACAAATGATATTATAAGTTCTATCTAAAAGGGAAAATGTTTATCCTCATGATAGCCTTGAACGGGGTATATTTAGAAAATGTTGTCTGAAAGAATGTAGAATTTCCTATTACTATCGGGGTGCATTAAGGATCAGCGCTTAGCCCTTTCCTCTTTACGGCCGTTATGTACGAATTGACTTGCACTATACAGGAGGCTGTGCCATGGTATATGTTATTTACTGATGATATTGTGTTGATTGATGAGACTAGAGCCGATACAAATGTTAAATTGGAGTTATGGCGACAGACATTAGAATCCAAGGACTTCAGAATTAGTAGGTGTAAAACGGAGTATATAAAATACAAGTTCAGTATTAGCAGAAATATAGCTCAAAGTGTAACTTTGGATGATAAAGATATACCAGTAAGTGATTGCTTCCGATATCTAAGATATATTATTCAGAAAGACGGAGAACTTGATGGCGACGTTGCACACCGAGTTACGGCGGGTTGGTTGAAATGGAGGAGTGCTACTGGTATTCTATGTGATCGTAATATACCATTGAGCCTAAAAGGAAAGTTCCATAGAACAGCCGTAAGACCTTTTTTGCTATATGGCACAGAATGTTGGGAAGTTAAAAGGTATCATATTCACAAAATGAAAGTAGCTGAGAAAGAGAATTCATGTGGATGACCACACGTAGCCTGTTATTGGTTCATGTAGCCGACCCCATGTTTCTTAGGACTAAGGCTTAGTTTATTGTTGTTTGTTGTTGTTGTCTGAAAGAATACTTGTTGCTTGATCAGAGGGTGCAAGACAATCTTCCAAAGTGGCAGTTTCTTACTTCAGTTTCATGGAAGTGGTAATAAACAAGAATTCAAGCTGTATTGAGAAGCTAAACCCAAAAATTACTTTTTCATTGATTAATATCAAAGAAAGCTCTGCTAAAATAGCCAAAAATTTCTACACCATAGCCCCAACAATATGGAAGAGGAAACAGAGAAATTTTACACCCCCTCCAACATCACTATAGAAACAAAGAGAAGAGAAGCACTTAAGGGCAAAAAATAAAAGAAAAGAAAAGTAAGGATGGGTAATTATTGTTCAATTACTTGATGGGTAACACCAAAGCCTCCTGAAATTGCTTTGATGTACCCACATTGTCAACTATCAAAACAAAAGAGAACTCCAATGCTGAAGAATACTACAAATAGGTTGCAATAGTTCCTTAAAAGATAACGCAACAAAGAAGGCCTTGTATATTTGAGGTGACTCGAGAGAGAAGGGGAAGTCACCCAAAACAATGAAGACATAAACCATGGGACATACACGCATCCACAAATGTGATAAGACCAAAGAGGAAAAAGTAAGCCGAATATATCCTTTGCAACTTTATTGGCTATATATAACCAACACCATAAGTAATAAACTGCAGTAAAATGAAGGAAGTGCAGCCCCAAGAGCGAAAGGACTTACCTGAACCAATTCATCTGAACTCATAGCACATGAAGGAAGGCGATCTGCTGGAAGAACGCGGATGTTGGCACGAGTCTCACTACGCAATCTCTGAATAACATCCCCTTTCTTCCCTAAAAGACACCCAACCATGTTGTTTGGAACAAGAAGACGTGCAGTTACCACAATTTCATTGTCCTCATTATTTTCTGCCCCACCAAGGTCTTCCTCAACAATTCTGTCATGTACTTTCAAGAGAGCATCTTGGGCTGCACAATGGGGCTCAAGGACATCTTTCTCAGTGTCCTCGTTATTATCATCATTATCTACAGTTTGTCTTCTTGCTAATTTTGTAGAAGGACTCAAAATAATTATTACTCTCTCATCAGAACCAGGAACAGAGTCAGCAACAGTGATTTTCGCTTGGGTTTCCTCTCTCAATGCTTTGACTATGCCTCCACCTTTTCCAATTACGCTGCCAATCTTTTTAGATTGACAAAGGATCCGATAAACAGTCTCCGAAGCAAGTGAATCTTCTGGAGACTGTTCAAGGCCAGAATTCTGCCATTTTCCTTTTTTAAGCCCTCCTTTTCTCTTAAATTCTGTGTTTGGACGCTTTTTTGAAAAACTTTTCCTATTGGCTTCCATTTTTCAATTAAATCTACTATTCTTGTGAGAAAATACTACTCTTCCTCTTTCGGGAAGAAACGCTTAGAGGACAACAAATATTAATGCAGTCATGACCTGCAAATAAAGAAACATTTACCATCAAAAGTCAGCAAATGAAATTTTCAACATACATGAAGAAGAAAAAGCCTATTGGCACCAAACTCCATCAAGCACTAATATTACCTATCTAAAAATTTGCTATGCATTATGTCAAATATAATCAAAGAACTTACAGTACAACCACCTGAGAACCTTCAGAAAATTGTTTTAGCAATAAAAATTAATGCTTTCTTAATGTTTTTTGGATGCAATAACTCCATGACCACTCATTTGGGAATGTTAGTGTTTCTTTTCAAGGCTCTCTTGTATGTTGCAAAGTTGGGGCAATCTCTAGATGAAATTGCCATGCAAATCCTTTCTCTTTTTTTCCACATAAAAAGTTTTGATGATGAACTGCTCATGTTAAAAAACAGTAAAAGGTGTGTCAACAATTCATACTTCTCATGCTTGCTTTGTGCAATGATTCATACATAGTTAGATGTTATTCACAATTTAACCAATCTGATTTCTTTCAGATTATTACACAATCAACCAAGCAGGGAAGGCTACTAGAAGATAAAAGAACACAAGAAGGTAATACCATAATAGCGACAAGGGGCTTCATATTAACAGATAAAAATTTCTCCATCCAGAAAGGGAAATACTTCTAATGGTGCACTTCATAAAGAGAATGTATAAACAGTTCTTAGAATTAACCACCGGCAAACCTCTTTACTGCAAAGATGCTGGTTAGCTTAGGCATCCATTTTTCTCATATGACCTATCTAGAAAATGCTCGTAAGAGCCATCAAACTCACCAAGGTGGGGGTTTAAGTGGTTGCTGACATAAAAACAGTAGGGTACAGTAACAGAACAACACAATCCTAATGGTATAGAACAAGGTATTATCATTGTCACATCATTAAGGGTGGGGTGGAATAGTAACAACAGGCTTAAAACCCCCCTAACTTTGTTGATTTTCCTTTTCAATGATTTGTCTGCAAAAATAGAGCCTACTGCTCCCACGTGATCATCTTCCTAAACTATATTTGGAGATGACACCATACAAGTTGACCTCTAAACAAGAATATCACTTTCTTTTGTCTTCAGTTCCAACCACAAAGCAAAAAATTATTTAAGTCAAGAACTACTTTTAGGAAGAAAGATAAAGCTGTTTTTACAATTATACATGTCATAAGTGGATTGGCTCAAAATGGACAGGAATCTCCAAATGCATTTATCACTACAGTACATCGTCAGCTTTTCCAGAGATAGAAGATTTTCCTTGCAGCAGTTCCCTTCACCAGAGATCCCTTTTTCATACTAAATGCCTACTGTACATCCTCATTTATCAATCAGTTGATCAATTGATACTCGTAGATTGTTCTTTTCTAGAACACTCAGTAAGCCCCAATGAAGACTTGTGAGAGTGGTTTTAGAAGCTTCCCTACAAACCCAGCTCACAGCAGAAAATTCTAACTGATTTTAAACTTTGTCATGCAAAGTCTCAAATTTAATGTCACTAACTGTGTATTCCAGCTAGAAACTACCACAAAAAATCAAACACATAAAATTAAGCAATTCGCTCATTCCCTGTAGAACCCAATTCCTGCAGCAATAATCGCGCCCATACCTAGGAACAGAACACCAAGCCCATCAAAACTTATGACCAAAATCTTCAGAACGCAATAGCTGGAATATTACCCAGAAAATCTTATAAAGCAACACAAGGATACGCAAATGAACGAAAGGTTTCATAGATATAAACATAATTACAATGCCACTTTAAACCAACTATTAATACAGGGGAAAAAAATCAAACATTTTATTCAAACTGAAACTAGAACAGCATCGAAGCTCAATTGAGCTAATTCTGGAAATTCAACCGCAGCTGACACAAATTCCAATAGAAAAGATTAAGAATACAGCAATGTAAGTCAAGCAGAACTAGGTCAAAAAAAAATTCTCCAAAACCATAAATTTGTCATGAAGCTGGGAAAGAAACCTACCAGTAAAGCCACCGAGACGCTGGTTAGGTCACCGGGCGGTTGAAATAAGGGTTCTGCAGCGACTGGGAGTTAAAGGAAAGGGAATTTGTGCTCATCAAATAAGCCCACCATGAGGAAAGGAGAGCGGGTCGAGGAGAGAGGGAAACTCCGTAGGGCTTCTGCCGTTTCCGTTTGCTTTGGTCTTCTTTCGTACGGCCAGCTCAGGGCGGTAGTGGGCCCATTCCTGACTGTAAAAAGTGGGCCTAGAGAAGTAAATGGTTTTTGGTACTCCAGCCCATTCAGTGTTTGGATACCCCAAGCCTTTTTTTTTTTTTTTTTCTTTCTCTTGGATTTAGGAGTGAGTCCCGAAGGCGAACCTCCCCCACCCGAGCGTCGAGGCCCCACGACCGGGTGAGATGTAAATCGGGATATGTACCAGTGGTAGGTACCTGAGGGAGAGGACCTGCGAGCAATCCCCAGGTGGAAATCGAACCCGCGACTTTGGCCAGCCCATCACAGGCATGTCACCTCAGGCCTTGCCAACTGGCCTATGCCCGGGGCTTTTTTTTTTTTCTTTCTCTAAAAGCTAGTAAGAAAAGATTTGCAAAGAAGGAAAGGAATTTTCTTTTATTTGGGTGGGAGACGGGTGAAGGGAAAAGGGTGAAATTGGATTGTAATTTACAGCACATTTGCTTTGGGTGAAAAAATATAAGTAAAAGAAGAGGATTAAAAATATAGAGGTAAATAGATAATTTACGTGGTTTAAATTATAAAAAAAATAAATTATGAAAGAAAAAATTCTCACGTTAAAAAAAATAATTTATTTTAATTTAAATATAAATTAAGATAATATTTATCATTTACTTTTATTTCACTCTGATTAAATAAAATAAAAATAAATTTATATTTACTTTCTTTCGTTGAAGTAAAGATTCCCCTACAGCTTTATAAACTAAACAAGTTGAGTTTCTTTAATTTCAATCGTAAAAAAATTAATCTAAATGATTCACGTTTTACAAGAATTATTATTTCCTCACTCCTTAATCCCAATTTTTTTTTTATAATTCAAATTCTTTCTAATACAAACAAAATTATAGTCCTACCTCCAACCCCCCCCCCCCTCGCCCCCACCCCCAGCACACAGCTTTTGCGCTTCTATACTTGTATTCAAATGAAAAGCACCATTTGCCTTCTCTTCTTCTTTAACCCCCAAATAATAATAATAATAATTTTTTTTTTGTCTCCCAAACTCTTCCCTTCTTCCCTCTAGATTTTTACTTTCGCATTCTAGGCTGGTTTGGATGGAGAGATTTGGAGAGAAAAAGAAGAAATTTTGAAGAATAAGAAAATTACTTTCCTCATTTAGAAGTTCTAAATAGAGAGAAGATAAGAGAAATAGAGGGATAAATAACATTTCTTTCTCTCAATATATGTGGAAAGAAGTGGAAAGATTGACAAGAATCAACATTAATAAAGAACATATGAAATAACTAAATAACCATCCGTAAATATTTATTTCCTACCACAAATATAAAGATAAATTTATAAATTACTTTAAAGGTGTATTTGAATTATAATTTATCATTTCCGTCTCGATCTAAAAATTTATTTTAATTTAATAATAATAATTTAAATCATTTTATTTTTTTAAAAAAATATATATACTCATAATTCATTACTTTATATATTTAATAATTTTTTACTATTTTTAATAAAATTCATCTTAAATAAAATTTTAATTCACTTACACCCTCAAAAAATATCATTTTTCTTCTTTTCTTTTCATAACTCCAAAATAAGAAAAAATAAAATTCTTTTTTCCCTCTTAAACTACTCTGCAAACAAAAGGCTGTATAGATTAATAAGCTTTCTACTCCTAGGGGGAAAAAAGCAATAACCCTCTTATTCAATCCCAAAATTCTTCTACAAAATAGAAATATATGGAACTCCCATCTCGACCTATTTGATTCATAGGCTTCAATAAAAAGGACTTTAATATCTTGGGACTGGAAAATCATCATATGTTCGTTTCTATAAATAAATTATCCAATTATTCTTTAAATAAATTAGCTGTTTTTATCATAGGGCAACAGCAGAAAGTGAAAAAAATAAAAATAAAAACCATTTCTCGATCAAAAAGCCTCAAAGATCTTTCGTTCCCCACGCCCATGTCATGTGTACATTTTAGATAGAGCTGTACATCTCCAGTTATTTATTCCCTTTAGTTAAATTTTAAAAAAAAACTAAAAAATACCATTTTTACTTGACCCCACAAAAAAAAAAAAAAAAAAACAGCCGGAGCTGCTCAGGTGAGACGTCAAAACTGATCTCTAATCTAGAGGGCTTCGTTCAAGCTGAATAATCCAATCCAAGCTCCATTCTACAAATTCCATCGGCATCATCAGCAGCTGAGTCACCAGCCTCGCGGCTTCGTTTAATCCCTGTCGGATTCAAGGTATGAGCTCGAAAAGGTGGCTCAAACCCAAGAGTAAGCTCCAGCTCGATTTCTCCATCATCCACTTGATCTTCCTTTTCAGGGGAGGATTCCTTTTGGGGCCTCTCCACCATCTCAGTCTCAGCCGTCTCCGCCGAAGCCAAGCTGTCAACATCTCGGCTTTCTCCCTCTCTGTTTTGAGCGGCCGCTTCCGACTGGTGGCTTAGAGAAGACTCATGGCTAGTGGACCGGTTCGCGTCCTCTTGAGTGGACTCATCTTGATCACCTGACTGTATCGAAACCCGACTAGCTTTGGCCTTGCCCGCCGATCGCTTGAACCTAGAACGAATCCTGACACGGTGGAGACCGTTTGTTGCGGCGGTGTTTTCGTTCTTGTTTACATGACGAATGTCGTATGCTTTCAAAGGTGGCCCATTGTGTGTCTCTGCAGCTTCAGATGTTATCTGGGTTATCGGAGCCCCTTTCAACACGGCCTCCACGGCGTTTTGACAAAGTTGCCAGCTTCCGGACCAGAGCAACCCGACCGATCCATATATCGGATTCACAATCCTCCCACACGCCTCATATAACAACGACCTAAATATCGCTGCATCAGAAGAAAAAGACAAGATCAGCCAAAAATCCTTCACGAGTTTTTATACTAAATCATACATATGTGGGCATGCGCTTGGGATGAGGAAAAAGAAAAACCAACCGGGACGGAGGTGTTCAGGGCCGGCGTTGATGAGGTTCATGAGTCCGGCGCGGCCATAAAACTTGGCCAAGAAGACGGTGGCATTGGCTTGAGACTCGGGGCTTTTGATCCATTGAAGACAAGGTTTGATGCTACAGTTCTCACTGCAGCCTTTCCGAAGGACTCTGCAGCCATTACAACTCATCCGCATTGTTACTTAGCTTTGACGATAGGAAATTACTAGACAGATATCAAATCTTGGAATGCATGCTCAGAATTTGGAGGGGAAGTTTCCAAGAGGAGGGTCTGAGATATATAAGGCTTTGGGAAGGAAGCCGCTGCGATATGGGGTGGTACTCTACTTTACTGGAGGCCGCAGTTGTTTCATAGATGGCAGTAGCACGCCTTCAACAAAACCCGGTTTCCACATTCATGGAATTAGGGGCTGCATCTGCCCCTGAAATTGTTTAAAATATCAACAACCAAAACATAGAAACTTGTATAGGCGCAAGTACCACTTTCATGGGGTGTCGCGTGTCATCACTTCCCAATCATTTCGTTCGACCCCGGCCGCTCATTCGTGGGTACGAAAACCAACGGAGAAGCCACCGGTGTTGGACTATTGGGCCATTCGGATTGATTTACTTTACCAAACCTAAATTGATTGATGCGAGTGGTTTTTTCATTATATAAATGGCATTTTAAGAGTGTGGTTTCGTGTTTTTCATCTCAATTCAAATTTTATTTTTATATTTTATTATATTTTGGGATCAAAATATTAAGTTTATGTAGATTTTTTAAAATTTTATATTTTAAAAAATAAAAGATAATAGTATTAGGTTATTGTACTTTAAAAACAAATCATATTTGTGAAGTGAATATTATTCTATATAAAGTATATTTTTTAACTATATTTTTTTCTTGTTTGAATATTATAAATGCTTATTTTATTCAATACAAGTTGTCTTACAATCTAAAATCTACATCTACTCTTTCATAGTTTACTGAAGCAATGTTATTGTATTTTTTGAGACAAATGTATTATGAACTTTAGTGAGTATTTGTGGAAAAAATATTGTCCCATATAAAAGTATATCTCAATTAAATTTTTTAGTCATTTGAGGGTCATAAATTCACCTCTTATCCAATACAACTTATCTTAAATTTTATAATCTATCTTCTTCTTTTGATTTGGTTTGAGTGGAGTGAAAATAGGAAAGAAAAAGAGAAGGGAGGTAGATCGTAAATTTAAGATTCATTTCGTTTGGTTAAAGTGTAAAGAGAGCGGAAAGTAAATATAGAAATGAGTGGTTCTCCCTATATCAATAAATCTTTTTCTTTTGATTTAGATGAAACTATATTTATTTCTTATTTTCACCCAATCAAAGAGGATGGAAGTAAATACATTTATCTTTCCTAATGAAAGTAAAATGTGTCATTCTTTCTCTCTTTTTTTTTTATCGAAAATAAATGATGTTAAATTAATTTAAAATTTTAAAAAATGTGAATTAGTAATAATATGTTTAAAATAAAATTTTATTTGAATTTGATCCTTTTTTTTTTTATTCTCGAACCAAAATAGGTTATTGTGTTTGTTTGAAAAAAAAAATAAAAATGATGAGACAAAGTTTCATTTCCATTTGCGTGTCAAGTAACAATCTTTGTATTTTTCTTCCATTAGGCTAATAAATAAAGAACTAATCCAAATACAAATATAGGAGTGCCTGCCAGCTTAAAAGCATTGGCGTAACATTTGCAGGCGAGGTGAAAACGGAAGACCAAAATGGGAAGCTGAGACAGGTGGATGGAGGAAGGGAACGTTTGTGGGCGTAGGGATGGTAATAGGATCGGATCGAGTCGGAGATTAGAAATTTCGGTCCCGCTCTCGTATATGTCTTTGTATGTTTATTCCCAACTCATCTCTGTCACCGAGAAAGGCGGGAATTGAGTCGGGGACAAAACAATCCCAAGTTCCGACCCAACGAAGAAGCAGGAGTCCGTCTAAGTCCGAAAATAATTATAAATATTTTTTTAAAAAAAAATTGCTTCTAATATATTTTTATTCAAAATTTTTTAATCATATAGAAAATTTTTGTGGTAGTTTCTAATAATTCACGTATTTATCATATCACTAAATTAATAAGAGTAAAATTAATAATTAATAACTTTTTTATTTTTTCTCTTTTTTTATTTTATTTTATTTTATATACATATATAATTTATCTTTACATACATATATATAATCATATATAATATATATAATATATTTATAATTTATATAATGTGTATATATATTTATATAATTTATTTATATACACATATATAATATATATAAATATAATATATACAAATCAGGCCAAATTGGAGGTAGAAATCATGCAATTCTCGGTCCAATCCCTATTAACGGGAGAAATGAAACCCATCCTCAATCCGTCTCCGCTCGAAGCAGGGAATTCTCGACCCAATCGAATTTCTGATTTAAACGGAAAAATTGTTATCCCTACGTGGGTGCAGCCTTTGCTTGCAAGACGGGACAAAATAAGTGGCGCGTGGAAATCACGTGAAGGTGCAGAGTGCGGTCGAATCGCCACATATTGTGGAGGACGAGGGTCCACCAACACCATAGGCGTGGGCTACCTGAGGTCGCTCCTGGTTTTCTGGAAGTCGTGTTCAGCGAAAAACCGAAACTGCTTTACTTAGCGCATTGAAAACAAGTGTCTGGTTTCTGGTTTTGTTCTTTGGGTCTGTGGGCGCGCAGCTTGGCCCTCGGGCCACGGTTTCGACGGCCCTCCATCTCATACTTATCCCATAAACTAGGACTCTTTACAACTTTGATCACAATTTTTTAAATACAAAAAAATGAAGCACATCGAATAATTATACTCTCTCCCTCTATCAAATCACATTATCACTTCTAGAAACAGTCAAAGGTATATCCAATCCAAATTTATTTATATATTATAAAATAGGTATATATGTTTTTTGGATGCAAACGTTTTTCAATTTAAATTTTAATTTTAATTTAAAATAATAATATTAAATTTAATAATTTTTATTTTTAAAAAATTATTATTTAGTTACAACATATTATATTTCTTCTATCTCATTAATAATTGAATTCTATATTTACACTATTAAATTTCAATAAATTCGTTTCAATTTAATTATTATTCAAGTAAAATATAAAATTAAACAATAGGAGGTATGGTTAGCATTTGCCTCCTCCAAATTTTTGTAGAATTTGTTTATTTATCGTAAATAATTATTTTAAATTTTATATTTCATTCATCTAAAAAAATTTCAAAATTATCTAATCGATCATTCCATGTGTGTTATCCTCTCAATCCAACTTTTTAGTTTCATCTCTAAATTAAATGGACATCCATTAAAATGTAATAAATTTAACAGATGTCCACTTGAATCCATTTATATCCTTGTAAATGTAAAAAATAAAATAATATAAATTCTATAATTTGAAGGGATGAGTCTCAGTCCAATCATTAATATCTTTAATTAGCAGGGAATAATATGATAAAATAAAATATTTATTTATTTGATTTTAGTGATATCTTGTACTCTCGTATAAATTACTATTGTTAATATATTTAATTAATAAAAGAAAATTACTAAAATAAAATATTTAGTTACTACATAAAAATATAAACCTACGAATATGCATAAATAGATATCCACCATCCATATAAATTTATTTATTAAATAAATTTAAATAGGGTAAACTTAAATGGATTGAACCCCGTTTAATTTCATCCAATTTCAAGTAGACATCTATTTTTCCACACATCTATGTAAGCTCTAACATCATAGAAATTTTAAGAGGACTAAACTAAATTACCATTATGAGAAATCAAAAAGTTGGTTTTATAACTAAAAATAATAATTAATATTATGATTTAATTAAGTAATACATGATAACAGCAGAATTAAAAAAATAAAAATAATTTGCAAAAATAACAAATATTAAATAATGAAAGAAGTAAAAGTATTTTAAAAAAAACGAAGTCACAATCCATTTTATCCCATCATTCACATACAATTAAAATAAAAATCACAACTTACCAATCATTTATACAACTTGCACAAAACTTATCAAAGAGCAACTTTTTTTTTTAATATTTATATTTAAAAATTATGCAAATTAGTGCATTAACGTTTCACCTAATGTACGAAAACATTTGTATAATCTGATTTTTAATATAAAAAATATACTCTCTCCATCTAAGTCGTTATGGACTTCTTGTATTGTTCTAAATTATAATACGTTTAATACTTTTTAAAAAAATTTTAAACTTATATTTACTTTTTTATCTTTATTTATTATTTTATTTTTCTCTTATTTCTTTCTCGTTTACCGTTAGAATTTATTGTTCTCGTTTGATACTTTTCAAAGAACCATTTGGTGGGAAAATTAAAACTTTACAGCAGAAGTTATAAATAGAATTTTGCGTAATTTTTGATATTGTGTTATTTCTACAAGAAGAAGAATGAGTTTTTTAATTCTAATTATTATCATAAACAAAATTCAAATAGGAGTATTTTAATATATATATATATATATATATATATAATTATCTTATTTTAAAAATTTTAAAATGTATAAAATTAAATCTAACGAGGAAATGAGTATATCTTTATACAAATATAACCTTAACAAGTAGCATATAATTAAAATGGTACAGAAAAATGTGGGCGGCCGCTGAGAATTTGTAGGAACCTAATGACTTTAGAACAATTGGAATCACATGCAGGCTTATACTTCCAATTTGCGTTTAACCAATACGATAGGAACAGTTGACTTTGCGGACCATTTTAACCGCGGCGACTTTGGGAGGGTTTGGTCAACTGCGGACCTCGTTTCTGTATAGCTAAGTGGGCATGCATATAAACTTTCTCCAATTTGTCGGCAATTTACTTCAAAAACGTTACATTTAATATAGTGGGAGTATAATAATACTACTACACTTTAATTATTTAAAGATTATACAGGGATTAATTATCCTAATCTATGTGCCACTAGATTCGGTGGCCCCACTTAAATATTTTCAAGAGCCAGGCTGCCTAGGACCGGAAATTTAGCATAAGCGCTACGTTCCATGTTTATGTTGGGTCCTATCACCCTTGTATGAGTAAACAAGAAGGAAATACACCCACCGAATGACTAATTAATTAACAAAAAGGGTGATTATCAAATTAGGTATTGGATTCTTGATGGGAATATTAAATACTCATTCTGTTTCAAAATATTTATTCATGAAACCTTTTGCATACAGATTAAGAGTGTTGAAAATAATATTACAGTTTAGATAAAATTTATATTCTACCTATATTAAAAATTTGATAATTATTAATTGATAAAAAATTTTAAAAAGAAATAAGAGTTTTAGAAGGTTGTGCAGTTGACTTAGAATAAATGAAGGTAAAATGAGAAGAAATTAATCATTAATTCTAGAAATATGTACACGAATAAGTATTTTGATATAAGATAAAAAAAATTTAATGAATAAATATTTTGAAGCGGAATGAGTACTTATTTTATTAAATGTGAATAGATTCATATTTATATGACTATGAATATAAGGTAAGGATTCTCAGTTTTAAGAATAATCAGGTGAAATTTGAATAATTACGTTATAAAAAAATTAATATATATATATATATATATATATATATATATATATATATATATTGAAATCAAGACATGGTAGATAATAACGATTATAATTTTAATGTAAATATCTAATATAATTAAAAGATTCCACTATATTTTGTTGTTTTATATAGAGGAGCAACAAAAAATAAGGTACTATAATATTCAATAAGTATATATAATGATTATTCAACTTCAATCAAACTGATAAAAAATTCATATTGCAGATTTTTTTTTTTTTTTGGACTTATTCAAAAAAGTTTTTGTTATGATTTATTGGCTATATCAATGTCAACTAAGAATTTTAGCCATGAGTTTCCTCTACAATTGGAAGCCAATTTAGTTACACTGGCAAATTACTTAAATGGGACTAATTTGCTTTCGCTTTACTTGCATTGTAGTATATTATTATCTATGGGGATGGCATTTTTTTTTTCTTTTTATTTTATTTTTTGGATTTTTATTGAAGTTATTGATAAATATTTTGTTATTCAAGTAGGAAGAAAAATTGCAAATTCTATGTCCACCGCCTGGGGAGTGGTTGCCGGCCCAAGACTTTAAATCCCCAGCTAATGAGTAATTGTGACAGGGGAACTGCCACACATTTTAAACGCCTGTGGTATCAAGTAATCATTCTTTAATTGGCAGCCAACAACTAGTAATTTGTTATTCAATAACAATACAAAAAACTAGAAAT
Organism: Voacanga thouarsii; assembly: GCA_026120185.1. Lineage (NCBI taxonomy): Eukaryota > Viridiplantae > Streptophyta > Magnoliopsida > Gentianales > Apocynaceae > Voacanga > Voacanga thouarsii. Next base: position 2,584,300 of record JANUWF010001190.1, read on the forward strand.
TTGGAATATTGTAATTATTATAATTTTTAATATTATAATGGATTGATTTTTAATTAATTGGGTTATTATTATTATTATTATTATTATAATAAATGTTTATTTACGTAATGTAATTTCAATACCTAATTGTGATTTTCTGATAATGGAAGAGTATTTCAGTAGTTAAAAACATCCTTGATTATCAAGGATGGATTTAGTGGTTAGTGGGAGTGGGTGGTGGCGTCCACCTCCAAAATTTTTAAAAACAACTAGTATTTTTCTTATAAAAAATATTTGTTTAAAAAAATAATATATGTAAATTCTATCTTGTGGTTCCTTGAAAAATATTTTAAATCTGTAATATTGCCCTTCTATCTTTTTCATTGTTATGACTTTATCCCAAATTATAAGGTTCTGACATATTAGGTCATAAATACTTTTCTTATAAGTTTATGATTTGTAAGGTAGTAGTAATAATAATAATAATACTTCTTTTTTATATAAAAATATAAAAAGAGGTGATGAAAAGGATATTAAAATTTTTTTAGAAAGGGAAGGGGAAATACAAGGAATGGGGAAGAGAATAAGGGAAAAGAATGAGATGCAATCCAGTGTCGATTTTAAAGTATACGTCTCGAACAATAACCTTCTTACTATTAAGATAAATTATTACCGATCTTGATGACTTCTTCCAAGTAAAAAAAAGAATGGGGTGGGAGAGAGGATTCGTGACCCTCTTAATGTGTTGAAAATAGTACTTTTAAAAAATTTATTTTAGAAACTATTTGTTTAAAATTTTGTTTTAGATATTATTTTAATAATATTATATTTAACATAATATTAATAAGTAAAAATAAAATTGGAAGTATTTTAAAACTAGAAATGAAGTGAAAAATAACTTTAAAAATTCATAAAAGCTTTTAAGTTTTTTCAAAAAATGGAAATTTTTTCTATTTCATCATTTTCTCCTAAACATTAAACAAAAGAAAAAAAAAACTACAACTTTCTTCACCACCATAGTATAAATTAATCAAACTATTATTTTCACCACTTCTTTTTTTTTTTTTTTTGGAAAATTTCACCACACTTTTGGTCAATCAAGATTAATACGGGATTCGAGGCCGCACAATTCTTGTACGGGGATTGCGCGGCTCTTTTGCGGCCGCGATTCGGGGTTCACAGATCCTACAATACAGAAGAGGCCACGTCTTCTAGCTCAAAAGCAGGGCAAAACGACATCGTTTCCCCCTAATCTGGCATTGACTCTACAGCGGCTGAAACCAAGCGGGGTAAAAGTGCAAATGAGATGTTTGGCAGTGTGAGTTGATGTTTTTCCTATTACCAATACGAACTGTTTCAGTTCTTCACGCCACCATCTTGTCTTGCTCTTTCATCTCCTTCAACAAAAAAACCATTGCCATTGTTGGATTTTTGTTGCCCATTCACCTCCCCCGTCGTCGAAAAACCATCGTGCTTTTCCTCTCCGAGTTGCTCATTCGCTCCATCACTGTCAGCCTCTTTCTCCTTTTGTCCCTTCACCATTTGTGGATACTCTCAGTCAGTGTCGAGTACCGTATTTTGCCTCTCTCTTATCACTCTAAAGAACACCTTACCTTTCCTGTCGAAGTTGCCTGTTTACTCCCTCACTGTCAACCTCTTTTGAACCTTGGGATAAAAAAAAAGAAGTTGCAAGAGAGCGAGAACGAAGAAGAAGAAGGGAGTTTTGCAACTTTTGAACCTTGGGATAGCTTCAAAGTTCAGGTAAGATCATTTCCCTTAGAACAAAAAAGTATTCCAGGCATCACAAGGTTTCATTTAATACAAGTGTTGTTGGTAGAAATTGCAAAACAAAAGTTAAAGTCCTTGGAAAAAATTTTCTATTTACATATTGTTTGGAGTTGGGATGTTAACCGTTTTGCTTAAAGATGTTTTGGTGGAATTTTGCTGTTCATTTTATGTGAATGAAATGCAGTGAAAGGAATGGCAAAAATAGGTCACACAAAGGTTATGTAAAGTAAGAAGATAAGTTGAAAATGGAATGAAAGAAATGCTAGAAACCATTTTTGTTCATTAGTTATAGCTATGGAATTGTTGTGATTGCAAGATATTAAACTTAAATGGCTAAACCAAAGCATGCCATGATATATTATGAGAGTTGTGAAGCTGATTTTGGGTGGTTTTGAATGCAAGCAAAGCTATAGAAATTAAATGAACTAAAGCTGGCTTCATAATGCTCCTGAAAATACGATTTTGTTATGTTCAATACCATGAACTATTTTGAACAGTTTTAAGGGAGCTAGGTTGAAGGGGTGAATGAAACTCTTTTACTGAAATAATGTCTAAGAAAGCTTAGAGTTTATAGGCTACATGGAAAAAGCCATAGAAATTTCCTAGGTAAAATTTGTTCTAAAACTGGAATACTGTTTGAGTAGTTTGTGTATGGTGTTTGTTTGTTAATTTAACCATATGAAATGGACTTAATTCTGAAATCTTGTGAGTTGAAATTTGTAGACAATTGTTTTAGGAACATTTTGAGGTAAGTTTGACTTGATTTGGATAAGTGGATAAAATGTTATAGAGTATATAATGAAGGTTGTCATAGTATGATTGCTGAGAATGGTGTTTTTTCTTAATTGAAGAAGGTTGGTTGTTTTACTTTATTTTAACCTAAGGGATTGTTATAAACCTTGAGAGATTGAATATACCTGAAGCCTTTGATGTGAAAAACATAATGGCAAAGGATTTGTAGGATATTTGATGCTTGCTTTATCTCACCAAAGCAAAATATCTATATAGCCTAAAGTAACCATATAGAAATGGAATTGTGGTTATATTTTCATTTTTTTTCTACTTAGTTGAGTTAGATGCTTTGTTTCACCATGGAATATTGTAACACTTTGTTGTAGGTGATCTTAACTGGAGGGAACGATAAATCTTGGGAAGTATTGAATCCAAAAACTTCCAAATATAAGGTGGGTTCTTGTTAGCTGAAAAACATGTTCTGCAAGTGGTTTTTAAAAAAAATCATGGCCACGATATCACAATGTGTAATATTTCATTTTTTTTAACCTGTCCTGTGCAATGTGTGGATGACTTTCGAACTAACTCCATAAATTTTTCCTTTACAATAGTCTAACAACTCATAGATAATTGTAAGTTCGTCCGTTTTATATATGCTTTGTTAAAGCATTATTTTGCCATGTTTAAATATGAACATGATCTACACTTTAGCATTATTTTGCTTATAAATTAATGCTTAAAAAATACTCGGTTTGGCATTATTACTAGTAAATTCACTATCTATCTATTATTATTATTATCATCATCATCATCTAAATATGATGTATGCCAGTGCCTAGGTGGTAGCTTCCAATAGACCTGAGCGGTGGTCTATTGTGTATTTTTTAATCAGTAATTATTATGCATATTTTTTTTAAATTCATATTATGTTTCCATTAGTCTTGTATTTTAAATGAAATTTTTATTTGTTTCGGTGGTCATAAAGTGCATGAACATGGCACAGAAATACATAAACATATAGTAAGAGTATATTCACACTTTTATTAAGGTAGCTATATGGCAGCATAGGCATATTGTAATGTGTTATAGAAATATATGAACACAATACAGAAATACAATAAAGATATAGCGAGATCATATTAACATTTTCACTAGACACCTTAGCATACATTTTGTAAGATTTTATACTGTTATTATAGCAAAAGGTAATATGCAGTAATGCTTCAACTTGTAACTAGGGATAAATTATGATGCTTGAGAACAAGTTTCTAACACCAATAAACAATTAGGTTGCAGAACACCAAGAGTCGTGAGTTACCTCTATATATACATAAATATGAATTCCAGCCTAAGATGTACAAAGTTGGATGCCTTGGAAAAACAGCAAATATGATGCAACTTGCTTTCAATAGGATAATGTTAACACTTTGAATTAAACTTTCATTTTGTGTGATTGCTTCTTGCAATGTTAAGAGGGATTCAGGGCCGCGCAATTCCTGATGCCAGTAAATTTTATTTTTTGCACTTCCTAACTTCTATGTTTCCATGTACAGTGGTGTGGAATCGTTGGGAGAAAAAGGCAGAGGTAATAGTTGATTTCCAGGCGACTACTATAATCAGTAAGCCAGTGAGCCTGAGTAGTGGCTCCCAGCAGACCTGGGTGGTGGTCTTTCTGTACATTCTATAATATATAGTTAGTATGTGCATATGTTAGATTGGGATTTGTGTTTCCATTAGCTTTAGATTTTAGATGAATTTTTTTAATTGTTTCGGTGTTCACAAAATGTCATCTTTTAAGATAAATTTGTCAATTACATCTTGAAAAAAATCTGTAGGTGAAAGTGATTTTTCATTCGAAATTACTCGTGTATGTTATTTTAATAGATGGTTATTATTATATACACACGATACCTTTGTATTTGAATAATTTAACTTGAAAAGGAGTGACAAAACTTCATTTCCAACGTTTGGTGGGCTTCCTGTATGTATGGTCATTGGAGAGCTTTTGAGAAGAAAATCTAAGGAGGATATATAGCCTTCATTGCTAATAAAGAATCTTAATGATGATTACTGAGTAAATATGCTATGATTGACTAGCAGAAAACATGAGTAGCTAGTCTTCAATAAAATAATAAATGTAGTAGAAAATATATTAACCGGTGAGCCGCTATCATATGCTTAGGGCTTGTTTTCATGTGAACGTGTAAGGTGATCATACATTTGTGTCAGGTGTGCATGTGTTTGTGTGGCATTGGCCTATGTAGTAAGTATGACGATATAGAGTGTGGTTTGTGTTAATAGGGTTGTATAAGGTGTTCGTCCATTTGTGTCACGTGTGTATGTGTTTGTATGGTTTGTTCATGTAGTAATCGATACAAATTGACTTAGGGCTTGTATCGTCGTTGTATAAAGTGTTCATGTACTCGTGGTATGTAATTCATGTGTTTGTGTGGCAATGTCCATGTAGTTCATGTGTTTGTGTGGCTATTGTAATGCATTGTGGTTCTTGATCCATCGTAGCAAGCTTTGCACATTGCCAACAATGCCAAGAAGAGTACTGCTAGATTGATAATTTTTGGATAGAAGGATGTATAGTGAACTATGATAGGGTAATGAAATTTTGATGCAAAAAACATGTAACAAACACAAAAAGATAATCCCGTCTCGCTCAACCTTTTTTTCCTTCTCAAACTTCCATTTCTAGTACACTCACTTTTTTTTTTCTTTTCCTTTTCCCCTCAGCACTATTCACATCCCCTTCAGTACAATTTCTGTCATTTACTTTTTGATATGCTATATTACTGATTATGCCTTGATCCTTCATTGTTGTTTTTCTCTTTGCAATCTTCTTCCATTATTTATATGTTACATATAGAAAATACATGTTTAGAGCTTGTGTTCATGTGGTTGTGTAAGGTGTTGATGTATTTGTGTCAGTTATTCATGTGTTTCTGTGTCTAGTTCATATGGTTGCATAAGTTGTTCATATATTTATATCCTGTGTTCATGTGTTTGTGTGACTTGTTCCTATAGTAAGTAGTGCAGATTGAGATTTTGGAAGGTGTTCATGTAGCTATGTTAGGTGTTCATGTGTTTGTGTGCCAATGTCCATGTAGTAACTAACGATATGCAGGTTCATGCTAAAATAGTTTGATAAGTTGTTCATGTGTTTGTGTGGCTAGTTCATGTAGCAACTAGTACATATTGACCAAAGCATGCTTTGGTATATGGTTGTGTAAATTATTAATGTATTTGTGAATATATTCATGTATTTGTGTGGCATGTTTATGTAGTAATCAATACAGGTTTACGATATATTTGGGGAATATGTTCATGTTATTGTGTATTTCATTCATGTGTTTGTGTTGTGTGTTTATGCATTAACTAGTTTACATTGACTTAGGGCTAGTCTCAGGTGTTCATGTAACAATTTATATTCTAAGAAACGTAAGGTTTAGAGTACTCATTATTTCAGTAAAATAATATCTAAATTGATAAAAATGCTTGTTGCATTAGAAGATTAAGAAGTATAGACTCATAGTTTGTGCTCCGCATGCGCTACCCTTTCTTAATCCCCACTAACACTTGGTATTTTATTTGATGTCTGTGCTGCAGTATCATAACAAAGAAAAGAAGAACTAAATCACAACAAGCTTCTTGGCGATTGGCACCATCCACAAGCGCTCAAGAAGCTGGACCATTAAGAAGTGACCGGACAGCTAAAGAGGCGCATGTCTTACCGAGGAGGCCACCAAGGGCATACTTTATGTTTTTGTAAGTAGATATTTGAAGGACTTAGTATAGTTATTTATCTTTCTGTGAGCTTTATTTGCAATAAAAAATTAGGTCCTTTTTTTGGGAAGACCTTATGAGGACATTTGACATTTTAGGAAAGACTATATGGATAGATAGCAAGCATCCAGCAGTTAAGGCGGTAGAGCTTGGTGCGCACGGGTAAGAATTTGGCTACCTCCACACCGTGCTTACCTTTCTTAGGCTTAGTTGACAATACTATTATTAATGTTCATGGTTTATGTGCCTTTGTAATTACTAAAAAGATAATGTGGTTCGGCAAGCCCGCATAGAAGCTAGAGCTATTTGGTAAAGTATGGGGACTGGTCAGAGACGGGAATGGGAAGAGAGGCAGAAAGCTGCCTTCCAAGCAGTACAGGAAAGCTTCGTTTAGTTCAAGTACTCATAGGAGATCTAGCGCACACTAGGTAAGAGACTTATTAATGTGACTTGAGATGTACGATAATTATTTTTTGTTGAACATTATCACAGTATTAATGCTTCTAAATCATAACAAATAATTTTTATTATTTTCACAGCAACAGGCCACGATTCGATGCTGGGCGACGATACTGAAAGCCTTAGTAGCAAACATGAGTGATGCCAAGCACCGAGCTGTTGAAGAGATTAGATTTGGAGGCTTGTTGCAGCTGAATTGCAACAAGACTCAGTACGACTTGTACTTCTGGCTGATTGACAACTTCAAGCCAAATGCTTCCGCGATTGAATTAGAAGGAGGGCGACGACTTGTCATTACAGCCAGGGATATACAAGTCTGCCTTGGTATTCTAGGAAATGGCAGAGTGCTGGGGATTGCTGCATCTGATGAGAATCAAGAAGTCATCGATCTAGAGCTGCCAGAAAACTGCACGATGCTTCTTGCTGAGTTGATTGCTATGGAAGCCGGGGACGACTTTAAGATAAAGTTTGTCGTACTCGCGGTCTCCACATTTCTCGCACCAAATGGACGGGCCCAGCTGAACAAGGAGGTTGCCTGTTATTTTCATGATGCAGTAAGTATCGGGACCCTAAATTGGGTTGAGTATGTACGCCAGCGATTGTGCGCTGAAATTCATTCAGCCCAAGCAACCAGGAAAAGATGTGTTGGGGGATGCCTATATGTTTTAATGGTAATTGTTTTATTTTTCTTTTTTTGACATAAATAAATTCGTGGTTATTAAATTTGCTTAAATGAACAAAACACTCATTCACAACATAACTAACTATTATGGTTATTATTCGATTTGTAGCTGTATTATCTTGACCGGGTGAGGGTAATCTACCATCAGCTCCTGAAGACTATTTCTAGGGCTATAGTATGGTCCGACGCAAAAGTGTGGACTAGAATCAAAAGAGAATTAACACAAGGTGGGGGATTTGGGAGATGAGAGGTAAGAGATAATTCATATGCATGCATTCTGTATTCTGTTGGTAATGTTCATGTGATTTCTTTGTGTCAATAGTTTTTAATTCCATTGTATATTGTCATTTTTTATAGATCGACTTCGAGGGCATGTTTGAGGCCCAGACACATGACTACGCGCATCCAGATGCTGGCCATATTTTTGAAGAGGTCGCGAATGTTGTTGACTCCGCTGCAGCTGTAAGTTTTACTATTTAATATTTCTTATTTTGTTTACACACAAACTGATTGTCTTTTCAATTTTTGCAGAAACAGTTCGAAATCCTGTACAAGCAGTGCTTGGCTGGGGTAGATAGTGTCTTACAGACTATGCGGAGTCTGTGCACTATGAGCACTGCCCCTGTAGCGAATATCCTTTCTGGTATGGTACCCCGAGTAGACGTTCCTGTGCAATCTGATAGGGTTGGGGCAAATGCATGAGGGTGAGGATCCCCCGGGGTCGGGGTAGAGATGGCAGGCCCCTCTAATAGATCCAGTGGTGTGCCGTCCGATTCAGTCATTGGGGCAGATGCGAGAGGGGAAGGATCCCCCCAGGATTTGATAGAGATGGTAGTCCGGAGGAGTCGGAGAAGGAGGAAGAAGAAGATGAGGAGGAGGGGGAGGATGATGATGATGATGATGACAGCCCCCAGAGGAGGGAACAAAACAATCCTCCATGCTATAACGAGCACTTCTTGTGTATCAAATGGAGAGAAACAAATATTTAGAAAATAAATCTATAAAATTCATTGCCAAGTTAAAAATGAAGTTGATATATCTCAATCTTAAATTGGCCACGTGCTAGACTGGTCGTAGTAATTATATCATATGTTGTTTTTCAAAATTTTTCATCTCTATTTGTTAGGGGGGAAAAAAATATGGAGTAAGCATTACATCTGACTTAAACATAACCAATCCAACCAATCCAATAAGAACACAAGACTTGAGCATTTGGACTAATATCAACATGTAGAAAGTTACTACACGAATATGCTCCGCAAACACAGAAACATATTACACAATCACTTGAACATAATCCCAAGGATATATTAACATTCACTCGTTAACTCCAACATGTCACAAGAGTTACAAAATGTCTCTAACATCGAAAATGTGACAATTAGCATCATATTAAGCCCTGTAACTCTAAACTATCATAAGAATGAATTCCACCCCACACACATGGACAAGCTACACAAAGACATGACCACCTGAAACAAATACACGAACACGTTGCACAACCACATCAACAGTAATGTTCTGCAATGTGGTTAACCTGTGCTAATTACTTCTTGAATATGTCACACAGATATATGATCAGATTGCACAAATACATGAACATGTTACACAAACACATGAATACAATCCCCAAGCATGTCATCCACATAAACCTACACTAGCTACTACTCTAAGCAAAAGCTGCATTGGAGGTTCTCTAGCATGCCAGTCCAATACCGCATGTCAATGTCGAATGTTTCCTTGTGAGAGGAGCCAATACAAGTTTGTATGGAATACGAGAAAAATCAGTGCCAAAATTACATTTCAAAGTGCTACTACTATTATTAGATATACTACCTTCAAATGTGTTTATTTAACTTAAAAATCATATTATTATCTGGAATAAGAAGATAGAGACAGAGTAATATTAGATAATTTCAATCAATTTGTGTTCGCAATAATGCACTCCATTCAGTAGATATTAACATGAAAGTTAATGAAAGTAATTCCACAAAATTCACCTAAACTGCAGCAGTTAGTATCCACTTCCATCACAAGGTATACACTTTTCTTTTAGGAGTCTTCTAATTTCTGGGTAGCATGCTTGAAAATGCCACATTGTTTATCAAGATCTTAAACAATAGCTTCAGCATAGGCGTGGCTCTACTCAAAATTCTCCTTGTAACGGCATCTGCTAAAACACACTTGGAAATTCAACTTGATGGTATGTCGAGCCTAAATTAGTATCTACAAGCATGGTGTTCAAGAGTAGAATTACCCATCAATGCTTCTAAATCACAACCACAGAAGTCAAGCAAGTGCCCATCAAGCGGCAAACTAACCTGAAACATGTGAATATATAGAATATAGATTACGATCTCTATTGATTTATATAGGTATTTCTCTAAGCACATTGATCTCCGGATTGTCATCCATAGATATACACACAGGAGGTTATTCTTTTTTTTTCCAGAAAAACAAAATAAGAAAGAAAACATAAGAAAACTCTCAAAAACTTCAAGAAGTAGCTTCTTTATCAAAAACTCCAAAAAGAGAAAAGGATTTAAGACATCATGATCTGGTACAGATTAAAGCCTTCGTTTGGTGAGTATCAAAAGTCATACAGAGTACCTATGAGAAAATTAGAACAAAGAGGTGCGCACGAAGTCTGTTTACGTACCACCTTCTCTTATCTATAGCTGCAAATCTTCGACTTGGTTCATCAAAAGAGGACGGTTCCGCTGTATGAAATGGGGAACAGAGAGGTGCGGCGTCTGTCCAAAACACCACTGTATGTTAGGGTATCTCGTAATTATGGCCATTATAACTTAAAGAAAATCAAGGAGTAAATTCAAGCTACGAAATGTACCATTTTCATGAGCGAAAAATTTGTTAGAGAAGCTGGTGGAATGCTAGTCGTACTGCACTGTATAAGTACAGATATCACATTGCTTAACGATATTTGCTACACGAGAAGAAAAAAAATTCACCTAAATATATTTGTTAGGTGCCTTTCGAATTTATATTATATTTAAGGGATATACAAGGATGTTACCCACCGATTGCTGTGAGGCTTGACACGTTTCAATTGTGTAGTAATTATTTTCCTCAGTGGCCTTTTTTGTGTGTTGAGTACATTGCTGGCCCTGCTGCTCCCCTGGCTATTTCAACAATTAAACATTTTCACTTAATAGTACGGATGTAAATAAAATTCATGCTAACAAATAGGGAATACAACAGTACTGCAATAACATTGCTGTACACCACATATTTGGTGCATTGGTGTGCCTTTCATTTTGCGTGCCTTTCCTGATCTCCATTTGTCAAGAAAACTCTTCAATCGTTTTTTTGTTTTGTTGGTCTCACGCTTCTTTATACCTTTTGGGTTTAGAAACTGTGATTCAGCTACTCAGGATGAAGGTTTCATGGTTGCCACATCATCTTGGCCCAAATCTCTTTCAAATGACTTCCCCTCTCTCATCTCACGTGCTGACAATACATCACATTTGTCTCCAATCTTGCGACTCATTTTGGTTGCCATAGAAATGACATCTTCGGTTGCACTTTGAGACTCGGCAGCTCGGGCAGCTAAGCGTATTAACAATGTAGCCATCATCTTGTACCTCTCTGCAATGTCAAGATTGGGATCGATAGATACAGCACCTCTGTTAACCTGAATAATTGAGGTATCCATAGACTTATGTGTTCATCGCCTGATGATGTATTGATCTGGAACTGTTTTTACATTAAAGTGATCTAACACTTTCAGAGAATGCGAACATAATATTCCAACACTCTGGAAAAGCAAACAACTACATATTATGGTTTTCGTCGATCCATCAAATGTAATGATATGTTGTTTTGATAATCCATCATGCTGTCTAACAATACACTTGTTCTCTGTATGAGTAGCCCCAAGGATTCATCAAACTGGGCATGAAACTCATTGAACAATGGGGGAGTGTATACCTTTGCTACGCAATTTAGCATTGGTGAGTTTCTCAACGCCATTATTGGCAATTTTTGCTTACTTTCGTATTTTGAGATCACCTCTTTGTATCATTTCGAGGCAATGACACGACCAAAATGTGTGAAGAATTGCATAATATCATGATCTAACTTTAGATGGTCCTTTAAATCTGCATTAAAGCTTTCACTCAATTGTGTACTACGTATCTCAACCGTCTAGGTACCCATCCGGTAGCATCGTGCCCACTTCACTCTAGTTGCAAATATGCTTTTGATCCATTCATTTGCCTCCAACTTATGGACTAGCACGAGTTCCTGCCAAGTCTCAAGAAACTCCTTCTCGCCTTCAATATGGAACATACAATTTCGAAACATGTCCAATCCCTTCCTACAAAGATATCCCAAGTGTTTTATAAAATTTTTCCAAATATGAAAAGTACATAAACCATGAAATGTCTGTGGGAGAACTATAGAAATTGCTGCAGCCATTGCTGTATCTTGGTCAGTGAAGATTGTTCTAGGATGTTTGCCTCATATAGCTTCGATGAACGTCTTGAATAGCCAATTAAAAGAATTAATTATTTCATCGTAAAGCAAAGTAGCCCCAAAAACTATTAATTGCCTATATTGGTTGAACCCAACAAATATTCCAAGAGGCTGGCACTGTTTGTTTGTCTTATATGTGGTGTCAAATGTGACAACATCCCCAAAGTAGGAGTATTCCATGATCATGCGTGCATCAGCCCAAAAAATATTTGTGATTAGCTCATCACAATTAAGTTGTACTGCATGGAAGAAAGAAGGATTCATAGAAGCTTGATCTTCAAAATATCTCATTATTGTAGCGGCCTCACCAAACCGTAAGTTTCTTTGTTTTCTATTGCGGAGGTATCGCTTCAAGTCTTCTTTGGTGCACCTTAAATTTTCTTTGCCACCTACTTGTGTTGACATTAGTTCATGAGATTGCTTTAAAGATAATCCTGCATCTTCGGCAAAAGAAGCGTCGATGCCTTGTGCATTGCTCACATTCCTCTGTGACGGCATGAGATGAACACAAGTAGCAGTATGAAGGTCATGGTTGTGGCTTGATTCAAACTCGGTCACCTTGTATTTTTTTTTCTCCCTATCTAGAACAATGACCATCTCAACAGCATAACTAGTCTTCGTTTTTACACGAGGACGCTTAATTTTTCTATCACGTTTATCGATCCTTTGAAACCCTACTTTGCAGCACGTAAACCTCCTAGATGTCAACACGCCAGAGGCATTCTTGTTCCCATACTCTCTATGTATACCGAAGGCCATAGTTGCACCATAACAATTGTAAAAGTCGTACGCTTCTTGATAAGCACTCTTGTTTTGGTGCCTTTTTTTTTGGACCAGCGACGTGGATGTTTCCTAACCGGACGATTGCTGGGTTCGCAAATCCCGGCCGCAAAAGAGTCGCGCAATTCCCGTACAGGAATTGCACGGTCTTGAATCCGGCAGGCATGTGCAAGTCATCATCTATATGACACAGATACCTATCCCTTTTAAAAAATGTACTATGTATGTTTATTTTATTCAACATAGGTAATAAGGGGCTGTTTGTTTGCGAAATCTCTCCTCAAGGCTTTAAGTTAACGGACTTCTATCTGATTTGCGTCGCCCCACCAATTATCCTCTTATTGGGCTATACTTGGGAGTATCCTAGCAATGGCCAGCGGGCCGGTTCGGCCCGGCGGGTTGGGCCCGGCCTGGCCCGAGCGGCCGAACCGCCACTGTGCCACCGGTCCGGGCCTAGGTCCCGGGCCGGTCTTGGCCAGGGGGTAAAACCCCTAGCCAGCCACGGGCTGGCCCGCATGGTTTCGTTTATTGCATTTTAGCCCCCTAATGGTTGAAACGTTTTTTTTTTGCATTTTGGTCCCTAACGGTTATATTCTCTTTTTTAATCCCCAAAACTCTATAAATACCCCCCTAATTCAACCGAAAACTCATCAAACACTCTCCCATTCTCTCAAACTCTCTCCAATTTTCCATTTTCTTTAAAAAAAATATTAGAATATAATTTATTTTTGTGTTATATTTTTTCAATTCTTCAAGGAAGTCTTCATATTTTGGAAGATTGTTGAGTAGCGGAATAGTGGATACAAGAAGTAAAAAGCTCCACAAAGTATTGTTATTCTTTCTTGAATCTTAGTCATCAACGAGTTAGTATTTCTTAATCTTACATTCTTATATTTTGACTTTTATTAATTGTTTATTTGTTTTAGTTATTTGTTTAATTTTTAAATTAATTATTTTGGCTTTTATTAATTGTTTATTTATTTTAGTTATTTGTTTAATTTTTAAGTTAATTTATTTTTTATATTTTTCAATTATCTTATTTCATTATTTGTTAATACTTTATTTTTTTGAACTTTTATTTGAATTTTGATTGCTTTTTTTTTTTTAAGAAATAATGGATTCAAATCAATATAATCATTTTTCTTCATCCCAATCATCTGCACATTTTGATTTTAATATAGATCCAACTTTGAATTTAATAAATAATGAAATAGGTAATGCAAATGAAGGTCCTAGTAGGCTTAGTGTTAGTGTTTCGCGATCACAATCACAACCAACTCCAATGATTAATCCCATTCCTGACGAATCGAATATAGGTGAGGATGATGTTGAAACAACGGATGTTACAACTAAATCAAAAATATCTATGGTTTGGAATCTTTTTGAAAAAGATAATGATAATGATATGGTAACATGTAAAATTTGTAGAGTGGTATAGGCAAATAAGAAGGGAGGAGGGACAGGAACATTAGTTAGACACATGAAAATGTCACATAATGATTTGTTATAAAATCTACTTAAACAACAACAAATACGTACTACAGGAGGTCAAATGGTTGGTAATTTTCAATATGATCATAGAAAAAATAGAAATGCATTTGCTAAAATGATTGTTCAAACTAAATTACCTTTTAATTTTGTAGAAAATCCACATTATGAACAATATATGCAAAATAATTGTCAACCAGCATGGAAAAGAATTCCTAAAACAACGTTAAAAAATGATATAATAAAGATATATAAAGAAATGAAAGAGTATCTATATTTGATTCTTGTAATTGAAAATTTGCTCTTACTTGTGATGGTTGGATTGCAATTACTAATGAATCTTATTTGTGCATTACATGTCATTGGATAGACCATAATTGGTTAGTACAAAAAAGAATTATTTGTTTTAAATTATTTGAATATCCTCATGTAGTTAGTAGTATAGCTAGGATGATTATTCAAACATGTCGTGAATATAGGATTTTAAATAAAATTATTTCTATTTATTTAGATAATGCTTTAAATAATGATTCTGTCATAACAATTTAAAAAAATACTATGAATCCTATATTAGATGGTATTTTATTTCATACTAAATGTGCTTGTCATATACTTAATTTATGTGTTAAAGAAGGATATAAATATATTGCTAATATTGTTAATATAATTAGAAATGTTGTTTTATTTATTAAAACCTCCCTAACTAGGCAACAAAATTTTAAGGCATTATGCCGAGAACAAGGTATATCTTTTAAAAAATTTATATTAGATTGTAAAATTAGATGGAACTCAACTTTAGATATGTTTGAAAGTGTTATACCTTTTTAAAACCAATTTATTGAATTTTGCAATAGTAATAATTTTCAACCTCCACCAACTGAAACTCATTTTGAAAATTGTACTGCACTTTCAACATTTTTATTTATTTTCAAAAAAGCTACTAAACTTTTATCGGGATCCTATTATTCCACTACTCATCATATTCTTCCAACACTTACTAAGGTATCACATATTTTGGTGAATATATGTATCATCCCCAATATGGTTTTTTTATGAGAAGTATGTTTGAAAAATATAAAAAATATTATGAAGATATTCCTATTTTATATTGTATGGCATTGTGTATGGATCCTAAAGTAAAGACGCCTGTTTTTCATAGTATTATTGAATATTTATATGAAACATTAGATTTTGATGAATCACAAACACTTAAACAATGTATGATAAAAGACATAAAAGATAAAATAGCTAAAGCTTTATCTGACACGTATAATTTGTATGAGTTTGAGTCTTCTTATTCTAGTTCTCCTAGTTTAAGTAGGCAAGCTTCATCATCTAGTAGTCACTTTTAACCTCCGCGAAAATCTACCTCTTAAATTTCATCAGTATTTAATTCATGGGATATTATGAAACGTAAAAAAAGATCGACTACCACCTACAACAAGATGACAATTTATGAGATGCAGCCCTTGATAGAAAATGAAGATCAACATTTTGATATTTGTGATTGGTGTAAGGCTCATGTAAGTCAATACCCCATTTTATCTAAAATGACACGTGATCTTTTGACACCACCAGTCTCTACAGTGCCATCGGAAAGCCTCTTCAGAGAGAGCGCTCGAACAATCGATGAAAGAAGATCTCGATTGACTCTTCAAACTTTGGAGATGTTAATGTGTTGTAGTAGTTGGTTTGCAGCCGAAGATAGGACGACTAATTCGTGGATTATTGATGATGACTTAGATGATGAATGGTGTGAACCAAGTAGTTAGTTTAGTATTTTTGTAATTAGAAATTTAGAATAAGTAATATTATGTATTTAATTTTATTTTTAGAATATTTATTATATTTTTAAATTTTAATCATTGTAATATTTTTAAGAGGTTTATGCATTAAGTCCCCCTCTTATGTAATCTTTATTTTATTAATTAATAAAATAGGTAGGGGTTCAAGCCAAACCCCCACCACTTCAAGGTGATTTTTTTATAATTTTAAAAACTTGTGTTAAGTACGGAAAAAAAAAGAAAAGAGGAATAAGCCCACAGGCCAAGGGCTCGGTCTGTGCCGGTCCTAGGGCCCGGCCCGAAATCGTGCGGTCCGGCCCATTAGCCATTGTTAAATTATCCTCCTGTATGCTTGAAATGACCAGATTGATTCTTTTTGGATACTGTGCCCACCGTCCAACAACCAGCCATATATACTTGGATTGATTTTCTTTCTGGTCACATAGTTCAGTAAGTAAGTAAGTAAGTAACCGAAGTGTTGTTGTAAGTGTCAGACCTCCAGACATGAATTAGGATTTGTGTTTATTGAGGCATATTTTACTATTTACCTCTTCTATGATCTTAGAGGCGGGATAGTAAAGGCCCTCAAGGTGGGGGTACTATCATTTTTTTTTAATACTTGGATTGACCTTTTCAGATTGATTATTTCAATTACTCTCCGCCCCCTCGCCCTCCTCCCAACCACCCATAATTTAAGATATATTTACTTTAGGATTGGACTTATTTTTAAATGTGAAGTAATTGTAGAGTCTAATCATTAAGTATCTGACACTTTTTACGAAACAAAAATTATTTAAATTAATATATTATTATTTTAAATTAAAATTAAAATTAAAATTGAGAAGAATTTGTTCTCACTTATAACATTATTGTTCGAATTAAGCAATTAAATTTGACCCAATCGATATCTTTTTCC
Organism: Voacanga thouarsii; assembly: GCA_026120185.1. Lineage (NCBI taxonomy): Eukaryota > Viridiplantae > Streptophyta > Magnoliopsida > Gentianales > Apocynaceae > Voacanga > Voacanga thouarsii. Next base: position 2,601,194 of record JANUWF010001190.1, read on the forward strand.
AAGACATCAACAAATCTCCCTATTTATACGTATTTGTCCATCGGTTAAAAATATTAAAATTTATTAATCTTTCAATAATATAAAAATATATTATGTAATAATAATATAAACAGTTCAGTTTGAAATATGATTCTTATCAACTTAGTTGATTATCTAAATTGACTCTTTATAGAGGAAAAAATAAGATATAATAATTGAGTTATAATTGTTAGTATATGCATAATTGAACGACACCCGTATTATTAATACTTCATTTGTTTCAAATTATTTGTTCATGAAATTTTTTTATTTTATTTTAAAATATTTGTTCATATATATATTTTTAGAACTAATTATTATTATTTTTCTATTTTACTCTCAATTATTCTAAGTCAGTGACACAATTTTTTAAAATTAGTTTTTCTTCTTATAAAAAATTTAATGAATAAATATTTTAATAACGGAAGAAGTATTGAATAAGAGTCATTCCCATTAATAAATCTCTTTATTTTTACCTATCCGTCCCCCGTTTTCATATCGAGTCAAGAGTAAAGATAAATTTTTGTTCTAAGACAAGATCTAATAAAGGGTCGGGAAATGGCCGATTATTTCTGTTCCTTATCTTCTCTGGGAGTCTTGTGACTGTGAGGTATGCGGCGGCTGCAAAGAGATAACTGTACTCCTTACCATACACAGTGTCTGAGCAAGGGAATGGTCTGCATCTGCACACTGTAGCTGAGGCTATTGCCAAAAAAAAAAAAAAAAAAAAGACTGGGAGACTAGAAATTAACCAACCGTTATCACACACATTCACGTCCTCCCGTTTGGGCATAAGATCAGATAAGCTTGAAGGACACGTGGCAGTGTAATTGTGGTGGTTAGTGATAAGGCTACATCCAAAGGTTTTTCTCCCTTCATGTGGCCATTAAATTCGTGATGTGATCAACCACATAATCCAATGGTCATAATTTCTCTAAGATGAGGTTGATTTAACTTTGTCCGTTCGATGCTACCCTCCCGACTTCTTCCATTATATATACGCGGGAGCTAATACAGGAGTAGCATATTACAGAGGCTTTCAAGAACCAGCAGCAGCATCAAAACACAGGAGTTATCTAACAAAGAAGAAAAAAGGCAATGGCTTCCTCGATGATCTCCACGGCGGCCGTTGCCACCAGGTCCAGCCCTGCTCAGGCTAGCATGGTTGCACCCTTCACTGGCCTCAAGTCCGTTTCTGCTTTCCCAATCACCAAGAAGTCCGTCGACATTACTTCCCTCGCCAGCAATGGCGGAAGAGTCCAGTGCATGAAGGTACTTATATGCTTATACGGCCATGCAATTTCTCCACTCCTGCATGACTTTGGTTAACCAATTTAGTGCAAATTTTGGTCGTGTAGGTGTGGCCACCACTTGGCTTGAAGAAGTTCGAGACTCTCTCATACCTTCCTACTCTTAGCCAAGAACAATTGGCCAGGGAAGTCGAGTACCTTCTCCGCAGCGGATGGATTCCCTGCTTGGAATTCGATATACAGGTTTTTAATTTAAGGGTTTTTCATCTATCATATGTTTGGATACTGAAGGGTTTGGTTTTGGTGTACTGATTCTTTGTACGTTATTGTGCAGCACGATGGTTGCATCTTCCGTGAACATCACAGATCCCCTGGATACTACGACGGCAGATATTGGACAATGTGGAAGCTTCCCATGTTCGGATGCACCGATGCTGCCCAGGTCTTGAGGGAGGTCCAAGAATGTGTTAAAGAATACCCCAATGCCCACGTCCGTATCATCGGATTCGACAACAGGCGTCAAGTGCAATGCATCAGTTTCATTGCCTACAAGCCCCCAGGCAAATAAATTTGATTATTAGCAATCTGGCCATAATCACTGGGCTTGGTTTCTTTGCTTGCAGTATTGTGCCTTTTGGCTTTTCCAGCAAATTGCCTTTCCTTTTAATTCTTTTTCCTTTTTTGCATTCGGTGTTTGTTTCCGGATTTCCAAAGAAATGTATGAGATCTTAATAATAAAGTCTCTTTGATTATATTCTCCCATCTTTGCTTTGTCATCAACTCCAAATACTCTTAGCCAAGAACAACATATGCCCGAAAAAATTTATCATCACGCCTAATAATTTGATCTAAACTTCATCGTCTCTTTATAATTACGAACCATATGTTATTTTTTATCACGATTTGCATACTATCACTCATAAACGTGAATGGGGAAACCCAAGAATTCAAGTGTGGTTTTGGATAAGCTATTGGAATGGGCTCCGATGCATAATCATCAAACAAGTAAAATGTGGTGTATGGGCACTTTGATAGCTGAAAAATCATCTTGCCAAGGTCCAGTTGATGGCTACATATGTGGTGGTGCACGAATGGGGATAACTAAGAGGATAAAGATACTATCTCAGACTTCTCAGTTGAGTTTAAAATGTATACATACATAAATCTCGCTTCAGTCTTGTTTCCCTTTTTCCCCTTATTTCCCAAAATATCTTCATTCATTTTGTCGATATACTGCAAAGGCGCAAATGACGAAAAAACCAAAAGCCATCAATGTCCTGCCGTTTTGTAGCTTCTCCAAATCACTTTGAGGATCCTTCCCAAAAAATTCCACCCACGAATCTATAGTTTATTCGTTAATTATAATAACTAGTTATGAAAAAAATAGAATTAAATAAATTATTATGACAATATTTTAATTTTTAAATAGCTAGGTACTTGATCAAATCATAATAAGAATTTAAAGCCCTAAATCGGTTAGTAGTCATGATCAATGGCTTAGAAAACAAAATGAGAAACCGATCTAAAGCCAAAAGCTTGAAGGGTTCCTTTCAAAATTTTCTTCCTCAAATTCTCAGCCAATAACTGAGGGTTTGTTTCTTTTCCATATTTATCTGATTGCCTGCAGTTTTGTTGCCACCCATTTGGAGATGACAACTTCAGCAAAGGCAGCAATGAGAGTTGGCTTATAGTGACTTGAAATAATACTTTCCATGAATACCAACATTAATTGTAAACGGTAATAAATTCATATTTTTCAAAAATAATTTTTATTGAGCCATAAAATAACAGATAAATTTATATTTTTGTCTTCTTGATTTGTAAAATAATTATAAAAAAAAAACTTGTACTAAATTTTGTAAGCTTTTGATTAAAACACAAATTGATTAAGGAAAAAATGATTCAATGGAGGTGCTAAAGATATTTTTTCTTCCAAAGGATATATGCATATATATATATATATATATATATATATATATATATATATATCAAACGTTTTAATTTCTCTCGTAAAAAAAAAGGACGTCTCTATTTTGTGGACCACTTTATCTTATACATTTCTTGGTGAATATGTTCTTACTCCATTTTTGAGTTGACAGGTTTGAAATTCAAATTTTATTTTATATTAACGTAATTATTTAAAAGTACACAATTTCAAGCAACAGTTGCTGTGGTGTAGTGGTTATCACGTTAGTCTTACACACTAAAGGCCCCCAGTTCGATCCTGGGCAGCAACAAAGAGTTGTACATTTTTTTGGCACACCTAATTATTAGGCATAAGATTAATTTACACTATTTATTTTATTTTCATTACATTGACATACATAATTGTTTGGCATATATTTACGTCATTACATTCACACACATAATTATCTTATGTTCCTTTTTTATTTTTTATATTTTTATAGTTATCTTTTTTTAACTATATATATATATATATATATATATATATATATATATAATCTTTTCTACATTTGCATAATTTGACATAAGTTTATGTCGTTATATTAACACACATAATTATCTTTTGTGTATGTTTTATTTTTTATATTTTATATTTTTAAACGACATATAATAAGATTTACTATTTCTGCATATGATTTGCATTTTTAATGCATACTGATTGCATACACTACTCATTTAAACATATATAGAATAAGTTCCTTGTTTAACACACAAACTTATTTCTTACTTTCCAAAGCATACCTTAGACATTTAATGATTTATTTTACAAGTTAACTAGTTAAATTTTGTTCTAAAAGAAGTACAAAATGATACACAATTATTGAAGAATCTTTGTTGCTTTGATGTGGGTTTTTAAACTATTAATATATATATATATATATATATATATGTATGTATGTATGTATTATACATTAGGAGGAACAATATCGATACATGTAAATTGAATTCAAAATGTATTATTTGATAAAGTATTTCTAAGTAATTGAAAGTATCTCCAATATCTTTGTTTAGCTTTATAGAATTTTTATATTAAAAAAAATAAAAAGTATAACAGTTTCTTCCTTAATCTTCCAAGAATATGATACTTAAATTATCCTCAAAGTTTAAAACACTATTTCCAAATCCATCCTACCAAGCAAAGTTAGCTACAGAGGGGTTTTAATCCACTTCCCTACCTCACTTCTAGGACAAAGTAGCAAGAATGAGTTGATGTCATTAACAGGCTTGTGTTTCTATCTAAATGCCATAGAAGGAGGAGATCAAAATATTACCAATAGCAGCATTGCTTAGTCAATAAAGGATTCTAAAGCAGGATGAGCAGATCTATCGTGCCAGGTCTTTAATTAGTTTATGACACACACACACACACACATATATATATATATATATATATATATATATATTTATTTATTTATTTATTTATGTACATGTATAAGTTTCTTGTGCTTAGAATTATTAAGTCAAAGAGAGTTTCTTGTCTTTTCCTGCACAACTATTTGGACCAACCAAAACTTTCTAAGTGTTTGTTGAAATTTGACCAATAACTTATCCCACTAAAGGTTTTCTGTTTTTATTACACCAATGTTAGAAAATCCAAAACATGAAAGAATAAACCAATTTTGGATCGAAGATTTGAATTAAATTTCTTTTGAAAACTCTTTATCTGTGTTTTAGCATTATATGACAAACTAAAAGTGTACACTTTATACAAATCTTCTATTTTTAAGTATTGAACAGCTTCTCATTTATATAAATATTTGATATTCACCTTTGTTTGTGAATAATTTGGCCTTAGATGTTACTCGATCCTTTAGGTTCCTAAATGAATGAATGTTTGAACTTTGTGTTGAGGCATCAGTAGATTACCTGTCCAACTATTATCCTTTTTATCTCTGATGATTGTGTATGGTTTATGTATGATAACATTTTGATAAATTATCACCTTAAATTTATATTTAATGATCATCGAGATTTGTGTATGATTATAATTTCAAAAATTATATGTTACTGTGATGCTCATCGTGTTTACGTACCAATATGTGTTTGTAGCCGTAACAAATAAGTAGAGAATATGTAATTACTTCATCAAAATGTAAACCCAATGAAATAGAGTGGCAAGATGAGAACGGCTAGTGATGCGGCTAGAGCAAATTTTCCTTATATAACTATTTTGTCCTTCTATGGTGAATCCTGAATAACCCACTAATTTAGTGTGTTTTCCTTTCTTAATGTTGATTTCTAACCTTTTTTGATTTACATTGAAAAATACATCGTAATCTTCTTCAACAAAATGAAACAAGAGAGAAATAGGGTATCCAAATATTGAATTTGTGTAAAGAAACGTTCAAATATCATAAACATGATTTTTCATCCCCATCTAGTCTCATCCTCTCTTTCAAAGCTATCATGAGATCGACATCATTTTGTTCTTCTATCCTTATAGACTAGAGGAATAAAACCCACAATTTGGTATGCAAATTTAGAGGAGACCATGTTTTGTGCTTGTCTTTAGAGATTGTCTCTGGACAGGACTATATTATCTTGGTTTTCAAATTTGCACTTGAAAATCACAAGATTCCTAACAATAAAACAAAGGGCAATAATAATATACTTTGATAATTTTTAGATTTGATATCAATTGAAAATACTAGGAATTGGTTTGAGAAGATAATACTGTTGTAATTTTAAAAATAATTCTTATAATTTTGCAAGTTATTTTACCTATTTGCAATTGCATGGGATAAAAAGATGCAAGAAAATGTATTAGGAGCGGGGAAGGGGGGGATAAAACATCAAGAGAGGAGAAGAGAGAATGTGAGAGGAAGAGAGGAATTTTGTGCAACTTGGACCCAATAGCAAAGAGTTCAGTGTCGATGAAACTTATTAGTTTGACTAAAGAAAGAGATGTTAAGAAACTATAATTCGGGGGGGGGGGGAGGTTAGGATAAAACATTGAGAGAGAAGATAAAAGAAAATGTGACTTAGGATGAAAAAGGTTATTAGCTTGACTAAAGAAAGAGATGTTAAGAAAACTATAATTTGGGGGGGGGAGAGGTTAGGATAAAACATTGAGAGAGAAGATGAAAGAAAATGTGAAAAGAAGAGAGGAATTTTGCCATTATTTATGCAACTTCAGGTTAGTAGCAAAGAGTTTGGTATTCGATAAAACCTATTATTTTGATCGAAGAAAGAGATGCAAGAAACTGTATTGGAGGCGGGGAAGAGGGCAGGATAAGACATCCAGAGAGAAGAGGAGAGAAAATGTGAGAGGAAGAGAAGAATCTTGCTGTTATTTAATGCATCTTGGCCCCAATAGCAAAGAGTTGAGTATCCATGAAACTTATTATTTTGACTAAAGAAAGAGATGCAAAAACTATAATTGGGGGCGGGGAAGAGGTTAGGATAAAACATGGAGAGAGAAAAGGAGAGAAAATGTGGGAGGAAGTAAGGAATTTTGCCATTATTTATGCAACTTGGGCCTAGTAGCAAAGAGATGTGGACATCGGTGAAATTTATTATTTTGACTTAAGAAGGACAAAATGGTCATTCAATGAATATTTGCTCTAACAGGAGTATATTTGCTTTGGCAATATCACTAACCCAATGAGGAACATTCATATATTTATAGGGCAGCAATAGAGGAAAAAACATATAGATAAAGAAGATAATGTGAATTTATAACTACTTTTTTAATTTTAAATACATAATAGAGATTTAATGGATCCATAAAATTTAAATTTTTTTATTAAGTTAGCATATTGTTTGCAATCATGAAAATATATTCTATCTATCCTAGTTCAAGACATTTCTTTCATTAAGGTTAAGAAAGAGTAAGTCATTAACCCTAATTGGAGAGTTGCAAAGGTTGGCACTCCCACAAAATTATAGAAAATTTCAAATTAATCTAGTCTCAAAAAAATAGATAGAATTGGTCGAGAGTAGTAATTCCACTAAAATTGATAGTGATTGACTTAGCACGATATTTTATGTAATACTTTATATCAAATTTAAGTATATAAAAATAATATATGTATGGTATATTGATTATTTTATAATAAATTATATAATAAAAACTTTCCTTTTAAGGAAAGTGTCAATTTTTTTGAAAAATCTCAAAATAATAAATAAGTCAATTTTATTAAGATGAAAGTAATATTATTTTTCTTTATCAAATAATATTCTTTACTAGTTAAAAAAAATGGAAAAAAACAGCATAAGCGTCATTCATGACGTCACCTACCAAATCGTCAAACAATTGACAGCTTCGTCATTAGACCCACAAAAGAATCTTAATGGATATATGATTGTCACATTTAAAACTGAAAACACATAAAATATCAGCAGGATTTGGGGCTGCTAACTGCTAAGATAATGTGTTGTACATTAAAATTTGAATTTTGTGCATAACAAAAATTATTTATTTTGACATCATATTTAACGCCAAGACTCCTACTAAAAGTAAAATACTTGCATATATTTGATTTTCAAAAATTATTATTTAAAAAATTGAGTGTGTACTTATCTTTTTAAAAAGAAAATGGCTTTAAGTATTTTTTTCTGATTTATTTATAAAATATTGATAATTTTATTATTTATTTGAAATAGATTATAATATTAATATTTGAGTTATAATAGTGTGTTTAGTTGGGTGAAACGAGAAATTTGAATCCATATAATGGATTTTGGTTGGGTGAAAAGAGAGTAAGAATGTGAATATGACGATAAATAATACTCATTCAACAAAACAATTTCGTCGAAATTTAAACGGATTAATAAGTATTTATTATCTATTTTTATAATATAACTAAATAAAATAAAAAAATTGCATTTATTACCCTATTACGAGTACCTTGACTCTTTTCTCATTTTATTTTATGTGAATCTAGTCCAGATTATTTATAAAATTTAAAATTATACTTATATTTTTAATTTGTCCCGTGTTTGGTTGAGGACCTTGAGGTAGAGAAGGGAAAGAGAATTAGAAAGGAAAGGGAGAGAGAAATTTTTACTTTTATTATGGAGTATAAATATAATTTATTTTTATTTTTTTTATTGGAACAGAAAGAAAGTAAATAATAAATATTACTTTAATTTACATATCAATCCGTCTAAATTAAACAAATTATTATGTTATCATGGAATATAAATTAAACAATATAAATTACTCATTTACATATAAATTTACGTTCTTTTCACTTTTTTAAATTTTACTCCAATTAAATATAAGCAAATCATTAATCATTTATATGAGATACTTTTATAAATTAGAAAGATTATAGATTTTAATATATGTAACATACAAAAAATTAAATTTATACAAATATATTTCCAAGACTAAATCCCTCATATTTTTATTTTTAAAAAAATTTGTTGGATTTAAGGTAGATTAGCTTGAGAATAAAACTTTAAAAATGGGGCTAAAAAACACCTCCTACCAGGTGGCCGAGACTATCCCCAATAAATTTCACATCTGAATTTAATTGGGCTTCTTTATTCCACAGGCACATCAACGATCAACATTAATAACAGTAGAAACCTTTCTCTGGTCAGAGCGCTTTTCTTGATTTGCCGTTTGGCAAATAACCTGTTCAAAAGTCTACTCCTTGAGATACCATTGTACGTCTCATATTTCCCCTCGCCTTTTCCTGGACAACTCAGCAATACATCCACTGCCATCACTATCGCATCTTCAATAAAAGCTTCAGAACCTTTCCTTTTTCCACCTTTGTCTAGAACACGCGGTTCTTACCATAATTCTTGATTATGTTGTTTCAAAATATCGTGGCTTTGAAATGTGGGTTGCATTACAATCCATTGGATGGTACAAAGACAGTCAGAAGCTTCCCAAGAGTCATCATATAACTGTTTTCTTTTATCTTTTTTGGTTTTGTGGTGTTATTGTTGTTGGCTTCTGAAAACGATTTTATTTTGGTTTACAAGTTTATAATCTTACTGGGTTCTGAAAAAGATTTGAAATTGTGTGGTAGAAGTAAAGGTTAGACCTTGTTGTCTGAGGGGTGTTAAGCGGGCTGCAATGGCCAAGCATGAGAAGTTTCCGGGTGTTAGTGAAGAACTACACAAGATTATAAATGCAAATATGGATGAAGTGAGGGCAAGGAGGCGTGCTCGTGAGGCCTTTAAGGATATTCAGCTCTCAATTGATCATATCTTGTTCAAGGTATGACGATTAGTTTTTATGCGCTTGCTGAATTTTATTTTATTTTTCCTTGTGTAGGTAAAAAGACAAAGAGAAGCATTTGATGAATTTTATGCCATAGGTTCAAAGATTGGCAATTCTATCCCTGATGGGTTTTATTGAATTAGTCTGTGTTCTGTATTCCTTGAATCTCAGAAGGCTAAGCTTGTTTAAGGGGTTGACAATAGTCAATTAGCATGTTTTACATTTTTTTCCTTCCTTTCAATGTGATTGACTTTTGAAACCAGTTATTTTGCTTTGTTTGAATAAATTTTTTTTTGTATATTAAAAAGTAGAAATTGGAACTCCTTTTGTCCGAAGTTTGTACTTTTGTAATGCTACTTAAATTGGATTAGTTATTGGCGATCAATTTTATTCCGTGCTTTTTAGGAGGCCGGATGTCAAGCTTTTGCACTTGATCTCTGATATGCATGGCTTGGAGATTCACTGCGTGTTCTTCTGTAAATTGATTGGAAATTATTGTTTTTGGCCTGACTAAAAGCTGGCAATGTCTTTGTCAGTAAATATTTAGAAATGCAGGAATCGGGATGATGGAGGATATTGGTTAATTTTCTTTTTGGATAATAGAGAAGCTCATAGAAGTTTTATGCCTGAAAATTGATTGATTAAAAGTAGTAAGAATGTTGCAAATTGATTGCTTAATGTGTAATACGAAGCTATGTTTTTGGCATCAATAATTCCTATAGTATAGCAGTGTCAAGATACTCTACTAGCTTTCTTGCCACTTGGTGCTCTCCTACCGATTCTTTTGAACTGGAAGTTTGATTCGGTTATGTTCAAGTTGCAAATAACATGTGGTGCATGCATTTAAGTGATGACGACGGCAGGTGTGTTATGATGAATATGTCACGGTTGTTTTCTGTTCTTCCTTCCTCGGTTTCTTATGAAATAACACCAAACTGTTGCAATCATGTGTTATTTGTTTCATAAAGTTTCTTAAACAGTTGTTCCTTTGCCTTCCATGTTTGCCTCCTTCGTTGAAATTTAAAGACTTCCCAGTTGTCTAACCTACCTTATTTGTTATTTTTTTTCATCTTAGAACTGGAAACGTATTCATTTTCATTCCTTGCCCTCGATCTGTTTCTTTGCTGAAAATATTTTCAATAATGTTAATTTCTTCAACAAGAGGAAAAATGGTTGTGTTTGACTTTTGTTGTCCTGAATGGGAATATATACAGTGGCTGACATGCAGTGTTATATTTGTTTCACAGATGCCATGCGAGGGGTTGAGGATGAAGGAGGTATAAAATTTTCAGTTCTCTAAATTTCCTTTTGAAACTCTAGTCTCTTTCTAGGAAAAATGGAATATATATGCTTTTGATGAAGCTACATAAGTCCTGAATGCTGACCTTTTTGTGACACAAGGAACAGCTTAGAGCACCCAATCAGTTGAATCTCCTTGTGATAGCACAATGTCTGTTACATTGGACAGAGTGTTGCTGTCTACCCTTCATTTGACTTGCAAACTCTAGAATATTCTCTGATTCATAAACTTCACGTTTGGTTAAGGGATTGACAGTTTGCTGGTGGGAGTAGCCTTGTTGAGGGTGATATGTTTTTATATTTTGCAGCTTTCTCTCCTTTTAGGACATACATCTGTTCCTTACTGTCATGATGTTGAATTTCTTTTCATCTTAATCGGTAGTTCCTTCACTTTGCTTAATAACAAGTCAATCATAATTTTCAGGATGCAATAGAAAAACAGCATTTGCATTAATCAACCAACACATATTTTACATTACGCTTTTCCATTTTTATTTATCTGGTGATCTTGATCTAACTGGACAGGGGAGATCTTTTCCTGGAATCTATTTTTACTTGTAGCATCCTATATAATGTTTCGGTTATTTTAACTTATATCTGTAAGCCTGAGCCTTTTTAGTGATTTGAGATTCTCTGATACAGTCATATGAGGTGAATTCTAAAGGATTGGAAATTTTCTGCAAAAGTTGGCTTCCAGAGACCAGTCCTCCAAAAGCAGTGGTTTGTTTTTGTCATGGTTATGGAGACACTTGCTCCTTTTTCTTTGAAGGCATGTAGCTCACCTTGTAGGATAAGAAGTTGCAGACTTGCCATTTGAAACAAATGGAACTTACAAGTTTATTGCATTATTTGCAGGAATTGCACGAAAGTTGGCATCTTCTGGTTATGGAGTATTTGCTATGGATTACCCAGGGTTTGGTCTTTCAGAGGGTCTTCATGGCTATATTCCAAGCTTTGATGCGCTGGTTGATGATGTGATTGAACATTACTCAAAAGTGAAAGGTACAGCGATCTCTTACTTGGGTTTAGCTGCTAGGTGATCTTTCAGAGGATTTTTGTAATTGTGTGATCTCTTATTCCGAGCACTTGGTGCGACTTATGAGAGCTAGTCTGAAGTTCTAAGTTAGTTTGGATTTAGCAGTGAGCATTACAGCTACCAATGACAAATGAAAATGAAGAGAAGTTAAAGGAAAGGAAGAAGCATTGGGTGAAGATTTTGCATCTGTTAGATTGATGACTGGTGAATCATTTTCCCATATTTCGTGGATTGAGTATTCCTTTCTTCACAAATGCATGCTACTGGTATACATGCATCCGGACAGGCTAATTGAGTAACAAAGAAAAAGTTGAAAACATGGAACTCCTGGAAGGTCCCCTCAATGAAGTTGATGTACTTGTATGCTGTTGGTAATTGTCTCCTTGCATCCGACCTGCATGTCAATTCATCTTCTTCACAGAATAAAGTTGTAGGAATTAAAAGCAATGTAAGATCTTGCTTTGTGAAATGTGAACGATGATGACTGGTCCATCTGATCTACAGTAAAATTGGATAGACTTTATTCCAACTTGCTCTTGTATGGAGCCTTTTTCAAAGGGTTCAATTTCATTAAATTTTCTTTAATTTTTTAAATTTCAGATACTAAAATTTGCATCTAGGACTCACTGATTTTTCTTGTTTAATTGTACTACTGTTAGTAAACCTTATGCAATAGAAAGTTTTGAAATTATGATGAAAATTGATAATGTCAGTCAGTTTATCTTAAACTACAGTTCATTATTTTGACTTTTATTCTGGGAACCTTGGGCTATTGCTCAGGATTCATTCATTAAATTCTTGCTTTCTTTCCATTTCACGACCAATCTATCTTAGAGCTTTTGTTTAGTTGATTGTGAGTAGCCTATTTTATTCTGCTTATTGCCTCTGTGCACCCACCCTCACCATCACCCTTACCCCGTTGAGGGTTGTGCATTTTCACGAGAAGGAAGTAAGGGCATTGGAATTGTTCATAATATATTTAAGTCTAATGGATTTTGGATGCAGAAAGTTCAGATTTCCGTTCTCTGCCAAGTTTCCTCTTTGGACAATCTATGGGTGGGGCAGTAGCTCTGAAGGTGCACCTGAAACAACCTAATGCTTGGACTGGAGCTATTCTTGTTGCACCCATGTGCAAAGTAATCTACTGAACTTGCTTGTTGTTAGATGCATCTCTTGTTTCCAACTTGTGCATTTTTTTTAATATCAAGATTTTCACATAGATTGCAGATGACATGGTTCCGCCATGGGTAGTGACACAGTTTCTTATTGGTGTGGCAAAAGTTCTTCCAAAAAAAAAGTTAGTTCCACAAAAGGATTTAGCTGAGTTGGCATTTAGAGACAAGAAGAAGAAAAATTTGGTTTGTTTTCTATCTTTTCCATTAAGTGATGAAGATGAAATTCTTGGTTGTTGCGAGACACATAATAAAGATATTGTATGTTGTAGCATCGTGCATTGTCCCTGGGCTTTGTTCTCATATTCCTTCTTTACCTGTTCATTTGCTGGCAAATTCTCCAGGCAAAGTACAATGTAATTGCTTATAGTCATAAACCACGTCTACGAACAGCTGTGGAGTTGCTGAACACCACCCAGGAGATAGAGCAAAAACTGCAAAAAGTATGCCACTTGCTTGTTTTGTTCTTTTGTATTTCACCATTGTCCCTTTCATTCTCTTTAATTCACATGGAATCTCACAGCAGTATTTCTTTGTCCGTGCTCTATAACCGAGAATCCATGGAGTTCTCTCTCTCTCTCACACACGCATGCTTTTATGCTTTTATAGGTATCTCTGCCGTTGTTGATCCTGCATGGGAGGGCTGATATTGTGACCGATCCATCTGTAAGCAAGGCCTTGTATGAGGAGGCAAGCAGTGCAGACAAAAAACTTATTCTCTATGATGATGCATATCATTCTCTTCTTGAGGGTGAGCCAGATGAGATGATACTCAAAGTGTTTGGTGACATAATCTCTTGGCTTGATGCTCATAGTTGAATGCATACTTGTGTGCAATTTGCCCTTCCCTTAGGCCTAATTCTTTTTATGTGCCAAGATGTAGTCATTATTTCGTGTAATGTGTTACAAATGCGATATCTTTGAAACTTGAATCAGTTAGTGGCATATTAAGCCGATGAATTGTATGGATCCTATCATTGGAGATATGGGAGGTATCTTTGTACTTCTGCAAAGAACAATAGAATGTATATACTTGGTATTTTGAACTAATGAAGTTACAAAATTTAAATGCATATATATGGACGAATCTACTGAACTATTTTCCATTTGGGAGCTTCTGCTTGATCTCCATTTGTACTAATCTTATGGATGTTAACATAGAGACAAACTGGGGAGCAAACGGGGGCTGCCCACAAAAATCTTTGAAAACCTCTCTTCTTCCTTCTCCTTCTCCATTTTTTTTTTAATTTTAAATCTTTGTAAATTTTATCTTTCTTTATTATATATTTTTTAAAAAAAATGTATAATGTTGTTCTTAATACTATCAAAAGATTATTTTATACATTAAGGGTCTGTTTAGATTGAGAGAAAGAAAGGAAGGAGAAGGGAGGAGATTAATTATTAATTATAGTGTTTGGTTAGATATGAAGGGGAAAAAAAGTAAGATTAAATATAGCATTGGGAGTAAGGAAGAAAAAAAAATTGATATCATTTGGGTTTATATTTTTATCTATTAATTTGATATAATAATATTAAATACTTTATTTATTAAAGATAGTTTAATCTGTGTGTACTTATTAAGGATATTATCATGTTATTTATGAATTTATCTTTTGTCGTTGCATCATATGCTTCATGTTTGGTCTGTTTATATTTATTAAGGATGTCAGAGTTTTGACCTTATTCAACTGATCGGGCACTATCGTTTGTTCGACTTCTAAAAAGACTAATATGTTGGTTGTGAAATCGTTTGTTCGATTTCTAAAACGAGAATCCTTGATCTTTGAAGAGTCAGTCAATCAAAATTTGTATAAATTAATTTAATATTACGAGTTCTTTACTGACTAAAGTTTCACAACTGGTTGTGCGTCCTTTTTATTTCTTTTCTATATGAAAAGCTATTCTAATAAGCTAAAACTCAAACCTTCTGCAGACTATGTAGACTTCTTTTCTATATGAAAAGCTATTCTAATAAGCTAAAACTCAAACCTTCTGCAGACTATGTAGACTACGAGCCACCTGCAAGACCCATAATTTCACTTTAGCAAAGTAATAATTTAATATCCAATATAAGTTAGACCCAACTAGCCGTGAGGGTGTAAGCTGGCACCAAATCACCTACTATCTTTTTGAAAATTTTTATTCATTTAATTTATTATTATTTTTTTTGGGTGGGGCGGTGTGTCGCAACTGAGTTTGTGGAGACGAGACTGATCTGGGTTCCACCCAACTCATCTGAATGGATGAGAGATAGTGAGATCAACCATTCTCAGCCAATAGCGAGGTCCCAAAACCGACCACCCTGCATGTGCGCCAAGTGTACCACCACATGGCTTTAGATTCAAGGAAAAATATTCAAAGGAAATTCAAGGAATCGGCAAAGGAGAACCCAAAATCTCTCATCCAATAAGGTTGGCTAATTGGATTTGGCCTAGTCTCTGTCTTGTCTTCAATAGTGAGTTTGGCCTTCTTTCCTTCTTGGTTAAGTGGGCTTTGCAAAGCTATGATATTGAGTTGATGACTCAACGTTCTTTTTTCAGGTCAGAGGTTGCGTGTCCTTAAGAGAGAAAGTCTCACCTTCCCTGCTCAAGCCTTTTCCATAATATCTTTGAAGTTTTCTGTACCATAATAGCTGATTAATGAAGCACTTGCTGCGGTTGTTTTTGTTGCAACTTTTGTTATTCGCTTTATTTCCCACGACCAATTATGGCTTTCACCTCTTCTTGCTTCAGCGCAGCTCAAATGCCGTTCAAGGTTGGTTCTTTTTTGCTTGCATTTGTGTTTCTGAGTGTGTGAGCTTGTGATTTCCTATTGGGATCTGTCTTTTGTGTTCTTTTTTCTTCTTTCTGTCGCTTTTGAATGAGTCCTTATGATGCATATTATGGATTTTGAGTTGTCTGAATTGGTGTTCTTTCAATCCTGGCCTTTGTTATTTGGGCAATACTTTTTAATTAGTTTTCTGGAGTCCGAGCGATCAATCTCAATGGATAATTGGGGGTTAGGATTGCTAAGTCAGTCTCAAATGGCAATTTTTCTAGTTAATCTGCTTCCAAATTTTATTTTTGACATTAAAAACTTGGGATGAATGAGTTGAATTGCGTCAAAACTTTTTCTTTTCTCTGATATATTTGCTCTTTCCTTGTTTAGTTTATGCCGATCCGGGGGGTTTATAGCTCAAGATGTTACCCGAAAACTTGATTGCGCGTTTCAATGTGTCTGTGAAAAATTCTCCTCCTTTTGAGGGGAGAGGGAGGGGGGGCACCTCTATTCGCTACTTGGTAGGATAAATGCTGGACATCCTGCTAAGCTTTTCTTCTTCTTCTTCCCCCTCTTAACAAAGATGAAACTTGCATTTTCGTATGTCTCAAGATTCAGAGATACGATGAATTGTCACCAAATTGCAACACATGTTGCACAAACAAGCTTTTTTGGCGTCTATTTCATTGGAACTGAACATCTACCTGTTCACATCCAATATTGAACTGTTAATGGAAAATATATGAAAGCGACAGTTGTGCTCTCACATCTCATCCTTTGTATGAGAGTTTTTAATCAAATTACTATGCCCTTTATGTCAGGGGTAGGGTTCCCCCCCAAGATAGAAAATATCAGGGGAAGAGGAGAAATTTACACCTCCCAGAGGTCCAGAGAAAAATAGAGTTGAACAAATCATGTCATTGTGTTGATTTAGCAGTAGTACCGAATCATCCAGTTGAAGTTTAGTAAATGAATGGGCATCTGTTTCTTATAGGTTGACTGCTCAAGGTTGGGTTCTAAAGTTTCACGTAGCACTGGGAGGAACCAAAGATCCATTTTCGCCTTTGGAACCATGAACAGAGGACTCCTTCGCCAACAATCTGGGGGAGTGGGAGCTAATCTAAGTGGTGGTGACTGGAGTTTGTTCAAAAGATCAACAGCAGTCATATGTCCAAATCTTGGAAGAGCAAATGAGAGCAGGAACAGTCACGCAGTGTATGCTTCATGTAATTCTTCATGTCCCTTATCATTTCCTTCATCAATAGGTGCATATTTGAAGTGTACTCATTTGTTTAGGCAGCCAGAGTTCCATCGAGCTTATTTGTACCTTTCTATGCCTGCAAACAAGTTCCTCCTTACTAAAAGAAAATTATATGCTGGAAAATAATTTGCTTCTTAAAATACTCATTTTCTATATGTGAGTTCGTGCAATTCTACCAAGGCAGATAAGATTATTTTTTATGCATGCTTATGTTTCATGAGGAATCTTTTATCTCAATTTAGTTAATATACCCACACAATTACCTATCAGTCTATTGATTGAATACATTGGCATGTTTTTATTGAATATTTTTACTAGTTATTCCAGAAAAGTATATGCGAGACAATTTTGAATTCTTGGTTGATGTTTTACAGAGTCAATATTTACCACTAATTGGGACGTACATCCCCATATGTTCCCAAGTCCAGTGACTCATATAAACATTGTCTTCTTAGAGGACTGCTCCTAGTCAATGTTGTATACATGGAAGAGGCAATATGGAGCTTGTGCTAATGAACTATCATTTGCTTCTGCAGTCTAATAACTGACTTTGTTGCATGTCTTTGGATTGATGAAGATTTGACTGCTTCTGCAAATGATTACAGTGGAAAAGAGATTGAAATGAGACAAAATTTACATCCTTCTTACTGAGCTTGGACGGATCTAGCGGTACCCTATAGTGCAATGTTTAGTACCTCATCTACTTTGCACTAATTTATGAACCATCTGGGAAACATGTTTGTCATGCTCTTTTTTATTTTTTAAATTATTATAAAGTTTTGTCCATCCATGCTAGTTTATTTTCCTCCTCAAGACCAACGCACTTCTGCACTCTTCCCTAGTACTGATGTTTCTGGTTGGTGATTTGGAATTTTTGTTGTTCAAATGGTATAACAGTAACACACTGGATGAAAACTAACTTAGGATTAATGTTAATATTTGTGTTTTATGTTACATTTCATTACAGGGTATCTTTACTGCTTATGCTAGTAGGAAGACTATAATAAATGATGTCGAGCTATGCTTTATTTTCGGCGAACAGGAGTTACGAGGTTACCTAGAAAGAGCATATGTCAATTGAAGTATTTTGGGATGTTTTATTTCTTCAGCCCTGTTGAAGCCTCTACCAGCATGTATTTATTTATGACTTGTTTTTCTCTCTCTGCAGGTTTGCCAAGCTCTCAACTTGTTTCTTATGCTTTTACACTAGGAACTGCAGCAGTTCTTCCATTTTACACTCTCATGGTTGTAGCACCTAAAACTGAATTTGTAAGTCTCTCCATCGCTACTGTTCCCTTCTGAAGTCGATTCCTTCTTGTAATCTCTTCTCATAGTCATATCTTGTAATCTCTTATGACTCTTCTCGTGCACATCTGAGTATTTCCAAGTAGTGTGGCATGAAACTTGTAATATTGATAGCAAATTCTGAATTATGATGCTTCAAATCCTTAGCTGTGACCTAATTAATCGTGTTGTTCTAATGCAGACTAAGAAATTGATGGCAAGTAGCTTACCTTACATTGTCCTTGGCCTATTATATGCATATCTTCTTTATCTCTCGTGGACACCAGATACAATACGGCTGATGTTTTCCAGTAAATACTGGCTGCCAGAGGTGCGGTGTAGTACACTTTGTATACATAAGTTCTTTACTTGTTTCAATGTTGACTGATCCACTTCTCTCAGCTGTCTGCTATAGCTAAGTTGTTCTCAAGCGAGATAACGCTGGCTTCTGCATGGATTCACTTGCTGGTCATAGACCTTTTTGCTGCAAGGTAGAGTGTCTCTCTGTGTTTGTGGGTACACATTGTTTATATACTCTATATATTAAGGTGTGAGGTGGGGTTGCTCAATCACTTGGTTTTTACTAACTCTCTGCAGTTTGTGACTCACGCAGGCAGGTTTTTCATGATGGGCTGCAGGAAAATATTGAAACCCGGCATTCAGTTTCTTTGTGCTTGCTATTCTGTCCCGTTGGAGTTTTCACTCATTTCATCACCAAAGCTCTTACTGAAAAGCTCAGGCAGAACAAGCATTCTTACTAACAGTAGTGATTCATATAGAAAGCCAATCTTGCTTCTATTGTATTACCAACAGCATTGAGACTTCTATTGAGAAAACTCATTGACATTTCCCTCAAGGTATAATTACATTGAACTAGTTTTTCATCCCGACCTGGAACTTCCTTATATCTATGAGATTCATGTATTCCAGTACTCGAGAATGCACACTGGATAAACTTATCTCGTGAAATAGTCTGTTGCACTAAGTAAGCTTGTGACGGTTAAAATTTTCCTCGTTTTTTTGTCCTTTTAAATTATTATTTTTGTTTCACAATATAAGTTGTTTTAAATTTATGCACAAGAATTAAAATTTTATAAATTCTAGATAACTTTAAAACTAAATTTTTAAAAATATTTTTAATTAAATCTTTGTCTATTTTGATAATTGAAGAGAATTTAGTCATAATTATTGAAAAGAAAGAAATTATAGAGAGGGATAGAGTTGGAAAAAAGTAATAATTTTTTATAGAACTTTGTAAAATAATCTATATTGTAAAAAAAATTTAAAATCTAAAACGATTTATATTATGAAAAAAAATTTCAAGTTTAAAACGATTTATATTGTGAAATAAATGTAATATTATATTCGTGGTGGTCAAAATTTGAATGCAAAACTATCAATGGTAAACTCAATGACTTAGCCATTTCTTAGATGTGATACTAATTTTAGGTAGTACTTTCTCTATTGTAAAAATTATGTCAAAATTTTTTATTTTTATTATACCAAAATACTTGTCAATCTCACACATCAATAATAAATTTATTATTTATATTCTTAATTTATCTTTTTTACAATCAATAATATATGTATTTCTAATAAATCATTAATGAATGTATAGAGGAGAATAATTAATGCATGTTCATTTTTATTTAAAGGTATAACAGTCCTTTCTATTACTCTTTTCATTTCAAAATATTTATTTATGAAATTTTTTTATTTTGTTTTAAAATTAATGTTCATGTGCATATTTTTAGAATTAATGATTAGTTTCTTCTTATTTTACTCTCATTTATTCTAAATCAACTACACAACTTTTCAAAACTCTTTTTTCTTCTTGCTTCTTGGGAATTTTCACCAACCAATAGCTTCGTGTTTTTAATATAGGGAGAATAGATATTTTATCTAAATTATAATATTATTTTCAATACATTTAATGTGTGTATAAAAGGTTTTACGAACAAGTATTTTAAAATGAGAAAAATATAATTATCTAAATTTTAGTAATTTCTTAATTTTCGTGTCATGTCCGAAATTGATATGATTTTTAAGATGGAGAGAATACCATTTTATTATACTCCTTCCGTCCCAAATTATCTGTCCACTTTCTAGTCTAATTTTTGTCTTAAATTATTTGTCTCTTTAGGAAATCAAGATTTCATTTTTCAAATGTACCTCTATTTAATAACATTCTATTTCCTGAATATATTTAAAATACTAGTCAAAACTCGTTTTACGAGTTTTACTATTAATGTTCATTTAGTTAATTTTCAAAACACATTAATACAATACAACTTCTACCACCTATTTGAATATAGGAGCAATCAAATTACAATATTTTGACCCACTTTTTATAAAGAATTAAATACTTAAGAGAGAGAAACAAATTGAAGTTAATATATCAAAATTTTGGAATTTGTACACTTATCATTGAGTTTAAGGATAAAAATAAAAAAGAATATTTAATTAACTAAAAAATCCATTTTTTTTAACTCTCGCATAATAAGTTAAAAGGAACACTTAATTTGATACGGAGACGGTCACTTGAATGAAAGGATGAGTCCATTAAAAACTTCCCACATTAATAATTACAAGAGCCCAAAACCATTTATTTTATTGTTAGTTTTTACTCATTTCATAACCAAAGCTCTCATTGAAAAGCTCCGGCAGAGGATTCATTAGCATTCTTATTAACATTTGTGATTCATTATAGCCAACAGCATTGAGACTTCCATTGTGAAGAATCATTGATATTTTACAGAAAGTATACTTATGATTTGCCATAGACCATCATCATAACACTTTTGAATCAGTATTTTCAGAACATGGAGAAACCTATAAGATTTCTTCCTTGAGTTTTACTCCAACTTCTGATGGACAGTCTCCTTAACCAAATCAATGAGCTCAAGGATGTCTTGGGAACTGGTACTACCACTATTTATGAAGAAATTAGCATACTTCTTAGAGACCATAGCTCCCCCTATTTTCAATCCTTTCATTCAAGATTTCTCATCCAATTCTGCTGATAAGACACCGAAATCAGCTAGATTTCGTAGACTGAACCAGCAGTTCGGTCCCCCAGCGGTTGAGTTACTTTCCTTCTGCAACCCAAACAATTAGAATCATCAGTGCCCGTTTATCATTTGTGATTCCGAGAACAAACTGCAGCTTATCTTCTGCCGATTCCGAGAAAAGAATGATGATTACTTTTCCAAGTAGCATTGCCGCTTTTCTTTTGCTGATTCCGGAAATGTTTCGTTGGGAAGTCAGTGCAGTAATGGCAGCTAAATTATTCATTTCTTGAAATGACAAGAAATGATAATGAGCGATTATTTGGACCTGAGCTTGTCTATATTTAGTGTCTGTCATTGACCTTCAGATATGAGGATTTCAACCGTAACAATTGCAGCAGCAACTTCATTTATTTGAAAACAAAGATGAACTCGCCGTGTAACCATTCCCTCGAAGGATTCACCCATAATAATGGCAAAGAACAAAGCATTGATCCCAATTCTATAATAGTCACAGCTTCAATCTTGAATGATAGAATCTCTGGAAAAAACATAGTACTTGAGGCAAAAAGAATAAAGATTGATTCGTGTTCTTGAACACAAGCTTTCACCATTTAAAGGGGCTTGCTCAAGTTTGAAATCTTTATCAAGATTTCCTCAAATAACAATCTTCCAGAACGATTTAATCAGATAGAATCAAAGCAAACAGAGAAATTAGGACCATTATCTGTTTCTAAACAAGACCATATACAGCTCCAATACCTGCCCATTTGCGCCAGCATTCATGAAAGCAGCACCACTTATGGTGCCAGGAATTCCTCCAGCAAATTCAAGCCCTGTAAAACCATCGTTTGCAGACTGAACCCCTAATCTATTGAATGGATAACCACTTCCAATTCTGTGTAAACCAGGTTGAATTTTCTCAAAGAACTCAATCCTGTTGAGAATGATACAGCCGTCATAAGCCCTGTTATAAAAGAGGCAATTTGAGCCTTTCCAATGACTATATATCTCATAAAGTACTCCTTACAGTTCCTGTAACATAATCAATCAAACTAAGCACATTGTGTTTTCGTATATGAAAAAGTCATCTAGAGAGCTGAAAAGAGCGAACCTGAAAACCGAAACGAGCTGAATTTGATCAAACACTTGAGCAAAGTAATTACAATGCCCCCGGGTGCTGAGAACACTAAGAAGTTTCTGACCGTGTATGACCTCTAATCCATTCGAGTTCTGGCGCTATTGTTAATCAGTGAAGCTTATCTTCTAAGCGCACGAAAACAGGATGGCTTTTCTTGCTGCTTTTAGTAGAAGCCAAGGTGGAGACAAAGGCAGCAACATGGAAGAGTTTCAAGTTGCTTGAAAGATCCAAAAGATTCTGGGATTTGGGAGATTACTTGGGTCAAATCATTGCTTTTCGCAATCATTCCGAGTACAGATTCTAGATGTGACCATTGAAGTACGAGATTCAAGTACAAGACATTTTATCACCATGTTATCTTAACGTTTTAGGTAGTTCTTTTTTTTTTATTTTAATGCATAATGGGAATGGATGTTGGAAGGTAGTTTTGTAATTTCATGATTTAGTATCAAGTATTCAGCACGAAGACTCATTATGAGACTTTGAGCTTAACAAATTGACAAAAAAGTTTATTTTTATATTTTTTCATTATTGTATGCGAGAATTGTTACTGGTATTATTACGATCGAGACAAAAGAATTAAGTTTATAAAACTAGTATTTACTGTATTAGTAGATGTCCGGGAAATGGTGAAAAAGAAAACGAAGTAAGCAATGGTCAAAGGAACAAAAATCTATACAATTCATTAATCTATTCACTCCCATATGATATGAGGTAGTCAAAGAAATCAAATCAAAACTTCCTGGGAATGATACACCAGAAATACAAAGCCAATCTGCAGCAAATTCCACTAGGACTTTTTGTCTTGTCTACAATGGCTCCTCATATATTGCATTTCCCTTTCATTGATGCTTGTGATTTGTTGCATCAAATTCAGTTACAACTAGGACAAACAGATCAAGTCCTGCAGTAGTTGTGCTGCTGTCAAAGAATAAACCTAGATAACTGCTGCACCAAACCAAGTGGCAAATCTTAGCAGCAAATAGGTTTAGATAACCGCTTCACCTAATGTCTCTTTAAAAAAAAATAAAATAAAACCTTTTATTTTGCTTTGGAAGCCAATAAAAATTTTGCTGCTTTGAAAAAATTCCAGCACAATGAGCTTTACAGAACAATACATTCCCTGATTGAGTTCTTAACCTTCCCCCAAAAAAACTTTAAACTATGATAATATGGTAATCAACCTCCGTTACAAAGATTTTATTCCACTGGACTGGACAGTGTATTGGTGGATTCAACTATAACCATTTAAAATTTCTTATTACCTTTCAGAAATCCAATTCTTTTAGGGGAAAGACAAGAGGGAAAGCAACATAGTTTACCGTGCAGTTTTATGCAGGTGCAAGCTTCCAGAAACTACTCATGCATTTCAAGTCGGAAGTGGAGACATCTCAGGTTGGTCCTCTAATATTCCATTAGATGGATCAGATTTCTGCACGGAATCTTTTCGAATACGATCCAAGGAAGTCGCTTCATATATCCCTGCAAAGTTCAAGAAGCTACTAGTCATAGATATGGAGATGTTAATATCCTCTTGTGACTCAAATTGGAATAAACCATAGTAACGGTGAAAAAAGCAGAAACCTATTTGAGGGTGTTGATAGCTTAGGCTAATACTATATCACTGGAGAATCAGGAATATAAGCTATTCTTATGTCTAATGACCCAATCGCCATCCCTCAAAGCATAAAAGATATTCCCCAAAAGAGAAGTTGCATTTCTAGGCTATGCAACAAACTAAGGCATTGAATGCAAGACCAACTCAGTCCCTCAAGTTTCTTCCTTCTAATAACAAATCTTGCCCGGTCAACATAAAGAGTATGCATCCATTAATTGATAGCAGTCATGGTTTGTGCATTAACTTTACCAGGATATGTCGCATATAATTTCTGCTTTGTTAGCCAAAAAGATTCCCAAAAATATTGACCATAATGCGACAATTGTTTCCAACAAATCATGTTAATTCCTTACCAAAGCCCAAAATGGCAGCACAAATCAGAAAGCCTGGCAGTGAGAAGTCCATTTTGTACACAATCTCCATAAAGATGATACATCCTGCAGCAACCATTAGATGCCTTGGAGAAGAGAACACCATATGCAATCTACGAACAATGTTGTGGTAAAAGGTTAAGGGCCATTCAATAGGCAGTTGTGACACCTAGTAAGCAAAAAGGAAAGGTTTCTCCCAAATAAAGGCAACATAACTTAAGCCCATTTTTTAGGTATCTAAGGCTGGGTTTTCCCAAAAATGTAACATGGAGGGCCATCTGACATAAAAGATCAGCATTTCTTGTTAAGCAAAATATAAAGAGGTACAAAGACAAAACGAATAGTGTGTGATCTCTCATTCAAATTCATTTTCCTAGAAAAAATATTATACGACTCGTATACTGACTGGAAACAATGCTGGGAGAAAAAAGGACCAAGTAGATAAAAAAGAAGATAACAAGCCATGTAGTGCACCAAATCCACATAGTAAATTGAATCTCTGACATAATTTTTTTTCTTGATTAGGCACAAAGCTCAAAAATACATTGAAATTCAGCCTCTAGATTTGAAGGTTTAACTAAGAGATTCAAGCATGTGGTTGGGATTATTGGACGTACTAAATCTCAATCACTAAATTATAGGAACTGAAAGCATGCAACTGAATTTTATTGCATAAAGAAGGAAATCATAAATCCAAACAAAAAGGCCAGAAAAACAATCAATAGATTGTGAAGTACTTCTCTTCTGCAATACTGTCAATGTAGAATATCAACATAATTCCAAAGAAGATCGTGCTCAGAAATGCCCAAGCAGAAAATGGCAACTCTACATCTGTGGATCCCTGTAATAAGCAGAAAGATGAAGAAACAGAAATTCATTAAAAATATGGCAGACATTTCAGGGAAAGGTAAAAGAAGAGAAGTATGCAGCCTTTTAGATATAGTTCTCAATGCAAACTGTTGTGGAACTTTCAGAGAATAACATAGAAGGCATGAAGCTGAACTCACTAGAATCATGTCCCACATGGCCACAGGGAAGAGAAAGCAAGTTGCAGAAGCAATAGTTATAGCATGAAGTCGCCTTTTTATCTGATTCTGAAATCATAAAAGACAATAATCCACTGCCTTACTTTCTTCAACCAAAATAGAATTTGGATCAAGAAGAACTTCACAATGCCTTGGTACCTTGAGTGAGACGCGTCTGGCTATCACCCTTCTCAATGCTGATAAGACCCCAGCAGCAATGGGAACTAACATTTGCTTCATTCCTAAACCTTGCTCTATGCTACTCTCTGTATCAGGATTATCACTAAATGGTACATTATGGTTAAGGTTAGCATTACACATGAGATGATCTACTTGTTCAAAATGCAACAGAAGGAAAATAGAGATCATGTCTTGTGGTTAAGTTTAGCATTTAGGACAAGTCCACATGTAGAATGATCAATAAGAAAGGATATTAAACGGAGAATGTGTGGCTGTGGCCCATCCTTGAGACAAGAAGTAGAAAGATGCCAACATTGCAACAAGTCCACCCACCTGAAAGGATAAGGAAACACCTCGCTGATAAGACAACAAGAAGAGGGCTATTTGGATTAATCTCAGCCACAAGGAAAAGATGTAATCAACATTATTATTGCTTCATGACAAGCATGCAGAAACCCAGCCAAAATACCCCAATCTTATTATTTGGAAGAGAATGCTGTCAAGGCAAACAACCACAATACCATTGCTGCAGATTCAAACATTTAAATTCATAATGAAAAAAACAGTTGCAAATATATGTACAATTGACTTTCAAAGAAGGAATATCCACCAGGGAAATATAACGCATTCAATCCTAAGGGGAATATGTCATCTGGGATCCCACTGCCAAGCACTTATCATAGACACAAATTTCTATAAAAAAATGAACTTACAGCTCTTCCCACAGACTTCTAACCAAATCAAGAAGAGCAAAAGTGCATGCTGACACTATACCTTTTTCCATACGTGGCCCCTCCTCCCATATAGCACAGCAGATAATACTCCAAGGACCGCACCAGAATATTCAGATAATATGGCCCTGCATTCGATAATCATCTATGCTAATGAAGTGAAAGCACAAAGAAACAAGAATGAAGGGAAAAAATGGCTACATATAAAGAAGTCTATGTGTGTGTGTGTGTGTGCACACGCGCGTGTGAATCTCTCTTACTTTCAGATGCATGGCCAACAATGCAAATGAGGTTATCTAAGCACACACAACCAACATACACTAAACACATATGTAAAAATAAATCTATTTAAAAAAGAGTACATCAGATTTGAAAATCTTACCTAAGAGGACCACAAGACTTAAGGCCCTTTCCCCATAAAATGAAGTATAGAGCTGTTATACCTCCATTAATCACAGAAGGAACAACCTGTAAATCAAGGAGCATTAGCATACAATACATGTCCATGTAAACCAAAATCACATCTGCAAACTCCAATCGTTTTCTGGCTCTAATCAAATATTGGGAAAGGAAGTACTTTCTAGATACCTGTGTATTTGACAGCGGCCTGCCTTTCCAAGGCTTTTGCAAAACTAAAAACAGGATACATGCTGGAACTAGACAGCTAAAAATAAAAAGAACAACTGAAGCTCCTGTCTGAGACAAATACCGATACATAGAGTAAACGGACCATATTCTCATGAAATTGCCTAGAACATGGATTATCTGCAAGGGCGTTTGCCTACATTTGAAACAAAAAAGGCTCTCAGAGGGCTCACCCATAAAAAATACTGCTAAAGTAAAGGATACACTAGTAATTTTCAAGAAATGCCAAAAACACAAACAAAAATTTGTAACAATTAAATTCTGACATAACCATAAGCTCATTTCTCTTTGTGTATCCTATGACCAAAGAAGAATACAAGTGATTCGTCAGCATCATTTCACGTTAAGAGAATACTTAGTACTGTAGAAACACAAAAACAATAACCACCGGTGAAATTATTAATATATATATATATATATATATATATACCGTATCCGGAATAAAGCTTTCACCTTTCTTGTATCATTAGTCAATCTACTGGTAAAGGCGCACATGTAACTATCCACAAATACCAATCATTGAAGTGCGGCAGTGCAGTAAAAATGAGGAAATTTTGTATTCAACATTTCATTCTAAAATTCAACTATTAGAGTAGAGTAGAGACAAACACTAGAAAAAGAGCAAGATTTTACCTCAAATTAGCTTGCGACGAGCCTCCTCGATCTTCCAGATTTAGCTTCGGGGACATCATCTTTCAATTGAATGCGAGTTCGTTTGCAGTATTGATAACCAATAATACCTCTCTCCCGTTTCCCTCAATTTTCAGAACAATTTGAAGGAACGATCGGTTAATTGCTGATTCGCAACAAAGTATCCAGTTAAATAGGGTTCAGTGAGAAACTTGTGAGTGAAGAAACTCTCTGCATCTTCTTCGATGTGCGTGAAGGGAGAAAATTTGAGATTTTGCTTGGCATTGACAGGTTTGAGTAGCAGAGGAAGTCATGAACGTGAAGGCAGCCAAAATGGGCTCAATATGGGCTTCTCAAAGCCGAGTGTTTAGAAATAGTAGTGATCCAGGCCCAGATTGTGTGGATTAAATTCCATTGTCGGCTAAGAGGCCCAATTCTGCTGTCCTACATAACACTAGAGATATTTGTAAAAAAGGTTAAATTATAATAAAACCCCTACATATAACGCTAACGAAATTTCATCATAAATTTATCGGTTAATTTCAAAAAAACCTCTGTATTATGTGTATTTATAATTGGGTACTTAAATTTTTAATTTAGACAATTAAGTACCCAATAGTTGATAAAATCATAAATTGAGTACTCAATTATCAAAATTAAACGTTTAGATATTCAATTGTCAAAATTAAAATTTTAAATATTTAATTATCAAATACATAAAAGTACAAGAGATTTATTGAAATTAACTCAAATTATTTTTAAATTTTACATTAAATAAGATTGTCTTCTTACTTTTTATTTTTAAAATTTTATTTTATTTTTTATTTTCAATTTTTAGAAAAAAGCATACTTTCTTAAATATCAAAATTAATCCAAAATTTTATAACTAAACACAACAGTAATAATATATAAAATTATAAAATTCACATATCTATCATATATTAAAAAAATCTCTTTATATCTCTTTCATACTTTGTAAATTTTCTAAAAATATTTAGTAATTCGAATTACAACCGATTGATTACTGATTCCAAAGGAATTAGAGTTTCATCTCTTTTCTATTGCCATTCAAGAGTTTTTATATATTTTCACACTCCTTTGAGACCTCGAAAAATATAAAATGTTGTAATTTGAATTACTAAATATTTTTAAAATTTTATGAAGCATGAAAAATATATAGAGAGTTTTATATATAATAGATATATGAATTTTATAGTTTTATATATTATTGTTGTTGTGTTTATTTAGAATTTTTTTGATTAGCTTGATATTTAAGAAGGTATAATTTTATTTAAAAATTAAAGATAAAAATGAAATAAAATTTAAAAAATAAAAAGCAAGAGAAGAATCTTGTTTAATGTAAGATTTAAAAGTAATTTGAGTTAATTTCAGTATATCTTCTTTATTTTTATGTATTCAACAATTAAGTATCCAAATATTTAATTTTGATAGTTAAATGTCTAAACTTTTAATTTTGATAATTGAATATGTAAACTTTAATTTTAATA
Organism: Voacanga thouarsii; assembly: GCA_026120185.1. NCBI lineage: Eukaryota > Viridiplantae > Streptophyta > Magnoliopsida > Gentianales > Apocynaceae > Voacanga > Voacanga thouarsii. The sequence goes on from JANUWF010001190.1 coordinate 2,630,274, forward strand.
ATTAAGTACTCAATTTAAGATTTTATCAATTGTTGGTTGGGTACTCAATTTGTCAAAATTACAAATTTAGATACCCAATTGTCAAACAAATCTAAATACAAGATTTTTTAAAAAATGAACCCTAATTTATAAACACTGCACAATGAAGGTTCAGAATATGATATAATTAACTTCAAAAAATAATATGTGAGGGTAATTATAGCTTTGAGAAGATTGTCTAGTTTTTATTATAAGAAAATTAACATGCTTTGTAATTTAGTTTTTTTTTTTTTAGCTCAAATTATGTAGAGAGAACTCTCTACCCTTTTCTCTCTCCGCCGCACTTCGTCTTCGTCTTTACCCAGCGTCTAAAACTTTCGATCAAATTCGAGTTCAAACTTTGTTCGGAGCTCAAATTTTAATCAAAATCATTTTTTAATTATTATTTTCTTATAGTTTCACTTCTTCTTTTGTCCACAAACCACAAAAATCTTCGCTTTTAATTTTATTTATCTATATCTACACTTCTTTGGCATACTTTCTTTGTTACTCTATGTTTTTTGTTTTGGTTTATTGCCCAAACTTGTTTTGGGTTCATCTCTCCAATTTTTCCTCATTTCTCAGGTAATTTTTAAGACAATTGATATGTCTAAGATCTTCAAATTGCTGCTCACGGAGCGAGTTTGGACATCTTATACCAAGGTTATTCGTGAATAGGAACCAAGAAGTTACGAGGGAGATTACTGTGTGTTTGTTTTATTTTCTATCTCTTGTACATTACTCACTTAAGGTTTTGAGTGTGATATTTTTTTATTATCATGGAGCATGTAGTTGAGCTGTATATTCCGTTTTTTGTTCAGTTTTGATTTATAATTTTAGTTTTTAGTTTAATTTTATGAATTTTGAACAAAATCGAATCAAACCAAATATTTTAGTATTAATTACATATTCTAATTAAAAAATAAAATTTCAATTTTCAGCTTTTTTATTTTGAAAATAAAAAATTGAACCGATTTTTATATAAATTTCAAAACCGAATTGGATTGAATTTAATTAAAATCAAATTTAAAATTGATTCGATTTAGTTTTTCAATTCAAATCGAAGAGTTAACATCATATGCGTAGTTCATTTGTATAACTTGTTTATTTCTATGAATGAATTCTCTTATTTAGCTCATCAAACTATAACTCTGAGCATCAAAAGTCCTATAGAAAGCACAATATATTGTGAAAAAAATTTAAATATTTGCAGCCAAATGATTTCCTTTTTCCTTTTTAATACTCCAAGAGTCAATCTCTGTAACAAAATAGACTTAGTTTTTAGTAGAGTTTGAATTATATCACCTTTTATAAATAGGAAAAAATGGTGTCTTTATTTTTTTAGATACAGAGTAAAATATTTTATAAACTACTAAACTTTATTAATTATTGTAATAAAAAGTGTTAGTTTAGAAAAAGGAGAAAGGACTAGAAAGTAGAAACCTCATTGCACTATGGAAAAGACTGAATAGTTGGGAGTAATTTTTCTATGAAAGATGTAATTACTTAAAATACCAGGGGCGTCAATGTGAAAAAGGAAAATTACAGCTACGAAGTGACATAATTGAAGCAAGGCGACCAGCCACACTAGCTGTCTTGCTCAACAATGGCTACTCTGTGTACCGGCATAATCCTGGCGAACATCGCTCAAAGCAGGATCATGAAACTCCGAGCAGCTGTTGCCAACAAGGAATACAAGATGCGGGTTCCATTTGAGCTGAAGCAGGGACAGTCCCGGATTTTTCATAAGCTTCCCTCTGGGTTGAAAATAGAGGTTATCTTTCAACAGGGCCTGAAGAGCAAAATCCCAGATGAGAGAAGGGAGAAATTTCAAAACCCACCGTTAGTATTTGTTCATGGAAGCTTTCATGCTGCTTGGTGTTGGGCTGAACATTGGCTACCGTTCTTTTCTCAGCATGGATATGACTGCTATGCTCTCAGTTTGTTGGGTCAGGTAATCTTATCTTTATTGCACAACCAAAGGGTAAATTTTTTTACAAGATGTCTGCTTTTGTCCCTCTTTCTACTTCTTTTTTTTGGTGAATGCTGGCAACTTTGCTGATTAAGACAATGCGGATTAAGAAAGGCACCTAAAATTCCAAATTTTACTTTTTTGCGATGAAAGGAGGCATCCTGATACTGGTTTTTCTATACCTTTTTCCTTGGTGACTATAAAGGGGACTTCTTTCTTATGATCAGCATTGTATGTGGGAAAGTGACTGTCCCAAAAGTAATTGAGTGATTTGATAGTTTAGCTACAGGCTTGTTACTTTTCCCCTAGATCATGGATAATTTCCACTGAAATGAAATTTACCTTTTTTTAAATTTTAATTTATAGCAAGTCTGATAATGTAATATGGAGATTAATCTTAAAGAATTTATGGGCACCTTGGGTCAGTGGCTAGAAACTTGATTTTGAAGGGAAAAGAAAGAAAGGAAACTATGGCCTGTAATTGTTAAGAACTGAGTGTGTTTAAGCTTTTTGTCTTACCTGAGACTATGAAATATGAAATATCTGATTTGCCTTGTACATCTTTGCTTGCTGGTATCGTTCAGATGCTGTTGTAGTTGTTCATTAGTTTCCATAGTAATCTCTCTGATAAAGCGTTGGATTTGTAAGAATGGAATGCATTTATTAAACCTTTTCAAAGCTTGATTTGATATACAGAATACTACGTTTCTTACTGATTCACCTTCTCATCTTTGTATCAGGGTGAAAGTGATGCTCCCAGTGGTTCTGTTGCAGGAACACTGCAGGTATTGTAGCTTCGATAGACATTGCCATGTTGGATCGTAGCAGAGTAGAAAAATCAGAGAAAATGAGATAACATAATTAAAAGAAAATGTGGAAGGGAAAGAAACCTCAAAGCTGAGATGCAAGATATATTCCATTTACTGATTAAAATCCCCTTCTTACTGCTTCCACTAAACTTGTTATCCAAATTTGCAGTAGACACACGCAGGTGATGTGGCTGATTTTATCCAGAATGAAGTGGAGTTGCCACCTGTTTTAGTTGGACATTCATTCGGAGGACTAATAGTTCAGTATTACATTGCTAACATGAGAAGCAACAGCACACAAGGTAAGTGATCATTAATTTTATACATGTTTAAAAGGGCTAAAACATTTAGTTTATGCTAGTTGCAAGTCATCATAATCTCAAGATCTTCATGGTTTACATCAGATATTAAGAAAAGAAATGGGTTCCTTAATGGATTATCCTTTTTTTTGGGGGCGTTTGGGGGGGGAGGAGGGGGTTTTTGTCTCAACAAGATGACTATGTAGTCGCTACATCTTCATGGTTATTCAAAATCTTTGAAGCACAATTCTAAACAAAGTATTAACGCTGAATGTGCTTTAAGAAGGAAATTAACAGGCATAACAGCCTTGAGAAATGATCTATTCAAAATACATTTTGCAGTTAAGGTTCAAGATTTAAGTTTTTACTGAAGCTCAATTAATCTGTTCAAGGATTTCCACAAGGCAAATTTTGCAGGCAAGTATAGCAGTGGAATATGATTTTGAATTTCCTTGGGGTCGAAGCATCTGATGCTTTTTCTAAATGTGATCATTCAATCCCTCTTTTGGATAGAACAAAATTTAAGCAACTGAATCAAAGTATTTTAGTAGAATATTGACTCTAATCACTTGGATTTAGTCTCTCTCTCTCTCTCTCTCTCTCTCTCTCTCTCTCTCTCTCTCTCTCTCTCTTTTAAATTTGAGTTTCCTTGGATTATTAACTTACAAGCATTTTCATCTTTACATTGATGTGGGTGCCAGGCAATGAAAATTCGTACCCATATCTTGCTGCAGCTGTGCTTGTTTGTTCTGTGCCCCCTTCTGGTAATAGGTGATTCCCTGTTCCATATGGCCTCAGATTTTACATATAATTATTGCAGACTAATATATTTTTCTACTTGGATCAGTGGGCTAGTATGGCGTTATCTCTTCTCCAAACCTATTGCTGCATTTAAGGTTTGGCCTTCTTGCTTTATTGTAGCATATATGTTTGCTGATATAAATGCTTGCCTTTGCATGCAATCTTTAGAGTGAACCAACTATTGACTGCTTCACTCTTTATGGAGTCTGAATTTATTTGCATTAAATTCTTATACTCAAGAGGACAAATGTTGACTTAACTTTAGTACATGCTAAAAATTTAACAGGTAACTTGCAGCTTGGCAGCCAAAGCTTTTCAAACTTCGCTGCCTCTTTGTAGGGAAACATTTTTCTCTGCATCAATGGAGGATCAACTGGTTCTGCGGTCAGTCAAGAAGAACTTTTTTGGCTTTTGCTATTTAAACTTCTGAGTGCAAATTAACATTGCTTGGTAATGAATACACATTTTATGTTCAAGCAAACCGTATCAAAATCTAGTGTTCTTCTTTCTCATTGAAGTTAGCAGCAAACACTTCTCATCCTGGATGCTTGAAAATGGAAAATACCTAATTTTCTTGTTGACTAAACCAAAATATTAAACTCTTTAGTTGGAGTAAATAACAAGAAAGCATATGATGGGATAATGAAAAATTTACTGACAGCTGTCCACCAAAAAGATATACCTTACCGTGCTAGTTCAATAGCCTCCAGAAATAAAGCGTACAAAGGTGATGCAGAGCATATTCATCAGAAATCAAAATTGCAGTGCCCTGCTATTATCACATGGACTTGACTTCCTAGATTCTAACTCAACAAGAGGAAGTTGTGGTTTCTGGTATAAGGCTGAAGCTAGGGAAAACATCAGTTCAAGGACATATGGGAATGGTTCCTTGGGCTGCAAAATTTTAAAATGAAAAGAAAAAGTGTCCTCCAATCAACTTATAAGCTTTTGTCATAGATTAAGTTAATCATCTATACTACTTTTCCTTTCTTTGGAATGCTACAAGTGGAGTTATTATGGCACAGACTGATGCGTCTTAACTTTTCTAATACATTTGTCTGTATAGCATTTATGCTATTAGATAATTGTTTTGTCAACTTTAGCCTCCTTATTGCTTTTCTGTTTCTGGGGACTAAGATTTGAAACATTTTGCTCTTTCTCAGTTACCAGAAGCTGATGACAGAAAGCTCAAGGTTGCCGTTGTTTGACCTGAGGAAGCTGAATGCATCACTTCCTGTGCCTTCAGTGAAAGATTCTTCTCTTAAGATTCATGTTGTAGGTGCGAAAGATGACTTCATAGTGGTAATTTCAACCCTGGTTAATATTCAAATTAGATTCACAATTCTTTCCCCTAGTTACATGTATGGAATGTTAATGTGGTTACTATGACTTTGCTTCTCATTGAAGAGAAGCTGTAATGTTTCTACATAAAATTTAAAATAGTCACGTTCTTGATTCTCTCTTGCCGTTTAGCTTGAAAATATTAATATTCCAAAAATTGAAATATATCTAAGAACAAAAGGTAAATTTTGTAGGATATGGAGGGACTTCAGGAAACAGGGAGGTTCTATGATGTGTCACCCATTTGTCTTGATGGGCTTGCTCATGACATGATGTTGGATACTTCATGGGAAATGGGTGCTGAATCAATCCTTTCATGGGTGGTTTGAAGAAAGAGACTACATCAGCATAGAGAAAAATGCCTCTGGATTGTGCATAAATTTCTATTGGAAGCATCATCTGCAAGATTATATATGGATTCTCAGGAGTAAGATTATACTTCAACACACCTACCCAACTCCCAGTGTGGGGCACCTGAATTGCCTTCCCAGACGAACAGTTTTGGTTGTTTGAGGTGACTGAATTGCCTTCCCAGACGAACATTAGGCTGTTGTAATTACTTCAGAAGTACTCTGGATAATTGCTTTCCAGCTATGGTGGTTTTTCTGATTACAGAATACTTGTGTTTCTAAATTGCTTCCAAATTTGTTATGAGAAGTCGATTCCTTGAAAAAGAAGGAAGGAGGGGTCTGACACAATGATGAACACGTTAATCGAGCAACCCCAATCCCATGAAATGTTCTCCCGAGTACTTTGAAACTTGAGATCCCTACATTACAAGGTTCAACTTAAATGGAACTCTCTGGAACAAAATACAAAGTGGAAATAAGTACTCATAAACAGATTCAAGTTTTGATCCTCTTCAGATCAGCAGCACTTTCCCAACTAATGATGATCATGACTTCTCGAGGATGACACCCCTGCACTTCCTGCTGAATCAATCTGATGCAATGACATTCCTCCTTCTCTGAATGCATGTTGAAAATTGAGGTTTTCTTCCCGTTTGGAAAAAATTTGCTTACTTTACAGAGGCTTCCTGCTACTATCCACAATTCCAGAACTGCTTGATGCATCCCTAAACATATTTTTTATTTTCTTTAGCTGCACTACAACATCTCTCATGGTAATCCTATCCCCTGGTGATTCTTTCAGGCATAGTAAAGCAACGTGGAAGATTGAAACCAGTAGTTCCTCAATCAGGCCCTGTTTCTGGTTGATGCTAGGAGTTTTGCCTTCGCTTGCAGAATAAACTTCATTATGGAGGTCAGCATCCACCACTTCCATTACTGCATCAGGACTGTGTCTGGTTACCCATTGGTGCAGGCCAAAGTTCCCACTGAAGATACTCTCTGTTGGCTTCTTTCTTGTGAATGTCTCGAGCAATAAAATCCCAAAACTATAGACGTCGCCCATAGAGGACACCTGTCCGTCTACTCCATACTCTGTTGCAGAAAAGTTCCCAATTAAAAAGAAAAAAAAAATGGTGTAGAAGATAAGAAAGAGAAGGAAAAACGATTTTGCTAGACTAAACAAATGGTGAATCTCAGTAAACTTTGGCACGAAAATGAAGGTTAGTGCAAAAATAAGATCTAAGTGAGATTGTAGATAAACAGAACAAGATCATACAAGAGAAAGATGCAGTTTAGAGCATTGGATACCTGGAGCAATATATCCAATAGTTCCTAGAGTACTGGTTAGTGCTACTGGTTGATCTTGAGCCAATACCTTGGCAATTCCAAAATCTGCCACATGAGCAGTCATAGCCTCGTCTAGAAGAACATTACTAGGTTTCAGATCACGGTGAACAATTCGCACAACATAATCGTGATGGAGATACTCCATTGCCTGTGCAGTATCAATCATTATGTCCAATCTTTGGACAAGGCTCAATTTTTTCTTCTGGAAGTGTAGCCACTCATCTAAGCTTCCATTTGGCATGAAGTCAAGTACCATAGCTCTGAAATCCATATTGGAGCAAGTAGAGATTACTCTGACTAAATTTCTGTGCCGCACATTTCGTAGAACTTCACATTCTGCATCAAAGTTTTTCAGGGTTCCCTCCCTCTGCATGTTGAAAACTTTGACTGCAACAACTATACCATCAGAGAGTGTACCCTTGAAAACCATACCCGAGCTTCCCCTTCCTACTACATTAGACTCATTGAAATTCCCAGTTGCTCGTACTAGCTCATAATAGGTGATGAGCTGATGTCCTCTAGGCAAGGAATCTCCTCCAATATTGCTATTTACTTGATCTTTGCTTGACAAATTGATCCACACCAAAAGGCAAATGACAAAAAGTAGAATTGTAGCAACAATTGGGATGGTTATCTTCAGGATGAGAAATTTTCCCTTTCTTGGTGCAGAGTCTTCTTGAGCTGGACAAGGAGGAAATTTTAGTTTAGGTGCGCCACAGAGTTTAGGATTTCCCATTAGAGATTCATAACTGAGGTTTGTAAATACTCCATTTGCTGGAATTTTCCCCAGCAACCTGTTGAAAGAAATATTAAGGTATTTGAGATCTCTTAGTGACTCCAGGGATACAGGAATGACACCAGAGAGGGCATTGGAAGACAAGTCCAAAACTTCCAGAACTATTAAGTTGGTAAAGGTGCTTGGGATGGAACCTTCAAATGAATTTTTGTTCATATAGAGCGCAACAAAGTTCTGGAGGTTCCCAAGAGACTTTGGTATTTCTCCAGAGAAATTATTTGAAGAAAGGTCCATGATGTTCATTGCTTTCAAATTTCCAACTTCAGTAGCTAGAAGCCCATCAAGCTGATTCCTTGACAAGTTCAAACCTTGCAGCCTTACTAATCCCCAAAAGCTGGAAGGTACCGCAGAGAGGAAATTGTTGGCAGCCAGAGATAACTCAACCAAGTTAGTAAAATTATTTATAAAATGGGGTATTGATCCTGAAAGATTGTTTTCTCCCAAATGTAATATCCCCAATCTTGGCAGGCTGCAGAGTTCAGCAGTAACAGTTCCCATCAATTTATTTCCAGTAAGATACAGCCTTTCTAAATTTTGCAGTCCCATGAAAGATGAGGGAATGTTACCTTCAAGGCCATTATTTGCAAATCCCAAGTAAGTTAAGCTGCTCAAGTTTCCAAGTCCCTGTGGAATGACACCCTTGATCTTACAGGATGCCGCAGCAATGACCTTGAGATTGCTTGAAAGATTCCCTACGGATTCTGGTAGAATTCCATTCAAAGGGTTAGATTCAATTATCAGATATTCCAGATCCCTACTGTTGACTAGAGAACTAAGGAAGTCGAGGTATGTAGATTGGGGTTCATTGATCAACAAATTGTTCTGCAAATTAAGATGACTAAGATCCACCAGATTTCCCAGCATCAATGGAACTGGCCCACTGAAGCTATTGTTTGCAATCTCTAGAGACACCAGCTTTGTGGCATTGCAGATTGTCGAGGGCATCTCTCCACTGAACAGATTGTGCGAAAGGAAAATTTCTTGAAGATTAGGAAGCCACGCACCAAGATCCTCGGGAACATGCCCGCTCAGGTAATTATGTCTAGCTTTGAGAATCTTAAGGGAGGAAATGTTGAACATGCTGGATGGAAAGCTTCCAGAAACTCGATTATACTCAAATTCAAACCACTCCAAGTTAATCAGATCGCCAAATTCTCTCGGAATATTTCCTTGCAGATCATTTTCAGTAAAGAAGAGATGAACCAGTTTTGTTGCATTAGCGAGAAAAGGTGGGATATTCCCAGTAATCCTGTTGCTGTCCAAGAATAGGTTCTCCAGGCTAGGAAGATGCCTGCCCATGTCCTTAGGTAAAGTCCCAGAGAACCCATTTATGGACATATCCACAATTTGCAATGACGATATGTTAAAGATTGAATGAGGTATAGAGCCAGTGAGGTTGTTACCACGAAATGAAAGGAGTGTTAAACTAGATAGATTGCCTATCGATGCAGGAATTTCACCGTTCAATTCATTTTCATGAAGATAAAAGTATTCCAACTTTGACAAGTTACCTAATGAAGCAGGTATCATGCCTGTAAGATTGTTGTCATTAAGGCGCAAAGCTTTGAGATTGCTCAGGAGACCAAGCTCTTCCGGTATGCTGCCAGTAATCCAGTTGGTTGATATGTATAGTTCTTGAAGGCTCCGACAGCGGCTTAAATTTCCAGGAATGCTTCCATGGAGAAAGTTTCCAGTAACATTGAAGACTCTCAAATTCTGCAAGGACCCGAATTCACTTGGCAAAGTACCTGCAAACCCATTGTTACTCAGGTCAAGCTCAACAAGCTGAGTAAGATTGGCAAGGTCTGAAGAAATGGCACCCTGAAGAGCCAAACCAGAAAGCTGCAAAGCTATGACTCTTTGATTCATGCATGAAACTCCAAACCAGTTACAGAAGTGAGTCTCTGAGCTCCAATTACTCAACAAAATATTATCTTTTCCTAATATAAGCTGGGATTTGAATGCCATCAAAGCCGAATAATCATCAGAGCTGATTTTTTGTGCAGAGCAAGAAGCAGAAATGAAGATTAGAAACCCGATCAATTCAGTGATGAAAATGCTCATAATGGTCAAATCCTTCCAGATTTTGCCTCCAGGAAGCTGATAATCTTTATGTCTTTGGGGCATTTCAAACTGTTAGGCTTCTAAATGATGATTGTGTTGTGTAAACCAAATGAATCAAACAAAATGTGAAGGCTGTTTTTTTGTGGGAGGACTGGAGTGGTTAGAATCAATGACAACCACTCCACTAAGGCACTAATTGAGGCTGTACGTTTACAAGAGGTCTAATGCCTATAAATAAGCAGACTTTGAAGAACCAGGATACACCAATGAAAAACACAAGTATCCCGAGAGAAGCTTTTGTTTAGAGTGAAGAAAAATTGTGAGGATTTGAAAAAAAATTTTGGGTAGTATTTTTCTTGGGTTTAGGGGTAAGAAAAATATTGTATTTAATATTGTGTGGTTGTAATAATTTTTTATATAGTGAATATTTTTCTCGATTGTCTTTTGATAATGGCCGTAATTTTTCTCTGATTTTAAAATTTTTTACGTAAATTCTTATCTTATTATTTTTTTCTATTAAAAGATAATTTGTGGGATAATAGAGGATATTTTATTTCCCCAACAGATTGATGAAGGCCAAGGCCAAGGCCAAGAAAGATGATGCAAAACAAAGACGTACGCACCATTTACACTTTGAATAATCAGTCTGGTACGGCCCAGGAGGTGTCAGGAGTTAAATCAATTTGACACTCATGCGCTGCCGTTTGATAAAAATTATTGAGTACATTTTGGATTAAATAAAAATAATAAATAAATAATATAAACATATAACATACTGCTGGTTTTTAAATTTATAATCTTTATTTCATATAAAATTTATAATTTAATTTCAATATTGTTAATTAAATAATAATAATTTATTATTAAACGTATTTAATAATATCTATTATTAAATATATAATTAATTTTTAATATTAATATTCAATAATTGAAAGTATATAATCGGTGTTTTTATAAATGAATTGTGAATTATTTTTATATTCTTACATTGCATGAAGGGATTCAAAATAAAATGTGTTAAATAAATAGTAACTTTTATTTATGTCTTTCAATTTTTTTCAAAATCCTATTAATTACTCGTTCTGTTTTAAAATAAATTAAGATAATTTTTTTTTATCCATATTAAACATACGAAAGTTATTAGTTGGTAAATATTTATAAGAAGTAAGAAGAAAAAAGAGTTTTGAAAAGTTGTATAATTGATTTAGAATAAATAAGGATAAAATAGGAACAAACCAGTCATTAGTTCTAAAAAAATATACATAAATATTTATTTTGAAACAAACAAAAATATGAACATCTATTTTGAAATAGAATGAGTATTTATAGATATATTAAAATAATATTTACATAAAATTATTTAAATTTAATAAATTTAGAAGACTTTTATTTTTAAAAATATATTTAAATTTAATGTGTTACGTGTCATAAAAAAATATTTTATACGTATATATTCTCTTTCTAATATTAGGTAGTGCACCAAAACATTTAAGGAAGCTTACATCCTCTTGAACGTCGTGCCTAGACAAGTTTGCAAACATCAAAGAAAAATAAACCTAAATTAATTGCTCCGAGAGAAAAAGTCTTCATTGTTGCCTCCCAAGTCAAAGTCAAACAAATCTGGCCATATTTGTCAATATTTTGAGGTTAATTTTAAATTGTATTCCTTTCTAGTGTGAATTTAATTCAAAATATAATCAGTAAATATAAAATTGTAAAGTAAAAATATTAAAAGATGAGAGAAAAGAGAAAATCACTTAGATATAATTTCATTGATTGTTCGTTTGTTTACATATGACCCCTATTTATAGAAGTTTCGATATATCATCTGAAAGGATAAGAAATAAATTTAATAAATGCTATCTTATCTCATTCATTAATAACTTTAGAAAAATGAACAGTCACATTATTTTCAAGATAAATTGATAGAATGAAGAAAATGAATAGCCACTTAATATTTTCACAACACTCCCCCTTGGATGTTCATTTTCAACCACTTCGAAAAATGCCTCGTTAAAAACCTTCATAGGAAAAACCCTGTGGGACAAAAACCTAGTGAAGGAAAAGAGTACACTTTCCGTTCTAGAGAGAATACTGCCTCGTTAAAAACCTGACTAAGAAAAAATCCAGTAGAAAAAAAATCTTAGTTAGGAAAAAAAGTACAGTATACATACTCCCCCTCTTAATAACATCTTCAAGATGACTTTATATCTTTCAACCGACGTATTCTAATTTTATGTACTAATTTTTCAAATGAAGCAGTCGGTAATGACTTAGTGAATAAATCTGTCAAATTATTACACGATCTAATCTGTTGCATATCTATTTCACCTCTCTTCTGGAGTTCGTAAGTAAAGAAAAATTTTGGTGAAATATGTTTTGTCCTATCTCCTATATCCACCTCTTAATTGAGCTATAGAAGCTGCATTATTTTCAAAATGAGATATTGGAATTTCCTTTTCAGAAGGTAATCCACAATTTTCTCGGATATAATGAAACATTAATCTCAAACACACACATTCTCGGCTTGTCTCGTGAATAATTATAATTTCAGTATGATTAGAAAAAGTAGCTGCTATAGATTGTTTTGTAGAGCGCCATGATATAGTAGTGCCACCATATGTAAATAAATAACCAGTTTGAGAACGTGCTTTATGTGGATCGGATAGATAACCAGTATCAGCGTGTCCAATCAACATTGGATTGGTTCTATTTGAATAAAATAATCCAAGATCCATTGTCCATTGGAGATATCTTAGGATATGTTTAATTTCATTCCAATGTCGTCATGTTGTGGAAGAATTAAACATTGCTAATAAATTTACAGAAAATGCTATATCAGGTCTAATATTATTAGTAAGGTACATCAATGCGTCAATTGCACTGAGATATGGTACTTCGGGACTAAGTAATTCTTCATTATCTTCTCAAGGTCGGAAATGATCTTTATTTATATCTAACGGCCTCACGACCATTGGAGAACTTAATGGATGTGCTTTGTCCGTGTAAAATATTTTAAGAACTTTGGTTATGTACGTTGATTGATGAATAAAAATACCATATTCCAGATGTTCAATTTGTAAACCAAGACAAAACTTGGTTTTGCCAAAATCCTTGATTTCAAATTCTTACTTCATGCTATTTCTTACATTTTGGAGTTATTTTGGAGTTCCAATAAGGTTAATATCATTAACATATATCGCAAGTATCACAAAACCAGATCCAATTTTCTTAATAAAAATACATGGACATAGATGATCATTTTTATATCCTGATTTCAATAAATATTCACTAAGACGATTATACCACATGCGTCCAGACTGCTTTAAGCCATATAATGACTTTTGTAATTGAATGGAATAATTCTCACGAGGGTTAGAATTATATGTTTCAAGCATACTAAATCCTTTTGGGATTTTCATATAAATATCATTATCAAGGTTCCCGTATAAATAAGTAGTCACAACATTCATTAGACGCATGTCAATCTTTTCACGTACTACTAAACTCACAAGGTATCGGAGTGTAATTACATCCACCACAGGTGAATATGTTTTATCGTAATCAATACCCGATTTTTGCAAAAAATTTTGTGCCACAAGTCGTGCTTTATATTTTACGACTTCATTATTTTCATTTCGCTTTTACACAAATACCCATTTATAACCAATTAGTTTTACACCTTCTGATGTTCGGACTACAGGTCCAAAAACCTCACGCTTTGCAAGTGAGTTTAAATCCGATTGAATCGCATTTTTCTATTTTGGCCAATCATTTCTATGACAACATTCTTCAACTGATGTTGGTTCAAGGTCCTCATTGCCTTTTAACACTTCAAGTGCTTTATTGTATGTAAAAATATCATCAACAGTTATTTTCGTCCGATTCCAACTTCTGCCAGAAGTTATATAATTAATAGATATTTCATTATTCTATTCACCATTTTCAAATATTTGGATCTTTTCATCAGTTTCCACTTGATCAATTTTTCCTAATTCTTCAATTGGATCATTCTGATCATTTAATCCTCGTTTCTTTTGAGACTTTTTATCTTTTGAACCAATGGGTCGTCCACATTTCTGACGTGTTTTTGATTCAATAGTTATAGAAATTGTATTTTATCCTGCTGAGACTTCTATCCGAATAGGAGCATCTATAGCTAGAATATGCTATTTAGTTACTCTTATAGAGTTAGCAAAAGAATCTGGTAGTTGATTTGCAAGTCTTTGCAAATGAATGATCTTTTGAACTTCTAGTTCACTTGCGCTTGTACGCGGATCTAAATAATTCAATGATGTTGTCCAGGCAAACTCTTTTTTATGTAGTTTATGTTCTCCCCCTAATTTAGGAAACAAAGTTTCATCAAAATGACAATCAGCAAATCTTGTTGTGAATACATCATCTGTCAATGGTTCAACGTATCTAATTATAGAGGGAGAAACATATCGAACATATATCCCTAACCTTCTTTGAGGACCCATTTTGATACATTGATTTGGCGCTATCGATACATACACAACACACCCAAAAATTCTTAAATGAGAAATATTTGGCTTGGAATCAAAAGCCAATTGTAAGGGAGAAAATTTGTGATAACTTGTTGGCCTTATACGCACAAGTGTTGTAGCATGCAAAATGACATGTCCCCAAACAGTTATAGGGAGATTTGTTCTTATTAATAACGGTTTAGCAATTAATTGTAACCGTTTAATGAATGATTCAGTTAGACCATTCTGAGTATGAACATGAGCTATTAGATGTTCAATAGTAATACCAATTGACATGTAATAAACATTAAAGGCTTGGGAGGAGTATTATCCAACATTATCTAGACGGATCATTTTGATAGGATAATCTGAAAATTGCGCTTTTAAGCGAATTATTTGAGCAAACAATCTCGCAAACGCTAAGTTGCGAATTGATAATAAACTGACACGCGACCATCAGGTCGATGCATCAATTAAAATAATAAAATATCTTAATTACCCACATGGTGGATTAATTAGTCTACATATATCACCATGAATTCTTTTTAGAAATACTGGAGACTCAAACTCCACTTTTGTTAGAAATGGTTTAATAACCAATTTCCCTTGAGAACATGCAGCACATGAAAATTTATCAGATGTCAAAATCTTTTGACTTTTCAAAGAATGACCATACGTATTTTTAATTATCCTTCACATCATAATAGTTCCTGGATGACCCAAATAGTCATGCTAAATGATAAATGTAGCAGAATCAGTAAACTTCTTATTTACTGAATGATGCACTTCAATTGCATGGATTTTTGTGCTATATAGGCCAGATGAAAGAGATGACATCTTTTCTAATAAAGATTTTTTACTGATATTATTTGAGTAATACAGAGATACTCAAAACCATTTTCTTCCATTGTTTCAATGTGATATCCATTTCGGCAAATATCCTTAAAACTTAATAAATTTCCTCAAGATTTTGAAGAAAATAACGCTTTAGGAATAATAACATTTGTTCATTCGGGTAATCCAATATTATCTCTTCTAGAGCCTTCAATCAACTTTACACTACCACTTATGGTATTAATATTTATTTCTTCCATCTACAGGTAAGAGAAATATTTTTTATCTTTCAATATGGTGTGTATTGTACCACTATCAATCAGGTATATGTCTTCAATGACACTTGTGTATCCAATAAGCAGAATAATAACTATTTGGGCATAACAAAATATTTATAAATTTAAAAACTTAAACAATAAAAATTTTAAACGCTAATTACTATTACAATGCCAAAAATATAAAATATAAAAGAAACATATTAAAAGTAAATTTCTAATTCTTTTGGACACTTCCATCACCAATCAAATACTCAATACTTCCTTCAAGATGCTCAAAGAAATCAGTCACGTCCAAATGAGTTACATCAACATCAACATCGTTAAGGTTGGTATCATCATCATCATGAAGAGAATGTTGTAGAGTAAAATTTGCTTCAACATTTTTGCCTTTCTTCTCAATAGACGCCTGATACAGATCAACAAGGTATTTTGCAGTACGACAGGTACGAGACCAATGACTTTTCATGCTACAGCGATAACATTTATCTTCATAATTTTTAGGAATAACATCATTTCCTTTTTCTTTCTCGTTAGTTTTTGGCCACTTTTGGTGGTTGTCATTATTTATTGTAACTTTGTTTTAACTATTGCGATAATAATAAATATTTTTATTACGACCATATATACGTCCACAGCCACGGCTATATCTTCGTCCATGACCACGACCTCTTCTAAGGCCAAAATTATGAGTTCTAACATCATTCACTTATGGGAATGGAGTAGAACCTGTTGGTCGAGTTTCATGATTTTGCATTAATAACTCATTATTTTGCTCAGTTACGAAAAGACAAGATATCAATTCTGTATACTTCTTGAATCCCTTTTCTCGATATTGCTGTAGGAGCACATTCGATGCATGAAAAGTAGATAAAGTTTTTTCTAGAATATCCTCATCAATAATATTTTCTCCACATAGTTTTAGCTACAAGTGAATTTTAAAAATAGCAGAATTATACCCACTAACAGATTTAAAATCTTGTAATCGCAAGTGCATCCATTCATACTGTACCTTTAGAAGGACAACCATCTTCTGGTGATCAAACTTTTCTTTCAAATTAGTCCACAAAATAAGTGAATTTTTTACGGTAATGTATTCAACCTTTAAGTCATCATGGAGATGATGGTGGAGAAAAATCATAACTTTATCATCATTTTATGATGATGATGGATTTCCTTCTACAATGGTATCTGCCATACCCATTGCAGCTAAATGCATTTCAGCATCTAGTATCCAAGATAAATAGTTTTTCCCAATAATATCAAGAGCTGCAAACTCAAGTTTGGTGAAATTTGCCATGTGAATACAAAATCAAATAGAAAAAGTACTCACCTTCCTCTTTTATTTTAGAAAACATCAATAGTGTCACCGTGATTATAACCTTCAATAAAACAATTTCGGTAGAGTCTTGTACTGATAACGTATTATGAATTTGATTCAAAATAGAATTAGTAAATATAAAACTGTAAAGTAAAGATATTAGAAGAGGAGAGAAAAGATAGAATCACTTAGATACGATTTTATTGATTATTCGTTTGTTTACATATGACCCATATTTATAGAGGTTTCGATGCATCATCTGAAATGATAAGAAATAAATTTAATAAATGCTATCTTATATCATCCATTAATAACTTTAGAAAAACGAACAATCATATTATCTTCAAGATAAATAAATAGAATGAAGAAAACGAGCAGCCACTTAATATTTTCATAACACTTCGGTTTCATATTTGGTCTTTTAGTCTTTATATTTTATTTCATAATATTTGACTCTTTATATATTTCTGTATATCAAAAATTAATATTTTTTAATATTACCATTAAGTTTAGTCAAATTATATTTAATGAAATGATAAAAAATTACGTAAATGGTTATTCATCCTTATATTTGTTAGGAGCAATTTGGAATATAATTAAAAAATATTTATTGATCTTAATATTTTTAATCTATGTTTAAATTGCTAAAAGGTCAAATAATATGAAACGGAAAGAGTATAAAATTTTTATAGACTCAAATATTAATATTAATATTTATTTGTAACAAATAATAAGACTATTAATAATTTTATGAATAAAAGTATTTCTATTATATTTTTTAATAAAAAATTTTTAATTGGTATTTTAAAAAATATTACAAAATAAGTACACCATAAATAGTAATTACTCTTTCTTTGTAGGTTAAACTAAAAGCTTGAGACATCCTCCAAGGAAACAACCGGCAATGGCTTCAATATTTCCTTTTTCTGTTTTTTTCCATCCATGAAAAGATGGAATTTGGATTTAATACATGACCTATTGTCTTTTAAGAAGGGCAAATAACTTGCAAAAAATTAATTAGAAAATAGTTTTTATCGGAATTAACAAGCACGGCTTTTCTTCGATAGCATTAAGTTCCGACTTATTTTACAATTATATCCTTGAGCATTTACCTTGTGATTTGTAGGACATGCAGGTTTCGGTTCAGTTTTTTATTTTTATTTTTTATGAGAATTGTATTGAATCGAAATTTTAAAAAAAATTATAATAATCGAATCGAAATAATTTTGATTCGACTCGATTTGATTCGATTTTAAATCAAATTTGAATGCACATTTAATAAATTTATTAATCCAAATAGAAATTTAAACCTAAATAAATAAAATCTAATATAAATTACAATTCAAATATAATATAAATTAAAGTCTCAATATTTTAATAATTTTAGCCAAATATTTTAATAGAAACTTAAGATCACAAATAAAAATTGTAAAGACTGAGATCTCAAACTCAATTATCAATGACTTTGTTTTGGATAGAATCGAAATGAATTGAAATTTTTATAAAATCGAACAAAATTGAATCGAAATTTTAAAAATAATAATTTATATAAATAGAAAATTAATTAATTATATCTTAATATTAATTATATATTTTTAATTTAAAAAATAATTCAAATTTTTAATTTTTTAATTTTAAAAAACTAAAAATCAAACCAAAATTTTAGACAAATATAAAAATTGAATCGAATCGAATCGAATTTCATTAAAATTGACCTAAAAATCGAAATTAAAACTGATCTGATTGATTTTTTTATTCAAATCGGATAATGAATACTCACGTAAGTTGTATCAATATTCTCAATTTAACTTGAGGGGATAAATAAAAATTACCAAAAATTGAGGGGCTTATTGGCATAAGACAATATTTTAGAGGGCCAATTTCGGATTAAATTTTTTCAATAGAAACCACCCGGAAACGTTCCCAATCAACCCGCCAGAACCCCAAACTTAATCTCAGCCGTCCAAAGAATTAGGGCTTTGCATTGTATGGTGCTCGTCTGTACCTTTTAAACCCTCATAAGCGGCCATCTCCAATCCTTTCCTAGCACTGAAGCCGGACTTAGGTGTTCTCTGCCGCAAACTCCACCTCCTCCGTCCGCAAAGCCTTCAGCCAAGGTACGCCGGCGTTTCATCCATGGGGCAAATTTTATGTTTATTTTCTTCTCTTTTATCTCTGGTTTCTCCATTACAGCACTTTCTGAGCTTTGTTTCTGTCTCTGTTGGAATAACTCTAAAAAATTCTGCTACCTTGTGTAAATTGCTCTTGGGATGTCAAAATGGAAGGAAAAAAAACCTGGAGTTAGTGAGCAACATTATACGATTTGCAATCGTTTAGGGTTAAATGATAATTTCTCTACGCATTGGTGTTTAATTGGTTGATCAGGCAATGTAGATGGAAAAAGGAATGGAGTTTTATATGCTGTGCTTTTTCTGGTTTTATCTGAAGTTAATTTGATTTGACGTTAGTTTTATTTTTGGTTAGTTCAATTAATGGTTGTTAGTTACTTATTACCTGAGACTGGATTAATAAAGATCAAGTTTTTGCTTCAATTTCAATGCCAATGCCCGGTTCGTAATCTTTTTCATCCACCTGATGCTAAATCATGCACGAGTTACTGAGCTGATTGTGTCATTAATCATTTTTAGCATTATGACTGATAAGAAGATGTTGCAGCTGCATTGTTTTTCATGCATTGTCTCCCAAATCCGAGTGTGTTGGGCTAGATTTGTCTAGGATATGAAAATTTATCGCTGTTCAATACCATGGAATTGAGTACACTCTTTGTTGTCACATGATAATCCATTCTAACTTATTCCATCTTACAAGTCAGGTCATTGAAGATGTATAGTGCGAGGTCAAAGATTCAGAAGGATAAGGATGCTGAGCCTACCGAGTTTGAGGAGGGTGTTGCACAGGTTACTGTGCTGTTATTTATATTGACAATATTTGCCTCATATTTCAACTTAACTGTGAATTATTGCTGTTAATTTTACACATATAAATAAAAAATTATTGCTGATAATTTTGTGCAGGCTTTGTTTGACTTAGAGAATACAAATCAAGAGTTAAAAAGTGATTTGAAAGACCTCTGGATTAACTCTGCTGTGTAAGAATTATGCTTATGCAATGGTTGATATGTTTTGATGTTTTCTTCTGTAGTGTTAATGTCCTTACTCTCTCTCTCTCTCTCTCACTGCAGTCAAATTGATGCTTCAGGGAATCGCAAGGCTGTAGTTATCCATGTTCCTTATAGATTAAGGAAGGCCTTCCGCAAGATTCATCTTAGGCTCGTGAGAGAGTTGGAGAAGAAGTTCAGCGGGAAGGTAATATTCACATATCATGATATCAAGTGAACACATGTGCCATTGCATGGATTAATAGCAGAAAAGTCTTAATCTGCAATAAAAAAATTGGGATTGAATTTTCTGATTCTGAGTAGCTTTGTAATTAGCCTGAAGTAGTAGTTAGTTGTGTATTTCCTGGAGGTTAGTATCTTCATTATTTTCCTTGTGATGGAACTACTACCATCTATATAGAGTTTTCTGATCACAGATCTATTTGTTTGTATTCTTTAATGGTTTTAGGATGTGGTTGTCATTGCTACCCGAAGGATGATGCGTCCTCCCAAAAAAGGTTCTGCAGTCCAAAGGCCACGCTCCCGTACTCTTACAGCCGTTCATGATTCCACATTGGAGGATCTTGTATTCCCTGCTGAAATTGTTGGAAAGAGAGTTAGATACAGAATTGATGGATCTAAAATAATGAAGGTATCTATTTACAACTTCAAAAATGAGAAAAGGATAAAAGGGTGAAATTCCAGTTCCCGTATATGTTTTGCAGTGTTATAACTCCATTCAGTACTCTTTCACGTTAGGTGGCTGGACATGCCTGAGCATAGTTTTGCTTTTGCAGGTGTACTTGGACCCCAAGGCACGAAATGATACCGAATACAAGTTGGAGACATTTGCTAGTGTCTACAGAAAGCTTTCAGGGAAGGATGTTGTCTTTGAATATCCAATGGCTGAACCTTAAGAGAATTTTGTGCTTATCCATCAGTCTTTTTGCTTATCATTTGAGAGTGTGGGGTATACTTGTAGGTTGCACTTAAAACAATGATACTGGCAATTTTGGCTTATGAGAGACTTTTTATTAGAGTTTTGACTTCCAACTCATTAAAATCTTTGGAATGGTTGATTTTAGAATGGTGTTCTTTCTGTTTATTATGACTATTATTATTACCTTGGTAATATTCTCTCTAACGAGTAAAATTTTGGTCGGATCATCTTTTCAATGGCTTCTGAAAAATGATCTTTAGCTTTATTCTTGCGTAGTGTGGATCAATGCTGCTGCGATGTATACATATTGGACTGATAATCCTTGATAACCATTTGGTTATTCATCTTCTGTTTTCCTATCGAAAACATTGTTGAAGATTTATCAAGCCATCTACATTCTCAGATAATTCAAGCCATGAATCTTCACAAGGTCAAATATAGTTTATGTAATTCTCAGCTAAAAAGAAACACCAACTCCATCACTGGTAGTACAACATGTGTCATGTATAAGCCGATCTTTAACACAGCAAGGACTGGCCTCATGGTAGAGCATTCCTTTCTCCGAGTTGGTCTACCTTGTTACGACTTTAATCACCAATCACTTGCCCTGCCTTCAGCATCCCCTTCTTGACTTTTTTTGATTAAAAATGTGAATAATTGTCCATCTTCCTTCAGAAAGAACCTTTTTTGGGGCGCGTACGCCAAGGCAAAACTGCTAGTTGCTTCAGAAAGATAGGAGAGTGCGAGTAGATTGCCACTTGAAAATTTTGAATCTCACCATTATAGAAGACAACAATTGCAAGAATCCCTTGAACTCGCATGGCTATGTTTAAGGTTGGCTTATCTCGCAGCATACGGATTGTAACTATTGGTACCGATTTTAACTACCATCCACAATGTCACTACCTTGTTATCACTGCTTTGGCCTATACAGTTGATCTTCTGCATTTTTGTCTAGGAGATCAGATTTCTGCTCAAATTTTGAAAAATTGTTTGAAGGATTCGGGTCTGGCGCTTAATTTGCTCAAAATCAAATATATTTTCTGCGAGCCTATCTGAGCAACAAAGGGTGAACCTAGACGCGATTTTAGGATTTCAAGTTGGTGAGTTTTCCTTCCAGCATTTAGGGGTGCCGATTGCAGTTGGTAGAGTAGGGGTTAGCTTAAATAAGCCTTTGGTGGATAAACTGAATGGGATGATCGGCAAGTGGGCTGCCAACTCTTTATCATATGCAAGACGACTTGAGTTATTGCAAACCATTTTTCAAGGTGCTCGAGTGTTTCTTGATGTCCATCTTCCCCACTTCGGGAGTGG
This sequence comes from Voacanga thouarsii, assembly GCA_026120185.1. Classification (NCBI taxonomy): domain Eukaryota; kingdom Viridiplantae; phylum Streptophyta; class Magnoliopsida; order Gentianales; family Apocynaceae; genus Voacanga; species Voacanga thouarsii. Next base: position 2,652,360 of record JANUWF010001190.1, read on the forward strand.
TTCTCACACAGATAAATAGATTGGCAAAGGGAATTTCTATGGAATGGGAAGCAACCGATGGTGGCCTGGGCAGACTTATGTATACCGAAAGCCAAAGGGGGGGACTAGATTTGAAGGAATCGAAAATCTAGAACACGCTGACAAACGCACACTCTGGGCGATGCGATGCTTGCCTCTCTTCAAATGGTTCCTACACATTCAGGACGTGTCAATGGACTGCGGCATTGCTTGATCAGTGGGGTTCTCGATGAGTCGACTTCACCAGTTATGCTTATACAGTAATTTTTCCTGCACTGTTAAGCCGAGAGTCCCATGGGCGAATACCGTGCCGGGGAAGGTGTTTACCCGGAAGCATTCCTTCATTCTTTGGCTGGCAATAAATCAAAAGTTTAGGACGAATGATCCTCTACTATTACTCACAGATGACCCATTATGCCCCACTTTGTCGTACATTGCCAGAGACATCGAAACACTTATTTTTTTGAATGCAACATGACAATTGCGGTTTGAGATGACATTTGATGCTGGACTAAAATATCTCGACGCATATCTACGATAACCAACATGGACCGTCAAGCTGAAATAAATGCCTTACGTTAGCATCTACATTGTAATATTGTATACTATATGGAACGCACAAAACTAGAGTGTGTTCAAGAATGCAATATGACAGCCAGCAAACATAGCTAACAGAGTCAAAATATATGTATACAAACTACGTCTTATTTTATATCCTCATGTTCTACTCTTTTTGAACTCAATAGTTATAGACTTAATATTGTATTGGCAAAGTGCTAACCCGATAGGAACTCTTTGTAACAACTTGACAGCACCATATTTGTATATCTCTATTTAATTAATACAACATTTACATTTGGTCCCAAAAAAAAAAAAAAAGAAGTTGGCTTTCACCATATGGGATCGGGTACATCCTGCAAGGCCCAGAAAACATCCAGGCAAGGGCCATCAAGGTTGCACCAAGAACAAACACATAAAAAACTCAAGAAGCAAACATTATTCAAAAACTCATTTATTTTTTCTTTTATGCCTTCGTATATACTTCTTTGTTATATATGCTTCATCTTTTTCTTGGGAAGGTGGGGTTAGGTAATATTTGGACTACATAACTAGCTCTGCATCTACATAGTTTGTTATTACATATGGCCAGCAAGCAGCACATGACATAAGAAAGTGAACCATTAAATCATTCCTACTTCCCAATGAAAATGCCTGTCTCTGTGGTCCCTTGACAAACACTTCTACTCAGACCTGCACAAAAACCTGCTACTCACCCCTGCTCTATAGATTTCCATACCAGATGTAGTTGCTAGCGTGATCTCGGTGTTCGCAGGTGTAAATAGGACATCACCTTCATCAATCAACTCCTCATGGGAAGGACTACATATTGTTCCCTCTCCCACCATGATAAGAAATATGGAGGGACCAGAGATTGCCGGGAAAACAACAGATGTACCTTCAGGGAGAACACAGTGATCAACCTCAAATTCATCAAAAGGAGGCAAGTACCTCACCACGTATGGATTCAGAGCAACTCCTTGAAGGATTTCTGGCAATCCCTGTAAAAGGAACCAAGATGTCACAACCACAAAAACCTCAATGCAAGACATTAAGCCAAGGTTTACATAGTGTGGAATACAGAAAACTCGATGGAAGCTTAGATATCTGTTAAGTCCACAAGATTGATACAAATTATTCCCAAATGAGGACAATTTCTCAACAAACATAATAAAGATATATTGAAAGAATCCATTCCGAATCAAGTTAGTTTCTTTAAGTTCACATTATGACTTGATTAGTAATTGAATTACGTGTCAATTAACCTCATGTAAATTAAGAGAGGTAGCTATAGTAGTATCATACCAGCAGTGACAAATCTGAAAAAACAAAAATCTACTACTTCTAATATCGCATGTCATGCAACAAAGCATATATTTTAATAAATGCTTGAATGAAGCAGGATTCAAAGTCAAGTGTATGTCTCCATTCTGTATGCAAACAACATTGCAAGTAGTCAAGTTCCAAATACAATTCACAATCAAGCATCAAGGTGCTCAATCAATCTATCCAAAAACTAACATAGCAAAAGTAAACCAGTTATGGCTCCATAAAGACGTATAAGAGCTCAAGGACCTCCACAAGTTTAGAAAGAGAAGAATAATTTATTCATCAGTCAGGTTATATGCCATCCTCACCTGCTTATATGTGAGCATGGAACACAGTGTTTGAACATCCCGTTCCTTTGGAGTGAGGCCAGCCCGTACAACATTGTCCGAAGTTGCCATGCACTCTATACACTCACCATCGATATATGCATGAGGTTCGTTTGCCCCTAAATACAAGGCTTCACCAGGACTTAAAATCATATGATTGAATAAAAATGCTGCCAAGACACCAACATCAGATGGATATTGCTTCTCAAGCCGCAGAACCAGCTTTTCCTTGTCTGTCAACTCTGTTGCCTATATAGTACCAAAAAATCAAAGATCTTGCAAAGAAAGTATGTCCAATTGATGGTAGAAGCAGAAAACACGAAGTTGAAGCAAGAACAACTCAATTATTGAAGTAGCTTAGAGCAAACAAGCTGGTCAAGCAAACTGCAACTCATTAAAACATAATTGAATATACTTCCCCCCCCCCGCCAAAAAAAGGTGATATGCAGTGTGCAAAAATTTAATCATCATACAATACTCTGAAAGTTAGGCAAACTGATAAATTTCTTCAGTTCCACTTTTAGACAACAAGTGCAAGTATAATCCCATATTGAGCATTAAAAAGAGTTCGAAATTCAAGCATATAAAGAAACCCAAAAATAGTTCAATCTATTATCCATCCTAAATTCAGTATTTGGAGATTACCACCAAATCCAATTCGCAGGAATTGGAAGGGTAGGAACTCAATCATGGTGATATTCAAATTTAAATTCAAACTTCTGAGTGTGATGTTCATGGGATGATTAGTCCAATGCAACTAACTTTCCTGGACAAACAAAAGATATCTTAATACCTACATCTAAGGTTATGTTCTCAGCAATTGAAATAAAAAAGTTATCCCTTTTTTCAAAATCTTTTTTGTGAATAAAAAGTTACTAATCATTCTCTGAGTAAGGCATATATAGAGAACTCCTCATGAGGAAATTACATCCAAGGTCTTGATTTCTGGTATAGCAACTAAGTTCCCTGGCAGCCAAAAGCAACTGAAGAAGTGATAGCAACACCAAATCAAATTTGATTATTGACAGCCTTAAGAATCTAAAATTGAAGGACAGTGCATACCTCCCTCTTTGCAATTAGACGACTTGTCAATCTCAATAACACTTGCTCGATCACATCCTTTCTTGCTGACATGAGTTGAGTAAATATTAGCTGCAGAACTTCTTTTGCTTTCTCCTCCCCATCTTGCTTACTGATGTCCAAGAGTTGGTCAACACTCGTTCTGCCAACCACCTCTACTATCTCCGGAACATTACGGACAACAGCCTTTAGCTCCTAGAAAAAAGAAAGATTGCAACTTGAAGCAAATCAAGTTCCACAATTTACTACACAGAAACGCAACAAATCCAATGTTTGCATCAATTTTGTCAAGCTGCCTCTCCAGAAAGATAGCATACTGTGTTCTGCAAGAACCCCATATTTCTACAGAAACTTTAATACACCAATATATTGCCTGATAACCAGTAGAACTATCAAATAAATTATGTCAAGGCACGGCATAATAATTTATTTTAAAAAAATAATCCTGAAACCAATAAGCTCTGACTTTTCTCCTGATTATTTTTCAGTTATAGGTGCAGCAGACCACGGCAAATTTGACCCATCCCCTCAAACCAGAATAAGAAGACTATTAATAAGGAAAGCCAACTATTGTATAAAAATACACAACTGAGTTTCTTGCTCTCTATTTGTTTGATTGTATCATCCAGAGACGTCTAGAGAGTAATGAAATGCTCAAAGACAGGCTTCTACAGGAAAATTTTAAGTGTTTAAATCGAATTGCAATTGATAGCATTGTCCATAAGAGGTTGGCATACCCAGTTCCTGATGCACATACAGAAAATCCAAGTCAACAAAAGTTTATGTATTGGATCTTACTTCTTACCTCAAGACTGATAAAACCACACAGGGCCTCAAACTCCGTTAGTGCCAGAGCCATCTCAGGCTTGTGATTAGCATCCTTGTAGGCATTTGGCTGCACCTTGTGCAACCTTGCAGCCAGCTCTTTGTCCGGATGAGCCTGAATTGACAAAGCTTTTGCAACGGAAAGTACCTACAATATACTGGATAATCAGAAACCTCAAATTGATACTCTTATATTCAATAAACGCATTAAAGATATTAACTTGGCAACTTGTCATATGAATCCCTACACGCCAAAATTCCCTTTCTGAGAATCAATCATCCGGTTACCAAAAAATTTATAAAGATTCATTTTTTTTTCAATCCCCCATAAAAATTCCCATTCCGGACAGTGAAATTTTGAACATAATCAACAACCGACTAAGTTCAAAATTTGCCGCTTCATCATCACATAGCTCAAATTGGGAATCAGCTGAACAAGAAGATAACTTAAAAAGATCATTATTTTGGAGGAGAGAACTGGAGCAATCATAGAAAGCCTTAAAATATTCAATTTTAAAATTAACGAGCCGTCGGCTAGTAACAAAATCTAAAACCCAAATAGTATACTGAAATGTTCAATAGAGCAATTCGATTCTATAGCATAGTACCTTAAAGAGAAAAGGAAGGTTAGGACCCCACTTGTCAAAAACCTTATCACCAAGAACACTCCTGGGATTCTGCTCAATCCACTCTTTCAGTCTCAACCCAACCTTCTCGAAACCGCCATCATTGGCCACCCTTCCATTCCCCGCAGCCACCGCATAAGAGGGGCCCGAATCATGCGTCCCCATCCAGAACTCCGCGTAAGGCATTCCCCTTACAATCTCCGCAGCATTGTTCCTTTCATACAACCGGGACACAGCCGATTCCGGCCCAATGCGGCCCCAACCGTAATTCTTGACCGAGCATCTCAACCTGAGAGTCCTTTTGTCCTTCCCCGCCGACAACCCATTAGTCGCCATTGAAGAGAATTCTATTCTTTCAGAAACCCGGATAGAAAAAGCAATTCAAGAGGCAAGAAGAAGAAGGAAGAGAAGCAAAAATAGAGAATTCCCATAGGTTTTTTTCAGTATTTAAACCAAGAGTTGAGTAAGGTTTTAGAAACGCAAACCGTCAGAAGGAAACAAGGAGAATCGTGACGGAGTTAATAATGGGAATTTTGGAACTATCGTTAGATTCGAGTCATAGTGCGAAACAAAAACCGGAAGAATCGAAGGAACAGAGAGAAAGAGAAAAGGAGATAGCTCTCTTTCCTCTTTTTTCTTACGGAGAAGAGTCACGCAGGGGCACGGCGTTATGATGGGTCGGTGGCTCGGTGAGTTTCGCCTGGGACTGTATCTATATACTATATTTAGGTAGTCCCTGACTCCCTGTCCCTGCTCCTTCCTCCTCCTCCTGCTGTTCTGCTGGCGCCGGTCCTCGAAAACTAATGACAGTTTCTTTTGGGCCCACATCTTGATGCGAGTGCCTTCGGGCCCACCGAGGGAGGATTTACTTTGGGTGCACCTTTTTTCTTCCTTTCTTCCCATTATGTACCACCGGAATATACTATATTTTTTTTAAACTTGCAATTTGTTTTTTATAAATTTAGTAGGTATTTTTAAAAAATAAGTCAATAAATTTAATATATTATCTTTCAAATTACGTACTAAATATTTAATTATTAAATTATTACTTACCAAAACTTTTATAAATAAATATGAGTGGACACTTATTTCCAATTAAAATCGTCAACTCATCTTTTAAAAAAAAATAAATTCTATAATTAAAATGAAATAAGATAAGTTGCAAATTATATATATATATATATATATATATATAAATCGAATATGAAACATACAATTACGATACGTGGAATCATCATAAAATGATACGTGATTAAATATTTTTTAAAAAAATAAAAATTATATATCAATTCATAATTAATTAAATTAATTAATAAAAATATATATTTAATATTAATACATTAAAATATGTAATTATTTAAATACTATATAAATTAATACATTGAAATATATAATTCTTTGAATACTATATATATATATATTTAATATTAATATATTAAAATGTGTGATTTTTTGAATATTATTTAAATTTATTTTAAAATTTTAATTAATTAAATCATTACTTAAGTTAATTAATAATATATATTTAATATTAATATATTAAATCTTAATAATATAACAACTCGTGCAATGCACGGGACATCAACGTAGTTTCATTAACATTCAAAAACAGGTGAAGCCAATCTACGGACTGGACTAATAATTCGAACCATTGCAAGTCAAATAAGATTAGAAATTTCGTAAAATTTATCACTCTCACATATTAATAGTAGAAGTTATTTTTTATAATAAAATATTGTTTATTAACGAAAAATAAGTTAAGGCCGTTATAATTCATATATGTAGAAAGAAAATAGAAAAAAAGACGTCTCTAAAATATACAAATTGAAGTAATTTGAATGTTATGGTTGTATTTAGAAAGAAAACCTTTATAATTCAAATCAAAATTTTAATTTAAAATAATATTAATTTAAATAATTTTTATTTTTCGTTATATATTAATAACACGTTATATTTTCTCTCTTATTAACTATTGAATCTCATATTTATTTTATATTTAATAATATTTTATTAAATTTTAATAAATAAATATCAATTTAATTATTATAATAATAATATAAAGTTTGACTTTGATTCAAAAATTACCTAAGCGAAAAATAGACATGCGGCGACTAAGTCTAAGGGATCAAAGTCATAAATTAAAGGAGAATGCAGATATGGGATTGATCGTTACACGTGACGTCAATTGTTTCCATCAAATGGGTCAGAACTCAATTTGGACACTTGGTTTTCACTCTATTATTATTATCTCTAAATAAAAAATTAAATTATATATGTATTTTAAATTTAGGTTTAATTGTGTTGTGCTTTTTTTTTTTTATAAAATATAGTATAACATTAATATATATAAATTAATTGAAAAATATATAATTAAAATTAGATTAACAAAACAAGTATAATATTTTGTGAGTACAAGAAATAAAAATGATTTAACTTGATTTTTTTAATTAAATTAAAATTTTAGTTAAAATAAAGAATGTATCAAATATTCACAAATATATATTTGTTAATTTTCTTTTATAATTTTAAGATATATTTAGATAACAAATATAATAAAAATTAATAAATATATAAAATTAAAGTAGGGCTAAATAAAGTAAAAAAAGATATGATATGTTGTAAATATATAATAATTTTTGAAAAATAAATTTATTTAAATTAAATAAATTCTTAATATATTTAATACATTAAATATTAAAATATAATAATATTTTATACAAAAATAAATATTATATTCACAATATTTTATATAAAAATAAAAGTATAATAATAAAGTATAATATAATATAATAAAAATAAAAAATATATATTATAATATTTTATTTTAAATTTAAATATATAAAAATAATATATATAATATATATTAAAATTAATATGATAAATAGATCAATTTAATTAGAATGAAAATTATAAAATAACACTCTTTCCGTCCCATAATATAAGTTGTTTGACTTAATTTTACATATATTAATATTATTAAAAATAAGGTGACTTTATATTTTTTTTTTCTTCTTAAAATACTCTTATTTAAATGTTTTGAAAATAAGAGAAGATGCGAAAGGGAAAGAGAATAATAAATAAGGACAAAAATATAAAAACAGTTTTAAATTTTTTTTGAAAAGTCTTAAACGACTTATAATTTAAGACAGTAAAAATAATTTCAAATAACTTATATTATGAGATGAGAGAGTATGATAAATACGTGGGGGACGGAGGTAATACTCCCTCTGTCCCATTAAAATTGACCTATTTACTATTTTGGGATGTCCCATTAAATTTGACACTTTCTTTAAAAAGAAAGTTTTTACTATATAATTTATTATAAAATAATCAATATATCCCACATATATTATATTTATATTCTTATATTTGACATAAAGTATTATGAGACCAATATATTTTTTATTTTTATTATATTATATTATTATTATATTTTAATTTTTACTTTTGTATAAAATATCGTGCCAAATCAATTACTGTCAATTTTAATAAGATGAAGGGAGTACTATATAGATAAATACGTGGGGGAAAAGGTGGATATAGACGGAATATAAAGATAGAATGGAATGTGTAAAGATAGGAGATGGAGACGCAAAGTTGCCAACTTGACAACCAACCACGTGCCAATTGAATGCATCCCCACAGAGACAGACAGAGTTGAGCACAAGTCTCCTTATGTGACGTGGTGGTTTAGCCACTTCATTCATTCATTTTTCCATTTTTTTTATTTTAATAATTTTGTATTTTTATAAAAAATAAATCATGAATGTTATTTAGATTATATTTGAATAAGAATTATATTTAGATGAATTTGTTAAAATTTAATAAAAATTATTAAACGTGAAAACACACTCATTAATGAGAGATAAAATATGATGTATTGTAAATATATAATAATTTATACCATCTCTTTATGTAGCCGATCCGCCTTAAAATTGAGTGGCTAGCGTAGATAACCAAACTTCCGGATTAGTTAAGTCCGAATTCAAGCCAAATGGTAGGTCTTTATGAAGCTATATCATTCCGTTAATGAACCCTCCTTTAGGGAAGAATGCCAAACTGGATTTATCGTTGAGTGTACGAGAGCCAATCTTCTCTTCACCGATTCAACTTCTCTTGAAAAATGAAAATTATTTAAATTAATATATTTTAAATTGAAGTTTTTCATTTGAATTAAAAATAGTTTCTTTTTAAATATAGTCTTAATATAAAAATATACTTAAATTTAAAAAAATTAATATAATCTCGATTCAAATATACTCTGAATATGTTTAATTGTGAATGTATTCCAAGAAGACCAAGTAAACCAAGTTGGGTGTTTGAAAGTTTGAGAAATTCAGCTATTCAAGGAAGTTGAAACTTTTTGGTTTGGAAGACTTTGAGTAGGCAACCCATCCATTTTTCTGTGTCATTGATATTGTTATTATTATTCAAACAGGCTTATTGTGCAAGTTAAGAGTCCATGTTGAATGAGGTAAGAAAAGCTTTTCAATTCTTTGACCAGAATAGAAATTTTTTTCCTTTTTTTGGTAAATCAAAATCCCACATCAAAATAATACTATCATCAAAAATGGTTGCCCCAAATGGAATGCTATCTCCCTCAACAAGAAAAATGGAATATGTGATTACCTATCTTTCCATGACTTTGGTAAAAGACTTCTTTTTCATAATTCAATGACTTGGTATATTTAATAGTAAAATAATAAAGTAAAAGATTGTGTCTAATCTTACATCATTAAAGGGAGATAGACCGGTGATTTTAGAACTTTCTTTATTTAAAGTTGAATATTTATATTTATATTTTGATAAGTTAAAAAAAAAAAGACAAATATTCAATCTTTTAGAGTTCATTTAATAAGATTAAAATTTAAATATATAAGTATTAAATTATGAAAATTAAATATTAAAATTTAAAATTTAAATTAATTAATAATTTATTTTATATAATATTTTATTATAATTCAAATTAAATATAAAAAATATTAATAATTAAATAAGTATTTATCATACTCAAACTTCATACTTAAATATCTCTATAATTCACTTAAAATTTATAATAAAATGTTAGTACGTCTTAATTAATTAAATGATAATAAAAATTTATTATTAAATATACTTAATTAATTAAATATTTAATATTATGAGTTATCAAACGTGTTTAATAAAATAAGTATTTAATTAATTAATTTTAAATATTTAATTGAGTTATCAAAAAATCGTTAAATATAAATATATTGTATCTCTAAATTTATGTAATTTATCTCCTCTATTTAAAGGGTATGAGTTACATTAATATATATTCTTTAATTAATAAGGATAAGCTATATACATATTCATAATAAAAAGAACAAAAAATACTCTCCTAAATTATTGCATCCTGTTAAAACAGAGCATGCAAATATATATAAAAAGAGTAATATTCATGTCAAAAAGGGGGCATTCAAATACGAATAAGAAGAGCAATATTTTATTGGATTTGAATTGCACCATTTGGCAATTTTCTCAAATTACTTTAAATTTTTATCTACATTTAATTATATGTAAAAAAGTTGCAAGAAAAAAATTATGAGAAATAGACAAATTTACATAAAAAATGCTATGGTTAAAAATCTCTAAAAAGAAATTCAAGCCATTAAAGGACTGCAAAGTCGCGTGGTCCTAAATATTATGGTCCGACTCCGACCTTTTCTCTCCACCGGCCTTCCTCTACGCCTAGCGTTTTTACAACTTTCGGTCAGATTCGAGCTTTTGCCTTTTAGAGCTCAGACAGAGCTCGAATCTTGGCCGACCTCCTTTATTTATTTATTTATTTTATCTCATCATTTATTTTATTTATAAATTATAATATCTTCTCTTTTGATTTTTCTTCTCCAGATCTATATATCTTTGACATGTTTTCTTTGTTACCAAGAGGGGTTAGTTTATCCAACATTGCTTTGAGCCCTCTATCCAATTCTCTTCCTTGTTATAGGCAATTTTTCAAGACAACTAAGATGATTTGCAACTCATGGCATATGATGATTAGTTTAGAATTCTTGCAGACTTCTCATGCTAAGACTAGGGGTCTACTAAGGAAATTATTGTGTATTTGTTTTATTTTTGTCGTTTATATTTTATTTATCTAGGTTTGGAGTGTGATATTTTATTATAGATTGCATAATCACTCTGTGCAATACATTCGTATACTTTACCCACCTAAGATTTGGAGTGTAATATTTTACTATAAACTGTATAGTCACTCTGTTAATTCTTTCATCGAATGAATTATCTTATCTAGTATAAAATATATATTTTATTCACTTTATACTCAAATATCACAAATAATAAAATTGGGAAGAATTGTAGAGTTAAAAAAAAAAAAGATAAAACCACAAAGTGATTTTTGACTAAATCAAGTGCCATTTTTAACATTTGTCATTTGGTCCTATAGTTAATTCCTTACCAATTGAATGCTTCATTATGAATTTTTATTTTTAAGTACTAAAAAGTGTGAGTATTATTTTAGTCCATATAGTTTCGAATTCCTTTCAATTGAGTCCATCAAAAATATTTTATCAAATTAGTCCTTACATTTTGTCAAAATTCGGAGGAGTGAAATAACGCCGCATTTAGAGGGGTTTAATGGAATTAATCAGTGAGTTTAGTAGTAAAGAGAATTATTCAAAACCCTCCAGAAGAAAATGGCGGCGGAAGCCATCGGCAGAGCTCTCCGCGACGGAGCTCTAGAAGGCGAACACGCGCCGGCAATCACTATTAAGGACTCTATCGACGCTCCTCTTGGACCCTTCGTTTTCAATCACGTCCTCACTCAACTCTCTTCCAATGTTTTGGCCAAAAAATCACAGTCCCAGTAAGCTCAAGAAACTGCAGCAAAAAATGGCTACTTTACTTCATTCCAATTTCCTTTTTATTTTAAATTGTTTTTTTTTCCCTTTTGGGTTGTTGACTATACAGAGGTATTGTGCTGGTGACTTTTGCTCGGAGTCCCTCGTTCTACGTTGAGTCGTTAAAGAGTAAAGGAATTGACGTTGCTTCGTCGCAGAAATGGTTGGAGCAAATTTGCTTTCTTGATTGTGTAGGCAGTTGTTTGAGTATGAAACTATGATATTAAATAAAAAAAAAATTCGTGTGTTTTCTTTGGAAAAAATGAAACAGGCTGAGGGTTTTGGATTGTTATACTGATCCTTTGGGGTGGAAAACCCGGCTTATGGAGAGTGGACTTATCAGTACACCGTCTACAAAGACTTCAACTTCAGTTACAAGCTTGTGTAGAAATGTGAAGGACTTAAGTAGCTTGTTTTCTTCTATCATTGGACTGGGAAGAGGTATACTATTAGTCTGGCCTCATGTGAGCAATTGCTGTGTGAGGTAATGCGGTCATAGATAACACTGGGTTTTACCATATGGCTGCAGAGTTGATGACTGAAGCAAAAGGGCGGTTTGCAGTTGCCATAGATTCAGTAATGCTTCCTCCCCCGTTTTTTGTTTTGCTACCAATTTATAAACGTTTGATGGTAGTAAATAAGGAAAGTGCACATTTTGTACATTTTGTGAAAATGCACAAAAAAGTACCTAATGCCTCAAAAAATTAGTTGTACCTTGCATATGGTTCTGGGAAGGTTCGTGCTTTTACTTCATTTAGAGGAACCTCGAAACTAGAATAGTCACACACAGATTCAGTATTGTACTCAATAAAAACAAGGTACTTCTTTGATCCGTTCTGTATAATTTGTACAAATGGATTCAACTTTTCCTGAGCATTTTTTTTGGGAAAGAAGCTTCCTCTGTAACTTCTGGATCGTGTTACTTCCTCTTTCAATTATACTTATGTGATGTCTGGTCTGAAAAATGTCATTGAGGGTTGTAATTGTCATGACACAATTGATTGTGTTTCTCTTCCTTTCTCTCAAGATAAAACATATAAAATAAATAGTTAAGCTCCAAAACTCATGATATCTTGTTGGGAAAGCTATGCCGATCCTGCTTTGCTGCACAAAGTTCTATGGGTTAAAATCTCAATCAAATGTGTAATCCAGGACAGTTGAGGGTTGTGGTGGATCATTCCATTTGGAAACTAGTTTCTAGAAGACTTTTGAACTCAGCCCATAGAAAAATGCTAGTATATGCTAAATAGGTAAATAGTGTCCATTATACAAAATATGTTATCTTGTCTATGGTAGCATTGATCCAGATTTTAACAAAACACTTGTGCATAAGAATAGTGTCTCTAGTTGATAACAGAGTAATTATCCTACTGTCCAAAAGGCTATTGCTTATTACCTTATTTGAAGTCCGTTAGATCTCCTTTATTTCCTCATATTTGCATAATTTGTATTGCATTAAGCTAGCTACAATAGCAGGATCTAGTTTTCTCTTAGTTCATGGTTCAATGGAAAGTGTGGCACTAGCTATGTGGTGTGCATATTTCATGTTTGAAGCTTGCCAGTGACAGTCAGTAGGTTACGATTGTTGTGCTGGGTAGGTCAATCACTAGACAAGTGGCATAGGTGATTATAGGCTCTATGAAATTTAAAAAACTAGGACCAGATTACCATTATTATGACACATTTTTTGTATTTCAGTTTTGTAGTCAATGCAGTTGATATTTTTAGGATTCTTCTTATGCTATCAATGTTCAATTTAAGAAGTCAAATTATTCATGGTCAGATGATATATAATTTGCTTAAACTGGACTCCTTGTGGTTATTGAATATAGATGGTTTCTAAGTAAAAGTGATCAAAATTTGTTAGTACAATATTTTCATTTTAAACCAGTCGATGACTGCAAGCCAATTAAACATTTGATATGAAAGTAGGTTAAGTTTTGTTCTTTTGTGAAGATTAGACATTGACGGAAAATGTTTGAATTTGTAGATCTTTCTCCTTTAGCTGATTTTTCAACACTACTGCAAAGCTCACTTTTTGATTCAGATACATGAAAAAGTTCCTTTTCATTACATAGTGAATGGTAGAAATTGACGGCTTATGTTCACTGATTTCTTCTTTATCATCTTGTAAGGTGCTTCATTTTTCAAAAGGATCTTAAGTTTGGTTTACTATACCAAGAAATGGAATACCTGCGAATCCAAATGCATTCTTTGTGTCAATCATATGTGTACATAATAAGGTATTTCATCTGTTTGCAGGTAAGTGAGATTTTAAGGCACACAACCACTTCTTCAGCTGCTGGGCTCTTGAGTAGCCTTCGCTGTCATGGTATGTAGGCATTTTGTAATTAAAATTTACGTAGTTAAGTATTCTGTGTGCCAACAGCTTGGGATTAATTGGAATCAGCCACTCCAAGATATTGGAAACTTCACCTGCCTCTTTAATTTCTTTTATGTAAATAAGAAATGGTGAAACAATTGAGTTATATTCAACATTTACAGGAATTATATGCTCTTATACTAAATTCCATTCTTTTATATTTGAATTGCAGCTGATAATTTCTTTTATTTATTGCAAGGTTCAGTTTATTCCTACTGGGGAAAACTACTTTATGTATGTTGTAGTTTCCAACTTCTTGAATTCTATTGCAGGTCAGGTTTCTTGTTTGTTATGGTTATTACATGAAGATCTTCATGAAATCAAGACCACTGCGGCACTTGAATATTTGTCCTCTATGATTGCTGGCATAGAACCAATAATCCAACCAATTGAAGGGCAGATAGTAAATTCTGAAAACCTTTCTTCGATAAAACAAAACTTTGGAAGGGGAAAGTTTCATGTTCGCTTGAAAAGGAGGAATGGTCGCGTTAGACTGATGGTATATTCTCAATCTCTCCCACAAATCCGACAAGAAAAAGAAAAATAGTACTATGTCTTATTGGCCTGGTGTATTATTTGATATTTCTTTTCCTTCCTTTAGTGTGAGGAGCTCCATGTTGAGCAAACAGGCATCAAATTCATGGCTGCTGCTTCTGAAGGTGGCATGAATGCCCAAGGCCTTGTGCCTAAGGTAAGTTGAGCTTAAAAAATCGATTCCAGTAAGATCTCTTGGTCTCGCTCTGAAAGAAATGCACACATAGCTTTAAGATACATTGTGGAGTCATGGAAATAAACTGTTTCAAACACTGACGTGGGATGGATAATATGCAACCATGTAGGGCTCTTGAGGATGGAGGAAGAGTTTAGTAATTAATGTTTTTTAATGTCAATTTGCAATGGGTTTTTGTCAGGTTCAATTCAATCTACAGCTATCAGAAAAGGAGCGAAATGACAGGGCAAATGTTGTTCTTCCATTTGAACACCAGGGTATTGATAAATAATCTAAGGCTTTTCCTGAATTTCTTTATGTAGTTATTTTATTTTAATTTTCGTGTATAGAATATCATATTTGTTGTTGGATTACGACATTATGTCTTTGCTTTGTTTTCCTTGTAGGAAATGGCAAAACCATTCAAATCTATGATGGCCGGAAATCTCTCAATGAGAGCAAAACTGAGACTTCTGTTGAGAAATTGCAGGTGTCTGAGGATTCTGGCAAGGGAGAGATAATATATTTTCGAGACTCAGATGATGAGATGCCAGATTCTGATGAGGACCCTGATGATGATTTGGATATCTGACTCCCATATTCTTGGAAAACTGCAATGCTGTTGCAAGCCATGCAGTAATTGGGTCAAACTTTGGCAGAATCTGGAAAGATTTCTGGGACTGAAATTTGTTGACTTAGAGCTCGCTTAGGAGCCAAAAGCAAGATTTAGCTAAGGCTTGATTGATGTTACCACAATTTATGGCTTTTGTTTAAACATCTTTGATTTTGTCTCACTTATTTGTACAAAATACAAATAGAGTACAAGTGGTTTGAGAATTTTTAGTTATAAAGGGGGGGGGGGGGGGGAAATCAGTGCTCATCTTTTCTCTTTTCTCCAATTGAATGATCACACTTAACATTTGACTACATATGGGTTGCTACTCTTTCAGGTTCTAGTTAAGAAGGTTAGTGCTTTGTGTTATTGGAACTTGTATCTTTTAAAGAAGTTGGTTATGAAAATTTATCTGAAAAATATGTAATCTTAAGAAAGTAATTAATTATTTTGCCAAATAAAATTGTGTTTATTCAATTTGGGGTAGAGGGGCAGCTATAGAGATGCTGCTATATTTTTAATATACCTGAATTATAAAATAGCCACGGTTTGAGCAAAGCAAGGGATAAAAAAGATGAACCACAGTAAAAAATAAGAAATTGTCATGGTCTCTGCAAGAATGTTTGTTTTCATCAGATTAAAATGATACAAATGGATACAGTTAATGCGAGTAAACATAAGACAAATCATAAACTATTGGAAGAGAATATTCAACTAGAAACAAATCAATGAAGTCATCAAATTTCAATGACTATCAAACAAAAGAGGTCCCCGTAGATTCTGCTATACAATTTGATGCTAAAATACAGAACTAAAGAGTGGGATCCCCATGGAGGAAAGGATCAAAAGAATGATGGCATGGCTGTTGCATTTCATGTACTAAAGACACCACCTGGGTAAGATGCATGATCTGAGTTTGTGCCCAAAAACTTTTGGAGAAAACTAACTAGAAGAATGATACAATCCCAGATAAATTTGGTATCTTTGGTACTGCATTGTCCTTGAAACCAAGTAGAACATCTGAAAAGGTGGAAAGGTCAAGGAGAAAAAGTAGAAATTTTATGTTATGTGCAGCTGAGAATCAATATGAAGTTCAACCTTGGAACAACATTAACACACCAAAAAACTTAAGTAATCCCAGAAAGAAATCTAAACAGCCAATAAAAGCATTAGTTATTCTATTCATTTTGCGTATAAGATACTAATAGCTGATACCAACAACCAAATTGTCAAAATGCTACCCTTTTCTGGAAAAATGATGATGCTTCAGATCCATGTTGGTTGTTGCTTAAAATCATGAATCCCAGTTAGCAATGCAACAGATAATGATCTTATAGTGCTGCATTATCACAGTGCCACTCTTCCAAACAAAAGGTGTTCACCAAAGTCAGGTACTAACTTGTGGATTTTCTTAAATTCCTTCTCTAGAAAATTACTATACTGTGTATGATGTGATATTTACTCCCAACAGTGATTAAGCAACTTATCGAGTATGATAACAAATCAGCTATACCACGTAGAAAGGCCATCAAAAGGCTGCTGTTGGGAATTGAGTGAAGTGCTCCTAATATTTCATATGGACAACATCCCATGGACAAATAAGTTCCAGTGAAACAATCATAAGAAAATTTGATGGTCATTTTGACAGCCAAGATAAAATGGTAGTGCAGATTCGAGAAAAAAAAAAGTATAATTTTAAATCATTATGAAGTTAAATCTATTCATTTCCATCCATAGTTCTTAAAAAAACTTTGTCTCACGCATCATTTTCAGTGCCAATTTTTGAGCACGGTGAAGAATGGAACATGTGTGCTTAATTAATGTCCAGAAAAGGTAGTTTCACAATTCACAGTTACTTTCAATGTTAACACTTAGCATGTATAGCTGCACATATTTAGGAATTATAGCTGTAATTATTTTCTGTAATTGTTTCTATATTTGTAATGTATAGTTGGCTTACCTTAAATAGGTTTAGGTATTTTATAATAAATACCTTGAGATATATGGAATAAACACATGAGTGCTTTTCAGCCAATTATTAATTTGGTATCAGAGACAAAGAAAAGACTTCCGCTGTCTCCTTTTCCCAAACCCTAGCCGTCATTGTCTCTTCCAAAACCAGCGCGGCACTGTGTGTGACACTGTAGCGGCATGACACAGCAGCGCATTGTAGCGGCGGCACTGTAGTAACACTGTAGCGGCAGCGATACTGTAGCGCGATACGGTAGCGAATCGCGGTGGTTATCATCTATCATGGCTACCAAAACTGACAATGAAGCGATCCCCGATAGCAAAAAACTCTCGACGGTGACCGTTCATGAAACCTCTTCTCCAATCCATATTAAATTGGATGGTACTAATTATCGTGTTTGGTCAAAGATTTTAGAGATGCATATTGCTGGTAGAAAGAAGAAGGGTTATATTACTGGACGAAAGGCTGCACCTGCGAAGATGATCCGGGTTATGATGAATGGGAAGCTGAAGATGCTCTTGTCAAGTCTTGGCTTATTAATTCCATGACTGATAATCTGATGTCACACTTTGTTCAGTGTGGGACATCTAAAGAAGTTTGGGATGCGGTTAAGATGAGCTATCTTGATGTGTCTGACTCTTCTCAAGTCTATGAACTGATGAAGAGGTCATTCCAATTGCGCTAGGGTGGTCGACCTCTGCCGGAATATTACAACGAGTTGAATTCAATTTTCATGGAACTTGATTATCGTAGGCCCAATGACATGACATGTGCGGCTGATATCGAGAAACAAAGGAAGCGTATTGCAGAGGATCGCATCTATATGTTTCTTGCAGGTCTTGATCACCATTTGGATCAAGTTAGTAGTCGTGTTTTGGCTACTCCCTCTACCAAGCTTGGAAGAAGCCTACTCTTTAGTTCGTCGTGAAGTGCAGAGACAGGTCACTATGGGAACAGAAAATCATTCTGAAGCTTCAGCTCTAACGATTCAAAAGAGCACCTCTCAGTTGACTCCTTCTGTTCCTGTGGATTCTGTTGCTTCCAATTCTCGCTTCTGCACTCATTGCAATAGTACCAGGCATACCACAGAGGTTTGTTGGAAGAAGCATGGATATCCGGAGTGGTATAAACTTAAACAAGCCGAGAGGAAAAATAGGAAATCGCTCGTATTGTCGTTATTGATACTTCTCCACCTTCTGCTTCTCATGTCTCTCAAGTGTCTGCTCACCAAGATAATTCTAACACTTGGGTTATTGATTCAGGGGCCACTGACCATATGACTAGTAATTCTTCTATCCTTGCCTCCCTAATGTCTTCACCTGTCAAGTCTGTACAGGTTGCTAATGGGACCTCTATGCCAATTACAGGAGTCGGGAGTGTCTCAATTTCTCCTACATTCTCCATGTCATCTGTCTTACTTGCACCTGCTCTTTCTAATAGTCTTCTTTCCATTAGTAAGATTATCAAAAGTCTTAATTGTTCTACAATATTTGATTCCACTCATTGTATCTTTCAGGACAAACGTACGAAGAGGATGATTGACATTGGTAGGAAAGAGGCGGTCTTTATTACTTAGAGGGGGCTACGCAGTTTCAATCTGAACCTAGCCATGGCCTTCAAGTAGAGAGCAAGTCATTTGATAGAGAGAAGATTCTTTTATGGCATTGTCGCCTAGGGCATCCATCTTTTCCCTTATTTAGAGCGTTTATTTCCAAATTTGTTTCGCAATGTTGCTATCTCTAGTTTAAGATGTGAACAATGCATTTATGCTAAAAACCATCGTGTTCCTTTCAAAACTAGTTTCCATAAGAGTTCTATTCCTTTTTCGTGTGTTTACACTGATGTATGGGGTCCTTTTTCTACTCCATCTACTTCTGGCCATAAATACTTTGTGTCTTTTATTGATGACTGCACTAGAGTGAGCTGGGTATATTTGATGAAATCTAAAAGTGATGTTATACAAGTGATTCCTCAATTTTACAAAATGATTGTGACACACTTTCATACTCAGGTCCAAGTTTTTCATTCTGATAATGGTCGTGAGTTTGTAAATCAATCTCTTACCCAATTCTTCCTAGAACATGGCATCCTCCACCAAACAACTTGTGCCTACACACCACAATAAAATGGGGTAGCAGAGCGTAAGAATCGTTATATCCTTGACGTTGCTCGGGCTTTGAGCTTTACTATGCATGTTCCTAAACGTTTTTGGGCTGAGGCTGTCATGACTGCTGTCTTTCTTATTAATCGCATGTCCGCTCGTATCCTTAATTTTCAAACCCCTTTACGGATGTTGTCACAATTTCACTCTATCCCTTCTGCTCTAAATATTTGTCCTAAGGTCTTTGGTTGTGTATGTCATGTTCATGTCCACTCTATATATCGGGATAAGCTTGATCCACGTGCTCTCAAATGTGTTTTTCTTGGTTACTCTAATTCTCAAAAAGGCTATAAATGTTTTCATCCTCCTACAGGTAAATATTATGTTTCCATGGATGTTCGGCTTTGTGAACAAGAGTCGTATTTTTCTCGGAGATGTCTCTATGATTCCTCTTCGGGGGGAGATTAGTAGTAAGGAAGAGGAACGGTTATGGTTAGAAGAGAAGAAGTTGTGGATGTCGAGTAAGGGGGAGAACTCAGCTATTGTGGAGAATAAGGAATCTTTAGATGATACTTGTTCAGCTGAGGTTGAGTCTGAATTTAAAGAGGGAAAGGATGAAAGACCAGCTAGGTTATTTCAAAAAGGCTATACAAGAAGAAAACAGAATACCACTGTTATGCCTCCTCTTGATTCTAGTGCCCCTCTTGATGATGCTACCATGCCATCGGATGACTCTTCTATTATTAACCCCGAGGTATGTGTTCCTTCTCTTCCCACTTCAACTTCAAAGATAGATTCTACTACTTTGACTCTACCAGTTATGGATCACAATCATGGTAGAAGATATCCCCTTCGTGAACGTAGAGAACCTGATAGGTTGGGTTTTTCCAAGTCATCTTTTAATGTCACTTATCCTATTTCTGATTTTATCTCTTATCACCGTTTGTCTAAGGCTCATCTAGCTTTTGCTCTTCAGTTGTCTTCTGTGTCTATTCCTAGTCATTTTCAGGAAGCCCTTGGAGACCCTAAGTGGAAGATTGCTATGGAAGAGGAGATGAAGGCCCTTCAAAAAAATTCTACTTGGGAGATGGTTGAGTTGCCACGGGAGAAGAGGACAAGAGGATGCAAGTGGGTGTTTACAAGTGAAATACAAGTCGGATGGGACAGCTTGAAAGGTATAAGGCTAGACTGGTGGCCAAGGGTTACACTCAAACCCATGGGATTGACTATCATGAGACTTTTGCTCCCGTGGCTAAGATGAACACCGTTCGAGTCATTCTATCTCTTGCAGTCAATCTAGACTGGCCATTACGCCAATTTGATGTAAAAAATGCTTTTCTCCATGGTGATTTGACCGAGGAGGTGTATATGGATCCTCCTCCAGGATTTACACTAGGGAAAGGTAAGGTGTGTAAGCTGAAAAAGGCATTGTATGGGTTGAAACAATCGCCAAGGGCATGGTTTGGCAAGTTGAGCTACTCGATGAAGGCGTATGGTTTTAAGCAAGCTTTAGCGGATCATACTTTGTTTTATAAGCGGGAGCATGATGATATTACCTTGCTTATTGTTTATGTTGATGATATGATTGTTACAGGTAGTAATGCTGGTGAGATAGAGAAACTTCGAAGCTATTTGGCCAAGGAATTTGAGATGAAGGACTTGGGGGTTCTAAAATACTTCTTGGGTGTTGAAGTATCTCGGTCCAAGCAAGGACTTTTCCTCTCTCAACGGAAGTATATTTTAGATCTCTTAGCTGAAACTGGTAATTCTGCCTGTGAACCTGTAAATACTCCTATTGAGATGAATCATGGCCTCGGCTATCTATCCCGATCAGAGTTCCAACTAACAAGGAGAGATATCGTAGACTAGTGGGGAAGTTGATTTATCTGACTCATACTAGGCCTGATCTATCATATGCAGTTAGTGTTGTCAGTCAGTTTATGCACAATCCAAGTGATAGACACATGAATGCAGTGAATCGTATTTTGGCTTATCTGAAGTCCTCTCCAGGTAAAGGTATTATGTTCTCCAAACATGGGCACTTGGATATTGTTGGTTACACAGACTCTGACTTTGCTGGCTCTAAGTTAGATAGAAAGTCTACTTCAGGCTATGTGTCATTTGTTGGAGGTAATTTGGTGACTTGGAGGAGTAAGAAACAGAATGTAGTGTCATTATCTAGTGCAGAAGCTGAATACAGAGGCTCTTCATCATGCAACCACAGAGCTTGCTTGGTTAAAAATTCTCTTGACGTAACTCGGGTTTGGTCCAAAGAAACCTATGGTACTGTATTGTGATAACACAGCAGCTATTGAGATCGCTAACAATCCAGTTCAACATGATCGAACTAAGCACATTGAACTTGACAGGAATTATATCAAGAATAGTCTGGATTCTGGTATGATAGAGGTTCCGTACATTAAGAGTGCAGAGCAACTGGCTGACATAATGACTCATGCTGTTACTAGTGGACCATTTTATGCATCATTGTCCAAGTTGGGCATGTGTGATATCTATGCACCAACTTGAGGGGGAGACTTAGCATATATAGCTGCACATATTTAGGAATTATAGCTGTAATTATTTCCCATAATTGTTTCTATATTTGTAATGTATAGTTGGCTTACCTTAAATAGGTCTAGGTATCTTGTATAAATACCTTGAGATATATGGAATAAACACAAGAGTGTTTTTCAGCCAATTATTAATTTTAACCGATGAATACAACCTATACTACAAGGAACAAAGGAAAAAGGAATTATACCTCAAGATAAGATGACAAGTCCAAGGTACATGGCTCCACAAAGAAATATGAAAGATATCATTCCCCTGAAAAAAGGTCCTTGGTAAGATAGCAATTAGGAAACATGGATACACATGCATTCTTCATCACTTGATACATGAATAGTTAGTGACAGACATTCAATTACTCAGGATAAGCCTAGCAGGAAAGAACTTACCATATAACACCCCATCCTACACCATTGCAAGGACAGGGGCAAAGTTCCGCAAACTTCTCAGCATCACTTGAATGGACTCTTCTAGAGATCAAATCATCATATATATCTGCATTACATACATCCATATCAAATGGGTTCTGCCTTTCAGAGTATGTGCTTGAGTTAGACATCAGGAGGAGGGATAAAAGAAATACCATATACTGAAAACAAACTGTTCATTACACCTGCAATTTGTCATGACCCCAAATTAGCAAGACAGTAAATGAAAAACTAAAACAAACATGAGAGCAAAAGAGTGAAAATAGTTCAATTATTAGAATGAAAAAATTAAAGAGCCCCATACCAATGAAGAGAATGACAAAGCGAAGGATATGGACTTTAGTGAATTCTTGCAGGACCCATATCACAGCAATAAAAATGATAAATCCTGTGAAATCCAGTCTACAGGTGTCAATCATTTGTAATACGAAAATGCCTATTGTATATCAAGAACTAAAAGTGATGTAAAAATGGTATATACCAATACAAAGCCCTCTGAGTGTCCACTGTTTGCCAACAGAGAAAAGTGGAAAAGGTTAAAAGACTTTTGACATAGAAAACTTGACAAATAATAGTACCACAATACAAGGAGAAGCAAGATCAAGAATATATTCTTGATCTCTTACGTTTTTAGCAATGAAGAGCACAATTAGCAAAGCTGCAATAAAACATCCAGCAGCAATTTTAGCAGCGAGAAGATTTGTCGAAGCAATTACAAGAGCCATTCCCCAAAATGATGAACCAAGATCTGGAACCACAAAGATAAATTTAAAAGCTATTTCATGAACCAAAAGGTATCTAAGTCCAAATTCTGCAAGGAGATCGTTAATGAGGGAAGGTGCCAAATTTTAAAGCTGAA
The DNA here is from genome assembly GCA_026120185.1 of Voacanga thouarsii. NCBI lineage: Eukaryota > Viridiplantae > Streptophyta > Magnoliopsida > Gentianales > Apocynaceae > Voacanga > Voacanga thouarsii. Next base: position 2,675,642 of record JANUWF010001190.1, read on the forward strand.
TCAAGGATAAAATACCATACTGGATTTCAAAAGATCATATTTCTCAGTGAGCACATGCGTAGCAACTAGGAAACCACTCACAGGAAAAATGAAAATTCTCAAGAAGAAAAGAGTATTACATCCAGCAGGCAAGATCAACCAATAAACACCACCACGTGTTTGTGTCACTCCCCCCTCATCTGCATGAACTTGCATGCCCTCAACCTGAATATAAGAGTAAATATTAAAAAGAAAAAAAAAAATTATTGTTTAGCAGACAAAGAAATGGCCATCCAACGAGATATTGGAAAATAAGAAGGCAAAGATTAGAAATTAACCACAGCAGTCAGGCACATGCAATGAAGAAAGATGCCCAAATTCGAAGGTGTACAATTTTTCTAATTCTGTTGCCAAGATTTTTCAATTGGGTACGTAGAAAGTGTCCAAAAGAAGTATATTGTTGCATAGAAGAACAATGATTTTTGGTTTCGTATGAAGCTTATAACTCTTTGCAGCATGGGAATTAATAACATCAAGTCCCTGGTTCATGAAAATATAGCAAGAAAGTTGAGTCAAAAACAAGTTGCCAAAATTTTATCAGGGTGCCTGCAAATCTCAAGCAATTAATTGTCTAAATAAATCATATATTATGAAAGGGACCGGTCTTAAGGCGAACCATAATTCTAAAGAATTTAATTATGAGTATGAACCCTTATGTCCCCCAGGATTTCAATGTTGGCCCCCATATTTTAGACATCTTTCATTCGCTTTTCTTCCCTTATCTTCAAATCTTCTCCCCATAAATTGACTGTTCAATAGGTACAGTCCTGACCATATTCTCATCAAAACAACAAATTAAATGCTAATGCAGTTGCATGAAGTAATTTGTATGAAATGAAGGAAATACATTCTCGTTGCTTAAATAACAATTCAACAAATTAACAACAGAGATAAGAGATATCTAAGAGACTTGAATGTGCTTTGAACTAGTTAATCATATGTGAAAGGAATGAAAATTATGAAAATATATGATGAAAAAGTTTAAGTTCTTTGAAGCAGAAGAATATGAAAGCAGAGAAAGCTTTATACCTGACCACATGTGAGCTTACAAGCAATTGCATGGCTTGCTTCATGAAGAAATACAGTGATGAGCTTGAAAGGTGTAAGTAAAAATGTCCTCCATAACTGTTACAACAATAAAAAGGAAACCATGTCTCATGTTGAAGAAAAATTTACCAAACCTAGTAAAAGAAATGAAAAAAAATTCTTTAGCATGTCTGCAAAATGTTTTGCCAGATAAAATAGATTTTTACCAAATTCCCAAATGCAACGAATTAGAAATATATTACGTGAAGGGTAGCATATTTCCAGGAGAGATTCCTAGAAATCAGACAGGAAGCATGTCAATGTCTAGGCTCCTCAGTAAAAATGTTGAAAATAGACATTGACCACCAAACATGCATGCATCCTCCAGTGCGAAAATCTCTTCTGACCCAAATATTATAGGTTGACAGCAGGTGATCATGGAGTAGCATATGCTATACATCTAAGGGTCAGCTAAATTGCAGTCCAAGAGGACATGGTAAACTCTTTGATATATGTCAATGAAGCCTTACAATAACCACTATGAACTAAATGTCTAAAACAAACTCTTTACCACTGCCAGATTTTGCTAAATTCAGTATGAAACATTTATTGCAAATGTAATATGAAGCAGATTGCAAAGTTAAAAACTTTGCATTAGATCTCCTTTTGCAAAGTCAAAATTGAGATCTTCAAATAATTGAAAGAATGTGGTGGATGCATTGCAGAGCATTCGCAACTTAAGTGATTTCAAGAGCACCACATGACCCATGCTTGGGAGTAGGGAAGGAAGACCATCATAAGTAGGAGGGCCAAAGCCATCTATCTGTAGTACATAAAGTTCTGTTCTGCAAAGAAGAGCTCAAAAGCAAAGAAGTAAGCTGAAGTAGCCTCAGCCCCCAAAACCTTGTGGATAAAACTTCTCACCTCGTTCCAATGGCTGAGATGTAGATCAGAACTACCCCCTTCCCCTCCTTTAATCAATCCAAAACTCATTAATTTCATGAAAATTCCACCATCCCCATGAAAGGAAAACAAAAAATGAACAGGAGAAAGGATTAGCAGGGATGCGGGCAAGCTTGAGTCCGGGGACTCACAAAATGTTTTCCCTGACACACGGACGGTGCACCTGAGCTGTCCGTTCTGGTCAACCTCAAGGTCATTGTGTACAATGTAGGAATAACCACGTGTGAAAAATCAAAGATGGACACTGTAGCTGCCATGGCTGAATCATAGGGAGCTCAAGTTGAATCTTACGCTGCTATCTATTTAGCTCACAATAATTCAATATGGTTGTTCAGAAAAAACCTATCAAAAACGAAAATCTGGACCAAAGGGGAAATTCCACAGGGAACAATACTTAGTATATTAGGAAAGAAGAGTAACGGTAGGATGACTCTCGAGATGAAAGACGTAGCTCTATCCTTGCATTAAAAACCTACATTTACAAAAAGTTAACTTCTTTTGCAAAATTGTGCAGACAGCCCAGGAAAGGACTGCCCCTTTAGTTTCCACAGTGGAATATACCTCCACTACTCAGTCCAAAAGCTCCCAAATTTTGGATCTACAATAAAGGCAAGGAAAAAGAAACGCAAATAAAATTGAAGAAAAGAGAAACTCACAGCAAGAATGACGACAGTGAAAACGCCGATGCTAACAAGAAAGATCACTTGATCGCGGTTACAACAATTCTTGAGCTCCCAGTTGGGATTCATCCTCCAATCCTCAGCTCCTTCTCTCTATCAGCTGCACTCCCCCTAAACTCTTCGAAAACTGTAATGAACCGTTGCAAAAGCAATTCAATTCCTTCAAGAAAGCAGAGAAATGACCAAGAAAAGACTCGGTCGCGGGGCGGGCTTGTGTTGCAGAGTTGCGGTTCGAACGTGAGAAGGCCAAATGGCAATAGCCTGCAGCGCTGCAACAGAGTTGGCGACTGTAGTATGATTGGATGTTTCACCTTCTCCCCTTGCAAACTGGGCAAAAAGCAATCAGACCAACCACTAAAATGGCTGCGGTTATTTGTTAAACCCGCTGCGAATTGTCTATGAAACCTTCCTACCGCAGGTCCTTACCTCGTGTTTTACGTACGACCAGTGGTTTTTTTTCCGAGGGGGGGGGGCCGGGTCTGGGCGGGGGCGAGCGGGGTGTCCGTTGGCATTATTAGTAGTTTTTCAAAACGCGGTTTTGTTTTGATTTATAAGATAAATTATACATTTCATCTTTGATTATTCATTTTTACGTGGGCATTTCAATATTTTCAACAAGTACTAATTTTATACTACTTTCGTTCAAATAAAATCGATATACTTACTATTTTAGATTATTTTAAAAATATTAATTTTTTTAAATTACTATATAATTTATTATAAAATAATTAATATACACTACATATATTATTTTTATATATTTAAATTTGACATAAAATATTATGAGATTCACATTTTTTTTTGTTATACTATATTATATTATATTATTATTATATTTTAACTTTTACTTTTATATAAAATATCATGTCAAATCAATCATTATCAATTTTAATAAAACGGAGAGAATATTATTATAAAAAAATAAAAGAATTATTTACGAATAACATTTCATTTAAAGAAATAATTTAATCTAAAGTATTAAGTTTTCGTATTTGTGCAAAACAAGTCTTTTTATTTTTAGATAAAAAGTAATTTTAAAATGATAGTATTTGATTGAATCATTATAGTAAGTACCTAATTGATCAAACATCTTAAAAAGAATTTGTGACTGAATGTTAAGTGGATAATAACTCATTTGAGTTGAATTTGTGAAACTAGTTATAAGCGGATAAGAAATGATTCGAAATAAGTTTTGTAAAAAATTATTAAATATAGAGGTCGAGTAAAATTCAGGAATAGATTATGATGTGTTGTGAGTAAATAATAATTTTTAAAAAATAAAAAATATATAAAATAATAATATATTTAAATTAAAATAAAATTTTGATTTGAAATGAGATTGGAAAATCATAATTCACTTGAACTATAATAAAAATTTATTAAATATGTAATGTTATGTGAAATTTAAGGTACGATCAAAGATAGAGAATATGATGTGTCGTGAGTATATAATTTTTTAAAAAATAAAATATATAAAATAATAAAATTTTGAATGAAGATAATTTTAAATTGGGATGAGAATACCAATCCAAATATATCCTAAATTAATTTGAATGACGAAAAAAACAGTACTCCAAGCAACCGACACTTAGAGTTGGAAGTGTAAGTTATATTAAGGAAATAATGTTATAAATTTTTTTAAAAAATAAAAAATATAAAATATAAAATTTTTTAAAAATTTTAAATCTCTCTAGCACAGATTTAAATTTTTTTTTTAAATTTTGGAGGGCAGCGCTCCTCCTCTCCTAAATCTGTCCAAATGTGTAAACTTTTCTTTCTAAATACAATATATTTACGAGATCATAATATTAATTGATTGATTTTTTTTTTTCAACAATCATTTCAAAAAAAAAAAAGGAAAAAGAAAACGAAATTCCAACGTAAGTTTCCCTTGACTAGTACAATGTATGTGATATCTTAGTATTCGTGTGGGCTTGAACGCGTGAATTTCCTTGCACTTCTCCTTCACGCCATATGCCTATCATTACCAAATAATAATAATAATAATAATAATAATAATAATAATAATAATAATAATAATAATAATAATAATAATAATAATAATAATAATAATAATAATAATAATAAATAATCGAAAATACCACTTTCTTTCACACCGTGGTGAAAAGGAAATTGTCAAACTTCTACCTTACGACATGGGAATCGTGAGTGGATGATAAGAAAGAGGTTAAGGACTTGTTTAATAAAACTATAATTTAAATACTAGATTATGAAAATTAAAAATTTGAAGATTCAATTTATAATTTAAATTAATTATAATTTATTCTTATATTATAATTTATTATAATATAAATTAAATATAAAAAATTATTAATAATTAGATGAGTATAGATTTTAAATTTAAATAATTTTCTATTTATTTAAAATTTATAACAAAATTTATCTTAATTGATTAAGTAATAAAAAAATTGTTATTAAATATATTATAATTAATTAGATATTTAAAATTATTTATTATTAAATACATTTAATAAAATAAATATTTAATTTATTTTGATGTTGAAATTATTAAAATTCACTTTAATGCAACGTGCGTGTATAAAATAAAATAATGGTTGCATGGGGCCCTGTGAATGGCCGGGGGAGGCCGGCCCAAGATCTTAAAGGCTCCATCCATGGGCCTGCGTCTTTCTTTATTCTCCTCTTTGTACAAATCACTGGGGCTTTATAGGTCTACTAGGTAAAAGACTCGAACGTTGTTCGGGATGAATAATTTTTTTTATATATTTTAATTATTTTTTTGTGATAATTTATTTTTTATAAAGAAATGTAATTTAGAAGGGAATTTTTAGATAAATATATTAATATTATCTTAAAGATTACTTGTAAACACATGAAGAAATTTATAGATATATATTGTAAGTAGTATTTATTGAATTAGATAATATTCTACTTCTTCTAAATTGAAATATATAGTTTCCTTTAGCATTTATTGTGAGTGTGATTTATTTGTTATTGATCATGAAGGTCTATCAATTGTTTTGTATTGACCTCTGACTAATTCTTGATTCAATATAATTATAACAAATATTTAAGTTGTGTATAATATTAATAAATGGTTTTAAAATTTATAATATAAAAATTTTATAGTTTGAAATTGTTTTTAATGCAAAATTGTTCATGTACATTGCTAATATATTAGACAAACTATAAATTAGACATTTTTAGTTGTACTGTGCTAAACACGTGTTATTCTTGTTTCAAAGAAAATTATTTAATATGGATTATATTAGACAAATTATAGAAAATCCAAAAAATATTTTTGAAATTTCTAATACCCGTGTTGTTCTAAACACGTGCTGTGCAAATAAAGGCTTGCACTTTTTCTATTGTTATCTCAAATATTTTCATAACTCTATTTGATACAATAGAAAAGGTGTGTTTGCAACTATTGAAGGTTTAAAATGGCAAAAATCATCAAAATGAAAAAATATTAGGAAAACAAAAAATTTATCTCTGTGATTGAATGGCTCTCTTCGCACTGGTGTAAATGTCTGTATAAGGATATTTGAAACTATTAGATCACGTCCTTACAAACGTCTACACTACGTCTCATTCACGCGCAGCATTTGATATTCTGAAATGGTGCCCGTAACACAACCGATAAAGGCTTAAAGGTTGGATTTTGATAAGCTTTGAAGACTTGGTCGAAATGCTTGTTGGGTTTCTGTCTCTGTGAAATGAAAATTGAATTCCAAAATTCTCTTCACCAATGGAAGCCTTTTCACTTTCATTCATTTCAACAGATCCCCCGAGAGAGAGTCCATTCACGTGCAAACAGAAAGCATCCACGCTTTCTGTTATCTTACACACGAAACAATACGAATTCCATCCCGTGTTGTTTTTTTTAATTTTAATTAATTAATTATTTATTTATTTTTTAAATAATTATTTTACCCTTGGTCTTATTCATTGGGTCAGATAAAATTATTTATTCTTCTACTTGAACACCCATAATTAACAAATCTCAATTATTTATTTTTTGGGCTTTATTAAACAACCCAATAAATATTAACAAGCCCAAATAGATCAATACAAAATTTCATACATTTTATATAGTTTATATCCAAATTAATTTTCTAATTATTCAATTTGGGTCTTGGGCCCTAAATAATTAATTAACCAATTAAATTAGATAAAAGAAATACTCTCTCTCATACCTTTTATTTTATTATAGTCCAATAATAAATCAGACTAATAAAATAAAATAAAATCCACAAATATCAAGACCAATTCCTTAACCCAAATCTTTCATGACTTAAGGGTCATTCCGAGGACAAAAAGACACATCGCCTTGACTACTAAAATGACCAAAATACACATACTATATAAATAGCTATATTTTGTATTTTAAATATTTTCTAATATTACCATAAGAAAATATTAACCACAGGAATAATATTGCGTTTGCAAAGTCTTCGACTTATAGGTGTAATGACTAAAATGCCCCTCTACGCATCGCCGTACATTTAGAGAGGGGAAGTATACTAACACCTTTCTAAAAGACATATATCGTCCTTAGACCTCTAATCCAATGATCCATGACTCCTAGAATGTTTTCATTTTCAAGGGAGTTACTCTAAAATAAATATCCAAGTCATGTTCCCCAGGCCCGTAGATAATTAGATCATTTGAACAGTCACAAAGAGTGATATAACGTAGAAGCTACCGTGTACAAGTCTATATTAATTAACTAGTCACATATACCCAACATATAAGTATATCGACTCTACGAAAGAATTTCAATTACAGTATATCAAAGTATATGCTTCTAGTTTCGTCAGACCACTAACTCATACTCAAATGGTAGAGTATTAGTCCACGCTGTAGCAGTAATAGTTTGGGTTTCTTTTAAATAGTACTTTTAGAAACCACTATTACAGGTCATGTTTTACATATTTGAAATACGCTCATACTATGAAGTGAGTAGACTACTCATTGGCTAAAGGTAAGTTATTCCCAATTTAAGACTCACAACACAATAACCTATACATGATAAGATTCTCATTCTCATCAATCGGTTAAGAACAAACATTTATGTGTTAAGTAACTCGTGATCCATACCTTACTGTGAAAGACCACCAATCATATGGATCGCTTACTTAAACACAATGGGCCATTTCCAAATGAAAATCGTACACAAATAAAACGTTAATTTACAAACAAATTTTGAGAATAAATTCATTTATTAATAAATTCGATAATTACATCAAATAAACTAGGGCATATATTCCAACAACTATAACATATAATATGAGACCTGTACTCTTAGCAAGTTCATGAAGTCTAGTACCAAGTTCAAACAGACTCAAAGAAGCACACACAGACAAAACACTTGCAAGGGTGATCTCATATGGCAAAATAATATCCCCCTCCATCATTTCATAAGTCTTCATAGCCATCTCAGGCAAGCCGTTTTTCTCATAACCTGAAATCATTGCTGTCCGGGAAACCACATCTTTTGACTCAATTCTGTTAAAACTTTTTCTGCCTCCTTCCAATTCCCAGCACTTGAATACATTTAAGTCAATGTGTTGTCCACTGAAACATCACTATCAAACTCTATCCTTGCAACATATCCGTGTAAAGCTTTCCCTAACCTCACATCATCAAGAACTTCACATTCTGAGTTTACGCTAGTCATTGTCATCAAATCCTAACTGCTTCTCAGATTTCTGATTCTATTCAAGAATTTATTTCTGTCTGATGCAGCTTTCTTCATTTTCTTGAACTCTCAACTTTCCAATTGATCCTACAATTTTCTCTGGATCATTAGCAGATATTTGTACTTTTCTTGGCATTCTTTTGGGCTTTCTCTAATTTGACCTTTAGGTAAATTGTTTGAATTTTAGCATCCACAGCATTCTTGAGATCATTTAACCTTGCACCATCTCCAAATCCTACCTTGCTTGGATCATGATGATTATGAAAATTTAAGCGTGCATATTCTCCACAAAGCTTAGAGGCTACTCTATCATATACATAGGCTGCAACCTCAACCGTGTTGTAAGTTCCCAGCCAAATTCTCATTATGTTATGAGGAAGTCTTTATCTCTGCCACCCACTTTCCCCAATGCCTCTGCCATACTCCTCTGTATAGCTTTTTCTTGCACGGATTTACAAAACTCTGTGAATACACAAAGCCTTAAAGAGTGTTGGTCATGATAGTTCTTGAAATTGGAGGATTAGCTTTGTTTTCTTCACAGAACTTTTGGAGCAAATCTCTCTGCCTGAGATAAACTGAAGAACCCAGCGGCTCAAAAACAGAGTCCATCATAAGGTTTTACTGTTGGTAGTAAGAGAAGATTGAATCTAAAGTGTTGGTACTCCCACCATTTAAAATAACCTAAGATAGGGAAGATGAAATCCTAGCAAAGTCTTCAAATACCACTAGAATCCTCTGTTCTTGGATTCTGGCCATTCTCCTTTATGGATTTTCACTTGATTCTAGACAAAAAAGAAAAGACTGGAAAACAGAAGAGAACAAAGGGTACTAAAAAAGTTAAAAAGTCACAAAAGTCCATTGGAAATGTTATTTTCCTAATGTTTTCTTCATTCACATGTGCCCTCACCCAACCTTCTTTCTCTTAACATTTTTTGAAGATTCTTCTTCTCCATATCCCATACCATATGACCTCATATGGCTGTCCTACTCAAAATTTCTAACCAAGGCAAGAATTTGCCAATTAATCATGGTTTAGAGATCAAACATTCTAAGACAAAAATTTCATAATATTTCTTGATTTGTTTTTCGGATAATGATATAGTTGAATATTTGTGTCAATCTTGTGATTGAACCAATCAAAATTTTAAGAAGGTTTGATTTATTAGAGTAGAAAATTTTGAAGAAGATTGAAGAAATCGCTCCAAGATATAAAATAATGGAAATCTTAAAAGTGATGTTACTTTCTCAAAACTACTAGGCAGTTGTTCCATTTAAGTTCGTTGTCTTCATCCTTCTCCCAAACCGCGTCTCCTTTCTCTACAGTGCATTTATTTCCTTACCTTGTCCTTCATCTGTCTTCTTCTACTTCTTCTTCCCTAAACACCCTCCTGCTTTGGCTCGCCCCTATTCTTCTCTTTGACAATCGCCTTCCACCCTCCAGGCCAAACCCACCATTTACAAAACCCCATTCCTGAAATAGTCTACTGAGTTCCTGCAATATTAGATTATTCATGAAATCTGATCTCTTCTGGGCATTCCATCAAATAGCATTCTCGCACTACCCAAATCACCAAATTTCACATACTTGGTAATTAACGCATTAACCACGTCACCACATCAACATCTGACTCAAACCCAAACCTAACTACATGAACATGAGTTTCTCTACCCCTTCTTATATCCTCCATACCCCTACAAGTTCTCAACACACAAGGGAAAGTATATATATATATCTGGCCTAACACCAACCCACAACATTTTGTGATATATATCCAAAGCCTTATCAAGTACCATTTTTTGCGTATCCACCAACCAAAATGTTCCAAGAAAACACATCCCTTTCCTCCATTTTCCCAAACACATACCAAGCATGAGCTAAGTTCCCCAACCTCACAAGCATCCTTAGAAATAAAATAAATTCTAGCTAGCAAAAATAAATTTACTTCTAATCACAAAATGTTTCATGTTATCCTACAAAAAATTCAAATTCCTTGTCAAAACATATCTAACGACCAAAAAAATAAACTGATACAAAACCAACACCAAAAAACTAAAAAAATGACACTTTCATAGATACAAAAGCCAAACCACCCTCCAAGAAAACCATAGACAATGGTTAATAGGTTATGCCTTTGCATCCAAAACTAAGAAATCAATACTCATTAACTCTCCTGGTCTCTGGGCATTATATGTTTCGCACTTTTGAATAATCATAAAGAGTACTCTTTAATCCTGACTTCGGCCTTCCCTTGCTTTCCTTTGTTAATTCATTCAGCGAGTCATATTGAAAACTTCCCTTTGCCATAACAGCAACTACAAAACGATGATTCTCTGATCTGCAAACTTTAGTAACTATAGTGTACAATAACTATATTTTTCCCAGCTGCTATACTTCTATTTCACACCCCCACCCCCAACATATTTAATATATACTAACAAATTTAGACACTTTGATGAAGAAGGCAAATTTACCTGACCTGAAAGACATTTCAACTGCTAGATTCAAAGACTTTCATCAAGAAGTCGAATTCACCTGACACGAAAGATAGTTGAACTGCTAAAAGATGCTTCAACTCCTTCAGATGCTTAGTGTTCGGTTGATTGCATTTATTGCTATTAGTAATCGGGTTAAAAAATCAAGGAGCTTTAGAATGGATTTTGCAAAGAAGTACGCAGAAGATGTTGGATCTGTGTTTCTGGATCCTAGGTTTTGAGGAAAATTAAAAGCCATTGAGAATTTTAGTAGAATCTATAAGTTGTGAATTTAATGTGGAGACGATATCGAAAAGCCAAGCAAGAAATTGAGTATTGTTCGATTGTCTTCTGCAAAAAACATGAGTTGAATGAAAGAGTGAAGGAGAGCCGAATGCAAGACCCATGCGGCTGAAAAAGGGAAGCCACGAAAATGAAAAGCCAACCAAGAAATTGAGCATTATTCGATATAAAAGAGTAAATATAGTCAAAGGAAAACTGAATGCAAAATCATGCGGCTGAAAAAGGAAAGTTAGATAATAGATGGCAACAGATAGGATGCCATGTGTTAGGCTCTTTTTGAGTCTTAATAATAGATGGTAATACTATATATTTCCTCTTTGGCTCTTTTATATATATAAATCTTTACATGAAAATTTTTTAAGTCTCAAAACTTTATCATATCAATGATAAGTTTTGAATTTAATTTACATAGTCTATCTCTTTGACCTAAGTATTAAAAACAAGAAAAAAAACTCTCAATACTCGTTTTTAAAATAAAGTATTATCTTATCTCACAAACAATAATCCGTACGTAAATGTGATATATAGGACCTGCCAATTATATGAGATGAAACACAATACCTCAATTAATAAAAGAATGTTTAAAATAGGTATCTATTATTCCTGCCACAATCGCTGCACTGTACACAGGGGATTGATTGAAAGACAGGTAACTGTTACTGGGTTTTAGGTGATCAAAATTGGTGATCTAAATGATAGAGAAGTGAACAAAAATGGCCACCTAGGAAAAGGGACATAGTCACATTGGAGAGTGAGACTTGGGAATTGATGTTTTGAGGAAACTCTTTGTAGGGATTGCTCACATGGCAAGTTGGCAAAAGAAAGAAAACAGAAGTGCTAAAAAGTTGTATAGGGATTCTTCAGTGCCAATTCATTCATGCCCCCTTCTTTTCAAGCTCATCTGCTACGGAGGAAGAAGAAGGAAGGCCCTTGGAAACAGTACTCTTCTCATGGACCCGTCCATCTCCACCACCCCGTGTTCGACAGTTGGCTACCGACTAGCGGAGACACCTTATTTTCATAAGGCAAATCAGGAGTTTAAATTTATTTATATATCGTGTCGATATAAATTTATAATAATTATTTGATAAATTTAAAAAAATAATTGTGATTTAAATAAGATATCTTATAGTTTAAAAAAATATTATTAATTACGTTTAAAGAGAGTTAATAAGTTAATTGTCTTTTTTTTTAATAATTCATGTATCTTAAATTTTATTCGATTATTCTTGAGACTTGTCAATTGATCTTACAACACTAACAAATTAAGTAATTTTGAAATGTATTTTAATAAACAGATTTCGACTTAACTTTAACTCAAATGATACGGACGATAAGAGATTCGAATATGTTACCATCAATTTATAATGTGAATTATCAAAAAGTTATAATCAATTAAATTAATCGTATCTTTTTATAAAAATTAATAATTTTAAAAAATTATTTATATAGTAAATAATATAATATAATTCTCTAGAAATATTGATTCATCATCGAATCTCGAACTATTTAAGAATGTCCTCCTTTCAAGACTATAAAATATGAATGTGATTGTAAAATCAAAGCTAAGTTGGGATTCTAGTGAAGCCGATGGGAATGAGACATGAATGCTTAGGTTGTTTACCCAGCGGCCGCCTGTCTCAGCTAAGCAATCGGGAGTCGCCGTCTTCCAATGACGAGGAGTCGGCACGAAGCCTTGGAAACTGGTACTGTTTGCATTAGGTGTCCGGTTTCAAAGACTTGCCAAATGTTATCACTCAAATTGATTAGGGTTCTAATCCATCCATAAGTGTCTCTATATTAGACAATTCCTTCTTTCATAATTTAAACACACTGATTCTGATTGATTGATTCAAGATTCTTAGTGATGTTGACTTGTTTATATATATTTTTTCTTTTCTCCATTTAAAGTACTAAAGGGACTGGAACTTATATTTATAAGATAATGATTGAAATAAATTAAATAATTTAAACACCCGACTTATTTATTCGATAATATTCAAATGCATCATTAAAATGATTTTAAAATTTAAATACTTCGTTTAAAATTTATTCCCTACATTTTCTCTCTACTTTTGGCTTTTTTTTTTGCATTGATGGTGAGCCAATATCATTATCAAAATGACCTGTATATGGGGAAAATAGAAGGGAATGACTTCTCTTCAATTTTATATAAATTAGAAATCTTTTAATATTCTAATTATATTAAAATATATTAATTAATAATAATTTAAATAATTATAATTTATTCATAATTTTTTTTTCAGTATAAAAAGTTCACCGGTAACTATCTCTAAATATTATTTTAATTTTAACTATTAAATATAATTACTTTTATATCTAAATATTAAAGGATTTTTAATATTATTAAAATTAGGAAGGAGTAAAAAAAAAAAAAGCCATATAAATGTTTTTGTTTGCTAATTAAAAGCCATATAAATCTTATGGAAGCAGAAACATGTCCTCCAGTTTCTGTCTAGCCCCACAGACTCCGCTCTCAAATCTTTAACTACCGTTTTGCTTGTAGATTCTCCCTCTCTCTCTCTCTCTCTCTCTCTCTCCCCCACGTCCGACACCAATTTTGATCTCTCCACGTCGTATAAGAACTTTCGGTCAGTTTCTGTCAATGGAAGGGTCCCCAGCCAGCATTTTCATGATCCCTCACGAATTTCAATGTGTGAATGTCCTCTTCCTTTTGGTTCTTGCTTGTTGAGTTCATTTTACCTTTCTTTCACTGAAATCTTCTTTGCAATCATCCTTTTTTCATGCATCTTTATAGCTTCAATTCAAGAACAATCAGTTCCCTTTATCCCTACGTACCATTATTGAATTTTTGTTGTGTGTTTGGTTGTGAATTTTCTACGCTTCTTTCATTATAATCTTTATACATTCAACTGTTTGATGTGAATGTTTCTTTGATTGTTTTCTTGACTGAAAGATTTGTACTTGTTGAAAATGGCCATTGAACTTTGTTCAGAAACTTCCAGTATGGCAATGAGTCCTCGGATTTCATTTTCTCATGATCTTTCTCAGACAGATGGGGTGCCAATTGAGCAGTACATCCGATCAAGTTCTTCTTCCAGTGTTGATTTTGATTTCTGTGTGTTTCGCGAGAGCTTTGATCAAGAATCCTCTTCTGCCGATGAGCTTTTCTTCGATGGAAAGATTCTTCCAATAGAAATCAAGAAAAAGTTGGGCGCACCCAAGAAGTCGAAGCTTCCACCGCCACCTCCGGAGTCACTGCACGATGATTTTTACCATTCTAACGCCAGAAAAGGCTCGAAGAACGAAATCCCAATAGAGAAAAGAATGGCAGTTTTGGAATCAGACGAGAAACAGAATTCAAAACCAGTTCCAGAATCAGAAGAAAAACAGAATTCTTCCAAATCATGGTTCAAGCGCAGCTCAAGTTTAAATTGTGGAAGTGGTTATGCACGAAGTTTATGTCCTTTGCCACTGTTATCTCGAAGCAATTCAACCGGTTCAACACCAAACGTGAAGCGATCAATGGTGAAAGACAGTCTCAGCAATAAGCAGCACAGTTTGCCTAAATCTGCATCTTCCAGCGGTCATCAAAAGCCTCCATTGAAGAAAAGCTACACTTCATATGGCAATGGAGTTAAAGTTAATCCAGTTCTGAATGTTCCCACACCAACCCTCTTCGGTTTAGGCTCAATTTTCTCCACCAGCAAGGACAAGAACAGGAAAAAGTGATCAAAAAATTCAAAAGGGTTAATCCAATCCATTGGCTTTTGTGGTTCTTAAATTGAGACTATTAAGAATCTTGAAGGTGGAAAAAAAAATGGGATAATCAAGGGCCATGCTGTCGGGAGAGCAAAAACAGGTAATGTTAGCTTTCAGGTCCATTGTGCTTTTATAATTTGTGGTTTTCGGGTTTTGCAGGCACATGCATATGTTGTACATACTCTAATTTATCTTTGTATTTCTGAGTCTAAAAAGACAGACTAAGACAACGTAGTTGGTTTTATTTGAAGGAATGATTGAACTAGCTTTTGATTTGTGTCTTGTGTTTACTAGTGGTTCTCTTTGGTTCTTATTGCAAGAGTAGAGACAACCAAGCCTTATAGATTTTCTTATAGCAGTCAGGGAAATTTTGGTTAGCCAAGTACTGGTAGTCTAATTGCTAAGAATGGGGAAACGTCTTTGTTGGTTGAAGTGTAAATACAGAGGAATTTCTCGAACCTCATCATTTTCTAACAAAAAATTTAGAGGAGTCCATAAACAACTTTAGTTCTTTTCTTATCCCTACATTTGGGCAATCAAATTGATAACTTCAAGAATTACTAAAGCAAATAAGATATCTTAATGAATATCCATTCAAAATTAAGATTCAAGAATCCATTGGAAAGATCATGAAACTAGATTATCGATCATTTTGATAAAGCACCATTAAAAAGATGGTTAATCTAAAGGCCAGAGCAGGACACGAGTGAGATGCACTCATGTCATTGCAAAATCGCAGCAGCACTTATGATGGCCAAGGCATTCACCGTTCACCCATCCGACGCCATTGTCCACACAAATCTTCACACACGGCAACTTATCGCATTCTACAAGACGGAAAGAGTGGAGGCACTTAAGCACCATGGACACCTCTCGAGCCGTACCTACATCCAGACACAAAAACATTAATTCTCACGTCTCCTTAACATGAGTAGGTGCCTTTGTAAAGACAGAAATTAGAATATTTCCACCCATGTAGTCCATCAAAGTTTTCATCATTTATCCTAAAATCCTCTTAGCCATCGTTTTTCATCATGGCACACCGATTCTACATACATTTATTGTATGCAAATGTGATTATTTGGAGGATAAAAGAAGAAATTTACCAGAGGAGGAAGCACATGAGATCACCAAGAGGAGAAAGAAAATGAATGAACCTTTCATTTTGCAGGGCGATGCAGAATAAAAGAGAAAAAACAGAGCAGAATTTGAGAAATGCGACTGGTGAATGCTGGCATGCATGAGAGGATTAGGAACTTCAAAGTACTATTACTTGGTATTTAAAGACTTCAACCATTGAGCGCATTGCCAATGTGTGTGGTTTGGCTCCTTTTACAGATTGCACGAATCCATCTTCAAATTTTAAAAGGTTGTTTGAATAATTGAATGCTGATTTAATAATACTGATTCATACCCGTTAAGGTTGAATCATTCCATAATACTTATTTATTATGGAATACACATTTAAGATATATAACCCTCTACCTATATCTGTCAAAGGTGTTGCACTCTCTCTTTTTCTTTTTCCTTCTTTTAATATTAAGGGATCCACAATACTTATTTATTAAAAAAAAAGCTCATATATCAAATCTTGTATATTATTACCACATTTCACAATATAAGTCATTTTAAACTTATGCACAGAAATTAAAGGTCTATAAATTTTGGACAATTTTAAAATTGAGCTTTAAAAATACTCTTAATTAAATATTTATCTATTCTGATAATTAAAGAGAATTATGTCATAATTAGTAGAAAGAGAGATATTGCAAAGAGAGATAAAATTAAGAAAAATAATAAAATTTTATAAAATGAATTATATTGTAAAAAAATTTAAATATAAAATAATTTATAATTTATGACGAAGATAGTAATATTTTTTTTAATAACTGAAACGGACCCATGCAGTAAGTAGTCCTTAGCCCAACATTGTCCAGGTTGAGGAAGCCCACACATTTCGGAGTTTGGTAAAAACTCATTTGGGCCTGCCATACCTCGTTATCGATCGAACGTCGGTTACTTCCTTGGCTATTTCATTTTTTTTCTCTCTTTCTCAGTTGTTGAAACCGGAATCAAAACCGTGCATGACGCGACAGCCTCGGTCACGTTTTCAACCAGAACTTGGGTTGGAAACGGAGCCAAGGCCTACCCCTGCGAATCCACCAATCAACGAACCAAAAAGCCAACCTCTGTTATTGGTATCTGTCTGCCCTTGCCAGTCTTAGACCACATGCTTGTGTCTGGGCACGTTTAATGTATATTTTTTATATTACTCTTTAATACTCCCTCCGTCCCATTAAAATTAACTGTGGTTGACTTTGCACGATATTTTATACAAAAGTAAAAATTAGAATATAATAATAATATAATATAATAAAAATAAAAAATATATAGGTATCATAATACTTTATGTCAAATCTAAAAATATAAATATAATATATGTGGGGTATATTGATTATTTTATAATAAATTATATAGTAAAAAATTTCCTTTTAAAGAAAGTGTCAAATTTAATGAGACATCTCAAAATAGTAAGTATGTCAATTTTAATAGGACAGAAGGAGTATATTATTAAAAATATAATATATTTATTAATTTAAAATATTAATTATTATAAATATTTAGCAGTGTATAATATTAAATAAAAATAAATTAAAATTTATTAATTCAGTAAATATGTATTACGTTTTTAGTAATATATTAAAAAATATTATGCATCATTTTTTTTCTAAATTTTTCTCTTATCATTTCTTTAATTTTTAACAAGTTGCCAATGTTTCTCCTTTCTCTCTTTTTAAACAATATTATTATTATTATTATTATTTATGAGAGAGGAGGGAGGACTTAGCAATGTATTGAGAATAGAGGAGAGGATGTGAGAAAGAGAGATTCAGCAGATGGGGGCTAAGGCTATATTTGGATATTAATTTTTTATTTTTATCATAAATTAATATCCAAAAGGGTTTGTCAAAGTCTTGGGAACTGACGTGTCCCCCGCTCGCCATGACTTCATTCCACTATCCCCATACAAAACTGAAGCAAAGCTCTACCACCGCCACTGCGATTGTCTTTCTCTCACCTCTTCGATTCGAGATTCAAAATATACGCTCCAAAGTCCAAACCTTCACATCCGGAGAGTGTAAGATAGCAGACAGACGTAGACTCAACGTTACCATTTTTTTTTAAGAATATATTCCCTCAATTCACAAATAATTAATTTAATTATAAAAATTACATATAATAAAAATAATAAAAATATTTATTATACTTTTTAAAATATTTTTATTATCTTTTTCACCTTATTAATTTGAATATCACAATCTTTTAATTATATCACTCTAATAATTCTTCTTTTCACATATATCATCTCATTAAATTATACTTTTGATTATTTTTATAAGATGACATGATTTTATTATTGATTAAAATAATTTTAGTATGAGTAATTGTAATACTAATTAATTGATAGAAAATTGTGTTAAGCGTAAAATTAAAAAAAATAATTAAATACAACATATATTTAAAAAGTGAACAGTTATTTTTTGACAAATTAAAAAAAAATAGGTTAGTTATTTGTGAACGGATGGAGTATTTGATAAGAAATTATTCGTAATCTAAATATTTAAAAAGAATTTTTTTTAATTTAAATAAATTTTATTTTCTGAAAATTGATATATATTCACAACGCATCATATTTTTTTCTCTTATTAATTATTAAAACTCATATTTATTTCACATTTAATAATATTTTATTAAATTTTAACCAACGCATCTCAATTCAATATTTATCCAAGTACAACTTAAGTACTCTCTCCTTTTCAATATACTTTCATAAAACTTTTTTATTTTGTGTCAAAATATTTATTCATGTACATATTTATAAAATTAATAATTAATTTCTTTCTATTTTATCCTTATTTATTCTAAGTCAACCACACAATTTTTCAGAACTCTTTTTTTTTTTTTTTTTACTTTTTAAAAATTTTCACTAACTAATAGCTACTCTCTCCGTTTCAAAATACTTGTTCATGAAGTCGTTATTGATTGGTGAAAATTTCAAAAAAGTAAGAAGAAAAAAGAGTTTGGAAAGTTGTGTCATTGACTTAGAATAAATGAGGGTAAAATAAAAAAAAACTAATCATTAGTATGTACATGAACAAATATTTTGAAACAAAACAAAAAAGTTCTATGAACAAATATTTTGAAACGGAGGGAATATTATATTTTTAATATGACTAAGATAGAAACTTTATCTAAATTGTAATATTATTTTCAACACTTTTAATATGTGTAAAGAATTTTATAAAAAAATATTTTAAAATAAAAAAAATAAAAAATTCATTAACGAATCAGAAATAAATTACACAGAAAGAAAATTAAGTCTATAATAACAAAAAAATATCACGCTTTTCATTATAAATAAATAGGTAAAATATGTAAACCCAATATGAACACACCACAACTCCCTCGCTCCCTAGCTTCCAAATTACGACCCACAAAAAGTCACGAGAAGAGGTCCCCCGTTTACCTGTCAGTGTCGTGACCCAACGTTACCAATTGGTAATGCACTTTTTTGTCCTACGCATGCTACGTCGAGATTTGGAAGTACCAAAATTATTGCAAAATAAGTACTCCGTCGTAAATATTTGTTGTTATTCACTCATTTATTTTTTTATTTTTAATAAAAATACATCCCCCTTTTTATCATTGAAAATACTACAATAATTTTATTAATTACATAGAATAATTTAATATGTAAAAATTAACAATCTTGAAAGTTATACAATTTTTCCATAGAGAAAGTTGAATTTTTAAGTGAGCTAATCTTGATTTTTAAGTTACGAATTGATATTAATTATTATTTCTTTTGTCATAAGAAATTTAACTTGTATATCATTTTAAATTGTTTCAAAAGTCTGATATTTTTTTAAAATTTTTACTTCATCTGTTTCAAAATACTTGTTCATGAAACATTTCGCATCCACATTAAAAGTATTGAAAACAATATTATAATTTAGATAAAATTACTATTTTACCCATATTAAAAACACGATAGTTATTAGTTAGTGAAAATTTCTAAAAAGTAAGAAGAAATTAAGAGTTTTGAAAAGGTATATAGTTGACTTAGAATAAGTAGGGGTACAATAGGAAGAAATTAATCATTAGTTCTAAAAATATGTATATGATGAACAAATATTTTGAAACGGGAAGAGTAATATAATTTTTATATATTTAAATTTAATATAAATTATTATCAAATATATATTTATTTTTATATAAAATTTCATTTCAAGTAATTAATATAACAATTGTATTAATTTATAAAATATTTAAAATTTCAAAATTTATCTAAACCCTACCCTCTATGGGATTAAATTGTTACCCAAAACGAATGCGTCATTTCTTGATGTTAGCGATATCTTTCTCTATCTCTCTGCAATTTTGACCAGAAGGCGTGGGTTGGCTCTTTGTCTCATTCTCTGCCTCCCTTCTCCTTTTTACCTCAGCCCGTGCAGTAAATTTAGCAGAGGAGAGCCGCTTTCGCAGAAACAGAATTTTTTACTTGTTTGTCAGCTCTGCCAAATATCTTCGCATTTCCTGTGCCTCAAAAATATGCTTAAACACGGACTCTGCTGCTGGCTGCCCTTCTTCTGATTATGCTTTTTAGGGACTGTTTCTTTGTAAGTTGGAGTAATAGTATTAGCGAATGATTGCTTTTGATCGAGACTTATAATTTATAGTATATTTTATTATATTTTTATAGTAAAATTTTTTATTTTATTTTTTAAAAAATATATATTTAAAATTAATACTCTTTCCGTTACGTAATATAAATTATTAAAGATTACTTTTACGGTCTTAAATTATAAGTCGTTAGAAATATTTTAAAAAGGTTTTAAAACTATTTTTATATTTTTATCCTTATTTATTATTCTCTTTCCCTATCTTTCTTTCTCTTCTCTTATATTATTTTCAAGATATTTAAATAGAAATATTTTAAAAAGAAAAAACATAAAGTCATTTTGTTTTTAAGAATCTTAATAGGTATGAAATTAAATCAAACGATTTATATTAGGAAACAAATTGAGTAATTATTTTTTTATATTTTATTCTTATTTATTTTAAATCAACTGTATAATTTTTTAAAATTTTTTTTATTATTTTTAAAAAAATTTACTAATTATATTTTTAATATGAATAGAATAAAAATTTTATTTAAATTATAATAATATTATTAACATTTTGTGTAAAAATATTATAAATAATTATTTTAAAATAAAAAATAAAAATTACACATTTATTTTTATTAATTAAAATATAATTTATATAGCGTACTTAAGTTACTATTCTATTACCCTAAACCTTCGCATAAAGCTGTATGTGGAATCACGTGATGTGCTGGTACCGTGGGTGTCGTCTCACTTCATTATAAACGATTGTAAGGTACTGCTGTGACTCTGTGTGTTGTAGCGCTTTGAAGGGAAGCTTTGCTGGGACTGTTGTAGCTCTGAGCAAATTTCTGTTGTTCTGTGATTTGTTTTCTTGTCAAAGTGGCTAATGGTTTGTACCTGGGTTCAGCAACAGCGTTGACGGCATTGTTGGTGCTTCAGATTCGTAGCTTTCGGGTAATTTTTGTGGGCTCTTCCTTGTGCTCTTTCCGTCATTTTGCCAAAAAGGTGATTAATGTAGGGGGACCGAGAGAGTGATAGAGCGAGATACTAAGATAAAGTGTTTCTGTTTTATATATTTGCCCTTTTGTTTTTATGTTTTCAGATGACGAGATGACAACTCTGCGAATTCCGTCTCCGGAAATGGTTAACTCAAGAAAGGGAGAGTTTTGGGGCGTTAAAAGCTGATGGTTTGGAAAAATTTTGGGTTCATATGAGGAGTTAGGTGGAATTTTATGTGAAATTTTGGGTTGTCGCTGCGTGGGAATTTTCGACTTGGTAGTTTTGAGTTCTGAAGATTGGTTTGTTAGAATTAATTTGTCAAGAGCATTGCCGGAGAAATGAGTGATGCTTCGGCTGAAACGGCGGCAACGTCGTCTGCCGTAGTCCCTCCGAGGCCTGGAGGTTGTGTCGGCACTTTCTTTCAGCTATTTGATTGGACGCGAATGTTCGCAAAGAAGAAGCTTTTTTCGAAGAGACTGCTGCCGCCGGGTTAGTTTCATCACATCATTGTTCTTTTTTTTTTCGATTTATTTGGATTCTTGTAATGTTTGCCTGCATAACTCTTGATTTTGCGTCCAATTCTGTTAGTTCGCTTGAAGAAAGCCTCCAAAAAGTTTGGGGTATATGAGAAGCTGCCAAAACACCGCTTGGTATGCATCTTGTCAATAGATTATAAGTGCTTCCCTTTTGATGGTTTACTGGAAATAGTTTTTCTTTACTCCCATTTGACTTTTCGGAATCTTTTCCCCGTGAATGACATAGATTGCTGATGAGAACAGCGGCGGATTTCCTAAGATGAAGAAGAGTGATCGAGCTTGTACTGTTGATTCTGAACAAAAGCACGAAATGCGAACTCCGGGATTGGTTGCTAGACTCATGGGGCTGGAAGCAATGCCGGCAGTACAGCGAGACAGGCTGAAGAAGGCTGCATTATCTGGGACTGGAAGTAATAAAGGAGACAAATTTATGGGTGGTCATGGCAGGTTTGAGAGGCAAGACTTGGGTGTGGAGAAAGGAGAGTCTAAGCATGAACCGAGGCCTCAAAAGCTTCAAAAGACTGGAATGAGTGAGAGAAGGCCAGTCACTAGGTTTGGAGCTGAGGCATTGCAGTTAAAGAGTGTTTTATCAGGATCAAGAAAGCAACATCCGAAACTGGTGTCTCCAGTAAGAAGTCCTAGAAATCTTTCTGGGAAGAATGCTTCTAGGTTAATTGGTGCTGCCACTAGAATTTTGGAGCCTGGGTTGCAGAGAAGTAAGTCAAAATGTGCCCTTACTTACTCAAGTGCGCTGCATCAGACTCCTCCAACAGAGAACTTGACGCAGAAACCAACTGTCGGGGAGCCATTAGAAAATTTTAACTATTCTTTGGGTGCTACTACTGCACAGAATGGACAGTCATCATCCTGCAGAAACTGTGCTCGCTTGCCTGTCAAGGAATTTACAGCAAAAACAGAAGAAAAGCCACCAGTTTTTTCACCTAAGCCAAAGAATGCCTGCCTTTCTACTGATCGTAATCCAACAGTACCCATATTTTGCCCCATGAGGGAAAAGGGGAAAGATCAAGGGACTTCTCCATTTTATACCCCTTTTGCAATGGATGGTGGACAAGCTCGTCTTGATTGTTGTATGGTGGAGAATGAGCCTTTAGATCGAGAAGATCCGAGACAGTGGCAAGCCAACAGCCCAGAGAGCAAGCTCCAAAAGGATCTGTGTCCTTCTGTTGGTTTAAAGCATAAGGGTTTGGGGCAAAAGCAAATGCTTCAACAGAGGGACAGATTACCTTTAAGCTCGAAGTTAAGCAGACTGCAGAGCAGTAGAGTTTCAACAGAAACAAACGAGACCAGAAACTTTATTGCGTTGAACAGAAACTTAAGTAATCATACTCAGTTAACTATGCCTGCTAAAATGGATAGCTGTCAGTTGGATACAGATACCAAAATTGGAGAAAGAAGACATGATTCCTTATCTCCTGTCCGGAAGAGGAGAACTACGAACATTGCTAGGCAAAATGAATTCACTAGTTTTGTCAGCTCCACTTTCATCAAATCAACAAATGGTAGATCCAATGCAATGCCTGGAAAGGACACTAACAGCCCCTGCAGTAAAAGTAGATTGTTTCACCTCCAAGAAAGTAGAAATGGTGACCGCGGAAAGAATGAAATTGACATAGTATCCTTCACGTTCAACTCCCAACTGAAGCAGAAGACTGGAATCAATGCAGAAGTGGAGGAAAGGAGAAAGAAAAATGTATCAAATTGCGAAATTCCTGTGAAGAAATCAGCCTTTCAGAACAGTTACGGAAAGAGAAGCCTACAGAGATCATGTCCGTGGAGTGGAGATAGTTTAGGTGCACTTCTAGAACAAAAGTTGTGGGAATTGACTTGTCAAGATGAGGGTGAGTCAACTTTTGGTTATACTGCATCAAAGAAAACCAGTACCATGATTCTCCAAGAGCTTATATCTGCCTTAACAGCAGAGAGGCCATTTCAGCAAGATGACCTAGCTTGTAAACTAAAGAACCAGAAAAACCATTTACGCTGTGATGATCATCAAGCAGAGATAATTAGTCCTGCCAAATTCCAGGTTAGTCAATCCTTATTTATTCTATATTAGCAGACCACGTTATTTGTTGCTCCACATTCCTTCTGCTTTAGTGTGGATTGATAGATTAGTTGAGAACATGCCGTTATGGCAGAAAACCTAATTAGTCAAATAACTGACGGGTTAAAAATTTGTGGAAAAAAACTTTATTTCTCTGTAGTTTGGTTCTTGTAAAAAAACAAAGAGCTTAAAAACTGCAATGAAACTAGAATATGCTTGGTAAAATTTGTCCGTGTTTGTTTGTTGTAGAAATGATACATAAAACATGCGTTCCTCTTCATTATGGTAAAACAAACCAAAGGGAATCCTATTGCTATTTTGTTCTTTAATAATCCCCTAGCTAATGAAACTAGTGCACCCATGTAATCACAAGTTTGGAGATATTACCAATCCAAGTGTATTAAGACATAACATGGAAAATCACAAGCCCTAAAATATACTTTGATTCAACTAAGATTCAGCTTGTTTTTTCATATAATTCTATGTTTTTACGGCTTAGAGGAAATGTATGCATGTGATGGAGTAATTGTCAAACCAGATAGGAACAAACACATATATTCTAAAGCATGTGTTCTAACTCCTGGACTTGCAAGCTTTTTGTCCCCAGTGAAAGGAGGGAGAGGAACAAACACATTGAGCATTGAAGTCATACTTTAAGGCTTTGTTTGGTTCGCAAAAAGGGAGGGGGAGGGAAAGAGGCACCTTACTTCCCTTAATGGAAGTAATCATATTTACTTTTGTTTTGTTTTGTATGAGTTGAAGAGAAGTAAATGATAAATATTTTCTTTTGTTTGGTTCTATTGAAAAGTGAAGCGGAAGAGGAAGGTATTTTGTCAAATTTACTATTATGCTCATACTACTAGAGAAGTAAATTAGTTTATTTTTATTTATTTGGTATGATTGGAGGTGAAGTTGTATTATAAGATTGAGGCAAAATGTTATTTATTAGACAAATTATTAATAATTTATTAGACAAGATATTAATATTTTTCCTAAAAAAAATTAATATTAGACAAACAAAAAATGTTTACTTTATTGCTAAGGAGTGTGGTGAAAAAGGATAGAGGGTATAACAATGGTGTGAGAAATTAAAAAATATATATATAAGTTAACAAGTTGGAAAAAAATAAAAGAAATAGATAAAAAATTTAATAAGAAAAAATGTAAAAGTTAAAAAAACTTAAGGTCATTTTGGTCATTGTAATGGAAGTATTTGTGTAATCCTTCCAAAATGGGAGGGGCAAAAAGTCTAATGTGGAGGGGAAGGGGAATACTTTAACATTTATTTCCCCTCCACATTTATGCACTATTAAACGAAGTAAATATTTACTTTCCTTCTAAATTTACTTTCTCTCCTCTTTTCTTTCCACTTACCACCCCAACCAAACAAGGGCTAAGTCAGGTGAAGAGGGAGAGACAGAAATACTTCATAACAAAAGGACCTCAGAAATGGTTCTAGTCATGGGTTTTTATTGGAATAGATGCCAAAATAATAGTAATTTGTTCTCACAGGCATGAGTTTGTGTCAGTCGCTTTGGGTCATGAAACCTACATGCTGGAGCTACACAAGTAATTCTTTTTTGAGAACATGCAAAAGTTTATGCTAATCACAGAAAAATGCACGTATTTCTTAGAAGTGTGTCAAAAGATTGAGATGGTATCTGGTATTTGCATCAATAGTATATGTCATGAAGATCTGGAAAACAGCTTAGGAATTCTCTTCCGAGTAGCTTGCACGTAAAAGACCCCCTTGTTTTGTGCTCCATAATACCTGTAATTGACCTATTCCATCCTGTTAAGTATAATGAGTTTCCACTCATAGCAGATTGTGATTGTTGATTGCTCAAAGAACACTTCACCAATCAGTGGTAGCATGTAGCTTTCATTGTTCATTAGTTAGGCCTTCTTGTCCACTTTCTATAGGCTTTCTATTTTGGGGATTTCTTCTTCTTTTATTTTTGTATGGCTAGCAATCTGATCCAGACTTTCAAAATACTTTCTCTTTCAGTCTTCTCAGGCCAAATCAAAATCTACCAGAAATTTAGTTGGATGTTTACAAGATCGTGAATATCTCAGCCCTGGATCTGTTCTTGAAGCCTCTTTTTCAAACGACAGCTGCGCATCCAGTAGTCTAGATGATGGTGAGGATTCTTTTAGTATACTCTTCATCATTTAAATACATTCTCCGTATCTGAGTTCATCTGTGTCTTATTTATGTTTAATCATGTTGTAGGACCTTTTGCTTCTAATGCAGGCCACAACCTATGTGCTGAATCAACTGAATTCTGTGATCAACGACATTCACTGGAGCCTGATGCTGATGTTTCGGACTCTGCAACATCATTAGGCATGGGAAAGTTTTACAGGGAGTCGGTGATTTCCCTCCTAGAGAATATTTCTGAAGTTTTTAGTAAAATAAACCTAGCTGATGTCCTTTTAAAAGGAGGCAATCTCGCCCATGCAAAGGAGGTCATTTTGAACACAGAAATGGTGTTCGGCAATGCAGCTCTGCCTGGTGCAATTGTGAATGGAGGCTTTTCTATTGGCCCTTTTGTCCTCAATGAACTGGAAACGCTGGCAGGTGTTATGTTGGCGAATTTTGGTGGCAGTGTTAGATTTGATGATACCATAGGGGAACTTCAACTTAAAGGATTTGTCTTTGATTGTGTCATAGAATATCTAGACTCAAGATTTAGTCGGTATTCCAACTTTGGATTCAATGCATGGACGAGGTTACCTTTGCCCATGAAAACTGAAATGCTGATTGGTGATATTGTGAAGGAGGTTGGAAGATGGGCAGAACTAGCTGGGTTGATTCCTGAAGAGTTAATAGAATATGAAATGAGCCATTCCCTGGGAAAATGGACAGATTTTGAACTTGAAGCATTTGAGACAGGAGCAGAAATCGACCTGGAAATATTCCAAACTTTAATTGATGAACTTGTAATCGACTGCACCTTCTCCGGCTGCTGGTCAAATTCCTTGGATATTGCATGCTGCTAGTTGCAGACTTCCGTGCAGTCAATGTCCTCTTAAAATGACTTCCCTACTCACTCCTAACGAAGTGGTATATTTTGTAGAAAGTGTTGGCTTTAACATTGGATGCTGTTTTCCACAGAAGCTATTGGATTTTGTGAATAAGCACTTTAGCTGCATATTGCGCTCGCTGTTCAATTTAACCCCGGAAGCCTTCACGGGCATGGGGACCCTTTTCTGTCTCCTTCCACCAACTCCAAGTACATTGTTCTGTGTGTTGTCCCCTCGAGCAGTACTGTCTTCTGCACTCCCCTAACCCCACGAAACCGTAGCGCTTACTTTCCTGTCCCCTTTACAAATATATGAACTACGTAATACTGGGGCTGAAATTCTTGAGGGCGTAACGATTCCGTGGTCCAAACTAGTTTGTTCCTTAATTCTTGAATCTTAAAATCAACAGGAGGGATTCGAGGGAACCGTGGCGTCACATCAAGGTCCTATCATTTCAGTTTTACTGTTGTTTTGATTGCTGGTTTAAAATGTAAAATGAAGCCGGTCATGTTTCATTCCATCACCGTAAGAGCAAGAACTTCAATGCTAAAATGCAACTTATATTCCCTCCCCGGGGCTAGTTGCTTTATCAAGAATTTGGTGGCTCTTAATTCCCAGAATACAAATAATAACTAGTGTGAAAAAACATGGGCTGGCTTACATTAGGGCCTTCGACGAACACTTATATCAAAAATCAGAAAGGCATAAAAAACTTTCTGCTGTGTATTACATTACAAATCACATTACAGCCAAAGCCCTGATTCTATATACAAAAGGAAATTTATGAAGGATATCCCCATTCTCTCAGGTTATGGAGTGTAAGCCAAAGAACAAAAAAACTCCAAGAAAAATCTAAAATAGAAAAAATCATCAAAAATGAAGAATATAGATCAACAAATCTTGCTAGAAAATCTCGAAAATCAATACTGTCTGTAGCTCAAAACAGTCTTGCCGGCTCCTCTGCTAGAGGTAGTCTTCCCTCCCCTGTTTTCTCCATTTATAGCCCTCCTTGCATCGGAAGCCAATCCTTTCAATTCATCCAAACTTGCATAGCTCTTCCTAGCCATAAATCCTCCGCTCTTCTTCTCACCAGCATTCACCGACTTACTTCCTCCCAACCTCCCCATAATCGCTTCAAATCTACCACTCTTCGACTTCAGGGGAGGAGTAATGGACTTCTCCGCCATCGGTGGCAGCATTGCCGTGGACTTCTCCGCCATCGGTGGTAACATTGTCGTTGGCTTCCGATTCTCTTTCCTCAGTGCCGAAGAAAAGTCGGGCACCGATTGAGTCAAAACAGAGGGCCCTTTAGACCTTCTTGGTGGAGTCGCAAAAGTCCCTTGAAATTTCACTTGTTTCTTGGGCGGTGTCAGAGTGAATTCATCTTCCTCGGGAACTTGTTGCTTCATTCTCAACTTCGACTCTCTAAGAGCAGCATAATCATTGTATCTTGGTCCTCTCTCCATGAAATAACTCTCCGTGATGAGTTGCAGTGTCTGAGGCTGATCAAAATTGGAGAATTGAGACAGAATAAGCGATCTGGGATCAAGGGCTGCAAAAAGAGAATTCATAGATGGATTCTGTTGCAGAGAGACGTTGCCCCCTGCCATTTTTTGACAAAATCTGAAGGGAGTATCGTCTCTGCTGCTAACAATCAAATCGTAACTTGGCAGAACTTTGGATTTTTTTTCTTGGTGATTTTTGTGGTTTCTGTACTTCACTCCTGTTTAGTTTTTGGACTTTTAAAAGATATCTTCACAACGGTCTAATAAAGAAGACGAAAGACAGTGAGAGGGTCCCACGTCTTCCTCTCGGTTCCAACGTTAATATTGAGGTGGGTCCTATTTTGATCCGAATGGTAAACCAACTACAAAAAGATCGGGTAGTCGGGTGGACTACTTGGGATCCCTCTAAATAGAGGTGACAATATTGAACACGACACAAAAACGATATGGTTATAGTGGGTTAGGATTAGAATTTTGCAGATTCGGGTCGAAACATGTCGACCCGTTTAACTTTAAATGTGTACAGGTCATAAACGAATTCAACTCGTTTCAACCCGCAAACCCGTTTAATTTTTTTTAATATTTATATTTAATAATTTTTGTAATACCTTACAAATTTCACTATAAAAAATTAGATAATTTAATTTTTTATATGAATTAATTGAATTAAATTTTATTATATGAATTAATTGAATTGTTTGTGTGTCTATTTTGTTTAATTATATGAAACATTTTAAGAAAAATAAATGATGTTAATGGGCTATTTACTTGATATATAGTAAATGAATCATTCTTAATTAATTATTATTTAATGTTTATAATAATAATATTATTACAATGACTTTTAGTTAGAGAAAATAATTTTTTAAACAATCTAATTTTATTGCAAAACTACATTTATTTAAATTTTTAATATTAAATTTTATGAATTTATTAATATCTCTAGATATTGAGTGGGATAGTTTGTTATTTTATTAATTTTTTATGACTTTATGGGTTGTTTTATTAGTTTTTTTAATTTTATATGATTTGATTTAATTTTGTAAAATTTTTGTGTAATGGTGCACAGATTGGTGGGTTTAGTAAGTATTCGGATTGATGGATTTAATAATTATCTATTTAATTTTTGTGTCTAATTGTGTTAACCCGTTTTATAACACGAACACGATAGGAGAATAAACAGGTTGACACGACACGACACGTTTATTAAACGGGTCGTGTTCAAGTTGGCCTGTCGGATGTAATTATCTCAAGTTGACACGACTCACCAACCCAAACATGACATAATTGCCACCCTTACTCCTAAGCCGTCGGATTTTGACCATATCCCATTCTATACTCGCCATCTCACTACAATTGATGTACTATTTACGTTCTAAAATAATTAATACTTTCTTTAAAATTTTTTATTATATTATATACTAAAAAGAAAAGTTAATACGGCCTCCCATTTCATATTACCTTTTTTATATTTAAAATTAATTAAATATTTATTTCATTAAGTATATTTGATAATAAATAATATTAAATATTTAATTAAAATAACATATGTTTTATTTTTACTTAATTGATTAAGATATATTAAAATCTTATTATAAATTTTTAGTAATTTAAAAATTACTTAAATGTGAAGTATGAATATGTTAAATATTAATATAACTGTTAATATTATTTTATATTTAATTTAAATTATAATAAAATTATAATTAATTTTGACTTCATATATTTAATCTTTAAATTTTAATTTTTAAAATTTAGTATTTAAATATTTAAATTTCATTCTTTTCAAACGAGTTATAACTTACACGTATTTCACATTTTATTATACCATATTATTATCATATTACAATTTTAATTTTTACAAAAATCTCTTACCAAGTCAAATAGTATAAATTTTAGTAAGGCAACGAGAATAGAGTTTCTAATAAGATCTAACCTTTAAAAAAAAATTACTTGCATAAACTTAATTTTCATAATTATATATATTAAAAAGTACAAAATACAATAATTTTTTTGATATAGTAATCCACAAAGAACAAGTTTAGGTCATTATTTTTCCAAATAAAGAGAGTGGAAGAGAGAGAAATATAGAAAAAGGTTTCTTTATTAATCTTTATAGTAATTGCTAAATCGGCCATAGAATTTGGGTAAATGTCAGTATCCTATCCAATAAGTTCTGGATTGCCGGATAGATTCCGCGTTAATGAAAGTGAATGTTATGTTGGGACGGCTATTAATGAGTTGTACAAATGGCTGCAATTGAGGGATTTATGTTGCAAAATTAACTTATTCAAATCTTAATAATTTTTTCTATTGTTATGATCCATAATAAAATTATAACGACCATTAACTTTCTTTTTTTGTATAAATTTCAACCATAAAATATCATCCTTATTATACGTAATCAATTAATATGTCTATTTTTCCTTTAAAATAAATTCAAATGCAATAAAGATTGAGATTTACACGGAAAAAGAGATTTAGAACTATTTGATAAGTTATAATTTTATTAAGAATCATAATATTAGAAAAAAATTATTAAGAACGAAAACATTACAAATTCAAACTTTAAGAACTAAATAAATTAATTTTTTATTTTTGTCAGTGTATTTTATAAGTACGTGCAAAAATTTCATAGTATCATCATAATTTTCTTCTTTTATTCAATATAAAGGAGTGTGGATATTTTGATTCTAACTTGTTAAAAGAAAAATATTTAAAATTTTAAAATAAATACATTTTTAATTTATATTTTTACTAATGACCTCATTAGTTCAAAGGTATTTCAAATTTACATGAATTATACGTTTGATAATAATATAAATGTGATTGAATATTTTTCAAAATATTCATGTCAAGTCAAATATAGACATTCTAATTTACTATGGATAGAGAAAGTATATCTCTTACATCATCGTTTTAAGGTTTGAAACTTTGAATCATCTGTATTAATAGTTCACGAATCAAATATATGAATCGCTAAGCTTAAGAGGATGAGACTGGTATTACTATAATAGCCATGCCTCAAACTAAATATCTCTCATGCCTTAGTCACTACTTTTTTTTTTTTTTTTAATCCAAAGAGAACAAAAGAATCATAGATCTTAAATTGCAAGTAGTACTCAACCAAAGAATATGAATAATTTGACCCAACCAGATACCCTCTACCCTTGTTGTTACTTTTAATGAATTTTATTTTCATAGTGAATCCCTTCAAAAGGTTTAGAAGAAATGACAAGAAGTAAATTCTTTTTCCTTTTTCTTTTGTTTTTCCTTATTTGGACAAATGGATATTGACCTGAGTTTGAAGCTAGACGGTCATCTTCTACCGTTTCAATGATGGATACTCACTTTCTGTTTGATTAGCCTCATGACCTCTCATCACTTTTACAAGCCTTTCTGGTTGAGAGAAAGCTTCCTTCCATGGATGATGTGATCCATAGCCAAGCACATCTTTTTTGATTGTCATATTTCCCCTGTTTCTAAGGAAAGAATCAGCAATCCAAAGATGCCGTGGAGCAGGGAGTTCTTGCTGTTCTAATAGTGGGACAATAGCTCTGAGGGAATCTTTGCCAACCTCCAATAATGTAAGTTGTAATAAAGATTACAAATGCTATGCATGTGTTTTTGCAAAGCTGCTTGAGGTGGGAAAATTTTTCTGAAACAGAATGGATCTACCCTCTGCACAAACTTCTCAACTCCTATACTGTCAAATTTTGTGGTACTTGTATTTCTGGCCAAGATTAAATCTACTGATTCTACTGCTAAATCCTTCCACTATCAGGGCCCTCACGGCCTCAGGACCCTGTTCCAAAGCTGCATCCACCTGCAGATTTTATGCATCCATTTGAAACGCGTAAACATAATTGTGATGAAAGAAATAGCTATAATTGATCCAATAATGAGTTCAGATGAAAACTACTCAAATACTCGTAACAATAGCAGTCCCGTATTTTCAAATAAATTCCCAGATAAACATAGAGTATCCAAGAACGTGGTTCTCCCTTGTACACTCCAAAGCACGTTAACATATATAAGCAAATGAATAAGCTAAATAAGGGGACAATACCCATTTTTCATGATATAGTGTCCTTGCATAAACAAGTCACATAAAATTTGAACAGAGTTGACAAAGTCTTTACCTGCTTTCGCTCTGCAGGACTGAACTTCTGAAGAAGAAAAGCCTTCATGTCCATGGTACCAGGTGGATTTCCAATGCCTAAAAGGAAATATGAGGTTGACCTCTGGCATTAGTGGATTAAAAATGTTTATTACAAGAAAGGATGAAATCAAAGAAACTAACCTATGCAGAAACGTGGAAACTCTCGGCAACCATCCAAATGCTCCATCACGCTCTTAACTCTGTAATAAGGAAAGAATAATAAGGAACATAACTTCTACTTTGCAGCCAGACCACAAGCCAGTCAAAAGATCAACCATCAAAAGAATGGAAATGCACACTACATGAGGCAACATAAGAAGCACAAGCTCTAAGTGCTGAGATATGGCAAATGCACATGGCTTCAATTGAAGGTACAACAAGGACAAGTTAACATGTGCATCAACTGATACATCAAATATATAGAGAGGTTCTATCCCATTTGACTTTAAAATTCGAAAAAGGAATTTACATTCCAACCAAAATAAATTCTTCACTGTTAGGCAATAGCAGTAAATAGCCTGACTCCTTTCTGAGAGATTATAAACCTGAACATGAACTAAAATGCAAGAAAACAAACTGAACTATCACTCACTTTACTTTTGGAACTAAACATCATATTCTAAAAGACATTTGCTTAAACAAACTAATCATGGGAGATAGAGAGTAGGCTCATGCTTGCTCTTTTTTGACTCCTAAGTGTACCTTTTGCCACAACGCTGTCAAACCCTAGAAGGCACTGCAAACATTCTAGTCATTAAATTTCCTACTGCCAATCTATAAAAGCAGTTCAATTATAGGCAGGCAAAATGGACAAAGATGGGGGAATACTGACAGTTTTAGGTCTCTTCCTAGACAGCAACCTCGGCTCTACCTGGTTCTCCTTTTGCTAGTTCATAAGAACCTTATCAGTAGAGCAATTACCTCATTTCACATATATTTTGAGGGCTTGAACACATTAGTCTCTTTTTCTTGAGATAAAGAATGTATTGTTTATATTGCTCAGCAAGTTTCTTCAGCTTCAAAACAAATAACCACCTTCCAAGAAGTTGCATTCATGCACACAAAAGAAGAAGATGGCAATTGAAAAAGACACAATTAACTAAGAATGTTGCAGACATATTGGATGCACATGATCTTGATCAACTTTTATTGTCAACAGTCTGAGCAATACCCGTTATGATAACCATGTCCTCCTTTGGGCTGAAGCCTCAGAACACCATTTGGCAAACTCATTTCATCATAAACCTACAAAGTAAAGTCTATAGTTTTGAGATAATTTTCAAAAATGGTCATTTAAAAGGAAGACAAACTTGCTTCTATAATAAAATTAGAGGGTGTTAGGGTGAATACCAGTAAGATATGGCGCAAGGGTATTCTGTAATATGCAGCAAGGGATCCAACCTAGTAAAATAGCATTTAAAAAAAAAAATCAGATTCAGTTTTATTATAAAATAATTCAACCAGGAATTAATCATCCAAAGAAAAGTTCAATCACAATAATAATCTAATGTAAGAAATGCGATTTTAGATATCATATCCTTGTCAGGTAATAAACAAGAGATATCAGAAGACCTAATTAGCATTGGGTAGTGAAAGCTCTAATACTACAAAGCTTTCTGGAAGAAACAAGAAACAAAACTGAAGGATTTGCAGTTAAGTGAAAGCAAGCTCAGCATAAAATTGTATTTATATAAGTTTCTATTTAGATACTCAAGTTGAGCGTAGCATCAATTTGCAGTATCTATAACCTACCGCAGATTGGAATTTTAACATTCAACAATAAGATGAATCAAACCTACAAGGAATATGTATACAACTCCATCCTTTGGTTACCATCTTATAGCATAACACAATTGAGACAATGGACACATATAGATTTGTCAATTCATTGCCTAGAACCTGAGTGGCTTGGACATAATGCAGAGACATATACAGTAGATTCTCTCACAAACATATCATGTTTTCTACCATATTTTCCTAGAATGCTAGTTTTTTAAAATATAAACTTGATTCAAGCATGAAAGTAAGTGCAAGGTTGAAAAGGTGGAAACCAAACTTGGAGAGAAATTTATTACTCGGAATAACATATCTTGATCATGATGATGATTTGTTTTTAGGCATTTGCTCATTTATGCTGCAACATATGTTATGATAATTGATGGTAATCTCAAGTTTCTAGGTACAACTGCTAACATGTTTCTGAAATTAAAGCTTAACAATTCTTTTGTACTTATGCAGCTTTGTAAATTCAGGTCCAGCCTATGTACAGAATGTATTGCAATTCCAATAGCAAATATGTTGGTTTCACTTGGATCTATAGTCTAAATTTGTGCTGATACTATGCCAGATGGCCATTTTCACAAGAAAAATGCCACATAACTTCTGCATTCCTTTTTATGCCTCAATATTCACAATCAAATACAATACCATCCACAGAGGATGTATTGTTGGACAAAGACAATTATGCATCAAAGGCTCAATGAAAGAGAAAAGGAGATAACATATAAATTATGAAGTGATAAGAATATACCGATTCTCCACTAAAATTCATGTATGTCTGAGGTTTGACCAGCAGGACTGGCACTTCTCCAATAGAACCTGTGCTGAATGAAGAAAAAAAGGTAATTCAACTAACCATATCAGAACAACAACAAAAAGATGAAATTTTGTAACGTTTAGGAGGTAAAAGCAAAAAAAATAAAAATAAGCACCTATTCCCATTAATGCCTTCGATTGAATAGTATCCACAACAATTCCTTCTGCTTGAGAAATGCGATCAATCATTTCAAAACCAACCTAATTGAAAGACGCATATAAGTAGGAATGCATTAGAGCACAAAAAGGGGCCATCTTCAGCAATTACATAAAGTTGGAATAAGATATCAAGAAGACCTAAATAGATACAAAAGGAAGAGACAAGTCTAATACATTATGCCGTGTTCCATGATACTTATTTCCGGGGTTGCCCAATCCAACAATCATCCATGGAGTGTACTCCACTTTAGCCCCATTCGGTGCAGACAAAGAAACTGACACCCGAAGCTTGGTGGGAGCTAAATGCCTTTGATGAAAACAGCATTTTCTTGGGTAAGATACCGCAGGACAAGTTTTTGGAGCAGATATGGCAAACAACATTGACCTACACAACTTAATAGTCCAAAAACATACCAGTAAGCATAGCTAAAGATTCAACCTTCAAACAGTGCCATAATAGATACAAGCTGCACTTACTCTATCAATTTCGGGTTAGTAACTAGATGAACAAACACCCAAGAACTGAAACACAAAACGTTTAAGAAGGAAACAACCAATCAACCAACCCAGAATGGCAGTTCAGTTCAAAGAAATTTGAGGCTGTGAGGTTCTGGTCTGGGGTTTGAGGAGTAGATAAGAACGTGAAGTACCTTAAAAGATAGCCACAAGAACTAGAAGGATTGACGGATATGAGCAACCCAGCTGCGGTGAAAGCACTGAACTGTGAAGTGAAATGGCGTTGTGTGCAGTTCGACCCGCCACAGAGTGGTTTTTCTTGGCTCCGGTTGAGGTTTTTGGGGAAGGCAACAAATTACTTGGATAGACCTTTTTTTAATGTCTTTCTCTTTCTCTATTTGGGTTAATTTTAAATTGACTCCCTTAAGATTATTAGATTTTCAGTTTGATCATTACATTTTCAAAGTTTTCTATTTGTGTCCACCGCAACTAGTTTTAGAAGTTACTCCATTCAATATTTTCAGAATCGGACCGGTCATCGAATCAAAAAAGTTATTGGTTCACGATTTAATAGTTCAATCGTAATTAGATCGTAATTGAACCGTAATTAAATCGATAATATTATAATTTAAAAATTAAAAATATAATTATTTTTAAAGAA
Source organism: Voacanga thouarsii (assembly GCA_026120185.1). NCBI lineage: Eukaryota > Viridiplantae > Streptophyta > Magnoliopsida > Gentianales > Apocynaceae > Voacanga > Voacanga thouarsii. Next base: position 2,712,392 of record JANUWF010001190.1, read on the forward strand.
AATTGATCAATAATATAGTATAATTTAAGCCCATAAATATATAAATATTCAAATTCATTATTAAAACTAGCCATTTTTAATTTATAACTAACAATCTAACACATTAAAATAGATTATTGAATTATATAATATAATTGTCTCCTAAAAATTATAAAATTTGCCCAATTTTTTTTAAAAGAAATCGATTCACCTGTTGGACCGACCGATCCAATACGGTTCTCTAAAAAATTATCCATTTTTAAAAGAGCCGATCTAAATGACCAGATCAGACCGATTGGAGGATCGGTCCACAATCAGACCGGTCAAACTGGCCAGTTCGATCCGATTCCAACAACAGTGACTCCATCATTTTCAAAATACTTATTCATAAAACCTTTTACACATAGATTAAGAGTGTTGAAAATAATATTATAATTTAAATTAAAATCCTTATTCTATCCATATTAAAAGTATAATAATTATTGAAAAAGATGATAAGGATAATTTTAATATTTCATATAAATTATTAAAAAATTAAATTTGTTTATAATTAAATTGGTCATTGTATTAGAAATGAAGGTAGCATTAGAACTTTTTTTTTTTTTTTTTGGCAAGGAACATATTGAGATTTGCCAAGTATTCGTGGTATTTTTTGTAATTAAATCATATTTTATCTTACAATATGTACAAGTATATATGTGTACGATAAATTCTAATGTAAATAAAGTTCAATTAAGCTTATTATTTGATAAATGCATCATATCGCCAACCCCCTTCCCCAAAACCATTCAAGTCCCCAATTTACCTTTTATTTTTTAGTTTAAAATAAAATTATTTTAAATCTAAGTGATCTCTCCCTCCTCCACATTTTATAATAAAAGAATGAGACCTTTAATTTTTTTTACGTTATTATTTCCATATTACACCTTGAATCAATATTTTTTTAGATTTAAAAAAATAAGAAGAGTAATTAAATTATATATTAAGAAAATCATAATTTTATTAAGTTTTGTAAATAAGTGAATAAATATATTTTAAGATCCTTCTTTATTGGGGAAAAAAAAAACATGAGTTAAAATTGACGCCCCAAGAGAGGGTGATTTGGTCACAGTCTCACAGAGACCATGTGAGTAAGAAAATCCAGCGGGGGATCCCAAAATGCTCGACCGGCGTGGCTAAATTTAACGCCCCAAATTCTTGTATAGTTCATGTGAGACTATATTAAAGTATTTCATCCATCTTCATATTATCTTTTAATCTTTGTATTTAATTTTGTATTATCTTTGTTTAATAATACTAGTCGTTTTAAATTTATACACATAAATTAGGGTTCATAAATTATATATAATTTTAAAATTGAATTTCTAAAAATACCCCTAATTAAATATTTATTTACTTTAGTGATTAAAGAGAGTTGGGTTGTAATTAGTAAAAAGAGAGAAATTGTAGAAATGGATAGAGTTGGAAAAAAGTATTTCCTCCGTCTATTTTTATCTATCTATTTTAACTAAAATTTTTATCTCAATTTATCTGTCCCATTAGCAAACCAAAACGATATTAATTACTATTTTTTTACAAATACCTTTCTTTAATACAATAAGTATTGTGCACTTATAGTATGAAATATAAATAAATTAAATATACTTATAATACATAAAATTTTAAAATTTGATTACTCTTTAATAAAAAGAGAGATTCTTTGAGGGTAAAGTATAAAATGTTAATTAATTAATCAAAAAATCTTATTTTTCTTAAAACTCGTGAATCGGTTAATATGGATAAATAAAAAGGGGCGGAGGAAATAATAATTTTTATAGAACTTTGTAAAACTATTTATATTGTGAAAAAAAAATTCAAATCTAAAACGATTTATTTTGTGAAATAGGGATAGTAATATTTAGTTTTTTACACGTTTTTACACATCAATGATTAATATTTTTTAATATTATCCTTAAGTTTAGCTAACCTATATTTAATAAAAGGATAAAAACCTCATAAATGTTGTGAATTATTAGTAAATTAGTGGAAGCTCCGCTAATTTTATGAATGTCCACCATTAAGAGTTAGTGGAAACACCACTAATACATACTAATAGAAGATAATGAATTCCACTAATAAGAGCTATTCTCCAAGCTTGATCTATACCAATTATGAAAGAATTGTTAGAGAAAACTATGAGAGAAAAGAAAGAGAGAAGTTTGAAGAAATTCTTGTACAAATAATAGTTAGAGATTTCTTATTGTGTAAATTTTATTCTAACACTACCAAAATTTCATTATACGTTATCGGCACGAGTCTCTACCGTTACAAAAGTCAGAAGACAGGTACGCATTTATTGATCCCTATGGCTAACCTTACTAAACTTGAATTTGTAACACCTGATATTTTTGGAAAGAATTATATGTCATAGGTTTTCAATGTAGAAATACATCTAAATGTTAAAGGCCTTAGTGAAATTATTCAAGAAAAAAATAGTATATCTGCACAACAAAAAATCAAAGTTTTGATTTTTATCCGTCGTTATCTCGATGAAAATTTGAAAATAGAATATCTTATCGAAAAAGATCCATATGTCATGTGGGTAAATTTAAAAGAAAGATTTGACCAACTGAAGATTGTCGTACTACCAACTGCACAGTATGAATGGTTGTACCTGAGATTGTAAGATTTTAAAACCGCAAATGAATATAACTCAATTATATATAAAATTACATTTTAGTTAAAATTATGCAAAGAAAAAGTTAGTGATGAAGATATGTTTGAGAAGTTGTCCACCTTTCATGCCTCGAATATTGTTTTGTAACAACAATATCGAAAAAAAATGTATACAAAATTTACTGATTTAATTACTACCTTCCTCATTGTAGAGAAAAATAATGAGTTATTATTGGAAAATCATGAAACCAGACCAACTGACTCAATAGCACTCCCAGAAGTGAATGATGTTGGCTCAAATAGAAGCCATAGTTGTAGTCGTGGTCGTGGTTATGGTCGTGGACACGCTTGATATTTCCGTTATCACAGTAATAATCAAGCTTTGAGAAATATCAGCCACCTGAAGTAGGAAAGAAAAGATAATAAGGGAAAAGAAAAAAAAATACAAGAAAATTATGAAGATAAGTATCATAGATGTGGCATGAAAAGTCATTGGTCACGTAACTGTCGTACGGCCAAGTATTTAGTGGAATTATATCAAGTTTCACTAAAAAAGAAAATTAAAAATATTAAAACAGATTTTTCTCAATATTCAGTAAATGAGATTGACGATGATGATATTGATCCAGAAAATCTTGATATCAATATTACCCATATGGATATATCTGATTTTTTCGAACACCCAAACGGTAGGATAGACCATTTAATTAGTGATGGTAGTGTCTAGAAGAATTAATACCTCACCTTGATATTTTTTAAAATTTCATTATATTCTAATAATATATTTACATTTGCATATATATTTTTTTGTTTAGATAGCTGTTTTTAATAATGATGTATATATTATTAATAGTAAAACTATACACACCATACTAAAAAATGAGAAATATTTTTCTGATCTTAAAATGGGAGAAATAAATATTTATACTATAAATAGTAGTACAAATGTGATTGAAGGCTCCGAAAGAATTAGTATATTGTTGCATAAAGAAACAACAATTAATATTGATAAGACATTATTTTTCTCAAAATTCAAAAGAAATTTATTGAATTTTAAATATACCTGTAGAAATGGGTATCATGTTAAAACAAACGAGGAAAATAGTATTGAGTATCTTTATATTACTCAAATTAATTTGGGTAAGAAATCTGTATTATAAAAACTACCATCTTTTTTCTATTGGCCTATATTTTGTAAAAATATGTACAAGTGAAATTCATCATTTAGTAAATCAGAAGTTTTCTGATCTTACTACTTTTAGCATTTGACATGACCGGTTGAGTTATCCAGGATCTACCATGATAAGAAAAATAATTGAGAATACATATGGCCATCTCTTAAAAAATAAAAAAATATTGACATAAAAAAAATTATCATGTACTGCATGTTCCCTAGGAAAATTAATTATTAGACAATTACCAGTAAAAATAGGAGCTGAAAATTCTACATTTATTGAACGGATTCACGGAGATATTTGTGAATCTATTCATCCATCATGTGGACCGTTCAGATATTTTATGGTTTTAATTGATGCATCATCTCAATGGTTACATGTGTATTTATTATCTACTCGCAATCTGGCGTTTGCGATATTACTTACTCAAATAATTAAATTACGAGTATAATTTTCTGACCATCAAATTAAAAATATCCGATTAGATAATGCTGGTGAATTTTTTGTTGGGAAATATACCCTCTTAGACTAGGTTTCTGATGTAAATATCGAATATTTTAATAAAAGAATTTATTTTCATAAATTGTTTGTGAATTTATATTTTATTTGTGCACAATTACGTTTGGAAAAGACCCATTGTATTTAAGTAAGTGATCCATGTGAATGGAGGTCTTTCACAGTAAGGTATGGATCACGGGTTACTTAACACATAAACATTTGTTCTTAACCGATTGATGAGAATGAGAATCTACATGTTTAGGTTATTATGTTGTGAATTCCAAATGAGGAATGGTTTACCTTTAGCCAGTGAGTAGTCCACTCACTTCATGACATAAGTGTATTTCGAATACGTAGAATAGGACCTGTAGTAGTAGTTTCTGAAAGTACTATATGGTAGAAACCTAGATTACCGCTACAGCGTGAACTAGTACTCTACAACTTAAGTATAAGTTGGTAGTCTGACGAAATTGAAAGAATGTACTTTGATATGATATAGTTGAGGTTCTATCGTAGGGCCAGTATACTTCCATGTTGGGTATGTGTGATTAGTTAGTTAAGACAGACTTGTACAAGATAGTTTTATTTATCACTAGATAGCTATGTTTTACTGGTCATGGATATTTGTGATATCAAGTCAAAATATAAATAAATGTTAAAGAACATTGTATTGGACATGACCCACTGTGAGAATACTTCATGGAACATGTCATAAGTACTTTCTAGCCATAATGATATTAAAAGTCATTCGACCTAAATTCATCATAAATTTCTTACTTGATAAATTCTATATTTTGACGTTGTCTAAAGTTGTCTTTAACCAGATAATAAATTAGACTATTGTTGGATATAGAATAAATCAATGAAAGGAATATGATTGATAGGGAAGTAATTTGTCCCTCTCAATTATGGGAGAGATTGTTGGGGATATGCCCTAGAGTCAATTTGTACTTATACAATTGTCATTATGTTTTATATAATAATATGAGGCTTTCCTTTCCATGAATAGTGAGTTTTGTTTTGTTGGTCATCAAGTACGTGACTTGATAGTAAAACCCTACAATGAATACAATGACTATTCTAAAGTCGTCCTCGATCGATTATTATTATTGGAATAATAATAAATTAAGATTAGTATGTTTGTGACTTGATGGCTATGTTTTATCGGCCATGGATATTTGTGATATCGAGTCAAGACATAAATAAATGTTAGAGAACATTGTATTGGACATGACCCACTTGTGAGAGTACTTCATGGAATATGTCATAAGTACTTTCTAGCCATAATAATATTGAAAGTCCTTCGACCTAAATTCATCATAGTTTCTTACTTGATAAATTCTATATTTTGACATTGTCTAAAGTTGTCTTTAACCGGATAATAAATTAGACTACTTGTTGGATATAAAATAAATCAAGGAGAGGAATATGATTGATTGTGAAGGAATTTGTCCCTCTCAATTATGGGAGAGATATCCATGGGCTCCTTGATAAGTTAGACTCGTTAAAAATGCATGGCCGTGCTCAAATATATCAATCTAAGATATTGATATCATTTGTTTGAACAGTTTACTATGAAATCAAGAAATAATTGATTAAACTTAATGAGGATGACATGTTCCGTATTTTACACTTAATCTGGATATCGTGTGACAAAATGACTAAATATAAAATTATGGTTTGATTCAAAGAGATCACTGATCTTAATTTAACCTAGATAATTATAATATTTTGCTAGAAACCGCTTATAACTTGTGGGCTATTTAAATATGATCTAGGCACACTGCCAGTGTTAAATGAACCTATAGGGTCACACAATAAGTGAGCATATTAAGTTATTTTTCTGGTAGCCAGATTTGATAAATTTAGAAATATGTCTAAGTTAATCGAACTTAGAAAATTTACCAGATACAATGAATCTGGAAATATGTCAACATTCGATGTATCTGGATGATGTCCAGATTATAAGAATATGACTCAGTAAATTAATTAGTTAAATTATCGAGATAATTGCTGAATCTTATCATATCAGTTTTTTATTTAATTTGAATTTAAATTAAAATATGATAAGATATTATCAGATTTGAACTCTAAGGGATTCGGAAGGTTTTAAGAAAGCCCTAGCCATCTTCTCAATTCGTACCTCTATTCACCAGAAAAAACCATCTCAAACCCTAGGCGTTAGCACTCTCGGGGCAACGAGTCAGTTTGCCGCGTGTACCTATAGAGGACGTTCGCACACTGCAGCGTCTGGTGATCGTTCGAGTTGTACATACGACAGCACAATCATAATCGAAGGATCTCGATTACGCCGAAAAAATGTAATTTTGTAAACCTAAGGTCTTCTTAATCATTTACTTGGATCCTCGGAAGGAATTCGTGGATGTTTTTCGCTTTTTGGAGTTCGAATTCTAACAAATTTCTATACTATATCACCCCTTATGGTTGTTTGAATGATCTAAATATCCAGGGCCCTAGGAAACATGACTTGGATATTTGCTTTAGGGTAACTCCCTTGAAAAGCGAAAATAATATAGGAAATCGTGGATCATTGGACTAGAAGCTTAAGGATGGTAAATGTCATTTAGAGAGGTGTTAGTAGACTTCTTCATCTCTAAATGTACGACGATATATAGAGGGGTATTTCAGTCATTACACCTATAGGTTAGAGACTTTGCTAACGCAGCATTGTCTTTGGGGTCAATATTTCCTTATGGTGATATTAGAAAATATTTAAAATGTAAAATACAACTATTTTTTTGACAAGGGTATTTTGGTCATTTTAGTAGCCAAGTCGGTATGTCTTTTAGTTTCCAATATAGACCGTAAGTCCTAATTAAATATGGGCTAAGTAATTGATCTTAAATTAAATATAATTTATTTTATTTAAGTAGTCTGATTTAATTATTGGGTTAGAAGAAAATAAAGGTCCATGGAGAGATAAAATTAATTAAATTAGTTTGATGGGTTAATTAATTATTCAGGACTTTGGCCCAATTTGAATAATTAGGGATTAACCTGGGACTAAACTAATATAGGCTTGTTAATTGGACTAATTTATTTGGGTTGAAAAAGTTAATTATTTGTTAGGCCATTAAGTTGGTTCTAATTAGAATAATTAATTTAGTCCAAAAGTTTAAATTAAGAGTTCAATTGCCCAATTCAATTTAACCTAGGATTTTATTTAGGTTAAACAGGAGTATTGGATATCACCATTGTTTTTTTTTTTTTTTTGCAGACTCTTCTCTGTGGAAAAAAAGAAACACACGTCTCTTTCTCTCTCTCTCCAGAAAATATTCCTTAGTTCTGTAATTGTTCACCAAACGAAATTAGGCAGACCATATACTAGAAGATCAAGAGTTTGGTGTTCACCTACATGCAAAGATGGAGTAGGAGGCTTGCAGGCATCGCACCAGAGGTTTTTATTAGCACACTTACCCCAATTGCACACATTCTGGTCCAACCAATTATTAGAATAAGGAAAAGAGGTAAGAAAGTTTAACCTCGAAGTCACGCCAGAGCCTAATCAGTGTCGGCGCCAGCCCTGGACGAGAATTCCTCTGTTCTTGATTTTTCTAGTTTTTTGGCTTTCGCTTTCGCTGCGTGCTCTGTATTTTCCCTTTTTTCATGCTTTCATTTTCATCACATGCTTTTGATACATATTGCATGTCAATTGGGATTAATGTTGAACATATTGTAATTCATGTTCATATGCAAAATGGTCTTGCTGAATCTTTTATTAAAAGATTATAATTAATTACTAGACCAACATCTCCCAACATCTACTTGGGGATATACTATTTTACATATTGTAACACTTGTACGTATAAGGCCAACTAGTTATCATAAATTCTCTCCTTTGTAATTGACTTTTAGTTTAGAGTCAAATATTGCCCATTTAAGAATTTTTGGATTTGCTGTATATGTTCTAATTGTACCAAACCAACGTACAAAGATTGGTCCTCAAAGAAAAAAAATGATATACGTTTGATATGATTCTCTCTCTCTATTATCAAGTATGTTGAACTCCTAACAAGAGATGTATTTACAATAAGATTTGTTGATTATCATTTTGATGAATTATTATTCTCTAAATTAGGGAGAACATAAACAGTATAAGAAAGATCTTGTTTTGATAACATCATTAAACTATCTTGATTTGGGCACAAGCGTATGTGAGTTTGAAGTTTAAAAAATAATTCATTTACAAAACATTATAAATCAAATTTCAGATGCTTTTGTTGACTCTAGAAGAGTTACAAAATCGCCTATTTCAGTTATAAATGCTCATATTCGAATTGAAGTTTCAACAGAATAAAAGATTATACTTATAGCTGTTGAATTAAAAGTATGCTAGAAGTGTGGCCGACCTCTTGGTTGTAAAGATAAAAATCCTCAAAAGAAAAGATGATTAAATGATCCAGATGATCATATTGAATAAAAGAATGATAAAGACTAAAAGAGAACTAATGACAAAGAACTAGAAGTTGATGAAAGTAACATTGGAATTTCTATCAATTATATTACTTTCGGTAGAAGTTGAAATCGGATAGAAATAATTATTGATAATATATTTACATATAATATATCTATTGATGTTACACAGAAAAATGATTATCCTGAACCAATATTAGTTGAGGAATGTCGACATAGAAAAGATTGGTTACAATTAAAAGATACGATTCAATCGGAATTAAATACACTGACAAAACGTGAAGTCTTCGAACCTGCAGTTCGAATACCGGAAGGTGTAAAACCTATTGGCTATGGATGTTTGTGCGAAAATACAATGAAAATAATGAAATCGTACAATATAAAGCACAGTTAGTAGCCAAAGATTTTTCACAAAGACCAAGTATTGATTTTGATGAAACTTATTCTTCTATTGTTGATACTATTATACTATGATATCTTATTAGTTTGGTAGTACATGAAAAGATAGATATTATTCTCGTGAAAATTACTCTATCAAGTTGCAAAAATCATTATATAGTCTAAAACAATTTGGGCGCATGTGGTTCAATCGTCTTAGTGAATATTTATTAAAAATGGGATTTAAAAATGACCAAATATGTCCATGTGTTTTTATTAAGAAATTTGATTCTAAATTTGTGATATTAGCTATATATGTTGATGATATTAATCTTATTGAAACTTCAGAAGAGCTCTAAGAAATAATTGATTATTTAAAAAGAGAATTTGAAATCAAGAATTTTGATAAAACTAAATTTTGTCTTGGCTTACAAATTGAACATCTGAAAAGTGAAACATTTGTTTATCAATCAATATATACAACAAAAGTTCTAAAAATATTTTATATGGATAAAGCACATCCATTGAGTATTCTAATGATCATTCGGTCATTAGATGTGAATAAAGATCCTTTCCGACCTCAAGAAGATGATGAAGAACTCCTTAATCCTGAAGTATCATATCTCAGTGCAATTGATGCACTGATGCATTTTGCTAATAATACATGACATGATATTGCCTTTACTATTAATTTATTAGCAAGATTTAGTTCTTCACCAACACGACGACATTGGAATAAAATTAAACAAGCCATTCAATATCTCCAAGGTACAATTGATCTTGTGTTATTTTATTCAAATAAAACTAATTCAACATTGATAGGTTATGCAGATGCTGGCTATTTATTCGATCAACATAAAGTATGTTCTCAAACAAACTATCTATTTTCATGTGAAAATACTGTTATATCATGGTGTTTTACAAAACAATATATAGTAACTATTTCTTCTAATCATACTGAAATTATAGCCATTTATGAAATAAGTAAAACATGTGTATGGTTAAGATCAATGATTCATTATATTCGAAAAGTTGTGAATTATCATTGATAAGAGATATTCTAACTATTTTTTATGAAGATAATACAACTTGTATAACTAAATTACGAGGAGGATATATTAAAGGAGATCAAACAAAATATATTTCACTAAAATTCTTCTTTACTCATGAACTCTAATATAAAGGTGAAATTGATGTGCCACAAATTTGGCAATGTGACAACCTCGCATATGTTTTCACGAAAACTTTACCGACTGCAACATTTAAAAAGTTAAGAAATAAAATCGATATGCGTCGATTCAAAGATTTAAAGGAATCATCTCATCAGGGGGAGTAATAAGTAGACATATAAAATATTGTACTATTTTTCTTCATTAGATTTTTTTCCCACCGAGTTTTTATTTGGTAAGATTTTAACGAGACATATTCTTTATGTAATGGACATCCAAGGGGGAGTGTTGTGAATGATAAGTAAATTAGTGAAAACTCCACTAATTTTATGAATGTCCATCATTAAGAGTTAGTAGATACACCATTAATATATATTAATAGAAGATGATGAATTTCACTAATAAAAATTCTATAAATAGAGTTCTTTTCTAAGTTTAATATATATTAGTTGTGAAAAAATTGTGAGAGAAAAAAAAGAGAGAAGTTTAAAGAAAATTTTATACAAATAATAGTTAGAGATTTCTTATTGTGTAAATTTTATTATAACACTGTCAAAATTTTATAATAATAAATAATTACTCATTCTTATTAGAGATAAATTTGAAATATAATTAATAAATATTTTTTTATTGTAATATTTTTAATTTATGCATAAATAATTAAAAAAATCAAATAATATTGTTGCTGCCAAAATAATGAGCCGATGTAACCAGGTATCGACTATACTTCCGATAAATACAAACGATCCGATATGGTGAAGCGAAAAACGGTATCAAATCTTTTTTGAATTAGGGATAGGGTTCCTTGAACTTACTATAAAAAGGGTTCAAGAAAGTCAGCTAAATATGCATAACGGAAGAACTTTTCGCAACAATAAACAGATACCGGTATTGTTTTGCTTCAAAAAAAGTACAGAAAAGATTTAAATTGTGAAAGAAGAACAGAAAGCTGTAAAGAAAGCGAGAAATAAAGTTGTAAATGAAAATTATAATAAAGCGGTAAGAAAGTTGTGAGAAATTAAAATTTTAGACTAAAAAGGTGTAAACGACAATAAAGTGGAAGAAATTGAAATTTGATGTTATTGGTTGATGATGGTCATGTTTGGGTTCTTGGCAACGCTCTCACTTTATATTTGCTGCAATCGAGCGTGGAGTTTCTTTCGGCCAAAAAATACTCCCAACGGTCATTGATAAACTCGTAGAATTCTCGTGTCGAAAAATTAAGAATTCGTTTTATTTCTTATCGATTTCGTGGTGTCGATGTTAACTATAACTAACGATTGCTCAAAACATTAACTTCGTCAACTCAAGAAAAACTTATCAAAATGATTTCAAATAATCGTTGCATCGCCAACAAATGTAAACGGAAGAATTACTTGATACATCGTGAACTAGAATTTCTGATGTCAAAGCTCCTCTCCTCTCCCACGTCACGCGTGCACGCAGGAGCTTCACGCCCCACCCACCTCACTGCCGTCACGTGCGCGCACCTCCGCATCCGCGACATCTCGAACCCAAAATCCAATCCCGTTATGGCATTATCCAACCCCAAATCTAATCCATAAAACAGTTCCCATTTTCTTTTTCAATTATTGTCCCCGTTAATTTCACGCCATTTTGAAATTTCCTTTCCAATAATGCACTCACTAAATACAAAAAATAATCAAATCAAATTAAATTAAATTAGAGAATAAGAATAGGAAGAGAAATTGGATTCTCCACCAAATTGGAGTCTTCTTCGATTGCAACAACTCCTCCTATACTAAGAAATCAGTCATCTCAAATTCAAATCCCCAGTTTTTTTAAATTTCAATTTCATCTTTATTGTGCGGATCCTCCAAAGCTCAATTCTTCTGAAACTACAAGGTATATCCATTGTTGAGAACCAATCGCTTCTCCACTGCAAACAGCTTCCAATTTCAAGTTTCATCGTTGGGATTCTCATTTCCTGATCGGTACTGATTCTTCTGTAATCACATTTCTTGCTGTTATTTCTTCTTTTGCCTTTCATGGCGTCCGCTGTACACTAGGCGTACGGCGTGTACAATACTGTCCGCATAGGTGGGCTCTTACTAGTCTATATGTATTTAACGTGTTTTGACTTTTATTTTTTTTTGGTGTGTATATATACTTTTAAGGTTGGCAAAATGCAAGCTTCAGCGTTCGGAGTGAAAGGAGGTGTAGGCTTTGACATTGCACAGCGCGGCGGTTTGCGAGATTTTGGTGTGCTCAGGAGTAGAGGTTTGGCGACTACGAATCGCTGCATGAGAGAAAGGACTAGCTGCTTTGGTTTAAGACTTGACTCGGGTTCTATGGGAATCGAGCTTGGTCAAGTCAGAAACAGCGTTAGAAGTATGCTGGGGTCGTCGGCGAAGTATAGATCAGTTAAAGCGCAGGCTTACGCAGGTTAATTCGACTCCTTAAGATTTTGCCTCAATTATGCAGATTAATCTGCGTGGTTGCGGTTGCGTGGGTTTTTATCTGTTGTTTGGCCGACGTCTATATGCATATAGGCTAATGGAGTTTCATGTGTCCTCAAAGGTTATAAAGAAATGGACTTCCTTGTTTCTTGATTGATCTGATGTAGACTGCACATGTCATTTCTTTTTCATTTTTTTTTGTTTTTCTATATTTAAATAGTGTCTTGGAGAAAGGTTGAGAAGCATGTTCTAGAGGTTCTGCGATATTGATTGTTTGCTTAGAATTTTATGGAATCTCAGATACTGCCCCGAACAACCAGAGGAGGATTGGAGCTTCAAAAGAAATCACTAGTAATTCACATGAACCAAAAAAAAAAAAAAAAAAACATATAGCCAAAATTGTTGTATTCTCATCCTTTTACATATTATGAAATGCCTGTGGTAATCAGAATGCCAAAAAGAAACCTTAATATTGAAATAATGTGATCAGGGAATTGTTGATTACTTTGATAGGGGAGGAGGTTCAACAACTAGTATTATGCCTAATGTAACTGCGCTCAATCCACCAGAATTGGAACTTCTCTTTGATTTTTTTCAAAGTGAGATCCATTCATTGGTGTTTTACTATACCCAACTTGTAATTTCTGACTAATTATGTGTTTTATTGTGTAACAGGAGGGGATATTGAGGATATTGAACCTGCCAAAATTGAGAAGAAATCGTCTGTATCAGTACTGCCATATGTAGGGGTTGCATGTTTGGGAGCCATTCTCTTTGGATATCATCTAGGGTATGCCTAAATATATCAGCAGAACCACTTGCTTTCTCTCTGTTTTCCTACACTTATTGGAGTAATCCGTTGCAGATGCACAAGCATCTTATGCTACTTTAGTTCCATGAATTGTAATCACCAACTGCTGTTTCCTGTTATACACAAACGTAACACATATTAATCTTTTTATTTGGTTTAGGGTGGTAAATGGTGCCCTGGAGTACCTGGCCAAAGATCTTGGGATAGTTGAGAATACTGTCTTGCAAGGCAAGTCTTAGGGGAATGTGATAATACTATCTTTCTTCTGCTGATGATGTTTCTTTGCATGTATGTGCGCATTCAAATTTTGTCTCTTCCTATTGCTGTCAATGCATTCACTTTACTACTAATGTGTATGTGTGCTACTTTCACCATTTTATTTGTGTAATTACTTTTCATGGATTTTATCTTTTCAATAGGTTGGGTTGTTAGCACACTTCTTGCTGGTGCCACTATTGGCTCATTTACTGGGGGAGCTTTGGCTGATAAATTTGGACGAACAAAGACTTTCATATTGGATGCAATTCCACTTGCAATTGGAGCATTTCTTTGGTTTGTTCCTTTTACTTTGGCAATGATGTTATCATCTTTTAGCATGGTTATATTTATAGGCTATTAAAAGTCTCAAGGTTGCAGTACAACAGCCCAGAATGTGCAGACCATGATAGTGGGACGCATCCTTGCTGGCATTGGAATTGGCATATCATCTGCAATTGTGCCGCTTTACATATCTGAGGTTGGAATCCAGTTTGCATTTTCTTTTAGTTTGTTTCCAATGCTTCTCAACTATCGACCTGATTATTCTTTCTATGGTCAGATCTCACCAACTGAAATTCGTGGCACACTTGGATCTGTCAACCAGTTATTTATATGTATTGGGATTCTTGCAGCTTTGGTAGCTGGATTACCTTTAGCAGGAAACCCTATTTGGTAATTTTATGCTTGAGTAACATTTACTATTCCCATTGTTTGCAGAAATTGTTGAAGATTGTTATTTCTGGTAGATGACTGTGTTCTTGCTGTATTTTTTCAGGTGGAGGACAATGTTTGGCATTGCTCTTATTCCATCTGTTCTATTGGCATTAGGAATGGCATTTTCTCCAGAAAGCCCTCGGTGGCTGTTCCAGGTTCTGTTCCAAACTATGTTGATCTGTGGCTTCAGCCTTTTTTCTTATGATTTGATGGCTTTGTTTTGTGATTTTATTTCTTGGTTATAAACAAGTATGCTAAAGTAGAGTACTTAAAAGTGCAGCAAGGGAAAATTGCTGAGGCTGAAATGTCAATAAAAAGGTTATTTGGAAAAGAAAGAGTTGTTGAGGTCATGGCTGATTTGAATGCAGCTGCTCATGGAACTTCGGAACCAGAAGCTAGTTGGTTTGATCTTTTCAGTAGCCGTTACTGGAAAGGTATTCCTTTTAGACCTTCAAAGCTCATGTAGGACCTGGGGGAAATTTTGCCAATCTTCTTGAACCACACTTGAGAGTTTGAACTCCAACTTAAACCACCAATGTGGAGCTTTATTGCATTTTCACGAGGAGACAGCCACAAATGTATTTCTTTCCTCGTGTCTCCCAGGCAGAGACTGAAAAGTCACAACATCTATGTTTTGTGTCTGCATTTTATTGACTTGATGAGCATCAATTTTGCCAATCAATTGAGTTCAATTCCAGAGATGCACAATCAATATCTGGTAATGTCTTTGTGCATGGGTTTCATCTTCTAATGAGAGAGGACTGAGTTTAAGCTGCCTTTTGCTCTCTGTTGCAGTTTGTTCCAAGCCTTCTATCTATATTTGCTGCATCTAAAGCATCTTTCTTTAATATGTGTACGCACATAACAGATGGTTTTGATGCTTCTTAACAAGGATTTGTCATTTTCCTGCAGTTGTCAGTGTTGGAGCTGCCCTGTTTTTATTCCAGCAGTTAGCGGGTATAAATGCGGTTGTTTATTATTCCACTTCAGTTTTCCGTAGTGCTGGAATTGCCTCTGATGTTGCAGCCAGTGCTCTGGTTGGAGCATCAAATGTTCTTGGTGAGATTCTTGTAGTCAGGGTTTTCAAGTACTATTGCTATCAGGGTTGTTACGCAAAATTTGGCCTGATTGATGTCAATTAATTTTAGGTACAACTGTGGCATCTTCTCTAATGGATAAACAAGGAAGGAAAAATCTTTTGCTCATAAGCTTTGCTGGAATGGTATGCTTTACATTGCAGAATGTTATGCAAGATACAGTTTTCAGATTGAGCTTTTTTGTGTTGTAAATAAACATGCCTGAAAGACAAATGAATGATACATTCTTTTTGTGGACAAATCTGGCAAACCTCAAGGGTCATGGCAATCGGTCCTTTTAACTGTTTTTACCTGGAGGGTCAAGCAATTGGATCTCTAACCTTTTTCTCCTTCCAACCCTTCCCCAATGGTTCAATTGTCTTTATGTTTATTTGAAGCATTTATTTGCTAACTATCTTTATCAATTTTGTCAATTTTTTTCCTCTTTATTTTAAGGCTGCTTCCATGTTGCTGCTTTCCGTGTCCTTTACATGGAATGTGCTGGCACCATATGCTGGTACGCTTGCTGTGATCGGCACAGTCCTGTAAGTATAATGTACACTGGTTGTCTGAATATTAGAATATCTTTTTCTAAGGCAATCATGCATATCGTTTTGAGTATTGGATATGGCAACCGAAAAGTAAATTTGCATTTCTATCTATTTCCACAGCTATGTGTTGTCCTTTTCACTTGGTGCTGGTCCCGTGCCTGCTCTCCTGCTGCCTGAGATATTTGCCTCCAGGATCAGAGCAAAAGCAGTGGCCTTGTCTTTAGGCATGCATTGGGTAAGTCACTATTCGAAAACACTTTAGTGTGAATGCTGTTCAGTTTTGCACCTGCTATGCACAGCAGTGTGCCCTTAAAAAATAGAGCTGTGGGGTAATGTGAATTTCACCTGAATCAGAGATTGAAATGCGTATACAATGTTTCTCGTGCATGATGATACATTCTTGCAGACAGATGTGCTGTAGACTCTCATCTCATTTAGGAAATAACCATTTCTTGTTTTTGGGCCTTGTGTAGAAATGAGAATAGGAGTAAATTTTCCTGTTGCCGGACCTAGGGATGATGGGGCAAGCAGTACCCATGATGCAAATATTAACTTTTCATTTTCCTTTGTGGAATATATCTATAGTTTGATCATATTGAGGATGGATGCATATTCTGTGCATGTTGCTTTCCTGCTTTAATAAATACTCACGTTTCCTTTACCTTACTGGAACAGATCTCTAACTTCGTCATTGGGCTGTATTTCTTGAGTTTTGTAAATAAGTACGGTATCAGTACAGTGTACCTCGGATTTGCTTCCGTCTGTCTTCTAGCGGTCTTGTACATATCTGGTAATGTTGTGGAAACGAAGGGGCGGTCACTCGAGGAAATAGAGCGTGCTCTGAACCCAGCAATGTGAGCAGGATATCAAGAAACTTTTAATCTGCATGTTAGTGTCTCGAATTCAAGGATCTCTTAGCAGAAGAGTTCCTTTCGCGGAGATTGTGGTCATTAATGTTATCTCTCTCCGGATTCTTGTAACTATTGCTTAGACCATAACTGCATTTTGAGATTTTGTCTGTATATTCTGGTCGGCTGATTATAAATAAAAAGTTGGCAGATGTTGGTCCGGCATACTTGTTATAGCATTTCAACCTCCTAGCACTATTCTTTTGGGCTTTCCATAAATGATACAAGCATGCATGAAGACAAGACAATGATTACACATCTTCAATCTGCTACAACTGGCTGTCGAAAAGGTTGTATACAATACTGGTTTTGTAGGTAGAATACTACTTTCGAGGACAGTCTTGTACTAATATGATACGAAACCTAACTCAGCAATACTACAGCAATCTCAAAATATGTCCAATGCTAAAGAGGAAATATAAACGTCTAGCAGAAAAGGAAAAAAGAGAGATTTGTATTTTGTATTTTCATCACTGCTGGATAATGTCTTAGTTAGACTAGAGTGTGACCCATAGGATGGAGCAAAATGGTTGGCAAAGCTACATGTTCCTTTTGTTTGATCCGCTTCAAGGCAACTAGCGAAATGCTCTATTCATGTTCCCCTGCAGCTTCCAGTTGCACCGATGTTCTCAATGATGTTAGCAATGGTGTGCCAAAGGGACTGTTATCAGCCAAAATCAGAAGTCTTGGTTGCCAGATGCTTTCTGGGTAGCATTCTACCTCACGAACTGTCTTCTACATGTTGGCTTTCATTTCCCATCTCTCCTTTGTATCAAGCCTGCAGTTTTGATTCCAGCACAGACAATGATGATAAGAGACAATGAAGTCCTAACTGACAAGATATGAAGATCATGAAATTGCAGGGGACAATCAGATAGCGTATTGGTGTCATATTATCCCACAGAACCATGCATGCAAGAAAGCAATCAAATGGTACCCCCAATGTAACTTCTTGCGCTCTTTTGACACAGGACCCTTTCCTCCCTTCTCTTGCTGCACATTAGAAGCATCCCCCGGGAAAGAAGAACTTGAATCTTCATTTGTTGAACTTGACGAGACATCCGTGTATCGTTGAGCATAGGTATCTTTCTGAGTGGATTTCCCAATTGCATCAGTCAATCCTATAATGGTTTTCACATGTCAGACAAAAGCCTTTGAAACTAAACAAACCTCAATACAAAACTATACAACCACATCACGAATACCCTTTGTTTTCTTCTTAGGTTTTGATCGTGCTTTAAGTTGTAGACGCCTCTTGTGCAGTTCCTAACACAAACGGAGGATATGTGGATTCTCAGAAGCAAATATCTGTTATCTCGATCAAAGCAAGCAGAACATCCTTACTAAATCGAGGAAAGGATTCTCCATCTTAAAGCACTATCTATATCTCTATCTACCTGCAGCAGGTGTGCCTATCTATAACTCTATATATGCTGTTACCTCCTAACTTATTCTCTGCCGAATTTTTTCACACCCATCTTGTCATTAACCTCACTAATCACAAAAGGAACACCTTTTCTTACAAGATTTGTCAATCAAAGCTAACCCTTTTCATGTCTGGAGTTATTAACTTTAAACTCGGTAGCTGCAAAATACCTAATCAACCAACAAAATCACACATCATGCTATGAATGCAGAGGGGAAAAAACCCAAACTTTCCCATCTTGAAGGACTCCCTACCTCCCTATGCATCTAGCAAAAACAGAGATCACAAATCTTTGCAGAAACTTTTATATGAAATCAAATTAGACAACTGAGTTAAAAAAAAAAACCGATTATATTGGATTGATAGTTGCAAATATACTACAAAAATAATCGATGGAAATAAAAAAAGAAATTCAGAGGGGAGTTGGAGATTGTACGAACTTGGAACTTGGAGACCTGAGCTGAGGTAACGCCATTCTTGGGCTTGAAATTTGACTGCAGAGAGGCTACGGAAGCTATGGCTGCTTCTCTCTCGTCGTCGTTTTCTTTCTCCATTTAGTTCCAAACACGACTCCTATACCCAACCGGCGGGAAGTACCGATTCTCGGCCCGCAGATAATTTAGTATGCTAAGAATCTTTGAATTATAATTTAGTCCTCCAAATATAAGCTTATGTCAATTGGTCCCGAAATTAGAGGGGAAATAGGGCTGGTTTTTTGGAAGACAACTTAAAGAGTAAATTCAGTATCTGTCTAGTTTTATTAAGTGGAGTAGCGGACATTCGTTGAGATTGAGACTTTGGCAATCTCTTTACCATGAAAAGTATATGGGGAACGTTGCAAAGTCCTTTGCCAAAACATTTATAGTACTATAACTATTGATATTGTTTAAATTCTAAATTTAAATTATAATAAAACTATAAAGACGATTTAGATCTGGTAAAGAAAAATATATAATAGTCTTTTATATATCCACTGATGAATTGGTATGATATGCAATGACTCTTTTATTTTGCGAGAAAAATTATGTTGTAATGATAATATAATGTTGAGATATCATTAAATAATTTTATTTTAAATTTTATATATATGTTAAATATGAGATGAATTTAATGGATGTATCTAATGCAACAAATGATTAATTAAAAATATGTGAACTATAACAATGTCCTTGCTATCAACCCATATCCATCGTATAAAAAAAAAATAAAAAAATTCCAACCTTCTGCCCCCTCTCCCCTCCCCCTTTCACTCCTAGAATCTGTTCATCTAAATAAATTTATTTTTGAAGAATTGATGAAATCCTTTGCCTGGGATTTCTAGATTTCTAAGCTCTAATGCTCAGTCTAATAATAATTATGACTTGAACTTGCTTCTCTTTTATTTTGGTTTATCAGTAGGTGTTGTTTCTGTTAGACACAGTGTACTGACGAGTACAGTCAGCCAATTCAATTGAATTGAATAAGCATTACTTATACTCGACTAGGGCTCTAATAAATGCAATTATCAAATATCAATAAAGCCGGTAAGGCTAAACAGTCCAAACCTAAAGTAACTCGATAGAATTCAAAATTAACAGATAAGTTAGTAATGGACCTGAGAGAGTTGCTCGCGGGACAGAAGCACACAGTAGCACTGTTCCGTCAGATTGTTCCTGGTGCTGACCCCACTAGACGTACCCAACACTGGCCATCCTCTGGACCAGCTACGACGCAACGGACAGAACACTGACTGAATTACCAGTTCAATACTGGTTTGCCTTCAAGAAGTTATTCGTCCCACTCTGGTGTGATAGGTACAGTGACTCTCCTTGTAGGATAAGACGGCCTCAAAACGCCGTTGACGCACACCAACTGCGATCACCTCGAAAATCTCCTCAATTCACCGGTCCCGTTCAGTCAAAATACTATGGGTCATGATAGGGAGAACCGAAGAAGTGACTTTTCTCTCAATGTAGCAAAACCCGAAAAAAAATAGAACCCTTGCGCGGCTCTGTTATGTTTCTTTTTAATATCGCCTCTACGTAAACAAAACCTAATCCGAATAACGAGACCCTAATTCCAATCAGTTTTTAATGTTTTCTTTTCCTTTTCAAGTTAGAGTTAATTGGGCTAAATAAAAAGAGAGGACTGTGAAAACATGGGCTAAGCCCAAGTCGGGCTATAGGGCGGCGCGCGCGTGTGGCAGCCCTACTACCTTGGGCTTTTCTATCAAGTCTATAGAAAAGTCTTTTAGTATATAAAGGCTTCCACACTCCTCAATTTTTTTCATGTGGGACTCATGTTCCCAAATGGTTAAACATCTAACTTTAATGACATTTAATTATGGATTCCCACTATGAAAATTGCTTATACCATAATTAAAATAATCTCTAACATGTCAGAATAACTCTCATTAATTGTTTTAGGCTAACTAATCATGAGTTAAAAGTTATTAACTCCCAAAGTTACCATTTTCAATAATCCCAAACAAATCCATAGTCAAAGACTATTCAATATTTACATAATTTGTTCTCGATAATGGTATCTTCCGATTTGAACCACTACCTAAGTTATCCAACTTATGCTCTCACAAGAATAGATGGACTTGAGCCTTAAATATGAACCTTGAGTGTGAT
Source organism: Voacanga thouarsii (assembly GCA_026120185.1). Classification (NCBI taxonomy): domain Eukaryota; kingdom Viridiplantae; phylum Streptophyta; class Magnoliopsida; order Gentianales; family Apocynaceae; genus Voacanga; species Voacanga thouarsii. The sequence continues at coordinate 2,733,459 of JANUWF010001190.1, forward strand.
GGTGTCCATTGGTAACAACAGACTATCGGCTATGAAGACAATCTTTAGGATTGACACGTTATGACCATGTGTCCTGATCCTGTCTCATGAGTGTATTCAGAGAAAATCCAATTCCCTTTAGTTGCAGCTACACAACACCACTCACATAGTTGGCGATCTCCAAGTATGTACTGCTAGCATCTTGTTTAAAAAACTTGATCCCATTCAGAATCAAAACTCTTACTAATTGTAGTAAACGCACCACAGGTGAATAGGAGTTATTAATTTTGAATTCTGTCTAGGTACTTTACGCTTGGACTATTTGGCCTTGTCGACTTTATTGATATTTGATAATTGCATTTGTTAGAGCCCTGATCGGGTATAGACGGTGCTTGTTCAATTCAGTTGAGTTGCCTATCTGTGTTCGTCGGTACACTGTGTCTAACAGTCTTCAATAAGTTATTCGCCCTACTCTGGTGCGATAGGTATAGCGACTCTCCTTACCGGATAAGACGGTCTTAGATTGCCGTCGACGCATACCGACTGCGATCACCTCGAAAATCTCCTCAGTTCATCGGTCCCGTTCAGTCAAAATACTATAGGTTATGATAGGGAGAACCGAAGAAGCAAATTTTCTCTTAAGGTAGCAAAAAAAAAAAAAAAAAAAAAAAACAGAACCCCTGCGGCTGCTCTGTTATGTTTCTTTTTAGTATCGCCTCTACATAAACAAAACCCAATCCGAATTAGGTGACCCTAATTTCAATCAATTTTTAATGTTTTATTTTCCTTTTTAAGTTAGAGTTAATTGAGCAAAATAAAAATAGAGGACTGTGAAAACATAGGCTAAGCTCGAGCCGAGCCGGGCGGGCGGCGCGCGCATGTGGCAGCCCCACTACCTTGGGCTTTTTTATCAAGTCTATAGAAAAGTCTTTTAATATATAAAGGCTTCCACACTCCTCAATTTTTTTCATGTGGTACTTATATTCCCAAATGGTTAAACACCTAACTTTAATGACATTTAATTATGGATTCTCACCATGAAAATGGCTTCTATCATAATCAAAACAATCTCTAACATGTCATGAACAACTCTCAGTAATTATTTTAGACTGACTAATCACGAGTTAAAATTTATTAACTCCCAAAGTTGCCATTTTCAACAATTTGGGTTACCACTGTAGGTGAATCATTGCTGGATTATCAGTCCCATTCCCAACCTAGATTTAAGGAACAATGATGTTTCCAGTCCATTAGTTAGGGGTCTGCAATGTTATCTTTAGATCCAACAAAGTCAACAGACAACACCCTTTCAGACACTAATTCTTTTATAGACTTAAGTCTAACTTGAATGTGTCTCTTAATCTTTTGATTATACTTGGTACTCTTTATTTTTGCGATTGTGGTTTGATTATCACAATGCATAGATATAGCAGTAATGAGTTTGCTGATCATTGGCAAAGAGGATAATAGTCCATACAACCATTCAGTTTCCGTTCCGGTAGTATCTAAGGCACATAACTCAACCTCAAAAGTTGGTCGAGTTATCAAAGTCTGTTTACAAGACTTCCAGGCGAATGTTCTGCCACCTACTATAAACACATATCCAGTGCAACTATTGCTACCAGAGTTCTTGGCTATCCAACTTGCATCACTATACCCTTCAAGTACAGTAAGGAATTTCTCATAATGCAATCCAAGGGACACTGTTCCCTTCAAGTACCTTAGTACTCTATCCAAGGCCTCCCAATGAGTTTGATTTGGAAAAATTGTATATCTTACCAGCTTAGATACAGAAAATGAAATATCTGATTTTGAGCCATTTGCAAGATATTGCAAGCTACCGATAATTTGAGAATATCTTAATTGAGACATAGGAACTCCACTTTCATTCTTGAACAAAGCTACAGAATGGTCACTTGGAGTTTTAACAATTCTACAATTTTGATAACTATATTTCTCAAGAACACTCTCAACATAGTGAGTTTGAGAAATGGTAATCCCATAAGTTGAGCAAATCAACTTTAGGCCAAGAATCACATTTGCTACTCCCATTTCCTTCATTTCAAACTTACTTTTTAAGAATGATTTAGTCTCATTAATTATCTCAACATTGGACCCAAATTGCAAAATGTCATCTACATACAGGCATAGTACAATACATGCATTACCTTAAACCTTACAGTAAACACATCATTTATGATGAAACAAAATGATAAAATAGTTTTATCAAAGTTTCCATACCATTGTTTGAGTGCCGGTTTTAGACCATATAGGAATTTAACAAATTTACAAACTTTCCGTTTATTTCCTTTGGCTACAAATCACTTAGGCTGATTTATATATATTTCTTCTTCAAGATCACCATGAAGAAAAGCTGTCTTTACATCCATTTGGTAGATGGTGAAACCATATATAGAAGTCAATACAATTAGCACTCGAATTGTAATCAAACGAGTAACAGGAGAGTAGGTATCAAAATAGTCTATTCCCTCTTTTTGTCTAAACCATTTGGCAACTAATCTGGTTTTATACTTATCTATGGTCCCATCTGGTTTAAATTTCTTCTTAAATATCCATTTACTTCCAATTGTAGTACACTCAGGAGGGAGATCTACCAGTTTCCATGTCCCATTAGAGACAATGAAATCCATTACACTTTTGACAACTCCTTTCCAATGCCCTACTTTTAAGGAAGTCATAGCTGCTTGAAAGGTTAAAGGTTCGTCCGCAACATTGTAAGTGACAGTGTTACTTCCAAAGTCCTTGACTACCTTAACTCTCTTACTCCTTCTAGGTTCTTTCAATTCCCTAGTTTGAGTTTTAGAACTATTTGGACCTGCCTTAACATCTTTCATCCTTTCTACATGATCAGGAATAGAATCAGATATTAAGGCTGACTTTAAAGTAGAAACATCTTGAGGCAAACCAGTTTTCATAGGAAACACATCCTCAAATAATGTAGCATCACGGTATTAAATAATAGTGTTAATATCTATACCAGATATTTCAGACTTAATTACCAAAAATCTCATAACATAGCTTGTTTCCACATAACCAATAAAGATGGCATCAACAGTCTTTGGTCCTAATTTTTCCTCTTATGTTCAGAGATTAGAACTTTTATAAGACAACCCCACATACGAAAGTATTTTAAATTAGGTTTTCTATCTTTCCAGATTTCAAAGGGAGTTACCTCTTTATGTTTGTGAGGGATTCTATTCAAAATATGGCAAGCCGTATTTAAAGCATCATCCTAAATATACTAAGGCAATCCAGAATTTAAAAGTAAACGGTTGATCATATATTTAAACGTTCTATTTTTTCGTTCAGCAATCCCATTATCCTAGGAAGAATAAGGGGGTGTCTCCTCATGAATTATGCCATTACTTTGGCAATATTCAACAAATGGATTAGACCCATATTCTCCACTTCTATCAAATCATAACTTTTTAAATTTCTTACCAGTTTGAGTTTCAGCTTCATTTTCAAATATGAGAAACTTTTCAAGACTTTAATCTTTATGTTTAAGTAAATAAACATAGCAATATTTACTGCAATCGTCAATAAAAGTAATGAAGTATTTCTTATGATCCCTAGTCAACAAACCATTGAATTCACAAATGTTTGTGTGAATTAAATCAAGTATTTTTTAATCCCTTTCAATTGAATGATAGGGTTCCTTGGTTGTTTTAGCTTCCACACACACTTGACATTTGTTCTTCTTATCAATTGAATGTTTAGGGATCAAGTTTAAATTCATCATTCTTTTAACAGAATCTAAGTTTAAATGTCCAAGTCTACTATGCCAAATATTTGTGGATTCAATAATGTGCACCATAGGATAAATAGAATTCTCAACATAAGAAGATTTATTCAAATTAGAAGTAAATGATTCAACTCTTAATTTAAACAAACCATATGACAAATAACTTTTGCCAACAAAAGAATTGTAGCGCATAATCACTACTTTATTACATTTGAAAGTGAATTCATAATCCTCTCTAACTAAATATGAACCACTAAGAATATTCCTATGAACTGTTGGAACATGCTGCACCCTATGAAGAGAAAGAATACGCCTTGAAGGAAACTTCAAGTCCACGCATCAATTCCCAACACATTAGCTGCAAGCGAGTTCCCCATCTTTAATTTATCAGTACAAACGTGCACATTTGCTCCAGTATCAACCAGCCATTCAAGTGGCTCATAAATAGTAAAGACTTTTGGGTTAAAATAAATATACCTTTCATCATCATTAGAAGTAGTGATATCAGTCACAACCTCAATGGTACAAATCTCAACAAAGTGTGTACTCAAATCAGCTTCCACTTGACTAGTATTATCTATTACCACATTGACCTGAGCTTCAGAATTTGATCTTTATTTGACTTTGGACTTTTTAGACGGACAGTCCTTAGCCCAATGTCCAACTTGACCACAATTCCAACAGGGTTTATTCGCTTTCGATTTCTTCTTGGCCTTGCCTTTTGCTTTGTTAATGTTTTTAGAGTTTGAATTAACCACTACATTCCTCTGATTATTGCTCTTTTTTCCAATAGTCACCACATGAACATTAGACTCCACATGTACAATATGACTATTCTTTCTATGTTGCTCCTCAATAGATATTGAATTAATCAAATCGTTTAGAGAAATCTTCTCCGTTTTGTGTTTAAAAGACATACCAAAGTCCTTCCAAGACTTAGAAAATCTCTCTATCACTGACATTACTTGGAACTTCTCAATAATTTTCATATCCACTTCATGAATAGAGTGAATAATTAATTGTAGCTCTTGAGTCTATTCAATCACAGACTTACCCTCAACCATTTAAAATTTCAGGAATTTGGAGACATAATACCTTTCCAGACCTTGATCTTCGATATTATATTTTCTATTCAACTCATCCCATAGCATCTTTGCTTTGTATGACTCAGAACAGTAGATATCAAAGAAAGCATTTGTCAATGCTGATAGTATCGCCCCTTTGCCTACATTGTTCCATTCATCCCATGCAACAATCTCAGCTACTTTAGGATGCCTATCAGTTAGTATGGGTCTGTCTACCTGCACTGCTGATAATAAGCCCCTCATGGTTAACCAAGTTTTCATACGTTGTTGCTAACGCTTGAAATTCTGCCCTGAACCAAATTTGTCTAGTAGACCATTTAAGTTAACCAAAGGCTTATACGCAGTAGAAGTAGTACCTGATGAATTGGCCATTGCACAAAAACAGATAATTGCAGAATAACTTCTTGAAGACTGTTAGACACAGTGTACCGACAAGTACAGACAGCCAATTTAATTGAATTGAACAAGCACTGCCTATACCCGACCAAGGCTCTAATAACTGCAATTATCAAATATCAATAAAGCCAGTAAGGTCAAACAGTCCAAACATAAAGTAACTAGAGAGAAATTAAAATTAACAGATAAGTTAGTCATGGTCCTGAGAGACTTGCTCGTGAGACAGGAGCACACAGTAGCACTGTTCCGTTAGGTCGTTCCTGGCATCGACTCCACTAGATGTACTCGGCGCCGGCCATCCTCTGGACTAGTTGCGACGCAATGGATAGAAACGCTGATCAAACCACCAGTTCAATACTGGTTTGCTTTTAAGAAATTATTCACCACACTCCGGTGCGATGAGTACAGCGACTCTCCTTGCAGGATAAGACAGTCTCAGATTATCATTGATGCACACCAACTTCGATTACCTTGAAAATCTCCTCAATTCATTGGTCCCATCCAACTAAAATACTATGGGTCGTGATAAGGAGAACCAAAGAAGCGATTTTTCTCTCAAGGTAGCAAAACCCGAAAAAAAAAAAAAAAATAGAACCCCTGCGGCGACTCTGTTATGTTTCTTTTTAATATTACCTCTAGGGAAACAAAACTCAATCTGAATTAGGAGACTCTAATTCCAATCAGTTTTTAATGTTTTATTTTTCTTTTTAAATTAGAGTTAATTAGGCCAAATAAAAAAAGAAAATCGTGAAAACATAGGCTTGTTCCTTTTCCTTTCCAAGTTAAAGTTAATTGGGCCAAATAAAAAGAGAGGACCGTGAAAACATGGGCCAAGCCCGAGCTGGGTAGGGCGGGCGGCGCACGTGTGCGGCAACCCCACTACCTTGGACTTTTCTATCAAGTCTTTAAAAAAGCCTTTTAGTATATAAAGGCTTCCACACCCCTCAATTTTTTTCATGTGGGACTCATGTTCCTAAATGGTTAAACACCCAACTTTAATGACATTTAATTATGAATCCCCACCATGAAAATAGCTTTTACCATAATTAAAACAATCTATAATATGTCAAAAACAACTCTCATTAATTGTTTTAGACTAACTAATTATGAGTTAAAAGTTATTAACTCCTAAAGTTGCCATTTTCAACAGTTTCCACGCTGTGCTTCAAAAGCTTCCTTTTCCCATGCTATCGAGCTTTACTGCATTCAATAATTTCCTAGGGACATTAGCTATATCAACTGTGCTTGCCCTGCTACTTTCACCTCCATTGCTATTATCGCTGCCACCATTGCTATCAATAGATCTAAATTGAATTGCTGACCATCCAAATGCTATATAAGTGAAAAAAAGATGTCTCTCATGCATAACTTGAGTGACAAAGAGTTATTATGGAGAGCTTCAAAGGTTCCAGATGCTAAAATTTTTCCTTGTCAATTTGTCCCTAAAGTGGCCTTTATTCTCTTAACACCACGGCCTACACCGATCACTCCCTTGTGGAAAGAGTTCTTCAAGGGGCATGAAGGGCTTTCCTCTATTTATGTGCATGCTCATCCTTTATACAATGACATACAGTGCCTAAAAATTTCTCAGGCAGAAGGATCCGCAACCATGTTGGGTTTTTTCTGCAAAATATTCATGTCCAATAGCAACTGTGGACCTAACTTTACATGCTTAGGGAAATTAATGTATATGACATTTTATACTATTATAAGGTCATCTAAGTACAACTGTGTTAGACAAAATGGTGAAGCTCAAGAGGCAAGCAACCTTACGATGTTGGCTTTCATTTTCCAACTCGCATTTATATCCATCTTGAAATTTAGTTCCAGTGCGAAAGATGGTATAAGAGGTAACATATGAAAATCAAGACAATGTAGGGAAAATCAAACAACATTTTGGTGTTGATCATGCATGCAAGTGTCACGAGTTGACTACTTTACACCAAATGATCCGTGCACTTTTAGCAAGACTTGAAAACTAACTTAAAGAAACTTTGTTAGGTAAGCCTAAAAGGGAATGTAAGATAAGGGTAGTAATATAGAAGTGTATTGGTTAAGTGGGTACACAAAAGTTAAATATTGAAAGGCTGTAAAAGCTAGTGAACAAGAGAGCTTTGGGAGAAAATTTCAACTTGTATTCTCAACTTAGTTGGTTACAAATGAGAGGGTTTTGCACTATTTATAGGCAAAGTTTTAGGCCCTAGGGTGTTTAAAGAATTCTTCGAAATCCCTAGAACACTTAGTCTCTAGAATTTTCTATAAAAATTTACACATGGTCTACAAGGTTCTAGATCTTCTAGAGTATGTACAAGAGGGTCTTAGAGTGACCTAGAAATTTCTAAAATATTTTACAAACCTCTAAAGAATTGAGTGGTCAAAATTGTCCTAATGGTCTGTAACGACCCGTTGTTACCAATCTTAGCCCTGTCTCGACTTGTGCTATCCATGCGTCTAGCTCAACTGCCTAGCGCATTGGTTTTTCTGGCGCTTATAGGTCCCGTTTCTTGCAGTTTTATCCCGTTCGACCGTTGGCTCTATACTAGTCGTGTCATTCTCCCCTACTTGAGTTAGGCATCGTCCTTCATGCCTTAGACTTTTCATACTCCTTGAGAAACTTAGTGAATTGAAAAAGTTTCTCCACCGGCTTCCAACTAGTCTTGGACATTGGCAAGCCCTTCAACTTCGGTAAGTATTTTTTTGATGGTGTGTGGTTCTTGTGATGGATGATATGATTCGAGAGTATCTCCTCAGTAGTCTTGTCATACTCATTCCTCAATCCTACGGGTGTCTTCTTTGAAACATTCTTTGAAGGATCGTCGAGATCCTTGTAGTACGATTTGAGTAGGCTTACGTGAAAAACTATATAAAGTTGGGATAGATTATTGAACAGTTCTACTTTATAAACCACCATCCTAACATTTTTAAAAATGGTGAATGACCCCTCGTACCATCTCATTAGTCCCTTGTATATGCCCCAAACCCTTTTGTGTTGATAGAGTTTGACAAACACTTGGTCTTTCTCCTTGAATTCACGATACGTCCTCTTATGATTGGCCCACTTATTCACCCATTGTGAAACCTTCTCCAAGTATAGCTTGGCCATGTCTGGTTGTTCTTATCATTCCTTGGCAAACCAATAGGCTGGAGGGCTTAATCCTTTATACCCTGCAACGATGTCCTTAAGAGTTGTTGGTTGAAACCCTGAGACGATCTTAAACAAACTGTTGTTGGTGCTCTCGTTTTGTTGAAAGTTGTAAGAGAATTAGGCTAAATCTAGTAGCCTTGCTCAATCCTTTTAGTTGATGGTCATGTAATGCCGTAAATAGACCTCAAATATGTTGTTAACATATTCTATCTATCTGTTGGTTTGGGTGCATCGTAATCGACATGTTTAGTATCGTTCCAAGTAGATGGAAGAGTTCCATCCAAAACCATCCCTTGAATTGTGAGTTCCGATCACTCACAATTGAAAATGGCAGTCCCCAATACTTAGCAACGTTCCTCATAAATAGCTTGGTTGTCACCTCTGCGATGCATTCTTTTAAGGCAGGAATAAACTTGATATATTTAGATAAATGGTCTACAACCACAAGTATACCTGTACATGTTTCTGACTTGGGTAGCCACATGATGAAGTATATTGAAACACTTTCTCATATCTTTTTGTAGATTTGGAACGGTTGTAGTAGTCCAACGGTGGTTAATTCTCCACTTTATCTTGTTAGCACATAAAATAAGTACGAACTTAGGCATCTATGTTGTCCTTTAATATTGGCCAATAGAACTATTTTTGGACTAAAGATAACGTGCAATTTATCTCTAGATGGCCTGTGTACGTATTATCATGAAACTTTTTAAAGATGTCCTATATTAAGTTGTCCCAAGTCTGCATGTAAATTCGTTGGCCCTTGGTGTAGAGAACTTCTTCTTCAAACCAAAGTCTCATCATTTTCTTCTACTCTATCAACTCTTTAAATGTTTAGACTTGATGATCATACTTCAAATCTTCATTGATTCGTTCAAGGAGTTGTCCCTCTAGTGCACTCATTATTTAGGAGATAGTGCTCTTTCGGCTTAGGGCATCAACTAATATGTTCATTTTTCCTGGGCTATATTCAAATTTATACTTGAATTCTGTCAAATAGTCTAACCAACAAGCTTTTTTGCTTGAGAGTATTTTTTGGGTTTGATAATAGCTCACTACCCTATTGTCCATTTTAATCTTGAGTGGCGTGGCATCCTTGAGATAGTGTTTCCAAACTCTCAAACAATGAATGACTGCAGGCATTTCCTTCTCGTGTGTCGGCCATCGTCATTCCACATCATTTAGCTTGCGATTTTCGTAGGCAACTGGATGGCCATCTTGTAAAGGATCCTATTGATAACGAAGTCAGATGCATTGATGTGCACCTCGAACGATTTAGCAAAGTCTGAAAGTGCTAAAATAAGTTCCTTTGTGATAGCATCTTTTAAAGTCTCAAATGCTAATTGACACTTAGGAGTCCAACTCCATGCCCGCCAATTCTTCAATAGGTCGGTTAAGGGTCCAACTACAGCCTAATGCCTCTCAATGAAACAACAGTAGTAGTTAACAAGCCCCAAGAATAGAGCTTGGTGGCCTTCATTGGAGCCTCCAATTCTATGATAGCCTTAAAGTGAGTTAAAGGTGAATCACATGCTAGAGTTGTTATAAATGATAATATTGTCGAGGTAGATCACGATGAACTTGTCGATGAAGTCAGCAAGTACCCATTACATAAGTGTACAAAACATAGCCAGTGTGTTAGTTAAACTGAGTGGCATAACAAGAAATTCAAATGACCCGTACATCGTGACGATAGCCATTTTCAGTTCGTCCCCTTTTGCTATTCATTCTTGATAATAGCCTTTGCAAAGATCTAGCTTTGAGAAAACCTTGGCCTTTTGCAAACGATCGAATAAGTCGGCGATAGGTGGGATTAGATACTTATTCTTCACCGTTTGTTTGTTGAGGGTCCAATAGTCATTACATATTTGTAAGATTCCATTGAGGACTTGATGAACTTGGTCTCTAAAAGTTCCTTGGGTTGTCTTATTAATTCTTTAAGCTTTTTGAGAGACATTTGGTACGACAGTTGGGAGATTGACTTGGCACTATCTAACTCTATTGCATAATCCACCTTTTGTCTTAGTGGAAGCCATTTTGGTAGATTCTCAAGCATAATGTCTTCGAACTCCTCGAGGACTTCAGCTATTTTGAGTGGAACAGGTACCTCTACGGTTTTCTTGAACATCGGGGGATTCTTATCTCAAATGATGGCAGAAAATATCGGCTTGCCCCATTGAATACCTATGTTGAGCTGCTTTGGGCTCAACTAGTCTCCATGATAAATACTTAAGCATGGTATCCTTGCTTAACACTATGATGGGCTCCAAATAGTCTAAGAAATCTATGCCAAAAACAATAGTGCAGTCATCTAACGAAATAATAAAAAAGGTGATCTTACTTTGCTAGTGGCCTATTTGAACAGGCACGTCCTTGGCTTCCTTGACTAGATGAGTCCATGTGCCGTTACGCCTATAAACTATCCTTTCACCAGTGTCCATGCTAGATCCATTGCTTTTGCTGTCTCAGGACTTATATAGTTGATATTGGCTCTCATATCCACCAAAGCCAACATATCTATCCCGTTATGGAAATATCAACATACATTCGGCCCATCCATCGATCTTGCACCTTGGCTTGGACTATCTTGAGATGTCGTATGCATGTGATCTTTCGTTGCTCCTCAGATTGGCAAAGGCCTTGGGCTAAGGCTGTAATCTTTCTGCAACTTGGGCAGTCTCTAGCGAAATGCAGCCTTTGGCATAAGAAGCACTCTGTAGTCCGTTTTGGCTAGTCGTTCTTGGCACCCTTAGGCGAGTTCCTCTTGTTCCTATTAAAACCTATCAGTTTGGGAGATGGTTTGGCCTTGTCTCCCCATATTTGCTATGGATCGACTTCTTTCCCTTATCCTTGTTGTCTCTTTCTTTTGAAATTCGAACAAGAATTTGACAATGATCATAGCTTAGGTGATGTCTTGGATGCCCTGCCGTTATAGCTAGGGACGGCAACGAGGTCAGGCCGGGGACTAGAAATCCCAATCCCGCCCCCGCATATGCCCCCGTATCCCCATTCTCGGCCCGTCCTCGCTATGAGGAAAGGCGGGGATCCCCGCCTCGGCCCGCTGGGGACAAAACAATCCCCGGTCCCGGCCTAACGGGGAAGCGGGGGCCCGTTTGGGCCCGAAAATAATTATAAAATTAAAAAAAAAATTGCCTCCAATATATTTTTATTCAAAAATTTTTAATCATATAGAAAATTTTTGTGGTGGTTTCTAATAATTCACGTATTTATCATATCACTAGTTTAGTAAGAGTAAAATTAATAATTAATAATTTTTTTATTTTTCCTCTTCTTTTCTATTTTATTTTATATACATATATAATCTACCTTTACATATATATATAATCATATATAATATATATAATCTACTTATAATTTATATAGTGTATGTATATATATATGTGTGTGTGTGTGTGTAGGTATGTATACATATAATATATACATATATATATATGTATATTTATATAATTTATATAATATATATACATATACAACACATATATAATTCACCTATATATGTATGTGTGTGTGTGTGTGTGTGTGTATATATATATATAATATGTAAAGCGGGCCGGCCAGACTGGGTCGGGGATCATGCAATCCCCGTCCCTGCTTAAATCGGAGAATCTTCGGCCTAACCGGGTCGAGCCGGGCCCCCGATTTAAGCGGGGAAATTGCTGTCCCTAGTTATAGCTCGAGCTTGGCCTAATATCTTAAACTGTCCATAAATGTGAATAATACTTGTTTAGGGGCCTATGTCGGGTATCTCTAGCATATGTTTCGAGAATTTTCGTACATATTCTAGAATATGGCTATCCCTATGTTAGAGATGACGAAGCTTGACCTAGGCTTTGTCTTCAGCATCCTGGGTTAGAATTGTTTATTTATCTCGGCTTTAAATTCTATTGATGTGGTGATGGCATTAGCTCCACTCTGCATGGCATCACACCTCTATCTTCACCATACAAGTGTGGTATCCCTTAGGTAGAGTTAAGCAGTGCGTAGCTTAGTGACATCATCCAAAATGCTAAGAGTGTTGAAGTATCGTTCAACCCTTTAAAGAAAGTTCTCAATGTCCTAAGCTTTTCTCGCTCCAATAGAAGCCTCTGAACTTAACACCTCAATTCTCGGCTGGACCACAATGGCACCTCTTGTCGTTTGAAACTTGTAGGCATTCAACTCGGCCCTTAGTTTGTAAATTTCCTCTTGGACATAAGATAGTTTCCTGGTATGCACGATAGCTTCCCTTGATAGCTGTGCCTTGCATGATTCAAGATTCCCCTTGAGCTTGACAATCTTGTGTTGAAGAGCCTCATTCATAAGCCATATAACGTTGTCCTCCTTGAGAAGACCATCAACGACATCCTTGAGTGCACTTTCCATGCCCTCACGTAACTCTTCCCTATCGAGTTATGTCATGCATTGGTTTATCTCCTGTAAATGGCCGTTGTGGTATGCCACGGTGAGCTCTACCTGAGCAAGCCTCTTCTCGAACGATGTCATTAGCTCTTGGGCGGCTGATTTGTCCTTGCAATTCTAGCCCCATGGGTTCCACTTGCCCTCCTACCCGACATGCTCTTCTTCACACTTCACAAGTTCTAATGGAAGCCATTGTCTTTACTTCATAGCTTAGCTTTGGCTTTGGCTCTGATATTACTTGTCATGGGTTGGCTACTTTACACCTAATAGCCCATGTGGTTCTAACAAGACTCAAAGATTAATTTAGAGAAATTTTCATAGATAAGCTTAAAAGAGAACAAAAGATAAGGAAAGAAAGATAGAAATGTGGTGATTAAGTGATTAAATAGAAGTTAAGTATTGGAAAGCTATAAAAGCTATAAAAGTTTTGGTCCCATCTCGGCTCTTGCTGTCCGTAAGTCTAGTCCAGGAACCTAGAGCGTCGGCCTCCTGGCATTCATCAATCTCTTTTCATGCACGTTTTGTCCCGTTTAACCGTCGACTCCATACCGATCGTGTCACAATTCACAAAGAAGCAATTGAAGAGGTCTCCTGTGGAACTTCTGGGGGGTCTTTTGGCATAGGAGGGTCTCGTCCTATTTTCTGCTAAAATAATGATATTCAACTTATAAAATGACACTAAAAAAATGTTGCAAGAAGCACAAGTGCATTCGTGGCTTAAAGATTTGCCAAAAACTTTGACCAGAAGAACCCAAAACTTGCTCTAAATTCAAATACTCTTCCAGCTGGATTAATTTAACTGGCTCTGGCGACCCCTATACTATGAAGAAACGACAGTATGGAATTTGTAAGTCCTTTGACTAAATGTCACTAGGACTACTTTATGTAGGATATACTTTCCTATACGTGTAGAAGTCAATCTGTTCCAATTTTTTTTTTTTAAAAAAGCGACTCCCTAAATTGGAGCTGTGGCTTTACAGTTCCCTTAGGGCTTATCTGGGGACAGATAAGCAGGAACATGACTGTAATGACTATTTAGACTCCAGTAGGAGCCCACAGTTTTTTTATATTTACTATATATATATATATATATATATATTAATCGCTTAAGATAAAAGACTATTTTAGATAAAAAAACTTAATACATACATTTCTAAAATTATAAAACATATGTTAAAATAATTTTTAAATAGATGGAATACTACGGTTAACTTTTCATTCGTGGATTCTATATATATTATGTCCCAGAATGATCTGTTCATTCAAACCAAATTAATCTTGGGAAAGCAATTTGAAGAACAAAATAAAAAAAATATTATTCACGAGCATTGAATTTCGAGATCTGTTAATTAGATTAAAAATAATTTAAAATTTTATTAATTGAGCTCTTCAAATCGAGTGTTCTAGAAAGTTTAAGACAATGGTTGTTAAATTCTGGAGCAGAAGATCGATCGATCCAAGTAAAAATGACATGCATAGTAACCCTTAATAGTACAAAACCAAGCAAAAAATCCACTCTTTAACTCATTAAGTTCATGTATTGGAAGCTCTGCATTGGAATTCACCTCCTTGTCTTCTTGGAGAATTGAATAATGCTGGAAAAAGGGATAGCTCACCGTGTAAATACAGGCTCATAATTAATATATATATATATATATATATATATATATATATGTAAATATGTCTGGTTGTGGAGAGCGGAACATCCTAGGAAGTTTAATTAATTATAGGCAATTTGGCAATGTTAAGAAAGTGTGGAACACAAGCAAACTTCCATAACTTGCGTTGGAAGTGCTCTGAATTGGCATATAGCTCAGAAGAAATTCTCCCTTCTCTCCCATCACCTCCATTTCCAATGCAAACCCAAGAGCAGAAATGGACAGAAAATTTCGAAATCCTTTGCCTGTGATTTCCCGACTCCTCAGTTCTAATGCTCAGTCTAATAATAATACTCATGTATTCAACTTGCTTCTCCTTGTTCTTGGTTTATCAATTGGTGTTGTTTTCACCTTATGCATCAAAAGCTTCTCTTTCACCTTGCCGGTGGCCTTTTATGCATCCAGTTTTCAAGGGAGAACGCCTGAAACTGCATCACTATTATCAGTGCAGCCTCCGCTACCACCTCCTTCACCGCCGCCTCTACCAAAGTCAATACTGGTGTTATCGGCAGCTTCCAATGGAACTAATGCTACCGTAACTCTAAAGGAACAGAGGTCTCTCATGCACAATATGAGTGACAAAGAGTTGTTATGGAGAGCTTCAATGGTTCCAGAAATCGAAAATCTTCCTTATCAGTTTGTTCCAAAAGTGGCGTTTATGTTCTTGACACCAGGGCCTCTGCCGCTTGCTCCCTTGTGGAAGAAGTTCTTCAAAGGCCATGAAGGATTTTTCTCCATTTACGTGCATCCTCATCCATCATACAATGATACAGAGCCTGAAACTTCTGTTTTCTACGGCAGAAGAATCCCTAGCCAGGTTTGTTTAATTTCTTAAAAATAGAAATAGAATAAAAAACTTGATGTTAGAGAGTAAGTTTTTTTAAAAAAAGTTAGAAAATAATGATATAATTTTTAAAATTTTTTCAAGAATGAAATATAGAGTTTTAAAGGATCATCTAATTTTTTTTTTCAATTTTTCTTTAAAAAAAATTAGAAATTTGGGGTCTCTGGTGAAAACATTAATGTCTAATGTTGACAATGATCTAGCCTCATTTACATACTTATCAGAATCTATATCTACACATGGCATTTTCTAGGATTAGGGGGTTGCCCAAATAGTGTACCCAGCAAGTCTTAGAGCATGCTCTATATATATGGTCTATATGTATGTATCATTTTCTAGGATTGGTGTTGGCCAAATATAGGTGTAGCACAATCTAGAAATTGATTAATTAAAATTTCAAAATATGTACCTATCAAGTCTATAACGACTTGTACATATACTTCTTCTTTTATATATATATATATATATATTGAAAAAATAAAATATAAATTGAACTTTGACACTTTCAATTGTTAAGTAGTACTACTTTTGTCGAGACTTGTATATGCATATAAGTTCAAGTTTTTCTGGCTGCTTCTTCCCTTACACGGTTAGGAAAAGCACAAATGTAAGCATTTCCACTAGGAGTGATAATAATTCATTCTCGGCCTAATTAAAGTAATCTTTGGATATCATTCTCTTTTCAATTCACCAAACGGATTTATTTTCCTTCCCCAAATGTCAATATATTTATTCTATGTCAACTGAAAGTGAATTGTTAGAAAACAAGAAGAAAAATAAAAAGAAAGTGTCATTTCACAATCAATTGAGCCACATTATCGCACGGAGAAGAGCATTGTTTAATTTGCCTATAGCTATTCTTCAAATATTGGGAATCGTGTAAAGTTAAATAGTAATAATTAACAGTTTAATTAGTTAAAAATTAAAGAAAATTTGCATTTTACCCATTGACAAGCCATTACGAATCACCCATGCTCTTGTGATCTTGCCTGCAGGCAGTATCCTGGGGCAGGATTTCAATGATTGATGCTGAAAGGAGACTCTTGGCTAATGCACTTCTTGACTTTTCCAATCAAAGATTCATTTTGCTCTCTGATTCATGCATTCCCTTGTTCAACTTCACCACAATCTACAAATACGTCATGGAGTCCAACCAAAGCTTCCTCGGTTCATTTGACGACCCAAGACAACCGGGGAGGGGTCGATACAATCGCCAAATGTGGCCGACGATCACCATCGAGCAATGGCGAAAAGGGTCTCAATGGTTTGAGGTTCACCGCGATCTTGCCCTTAAAATCATCTCTGATACCAAATACTACAATATTTTTCATCAATATTGCTTGCCACCTTGTTATAATGATGAACATTATTTACCGACTCTAGTGAACATTCTATATTCAAATATGAATTCAAACCGGAGCATTACAATGGTTGATTGGTCGAGAGGCGGTCCTCATCCTAGAAAATA
Source organism: Voacanga thouarsii (assembly GCA_026120185.1). NCBI lineage: Eukaryota > Viridiplantae > Streptophyta > Magnoliopsida > Gentianales > Apocynaceae > Voacanga > Voacanga thouarsii. Next base: position 2,750,219 of record JANUWF010001190.1, read on the forward strand.
TGGATGGGAGGATATAACAGATGAATTTTTGAATCAAATTCGGTTCAGTTCAAGATGTCTATATAATGGTAATACTATTTCAATGTGTTTCCTTTTTGCTAGGAAATTTCTGCCAAGTGCATTAGAGCAATTGCTAAGGGTAGCTCCTTTGGTGCTTGGTTTTGAGCCCTAAACATGTTTGTAAAAGTCATCAGTGACTTGCATGGACTGAGGTCAGATTTAGTAATTTTTTGATTTGTAACACAAATTTTATATTGAGGTACATAGTTTGCAAAGTTTTTGTAATCATCATTAGTTTATTCAAGCTATATATGTGATGGAGAAAGTACCTAAATGCATAACTTTTGAATGTTTTTGTTTCTTTACTTTTTATGATTATAGCTTTTGAATATGAATTCTAACGGTAATATTGTATAAGAGATAAAAATGTAAATCGAATTCACATATATTAATTTGTATTGGTTGACTTGAATTATTATACTTATATTGATTATTCAATTTGAAAATTTACAAGTACAAATTTTTTGAGGCCTCTGATGGTAGTGGAGGGTTTGGGACCTCACCATTAATAATTTTGGACACCTCGGTAGTACGGGAACTTGTATGTTTTTTCAAATATGAAATTTGAAGGCTAGTAAGAAAAGAACAACTAGTTTTCTAAAAAGAAATAAAAAATCTCTCTCCCTACTCATAGACGTAGGTTGCATTGAATGAATTATGTAAATCTTGTGTATTTTTTAATTATTATTTTTTTTATTTCGTGATAAATAATAAAAAATACTTCTAACTAATTGAATTATTACTTTCTCACCTAACTACCGAACTATACCAGATTTAAAATAACTACTTAAAAAGAGTATCTCCTTAATATTATTTTTGAGTTTTTATTTCTTTTTTCTTTTACCTTCTTTTTCTACCATATTTAATCATTAGATTATTATTCGAAAAACACATCTAATCGCTTCAATAAATTAAGCATCCTCACTCCTTTTTACAATTTATTCATTTATATTTATAATATGCAAATTTTTTAATTGAGTATAAACTACTTTTGCATTAACTAAGGGAAAGAAATTAATTTTCAATGAGTATGATTATGTGAAAACAATATATTTGTTTGACAAAAGTGTGTGATTCCTTAAAATTTAATCAATATTTTGGAACACATATTCCATTCAAACTTCCACTTTGCCAATAATAATATGTGCTTAATATTTTACATTCGATCTTGTGAGTATTGAAGGCGTTTATCTTTGACTTCTATTCTATTTTGGAAGCATAGCCTCTCGATATGGATAAGGTTTTCCATTATTCTTACCTTTTGGTTTTCTTTCTTCTTGCAAGAAAACATAAAATAATACATCGATGTCAAACTCGAGATCTTCAATTTTTACACGGATATAAATATTCACATAATATTTATTTTTATAATATAGTATATTCTTTCGTTAAATTTTTATAATTAATATTTTTTATTAAAGCAATATAAATTTTATTTTTAACACGGATGGTCATATCACCAATCACCATCACTATAATTATTAAGGGTAGAATTATAATATGCTCATATTTTTAAAAATTTTTATATGAAAACAAAATAAAATTTTAAATTCAAATCAAGAGAATAATATTCTGATATTATTGTACTCATAAGTTGCTAATGCAAATATCCTCTGCCTTGCTTGTTAGGGCAATGGAATTCGTGCAGATTCATTAGTGAAGTAATTAATACGCAATTAAAAACTTGTTTCGATATTTTTGGAAAAAATAAAGACTGTTTTAGAGTTTGTTTTGTTGAAAATACTTAAAATATAGTGTAAATAAATTTTATTTGCTAAATATAAATAATTTTATTATTCACTTCAGGATGTACTTGAATTTAGATTTTTGTTAAAAAATATTTATTTAAAATAAATAATAAAATTATAAATATTTAATAAATACTCCATTGGTCCCATAATATAAGTTGTTAGAAATTACTTTTGATGTCCCAAATTATAAGTCGTTAGGGGTTTTTCAAGAAGGTTGTTAAATTATTTTTACATTTTTATCTTTATTTATTATTATATTTCCCTCTCTTTTTTTCTTATTTCTTCTCTTATTTTCAAAACATTTAAATAGGAGTGTTTTATAAAAGAAAAAAAAAATAAAGTCACATTATTTTTAGAAATCTTAATATGTGTGAAATTAAGTCTAGCGACTTATATTCTTAGACGGAAGGGGTAACATTTATTTATTTTTTTCGTCAAAATAAACTTTGAAAATTTGCTTCTTTTTTTTTTTTCAGAAAACAGCAAAATAGGTTTTTAATTCCCTTCTGATCACTTCATTAATCTACAAATTCTAGCACGCAAAGTCAAGAATGAATAAATGGATCTGCAAGAATTCCATTGCCCTAACAAGCAAGGCAGGAGATACTCATATTAGTTACATAAATAGTAATATTTTAAAATATTATTTTTTTACGTCTGAATTTATTTTTTAAAATAATTTTGGATAAAGTTATAAGAATAATTTTATAAATTTAATTTTTTTTAAAAGAGGAGTGGAATAGTAAATTTATAAAAAATTAAAGTTGTGAATTTTGGATCTCATCGTAAATAAAAAGATCAAAATAAAAAACTCTGATTATTCATATTTACCACCGGCGGTGGGCATTTGACAACAGTGAAAATGGGGAAATCTGCGAGACAAGTTCCATACATCGTCAGATATATTCGCTTACCTAATCTGCTCCAGAGAATCTTATCGTCCCTGCGCAAAGTACAACTGGATGAAGGCTGCACAATTTGTTATGGTTAAATTGTGCGATAGTTTGAATTTATTTTTTAAAAAAATTACTATTAGTTATGAAATTTTGAGTGTGTGAATTTTTATTTTTGTGTAAATTTACTTATTTTTAAATTGTTTAGGATAAATTTAACATTTTTTGGTAAATTTTATGCTTCATACTGTTATTTATTCTGTTTCAAAAAATATATAATTACTCTTTTTATTTAAAAATATATATTTTTTCGCTTCACAATAATTGTTATCGTTACACAAACTATACAAAATAAGAAACTACTAACATTTATAGAGTTTATAGACAAAAAAGTTTGAATTATAATTATTAAATATTATTTTAAATTTGAGAAATTAAATAATATTATGACTTAGTAAAATAATAAATGACACATATATAATTAAAAAAAATAAAAAACACATTCTTAATTTTATAAAATAATATATAATTTGAAACATAAAAAATTTGTAAAAGTGATGGTTACAAATCTCATATATAAAAGAATCTCTAATATTTATAAAAATTTTATAACATTAAAATTATTTTATTCATTTCAAAATAGTTATTAAAATTTTTTATATTTTAAATTATTTCTTATTTTGTAAAATTAAGAATATATTTATTATTTTTTCTAATTGTATCATTTTTATTTATTACTCTATGAATATTAACATTTTCTTAATTTGTGTAATTTATATAATAATTATTTTAAAAATAGAGCATAAATTTATTTTAAAATTTTAAAATTATTTAATATTATAATTTAGTAAAGTAATAAATAATAAAGTATAATTAAAATAATAATAATAATAAATGTATTGTTAATTTTGTAAAATGAAAAAGTTTTTAGGGATGAGAGATAGTATTTTTAAATGGTTAGATTAGTTATAAAAGAATTGTGAGACAAGTTGCAGCTGTCACCGCAAATCCGATAAAAAGTACAGTGAGAAAAAACATGAAACGCCAGCACATGCAGTGACTTCCCCCCAGTTTCCCTCCCCCAGTCCTCTCTCCTCCCACCCTTACTCTCCGGCCAAACCGCTTTCTCCTATTCGTTTCCGTCTCTAAATCTCCGCCGCGTTGAACATCGGCTGCCGAATTCCAGAGATGGACGATTATCTGAAACTGTTTGTCGAGGAGACTTCCTTTTATAACGACGTTGTTCTACGGTCGCTCTTGCCGGAAAGTTGGTGGTCCCCGCTCCCTCACTTTTTCCAGGGCTGGCTACGGAACTACATTGGTGGTACATTGGTCTATTTCATCTCTGGTATCCTCTGGGGTTTCTATATCTACTACTTGAAGCGCAATGTCTATGTTCCTAAAGGTATGCTAATCAATACTTTTGCGTATTCGATTTTCTTTTCTGGTTTGTTATTCGGATTTTTGTTTGCTGAAACTATAAATCTAATTGTTTGGTAGCTGAATTTCCGATTTTGAGATTACATTCCGACTCTTTTGTTTACAAATTCGATCATTTTTCTTCTTCAAAGTTAAACTTACGATTCTGTTTAGAAGTGTCCCATGGGTTTCTTTGGTTGCTTTTTATATTTTGGTCAACTTCCTGATCTGTTATTGAGAAAATTTTAGTAGAAAATTTCACCTACTTATCCTTGTAGGGTCCATCTTGTGCTAATACATGTTCCTTTGACAGGGAAGAAAAAGAAATGATTTTGTCAAAATTGAGTAGGTTGATTTCCATCATTAACAGTAAAAGTGATTCATATTACTATAGTAATTAGTAGTGCAGGGCAAGAGAATAGAAATTAACACTTCATTGATTTATGGATCCAAGTTATGGTTGGGAATGAGTGAACACTACAATCTAAAAGCAAGTGCAGGATTATCTGACTGACCTAGAATTTGACTATACGATCCATGAGTTATTTGGTTCCTGAGTCCAAAATTTTTAATTTTTAGTTTGATTCAGTTCATGTACTTCTCTTACTCCTGAGTAATAAAGTTGGGATTTTTAGCAGACAAGGACAGTTTTCTGTAATACAGTTATCAAGCTCTTCTTGGTAATTGCTTTAGCTTGCTTACCTTCAAAGATACTCTCTCTGAAATTGCTTGGTAAGAGTGACAACTTCTGGAAACTGATTTAAGCTTTGATTTCAGATGCCATCCCTACAAACAAAGCCATGCTCTTGCAAATATATGTGGCGATGAAGGCTATGCCCTGGTACACTCTTCTTCCTACCATCTCCGAGTACATGATTGAAAATGGATGGACTAAATGTTTTTCGAGGATAAGCGATGTTGGTTGGCCTTTGTTCCTGGTGTATCTGAGTACCTATCTTGTAATTGTGGAGTTTGGAATCTACTGGATGCATAGAGAGTTGCACGACGTAAAGCCTCTCTACAAGTATCTTCATGCTACTCACCACATCTATAACAAGCAAAACACGCTCTCACCATTTGCTGGTAAGTTTTAGCTTTTAGAGATATACTTAGTGTTTCTAGAGGAACAAGCATGTAACCTGAGGAAGACAAGGGTAGAATTCTATCACTAGAATACTTATGTGAACTGCAGATATTGAAATGTGTTTCAAATTTGTGTGTCATGCAATCTACATATTACATCTGAAACGCTGTGAGAACACACTTGATCTATGAATACATTCTCACTTCTTCTTAATTGGATTGTTGTCCCTTACTAGAGAACAAGGCACCCTATCCTTTAGTATTTACAACCCAGTAACATTTTAGAGATGGTTGCTTATGCCTTGCTTGCATGTTTTCTTCTTTTGCATGCTAATAGAAAGGTGGTTTGGTATTTGGTATTTTGGTAATGCAATTCTCAATATTTCAAACCTTCTAGTGTGTAATGTAATTGAGTATTGTTATCTAATACTTACAGTTCACACTGATCAACAGTTAATATATTGGAAGCATAATGAAAAATTTGGGTCCAAGAGTTGTTAAAATTGATCTCCCAAAAGTTGCCTCCAATTGCTGCAAAGACTAGTTTATGCCTGCTTTAGTCCCAGTCCTCAAACTTGTGAGATCTATCCAAATAGGAACCATTTGATTTAATTATGTCTTGTATTGGAATATACCAATAATATTGCAGTTTGCAGCATGTCCCAATGATGTTCACAGACTTGACATACAAAAGAAGAAAGAATCCACGGGTTGTTACTTTGGATAGATTTAACGTAATTATATCAACGAAATTACTTGTCCTTGACCTTGACCATCCCATGCTTGAGGACATCCATGTTTTCTTGCTGCAAGGTCTTCTCCACGTTAGAGTTGATAGTAGAGGGAGATAGCAATCAATTTCATGGTAGGTTGTGCATTAGTATAGCAATCAATTTCATCTTCTTGTTTTTCATGCTTCAAATTATTATTCAGGAAGTATAAAGATGATTACAGTAGAGTGAACATTTCAGGGATGTCTGGCATCTTCTATTTTTTTGGGTTGCTTATGTCCATGTATATGGTCCGTTGATAGCACAGCCACACACTGACACCTGCAGTGATAAACATTAATTGCGTTCTCATGTGTAGCTATATTATGAGCTTTAATCCAAATACTTGAATAGTAATTGTCAGAGGGGTGTGCGTAAGCAGTGTTGCATTTGAACTATTCTTTTGTGCCTTGAGGACCTTTAATTTCTATTATGCCTCATAATTGGAAAGTTTTGTTGTGATGTACTGGATTAGAAATAATGTTGATGAGTTGAGCTCATTACTTAAAACTTCTTATAATATGGGGATTATCAAGTTTGAATTGCTGTAACTGGCCTTTAATACTAGAAAAAATGGCTATTAGATGTCCTTTTCATCTCTTGGGATCGCCAATTTCCTTAATATTGAGTAATTATGCATTATCAGATAAAGTAGTATAAGATAATGTGTTTCTTTCCTTGAGAGTAATAAGATGTCTTTCCTTGTCAGGTTTGGCTTTCCACCCAATAGATGGGATACTGCAGGCAATGCCACATGTAATTGCCCTCTTCCTTGTGCCAATGCATTTCACAACACACATAGCCCTCTTATTCATGGAGGCCATATGGACTGCAAATATCCATGACTGCATACATGGTAAAGTATGGCCAGTAATGGGTGCTGGTTACCATACAATTCACCACACGACCTATCGCCATAACTATGGTCACTACACAATATGGATGGACTGGATGTTCGGTACTCTTCGTGACCCATTGGAGGATGAATCCAAAATGTTGTGATTTTTATGGATTGAATAGAAATTTTGTTACCGACAGTTGTGGTCCTTGGGCTGGTTCTTCAGTTGAACTTCTGTATGTCCATTTGCATGTAAATTTTGTTTCTTGCTGATTTCTATGTGTTTGTAACTACTGGACAAGACTTAGGAGATGACTGACTTTGGCTTATTGGTGTATCTGATTTTTCTCTTATTATTAACCCCTTTTATGTGCTAAGTGCTGAGGATGGAAAAAGTTATGGTGCTCAAAATGATACCAAGTTGTATCCTTTTCTACTGGTTTGTTGCCTCTGGAAATCAAAGTTGAGCACGTAATACCATGACCATCTTACTTGCTGAGAGGGCTTTCTTGTTGAGTCTTTCTCCAAGTACTTCTAAGCAATTCTTGAGAATTTTCAACTTCCAACAAGCACTGAAAAAATGAAATTGTTTTCATAGCTTTTCTACCGAGGAAGTTGGGGAAGAAAAATGTTGATTTGTTCGAGCACACTTGCTCCTTTTGTTTGCATTTTTTTTTTCATTTTTTTGTTATGAAGAAAAATAAAAGAAGTGTTCTTTTGTTCATATTCAAGCATTTCTTTTTATCCAAAGGTGAGGAAAATTGAGTCCTCAGTTTAAATTACTCTCTTCCATTAAATGGCTTTGATATTTTGATTCTACAAGAAACTTTTACTCCAGTTGATTGTCAAGGAAAGTGAGATAGAAAAATAATCATAATTTTTATTTTTAAAATATGTCATTTGATTCATTATTTATAATTTAGGAAAGAAATCTGAAAAAATAAATGTAAAATATTAGGAAATCGAATTCTTCTTGGGAGGTAGTTAGACCTGTATTCGAACACGAACGAATCGAGCATTACATTTTCGAGTTCGAATATAATCGAATGCTGTTCGAGTTCGTTCGTTTATTATTCGAGCTTGAATTCGTGTTCGAGTTCGTTCGATTATTGTTTGATAATGTTCGAGTTCGTTTAAGTTCGAGTTCGAAAAACTCGATTAACGTTCGAGTTCGAATTGTTCAAGTTCATTTATTTTATATTTTATATTTTAAAATTTATAAGAATAATAATTCAAATTTTAATTAAAAATAATTGAATATTATAATATTAAATAAATATATAATAATATTATTAATATTAATATTATAATTATAATATAAGATTTATTCTTAATAAATCTTAATATTATAAAATACAAATAAAATAATTAATAAAATATAATTAATTTAAATATATATATAATATGTTCGCGAACGTTTGAATATGTTCGTGAACATGTTCGAGTTCGTTCGTTTATTATTCGAACTCGAGTTTGTGTTTGAGTTCGTTCGTTTATTAAACAAACGAGCCTTATTTGAACACGAACGAACTTTTGTTCGCGAACGTTCGGTTCATTTACAACTCTAGATGTAGTATTGTGATTCATTTTTCAAAGATTTTAACAATAAAAGATAAAAAAATTTTAAAATTAAAATAAATAAAAAAATTTATTCCAATTTACATTATTTACTTTATCTTTCACAGTTTTCCTTATTAATTCTTTCTCCTCTCACACCTCCCATAATTTAGTAGTGTATTAAAAATTTTTATTCTATATTATAATAAATATATTTTTTAAAAATTTAAAAGATTAAATATTTTAAAATAATTGTAAAATTTTAATTTAAATATATCATAATTTAATTAATTACATGAGAAGAAAAATTATTGAATTTTATATAAATACTTTAATTTGATAATAATCAAATTTTTTTTATCAATATTAGAATTTGAACTCAATATTAAGAATAGTTAGAAAATAAAATAAAATAAAGTTTATACTTAAATATGAGAAAAATACTATTTATATAATTTTTATTTATTATAATCATTAAAAAAAAATATATAATTAAATTGTACAACAATATAAAAGATATTTAAAAATAATTTTAAAATTTTTTATGCATATAATATTTTTTCTACAGAATTAAAAAATATTTTATATTATTTTATTTTAATATTTTTTAACCTTCCAAACAGAAAAATGTATTTTATCCGGAATCATATTTTGTAGATTTATTTTCTCAGAATTTAGATTCTATATGTGGGGCGGAGTTAGAATTTCTAGTGACCGCCCTCGTTGCCATTCATAACAACAATACGTAAAATGTTTTATTTTAAAGTATTAAAAAATATTTTATATTATTTTTTAAAAATATTTTTTCAACCTTCTAATAGAATAATGTATTTTATCTAGAATTATATTTTGTAAATTTATTTTTTCAAGATTTAGATTCTATAATACTAATTTCTTATGTACTAATTAGACGATGATGCCAGTAGATCTTTTTCTCCTTTTTTGGCTTAATAAAGGTAAAATTATTCTACCGAAGATAAATTTTTTAAAAAATAATATAAAAATTATGAATTTAGTTGATTTTAAAAATACTTTTTATAAATCAATTCTAAAAATACTTCTAAGTATTCATTATTTTTATGAATCGATTCTAAAAATATTTTTAAATCAACAAACTATGAGAAATTTTTGGAATTATATGTATTAATAAATTATATTATATAGTTTACAATTTGATTTCCGTCAGACAATGGGATTGTTAAAGGAGGCAGTTAGCCACCATCCCCGGATTCCAGTGTTTTGCCTCTCGCCCCACACATATCTATTATAATTCTCACGTAAATTATATCTTACAATTTGTATTGTATGATTGTATCCAGCCGCACGCACTTATCCATGGACCTTTGGTCTATGTTAGAAAGAGTGTCGGATGGTTACGCCTTTGGAGAAAACAAAAGCGTTCGTCCCTTTCCCGTGAACAATAATACGATTGAAACTGAGAAACTGCAAAAGCCTCTATTCTGTTTCGGGTCTGAAGATTTTCCAACTTTAGTTCAATGTCCGTGGCATTAATTTTTCCTCTTCTCTCAAATGGCCTCCAGTTTCCATACAGTGCCACCAAAATTTCCAAACTTGTGCTCTTTTCAAACCCACACCGAGCGACTTTAGCTACTGATTCCACTCGGGCCACTGCCATTGATCATAGCACCCAAAGCAGCGGCATTGAATCGAAACCTGAAGAATTCTCATTATCATCAACGGCCTCTTCAAATTCAAGTTCAGTTGTGAAGGCCCCTACGGCTCCATGGATGAAAGGTCCTCTTCTAGTTCAACCCAGTCAAGTCTTGGACCTTTCTAAAACAAGAACCAAGAAAGGGGCCGCCTTTAGCAAAACTGAAAACCCGGATAAGTCTCTTCGTAAAGTGGGTTCTGGGAGAGGTAAGAGAGAAATGAAGATGATTTTTCGAGGCATTGAGAAGCTACAAGAAAACAGAAGTTCAGAGGAAGTTCAACGAGGCCCAGAAAAGATTCAATTCAAATTCTCTCCTGGAGAGCTATGGGGAGATGGAGGTTCTGCGCTCCACAAGGAGGAAATGTTCTCTGAGAAAGCGAATAAATTGGGAGATAACCAGAAGACCGTGGAAGTATTTGAGTTTGATATACCAAGGGGAGAGGTCGAAGGAAGAGGGAAGCCAATAGTTGGCAGGAAAATGCCATGGGATAGAGATAAAAAATTTGTTTTTGGGAGAGTGAAGAGGGAGAGGTTAGTGACTGCTGCTGAATTGAATCTTGATGAAGAATTGCTGGAGAGGTTAAGAAATGAGGCTGCAAGTATGAAGAAGTGGGTGAAGGTTAAGAAAGCTGGGGTCACTCAAGCGGTTGTTGATCAGGTTAATTTGATTTGGAAGGACAATGAACTCGCCATGCTGAAGTTTGACCTTCCATTGTCTAGAGATATGGAGAGAGCACGAGAAATAGTTGAGGTGTGATTTCTTCTCCCTGGTTTCTTTTTATGTAATGACCATTAAATTATTTGCTTTTCGAGTTTAGCTATATAAAGATTTCTTCATCCGTTTCGTACCTATAGCAGGAAAAACAAGCCTAAAGGCCTGACCGTGTTTCAGCTGCATCCCTTCTAGTTTAATGTACTATAGTTAGTATTTCTAGTTAGTCGCGGAATATAACTTTTCCTTCTATCATATATTTCATAAAATGTTCTTTTTAACTTGAGTATATAACTCTAGGATGTCTGTCTATTGAGGCATTGTAGGGTGAATCCATAGAGCTGTGATTTGATTGGGATTTGTAAAAGATATGTGAAATCGCATATCTTTTCCTATGATAAGATACCAAAATTTTTGGGTAATATTTATGTTTTATGTTTCTTTGTCAGTTTAGCTTTTTCACTTTCTAAATGTAAGGAGTAAGGGATTTACTTGCGTTCTAAATCTGTCTTTGTTATTTTACCTGTGATATTTTATCAGTTATACTGACATGTTAATGGAACAAAAGTTATGTTTCATTATTGGATTACATACACACGGTCCCTCTCTCTCTCTCTCTCTATAGAGGTCTCTATGTGTATGTATTTTGTTATGTCTCAAAGACATCTGCCTGTCTGTCTAAAATATTTGCTTCATTTCCTTGCTATTTGTTAAGCAGACTAAGACTGGAGGATTGGTGGTGTGGAGAAAGAAAGATGCTCTTTTTATCTATAAAGGAAAAAATGAGCAATTGGCTACAGACAATTCTTCAAGAATTCAAGATAAGCTTGTTGGCTGTTGTGAAGATGCCATTGCCAGCTCTCAAGCAATCTCAAAATGTAGTGTAGCTGACACAATTAGGGAAACAGATAACAAAAAGGACAATTTGCTATTAAATAGGTCTCTTTATGAGATGGAAGCTGATAGATTATTGGATGGTTTAGGACCTCGCTTTGTTGATTGGTGGTGTCAAAAGCCTTTGCCAGTTGATGGTGACTTGCTTCCTGAAATGGTTCCAGGATTTCAGCCCCCAGTTAGGCTTTGCCCTCCTCATTCTAGATCAAAGCTGATGGATGATGAACTCACATACTTGAGGAATGTTGCTCACTCATTACCGACTCATTTTGTGCTGGGTACTTGCTAGTCTATGTTGATGATTATTTGCTCAGATTTCATTTTCTCTCAAATATGTGATTGATTAAATTGAAACATCCCTTGATCATGACTGCTTGGCACATGTAATATTTCATACCTTGAACTTCTTTCCATCTTGATCTCAACCCTGAGTTTCTGTGTGTGGAAAACTATCATGCTTTCATCCATGTGCACTTAAATTGTAGTATCTAATTGCCTCCATTTCTGTGTGGGTTTTTCTACAAAGATAGACATCTAGATATGAAATATCTAATTGCCTCCATTTCTTACCTAATTACTGACATGACACCATGCAGATATTTAATGCTGTGGCTGGTATCTGTAGCCCAAAATCTTTGCAAAAAAAACTCTTTAATCAACTTAACTTTTGTCTAATGGGAGAGAGAATAATTGGTTTATCACAGATAAATTGGAGAGATCATCAAAATGGACCACTGAATTTGAGTATTTGTGTTGATAGACATTCAAAACTCTCATTTTTCTTTGTCTTGCCTGAAGGGAGAAATAAGAAACTTCAAGGCTTGGCCATGGCCATCTTGAAACTGTGGGAGAAATGTCATATTGCAAAGATTGCTATCAAATGGGGTGTTCCAAACACAGACAATAAGCAAATGGCTTATGAGCTCAAGGCAAGTCTGAATACAACAATTTAAAGCTTTTGATATTGGAAATTAGGCATTTGTAGCACTGGATTTCTTTTCCATACATAATCAGGAGAAACAAGGTCACTATGTTGATTACCTTTGAAGTGTATAGATTATGGTAAAAATTTTCTTTTGTGGAGATCATGCTAACTGGACTTTTATGTCACTGCATGGAAGTTATGCATATGAATATCTTATGAGATGCTCAATTTCTAGTGCAGTGTCTCACTGGAGGAGTACTCTTGTTACGTAATAAGTTCATTATAATTCTTTATAGAGGGAAGGACTTTCTTCCTTCTCAAGTTGGAGAACTGGTCGCTGAGCGAGAGTTGGAGATCATGAGATGTCAACTCTGGGAAGAAACTGCACGACTAAGAGCAAGTGAAATGTGTTCCTTATCTGAGATACCATCAGTAGAGTCTAGTGCCATTGGAACTTTATCAGAATTCTGGAGTATTCAATCAGAATGTCTGAACCTGAAAACTAAAACAAGTGAAGTGGAAGTGCAGATGGAAGCTGAAAAGCAGAGATTAGAAAAGGAACTGCAAAATCAACACCACAAACTTTTAATTGTGGGATATTACCTCTTGCCTATTTCATTTTTCATTCTTCTGCTGAGAGCTGAAAGGTTTTCTGGATTTGATTTTGCAGTTAAAAAGGAAGATTGAGAGATCAGCCGAAAGATTAGCAGAGTTAAATTATGCATGGAGACCTGCAGAGAAGGATGCAGATCACGAAATGATGACACAAGAGGAGAGAGAGTGTCTGCGACAAATGGGGTTAAAAATGGAGACCACCTTAGTACTTGGTAAGATAGAACATTTTGATTTCTTCCTTCTACATTTTCCCTTCATTATAAGCCTTTGCAGCATTGTTCTTGTCTCTTTCTTTTTCTGTACTTCATTTGGTCTTTCTAGTTGAACAGATTTCTCAAAATTCTTATTGGTTTTTGTGGATTTAAAATTAGGTTCTCTAGCTCTAGAATAATTGGTATTATTTAGTGTCTAGTGCCTTGTAACAAAATGAAGTCTTGTGACCATCTGTTAGCAAAGAGAAACAATTCAATATGCCTTTTCATCACAGCTTTGAGTTGGTGTAGCATAAGATGTATGTTTCACAATGTATCATCTAGGCGAGCTATTACTTCCCCCAAGATAAACTGGTCTTGTCACTGCTGATGCTTTTAGCAATGCCACTTATTACATGTGGATGTATGCATTGCTTAACATCATTTAATTGTTGACTTTAGGGAGACGTGGGGTTTTTGGTGGTGTAGTTGAGAGCCTACATCAGCACTGGAAGCATAGAGAAATTGTGAAGATCGTTACAATGCAGAGAAGGTTCTCCCAGGTAATTTATACTGCCAAATTTCTTGAAGCAGAGAGCAAAGGAATGCTGGTATCTATAGAGAAGCTTAAAGAAGGCCATGCTATCATTATATATCGTGGAAAAAATTATAGACGCCCAAAATTGGTACTTTCAAGTCTTCTAAACAAAAGAGAAGCGTTGTCTAGGTCACTTGAAATGCAGAGAATTGGAGTAAGTAAAATCTCTCTGTCTGTGAGATATTCTTTTTTTAATTTAAAATATTAAATGTGATAATAAGCATTGAGTTATGTGGGGATACAAACTCATCCTCTTTTCTTTCTCTTATCTATGTTATTTTGAATTAGTCACTGAAGTTTTTTGCCAATCAAAGAGAGCAGACAATCTCCAGTTTGGAATCCAACCTGGTAAGCCTGTCTACATTTTTGTGATGCCAATTATAAACAAATCAAACTAAGAAAGAGACTCAACAAGTTATGCTTTTAAGTAATTTATTCCTTTAATATTCCAAAGCTTTTGTCATGCAGCATATCTTAGATTTGAATTGTATATCTCTCTATTCATTGATTAGTTGATTAAAACTGGTAATTGGCAGGCAGACTTAATGAAACAAAGAGTTAATTTGGTGGATAGCTATTAAACTGCTGTGCACAGTTGGCAGATGTGTGACTATTCTTGCATTTCCTGGTCCTTACAATGCAACATTTGACGTCATATTTCTCACCCCAAGGTTAGAGTTTGTAAGCTTTGAGGCTTTGATTGCTGGTTCTTGTGTCCATGCTGGCAAAATATGAGAATGGAACACTCATAAAAAGACAGCCTCCTTGCATTCCAATATTGAAGTTGTTGCCAAAAAAAATTTTCTGCAATACCTGATATGAATTTGCTACTGCTCTAAAAACTCTTGGAAATTCATAAGATTCGTCTTATTTGTAATTAAACACTAGTGTGCAATCTTATATCTGATGTGAATTTGTTAGAAATTGTGGATGAGGTGCCACATGTGGCTGGAGTATTTTGGGCCAGTGGTTTATATTTACCAAGTAAAGTTGAAATTTTCTTACATATCACCATATGAACCACTTCTGTGTGTGCTATAAGGAAAATGCAGGGCGGAGGGCAGCGAGGTGAGCCGTTTAACTTGACAGAATTAATCAGTAAAGTTTTCATCAAATAAACATTATTTAAATGGAAACCAGAGTATAGAGACTCCTACTTGCTGGGTTCAAGAGGGTCCTATAGCGTTGTTTGCTCGTAAACCTTGTTGTGCTAAAGGGTTTTCCGATGTACAAATGAATTCTCCAAAAAAACTGAAATAAATTTCTAGAACCTGGTACTTGAAAATTTGAAATTAATTCATTATCTAGATCTGCTAGAACACTCATCTCTTGATCATGGTATCACTTGAAAACCAGATGATTTCACTCAACAGAACATGATACCAGAGAAACCAATAGATGATACCACTGGATGAAAAATGTACCTTTGAATCTCTTTATGGGTGGTTACTTGAACTGTGTATTGCTGAAGGAAAGAAAGGTCTAGAAGTCCGAAAGCTAGTCAACGTTCTTGGTTTAATCAATGTAATGCAAGAATAAAAATGTCCATTCTTCTTACTACTACATTATTCTGCTCAGGAGTTTATGTAGGTGGGGCCACTGAAGCTTTTCGTATGGGCTTTCTATTTTTGTTTTCCAATAAAGTTGATGTGACTATTTTTGCACAGAACCTGGTAATTCCCTTTCTCCTTGCTTGTTCCTGTGTGAAAATCTCCAAATTGTCTTTGGTTAATTATTGAACGCCTTGGCTACTTAAACATAGCTTTGATCTCTGTGTACACCTATCGAGTTAGCAGATCAGGAAAAACATTTTTTTGTAATTTCAAATGCCATGGACATTTGAATTATCTCTGCCTGATGTTGAAGGATAAAGATTACTTGGGAAACCTGAAAACTTGTGTTTTTCATGATGTTATTTCTAAACTTGGTTCTTATTCTGGCCTAATGTGTATCCTTTGTAGTCAAGCCAGGATTCTGCTGGGTTGCTATGCGGAGATTAAAATCCTCTGAAAGGATAACTGAAATATTGTCTTTCCTCAGACGGAGACTTCGTGTACTGTTTCATCAATGCCTGAGCACCAAGAGAATATCGCTCGTGTTTAGATGGAGGATTGGTGGACTCCACTGTGAGCAGCAAATTTATCAAATTGAATAAAGGTTGAATGTTCACAAGGAGAAGACTGAAGTACTTGCTAGAACTTGAGCTGCTGTTTACTTAAGTGGAACAATGATACTAGTTTCACATATAATAAAATCAATAGCAGAAGCACTTCTAGTGGTAAAAAACTTGTTCCATTTGACCTTGCCATCTGGCAAAGGAATACATCAAGTGTTGGCCAACTGGAATTTGCAGTGCAACCACAGTGCAGAAGTTCGGCCTGGTAGAGTAATCGAAAAGAGTTGAAATTGTGGGTGGTGCTGTATGGATTGCCCGGACAGATATCATTCAGTGAATCTTTTCGGCAACATCAAGATTGTGTGATAAGCTACTGATTGCGATTGCAGTGTCATTGAAAGAATAATGATATGGGGGAAACCACCTTGGCTGTTTGGCTTCAAAACCTTGATGGCCACAATTTTTGGCTGCCCATCTCTCCCCAAAAGGCTAATTGATTTTTTGGGCATTGGCACACTTAAAGAGTTCAGTGTAGATTCCATATTAATCATCCTCTGCACCAGGAAATACAGGGCTGTGGATTAACTCAAGAACGATAAAACAAGAGAAGATTGGGGAGGAGATGTTGATGCATTTTAGGAGCACTAAGGAGTACTGCTAGTATTGGCTTTCCTTCCTGCTGAACGAAATATGAGCATCCAGGTAATATCAAACTAAAGTGGAATTTCTCTGATTCTTCCAAATTGCAAGATGGAGAATCCTCTGTGAATTTTGTCTTGAAGGGGACCACACTTTGAGAGGGTGTTCTTAGGTGATTATCTTCCAAATAATTAATGAGTATCTCTTAACTAGTCAAGAAATATCTCCACAGGTCAGTATACACTAAAAATTTGTGGTATTCCTTTAATGTGTGTTATGTTTTATTAGTTTTAATTGAACAGTTTATGCACATCTTAGCAAGAATGTTTATCAACATCCTGTCATAGGGGACTCCCATATTTTGTCTTTGTTTGAATTTTGAATTGGTCTAGAAGGTCAACTGTTACTGGCATTTAACTTCTCAATCTAGAAGAAGAACCAGTCTCCTTTCGTTTTGTTTGATGAAGTAATTGTCCTTGATTTGCGGGTGCTATTGGACTTGCAAGTCTCGGGTTATTAGGATTGGGAGAGACGGGTTTGCAAGATTGAATAGCAGAAAGAAAGGAATATAACCTATTTCTACACTAAATGACACAGCTTGACTAAAATCCTAAGGGAACTTTTGCTGTTGCCTAATCAAAACGAGTCGGATTCTCTCAATTCTTCTGCTGTTGTATTTATCCATTCCTGTTTTTAGTGAGATTGTTCTAACTTGATTTGCTCGTTTGTTTCCATCATGCCTTGCGACTCTCCCAACTGTGTTGGAAAAAAA
This sequence comes from Voacanga thouarsii, assembly GCA_026120185.1. NCBI lineage: Eukaryota > Viridiplantae > Streptophyta > Magnoliopsida > Gentianales > Apocynaceae > Voacanga > Voacanga thouarsii. The sequence continues at coordinate 2,767,724 of JANUWF010001190.1, forward strand.
TATTGCTTCTTCTGATAAATAGTTTGCTAGCTACTTTTGACAAGAGAGACCATTTTGAGGAGTTTCTGATGAAGGTTTAAAATATGACCATTTTAGGCAGTAAGTCAGAGAACAAAGAACAAAATACTCCACCCCCCCCCCCACCACACACACAGCCCACCAAAAAAAAAAAAAAAAAAAAGGAAAAGAAAATGAGCCATTGCTGCATAGCAGAATGAAAGGGAGAAAAAGGTTTATACATTTCGTCTAGGCAAGGAATCATTTTGCTCGTAGTATGATGTTGATATTTCATCCCCAGATTCTTGGACGAACCTTTCAGCTGCAGGAGAATACAGATAAGGCTTTGGCGGGATTTGCAAAGACTGTAGGCTTCCTTCCAGCATTTCTACCACCTTGCTCATTGATGGACGGTCAGATGGTTTGGTCTGGATGCACCATAGTCCCACTAAAATCATCTTCCTTGCAGCCTCTTGTTCCTCTGCATTCATGACGCCTTCAAGTCCCAGGCCCTTCCCTAGCTCGACATGATTGTATATCCAATCTGGGAAATATGTTTCACTACTTTTGTCCTTATCTGGTTCAACTCCCCTTAAACCAACCATTTCGAGAACCAGCATTCCGTAGCTATAGACGTCAGACTTCTGAGAGACTCCTCCAAAGTTTTGACAAAATACCTCGGGAGCAATATATCCTGGAGTCTCTCGGGTACTCAACATTGAGAAAAGACTCTTTTCTCTCACATTGTTTTGGAAGGCCAAAATCAGAGATTTTGGGAAAGAATTCTTCATCCAGGAGGATGTTATGAGGTTTTATATCAAAATGAACAATTCTTGTGTGGCAGCCTCGGTGCAGGTATTCCAACCCTCGTGCAATTCCCACAGCAATCTTGTACAGCATATTCCAATCCAAGTGATCTTTATTAGGTGTTCCCTTCTTGCATATGAACCTGTCTAGAGATCCATTTGGCATGAATTCATATATCAAAGCTTTTTTACTCCTCTTGTAACAGAATCCAAGCAGATTGACGACATTAATATGGGAGGTTCTACTAATGCTGGCAACTTCATTAAGGAATTCCTCTCCATTTCCTTTGGTCTCAGTCAATATCTTTACAGCTACCGGACGACCATCACTTAGCTTTCCCTTGTATACACTGCCGTAACCTCCTTGGCGGAGTTTTTCAGTGAAGAAGTATGTTATTCTCTTGATCTCTGAATAGCTGTATTCCTTTGGTGCAATGGATCCATAGTTCCTGAAAAAATCATCTATATGCTGATTCTTTCCTTCTTCTTTCTTCCAACAAAGCTCAGCCTTGAAGTAGATTGTCGCAATTGACAGTGCGATTATAATAGCCATGCCTGTTGAGATCTCTGAATCGAGATCGGAGCTGGTTAAAACCATTTAATATGGGCAAAAGATTAATGCAGTATACAGTTTCTAGATATGACTAATTACTAAAGTTAAAACAGATTTTGGGTCAGGAATTGCTGCTTTTTATGTTTTGGAAAATTCTTAGGTAAAGGTGCAGCAGCTTAGGAAAGCTGTTCCAGTATAGGGTGGCATTATTTGTTTCTATGATCATGCTTTGTAACTGGAAGCATTACGGCATGGTTAAGTATTTCCCAAAGTTGAGGTACAAAATAGAGAGCCATTTGAATGTAAAGAACATAACTGCTTACCTATCGCAATTTTGGACCGAATACTGAGCCTTGATCCTAAACCTGCAAAAACTGAAACACTTTCTCCATCTCTGCAAGTATAGTTATAAGTTCGATCAGCACAGTGGCAAGCAAATGACTAGGAATACGGATTGTGTCCACACAGACCAAGAGATAGAATACAGACATCACAAAGGGTATTATTTGCTATCCATAACAGTTCAAAACCAGATGCAATAGCCTCTCTCGCATCAAATCCTGCAAACCCTGCGAAGTAAGGGTTTGATAGTTGAGTTGCTGTCCACTGGTTAAGCGGAACTACAATGCTTGTTTCGCATGAATTACTAGGTTGAGGAACGGAAGCATTTCCAATCACGTAAAAGATTGTTCCATTGGATCTTGCCGACGGGCCGCAATCTAGTTTTCTCGCAATTGGCAATTTGGGATCCGGAGCATTACCAAGAGGTCAAAGACTTCAAGAATCGTATTGGTAAAGACAATATTTACAAACGTAACTGAAGAGGTTGAAATCCATGGTGGTATTACGAAGAATTCTGACAGCTATAGTTGAATAGGTCTTCCCTTACCACCCTAAGAATTTGAGACGAGACACCAATCGTAAGTAGGAGCGACAATATTGAACACGACATGATACGAAAGCGACACGGTTATAGCGGGTTAGGGTTGGAGTTTTGTGAGTTCGGGTCGAAACAGGTCGATTCGTTTAGCTTTAAATGTGTACATGTCATAAACGGGTTCAACTCGTTTTAACCCGTTTCAACCCGCGAACCCGTTTAATTTTTTTTAATATTTATATTTAATACTTTTTGTAATCCCCTACAAATTTCACTATAAAAAATTAGATAATTTAATTTTTTACATGAATTAATTGAATTAAATTTTATTATATGAATTAATTGTATTGTTTGTGTGTCTGTTTTGTTTAATTATATGAGACCTCTTAAGAAAAATAAATGATGTTAATGTGGCTATTTACTTGATATATAGTAAATGAATCATTTTTAATTAATTATTATTCAGTGTTTATAATAATAATATTATTACAATGATTTTTAGTTAGAGAAAATAATTTTTTGAACAATCCAATTTTATTGCAAAACTACATTTGTTTAGATTTTTAAGATTAAATCTTATGAATTTATTAAGATCTCTAAATATTGAGTGGGATATTTTGTTATTTTATTAGTTTTTTATGACTTTATGGGTTGTTTTATTAGTTTTTTAATTTTATATGATTTAATTTAATTTTGTAAAATTTTTTGTGTAATGGTGCACATATTGGTGGGTTTAGTAAGTATTCGGATTAACGAATTTAATAATTATCTATTTAATTTTTATGTCTAATCGTGTCAACCCATTTTATAACACGAACACGACACGAGAATAAACGGGTTGACACGACACGGCACGTTTATTAAATGGATCGTGTTTGGGTTGACATGTCGAGTGTAATACACGATCCACCAATCCGAACATGACACGATTGTCACCCTTAATCGTAAGTACACTGAATGTGGTTGAGAGAATAGTGATTAGAGGGACATTGCCATTGCAATTTAGCTCGAAACTTGGATGGCCACAGAAGTCTGGCCGGCCGCCTCACCAGAAAGGGTAACTGAGGTTCTAGAAGGTGGAACACATGGGTATTGATTTACTACAGACTGCGTAACGAGAATCTTCTGCACCAAGAGATGAAGGGCTGTGCATTTGCAAGAGGTTTATGATAATGCAAGAAAGAAGGATCGGAAGGACGGCAGAATGCGTGACAATACTGGTACGTGGAGCCGGAGAGAGCTGCATGACAATATTGGAAAAGCCAGTACCCAGTAATATCTCACAGGAATCTTAATTAAGTAAACTCTCTCGGCGTCTTCCGTCTTTGGACAGAAGCAAGACTACATTAGAGTCGATAACAATTGCAGTCAAGGTCTATATTTTTTAATTAGCACACTAACCTTGACACCAGGAACAGAAATGGGATCCACTTCCCTCACTGCCATCCTGAACAGGAAAGCTGGAAAGGCACCTTGAGCTGCTGGGTTCCGCTGCAATAAATTGTTATTGCCTGGTGTGGACTGAGGAGTAGACCAGAAATAGTCTTAACACTTAGAAAAATAAACAGCTTTTTTAATTCCTTCCTACACAAATATTTTTGTACTATTTACTTTTACAAGATTATGACTTTCCTAGTTTTTTTTTTCCTTTAATAGAATGCAGGTTATAAGGAGCGGAAAAAGGAATAGGAAAAATGATAGACGTAATTTGGTATCAAACTTGAGACCTATATATCGAATAATAATTTTTTTACTTATTACTGATTAAGAATAGGCCCTTTTATGTTTGCTGGGCTTGCCTAAATTTTGGGAGACCTGTTGCCTAATTTAATTTCTTAGCGACTCACCCGACATATGTGAATGTTTGTCCAATTGATAGAAATTTTCTTATTGAGTGAGAGTTAAGAGTTCGATTGCCTACTTGTGCATTCATCTTCCCTTTCATGTCACTTCTGAAAGTGATCAGCTCTACTACAAGAAGAAATTCACCGTAAGAAGAAAGTCACCGTGCTGATGAATTTGGTTCCTGAAGTCAAGATGCCATCGAATATCAAGGATGGCACAGCCTCGACAATATGACACTGCTTTTCGTTGGAATAGAGCAAAGATCATGGCAAGATTTTGTTGCTTACGTAGCGGGATGGTTTTGTAGGCATGTACAGAGGTTACAAGCCAGGCATATACGCTTGCCTCTTAACAATTTGTAATTGGGGTACTGGATACAAAAAGATCAATGGATAACAGAAGCCAGCAACTTTTTTACCTTTAATTGGCCTCTGTTCAGATTCAGAGCAACAATGAGAGAGCTCCCACTGCAAACCAAAAGGAAATGGAGAAAATGTTACAATTTCAGCCGACAATCAACCTTTCTTTCCAGTTGTTATGATAATGATGCTTCGGATAATGATGCTGCGGATGATTCTTGGAAGGACCTTACAGCTGCCGGAGAATCTAACAAATTAGGCTTAGGAGGGGTTTGCATAGACTGAATACTGCCTTCCAGCATTTCTACCACCTTACTCATTGATGGACGGTCAGATGGCTTGGTCTGGATGCACCATAGTCCCACTAATAACATCTTCCTTGCTGCCTCTTCGTCCTCTGCATTCGTGACACCTTCAAATCCAAGGTCCTGTTCAAGCTCAAGACGCTCATATATCCAGTTTGGAAAATATGTTTCGCTAATTTTCTCCGTCTCAACTTGGATTTTACCTTTTAAGCCAACCATTTCAATAACCATCATTCCATAACTATAAACGTCGGATTTGTGCGAGATGCCCCCCAAGCCCCTGAAAAATACTTCTGGTGCTATGTACCCAACTGTCCCTCGGGCACCCATTGTGGATAGGATACTCTCTTTCTTCTTGCATAGTTTTGCTAGTCCAAAATCAGATATTTTTGGACAGAAGTCTTTGTCCAAAAGGATGTTAGGAGGCTTTATGTCGAAGTGGACAATTCTTGTGTTGCAACCTTGGTGCAGATATTCCAGTCCCCGAGCAGTGCCCACTGCAATTTGGTATAATACTTTCCACTGGAGGCGACAATCTGCATCCTGCGACTCCCCCATACATATGAACTTGTCTAAGGACCCATTTGGCATGAATTCGTATATCAAAGCTCTTTTGTTCCTCTTGTAACAGAAACCCAGTAGATTGACGACATTAACGTGGGAGGTTCTACTAATGCTGGCAACCTCGTTAAGGAATTCCTCTCCATTTCCTTTTGTCTCACTCAACACCTTTACAGCTACCAGACGACCATCACATAGCTTTCCCTTGTATACACTGCCGTAACCTCCTTGGCCGAGTTTATCAGTGAAGAAGTTGGTTATTCTCTTGATCTCTGAATAGCTGCATTCTTTTGGTGCAATAGATCCATAGTTCCTGAAAAAATCATCTATATGCTGATTCTTTGCTTCTTCTTTCTTCCAACAAAGTTCTGTCTTGAAGTAGATAGTAGCAATTGACAGTGCGATTATAATAGCCATGCCTGTTGAGACCCCTGAATCGAGATCGGAGGTGGTTAAAACCATTTAGTATGAGCAAAAGATTAATGCAATAGACAGTTACAGACAGATTTTGACTTCCAATTACTGCTTTTTATCTTTTGGAAAATTCTTGGGTGCTGTTTAGGGAAGCTGCTCCAGTTTTGGGGTGGTATTATGTCTATGCTCATGCTTTGTAACTGGAAGCATTACCGCATGGTCTTTTAAGTATTTCCCGATGATAAAGTACAAAATAGAGAGCCATTTGAATGTAAAGAACATAACTGCTTACCTATCGCAATTTTGGACGGAATACTGAGCCTTGTTCCTGAATCAGCAAAATCTGAAACACTTTCACCATCTCCGCAAGTATTGTTATAAGTTCGATCAGCACAGTGGCAAGCAAATGACTTGGAATACGGATCGTGTCCACACAGACCACCAGATTGAATGCAGAAATCACAAAGGGTATTATTTGCCATCCATCGAAGTTCAAAACCAGCTGCCATAACCGGCATCGCATCAAACTCTGGGACGGAATTTGATATTTGAGTTGCTATCCCCTGGTCAACTGGAACTACAATGCTTGTTTCGCATGAATTACTAGGTTGAGGAACGGAAGCATTTCCAATCACGGAAAAGATTGTTCTATTGGATCTTGCCCACCCACAATCTAGTTTTCTGGCCATTGGCCAAGTGGAGTTTTCCGAGCAACCAAAGTATAGATACAAGCTGAGCCTCTGGTAAGAAACGTAACTGAAGTGGTTGAAATCCATGGTGGTATTAGGGAGAATTCTTTGACAGCTATAGTTCAATAAGTCTTCCCTTACAACTCTAAGAATGTGAGATGAGTCCTTAATCTCATTTACACGGTATGTGTTTGAGAGAATAGTGATAAGAGCATCATCGCCATTGCAATGTAGCTTAAAACTTGGATGGCCACAGAAGTCTGGCCGGCCGTCTCCCCAGAAAGGGTAACTGAGGTTATAAGAGGAACACATGAGTGTTGGCTTACTACAGACTTCATAACGGGAATCTCCTGCACCAAGAGATGAAGGGATGTGCATTAGCAAGAGGTTTATGATAACGCAACAAAGAAGGATGGGAAGGACAGGAGAATGCATGACAATACAGGTAGGTTGAGCCGGAGAGAGCAGCTGCTATCAATATAGGAGAAGACAATTCCCGTTAATATTGCAACCTCAATATCGGAGAAGACACCGTGTGTAAAATCCGACTTTTTAGAAATATTTTGGATTTTATTACAGATTTTTTAACGTATAAAATAATGTTCAGATTCTAATAGTGATATATGGTACGAAGGCTTTTATCATTAGATATGTAAATACATATTTAAGAAATAGTACGAAATTAAAATTTAGAATTTTATTTTGTGATTATTTTATTTATTTGTTAAATTTTTAATCATATTACTTTTAAGTACTTGATGAGGCAAATATAAAATTAGTTTTCTTTTCTTTTTATATATTTAGTTGAACAAATTGTATTTGTATTTTAATCACACTTATCTTGAAAATATATTTTTAATATTATTCAATTTATTATTTGTTTAAAGAAATATTTAATTATTTAAATTTTGACAAAAGACGTCGAATTATTGAAAAAGGACACCGCACCCTGCAATAAATTGTTCTTTCCTGGTGTGGACTGAGGAGTAGACCAGAAATAGAGTCTTTAAAACACTTAGAAAAATAAGCAACTTTTTTTTATTCCTTCCTACTCAAATATTTTGTACAACTTATTACTTTTATAAGCTTATGACGTTTTCGTGTTTTTTTTTATTAGCGTGGAGTTTTAGGCCTTCGATCCGACTGGTCTCCACGGGCCTGGAGTACCGCCATGTAAAATCCTCCAATAATATCGGCAAAATCAGAATATGCCCTTTTGTGTTTGCGTAAATAAAGGCTATAGGCCTAAATTTTGGGAGACTCACGTTGGGATATGAGAATGTTTGTCCAATTGATAGATCTTTTTTTTTTCCCTTCAAATATTTCATTACGAGTGTCTCAATATGTTTTTATCTTAGAATTATATGTAAAAAAATATAAATCGTGAAATGTGTAATTTAGAGTTAGGAATCGAACTCGTGTATGAATAATATAAATTGCGTAATGTATAGCTAGACAAAGACGGATATAGAATTGAATCATTGGGGACCAGTAACAAATTAAATTAAATTTAATATGTTTAATAATTTATAAAAATAATAATATTAAATTATATTAAAATAGTTCAAAAATATAATATAGAAATATAATGCATCAAAATACAAATTCTAATTCTTTCAAATAATGAGAAAAATTTATAAGTGAATTTAAACTATTTTTTTTTTACAATTTTCTTTTCAATATATACTATCAAACCATTTGATAAAAAATTACCTTCCATCTTACTTCCAAATTTGGTATTTACCATATTCATAACTGAAAAAGATTGTTCCGTAATAACTCTTATCTCGATCATCCATTGACCAATTTAAATATAGTAAATAACTTTTCAAAATTAAAAATTCGTATCACATGATGAAAATAATCAAATTACAATTTTAATTGTATAATTTTACGTTCATTGAAGTTCTTAAACTTTTTTTTTACTATTCTATTATTTTATAATATTTATATAAGATTAATTTTAAATATTTAGAAGAGTCAATTTATTATAAATTCTATATATATATATATATATATATATATATATATATATTTTGGGAGGTTGTGGTTCCAAATTATTAGGTATCAGAAATCGAATTTGTAATCTCACAAGAGTACCATCATATATAAGTTTGCTATTCAATATTTCGCTATAGAAATTTTCTTATTGAGTGAAAGAGTTAAAAGAGTTCGATGCCTACATCTTATAAGTTTGCTATTCATCTTTCCTTTCATGCCGCTTTTCACTTCTGAAAGTTATTAACTCTACTACAAGAAGAAAATAACACTCTGATGACTCTGGTTGGAACAACAATGAGAGACCTCCCACTGCAAACCAGAAGGAAATGGAGAAAATGTTGCAATTTCAACCTACAATCAACCTTTCTTTCCCGTTGTTGTGACAATGATGCTTCGGACAATGATGCTACAGATGATTCTTGGAACCTTACAGCTGCCGGAGAATCTAACAAATTAGGCTGAGGGATATGCAGAGACTGAATACTGCCTTCCAGCATTTCTACCTGCTTACTCTTTGATGGATGCTCAGATGGCTTGGGTTGGATGCACCATAATCCCACTAACAATTCCGTTTCAAATATAAACATAATAAAGTTTAATTTTTTTTCGATCTCGTTTTACCCGATCTCTTTATATCATATATAAATGTCAAATTTTATAATAATATAATAATTTTATTTAAAAAATAGAAAAAGAAAAAGGGGCACTTAGTGTGTCACGCCCCGTACCCGCCGGACGTGACATGGCCGTACCACCAAAGTCATAACCCGATAATACGAAGTTTTACATCAAAATTTAAAACCACAAAACATATTTTCTTCCAAAATGATAACTAAATAATTTCATAATTAAATCTTCCTCAAAGAAATTATATCAAAATCCATAAAACTAATTTTTACACCTGTCCCATTGAGTACTAAAAAACATAGGTAGAACTTAAAATAAATAAGATAATATAAGTCACTGAACGAAATCTCAGAATTCGACTCTGTGTTATACGTCCAACACAATCTTAGTAGAAAGTGCTTTCGCACCACTGATCATCATTAAAATCTGAAAGGAGGAAATATTAAAGGATGAGCCAACCACGTGCTCAGTAAGTAGTAATGAATCACTTTTCTCGAATAAAATTTATTACAGACCTCTATATAATATATGTACATGTCCACCGCATTAACAATTACATTCACAAATAATAATAATAACAACAAAAAATAATAATAACAATAATAACAACTATTATCAAATAGTTAGTTTTAAATTATTCTTATAACATACTAAGAAGAATATAAGTTTTTCATTTAGTTTTAAATTATTCTTATAATATACTAAGGAGAATAAAACTTTTGTTTATATAAAAATAGCAACCTCAATAAATCTCAAATTATTTTCATGGAATATAAATTTTAAACATTTTTTAAAAAATATACTAACTAATTTCTTTTGCTTCAAATATCATATCAATTAATTTAACAAAATTAATATGAGTATATGCAAAAATATCAGACAAATCGAAACATTCATTCACACCAAATTCATACAACCATTACCTTCTTCTAACTGAATTAACTTATTCCGTTAGAAAAATTCAAAAAGGCTTAACCCGGCCTTAGCAGTCCAAAAAGATTAAAACTTCGTCTTGCATCAATTCCAAAAAGACGAATTCAATCTTAACATTATTCCAAAAAGGTTTAACCCACATTTGAGGCATCATATTCAAATAAACATAAACAAATCCATCATGTACCAAATTCATCAAATATATTCATACGAAACCATGTATCCATATAATACAAATATCGAAATACACACCATACATTAACCAATCATTAAAACTTATACTTTGAAAAAAAATACCATATTTTATTCAGGAATTTTTTTACTGAAAATAACGTTTTATTCTATTATTCATACAAGAAAATCGAAAAGATTTATTTCTACTAACCTCTTAATATCGAGGCTTGAAAACTGTAACAGTCTACGGTATTTTTTCTTCATATCTAGTTGAACTCTCTTCCTCTTTCTGTGTCTGTTGACGGCTATTGGAAAACAACGATATTTTCCATAGGTTTTCTTATTTAATAAATCGTAGGGTTTCCTAATTCTTAAATAATTTCAATCAAGTCACTCTTACTTAAAATATTAACCAAATAGAATTCTAATCCTTATTGTATTAGGATTTAACCCTTAACAAATTCTAAAATATCTCTATAAATAAAAGACTTTCAAAAAGTATGAGTTTTACGTAATGAGTTATTGAGAAAGAGTATTGAGAATGAGAAAGAAGATGGAAGAGGAATTTGGGAGAGGAAATTCCTAGTCGTAACCGTAACCGTAACCGTCTCCGTCTCCGTCTCCGTCTCCGTCTCCGTCTCCGTTATGGAAAACGAGGTGGGTCAGACAGAATTAATCTGTAAAATTTTCATCAAATGGCACGTTATATGTAGGTGCGGCCATTGAAGCTTTGCATATGGACTTTCTATAGTATTTGTTTTTCTCCTTGCTGGTTCCTGTGTGAAAATCTCCAAATCATCTTTGGTTTATTAATTGAATGCCTTGGCTACTTAAACATAGCTTTGATCTCTGTGTAGACCTATCGAGTTAGCAGATCAGGAAACACATTTTTTTGTAACTTCAAATGCCATGGACATTTGCATTATCTCTACCTGATGTTGAAGGATAAAGATTACTTGGGAAACCTGAAAACTTGTGTTTTTCATGATGTTATTTCTTGGTATTTTATTCGGGCATAACGTGTAACTTTTGTAGTCAAGCCAGGATTCTGCTGTGTTAATATGCGGAGACTTAAATTCTCCGAAATGATAACTGAAATATTGCCTTTCCTCAGACGGAGACTTCGTGTACTGTTTCATCAATGGCTGAGCACCAAGAGAACATTGCTAACGTTTAGATGGAGGATTGGTAAACCGCACTGTGAGCAGCAAATTAATCAAATTGAATAAAGGTTGAATGTTCACGAGGAAAAGGCTGAAGTACTTGCTAGAACTTGAGCTGTTGCTTACTTAACTGGAACAATGATGCTAGTTTCACAAATAATAAAGTCGATAGGAGAAGCAGTTCTAGAGGTAAAAAACTTGTTCTATTCGGCATTGGCACACTTGAAAAGAGTTCAGTGTAGATTCCATATTAATCATCCTCTGCACCAGGAAATACAGGGCTGTGGATTAACACAAGAATGATAAAATGAGAGAAGATCGGGAGGAGATGTTGATGCATTTTATAAGCACCAAGGAATACTGCTACTATTGGCTTTCCTTCCTACTGAATGAAATATGAGCATCCAGGTAATATCAAACTTTAAAGTGAAATTTCTGTGATTCTTCCAAATTGCAAGATGGAGAATCCTCTATGAATTTTCTCTTGAAGGGGTCTAATCTTTGAAAGGGTGTTCTTTGGTGATTGTCTTCCAAATAATTAATGTCTTAACTAGAGTCAAGAAATATCTCCACAGGCCAGTATACACTAAAAAGTTGTATTTTCCTTTAATACATTTTATGTTTTATTAGTTTTAATTGAACAGTTTATTTCCAACTTAGTAAGAAAGTTGCTGTCATAGGGGACTCCCATATTTTGTCTTTGTTTGAACTTTGAATTGGTCTAGAAGGTCAACTGTTACTGGCATGTAACTTCTCTCTCTAGAAGAAGAACCAGTCTCCTCTCGTTTTGTTTAATGAAGTAGTTGTCCTTGATTAGCGGGTGCTATTGGACCTGCAAGTCTCGGGTAATTGGGATTGAAAGAGACGGGTTTGCAAGATTGAATAGCAGAGAGTAAGGAATACAACTCATTCCTACACCAAGCCTTTGCTTGGTTGGGATGTAATTGTTAGGAAAAGAGGAGAGGGAAATAAATTTAGAAGGCAAATAAATATTTATTTCGACCGTAAATATGGAGAGATTCTTCTTTCCTTCTACCTCAGATTTTTGACCCTCTCATTTTGAATTGATTGACTAAACCTTTCATTATAAAGACCAAAATGACCTAAATTTTTTCTAACTTTTACATTTTTCTTATTAAAATTTTTATCTATTCCTTTTATTTTTTTCAAGTAATTAACTTATATATATATATATATTTGAAAATTCTCCCAACATTGTTATATTCTCTATCCCTTTTCACTATTCTTTTTAGCAATAAAGCAAATATTTTTTGTTTGTCTAATATTAATTTTTTAAAAAATATTAATATCTTATCTAATAAATTATTAATGACTTGTCTAATGAATAATATTTTACCCCAATCTTATATTACAACTATTTACTTCACTTCTAATCATACCAAACAAATAAAAATAAATTAATTTACTTCTCTACTAGTATGAGTATAATAGTAAATTTGATAAATCCTCTTCCCTTTCACTCTTCAATAAAACTAAATAAGTGCACGTATTTATTATTTAATTCCCTTCTATTCATACCAAACAAAATAAAAATAAATATGATTACTTCTGCTAAGTGAAGTAAAGGTGCTTCTCTCCCTCCCCTTGGCCTCTCCCTTCCTTACCGCAAGCCAAACAAAGCCAAAGTGACACAGCTTGATTAAAATCCTAAGGGAACTTTTGTTGTTACCAAATCAAAATGAGTCGAATTCTCTCAATTCTTCTGCTGTTATATTTATCCAATCATGCTTTTGGTGAGATTGTTATAACTTAATCTGCTCGTTTGTTTCCATCATGCCTTGCGACTCTCCCAACTTTGTTAGAAAAAATATTGCTTCTTCCGACCAATAGTTGCTATCTACTTCTAACAAGAGAGACCATTTCTGTACAGCAGAATGAAAGGGAGAAAAAGGTTTATATATTTCATCTTGGCAAGGAACCATTTTGCTCGTAGTATGATTTTGATGGTTCATCCCTAGATTCTTGGATGTTGGGATGGATGATGGAAGTAACACACAAATATATAGAAAAGAGGAAAAAAATAAATAAATAAAACACAACACGAAAATTTAACGTGATTCGATCATTCAATTAGACCTACATTCACGACTGAAGTGAAACACTCCACTATGTAATTTTTGGACGGACAAAATTATAAATCCCCACAAAATAACTCAATGTCAAAAAATCTCCCAATTTATTAGGCTGATCAATGAGTTGGTGTACTCTTCGTAATACAACATTAACCTATTTATAAGAAAAACATTCCTTACCCCTTTTTAAATTATCCCATGTGGGACTAAGAAAAACTCAACAAATCCTCCATTTTCTCAATTTCTCAAATTACAATAGAAACTGAAAATCTAACTCTATTCCCAATCTTTACAGTAGTCTTCTTCTCTGTTGCTTCTTCCGTTTTACTTCCTTCAAGTCGCTTCTTCAGGGAATGACCATCAAGATGGTATATGTTTTTGCTCTTCTTTCCTCCTTGCATAATCAGACAGTTCCCTTTGTATATTTTGCAAGATTTCCCAACTCCAACACACTTGTATCCTTTTGATACCATCACACCTAATGAAATAATATTGACACTAGAATCAGAAACATACCTTACATCAGGAAGTATTTTGACTTCGTCATTGTGGAGCTTAAGGTGGACTCGTCCAACATCTTCAACCTTCATCTTAGAGTTGTTTCTCACATTGATGTGGCCAAAATTCCCCAATTGCAAATTATCGAACATGTCTTGTTCCTTGCAGATATGCAAGTTTGATACAGAATCCATTATCCAATTTGAATGATTCTTATCAACAGTATTATCCGAACATCTTATCAATAATATATCATCGCTCATGACCATATTTGTAAAAGAATCACTTACTTTTGCCTTGCCCGTCATTTGTTCTCTTAGAGCTTTTAAATCCTCTTTCATTTTTGGACACGACTTTGGATGTGACCAATCTCCCCACAGTAATAGCACTCAAGGTCGCTATTATTACTTTGATGGGATTTTCCTCTTCCTCGATCATCTCTTCTTTTGCTTCGACTCCTCCTTCTTCTCCAACTCTCTGTAGCTAGTACTCGACTATCTTTACAGTAATTTTCTTTTATCATCTGGTGATTTTCTTTTAATGACTTCGATACCTTATCCAGTTGCAGTGTACTTTTTCATGCTAGCACTGACTGCACCAATGGCGTGTAAGATTTGGGTAGAGAAGCCAACAAGAGCAATGCTTGCTCCTCATCTTCAATCTTCTCTCCTGAATTTTCAAGTCGAGATACTAACTCATTAAATTTATTTATATGGTCAATAATATTACCTCCTTCTTCCATCTTAAGCAAATATAGATTCATCTTCATTATCAAGCGGTTAGTCAGTGTCTTCGATGCATGATTTTTATTTAAAGTTTCCCACATCTTCTTAGGTGATGTCTTTTTCAACACTGTAACTTTAATATGTGGAGCCAATGCTGACCGAATAGTACTGACCGCCCCTTTTTTGAATAGTACTCCAATTTGAATCCTTCGTCCCTTCTGGTTTCTCATTTTCTAATGCAAAATCAAGACTTTGCTGCACTAAGTAGTCTTGAGTTGTGCATTGCCACAGAGTGAAGTCAATCTTTCCATCAAACAATGGAAGTAAAATCTCATTCTTCATATATGTGATATTTAAAGAATCCATAATAAAATATCTTACCTCCACATGACCAAAAAAAAAAAAAAAAAACCTCTTACTTAGAACTTGTCACACCCCGGACCCGGGAGATGACATGGCAGCATCCCGAAATGGGATACCGAACCCGGAACCAGAACAAACATTATAAAAAAAAAATAGATTCCACTGTCATAACTGAAATTGCCAAAAGTCAAAATTATTCTGTTACAATGCAAAACGATTTAACTAATCTCTTGGAATAACTTCAAACGTACTAAAACTCCAATGTCATAAAGTAGACCATAAATGAGAACGTTACATGAACTCGTCAAATTAATCACTCTAGGTCCTCCTCGAACCACTCGTCTAATTCTTCCTCGTTCAACTGAGAACCTGAAATGATAAGTAAGGTGTGAGCTCACTAGCTCAGTAAGAATCATGACTTAACCGGGATTGAGCAAGTTACATAGATATAGTTTCGCAAATCATTGAACTTTAAAACAGTGGTAGCAGTGGACTTAGTTAGGGTAACATATGGTTGCGGTTCAGGCTCAAATATTTCTCACTTATAGCACACACTAAGGAATATTACAACAAACAAGGGTAACTTTGATCAAACTGAAGAGATTCAGAATTAGAAAGTCAACCGGCGCCCGTTAAGAAGAGTAAACAGCGCCCGTTGTTACTAAAACGGAAGGGGTCCGATTCTAAGATGAACCGGTGCCTGTTTAGTTATGTCAACCGGTGCCTGTTGGACTGAATAACAGGCGCCTGTTCAAACTAAATCTGCAAAAAAAAAATAGAGCACAATGCACGAGAAGCAGAGACCAAAGAAATGACATAAAACCAGAACGAATCAGAGGCCAAAATGCACAAAGGAACAGAACAAGGCTCAACATCCACAACCACTCCAATAATGAACAACGCAACCATTATCCTACCATTTTTCCATAACAGTTCACTACACCATTTCCAACTTTTCAAATCAATTGAACAGACCCAGAATTCATGACACATGTTTGGGGAGAAGCTTTGGCTAACTGATATCAGTCTCCTAACTATTTTATCCCGTTAGGAGGAGGGCTAGTACACAGAATTGGGCAAGGTATTGTATCCCCTAAGCCTAGGGCCAGTACACAGAACATAAGGGATCATCCCTACCAAGACCAAACCCCAAACAGATGACTGAACAGAACAGAATTTTAGCAACCAAAATTCAGTACAGAACAAGAATAGTAAAGTACATATCATATAGTCTTACTTGATCATAAACAACTCATACATCACAACAAATTATTCCCATGCTCAATCCAATTGAATACCAACATAATTTTCAAATTGAAAAACAGAAGATCATAAAATCAAACCATCAGTTGAAAATTAAAACACAGTTAAGTCAGAATCCTTACCCGGAATCCTACTCACAGATCACCCTTATCACCACCAACCTCTTCCATACCTACAATCCCAATCAATCCCCATCAGAACATCATTCACCCCATTTCCCCCCAAATCAAAACAGTAAAATCAAGAACCCTAGACATCAATTAAACCTCAATAAAAGCTTAAGGGGAACGTGGATTACCTAAATTCGAAGCCTCGAGCTCTTCCCCTTCCTTTGCCTCCTCCTCTTGGCCTTTCTCCCCTCTCTGAACTGTCTCTGACAGATGAACAACGATGAATATCAGAACCACGTTCTGGCAGAACGTTTAATCAGTCAGAGAGTTATAAAATTGCTATCAAATCCTCCTAATTTTTTCCCCATTAATTAAGTCCCTAACTATAAGGGCTGAGCCCATTGCAAATTAACACAAAAAAAACGAAAGGCCCAGTAGAGCCTCTGGACCATGGGCTCACAGAACTGCTGCACCTCCTACTCCTTTCTCTCCTCCCTAAACCTAAATCTTACTCTTCTCCAAGTCGGAACCTTTGCTATTCTCTCAAACTAGAACCAGGCTCTGATACCACTTGTTGGGATGGGAAACAGAAGCAACACACAAATTTATAGAAAAGAGGAAAGAAAATAAATAAATAAAACACAACATGAAAATTTAACGTGGTTCGATCTCTCAATTAGACCTACATCCACGACCTCGAAGGGAAATACTCCACTATGTAATTTTTGGACGGACAAAATTACAAACTCTCACAAAATAACTCAACGCCCAAAAATCTCCCAATTTACTAGGCTCAATAAGTTGGTGCACGCTCCCTAAAATAACACTAACTTATTTATAGAAAAAACCTTCCTTTCCCCTTTTAAATTATTCCATGTGAGATTGAGAAAAACTCAACATTGGATGATCTTTTCAGCTGTAGGAGAATACAGAAAAGGCTTGGGCGGGATTTGCAAAGACAGCAGGCCTCCTTCCAGCATTTCTACCACCTTGCTCATTGATGGACAGTTAGCTGGTTTGGTCTGGATGCACCATAGTCCCACTAAAATCATCTTCCTTGCAGCCTTCTTTCTCCTCTGCATTCATGACGCCTTCAAGTCCCAGGCCCTTCCCTTGCTCGACATGATTGTATATCCAATCTGGGAAATAAGTTTCACTGCTTCTGTCCTCATGTGCTTCAATTCCCCTTAAACCAACCATTTCAAGAACCAGTATTCCATAGCTATAGACGTCAGACTTATCAGACTCCTCCAAAGTTTCGACAAAATACCCCAGGAGCAATATATCCTGGAGTCCTTCGGGTACCCAACATTGAGAAGAGACTCTCTTTCCTCACACATTGTTTTGCAAGGCCAAAATCAGAGATTTTGGGAAAGAATTCTTCATCCAGGAAGATGTTATGAGGTTTTATGTCAAAATGAACAATTCTTGTGTTGCAGCCTCGGTGCAGGTATTCCAACCCTCGTGAAATTCCCACTACAATCTTGTACAGCGTATTCCAATCCAAGTGATCTTTTTTAGGTGTTCCCTTCTTGCATATGAACTTGTCTAGAGATCCATTTGGCATGAATTCATATATCAAAGCTTTTTTACTCCTCTTTTAACAGAATCCAAGCAGATTGACGACATTAACGTGGGAGGTTCTACTAATGCTGGCAACTTCGTTAAGGAATTCCTTTCCATTTCCTTTGGTCTCACCCAACTCCTTTACAGCTACCAGACGACCATCACTTAGCTTTCCCTTGTATACACTGCCGTAACCTCCTTGGCCGAGTTTGTCAGTGAAGAAGTTGGTTATTCTCTTGATCTCTGAATAGCTGTATTCCTTTAGTGCAGTGGATCCATAGTTCCTGAAAAAATCATCTATATGCTAATTCTTTCCTTTTAATTCTTTCTTCCAACAAAGCTCAGCCTTGAAGTACATTGTCGCAATTGACAGTGCGATTATAATAGCCATGCCTGTTGAGATCTCTGAATTGAGATCAAATCTGGTTAAAACCATTTAAGATGGGCAAAAGATTAATGCAGTATACAGTTTCTAGATATGACTAACTAAAGTTTAAACAGATTTTGGGTCAGGAATTGCTGCTTTTTATGTTTTGGAAAATTCTTAGGTAGAGGTGCAGCAGCTTAGGAAAGCTGTTCCAGTATAGGGTGGCATTATTTGTTTCTATGATCATGCTTTGTAACTGGAAGCATTACGGCATGGTTAAGTATTTCCCAAAGTTTACAAAATAGAGAGCCATTTGAATGTAAAGAACATAACTGCTTACCTATCGCAATTTTGGACCGAATACTGAGCCTTGATCATAAACCTGCAAAAACTGAAACACTTACTCCATCTCTGCAAGTATAGTTATAAGTTCGATCAGCACAGTGGCAAGCAAATGACTAGGAATACGGATTGTGTCCACACAGACCACGAGAAAGAATACAGACATCACAAAGGGTATTATTTGCAATCCATAGCAGTTCAAAACCAGATGCAATAGCCTCCCTCGCATCAAATCCTGCAAACCCTGCAAAGTAAGGGTTTGATAGTTGAGTTGCTGTCCACTGGTTAAGCGGAACTACAATGCTTGTTTCTCATGAATTACTAGGTTGAGGAACGGAAGCATTTCCAATCTCATAAAAGATTGTTCCATTGGATCTTGCCGACCGACTGCAATCTAGATTTCTCGCAATTGGCCAAGTGGAGTTTTTCGAGCAACCAAAGTATAGATACATACTGAGCCTCTGGTAAAAAACGTAACTGAAGAGGTTGAAACCCATTGACAGCTATAGTTGAATAGGTCTTCCCTTACAACCCTAAGAATCTGAGACGAGACACCAATCGCAAGTACACGGTATGTCGTTGAGAGAATAGTGATAAGCGGGACATTGCCATTGCAATTTAGCTCGAAACTTGGATGGCCATAGAAGTCTGGCCGGCCGCCTCCCCAGAAAGGGTAACTGAGGTTATAGAAGGTGGAACACATGGGTATTGATTTACTACAGACTGCGTAACGAGAATCTTCTGCACCAAGAGACGAAGGGCTGTGCATTTGCAAGAGGTTTATGATAATGCAAGAAAGAAGGATCGGAAGGACGGGAGTATTGGAATATATGCCTTCTTAGACTAAGTTTCTAATGTAAATATCGAATGTTTTAATAAAAGAATTTATTTTTAGAAATTGTTTGTGAATTTATATTTTATTTGTACACGATTATGTTTGGAAAAGACCCATTGTGTTTAAGTAAGTGGTCCATGTGAATGGAGGTCTTTCACAATAAGGTATAGATAACGAGTTACTTAACACATAAACATTCATTCTTAACCGATTGATGAGAATGAGAATCTCATCATGTCTAGGTTCTTATGTTGTGAATTCTAAATAGGGAATGACTTACTTTTAGCCAGTGAATAGTCCACTCACTTCATAACAGAAGCGTATTTCGAATACGTAAAACATGACCTGTAGTAGTGGTTTCTAAAAGTACTATATAGTAGAAACCTAGACTACTACCGCTACAGCGTGGACTAGTACTCTACGACTTGAGTATGAGTTGGTGGTCTGACGAAGCTG
Organism: Voacanga thouarsii; assembly: GCA_026120185.1. Classification (NCBI taxonomy): domain Eukaryota; kingdom Viridiplantae; phylum Streptophyta; class Magnoliopsida; order Gentianales; family Apocynaceae; genus Voacanga; species Voacanga thouarsii. The sequence goes on from JANUWF010001190.1 coordinate 2,787,646, forward strand.
GAAGCATATACTTTGATATGTTATAGTTGATGTTCTATCGTAGGGCCAATATACTTGTATGTTGGGTATGTGTGACTAGTTAATTAAGACAGACTTGTACAAGATAGTTTCTATACTATATCGCCCCTTGTGGTTGTTTGAATGATCTAAACATCCAAGGCCCTGCGAAACATGACTTGGATGTTTACTTTAGGGTAACTCTCTTGGAAAGCGGAAACAATCCAGGAGGTCGTGGATCATTGGACCAGAGGCCTAAGGATGGTAGATGTCATTTAGAGGGGTGTTAGTACACTTCTTCCTCTCTAAATGTACGGCGATGTATAGAGGGGTATTTTAATCATTACACCTGTATGTCGGAGACTTTGCTAATGTAGCATTGTCCTTGGGTCAATATTTCCTTATGGTGATATTAAAAAATATTTAAAATGCAAAATATAGCTACTTATACGGCAAGAGTTTTTTAATCATTTTAATAGCCAAGGTGGTGTGTCTTTTGGTCCCCAGTATGAGTCCTAATTAAATACGGGCTAAGGAATTGATCTTAAATTAAATGGAATTTATTTTATTTAAATAGCTTGATTTAATTGTTGTGCTAGAATAAAATAAAGGTCCATGGAGAGAGAATTAATTAAATTAGTTTAGTGGGTTAATTAATTATTCAGGGCTTTATCCCAGTTTGAATAATTTAAGATTAACCTAGGACTGAGCTAATATAGACTTATTTAATTGGACTGGTTTATTCGGGTTGAAAAATTAATTATTTGTTGGGCCACTAAGTTGGTTCTAACTAGAATAATTAACTAAGTCCAATAGGCTAAACTAAGAGTCCAATGACCCAATCCAATTTAACGTAGGGTTTTTTATTTAGGTTAAATAGGAGGATTGGAAACAACGTTGTAGACCGACAGAACATACCATCTCTGAGACGGCTTCTTTGCTGTGAAAAGCCAAGCATCTCTCTCCTGAAAATTCCCTAGCCTGTTAGTTGTTCATCAAACGGTAGTTAAGTAGGCCATATACTGGAAGATCGAGAGTTCGGCGTTCACATATATGCAAAGACGGAGTAGGAGGCTTGCAGGAATCGCTTCAAAGGCTTTTACCAGCACACCCACCCCGGTTGCGCACATTCCGGTCCCGCCACCTTTGAGAACCAGAAGGAGAGGTAAAAATTTTAAAATCTCGGGATTTGGACAGGGCGCAACCGACGCCGGCGGCCCTGCCCTGAAATCCCCTATTCTTGTTTTTTTTTCAGTTTTCGTTGCGTGTCCTGTGTTTTCCGCTTTCTATGCCTTCGGGAGAATGAGAATGCATGACAATATTGGTACATGGAGCCGGGGAGAGCTGCTGCTAATATCAATATTGGAAAAGCCGGTACCCAGTAATATCGCACAGGAACCTTAATTAAGTAAACTATCTCTGCGTCTTCCATCTTTGGACAGGAGTAAGACTACATTAGAGTCAATAACAATTGCAGTCAAGGTCTATATTATCGAATTATTACACTAACCTTGACCCAGGAACAGAAATGGGATCCACTTCCCTCACTGCCATCCTGAACAGGAAAATTGGAAAGGCACCTTGAGCTATTGGGCTCCGCTACAATAAATTGTTCTTGCCTGTGGACTGAGGGGTAGACCAGAAATAGTCTTAACACTTAGAAAAATAAACAACTTTTTTTTTTTATTCCTTCCTACACAAATATTTTGTACTACTTACTTTTCCAAGATTACGCCCTTTTGTGTTTGCGTAAACAAAGGCTATGGCCTAAATTTTGGGAGACATATTGGTTAGTTTCATCTGCTTAGAGACACACGTTAAGATATGAGGATGTTTGTCCATTTGATAGAAATTTTCTTGTTAGTGAAAGAGTTAAGAGTTCGATTGCCTACTTGTGCATTTGTCTTTCCTTTCATGTCACTTTTGAAAGTTATTAGATCTGCGCTGATGACTTTGGTTCCTCAGGTCAAGATTGTTGAAGGCAATGACTGCACCGCCATTGCAGAATTATCTAGAGCTGCAAATTGCAGATTTTTCACCGCCATTGCAGAATTATCTAGAGCTGCAAATTGCAGATTTTTTGCAGCTAAAAATCTGCAATTTTGCAAGCTTCCACCGTCATTCTAGAATCCAGAAGAACCACAATCAACTTGCAACCAATAATCTTGAAGCTTCCAATGCAACTTGCATTCACCTCCATTATCAACTTGCAAGAAGCTTCTAGGAAGCCTTACAATGTCGGTTTAGCCATCTATACATAGGTGGCTCCTTGTGCTTTGTAAACATGAAATAAAATTGGTGAAGTGTGGTGTGTTTAGGTAGAGAGGGCCGAAGAGCTAAGTGCTCACTCATATTAGATTGGTGTAAAATTTTGTTTGTTTAGCAAGAAAATATTTTGGAAGTATTTTCTTCTTGTAAATTTTGTGAGTCTTCCTTGTTTATAAAATTAGTTTGTCCTTTGGTCCTCCCTATTTTCTTAACAAAGATGCCATGGGATATCAAGGATGGCACAGGCTTGACTACATGACCCTGTTTTTCGTTGGAATAGAACAAAGAACATGGCCAGTTTGTATTGCATAAGTAGCGGGATGCTTTTGTAGGCATGCACAGATATCACAAGCAAGATATTTACACTTGCCTCTTAACAATTTGTAATTGTGGTGCTGGATACAGAAAGTTCAATGGATAACAGAAGCCAACAACTTTTATACCTTTAATTGGCTTCTGTTCAAATTCAGAAAAACAATGAGAGAGCTCCCACTGCAAACCAAAAGGAAATGGAGAAAGTGTTACAATTTCAGCCTACAATCAACCTTTCTTTCCGGTTGTTATGGCAAAGATGCTTCGGACAACGATGCTGCCGATGATTCTTGGAAGGACCTTACAGCTGCCGGAGAATCTAACAAATTAGGCTTAGGAGGGATTTGCAGAGACTGAATACTGCCTTCCAGCATTTCTACCACATTACTCGTTGATGGACGGTCAGATGGCTTGGTCTGGATGCACCATAGTCCCACTAATAGCATCTTCCTTGCTGCCTCTTCGTCCTCTGCGTTCATGACACCTTCAAATCCAAGGTCCTGTTCAAGCTCAAGACGCTCGTATATCCCGTTTGGTAAATATGTTCCGCTAATTTTCTCCGTCTCAACTTGGATTTTACTGTTTAAGCCAACCATTTCAAGAACCATCATTCCGTAACTATAAACGTCGGATTTGTGAGACATGCCCCCCAAGCCCCTGAAAAAAACTTCTGGTGCTATGTAACCAGCTGTCCCTCGGGCACCCATCGTGGATAAAACACTCTCTTTCTTCTTGCATAGTTTTGCTAGTCCAAAATCAGATATCTTAGGGCAGAAATCTTTGTCCAGAAGGATGTTCTGAGGTTTTATGTCGAAGTGGACAATTCTTGTGTTGCAACCTTGGTGCAGATATTCCAGTCCCCGAGCAGTGCCCACTGCAATTTTGTATAGTACTTTCCATTCAAGGCGACAATCTGCATCCTGCGACTCCCCCTTACATATAAACTTGTCTAAGGAGCCATTTGACATGAACTCATAGACCAAAGCCCTTTTATTAGCCTTGTAGCAGAAGCCTAAAAGACTGACTACATTGACATGTGATGTTCTACTAATGCTAGCAACTTCATTCATGAATTCATCTCCATTACCCTTGTTATCCCTCAAGACTTTGACGGCTACTTCACGACCATCAGGTAGCTTACCTTTGTATACAAAACCATAACCACCCTGTCCTAATCGGTGAGCAAATGAATCAGTCATTCTCTTTATTTCCGAAAAGCAGTAGCGCTTTGGAGCAATGGATCCGCAATTTCTTATGAATGCTTCAACATGTCGGTTGTTTTCCTTGTCTGGCTTCGACCAGATCATTCTCTCAATTGACGAGAACTTTTTGACGAGGTAGTACATGCTTGCTACTGATAATATCAACCCGATGGTGCCAAACGAAATGCCTGCATAAATTTTACAATAATTCTGCACATTAAGTAGTTTAACAGATTCTGGGAGGCTATAGATGAGTGCAAGCTTCTTTACAAACTCATCATCTTAGTTTTCTTCTTATCTTTCATGTCCTATGTTATACAAAGCATGTATAGGTTTTGAAGGTTTTAGTGTCTTTTACCTAATGCCAAAGTTTTCCAATGAGATCGGCCCCTTGGTGCTGCAGGGAGCGTTCCTGCAACATTCAACATTCCCAGATGTAAAATTTCACGGTGGCATAAGGTTGTGTAAAAATACTGAAAACAATTTTCTGCTGAGTAAGGGAAGGAAGTCCTTGAAGAACCAAAAGAGTTTTGCTCTGTCAGAAGATAAGAGGATCCGTAATCTCATGCCTGACCTTTGATTATCACAGTGTTTCTAGAAGTAACCTGATTGAGTGAGAGTTGGCTAATTAGTCCAAATTATATTCGAATTTTTTTGGTCAGCTCCTCTATGAATTCAATTAATTTATTTGGAATTAGATTTCTTTTCTTTTGTGTGAACCTAGCTTGTCACAATTTGACAAAAAGATCATATCCGGTCTTCACTACTGCTATATCTTGACTTCGTAGTGTGGTGAAATAAATGAAAGATATTTCGCCCCTTTTGAGTTGTGATTCACAATTTAATAGAAGTTTTAGGCCTATATCAGACTTGGTTACACCATGCTCAACTAGATTTGCAGAACAAAAATGCACCAGGAATAGCTAACTTTACTACTACCATTTCTGCAAGGCTATTAGAGAGATCTACTCAAGAAGAAGAAAGGATCAGGATTCAGCACCACATACCATTGCCACTTTTCGTGCTGTTACACGTTAGATCATATGGCCGATCAGAACAATAGCAGACAAATGAACTGGTATTCGAGTTGTATCCACATCGTCCCCCTGATTGATTGCATAGTTCACAAGTCCTGTTATCTGCTTTCCACTGTAAACTAAAGCCGTTATTGAGAGCTACTTTTAAAGCAGCTGAGCTTCCTAGATTTTGAGTTGCTTTCTGATTAACTGGAACTAAGATAGTAGTGTTGCATTTAACATCAGTTGGCTTAATGCTGAGTCTACTGGCAGTAGAATTAGCGGTGCAATTCGTCTGATTTAGTATTCGGGAGGCATTAGGAGCGATACTGGTACAACCATAGGATAGAGTCAGGTTCTGGTAGCCAGAAGAGTAGCTGAAGATGCTAGAATTGAAGGAGGTATTGCGGTTAACTATTGAACAAAGACCTCCCCATAGATCATCTCTAGCAAGAGTAACACTCTGTCGAAGGCCATCAACAGCGAGAACACGGTATTTTAGAGGTAGAAATGCAAGAAAGGTAACATTGCTTTGGCAAGAAAGATTAAACCCCGGATAGCCACAACTGCTAGGCCGGTTCCCTCCCCAGAAAGGATAACCAACGCTAAAGTTTCCACACTGAAAACTCTCACCGCAGGTCACATATTGCTGATCCTGACAAAAGGATTTCGGGATGTGAATAAATGCGAGGCTTGTTATTATCAAGAGGGAGAAGGGTGGGAGTAGATCTTGCTGCATCTTTCAGCGAATGAAAATGAAGGAAACTGGAAACTATAGAGTCCATTTGATGGGAGTTGGTCAAATATTCAAGGGGACATACAAAGGAAAGGCCATGCAGTTTCCACCACGGCAATGGGTAGACTCATTCATAGGCAACGATGACCCGTCAACCGACCGTAATTGACGGAGCTGGTGAGGCATTTAAAAGAGAGAGAAAAAGTTTATACAATTACAATGCCTTCGGGGAATTTGTTACTTCCTTCGTTTAAAATATTTATTTATAAAATAATTTTTTTTATTTTATTTTAAAATATTTATTTATCTACATATTTTTAAAATTAATGATTAACTTCTTCTTATTTTATCCTTATTTATTCTAAATCAATTGCACAACTTTTTAAAACTCTTCTTTCTTCTTATTTCTAAGGAGTTTTTAACAACCCATAACTATTATTTTTTAATATAAGTAGAATAGAACTTTATTTAAATTGTTATATTATTTTTAACACCTTTAATCTGTGTACAAAAAATTTTATAAATAAGTATTTTGAAACGGAAGAAGTATTAAAAATGATTAAGGAAGTGATTTCTTCTTTTTTTTTTAAAAAAAAAAAGAATTTTAGATTATCACAAATTGTTAGGGGAAAAAAAAAAAAACTATACCATTACAAATGATGAGAGAATGAACATGCAACCAATAGACATCAAACTAAGATCTTTTGGTATATTAAAGGATACTTTACTAATTAAACAATTAAGTTTTTTATAGAGTCACTTGTTGTTAGTCTTTGTTAGGAACTTCAATGAACTTGGAGTTTATAGTTGTGAGTTAGCTCAAACTGAATATATGCATTTTAAGATTTGATTCATATTGAGCTTGGTCAAGTTTAACTCATCATCTCGAATTCATAACCGTGTTAGTATCAATGGGAAGTGAGATGCACATGTCCTGTATAGAAATTATGTAACTAGTTAATATTTGAATTAAAATAAATAAAATTTAATAACGTATAGAATAGTTAAATATAAAATTTTTTAAAAATAGAAATGACTGTTATAAATATCTTAAAATTATTGGAAGTTCCATTAATTAGTGGAGACTCCACTAATTATGGATTTATGTGAATTATTAGAGAAAATTTTTATGGATGTCCACCATTTAGTGGAGACACCACTAATTAAAATTAGTGGAAGATAATATATGTTATGATGTATTCCACTAATTAGAGCTCTATAAATAGAGCTATTCTCTAAGTTTGTAATACACATTATTTTGTGAAAGAAAGATTAAAGAAAATTGTGAGAGAAAAGAAAGAGAGAAATTCTTGTGCAAAAAATAGTTAGAATTTTATTAGTGTGTAGTGTGAAGATTTTATTCTAACATTACCCTAATTTTATAACACGTTATCAACACGAGTCTCTGCCGTTATTAAAGTCAGAAGACAGGTACGCATTTATTAATCTTGCTAAACTCGAATTTGTAGCCATTGATATTTCTGAAAAAAAAATTATATGTCATACAAAAATGCATCTAAATGCTAAAAAAAAGATATTCATATGTCATGTGGATAAAAAAAAAAGATTTGACCACCTGAAGATTGTCATATTACCAACTGCACGGTATAAATGATTGCATCTGAAGTTGCAAGATTTTAAAAATCGTGAATGAATATAGCTCCGCGATGTATAAAATTACATCTCAATTAAAATTATGAGGAGAAAAAGTTACTGATGAAGATATATTGGAGAAGACCTTCTTCACCTTTCATGCCTCGAATATTGTTCTGCAGCAACAATATCGAGAAAAATGGTATACACAGATTTAATTACTACCCTCCTCATTACAAAGAAAAATAATGAGTTATTATTGAGAAATCATGAAGCCAGACCAACTGGCTCAACAGCACTCCTAGAAGTGAATGTTGTTAGCTCTAGTAGAAGCCATCGTTATAGTCGTAGTTGTGGCAGTGGTCGTGGTTATGGTCATGGACACACCCGATATTTTTCTTATCATAGAGAAATACTGGTCACTTGAAGTGGAACAAAAAAGATAATAAGAGAAAAAGATATTTCCATTAATAATAAGCATCACATCTTTTATTCATATCACTAGTGTTCATATGAATTTGAGGATACATACTTATAGTTTCTCTTTTGTAATTGAGCTGACAAATTTAAAATGAATGTTTGTAATTGTTCTTTTTCAATAATTACATTAGAGGAAGACAAACAATTAGCAATTATGGACTTCAGCTCCTCTTTTTCGGCATCCTCCTCATTTTCTTTCCCTTTTGAGTCAACATTTAGACTAGCAGCAGAATTAGCCGTGAAGTTACTGTGAAATGAGTCTTGGGATTTTATGATCCCCTTAAGTTTATTATACTTAAGTTTCTCATTATATTTGGCCTTGAAGCATGCTTGTCTCCATTTCTGTGTTTGATCCTCCAATTGCGTATCAAGATTTTCTTCCACCAACTACTTTTTACATTCCAGTATCTCAATGGTTTCTTTCAACTTCTTCTCAGTCATATGTCCTCCTTCTTCTTTATTTTGCATCTCCTGTAAATCGAAGTGATATCATCGGCTATTTACTTATAAATCTTTCATAGTTTCATACTTGCAAAGTATAAGTGTGTGTGAGAGAGAATCTGAACATTCTGAATTAGGGTCTCCAAACTTATCAACTTCCTGTGAGGCCATCGACGAATTCCTAACTCCCTATTTCTTTTCTTAAGACGGGTTATGCCAATATTCAATTCTTTGGATGCGCTCTTGATTGACAGGTAAAAATACTGCGAAATGGTTTCTCTTAATAGTGTTTGGGAGTTATTACCCTTCTTCTCTCTCTGCCTCTTAATCCTCTTATTCTCTATAGGAATTTCGTCTGAAATAATATCTTGAACTTCGATATTATGCATTTCATGAGTACTTACTCCGATTTCGTTGCCAAGACCACTCATTGTTTCTCCTAGAAAAAGAAAATAATATTAGTAAAGGTAATACCATTCAAAATCCATATTTAAATGTATAATAATATGGAATCATATTCTGGCTTTGTTCAAAATCCATTAGAGAGTAGAAAGGATCATGCACAAGCATATCCTCATTCAAAGGAATAGCACCAAGAGGAACAGCATAAAAAACAGTCTCTTGCATGGGCGGATCAAATTGGTCCAAAGCAGTATGTTCACTGATTTACATAAAAACAAAAAAAACAAACCAAAAGAGAGTTTAATTTCATTATCCAGCACAAAAAAAAAAAAAAATGGAAGCTCTCAAAGGTATCTCACCTGAAATTAGGAGGAACCGGTTGGTTTGGAAAGGAAAACATATCAAAATCTTCTGCACTAGAATTAAGAGGAAGTGGTTGGCTTGGACAGGCAAATACATCAAAATCTACTGCAGAAACCAAGTCAAAATTTAACCATGTCTCAAATGAATTATGAGCTTCCATATCTGCTTTGTGATTTTTGTTTTTTATGTTTACTAATGACTGATGACTGAAATATATATCGATACATACATATATATATATATATATATATATATATATATATACACACACACACATATATATATATATATATATATCTGTATGAGGAAGAAGAAGAGGTAGATAGTAGGTAGAGGGTCGGAGGAGAAGAAAAGACAAGAGAGGAAGATGAACAGTCAGTACCAGAAAGAGTAAAATAAAAAAAAAAGAGATATTTTTCTTGGCATTTCCTGTTTGTCATCATTTTCTTATATTTCTTTTCTTATTCTCTTGTGTAATTATTATTCTCTTGTTATCATTTTCTTATATTTCATTTTCTTTTCTCTTATTCTCTTGTGAAATCATTATTCCCTAAATTAGGGGAAGAATAGAAACAGTATAAGAAAAATCTTAATTGGACAACATCATTAAATTATCTTGATCCGCATATATGAGCGTGTGAACTTGAAGTTCAAAAGATAATTCATTTGTAAAGCATTGCAAATCAAATGCTAGACGCTTTTGTTGACTCTAAAAGAGTAACAAAATCGCATATGCCAACTATAAATGCTCATATTCTAAAGTTCCAGTAGAATAAAAGATTTTACATATAGATGCTGAGCCAAAAGCATGGCCGACCTCTTGGTTCTAAAGATAAAAATCCTCGAAAGAAGAGAGGATTAATGATCCAGATGATCATATTAAAGCAAAGAATGATAAAGATCAAGAGAAAACTGATGACAAAGAATCAGACATAGATGAAAGTAACACTGAAATTTCTATCCATTATACCACTTCCGATAGAAGTTGGAATCGGATAGAAACAATTATTGATCATATATTTGCATATAATATATCTTGATGTTATACAGGATAATGATAATCATGAACCAATATCAGTTGATGAATGTCGGCATAGAAAAGATTGGCTGTAATGGAAAGATGCGATTCAATCGGAGTTAAATGCACTGACAAAACGTGAAGTTTTCGGACCTGCAATCCGAACACCAGAAGGTGTAAAACCTGTTGGTTACAAATGGATATTTGTGCGAAAGCGTAATGGAAAGAGTGAAATCGTTCGATATAAAGCGCGATTAGTAGCCCAAGGTTTTTCACAAAGACCAAGTATTGATTATGATGAAACTTATTCTCCTGTTATTGATGCTATTACACTCCGATATCTTATTAGTTTGGCAATACATGAAAAGATAGATATGCGCCTATTAGATGTTGTCACTGCTTACTTGTATGAAAATTTAGAAAATGATATTTACATGAAAATCCCCGAAGGATTTCATATGCCTGAAGCATATAAACATTATCCTCGTGAAAATTACTCTATCAAGTTGCAGAAATCATTATATGGCCTGAAGCAATCTAGGCGCATGTGGTTCACACGTCTTAGTGAATATTTATTGAAAGCGGGCTTTAAAAATGACCAGGTATGTCCATGTGTTTTTATTAAAATATCTGATTCTAAATTTGTGATATTAGCTATATATGTTGATGATATTAATCTTATTGGAACTCCTGAAGAGCTCCAAGAAACAATTGATTATTTAAAAAGAGAATTCGAAATTAAGGATTTTGGTAAAACCAAATTTTGCCTTGGTTTACAAATTGAACATCTGGAAAGTGGAACATTTATTCAACAATCAACATATACAAGCAAAAGTGCTAAAAAGATTTTATATGGACAAAGCACATCCATTGAGTATTCCAATGATCGTCCGATCATTAAATATGGATAAAGATCCTTTCCGACCTCAAGAAAATGATGAAGAACTCATTGGTTCTGAAGTACCATATCTCAGTACAATTGGTGCATTGATATATCTTGCTAATAATACACGACCTGATATTGCTTTTGCTGTCAATTTATTAACAATATTTAGTTCTTCACCAACACGACGACATTAGAATGGAATTAAACAAATCCTTCGATATCTCCAAGGTACAATTGATCTCGAATTATTTTATTCAAATAAAACCAGCCCAATATTGATTGGTTATGTATATGCTGGTTATTTATCTGATCCACATAAAACACGTTCTCAAATGGGCTATCTATTTACATGTGAAAATACTACTATATCATGGCGTTCTACGAAATAATCTATAGTAACTATTTCTTCAAATCATGCTGAAATTATAGCCATTCATGAAGTAAGTCGAGAATGTGTATGGCTAAGATCCATGATTCATTATATTCGATAAAGTTGTGGATTATCATCGATCAAAAATATTCCAACTCCTCTTTATGAAGACAATACAGCTTGCATAACTCAATTACGAGGAGGATATATTAAAGGAGATCGGACAAAACATATTTCACCAAAATTCTTCTTTACTCATGAACTCCAGAAGAAATGTGAAATTGATGTGCTACAAATTCGGTCATGTGACAATCTCGCAGATATTTTCACGAAAACTTTACCGACTACAACATTTGAGAAGTTGAGATATAAAATCGGTATGCGTCGGTTTAAAGATTTAAAGGAATCAGCTCATCAGTGGAGTAATAAACAGACATATAGAATAGTGTACTATTTTTCCTTCACTAGATTTTTTTTCCACCGGATTTTTATCTAGTAAGGTTTTAACGAGGCATATTCTTTATGTAATGAATGGACATCCAATGGGGAGTGTTATGAATATCTTAAAATTATTGAAAGCTCTATTAATTAGTGGAGGCTCCACTAATTATGGATTTATGTGAATTATTAGAGAAGATTTTTATAGATGTCCACCATTTAGTGAGACACCACTAATTAAAATTAGTGGAAGATGATGTATTCCATGATGTATTCCACTAATTAGAGCTCTATAAATAGAGCTATTCTCTAAGTTTGTAATACACCATTATTTTGTGAAAGAAAGATTAGAGAAAATTGTAAGAGAAAAGAAAGAGAGAAATTCTTGTGCAAATAATAGTTAGAATTTTATTAGTGTGTAGTGTGAAGATTTTATTCTAACACTATCCTAATTTTATAACAATGACATCAATTTTTCTACACAAATCGTGATTGTAATTATTATTTATTCTATTGTAAATGACGTTCACAGCGATATAATTATTTTTCATCAAATTATGACTATTATTTATAATTAACTACGAAATACTAAGAAATTTCTATACACAAATTGCACGACCTAAATCCCTTTGGTGTTCCCTTTCCTTCTTTCTTCCCTATTCCAATGGAGCCCTGTCATTGTAGTAAAAAACAATACATTTGCAACCGCCGTGCCCAGCGAGACACCTGAATTGTGTCCGAGATCCTCAAGAGCATTTAGCAACGGTAAAAACTCAATACAACAGTTATTGGAGATGATTACATCAAATTCTTGTGTAGACAGTAAATTCGTGGATAGTTATTAGAATTGTATCGTATAATTTTTATTTCATGAAATATAATTTTTTAATATATGTAATCCATATATACTGGATTCATATTAGAATTTATGCTTTATAAAAACTATATATGAGTTTCTTTATAAAAACCGACAACTAATATATATTTATATGGTTTCTGTTCAAAATCAGAATGAAACAATGTTAGATTTCTAACTGGCGACGAAAAGGAAATGGTGAAAGAGTTCAATTGCAATCAACAAGGAATTTTCGTTCCCATTTTACTTGTCATAGCAATGATGTTTCAGATGATTCTTGCATGGACCTTATAGCTGCAGGAGAATCCAACAAATGAGGCTTAGGAGGTATTTGCAGAGACTGGATACCGCCCTCCAGCATTTCCAACACCTTACTCATTGAGGGACGGTCTGCCGGTTTGGTCTGAATGCACCATAGTCCCACTAATATCATCTTCATTGCGGCTTCTTCTTCCTCTGCATTCATGACGCCTTCAAGACCAAGGTCCTTTTCAAGCTCAAGACGCTCATATATCCAGTCTGGGAAATATGTTTCACTGCCTTTCTCTGTGTCAACTTTGATTCTACTTTTTAATCCAACCATTTCAAGAACCATCATTCCATAACTATAAACGTCGGATTTGTGAGAGACACCACCGAAGCCCCTGAAAACTACTTCTGGTGCTATGTACCCGACTGTCCCTCGGGCACCCATCGTTGATAAAATACTCTGTTTCTTCTTGCATAATTTTGCTAGTCCAAAATCAGATATTTTTGGGCAGAAATCTTTGTCCAGAAGAATGTTATGAGGTTTTATGTCGAAGTGGACAATTCTTGTGTTGCAACCTTGGTGAAGATATTCCAATCCCCGAGCAGTGCCCACTGCAATTTGGTATAATACTTTCCATTCGAGGCGAGAATCTACATTCGGAGACACATTCCTACCTATGAACTTGTCTAAGGATCCATTAGACATAAACTCATAGACCAGCGCTCTTCTATTAGCCTCATAACTGAAACCTAAAAGAGTAACCACATTGACATGGGATGTTCTGCTAATGCTAGCAACTTCATTGATAAATTCCTCTCCATTACCCTTGTTATCCCTCAAGACTTTGACAGCTACTTGGCGACCATCATATAACTTACCCTTGTATACAAAACCATAACCACCCTCTCCTAATCGGTGAGCAAATGAATCGGTCATTCTCTTTATTTCTGAAAAGCTGTAGCACTTTGGAGCAAGTGAGCCATAATTTCGTAGGAATGCTTCAATAGTTGGGTTGTTTTCCCTGTCCAGCTTCCACCGGATCATTCCCGCATATGAGAAGCCCCTCTTGATCAGGTAGGAAACTCCTGCTACTCCTAACATCCATGCAATCGTGCCAAACGAAATGCCTGCGCACGAAGATATTGATATTGAGAAAGTTTGCAATAATTCTGCATTAGTAAATAGTTTAATGGATTCTGGGAGGCTAAAGACAAGTGCAGACTTCTTTCCAAACCCTTTTTCTCTTAGCTTTCTTCATTTTTTTTCATGTCCTATGTTTATATAAAGCGTATAAGTTTTGAAGGCATGAGTTTCTTTTACCTAATGCAAATAGCAGCCGATCAGGAGGTTCCCGGTCCCTTTGTCCTGCAATGCACAACTCATGTAAAATTTCGCTGACATAAGAATGTGAAAAATTACTGAAGATGTAATTTCTGCACAGTAAGTGGTGGAGGTCCTTTCGGAACCGAAAGTGCTGTGCTTTGTTAGAAGATGAGAGGATCCATAATCTCAGGCCTAAAGTTTTATCATAGCAGTGCTTTTAGAAGTGACACGATTGGGTGAAAGAGTTTGCCACATTAGTCCAAATCAAGTTCAATAATTTTTGTTATCTCCCCTCCGAAATGAAGCTAATTTTATTTGCAATTAGATATCTTTTCTTTTGTGTGAATATATCCGGTCTTCGCTGCTCTATCTTGAATTCATTGTGTGATAAAATAAATGAGAGACGTTTTAGGCCTAAATCGGACTTTGTTATACCATGTTCAACTAGATTTTCAGAAAACTAAATGCACCAGGCAATGCTATTTCTGGAACGCTGTCTGAACGGTGCTAAAGAAGAAGAAAATATGAGGATTCAGCAGCACATACCACTGTCATTTCTCGTGCTGCTGTCACACGATAGATCATACGGCCGATCAGAACAATAGCAGACAAACGAATTGGTGTTCAAGTTGTATCCACATCGTCCCCCGGATTTAGTGCATCCATTACAAACTGAGTTATTTGCTTCCCACTGTAAACCAAAGCCACCATTAAGAGCTGCTTGTAAAGCTGATGAACTTCCTAAAGTTTGAACCACGGTCTGATGAACATGAACTGAGATATGACTATTGCATTCAACGTTAGCTAAGTTAATGCCAAGCGTATTTGTTGAATAAAAACTGGTGGTGCTGGTGCTAGTAGAATTCATCGTGCAATTAAATTGATTTTGCAGTGGGAAGATAGGGATATGAGTGGAACAACCATAGGACAGAGTTACGTTCTGGTAGCCGGAAGAGTAGCTGAAGATGTTACCATTGAAGGTGTCGTTGTAGATAAATTTTGTACAAAGGCCGCTCCATAGATCATTTCTAGAGACAGTAACACTCTGTTGAGAGACATCAATAGCAAGTACACGGTATGTTAAAGGCACAAATGTAAGAAAAGCAACACTGCTTTGGCAAGTAAGCTCAAACCCTGGGTAGCCGCAACTGCTAGGTCGGTTCCCTCCCCAGAAAGGATAACTAAAGCTATGGTTTCCACACCGAAACGGCTCACCGCAGGACACATATTGCTGATTCTGACAGAAAGATTTTGGGATGTGAACCAAGGCGAAGCTTGTTATTATCAAGACTGAGAAGGTTGGAAGCAGAAATGGCTGCATTTTTCAGCAAGTGAAAATGAAGAAGGAAACTGGAACTGGTAAGAGTCAATTTGATCGGAGTTGATCAATATTCAAAAAGGATAAGAATGCAAAAGCAGAGGAGTTTCCACCACGGCAATAGTTGGAATAATTTGCCTCGAGAAAGACCCGTCGGCCAACCTTGACGGAGATAATTACCTCTCCGTCGAAACTTATTTATGTCAACAAAAATCTCGAGCTGGATTGCGACGTTCATTGATTAAAGGAAAATGGTAGTCAAATATCTAAAAGGCACTAAGCAAGCATCGACAGGAGTAGTCACCTTTCATCTTTTCATCGACTTTTCTTTCCCAGTTGTAAGCAACATTCTAAGGGCTTCTCTCCTACATGTGATGCCCCAATCTAACGTGGGATTGGGATGAGAAGTATGAATGGTATATAAGAATGGGTCTAAATACCTAATGTCAATTTGGGATATTCATTTTAGTCCAGCGAGGCGAACAAATAACTGACCGTAGATGCTGCCAGACCCATAGTCGCGTTTTCAGGTCAACGGGTACAGGACGTGACATTTGGTCAAAGTGCACTTTCGTGCCCACTGCAATTTGGTATAATACTCTTATGTTGCAACCTTGGTGTAGATATTCCAGTCCCCGAGCAGTGCCCACTGCAATTTGGTATAATACTTTCCACTGGAGGCGACAATCTGCATCCTGCGACTCCCCCATACATATGAACTTGTCTAAGGACCCATTTGGCATGAATTCGTATATCAAAGCTCTTTTGTTCCTCTTGTAACAGAAACCCAGTAGATTGACGACATTAACACAAGGTTGCAAGGTTGAAACACAAGAATCGTGCACTTTGACATAAAATCTCAGAACATCCTTCTGGACAAAGATTTCTGCCCTAAGATATCTGATTTTGGACTTGCAAAATTATGTGAGAAAAAGCAGAGTATCTTATCAATAATGGTTGCCCGAGGGACACCTGGATACATTGCACCAGAAGTATTTTTCAGGGGCTTTGGTGGCGTCTCTCACAAATCCGACGTTTATAGTTATGGAATGATGGTCCTCGAAATGGTTGGCTTAAAAAGTAGAATCCAAGTTGACACAGAAAAAAGTAGTGAAAAATATTTTCCAAACTGGATATTTAAGCCTCTTGAGCTTGACAAGGACCTTGGAATCGATGGTGCCATGAGTGCTGAGGAAGAAGAGAGTGCAAAGAAGATGATTTTAGTGGGATTATGGTGCATCCAACCCAAGCCATCTGAGCGTCCATCAATGAGTACGGTGGTTGACATGCTGGAGGGAAGTATCCAGTCTCTAGAAATCCCTCCTAAGCCTTCTTGGTTTGATTCACCTCCTGCAGCTATAAGGTCCTTCCAAGGATCATCTGGAGCATCATTGTCTGAAGTGTCATTGTCATAACGTAGACTGGAAAGAATGGTTGATTGTTCCTACTTGTTAGCTGCATGTAATTCTAGAATTTTATATTCAACCTTTTCTACACAAAAATACACTAATTTTCAAAAGTAAATGACTTACAGTGAGTTAGGACCTTGCCATCTATGAATTTAACTGCTGAGGCTAGTGTGCACAATATTCTTGGGGATATAGACATAAACACAAAACTTCCTGTAAATTGTAATAGAAAACGCATGCATTCATTTCCAACAGCGTACTTCAATTCTGTTCATGTCTCTTATTGGCATGTGGCAGGTTCACTGTACCTTAGACCTCAAAATCTCAATAATGCTCACTCTTGGTTTGCCTCTTTCGTGTTGACGCTGGTGAATTCATCAGTAACAAAGCGATACTACTGGATATAATCTCATAAACAAACAGACGTAAATGTCTAAACAGTCCGAAAATAAACACGTTGTACCAGACCACGAGACATGAAAATGGAACCTTCAAGCTAGGGACAAAGAGTATCTGAAAGCTACAGAAACTCTGGGCTCAAAATCAAGATGAATTCAATAATTGTTGTCACGTCCCGTTCCCGCGGACCCGGGAACGCGACTATGGGCCTGACAACATCCGGGCACGGGCCTGGCAACACCCACGGTCAATTACTTGACCGCCGTCCTCGTTGGGCCAAAATGGATATCCAGGTTGACAATGAGTACTTAGGCCCATTTTTATATACCATTCATACCTCTCATCCCAATTTAATGTGGGATTGGGGCATCACAGAACTTATCCAAGGATCCATTAGACATGAACTCATAGACCAATGCTCTTTTATTAGCCTTGTAGCAGAAACCTAAAAGAGTGACAACATTGACATGGGATGTTCTGCAAATGCTAGCAACTTCATTGATGAATTCCTGTCCATTAGCCTTGTTATCCCTCAAGACTTTGACAGCTACTTCACGGCCATCGGATAGTTTACCCTTGTATACAAAGCCATAACCACCCTGTCCTAATCGGTGAGCAAATGAATTAGTCATTCTCTTTTATCTCTGGAAAGCTGTAACACTGTGGAGCTAGGGATCCATGATTTCGTATGAAAGCTTCAACATTTTGGTTTTCTTCCTTGTCCACCTTCCACCAGATCATTCCCTCACCTGATGAGCACCTTTTGACGAGGTAGTATACTCCTTCCACTGATAATATCAAGCCTGTCGTGCCAAACGAAATGCCTGCATACAAAGATACATATTGGAGAAAGTTTTCCATAATTCTGCATTAATAGATAACTAATTCTGGGAGGATATAGTCGAGTGCTGGCTTCTTTACAACCTCATCGTCCCTTGGTTTATTACTCTCATGTCATATGTTTATATAAAGGGTATAGGTTTTGAAGGCATAAGTTTCTCTTACCTAATGCCAATATCATTCGATCAGAACGTCCACTTGATCCTCCTGCAATGTACAACTTTCACAGATGTAAAATTTCGCGGTGGCAGAAGATTGTGGAGAAATACTGAAGAAATAATTTTCTGCGAAGTAATTGGTGGAATGGATCCATAATCTCAAGCGTAAACTTTGATTATCACAGGTTTTTAGAATGACCTGATTGACTGAACAAGCAAGGGTGACTTTGGTCTTTGTTAATTGGGAAAAGAATGAAAGATTAGGTGACCCGGTTGCGCTTTTTTTTTTTTGTGAATAATTCATGTTTTTTAACTTTGATCACCATGTAAATTTGAGTTTGATTATATCATAGTAAAGTAGAAACTTTGGTGTCCAGGATAAAGTTTGAACCTCCAATCTAGTATCTAAAAGTCATATTCAAAAGTTATCCTACTTAATCAGAGAGGCATAATTAAACCGGAAGAAATGAAAAAATATAAATGATCTAACTACATGATTTAGTAACCACGGGAAAAATATAAGAGCAAACAAATTAAGAGGTAATCCCCTCGCCTACTACATAGAATTGCTTTCCCTTCCATATTCGAGGGGATAGGGGAGAAAATATTTGAAAGAATATGAATTTGAAAAATATTAATGACATCATCTTTTTAATTTTTAAATATGTATTAAGAGAAAAAATGAATAAAAGAAATAAATTAAGTAAATATGACTCTCCTCCCTTCTTTTAATCTATTCCTAGTACCAAGAGAAGTACAAGATAAGGTGGGGAAAAAAAAGAAAAAAAACCACCTATACCAAATATATATAACTATACCAATCGAGCTAAAAAAAATTTTAAAAAATATCCCTAAAGCACAACTAGTGAGAAGAGAAATATGGTCAAACAAATGAAAGTTTCAAAATTCGAGTCAACAACGCCATGCTCGGATAGCAAGGAAGAGTGAAAAGTTGAACAAAAGGCAAAATATGACGCTTCCAGAAACGGGAGAGCAAAAATTTTCTAAGAGAAAGGCCTTACTGCTTTGCCAGCGACGAGCGATAGCCCTTCTTGGCTCGTCCTGAATTCTGAGGAAGTCTAGCTCTCCATAAAAATGGCTCGTCAACTCAAAGCCATGGCAATACAAATGCCTCTAGGTTAATTACCATCTCCTAAACTGAATTAACACTAAAGAACAAAAGATCAGGATTCAGGAGCACTAACCATTATCATTTCGAGTGTTATTGCACCTTAGATCATATGGTCGATCGGAACAATAGCAGGCAAATGAAGTGGTATTCGAGTTGTATCCACATCTTCCCCCAGATCAAGTGCATTCGTCACAAATTGAGTTATTTGCTTCCCACTGTATACCAAACCCATCATTAAGAGCTGCTTGTAAATCTGTAGAATTTCCTAAATTTTGAGCCGCGGTCTCATTAGGAACTGAGATAGTACTGTTGCATCTAATGTCATTCGAGGTAATGGGGACTGCAACACCTGTTGAAAATAAATTGGTGGTGCTGGTGGTACCATTCACCGTGCAATCGAACTGATTTGCTACTTGTCTTGGGAAATTAGGAGTGGGAAAAATACAACGCTAGAGCAGAGTAACGTTCCGGTAGCCAGAAGAGTAGCGGAAGATGTTGTAATCGAAGGTGGTGTTGTGCATAAATATAGGACAAAGACTGCTGTCCCAGAGATCATCTCTAGCGATAGTAAGGTTCTGTTGCGACCAATCAATGGACAGAACACGGTAACTTACAGCATCGGATGTAAGCAGAGGAATAGCATTGTTTGCGCAAGTAAGCTCGAAGCCTGGATAGCCACAACTGCTAGGCCGATTCCCTCCCCAGAAAGGATAACTAAAGATATGGTTTCCACACCGAAACGGCTCACTGCATGTCGCAAATTGCTGATCCTGACAGAAAAACTTCGGGATGTGAATCAAAGTGAGGCTTGCAATCACCGGGAGGGAAAAGGACGGAAGCAAATTTGGATTCATCTTTGGCAGAGAGACGAGAAGTAAACAGACCCCTCCTGTTAGTAGCATCTCAACTCCGGGTCCTAATCAGGAGTTTCTGTCGGCATGCATTTTAGATCACCTTAATCCAGATGAGTTTGGTACGGTCTCCTCCCTCTCCCATCTTCAACTAACATCCCATATTGCACAGACTTCATCCTCTTCGACTATTCCATATTCAGCTAACCTGGAATAGATTCTATCGGAGTCAAAGGAGAATGTAGCTCTTATCCAAAGGAGATTTATTCAGGTTAAATGTCTTGCACGTAAGGGATTGGTCGGCTCAACTCTTGAGCGACAAAATGATAAGGGGTACCTTTTTCTACTGTTGATCTCTCTACTGAGGCTGAAGAGGCGAGCCATTCCAGGCCCCCACAATCCCCATGTTAGTCTTTGCTTGGAACTGCCATGGACTTTCTCAATCTAAGGCAGTGAGAGCCCTACGAGTATTTGTTAACTCGCATAGGCCTGATATTTTATTTCTATCTGAAAAAAAAAAATTTCCTCCTTTGAAAGAATTTCACAGATTGTGACTGCAGTTGGATTTTCGAATTTTCATTTTGTTCCTACTACTGGTTATGCGGGGGTAGTGTAGCAATGTGTTGGTGACCAAATATTGATCTACAAATGATAGCTTTGAACAATACTTTGATCACTTGCCTGCTATTTTCTGCTCAACTTGGCTCTCCTTAGTAATTTACTGGTGTTTATGGTCCTTGTATCTATTCTCAGAAATAACGATTTTGGAAGGATCTTTCAAATATTGGTAGAGGATTTTCTGGACCTTGGTTGATCTTGGGAGACTTTAATAGTATAATGCTTGCTATTGAAAAACATGGTGGACGCCCATTTTGTTCTCCTGCATCTGGGGGTTTCTGTTCTTTTGTGGATACTGTTGGGCTAATTGATTTGGGGTTTATTGGATTTCTATTTACTTGGAATAATAAAAGATCCGAAAAAGCGAACATTAAGGTTCGCCTAGATAGGAGTCTTATAAATGAAGCTTGGCGTGTTCTATTTCCCCGGGCATCGGTCTCCCACCTTATTGCTCTTTCCTCAGACCATAAACCTCTCCTTCTTGATACTTCCCCTTCATCTGAACGGATGCTTAAAATTTTCCGTTTTGAGACTATGTTTACACGTGATAATTCTTCTCATGATATTGTTTTGTCAGCATGGTTAATTCCTGTTCGGGGGTCACCTCTTTTAGCTCCAGCTTCTAGTATTAAAAATGCTAAACATGCTCTTAAATCTTGGAATAAATCAGTCTTTGGTGTTATCCAGCAAAAAATATTTGAGCTCCATAGGGAAATTGATAACCTTCAGTCTCTTTCCCAATCCTCTCTTATCTTGGAAAAGGAACAGTCTCTATAGATAACCTTGGATGAGCGACTGAAAAGAGAACAACTACTACGGTGGAACAAAGTAAAGATGTCCTGGCTGGAAGATGGTGATGCTAATACTTACTTCTTTCATCTTTCAACTATTGTACATAGAAAATATAACTACATTGATTCTCTGCTTATTGGGGATGACGAATGGTGGACAAATTGAGATGTTATTGGTCAAGCTTTTGAACAATACTATTGTAATTTATTCTCTTTCACTACCCCTTAATTCCCCTCTGACCTCAACAATCTCATTTCTCCAACTATCACAACTGTGCAAAATGAGGTACTATGTTCTATTCCTTTTGCTGAGTTTATTCGCCAAACAGTTTTTGATATGCAGGTTGGAAAAAGTCCTGGTCTCGAGGGTATGAGTCCCTATTTCTTCAAAACCTATTGGTACATTGTTGAAGCAAGGGTAGTTGTTGCAGTTCAGTATTTTTTCATTCATGGAAAAATGTTAAAATCTATAAATCATACTTTCATCTCTCTTATCCCGAAAAGGGATGCAGCTTACAGAGTTAACCATTTTCGGCCCATTGCTCTGTGTAATGTCATTTATAAGGTTATCTCTAAAATTTTGACAGATCGTATAAAACCTTTGCTGGACAGTATTATTGTCCCTTCCCAAGGTGCTTTTATTCCTTCTTGTAGTATGAGCGCCAATGTGATTATGTGTCATGAGATAATGCACCATTTAAACATGAAGGAGGAAAATTGGGTCTTATGGCTCTTAAGATTGGTATGGAGAAGGCCTATGATAAAGTGGAATGGACTCTCCTCATCCGGATTCTCCAATGTCATGGCTTTAAAGATCGATTTACCAACCTTATTTTAGAGTGTGTATCTTCTGTTTCCTTTTCAGTACTGATTAATGGTTCTCCTTTTGGTTTCTTTCAAAGTTTCAGAGGTCTCCGACAAGAGGATCCGTTATATCCATCATTATTTGTATTGTACTTTGATTTGCTATCTAGGATGCTTACTACTGCTGAGTCCAACCACGTTTTCCATGGTGTAAAAATTGGACGTAACTGCTATCACGCCCTGTACTCGCGGATCCGGGAGCGCGACTATGGGCTTGGCAACACCCACGGGTAACTATTTAGCCGCTATCCTCACTGGGCCAAAATAGATATCCCAAATTGACAATGGGTACTTAGGCTCATTATTATATACCATTCACATTTCTCATCTCAATCCCATATGGGATTGGGGTATCACATTCACCCCTCTTTTAAGCCCAAGCATCCTCGCTGGGCCCATACTTTAGGAGTCAAACCCAGGACCAACCAGGCGGCATGGAATTCTAGAGGTGGCTCCCACCGCACACGTTGTAACACTTAGTTCCCATACCAGGGATTGGTTACCTGCTCTGATACCAAATATCACGCCCTGTGCCTGCAGATTCGGAAGCGCGACTATGGGTCTGGCAGCACCCACGGCAACTACTTGGCCGCCGTCCTTACTAGGCCAAAATAGATATCCCAAGTTGACAATTGGTACTTAGGCCCATTCTTATATACCATTCATATTTCTCATCTCAATCCTATGTGGGATTAGGGTATCACAACCGCCCTTACATTTCACACCTTATGTATGCGGATGATTTGATCCTTTTTTGTAGAGTATCTGTAACTGAGGCACAGGTGGTACAGGAGCTATTGGATACTTAATGCAGATGGTCTGGTTTATCTATTAATTTTACTAAATCTGCAATTCACTTTAGCAAGAATGTGGAGCCCTCACTGAAATTTTCTATACGCTCTATTATTCACATGTCCAAATGTGATCATAATAGTACTTATCTAGGAGCTCCGTTCTGTAAGAAATCTTCAAAGGCTGTGGCATTTCAAGGTTTGGTGGAAAGACTCCGACAAAAGATCAGTGGTTGAAAAATTAACACTCTATCACAGGCTGGTCGTTCTGTGTTAATTAAGAATGTTGCTCAAGCATTTCCCATCTATGTTATGCAATGTTTTCTTCTCCCAACTTCCATCTATAACAAATTGGATGCTATAATGTGGGACTTTTAGTGGGGTTATAAAGAGGACT
Organism: Voacanga thouarsii; assembly: GCA_026120185.1. Lineage (NCBI taxonomy): Eukaryota > Viridiplantae > Streptophyta > Magnoliopsida > Gentianales > Apocynaceae > Voacanga > Voacanga thouarsii. The sequence goes on from JANUWF010001190.1 coordinate 2,811,165, forward strand.
CAGGCCAGCACTTATACCTCAAAGCTTGGGATACCATTTGTGCCCCTAAAAATAATGGTGGTCTGGGATTTCGGAAAACGTCGAATAATAATTTGACTTTGCTCTCGAAACTTTCCTGGCAACTATACATTGAACCTCATCGTCCTTGGGTCAATCTAATCAAATCTAAGTACCTCCGCGGGAGACGATTGCTGGATGTGGAACGATGTCCTAGTGAGTTTTCCTGGATTTGGAAAGGTATCTGGAAAAGTAAAGAGGTATTGGAGGTAAGAATATGTTATCGTATTAGTCATAATTCGTTGGTAAATATTTGAGAAGATCCATAGATCCCAAGCCTTCCTACTCATCGTCTTCCCTCGTTTTCGATAGCTCAACAAAATCTGAGTGTTGTTCGAGATCTAATGATTTTTTATCAATATTTATGGGACTATGACCTTATTTCTAATCTGTTTCCACCATCTATTACTCGGGAAATCATGAAAATTTATATTCCTCAGATTGGGGAACCCGACTCGTTGGTGTGGGCTCCCTCCAAGTCAAGGAGATTTTCTATTAAGTTTGCTTATAGAATTATTCATCAACTAAGGCACAATCCTAACACCTCCTTCTTCCATGTCACGTCTTTATCATCTACTCCTTTTCCCTACACAATGTGGAAAGATCTGTAGTCTTCTGTTCTACATAATCAACATAAGCATCTTTATCATTTTACTGCTGAAGCTCTTGCTGGCCATAATGTTACATTGATCGCAGATGTGGCCGACATCTCTAAAGTCATCTTTGAAAGTGACTTTCTCAATATCATAAGGGTAATAGCTGGCGTTCACTCAACAGAGAAATGGCTTGGTAAAGAATCGACAGATGCTATGAAATCAATGCTCAGTGAAAGAAATTTTTAGAAGTATGTTTATGTCCCTAGGTTTGGGAGTGTATATGCTCATAAAATTACTAAATGGACAAAATTTCACAATTATTTTGGTTATATACCCCCCATCCTTCATTCCCTCAGCCGTTTTATGTAATCGTGGAGGAACATTTTTGGTCCCTCAATCGAGTCCTGTAGTGTCGCATAGTTACTCGTGTCGGTCTATCTCAGTAGCAGAGAATAGACTGAGTAATATGGATTCGACTAAACGATCGGGGGGTGGGAGAAAAGCTTTTTTGTTGTCGGAAAATCCCTCTCCGTTTTATTAAACTCTTCTCTTTGGCGAGAGCTCAATTCCTTTTTTAAACTGTCGCAAAGCTCTTGTTTCTTTAGAGTGAGTTGGTTTTGAATGAAAGCAGGATTTTTTTCCTCCTGACTTTTATCGAGGACAGTTACTTCCTCTCCTACTTTTTCTGAAATACAGAGCAAACTGTTTATTTAGGAAAAAAAAAAAAGATATTGAGGCGTTACCAAAAAAATTAACACAACGGCATCAGTACTGTAATCGTGGGGAGGGACTGGTTCAATTTCGAAGAAAGAGAGTCAATTTGAGTCCCAGGGTGTTTTGTTTAAAATTTATCGCATGACGCCCACATATTTTGACATATTCGAAATGGGAATCTGTTGGGCCCCTTGCATTTGGTTTGATGATGGCCTTCTTGAGGCTTAGATATTGCAATAATTTTACAAAGAAACTGTCGAGTGAAAACATCTCAAACAGTTGACTGAACGGCTTATTTTTCCCTAATACGAATTAACTCTAGTTTTAGTATACGTATTCATTTTCAGTGAAAAATCCTTATTTGGTTAATGTTTTAGCAATAGGCAGGCACAAATATTATTATGAACGAAGGCCTTAAATTCTAAGCGAATTATTTGAAAAAAAAAAAGAAAAGAGACAAAAACAAGAAGATGTTATAATAATATGTATGATTATGAATATTCTAGTATGTAATTTGGTAGATTATTTAGTAAATTAATAATATTGTTTCATATAAAATAATGCTATTAAATTAAAGAATATTAATGAACATTAACTAATAAAGTTATTATTGGATCGATCAATTAATGGATATAATTATTGACTCCAGTAATTGCGATTAGACTAAGAGTGCAGTTACGTTCTTTTAGTGGAGTGTAACGTAATTAATAAATTATTTTTATTGAAAAAATAATTTATTAGAACTTAGTCTAATTGTATCCGGTCAGGTCCCTTCAGTGGTTCCTAATTATGGGAAAATAATAAATTATAATTTGTTTATAATTTATTAATGAAAATTGCAGGAAACCAAATATCGTATTTTAGATGGAATATGATAGGTGGAAATAGTTGTATTCAACTATACTTTTCTTATTCTATCAGGATTTGTATTATGAGATAGAGTTCAATATACATATTGGGAGATAACTCTATTTCAGAGATACGTGAGATACATTGTTGTTCTCTGAGTTTTTCTCTCAATTTTTGTGTAAGTCCACCCTCAACAAAGAGAAAAACAAAATACGATTAGCAATTTTCTGGTCCAAGGAGATTACATTGAAGAAGACTTGGGGGTCTGGAGCATTACCAGAAGGTCAAAGAATTCAAGAATCGTATTGGTGAAGACGATATCTACAAAGGTATGATCCGTTTTCACGTATTCTCGAGATTTAATCTAGTGGAGCGGTGTAAGAATAATGCATTAATGTTCATGGTGAATGATTTGATTAATTCTATTCAAAATAATTTTATGGCCATAGTTTTTTTATTCGGTGAATATATATAAGTATTATCGAGTCTTGTAAACAAAATGGGTGGATTACGTCTCCATATTTCCCTTTTTATTTTTCTTTTGATTTATTTTATTGTTATTAAGAAAAGAAAAAAAAAGAATTGTAATTGTACTAAAGCTCGGCGGTAGCGGATGACTCGCGGACGGAGAAGACCAACACAGCAGACAGTGCATAGCCTTCAGCACGTTGGATCACCGACGATCGAGGAGCTTGTTGTTCTTGAGAGGCCAGTTGGAGGCCAGTAGCAGGCAGTTGCCCGTTAAGAGAGTGCAACACCAGGCCGGCCGGAGCATTGCCAACATGCCCATACTGACCAGTACTTGTTGTTCTTGGGCTAAGTGGAGGGCCAACCAGACGACAAGAGCGAGCGAGGTTTGTTGTTCT